>CM060943.1:470082774-472582774 GCA_030765085.1 Allium cepa | reverse complement strand
CAAGTTTCGGAGGCCTAGGATGATTCGTTTGAGATCCAGGTCACCAATTTCAAAGGTTCAATTACTGACCTTGGAGTCATAATATCGGACGACTCGGCTACAGTGTGTAATTTCTCCCAAGTCAGCTTCATCGCGCTTCACATCGAGCATATTGAGGGACCCTAATAGGAGTTGCTCACTTGTCCATGGATTGTAGTGAGTTACCAAATGAGAAGGTACTTCCAGTTCAATCGGGCTGATATGTAGGCTAAGGCGAATAGAGAATGGCTAGTCGCTGACTTGTGGATCGTCCAATAAGCCTAAATTGCTAATGAATTCACCGACCCACTTGTCCTTATCCAGTCTAGTCATTTCTTAAGAATGGACTTAATAATCTTATTTATGGCTTCAGCTTGTCCATTTGCCTGGGGGTGTGCCACTACAGCAAGTCTCTTATGTATGCGATGTTAGAAGCAGAAATGTTTAAACTCGGTGCTATCGAATTAGGTTCTGTTATCGGTAATAATTGCTTGTGGAACTCCCAAACGATAAATGATATTCCAGACCATAAAGTTGATTGCTTTCTTTTAAGTAATCATGGCTAATGGCTCCGCCTCAGTCCATTTGGTGAAGTAATCAATGGCAATGATTGCGTACTTTGTGCCACACTTTGATATAGGAAACACACCGATAATATCAAGCCCTCCAAACTGCAAATAGCCAAGGACTAAACATTTGAGTGACCTCCATCGGCAGGGCTCTCAGAAACTTTGCAAATCTCTGGCACTTATCATACTTTCAGATGTAATCAGCCGTATCTCGGTTAATAGTACACATAACGAAGAATCTTCTTTGCTAGGGTTTGCCTCCAGTGTGGTCGCCACAAGCCCCTTCATGAATTTTTCTCAGCACTTGTTTGGTCTCATCGTTTGCGACATATATTATCATTGAAACTGAGTATCCTTTCCTATAAAGTGCTCCTTGCTGAATGATATACCTCAAATCATGACGAAGAACATTCCATCGCTCATTTTTTCTTTCCAAAAGGATTCCCTTTTTTAAATAGTTCTTTATTCTGTTTTGAAGTTATCAACGACTCCTTCCTATGCTTAGCCTCCAAGATCCAATCGACATCCATATAGTCGATGCTTAGAGTCGACAATACCTCCACCAAAATCAGGCCCATGAGCTGCGCATCTACAGAACAGGCTAGCTCAGCCAGTGAGTCAGCCTTCACATTTTTCTTTATGGGAATATGCATTATTGTGCAATATTGGATATCATTAAGCAGCTCAAGGGCACGGTTTAGATAAGGAGCTAGTCTCTCTCCTTTTGCCTGAAACTCTTTCCTGACTTGACACACCACCAGCTAGGAATCACAAAGGATGTGTAAGTTTTAGCTCCCAGTTGGTTGGTGATTCTAAGTCTCGCAATCAATGCTTCGTACTCTACTTTGTTGTTTATTGCAGAAAGTCACATCTCAAGGCATAACAAAATGAACATTCCTCAAGAGTGGCAAGTACAACTCCAACATCGGAACGTTCACTTGATGAACCATTTGTATAGTCTTCCACCTAGTACTCTACTGACCACTACTCTTCGGAGAATCGTCTCACACAATGTATTCAGCTATGAAGTCCACCAAAGCTTGACCCTAGATAACTCTCTGAGGTTGATAGGTTATATAGTATTGGCTTAATTTAATGTTCCATTTCAACAGCCTTCCAGAAGTCTCATTTTGTTGGAAGACTTGTCACAAAGGCTGGACGGTAAGAACTTTTATTGATTGATCCTAAAAGTAGAGATAGAGCTTCCTCAAAGCGATTAACAAGAAGTATGCAAGCTTTTCCACCTTAGGGTAATTTCTTTGTCCTCCTATCAACCGCTTACCGATGTCGTAGACCAATCGTTGGATGCGAGATTCCTCACGTATGAGTGCGGCACTCAAAGCATGCACCGACATTGCTAGATATATAAACAAGTCCTCGTTATCCATCATCTTTGAAAGAATGGAGGGTTTTTTCAAGTGATTCACCAAAGCATGAATTGCATCTCTACACTCCTACGTCTAAGAAAAATTCCTTTTTCCCTTCTTAATCGCGTCAAAGAAGGGAATGCATTCTTTTGTTGCTTTGGACATGAATCGACTTAGGGCGGCGACATTCTCATTTAAACTTTGGACCTCCTTGATCGTTTTTGGGCCTCGATGTTTCTCATTCCTCAATCCTTTCTAGATTAGCTTCAATCCCATGGGAGTTCACAATGAAGCATAGGAATTTCCCAAATGCAGCACCAAATGCGCATTTCAATGGATTAAGTTTCATCCCATATTTTTGGAGAACGCCAAACATCTTTGCTAAATTGCCAATGTCGTTTCTCGAGTGTCATGACTTCATGAGAATGTCATCCACATAAACTTCCATTGAATGCCCGATTTAATATTTAAACATCTTGTTTACTAGCCTCTGGTAGGTCGCTCCAGCACTCTTTAGTCCAAATGGCATGATTAGATAGCAATACAGTCTCGGGTCGGTTATAAAGCTGGTATGTTCCTGGTCCAGGATGTGCATTGGAATTTGACTGTATCTAGAGTACGCATCCAAGAATGAAATCAGTTCATGTCCGACCTTCGAGTCCACTAGTTGATCGATCCTCGGAAGCGAGAAATTATCCTTCAGGCATGCCTTATTCAAGTCCAAATAGTCAATGCATATCCTCCACTCTACTAGCTTTCTTTGCTAGGACCAGATTGGATATCCATTTTAGGTATAAGGCATCACGGATGAAGCCATTGTCCTTTGGCTTAACCTCCTCTTCTTTGAGGGTAGTGGATCTCTTCGAACCTTTCCTGGGATGCTTCTATTTCATAGGAATGCATTTAGGATTTACATTTAATCCGTATTTTGCTATCTGAGATCCCACACATGTCAAAGTGGGTCCAGACGAATACATCTAGGTTAGCCCAGAGGAAACCATCTAACACCTTCACCATCTTGATGCCAAGCTACGATCCAATCTTAGGGATCTGTGATCATCCTGAATGACCGGGATATTGATTGTCAACTCGACTAGAGCTTCTCTTCCATCTAGTAGCTCTTTTTATAGATCCATATCCTTATGGAACCGATTGTGCTAGCTCGGGCAGTAGTTGCAATGTGTGCAAAGCCTTGACGAAAAGGGTACCATCTACACCTTTTCCCTTCTCTTTTCAGCGCACCTCCTTTAGATTAGTAACATAACATTCATAGCCAAGGCCTTGATCTCTTTATATTATTCCCACACCATTCTCTATAGGAAAATTTATCGTCAAACACTAAAGATCAATAGCCGATCTAAATTCATCAGGGCTAGTTGGCCCAAAAACACATTATAAGGAGAGTAAATATCTAACATCATAAAAGGCACGACCCGCACTCGCTTGCGGTCGCTCTCGTCAAGAACCATTGGTGGTTCCACATATCCAACTAGCTTCGTAGCTATTCCATTAAAACCTTAGATTCGAGAGTACACGATTTTAAATCCTTGCCTTCCAGAAGCATTTGGCCGTAGGATTTCTTAAATAAAAGGTAATTTGGCCTCCCATAGTCAATCGACACTTTCCATACAACCGTAGGCTTATCATAGCTGTAATCATGAGCGGGTCAATCGTTGGGGATTCAACTCCATCAACATCTGTGTTGTGGAAAAAAATGTAGTCTGTCATGGTTTTGAATTATTTTGCTCGAGCTCTGTCCTCTATAGCAAAGTAGCCTTCATTCTCTACATGTTTTAAAGCACCAACTTATCGATCCATTTTGTTTTGGCTCTTGTCAGCTGGACGTGGTCCATCGATGAATATATTTATCACCAAATGTTTTTTAGGCCACTTATGCTCTTCACCACTAGGCTTGGCTTGACCTTATTAGGATGTCTACCCAAGGGGGTTGAAATTTCCTTGCCCGCCATCCTATTGGGTTTACAGGAACCGCTGCAACTTTTTTTTGCAGATCGACTCCTCGATCATATCACGTAAATGTCTGCATTTATTGGCATTATGACCGTGTGTTTCATTAAACCTGTAAAATTAGCCAGACTTTTTCTCCTTCTCATTTGACTCTTTCGTAGCAAGCTTCCTACGCTGGTCAGTTCCTTGAGTAGCCAGGTAAGTATTCTCTATGGAGTTATTCAACTCAGTATAGCTGTCGTACTATGGAATCCTAGGACGATTCCTATTATGGCTTCACCACTAGGCTCTACTATTATTCTATTTTTGACCACCGTTCTTGTTGCCAACATTTACATCCACATTTTTGGAACTCCCTCCAATTTTTTTTACAACAATATTACTCTGTATCACTTCAGCTGAAGGCCTAGCGTTATCTCTTTGGGAATGGGTATGTGCCACTTCCAAGCATAGGAACTGATTATCCTTCATATAAAAAATATACATCACCGACGTGGGTTACATTTCCAATAATCTTCCAAAATCAATCTCGAGATGAATCCCCTAACTAGTTCCATAAATACTATGTCTTCCTTAGCATTTATTACTTCCTTCATAGCTATATGGAGCTTATTCAAGAAATCCTTCAATGACTCCGGCACTTCTTAGAAGAGGTTTGATATCGACATCACGTCCTTCGAGCATGAGGTGCTTAGACGGAATTGCTTCAGAAACTTTTGCATTAACTTAGAAAAAGACAATGTGGATCTTGGCAGGAGCTGGGTGAACCACATCATCGCAACTCCCTCTAGGATGATTAGAAAGCAACAGCATCTCACATCGTAAGATGCTCTAGTAGAATCCATATGCCATTCGTACTTCATCAATCGCTACCTTGGATTCATTTTTCCACCGTACAATGGCGTCATCGACATTAAAAACCTCCATGGATACTTTGCACTTAGAGTGTTCTCAGTAAACGAGGTTCTAACTTGCAGAAGTATCGTACTCACCATCACTTCTGAATTGGTTGTCCTTCATAAATTTTCTGACCATCTCAGCCAAGTACTCCGGTTCTATAGGTTCGGCTGAACAGTAGTAATCGGGATCTATTCCAAGGGTTCGGCCCGACGAACGCTCTTGAACAGACCCTCGAACCTGGGTTCTCCAGACTCTAGGAGATTCGTTCATCCTGTAGTCTCCCCTGTTTGATTCCTATGCACTGAGTCATCAACAATTGTTCGATATTCTAGATTATGGGCATCTATAGCATGACTAGAGGTCAAGTCCACGTTGCCATCCAAAGGGCGAGGTCCAGCTCGAAGGTTTCCTAGAATGGTATTGTCCATCCTCTTGGATCAGTGCCGATCCACAAATCCTTAATGAGAGTTCGTCTTGGTTCTTGATATGAATTCCTAGTCTCTTTTTGGGCCATTTTCTAGTTCCTATTCCTCTATCTCTGCTTGGATGACAAGAAACTATCAGACTCTAAATCAGAAGATGTTAAGTCCCTCATGCTCCTTCTATGCTAGTTCTATGTTAGCTCATTCAGCAATCTCAAGCTCTTATGCATCTGATGTTTTATCTCATTGCGATTCTCCTAAAACCTATCCTTATTTGCTTTATCATACAATCTATTTCCACCCTAGCCATGACATTAGTTAGATTCTTGATCTCTGGCTGATTTGGATGGGTAGCTTCATCCATATGTTGAGTATTCTATGTTTCAGCGTCATTAGCAGCTCTGGAGTTTATAGAATGTTCTCTCCTTAGGCCTATGGCGAATAGCTTCTTATAGTTTGTTGAAAATCTGAATTGTAGAACAATAAGGTAGAAAGATTAGATCTATCTCTCGGATCTAAGAAATCCAATAGTAGATGATGGATCCAAGTAGCTTGATTCAATTCTCAGTGAAAGCACCAAAATTTTTGAAATAAAAATAGCACAAATACCCAAGAGACTATATAGAGAATAAAAGTGAAGAAAAGTAAATTAAAAAGCACAAGAAAAGAACACACAACGTTTTATAGTGGTTAAGAAAATCTTGGCTTATGCCTACTTAGTGATTTTATTGCTTTGATTACTGACTTGCAAGTATAAGTTCTTATAGATCGGTATAAATATGTGGGTGGTTATAAGAAATTAGGGTTAGAGAGCAAGAGAGCTAAAAGGATTCTTAAAAATGAGTCATGCCTCGTAGTTATAGCTATTGGTAGCCTAAAATATTGCCAACATAATCTCCATATAGTTTCCACATCAAGACTAACTCCTTCTAAGAAAAATGCGACCATGTCATTAATAATTATCGATCGATACCAATCCATGGGCTTGGATTCATACCATTCCACAAGTTCACCAAATGGATTGTTCTGAATGCTTTGTGTTGGCTCGATTTGTCATTAGATTTGTGATTCCAAACTTATTTGCATCATTATTACCTTATTTTCGAGTTCAAATGATGGATCGGTGGAAAAATGGAGTTGCTGACTTCGATTGCTCATGGAGATCGATTGAGAATTGCATGAGATCAAAGAAATAGTATTCGAAATAGGCTCATGGCACCATCATTAGTAGATAGAATAGATCGGTACCGATCTAACATATGGTTGGATTTTGGATCTTCGATTCTTTGGAATGGTTTGGTCTTTGCCTCATGGCTCTATATGCACTTGATTTCTAGACTCTTGGGCTATCTCTTCGGGCTTCTTGCCTTGATAGTTTCCAAGGTCGATTCGTCAAGTCTATTCAAATATTGCTTTGTCAAAAGGTTGGACAACTGTCATTATCGTCTTTGTCATCATCGCCACTATCATCTCCTCCTTCTACGATGTTGTCATCACCATCTTCCTCCCTATACTCTTCTTAGTTAATCGGAAGATCAAAAATAAGATGAATATTTTGGCCCCCTTTCGCTTGAAGCATGGCCTCACATCTTGAACAGGCCAAGCGCCTCCATGAACATTAGGCATAAGGCCAAGACAATGATTGTTTTCGAAGAGGTGGAAGGACCGCATCCTTTCATCCATCGGAATAAATCTCGTTTCTCGTTGTTCAACAGGAATAACTTACAAATCTTAGGGACTACATGCTAGAGTTGCACTACAAGGCCACCTTGGAATATCTATAGAGTTAAGAAATGAAGGATTTAGAAACTTGGATGGGTTAGCTCCATCAAAATGAAGTATAATAGTAGAACTTATGCCTTGCTATCCATTTTTGGGCAAAGCTAGTTGGGCATGTACGAAGAAGTACTCGGCTTTGAAATAACTGATTTTGTTCCAAAGATCGTTAATGATGTAGAATCCCTTAGATGGTCCCAAATAAGTAAGAAGACATTTTTTTGATTTTTTGAAGCCATATTGATAACGTATCTCCTCTAATGTAGGCATCTGGCCCAAAGGTGAAGGAAAACTCTGTACATGATATCCAATGAGGCATAATTGAAGCTGGATAGGGCAAGCTTCATAAACTGAAGAAAAAGTCGGATGAAATGATGAAAAGGAGGACACATTTGGAAAGACACATATATCAATTGTAAGCAGTGTAGCCCTTGAGCGGATTATGGGCCCGGTGAAAAGGCTCTTGTACAAAAACATCCTCAAAAGGGATTCCTTGCCTTTCGCAAATCTATCTAACTCCCACCTCTTTAACTTTGATGCTAGAGAATCTTGAGGGTTATCAAAAATTAAGGCACCTTCCAGGTTGAAATCAAGGGCAACCACTACAAAGACTTTATCTGCCATCAAGAAAGGAATCACCTCAATTGCCTTATTGGATGATGAGGCGATGAGGCCAGAAAAATGCTAAAGTAGATGGTGTTGAAGATGTTGAAGTGAAGGATGACTGTGTTGTAGGAGGAACAAACTCTGGTGCACATTGACCTACACCCATCACAATGAGACCCGAGAGGTGTCAGTCATCCATATTGAAAAAATATACATAGGAGCAAGATCGAGTAGAATTTAAATTTGATCTTCATCCTAAAATAAAACCTTGTGTGGCGATGTATAAGCCCCGAAAGATGCCGAATGTATTGACCAGTTGGATCTTACACATTGACGGGAGCAATGATGTACAATTCAATTTGTGAAGTGTGCATCACGTGTCAAAAGCATGGTTAATGTGAATACTCTATATGTAGTAAGCTCTCTTTTGCTGGCAAATGAGCATCGTCGCACAACGAAACCATGTGTTGAATTTTACCCATTATCATAGTATTTACGATAACAGAATCATTGTCGGAAGCAACATGGGATGTCTCTTTATAGGGACACCAAAGTGAAGTGACTAGTTTAAAACAATGGTGAAAAGATCCGCTGAATGTTGGAGCATGTTCAATTGGACCGTCATCTAAAATCGTTCCATTGGAGCTCGAACATCGATATACGCTTAATAAAGAATTGTGAAAGTTGATCACCTTCCTCCTTACACTCACAAATTTTCCTAAGTTTACCAAGTCTCACAATGATGTGAAAAACCCAAACCAAGCTTGCATTTTTCAAACATTTCAAACATTTTCTCTTCGTTCTGGCGGAAACATAATATTTTACATCATATATATATATATATATATATATATATATATAGCTTGCATACATTCGTTTGTTCACTTTTACGCTTCTCATACTTTCTACTTTATTGTCCTTAATTTCCGTGCTTGATGTTATCATTTCGGTTTCTTTCTATTGAATGTGGCACGTTTCATTGTTAACGTTTTATTCCAATTATATGTGTGGCTTTCTTTTTGCAACCTGTTCCATTTCTATTTCCTTCATTTTCAAAATTTGAAACGTACAAGCTGGACTACAGTATTCATTGCTTTAATAATTTTTCCAATTCACGTTCAAACGTTGCTATTCCTAGCTACTAATAAATTTAGAAATCAGCGTCTGTTACTTAATTTATGGCATACGTTCAAAGCATTGGCTTTTATTATTCAGCTCAATTAAGGGTGACCGTTGCCATCACATAACCAGTAAAGGATTTGTATACGTTTTATTTGTTTATATGGCAACGATTCACATTTACACTATTATTGCCTTTTTAACTTCATTTGTTTTCATTTATTTGTGTACGTTTCGTTTCATTTATTTACGCTTGAATTTTTCCATATTCATTACTTTACATTTATATCGGTACATTATTTTTGCGTTCATAAGACTTTATACGTTTATTATAATTGACTGTTGCTCATCTTGGCCTATATAATTGCATCCCTATATTCTTCTTCCTCTCCTCTTTTATTCCTCTGCTCTGAGAAATACAGTTCATATGCTTGCTCATCGAACTTTTCCACCTGCTCCTATTTGTCGCAGTCTTCTCGCCACCAAAGTTCCCCTCCTCCACTTTGTGCCTCATCCTCATCTCCTCTCTTTTATATAATAAGGTAATATCTATATTATTAATATATTGTGTTGTATTTACCTAAAAGTTAAAAGCTATAATCTATTTACCTTTTTATACTTATATATATATTAATTCATACGAATTATTACAAGTTGTCTTATTTTTATATATAATACGCTGATGATTTGTAAATAGCTTATATACACAATTGTTATATACACACTTGTCAACATACAATTGGTTACATAAACATGAGCATGTGTGCATATTTAGCCATATTTTACATATAGGGTCTGCATATTTGTTTATATTTATAATTGTAAGAGCTGAATATATTTAGATTTATATCATTATTTTTAAATCGATCATTTTTTTGCAACAAGTCTTATATAAATAATATTTTCACATATATATAGGTATATGTATTTTACAGTTTTAATGTATGTGTCACATGGGTTTTACATCCAGACCTTTATTTACAATTTATATTAAAAAGTATGTTATAATCTCTTGGTTATATTCAAATTTATTATATATATATAGGTTGCAGTAATAAATTTTATTATTGATAAAAGTGTAAGTTACATATGTCACTGTAATTATGCGCATAACTGATACGTAAGAGTATTTGATATATTAGTATATAAGTTTATATTTGCGTTATAGGCACATTACTTTATATTTAAAATAATACATAAATAATCATATGTAGGTAGTTGCGTGTTGCAGTGGGTGTTTTAGCTTATAGTAGTGAGGATTTGTAGATATTTGGAAATTTAAAACGCTGTGCATATATTTTGTAAAAGGCTATGCATATATTTTGTAAAGGCTGTGCATATATTCATAGTCTAAAACCTATTATATATATTTTGTTATAAATAGTTATAGTTATATTTTAAAGTGTGAGTCATAACAGAATTACAAAGGTTACTATATAATTTATACTTGTATGTTGATGGGTTTGCATAGATTTATAATGGGTCTGTACACATTGAGTAACATGAATGTAGTGGGTGGTATATATATAAATATCTTACATATATTTGTTTATACATATACATACTATTTTGGACTTAAGTTGATTTCGTCGATACTAAATTTATAACAAATATTGTTTTAATTATAGCATACAATTTATTTTACAGGTTTGACTTTAGTATATAAATCCACCTATATACCTTTTACCTTCATCGATCCAGTTCTGATTCGTTTTATCAATTCTTGATCATCAGCCTTGTTCGTCCAATTCGCGTTCAAATCTTACTTTGCTTTGACTTGTTGTTTGGACTATTCGATGGTCTAGATCATGATCCAATTCGTATCTTGTCGAGTCGTCAAAATCTCTAGCCTCGAAAGGTGAGCAATCACTCACGATTAACGTTCTTGTATTTTACCAAATTTGATTTCAATTGAAATGACAATTGAAATATGATGTTGTAGTTATTTTGTTATATATGCTATTATCTGTAACTGTTCACCTACGGGATATGACACCATATCCTGTTGTTTATATTTTATTTCAATTATTGATGATATATGCCTGTTATTATTTTATTATTTGCTATCACTCTGCAAGTTACCTGTTAGTTTAGAATTCAATATGGGTTGAAATGATACATACCCGAACGGACTTTAGAATAGGAGAAAATCATTATGGGTTGAAATGATAAACCCAAGCGATTTTCATTTAAACTGAATTGAGATTATGGGTCGAAATGAAATCTACCCGTATACACACACACACACACACTTTTAATTATGGATTGAAATGATAAATATCCGTGTCACTTAACCATATGATAGAAGTATATACAGACGCCGTTGGTCCATATATAAATATTTTGAAATGATTTTCTATGGTTTTAGGAGAAATATAGGGTTTTAGTTAATATTGGAAATATTTTTATATATAAATATGTTTAATGTAAAGTAGATTTAATAGTAAACTTTAGTTTAATAAAGTTTGATTTAATTAATAGAATATGTTTAAGTATTTTATTTTAAATAGATTTCCAATGTTTGTATACGTTAAGGAAGATAATGTTGAATTGATTGAAATTGTATTTAATTGAGAATTTTACTAAATCAAATCAATCTGAAACCTATTGAATTTGAAATTTAAGGATATGATTTGATAACTGGATTTTTTTTAAGGGATTTAATGAATATTTCACGTTTAAATAAATTAAAGGAAATATTTAGTAAGATGTGATTTAAGGTTAATTAAATGATATTGAATTTATTAAGTGAATATTTCAAAACTGAATAATAGTGAAGTTAAATGGGGAGATAAATGAAACAATTTAATTTAGTTTTGAAACATTGAATAATTCAAGCTTTGAACACATTGAAATCTAAATGGTTTATTGGGAACTGTATTGAATTGATGAATGGAGCTTTGAATTGTTCTTTAGAAGACTAAATTGAATGGAAATTGAAATTTGAGATTTAATTTAATCGGAATAGGAAAGTCGAGTTGATTTTTGAAGTGATCGGTGAAACTTGAGGAAATTATAAATACTTTACTTTATAAAATTTTCAAAATCTATATATATACTATTTTTATATTGAAGTGAAAATGATATTTTGGTTTTGAAATATAAATTAATTTGAAAGGACCACAGTGTTATAGCGTATATTTCTACCTTGTAGATAGTTCTGTAGATCCTTAGGGGATGGTTATCCCAAACATCCTTTAAGTTACTTGTATTTCAGTTGATATTTCACTTGATTTGGATTTATAGATATGAGAATATTAATCCTGACTCGAGTGTTTTTGTGTTTTGCTTTACGCTCGGATCAGACTGAGTGATACAGCATTTGAGACTCGCCTTCGAAGTTGGATCTTTGCTTGAAGATCCAGCTATCTATCCTTTCAGTCATCTAGTTGATTGGTTCAGAGAGGTCATCTGCTCGTATTGGAGACTTCACTGCATCTGAGATATTATGTTGTATTTTATTTCTAACTCTGATGTTTATGTAGTAGCTTCATGAACTTCTATTCATTTATTCCGCTGCGTATTATTGTACTACTCTGTATCCGTGATTCTGTGATTGATTTATTTACTGTATATGTTAAGTTTGCCAAATTTAAATTGACAATCTGATATTTTGAGCGAATTCAAGTCCGACATGTGTGGATGCGAATGGTTGAAAATAGCGGGTCATTACATGTAACTCCAAAATTTAACGTTAATGGGCAATGCCCTATGCATTGGAATCATGGACCGGACCAACTAGGGGCTTAATGGTTAGGGGAAAGGGTGCAACCCTAACCCAAGCTCCACTCGAAATCTGAGTTTCAAAAGATATTCAAAGAATTGAGACATGTGATCAGTCCAAGGCATCTTAGCACAATTTGACCTTTCCGATCTATTGGATGCATTTCTACTCACTCGGGATTTTAAGTCTAACCATGCCCTTTAGTGGATTAAGCCTAACAGGTCATCTGTTTCCAAATTCTCAAGGTCAAAAATGTTGGATGATAACATTCATTGAAATATCTGAGTATGTCAACAATTCATCATATTCCATATAACTAATCAACAACTAAAAAATAGTATATTAACAATTAATTAAATATATGTTCGATATGATAGCCAATTTGTATATATCTTTTATTTCGGTAAATTAGCTCCAAAATAGAATGAAAATCTTCCAACTATTATAAAATAACTATTCCCTACTTTTCAAAACCATAGGCTCACATGGCTTAAAAATTTAAGTACTTTCACACGTTAAAATATAAACCATCATGCCTTGAAAATTTCACAGTCATCGCTTGTTAAAAATAAACGTTATCTTGGTCAAACCAACTTGGAGCAATCGCGTCTACATTTGAAGCCATCTATTTAACTCATCATCATCATCATCATCATTATTATTATTTTGTTTCATTTTTCGCGATTGTAGTCTTCGTGTATTATATTTCCTAGCATGTGCAAACCCCAATTTCATTTACATTTGCTTTCTGATGCTGCTTTATTTGCATAGAGACATTGTGAATTACTTATATCAAGTGTTTGTGTGTTTCGTCATAAAACCCATTTCCTCTAGCATTCGCATGCTAACACTTGTCCCCTTTTATTCTTGTCCTAGTTTTTGTGCTTTATTTATTTCATTTTCCCTTGTGATATATAACTTCTGTTGTTCTGTTGCTTTCTTTAGTTTACTATATATGTATATATATGTGTGTGTGTGTGTATATATATATATGTATGTGTGTATGAATATATATATATATATACATGTGTGTGTATGAATATATATATATATACACACACATATTTGTGTATGTGTGTATGTGTATATATATGGGTATATATGTATATAAATATATGCATGCTTTCGTGTGTTTGTTATGTTACCTTTGGGTGTATATATACTTGCTTGTCATAGTTTATCATTTTAAATTTCTTTTTAAGCTTTCATGCCTATTTATTCGTAGGCCTTGTGTTTCTTTAATGCCAACGTGTTGGCATATATATATATATATATATATATATATATATATATATAGACACACACACATATATATATACATATATATGTATACATACATATATATATATATCGCATGCATGCATTTTGATTTGTGTGCTGTAACTTTTAATGAGCCAACATATATATTTCATGAGCTGTCGTATGCTATGCTCTCATGATTAATTCATTTCGTGTGCTTTTTTTTTTGCGTGCTGGCAACAAGCCTTCGTCTCCAATGTGCATTTATGAATAAAGAATTGTGCCTTCTTGCACTATAATTTTGTTTCATGTGTTAAAATGTTGTTTTTCATGTGGTGTCCACTTTTCTACCAAAGGTTTTTTTGTAAAGTTTTTCTTGGTCTTGTGTAAAGTTTAATCTTGGAAGTTATGTTTTACTTGACCAACAATGGTTCAATGGAAGTTTTGTAATTAAATTAAAAACTGATTTATTACCCTCTTAAGCAACTTCCTTTTACCAAACCTCATTTGTTGATGAATATCCATTGATCAATCTTATTCTTTTCGGCTCCTTTTCCAAAAAATATTCACACTCACAATTAAATTGATTAATTGATTAATATTCTCTTTAATTAATTAGTGTTTTCTTTCACTAAGTAATTCATAAAAAATGGAAAATTGATGGAAAAATCAAAAAGATTCATCAAAAATCTCTTTTATCATTTATCGCCGCTTGTAAAATTTCAGATCAAAATAGTTAGTTTCATAATTTTAATAATTAATTTCCAAATTTAAACATATTATCTCTTAGAGAATTCATTATAATCCTATATAAATTCCCAAAATTTAAAATTAAAAACTCATCTTCAGAATAATAGTTCAAACATCATATCAAAATATTAGATCATTTCGAGATAAAAGCATAGTTTTTCACATTAAAATTCTTTTGAAAAATTACTAAAAATTATGTAGTTAATATCCAAACAATCCGTATCAATGATTATTCAATCCAAATGCAAAATTTAAACATCCAAAAATTCAAATTTACATCATTTGAGTCTCCAACAATTATTCAAATAATCACATATCCATGTTGAAATGATGGTCAAACCCAATTTAAAACACACAAAAATCATGACATAGATACACATTATCCACCTTAATCTTTCTTGAAAGATTGGAATTTGTCTTAGCTTTCTTTTCTTCTTCTTTTCCTCTTGAATTCTCTTTCTTGCTAAAGGTGCTAGCCTCGACCACTTAGCTTTTGGTTTTGTTAGAAATGAATGAGGGAAACAAAAAAGCATGGTATAATATTTTCACTTCCATTTCTACCTTCTATGTTCATGTTCATTAATTTCTATCTCTTTAAACCATTCTCTATGTTATATTTATTAAAGCCAACTCATGTTAATTAGTTAATTATTTTTAGCAAATCCCACAATTTCAACTTCTCATAATTATCCTCTAATTAAATATTTAAATTATCCGCTATATAAAAATTAGGGGTATTACACATGCCATATTCAGATGAGTTAGAACCATTTGAATATTGGAACAAACCAAAAATCCCAAAGTGCAGGTCCGAAGATCAGAATCCAGGTGAAGCCTAAGGATAGATGTTGAACTTCACTCATCACTAGTAGATACTTAAACCTTTTTAGATAACTTAAATAGCTAGAAGAAAGAGATGCAAAATCAACTATGTTCCCAAGTTGATATCGAGTTGACCTCTCAACTCGGTACTAAGTCAACATTGCAACTCATCACTATCACTTCAAGAAGTTGGAGAACAAAGGCAAAATAAGGGCAAGCATGAGAAGATCACAAGTCAATGCTGACTTGTAAGGGTGTACTCGATACCGAGTTGACTTTTCCCATGCTATCTTGGTCACAATCTATTTCTAAAGCCTTTTTCCCATCGTGGAGAAATTGGGGAGAAGGAGCTTATTTTGTTAATCTTCATCTATAAATAGGGGAAGAAAGGCACAAAATAGGATCTTTTCTTCGCTTTCTTAATTTATTTATTTTACCCTGACACTCTGTTGGATCGTTACCCGCTTTGTAATAACCAAGATGCCAAATCATAGTGGTAAAGAACTACAGAAACCATAAACAACATTTAAGTCGACGTAGGCTATAGTTTTTTTCGAATCACTATAAATTCTTTTGTGTTATAACCTCGTTTTTCATTTATTTCTTCATTATTTTCTACTTATGATGTGGTATTTATCCAACTTTTGGCACAATCAACGAACATCTACGATGTTATTTACTTAGATTTGTTTTAATTTTTGCAACTAAGACACCCCAGTCAATGTGATGAGATGTAATAAGGCAAAGCTTTCCATTTTATCATTTATAAATAAAGTTAGATTTTAGAACCAATGGAATTGTAACTTAAAAGTTTAACTTTGAGTTGCGTGATCTGTGGCGAAATAAGACATTATGGGTTTTGAAAAACCATATGTCTAGTCACCTAGAGATAAGTACCGATGAACTCCTCTAACCTATGATCATGTTGGTGGAGTATAATAGTACTGGGATCAACCGGACAATTTCTCTTACACACCCGATCTTCGACCAATGCTTAGAGATCAGCCAGGTCAAGTGTTCGATCAAAAGTGACACAACGCCCAAATCAAAATAAAATAAGAATAAATAATCTAAAATGAGAATAGAACAGCAGAAGAACAAGGATATTTATAGCGATTTAGCCAAATCGAGTACCTACGTCCACATAATGTTATTTCTTTCGAAATCTATCAAGATTACAAACGATTATAAAATGACTTCAAGTCTAGAAAACAAAGTTATCACTGGTTCGCTAAAAAATCATGGCTAAATTGGTTTTGTTGAGGTGGAAGTAAGAAGATGGTTACTCAAAGATTGACAAGTGTCAAAAATCGTTTTCACGTTGCTCTAACTCCCATATTTATAGTCAAAATCCTCTCTCAGGTCGCTAGATCCTGGAAGATCAGTTAATATATCATATCCATGAAACAATGGAGAAAGAATAAGTCGTAACTGGGCAACAAAATCATTTTGGTACCAACCATAATTATGATCGGACCAATCATGTTGGTGATCACCTTGCATACTTCGTATCCCATATTTCTTAGGTCCCAATCCTTCAAAGTTCTTAGGTGGGCCCCGCTTTGAGTTATCTTGGTACCGACCATAATTATGGTCGGTGCTGACCATGTTGGCCATGCTCTAATTAGCTCCAAACTTCTTGTTTTGTCTCATCTAATTATTCCACGCATGCCTCCATGTTCTCGATCCATTTCGTGACATCGAAATTCACTTAGAAGTTACTCGGTTCAAATGTTAGAAAACACTCACCACCCAAAGTATGTTTTTGTAAAACAAACTATGCTTTGGATCAAGACAAGCGATATAGACTCAATTTTTTGAAGCGTCATATTTATTCCAAAAACACCCACTAATTACTTCAAATAGTTAGTGTTCCATCTTTCCTTCAACAACCAAGTGGGAATTCTCATCATCCTAAAGGCTTCGTCGTATCTTGAATAAGCGAGCTCCCTATTTTTTTCTCTCTTCTTTTTTTACATGGTAATTAAAACATGTCGGTACCAACATGAATTTTGGAGTGTCGTGTAAATAGCATAACACTTAAAATGTTTTTCAACCTTAAATCACTTGCATTACACACTATTTTCTTGTAGATCCAATTTTCCAGCTACTTCCATTCCTTTTCCTTAATAGCCAATGCCATAACCATCAGTACCATCACCCCCTACAAAACTAACATCGCGTACCTTGGTATTGTCAAGTTCAGTTCGGTACCGAAATTGTTCGCCCCGGCCTTTTTCATCCAAATCTAGAGCGAACACAAAGGTGGATTCTGGCCTCAATCTTGATGTCATAGGGTTGTTAGTGTTATGTCATGCTATAATCAATGCAAGGGTTGTGGAGGTCGCCATCATGTCATGTTAACCACGTGGATGCCGTCATTCAACCGAAGTCGAGTTAACTTGGTTGTCTCACTATTATAGGTTGAATCGAGGTGATGGCACTGAGGAATGGATCATATCTCGAGGGACTGGCTCCAAACAACCTTAGTTGTAGCCCATGTTTCTTTCGTTTGGTGTAGTTCTCTATTTCCCAAGGTCTTCACTCGGATTCCTCCTAGGGATGAACCTTGAACTTGCATGAGTGATAAGTTCCTCAAAGCGATAGTGGCGCGACCAATTTTGTCGAGCTTTGGTTGAATGGGAAGTGATAGCTCGAATTCGGTGAGATGGTTCCATAAAACAGTCACATTGAATGCACTATGGCATCCAAATTGAATATACAAGCCAATACTTCAAAGAATACACCACGATCCTGCATTCCTACAAAAAAAGCTCTATGTCACTTTAGACAATGGTCCTGTTATCATTCACTTTATGATAACAGGTAAGATATGACACACGGTTTAATCCTATGACGGAGCTTGTTTGCCATCATGACCAGGCTATCTATGCAGAGTGTTCCATACATTATGCTTTAAACACAAGATGCACACTACATAGACTAGCACTAAACACTGCACTGGTTGATGTTTAAAATTCGATTGGTCAACACACGTCGACATCTATTAAATAATGCACATCGGTTGCACGAGTTTTAATTAAAGTAATATTTAAAGTAAAACACCTGATCACACATTCATTATTTAGCTTTTTATTTAAGAAAGGTAAGATGATCTTCCCATTTCTTGATCGGCTCTGGCCTGTCTACCCCTGTGGAGGTAGGCTTGTTTACTTCCCAAGATTGCATGTATACTCCATCTAGAGAAAGTCATTATATAACTAAAGAAGTTCAACTATTGGCTTCTCATTCTGCATAGCCCCAAGGTCATGCTCCGTGAATAGATAAATGATCTTTTTGATGGTTTTGGCCAACCCTTTAAACCAGATACTATCTGAGCTAATGGTAGTGCCATTTCACTCAACTTACCTTAAGCATGGGATTTTCGATGATAGGATTCTCTTTCCTACAATTGATCAACGAGCTCATATCCTTCTTCGGGCTATTCGGCATGCAAAAAATACATGTGCTTATCTGTAGTCATGCTGGCATCTAATGGCATCATTGAGTTTTTTCTTCGATAAATTAGCCTTACTCCCACTTAAGTAATAACAATGGTTATGCCTTGCCCAGTTCTCTATATATTCTTTTGATGATGCAATTGAAATATTCTCCCACCTTTAAAGTGTTTACTTACCTTTTGAGCTACAAGAAGAGGCAGGGTTCATAATCTTTATTGATACTTAGGGTCTATAATTGCTTCAAGGTCGTTAAGGCACTTCATAATAAGCGCAGTTCCTTCAAGAGCGAATATTTCTTTGTTTTATGTCCTGAAGACTTCAATTGATTTGGCTTGACTAGATATAAATCTTGTTATCCGAAGTCTCCTTCATACTTAGTTGTTCTTTACCCAAACACTTAACTTTATTTCTGTATCCATATCCATCTCTTGGAATGAGAGGTTAATGATGAGAACGAGTCCCTAAAGGGAGTTGAGTACAAACAATGCATGACTTCCTATCTTCTGATGAACTCTCGCCTTCGTCAATATCACCTTCTATACAATGGTAGAAGCGTCATTCCGGACAAACATTCCATCAAGAAATCTAGAGTCACCATTAGTCCCTCTGCCTCAGCTCGTGATATTGATAATGAAGATATACATAACACCCCTATTTTTAGTTTAATATTATTCAGGGCATTTAATTGGATAATTAAGTAGAATAATGTAAATGATCAAGAAGAATGAGATTCGAAAATATTAAGGTCATGCCGATGAACTAAGTAATAAGATTGTTTTGAAACTTAAAACACATTAGAGGATATATGAGAGGGGGAAAATAGGTATATCCGCCTTTCCTTTAAACCCTCTTCCCCTCATATCATTCTTATTTTACTCAAACAAAACAATCAAAATAAAGAACAAAAGGGGTTGGCGACAACCTAGGGAAGGAATCACGAAATCAAGGGGATTTAAAAGAGAGGAAGCACAAGAAGATTAAAGCGATATCAAATCGCAACTCCAGTACCTAAATCGAAGGTGAATACTAAGTGCTCCATCTCTATATTTTCTTTTGGATACTGTTATGGATAATACCTAAATAATTGATGTTTTTTTGGTAAGATATGGTTGTTTAATCATTGTTTGGATAGAATAATGGTTATTGAAATTTTTAGGAAATTGTTTAAATAGGTTTTAAGGGTAAAACCTAATATTTTAATCTCCAAATGCTTTGATTTTCTGATATGTTCTATAAAACATTATTTTAAAGATGGATTTTTAATTTCATAATTTTTTTCAATTTAATTGAATATTTTATGAATATCCTAAGGAGTAAATAGCTTGATTTCAATTTTTAATTATTTAAATAATTAAATATGGTTTTGGACTCTGAAATTTTTATATGGTAAGAGAACGATATTCTCTAATTTTTGTGAATTTTTGGGTTCCAAGTGATTTTGATTTACTATGAAATTATTATGGTAGATAAGCATTTAAAAGAATAATTAATTAAGGATATTAATTAATTAATTTTAAGGTTATTTGGGACTTTAAAATTTGACTGCCATAGTAATTTCTAAAAAGGAGCAGTAAAAAGATTATTTTATCCAATATAAAGTTGACAAATATTTAGATTTGGTGAAACGTTTATGCTTCTAGTAGTAATAAAACAGTTTTTTGCATGAATTACGAAAATACCATGCCACCTTAATGTCATCGTTCCTAATACAGCGTCGGCCCTATGAGTGTCGACGATGGTGAGAAGAAGCATGGGATAACTACTTAGTTAGCTATGGAGTTTTTTCAACCTCGTCGACGTCAATCAAGGCGGCAAGCCATTGTGGATGGTAAGGCATTCCCTTGATTCATTTAAACATTTAAAAGCTTTACTATCGACATTGACGATGTCGTATGTCTTCATTACTGTTTTAAATAATGTCACATCTCTTCGTTTATTTTTCAAAATTAAGGCAATGACGCCACTATTATATCTTTGACTCCATATAAAAGTCAAAACAATAGCTGAAGTCATTTAAGTAAGAAAGTTTTATTTCGACGTCAAGGGTCTTGGGGTCAATGTGTATCAAGGTCGGCGACCTCATGCTTTAGAGTTGATGCCTTGTGTCTATGACGTCGCACTTCATCTTTTGTATGCCGAAGAGGCTTGCTTTTATGTTAACTAAAATTGTTTTATAAGAGGCGAAGAGGCCTATGTTTTAGAGGGTCAATGACCCAATGTCTTCGGTAGTTATCCAAATTACTTATAAAGGTTTTAAGTGTTGTTCTAATAGGTAGATAGCCAATAGTTATTGAAAGTTGACAACATCAATTTCGATATGAATTTTTCTTAAGCTTAATAGAACTTATGTTCTATCCTTAACCTTGGATAGAGGTAGATGTTGATTTAATAACGCATGTATTATGTTTTATTTTATTAAAGGCAAAGAGCCTTTTGCTCCTACTACAACGTAGTTATTAGGATACCAATGCCATTTTAAAATTTGTAAACTTTGACACTATCATAGGGGATAACGATGCAGATGAACTTCGAAATTGATTTATATTAACCTACTAAGGGCAGCAAGCCTATTGTTTTATGTCTTCGATTCTAAACATTGGGGATACCAATATTATTTAATTATAGATGTAGACACCATGCATGGGGATACCAAAGTAGTCTAGTTTGGATAAGCTAAATATGTTATTGAGTTCGACTTTAAACCTTGGGGATATCAATGTTTGTTTTTAATAAGTCGACATGAATCAATTGGGGATACCAATGTATGTCACTTTGAAATATTATAACTATAAGGGGATACATAACAAGAACTAAATTAAAACACGTGGGTAACATGAATCAAATTGTTAAATGATGGGTTCATAGTCATCTTAGAAAAACTATAGGATGCGAGATCGATAGTCCACATCATGTTGGAGATGCATAGTCTCTATGAGGATAATGAAGGGTTCATAGTCATCCTAGGAAAACTATGGAATGTGTGATGGATAGTCCGCATTATTTTAAGTTAAAATGGAATATGTGTGATGGATAGTCCACATAATTTTAAATAATTAAACCATATGTGATGGGTAGTCAATATGGTAGGGGATGGGTAATCCAAGTAATAATTGTATGTGAGATGGATAGTCCACATACTATGAATATGTTTAAATGTGGAGATGGATAGTCTACATAATTTTAAGGGTAGCCAGATTAAAATAAGATGGATAGTCTATTTAAATTGTGACAACTAGTCATTTGAAATTTAGAAGGATAATCTAATGAATTGGAATGGGTAATCTAATATATGTTGCATGATTAAAAATGCTATTTCTCTATGTTCTAACCGTTGTGGTTGTAGGAGCACAGTATATGGTTTTTATATTTTGATTAGTAAGGGGAAAACCCGTTCCGCTCAGCGACAAGGTCTTACTAGATATCTATTTGGTTTGAGATGGTAGGTTATTACCCGCACCAGACTGTCTTCTGAACCGAAAATTTTGTTTTTCCCTTAAGCTCTCGGGTACTCATTTGAGTAGGTTGGGATTAAGGGCTTTCAAGTTCAAGTTAGACGGATAAGCTTCCAGAGCTATGTAGGAGGCAATCTAGCTATTGAAAACTATATCTATTTTCACTACGTAGGTTGGTTTTACCTATTTGGATGTAATGGTAAAGTTGTATAATTGCCAAGTATTTGACTCTGATCAACCAATGGGGCATCTTTATATTCTTTTGGAGTATTTTGTAATAATTATATTTTCTCCGAACGTGTGATTATGAATGGGATTATGTCATGAATCTGAAATATCAATTGTGAAATGAGATGTGAAAATTTGTTATTAAATGATGTTTGAAAATTTTTCATATTCATATGCTTTTGACTATTGATATGACAACATAACAGCATTTTGTCGCCGAGAATTATTTACTATGGATAACTGCAGCATCAATAGCAATTAGTTTTAGGACTCAAAATGGGGGATGTTACAAGTTGTTATCACAACATAGGTTTAGGATTAAAAAAAAAGTTAAACCTAAAGAGTTTTTAAAAACATAATCATAGTGAATCAAAGAATAACGTTGGGGTATGAGACAACGCTATAATAACATACTAATTTTGCTATATATAAGTATGTATTCCTTCTCTGTTCTCCCATCTCTCTTAGACCGTTCTTCTGTATCTTACTAAGGCTCATATATATATTTACAAGAAAGAAAGATATGAAGCCAAAACATGAAAGAGTGAATCTAGGTGGAGGAAGCACCACAACTAATCGAAATGCACGGCCCAACACCAGGAGAAACCAAAGTAAACAGGAAAATGCTAATCAAAATGAAAATGCCAATGTAGGTGTAAGAACCCCACCAGTAGATATAGGGACTATGTATCAGTTCTTCGTCAATCTAATGTGAGCTGGAGCAACTGTAGGGTAGCTGAAGGAAATGTGCTTATGTAGAGAGTTAATCCCATGGCGTTAGTCGGTAATTACTATGCCAAGCTGTGCCGAGATTACACCAGTCTGGTTGGATAGCCTATTTTGGGGACCGAGGATGCAATAAAAGTGAAGAACTAGCTGTCACACTATGAAATGATTTTTTTTATTTAGGTCTGAATGATGAGCGGAAAAGGAGATTGGCTTTGGGACAATTTCAAGGAGCTGCTTTGTTCTGATGGAAGAGGGTGACCATAGGGGTACCGGAAGAAGAATCTACTTGGGTGGAATTTCGAAGGAGATTCGAAGAAAAGTTTTTTCAGAAGTAACTAAATCTACTTTTCTTAGGAAATTTATGGAATTGGAGCAACGAGACATGATGGTATTGAAATATTCTACTAAGTTTGATGTAACGACCCAGAATTTATATTAATTAAAATTTGTTTATTTAATTGAATTTAAATATTAATAAGTAAAATTTGTGAGTCAAATAAATTTTATTTCGAATATCTGGATTTAATTGGATAATTAAATCGATAATTTGATAATTGAAATTACAGAAATAATTGTAAATCGAGTTTAATATGATTGGAAATGATTTGAAAATTTTATTTTATATATTGGAGTTATAATGATGTTATAGAACTTTTAAAATTGAATTAAAATTATATTTGTGAAAATTGAATATTTTAATATTTAATTATCGACTAAAAAATAGCCAATTTTCGAACAGTCTCAGAATTGGCCGAAACTAGTTTCATTGGATCCGTAATAGTTTGTTATTATCGTATTTCAATTTTCGTAGCAATTGGAGTTTTCGTTTGACCGTGGCAGCTCGAAACGCATTGAAATTGTTTTAATATTAATTTGGCGAGTTAAAATAGTCATTTCTCAAACAGTCTCGAATTTCGATGAAACTAGTTTCATCGGATCCGTAATGTGATATTATTGTAAGGTTTCAAATTTCATGTCAATCGGATTTACCGTTTGTCCGGGGCAAGCCAAAACGCACAGAAATTTGATTTATCGATTTAATTTAAAATTTATCGTTTATTGCCGTAACTCGCACAGATAATCGAATTAGCTCCCGAAATCTATTCCATTATGTCTGGAACGTGGGGTAAACCCTAGAAACGCCGGTCACCGCACGAGATTTGGAGTTCGGAAAATCACGGATGAATAGTGTGTTGAGTTATTTCTATAAAAGGACCTCTTCTCTTCACAATTGAAAACCCTAACCCTAATTTGAAGCCAGCCGCCACCATTAAAAACCAAGGGCCGAAATCTTCTCTCCTTCCTTCCTCATTTTCTTCAAATCCGTGCAACGATTCAACAAACTTCCAACTAGAGAAGTGTAGAGCTTCTCGAGCTCTACAGATCCAACGGTGGAGATCGAAAATCATGCGATGGATTGGCGGCAAATCGTGCTCAAACGACCGGAAGCCGCGCACGTCTCTCGAGCTAAAGAAGGGGCCGAGCTCCATGATGCTTCAGCCGAAGGTGAAGTGAAGCAAGGGCTTCGATATACCGTTGCCTGATCGTCGTCTAGGGTTCGATATGAGGTGCGAAAATTCAATGAAGGAGGGAGGCTTTGGGTTCCAACGTGATAATTCACGTACGTGAGTTGGTGAGGGGGAAGAAGCATAGCAGCGGCCAGGATCTGATGGTGAAAAATTGAAGGGCCGAGATCTGTTTAGGTTAAAAGAAAAATTAAAAGAAATTGTAAAAATTATTATATTTATAATTCATGTAACTTTAAAAATGTGTATCTTTTTCATACGAGGTCGGATTTCGACGAAATGACTTTCGTCGGATTTTTTTGACGAACACTACGCGATGGAGCTGGATTGGAATCGTTTGGAGCTAGTGAGAATTTCGGATAAAATTAAACGCACGTTTAATTTTATTCGAAATAAAACGCTGAAACGGAATTGAAACCATGGTGAGAACTTCTCACTCAATCGAATTAGTTTCGATTTTCATTTTAAATAGTTAGATTTAAAAATTTCTTGATTGTATGTTTGAATGATGAATGTTATCTATTGATTGTTAAAATAGACATTATACGCCGTTAGTAAGCGGATGTTATTTATTAAAAACATATAACGCGAATATTTCACTGTATAGTGAAATTGGTATTATATATGTACTTGGAGTTGATTTGTCGCATTATATAGCGGATGAGACCCTATTGCGCCGTCTGTTAAGCGGATAGTATTTTATAAACCCCATATACCGCGATATTTCGTCTTGAAGCGAAATTGGTATTGTGCTAACATCTTTAGATGCAGGAAACAGGTTGGAGGGATCCAACTGGATTCCTCAAACATTTGAATTGGTTTCAATGTTGTGTGTTGATCTATTTATAATCTGCGTGATTATCTTTGTGATTGAGATGGTTAAAGGCTAAGTTTTAGCCGAATATATTTTGGTATCGTTAGATGTCGAAATTATATAAAATTGGATTTTTGAAAACTTACGTTGAGAATTCAGAATAAAATTTAATTTTGGAATTTATTCATTTTAAATAAATAAACGTTATAATTTTTATTATTATAAAAATGATATTTTTGGAAAATAATACTTAAGTATGATTTTGGAGTTATATAAGCTTTAATAACGATTTGTAAATTATTAAAAGGATTGGTTTATTTAAATTGGGATTTTTTAATTATTATAAATGATTTGTGTAAAATATTTATAAAATTGATATTTATAAATTAAAAATATTGGAATTATAAAACAAGTTTTTATAAGTGTTAAAATGGAATATAAATGGATTTTATAAGTGAATGAAATCTATATATTTATGAATTGTGGAATTATAAAAATGAATAGATTTTATAAAATAAAAGGTTTATAAGTAATTAACTTATAAATTGGATTTTTGCGTGTAAATGGAATATGGATAGAATTTGTTAATAAAGTGATTTTATAAGTTGAAGTGGCCATAAAATATAAATGGAATTTATAAACGTTGTTTTATAAATCCGAAAATGAATTATTTTGATAAGTTAATTATTATAGCTTATTAAAGGAAATATATTCACGATTTTGGACAGTGGATAATCCTTTAAATAAAATATGTAGAAATGTTGAAATTGGATAAGGAAATATATTCACGATTTTGGACAGTGAATAAGTTATTAAAGAAATATTTTGGAAAAGTGATGTTTTAAATAGAATTAAAACGATTTAAAAGATATTTTAAATGTGTTAAGTATCGAAACCATAGATTTCAACATTCATTGTTGAAATAGACGTTTTCGAGGAATAGAAGGAAATGGTGGACTATAACACTATTGTTATAGCAAATGATTTCCGAAAGGAAATGTTTTATGTAGTATTGGGATTTATATATCTATTTTAAGTTCGAATCCCTATACTAGTGATTTTGGCTTGTCGTAACGATGTTTTACGTAACATTCGTTTTGACCCAAATAAATGTGTTTAAGAGAATGACTTCTTAAAAGAATGAAATATATACTTAATTTAGATTTAAGTATACTGAATATTTTCAAAATGTTGAAAATTAATAGATTTGGTGAATTACTTATTATTAAATAAGTATGGAAATATTTTTCCAATATGAAGTGAATGTTGGAGATTTTATCTTTTAAAGATAAATTGAAAATGAATATTAGAAATCGATTCAAAAATCGTTTATTCATAGATATTTTGAAAATGTAAATTCACTATGGAATTTATAAAAGAAAGGGAAATTAGTTAAAAATAAATGTTGATTTAGTTTTGAAGTGTGGAAATTAATTTACGGATTTGGAACGTAAATTTAATAAAACAGTAAGGATTTATTTAATTGGTTTAAATGAACCATTTTGAAATGAAAGTTGTAAGGGTGTAAATTTTATTTGAAATTGGTTTTCAAATGGTTGAAGTGTGGGATATATATCTTATAAAGATATTTTTGAAAATAAATAATTTGGGAAATTATTTGAAATCGGGTGATGTTGTGAATGTTGATTGATAGTTAAATAACCGACTATCAAGTATTGACCTTTGAATAGGTATTGGTTGTGACTTGGTTGAAATTGAAATGCTACACTTATTTTAAATTATTGCGCTCGTTATTTGGATCACCCATTCCGAATAGTGATACGACGTAATGGATAGCATTGAAGACCGGTGGTGAAGACCTGGTATTTGTGAAAACGATAGGATGACCTATCGATTGTCTCTGCACCGTTAACTATGGTATGGAGATTTCCTTTGTGATGGGAAGTTTTATCGGGATTGTGAATACCCGGATTGCAAGGGCTTCTTTTGAAGTGCCTTCGGTTCTGTTCGAACCGGGAACAGACTTGTATGGTTACGTGTCTGACATTACATTTTGAGATATAAAGCATATTTCTTTCAAATACATTTCTGTTGGTGGCAGAGAACTTATTCTCTTAGCTTAACACCCTTCTCTGAGACGTACGCGCTCAGAGGTTATGTAGTTGAAGGTTATCGGCGATATATTCCCAATTTGGTAATGTGGCATGCTTAGTGTTGCTGTGTGATGATTATTTATTGATCATTTGTTGATCAAAGCGTGGCTTTGTGAAAAAGCGTAGCTTTATGGACGAGACTTCGTCAGACCTCACTCCCCGGAAATGGTCAAAACAGGAATATGTGGCAAGGTTATGAGGGTCGCGCCCTTTAGGGTATGTCATTTCCTTCTGGAAAGGGTGGTATCATGGTATGGAGCCCAGATACTTACTCATGTTGATACACTATATCTATTACTGTGTGGTGTTGTTGGAATCGAGCGCTCAGATAAAGGTCCAAAGGGATGATGGCATAGTCATGTAGTAGTTACCTAGTGACAAAGGTAACTCGGCCTTGTGTTGGCAGAGAGCTGGTTAAGTTCTCGGGACGTCCCGCCAAAGGCGATCCCATGTGGCAGTAGGAAGTTCCTTAGCCTGACCATTTGTTGGAAATCCAAATAAAACAATACGATCCTTGTACGGTTTTAGTTGTAGAACCTATCATTCACTTATGGTGGCGCCCCACTGTTTGGATGTGTAACGACCCAGAATTTTTAATAATTTAAATTTGAATATTTAATTAATTTTAAATATTAATAAGTGAATTTTGAAGTCGAATAAATTTTAATTTGAATTATTGGATTTAATTGGATAATTAAATCGATAATTTAATATGTTAAATTATGGAAATAATTGAAAATAGAGTTAAATATGATAGAAAATGATTAGTAAAATTTTATTTAATCATACTGGAGTTATAGAGATATTTTAAAACTTTTAAAATCGAATTAAAAGTTAATTTGTGAAAATTGAATATTTTAATATTTAATAATCGACTGTAAAATAGCCAATTTTTGAACAGTCTCAGAATTGAACGAAACCAGTTTCATTGGATCCGTAATAGTTAGTTATTACCGGATTTCAAATTTCGTGTCAATCGGAGCTATCGTTTGATCGTGGCAGCTCGAAACGCATCGATTTATTTTTAATTTAAATTTGGCGAGTGAAAATAGTCGTTTTTCAAAAAGTCTCGGATTTCGACGAAACCAGTTTCATCGGATCCGTAATGTGATATTATTGTAAGGTTTCAAATTTCAAGTCAATTGGATTTACCGTTTGTCCGATACAAATTAAAACGCCTAGAAATCGACTTAAATCGGTTTAATTTAAATTGAGCGTTTACAGCCATAACTCGCACATACTTCCGAATTAGCTTCCGAAACCTGTTCCATTGTGTCCGGAACGCGGGATAAACCCTAGGTACGCTGGTTACGGCGCCTAAATCGGAGTTCGGAATTCCCGGGATGAATAGTGTTTACGCTTGCTTTTCCTATAAATAGAGACACACACCCTTCATTTAATAAAAAAAAAAAAATTAAAAACCTAAACCCTAAAACGTTGCAGCCGCCTCTTCTACAACGTACGGCCGAAATACTCCCATTTTCATCCCTCTAAATCTTCAAATGCATCAAGTAATTCAAGAAACTCTCTAAATGAAAGTTGTAGAGCGTCTCGAGCTCTACATATCCAACGGTTATGATTGCAAATGGAGTTGTGGATTGGTGGCGAGTTGTGTTTGAAGTGTGGCCGCACGTTCTCGGTTTTCGTGCTACCTGGGGGGCCGAGTATCAAGCTACTTGGGCCGTGTATGGAGGAGATGGAGGCGCGCGATATGGCACTAGTTGATCGACCTAAAGTTGAACGTGGAGGCTCGAATTCGAAAACCTAATTTTGCGTGTATGGGTTGAGTTGCGGCCTGTAGAGTGACGATGGGGGAGAAGGTTTGCACGCACGGTTGTGATGGCTTAGCTTGGGATCTACGGCCCTGATGGAGTTGGGTTTTAAAAGAATATAAATTATTGTGATTTGTTATTATAAATTCGTATAAACTTCAAATATTTGTAACTTTTTCATACGAGGTCGAAACTGCGCAAACTCAGTTGCGTTGGAATCGTATGGACGAGCACTACGCGATGGAGTTGGTTTGGAGTCGTTTGGAGTTAGTGAGAATTTCGGGTAAAATTAAACGCGCGTTTAATTTTATTCGAAATAAAAGCTAAAACGGAATTTAAAACCAAGGTGAGAACTTCTCACTCAATCGAATAGATTTCGATTTTATTTTAAATAGTTAGATTTAAAATATTTGAATGCATGTTTGAATGATGACTGTAAATTATTGATTGTTAAAATAGACATTATGCGCCGTTAGTAAGCGGATGTTATTTAATATAAACATATACCGCGAATATTTCATAAACAGTGAAATTGGTATTATATATAATATCAATATATATATATTGGCATATATATATATTGCAGTTGTTGATTTCCCGCATTTTTTGTTTAGCGGATGAGACCCTATTGCGCCGTTATTAAGCGGATAATATTTAATAAGAACATGTACCGCGATAATTTCGTACTGGAGCGAAATTGGTATTGTGCTAATGTTTTTGGATGCAGGAAAACAGGTTGGAGGGATCCAACTGGATTCCTCAACAGTATTTATTTTATTTCAGATATTTTGATATTTGATGGATTATCATATCGATATATGATATCGTTGTAGTCGTGATTGACTATTTGGTGTGTAGCATCATTGGACCCAAATTTTGGGATTTTAAAATGAATTTTAAAGTGATTTTTGAAAATATACTATATTTTTGGAATCGATCCATTTTAAATAATTAAACGCTATAATTTTTAAAGTTATAAAATTATGGGTTTTGTGAAATATAGTTAAAAAGCTGATTTTTAGAAATACGGTTAAAAGTTGATTTTTGAGAAATATGGATCAATGATGTTATAAAATAGTTTAAATTGGACTTTTGAATATATTATAAAAGTTTAAAAATAGGATTTATAAAATTTGATTATTTTATAAATCAATATGGTGAAATTATAAAGGAAATTAAAGACGTTTCAGAATAATAATATAAACTGATTTATATTAAAAGATTTATAAATGGGTATTTATGAATTGAGATTCAGACATTATAAAACAAGTTTTTATAAGTGTTTGTATGAAGTGAAAATGAATTTCATTAAAGAATGAAATTTATAGAATTATAAATGGTGAAGTTATAAATGAAATTTATAAATAGTAAGATTTATAAATTTGTGAGGTTATTTGAAGAATAAATTTTGTTAAATAAATGAATCTTATAAGTTATAAGATTTATGGTTTGGAAAGTCTTTAAAAGAACGATTTTGTAAATAATCGTTTTTATAAGTAATTAACTTATAATGTGAACGTTTAGTTTATAATTTAGTTATAAACTGGAATAAGTTAATAAAGGTGATTTATAAAAAGGAAGTTTTTCTAAATAAATAAAAATGGAATTTATAAACGTTGTTTTATAAATTCGCAAACGACTTATTTTGATAAGTTAATTGTTATAACTTATAAATGGAGTTATATTCACATTTTCGAATACTGAATAATCCTTTGAATTAAAATGAATAAAAGGATGAAGTTGTTAACGAAGTTTATTCACATTTTGAATAGTGAATAACATGTTAAAGAAAATGTTTTGAATGTGATGTTTTAAATAGAATTAAAACAATCTAACGATGTTTTTAAACATGTTGAGATTCGAAACCATAGATTTCAACATTTATTGTTGAAATAGATGTTTCGAGAAATGAAAGGAGATGATGGACTATAACACTGTTGTTATAGTAAATGATTTCCGAAAGGAAATGTTTGTATAGTATTGGGATTTATATATCTAATTTAAATTCGAATCCCTATACTAGTGATTTTGGGTTGTCGTAACGATGTTTTACGTAACATTCGTTTTGACCCAAATAAATATGTTTAAGTGAATGATTTTCTTAAAGAATGAAATATATACTTAATTCGATTTAAGTATATTGAATATTTTCTAAGTGTTGAAAATAAAAGAGATTTGTGAATTACTTATGAATAAATAAGTATGGAAATGTTTTCCAATGTGAAGTGAATATTTAGAATTTATCTTTTTGAAGATAAATTGAAAATGAATAATTGAAATCGTATATGCACGAATATTTTGAAATATAAATTCATTATGGAATTTATATGTGAAAAGTGAAATTGGTTAAAAATAAATATTGATTTATTTTTGAAGTGTTGGAATTTTATATCTTGTAAAGATATTTTGGAAAGGTAAGTAATTTGGAAAATTATTTGGAATCTGGTGATGTATGCATATCCATTGATAGTTCAATAACCGACTATCAGTATTTCCCTTTGAATGGGTAAGTGATGTGATTTGTTTGAATTTGAATGCACACTTATTTTTGAATAAGCGCTCACTATTCGGGTTAACCGGGAAAGGACCATGGGGTCATATAACCCACTCCGAATATGTGATACGTCGTTGTGAATTGCATTTGAAGATCGGTGTTGAAGACCGGTATTTGCGAAAGCGATAGGATGAACTATCGATTGACTCTGCACCGAGTAGCTACGGTATTGAGTTCTCCATATGTGATGGTGAATCCGATCAGGATTGTGAATATCCGGATTGCAAGGACTTCTTTGTAAGTGCCTTCGGTTTTGTTCGAGCCCGGAACAGACTTGTATGGATTGTATGCCTGACATTACAATTTGAGATATAAAGCCGATTTCTTTCAAATATATTTCTGTTGGTGGCGGAGAATTTATTCTTTGCTTAACACCCTTCTTTGAGACATACGAGCTCAAAGGTTATATAGTTGAAGTTATCAGCAATATATCCCATTTTGGTAATGTGACATGCTGAGTGATGCTGAAATGATCATTGTGTTGATTATTTGTGATAGGATCATTTATTTGATCGTCTATCTTAGTGATCATTGTGTTGATCATTTGTTGACCCAAATCATGGCTTTTGTATAAAGTATGTTTTTGTGGACGTGACTTCGTCGAGCCTCACATCCCGGAAATGGTCAAAACAGGAAAGATGCGGCAAGGTTATTAGGGGTTGCTGTAGCTCCCCTTAGGGTATGTGCATTTCCTTCTGGAAAGGGGTGGTATCATGGTATGGAGCCCAGATACTTACTCATGTTGAAAACACTCTATTTATTATGGTGTTATGTTGGATATCGAGCGCTCGGTTGAAAAGGTCCTAAAGGACCGGGGAATGGCGTGCTCGTGTCAGTAGTTACCCAGTTAAGGGGTAACCCGGCCTTGTGTTGGCAGAGTTCCGGTTTGGTTCTCGGGGGTGTCTTTCCAGAGGCATTCTCAGTGGCAATGGGAAGTTCCTTGGCCTGACCATTTGTTGGAAATCCAAAGAAACAATACGTGACTTGTACGGTTTTAGTTGTAGAACCTGCCATTTAATATGGTAGCTATTAGTAGGCATACGATAATGGTCGTATGTTGGCTAAGATTTATATTCTACTTTCGAAATGAATTTTCCCTACATTATGCACTAATAATAATATCAAATGTTATTTTAAAGGCGTATCAAGCATCTTTGACTATCATAAGGAGAAATCTCCTCCGATTCTGCGTTTGCATGTGTGTGTGTGCGGGAGGCCTTATGGTAGTCTCATTTTTAAAAGCATTGCGAATTGATTAAAAATATTCCCTCTTTTTGATTTTTAAAGATAAATAAACTGTTTTGAGTTCTCACACCAGTCACATGACTGACTTGGAGTTTATTGTTTTCCTTCCTAAACTCTGGGTGCCCACCAATTTCCACACGGGCAGTTAAGAGTTAGGTTTATCAGGATATTCTGGATATTCTGGAGTTGCTGGAGGCAAACTGGATTGGCATGGCGTATTACTAGTTTATATAGTATTTCTTTTTCCGCTGCATTGTTTGATGTTGTTGTTGTACACTCTGATGATATGATGTAATGAAATGAAATGTAATGTAATAACTGATATAGTTCTTTGTTTAAAGATTATTCATTTATTATTATATGTTGTTCCGCTGCGAATTGTGAGATTCTGTTGTTGTTCTGTTGTTCCTTTCTGTCCCGTTCTATTTTTAAAATTCTTCTATCCTCTTTCTCTTATTTTCAAATTCTCTCTTTTCTTTCCTCTCTATTTCCTATTTCTTCTCTCTTCTTTCTTTCTTTTTCTAAATTCTTCTTTTTAAAACCCATAACATCTCGGTTTTTGGCCTTCGATTTCTCGGCAGTCGATAAAGTGAGTGTCGATGTCGGATTTTCGAAGAACGAAAATCCGTTGACGTTACAGGATGGTAGCTATAGTAGGCATAAGTGCGGAATGCCTATGCTGGCTAAGATTTATATCTTTACTTTCGAAATGTTTTCCTACACTATGCACTAGTAATAATATCAAATGTTTCTTTTTAATGCGTATCAAGCATCTTTGACTATCATAAGAAGAAATCTCCTCCAATTCTGCGTTTGCGTTGTGTGTGTGGCGGGAGATTTTATGGTAGTCTCATTTTCTAAAAAGCATTGCAAATCTATTTTAAAATTATCCTTGTTGTTGTTGTTTTAAAAGATAATAACTGTTTTAGTTCTCACGCCAGTCACATGGCTGACTTGGAGTTTATTGTTTCCTTCCTAAACTCTGGGTGCCCACCAATTTCCACACGGGCAGTCAAGAGTCAGGTTTATCAGGATATTCTGGAATTCAGGAGCTGCTGGAGGCAAGTTGGATGGCATGGCGTATTCACTAGTATATAGTATTTATTTTCCGCTATTTGTTGTTGTACACTCTTATGATGTAATGTAAAGTGATGTAATGTAATAACTGATATAGTTCTTTGTTTTAAAGATTATTCATTTATCTATTATATGTTGTTCCGCTGTGAATGTAAGATTCTGATATTGTTTTTGTTCTATTTTCTTACTTCTTCTATCTTTTTCTTCTACCTCTTCATTTTTAACCCTAACAATTCGATTTTCCGGCATTCGATTATGCGACATTTGATACAGTGGACGTAAGAGTGCCGACCTTCGGATCCCGATAAAATCGTAACGTTACATTTGATGAGCTATCTAGATATGGATGCATTACTATTAACACCATGATTAAGAGAAATGAGAAGTTCTTCCAGAGGTTGAGGCCGAAGATTACTAGGGAACCTATGTTATTTCTTAGAGATTCATCAAATGTAGTAGTGGAGATGGCTATCAGGAATAAAGAAATACTTTCGAACTTTGGGAAATAGAAGTTGGTGAAGAACTAGAATCTTAGAATAAGAAGAGGAAATTCTTTAAGAAGAAAGGAGCTCAGGAAGGTGGGTTTCCCAAAAAGGAGAAAGCTGATATAGTTTGGTACATGTGTGAAAAGAAAGGGCACTATACTAGTAAGTGTCAATCTTGTGATGGCAAGGTGGTTGTAGGGAAGTAGAATGTGAAGTGCTATAATTGCGACTAGACAGGGCATTATAAGGACAAATGTCCAAAAGTGGCCAAGGCTAACAAAGGAAAGGTGTTTTCTTTGGAGCCATCAACATCAAGATCAACAGAAGATGAGAAGGGAAAGATTATAATGGAAGGTACGCTTCTAATTCATTGCATAACTGGTAGGGTACTTTTTGATATTGGTGCATCACATTCATTTATATCTCAGCGTTTGGTAGATAAGTTATGTTTAGAAACATCATACCTTGTTACTTCCTTAAGGATAGCTAATCCAATAGGAGGTTATGCAACTCTGAGGATGAGATGTGACCATTTAGAGTTTGAGTTGCTAGGATATACTTTTGCCTGTAGGTTGTATGTATTTGATTTTATGGGTTTTGGGATTATTTTGGGTATGGACTGATTGAGCAGATATGATGCTAGGATATTTTGCTAGGATAGGAAAATATCATTGAGACATCTCAGTTGTAATGATCGAATGGTATACTCAGTTGAGTGTTCGAGTCCATAATTTGTGCTTTATTGGGTACCACAGAAGTGGAAGAGTAATTGAACCAGGTTTTAATTGTAAGAGAATTTGCAGATATTTTTGATCCAGCTATAGGACTACCATCGAAATAAACTACTAACTTTCAAATAGATCTTGCACTAGGAGTTGAACCCATAAGTAGACCACCTAGCGGGATGACACCTACTGAGATGAAGGAGTTTAATGCGCAGCTAGTTGACTTAAAAGGAAATAGTTTTATTAGACCAAGCAGTTTGTCTTAGGGGAGTGGGCCGCACTGTTCGAGAAGAAACCAGATAGGTCGTTAAGATTTTGCATCGGCTATCGTAATTTGAATGAAAAGACGATAAAGAATCAATTTTCTTTGCCAAGAATTGACGGTTCATTTGATCAGTTAAGTGGAGCTAAAGTATTTTTCCAGTTGTATTTTGCGATAGGGTTCCATCAATTAAGAGTGGCAGAGGGCAGTATTCCTTTAATGGTGTTCAGAAAGAGATATGGTTCGTATGAGTGGTTAGTGATGCAATTTGGATTAACCAATGTGCAAGCTTTCATTGTGGATTTAATGAACCATGTTTTCCGAGAGCAATTGGAAACGGTCATGTTGGTGTTCATTAACGATATTTTGATATATTCTAAGGATGAAAGAGATCATGAGATTCATCTTAGAATAGTGCTTGAGACATTGAGGCAGCATCAACTGAAAGCGAAGTTTTCAAAGTGTCATATCTAGAAGAAAGAAGTGAAGTTTCTTGGTCATGTAATTTTAAAGAAAAGGTTTTCGGTAGATTCAACCAAGATCGAAGCTATTAACAGTTGGAAAAGACCCAAGACAGTGATCGAGATAAGAAGTTTTCATGGACTAGCTGGCTGTTACGAGAGATTTATCAAGGATTTCTAGTGGATAGCAGCACCTTTGACTAAGCTGATAAGAAAGGATGTGAAGTTTATTTGGTGTGGCAAATGTAAGGAAGCATTCCTTGAATTGAAGCATTTGTTGACCAATGCATCCGTCTTAGTAATTCCAGATGGAAATCAAGATTTAGTGGTGTATAAAAATGCATGTGGCATGAATATAGGAGCTGTGTGTATATAGAGAGATAAAGTGATTACCTATGCTTCTCAACAGCTCAGACCACATGAAATTAGATACCCGACTCATGGTTTGGAGTTGGCAGAGCGATGATTTTCGCATTGAAAGTGTGGAGACCCAACATCTTAGGAGAATGCTTCAAGTTGTATATGGATTATAAGTCTTTGAGGTAGTTATTCTCTCATAAAGAGTTGAATATAAGGCAACAGAGGTGGTTGGAGTTTTTGTAACTTATGATTTTGGTATTGAGTACACACCAGGGAAAGGAAATAAAGTTGCAGATGCATTTAGCAGGAATGATTAAAATATAATGTTAGCTATATTGGCAAAATGGAAGGATCTAAAGGCATTAACTACTTATAGTGTGCAGTTAAGATCGACTATGAGTTCTAGTCAAAGTATAACCATATTATCTTGCTTGGAAGTTTAGCCAATGTTGATTGAAAGGGTTGCTTCTAAGTAGAGGGATGGTATGGTATTAGCTAAATAGATCAGAAGACCGAAAAATGGAAGTGAGATCAATGATCTGAAGGATTTTTTCTTGACTAGAAGGGATGGTTGAGGAAGAATGGACGATTGTGTGTTTCAGATGTTGGCGAACTAAAGAGAGAAGTGCTTAGGAAATGTCATTTATCCAAGTTTACTCTTTATGCTAAGGTAACCAAGATGTATCATGATATGAAAAGAAGTCTCTTCTACGAAGGTATAAAGTGGGATATAGCCTTATGGATGAAGCAATGTGCAAACTGCCAACAAGTGAAAGCTAAACATCGAAAGCCAAGTGGATTGCTTCAACCGTTGGATATACCAGTTTGGAAATAGGATTCGATATCCATGGATTTTATTGACTGGTTTCCAAGGTCGAACATGGGAAATGAGATTATATGAGTTGTGGTAGATAGATTGCCCAAGATTGCCCATTTCAATCCTATTAACTATACAAGGATGGTGTCTGTATTAGATAACTTATTCAAGAAGAATATTGTTAGATTGCATGGGATTCCTAGTAGTATAGTCACTGACAGAGATGGATTATTCACTAGTGAAGTCTAGAAGAGTCTACAGAAGATAGGTACCAAACTTAAGATGAGTACTGCTTATCACCCAAGATAGATGGGCATACATAGAGAGTCAATAAGGTACCTAAAGATTTGTTGACGTTAGAACCTTATACTTTTAATGTCTTTACAGTGACAACTATACAAGTATATGTTGCATATACTAACCACTTTTGCAGGAAACGATATCAACTTTGCAAAGAGAAAATTATATCAAAATGAAGACCAAATTGATGCTACAAAGTACTATCAATCATAGTGTCTTGTCTAGAGGTATAAAGTTGTTAAAATCTCTTCTATGTGGTATATATACATACATGATTTTTTAGAAATTGAATTTACAAAAACATCATAACAAACTTGAAATTCAGCCGGCTGAGCCACCATGGTCAACCGACTGAATCTGTGCTTGTACACATGAATATCTTCGAATATACAGCTGACCCTAAATGACTATATTAAGCCAGCTAAAAACTGCCAAAAATGAAAATATTTCCTTGCTCATTTCAAAATCGTTGATTCTGTTGGCAGCCACACTCCATTCAGCCGGGTGAATCTGTAGTAATGGGTAGGTTTCTAAAAGGGTACCGCTTCTTCATGAAGGGTTACATCTCTTAAATCAAGAGTTGCACTCCTAACTTTTCACCATTTATTTTCACAAATGATTGCAACTATTAAACTCTATATAAAGAAAATTATTCATTGTTCTCATCATCAATTCTATTTGCAATTCTCTCATTTGTACTATTGAACTCTCAAGCATTCAATTCCAAGCTGCTTTATATTTTTCATCATATGGCCATTCAAACATATTTTCTTGTGATCAAAATTACTTACTTTCTTCATGAACTACACAATATACAAAAAAGGAGAAGAATATAGGAATGGTGTATGTTATTGACTTATCAATGCTATTCAAGAGCATACTCGATCAAATACATTTCTATTATTTATAGTTGAAGTCCTGTTGTAGTATAATGGATGTGGTTGAAGTCTTATTAGGTTTTTTAAGCAGTTGAAGTCATGTTCAATTGCTCGAGCGGTGTAATGCCTATTCCTCTGGGTTGGGTGAGGGTATCGATTAAATCCGGAAGGAGTCTGGGATTGGACATAGAACGGGAATTTCGAACTAATATAAAAATCTCTAGTGTCATTTACTTTATTACTTTTACTTTTATATTTATATTCCGCACAAGTAAATAGTTTAGTTAATATTTCATATTACACGATCCTTGGTCACTTTCATTTGGTATCGGTGCAAGTCATCTTATAATCGTAACAAAGATTTTGATATTCAAGTAATATGGAAAATAACACAACATCAAGTTTTATTGAAGGTCAATCCACTGCTCAACCACCACTATTTAACGGATTAAACTATAATTATTGGTCAACTAGGATAAGAATTTACATGCAAACAATTGGATATGGCACTTGGAATATCACTCAACAAGAATATTCTATACCTATCACTCCTCATTCACAATGGTCAAATACATAAAAATTAGATGCTACTTTAAATGCCAAAGCTACGAATACGTTGTATTGTTTCATAGATAAAAATGAGTTTAATAGGGTTAGTATGTGTACTTCAGCATATGAAATTTGATGCACTCTTAGAGTTACTTATGAAGGTACTAATAAGGTTTAAAAAGCAAGATATATATGCTTAAGAATCAATTTTAGAATGTTAGAATGAAGCAAAGTGAAACCATAAATGGGATGTATTCCAGATTTCAAGGTATATATCACTCACTTCTAGCATTAGGAGAAAATAAACTAATTTTGATATTGTTTCAAAAATCCTAAACTCTTTAGCGGATGAGTAGGAATGAAAAGTCCTAGCAATTGAACAAGCTAACAACATTCTACCATAAAACCGAAAGAGTTAATAGGAAATCTCATGTCATACGAAGTCAATTTGCAGGCAAAACAAGGTCAAGCTCAAGATAGAAAAACAATAGCATTCTAGGCGAAAAAAGAAGAATTCAACAAAGATGAAAATGACATGGCATTTATAGCAAAGAGTTTCAAACTGTTTCTAAAATTTACAAAGAACGAAAAGTTTGGGAATGGCAGATACAACAAACCATCGTCCTCAACTCTTGAATGCTACGAATGCCATAAAAAGGGGCATACAAAGAAAGACTGTCCAAATCACAAGAAAGATAGAAATAACTACAAAAGCAAGAGCGATGATATAAGAAGAAACAAGCCTTTTCGGTTACATGGATGATTCAGATTCCTCTTCCTTATCAAACAGCGACAGTGATAGTGATTCAAAACAAGCCAACATTTGCTTTATGGCCATAAACGATGATGAATCATCTAACTTTTGATAATTTAGATGATATAAATTCCAAATTATTAAATAAACTAAGAAATCTTAAGAGAAAGTATAAATATTTACGAGAAAGGCTAAATAGAAGTGAAATTGAAGTAGATATGTTAAGAGATGAAAAGCAAATCTTAGAAGAAGAACTGGATATTTCATAAGAATTTTTTTTAATATTGCTTCTCAACTTACTATGTTAAGTGGTGAAATTTAGACTTAAAAGGAAAAGTATGACAAATTATCAACAGATAATCATGAATTGAAATCAACTGTTAAATTACTACACGAGATATTACTAGTCTTAAAACAAAGTTAGATAATATTACCAAAAATGTTTCTAACTTTAATAAAGGCAGTGAAAATCTTTCTAATACTATAGAAAATTCACAATCCACTACTAGTAAAAAGGGATTAAGATATAACAAATTTATAAAAGTAAAAACTAGTCCAAAACAATATAGCACTCTATATACAAATATCAAGAAGAAAAACAATAACCATGAAAAATCTATTTCTAAAATCTACTAGTAAAAAGAAAACTACATATCATTCAAAATCTATTTCGATTTGGATTCCTAAGACTAATAATAATCTGATTAGAAATAAGTATATAAAATCTTTTATGACTTCTGCTTATAGGAATAATAATTTAGTTTATAAAGGGAATTCCAAACCCTCGTGGTTTTGGCTTCTTAAGGTCTAACTATTAAGACCCTAACAAAGGAAGTGAGTAACAACACCATTTCCATATTTTTTACAGGTACCAAATAATAAAAATCTATTGGTAAAAAGATAACTACATATCATGCAAAATCTACTATCATTTGGATTCCTAAGATTAATAATCATTTGATTAAAAATAAGTATATAAAATCTTTTATGACTTCTATTCATAGGAATAATAATTTTGTTTGTAAAGGGAATTCCAAACACTCATGTGGATGGCTAACGAAACACCCCACACCTATTAGTATACCTAAAAGGACACACTAAAAGTGTGGTGCGTTGTAGGAAGAATTAAAACTTGCGGAGACTAAGATTCACAAGACAAAATAGATAAAAACAGCGGAAATAATTAAAACAATAATTTACCGAAAGTCAAACTTCATATGATAGAGTTATAAAACCAAATACATAAGATGTCTCAAAATGCCAATACATGTCTTATGAAAATCATAACCTGGTCTAAGAAAAATCAGAGTACAATTATCCCTCAATATAATACCAGTACAATATAAGAACTTAAATCTAGAAATAAAAGAAATAAATACCTGATAGGATCTCCAAAGAAGTCTTCCAAGAAGCCACAGTCTACCTTCCTTGCCCCTAATTGCCTACGGGAAAAAAAATGGAGGATCGAGTCAGACTAAAAGTCTAGTGAGTGATAGTAACTACTAGAATCTTTAAGCAAAGTAAAGGTAATAGAATCTTCAATAAATCTAGTATATACAAAAGGAAAAAAGGAAATAGGAAAGAGATAAACTGTAAAATAGGATTAAACTATTACAATTGATAAGATATGTCAACTTTGATTGTTTGCACTTGTCTTTGATAGCTGCTTGTTTATGCTGAATTCCTAATCCTATAATTAGGCTGAAATCCTAATTCTACCCTTTGATCGGCTTGTTACTCCATAGATCTTACTGTGGACTAGACGCTATATAACTCCGTGCATAGCAGCCAATGGTAACTATGAAAGATACACAAAGCACCCACTGTGGACAAAATGATACATAGCGACCTCCATAGAAGGCAATGGTGTCTACGAAAGAAACATATACTAAGTGCTTAAAACTCATAGCGATTACTGAGCACCAAAGTGGAAGTTGCACGCGTAACTGCCACCATGCTCATGCTACCTGTTGCTCCACCTATTGCCTCGTATTATTACCTCGACTCAGCATAAGGGTGCCTCTCGTCTCACTTCAGGATTATGTGAAACACCATGTCCATAAAAAATATAGGGAAATGCTACAGGTATTGGCCCGTCATCCAAACATATCTAATAGCTCCCTTGTCCAAATCACCCGTGATTTAAACATCTCTATATTGACCAATTCTACCACTACTAGCATAAGCGTGCCCTCGTCTCACTTTAGGATTATGTGAAACATCGTGTCTATAGAAAATATAAGGGAACGCTATTAGGTATAGGTACTACTTTAATTCTTTGCATATTAACTTAGATAAATTATTTAAATAAGCCTAGACTCTTGTTCCTACTATCTTTTCTTATTAATTTATCCTAATTCTTAAAATATGCCTTATTCAATTCTATATCTTATTATAACCAACATTATAATCATGCTTATTACTTAACCCAAGGTCTAAGTGTGAAAACAAGCTTCTTTTATTCTTTTATTCTTTTTAGTTACAATTTTAAGTTTTAACTAGGTCACTCTTCTTAATTCGATAATTAGGCATAATTTCAGTCCAATTCTATTTATATTACAGTCTTTATAATTTGCATCTATATTACAGTGTTTATAATTTATATCTTATATTCCATTATTTCATATTTCTTATAATTTAATCCAATTTCATGTTAATTCTATTCTAATGCATATGCGAAGAAGAAGGAGAAATAAAAGAAAACCGAAACTAGAAGTAAATCAAATACGTAAGAAGAAGATGTAAATAACGCATAAATAACAATAAATAAACTAAAATAATAAATGAAAACTGAAAATAGAAGTAAATCAAATACGTAAGAAGAAGATGTAAATAACACATAAATAACAATAAATAAACTAAAATAAAATAAATAAATTGTAAATAAATGGAAAAGTTAGAAATAAACTGAAATTAATTCAAAAGAACAGCTAGAAGAAATAGACTGAAAATAATTCTAAAAACTGTAAATCAATGTCTGAAAAGGTTACTCCAAAAATCATAGTAAAACTACAACTATTGGAAAACCTATTATTTTAAATTACTTAAATTTAAAATAATTACAATCACTCACGTCTGGTCCTTAGCTCTTTCCCTTTAGGCCTTCACCGATACACCTGGGGTTGTTCAATATTTTTATTTAAAACGATTTCCACCTTGAAAAATTATTCCGCTTTGGGTCCTTCCTGAAAAGAGGTAGAAGTGGATCTCAGACGGTTGGATTTGGGGATTGAATTGGATGCAACCACATCATAGGGTGAATATTGACCCTTGGATGCATGAATAGAAGGACCAAATCAGTCTAAACAATGCAAAATACGTGTTCAACCATTGCTAAAACGTTTGAACGAGCGAACGTTCATTCGCTTGCCAAAAGGCTAGGTGGGTCGACCACCTCCTTGCCTAGGTCAACCGGCTAGTCGACCTGTGTTATATATATATATATATATATATATTTCATTTCTTTGATTATTTTGTTCTTTGCTCATATTAACTCGAATTCTGTCGTTCTATATATGGAAACTGACCAAACAATTACCACAGACACAATGGTGCAACTCCCATGGCTCAATTATGATAATTTCACAAAGTTATTTTATTATTTAATTAGTTAACAAATTAATTATTACGGGTTAAATTTTGGTTTGTTACATTCTCTCCACCTTAAGGGATTTCGTCCCTAAAATCTCTAAGGATAAAAGAATGTATTAAGCGTTTTCATTCAGTTCTACAACCAACTACTCAATCATCAATTATTCATCTATTGCTATTAAGTTTTTCTAATTCAATTTATGATACTTATGCAACAAGTGTAGTGCAAATGTCCCTGACTAATGCAAAAGATTATGCGTTCCACTGATTCAGTTAACCTCCTTTTACGTAATGATGTCCGTGTGTACCCAAATGAATGGAAAAATTCCCTAATGATAACTAATGATTCTCTATGCATCCTACAAACATCGTCCAAATGCAACAATCATATGGTAAACATCCATTTATAACAACCATATAAATTAATTAAAAATGCGCATACATCCTTATGCATATGCTTTAGTGTCCTAATTAGGCTAATCCCTAAGGAATAATAATGCCTAGTGTACCTATGTGCGTCCATTAGCATCCACTAGCAAACACTTGCCATCACTAGAATAAATCATTCATAACATGTTCTATTAACATGTTTGCATCAAACCCTACCATCCATAGGTTAAATCCTAAGTTCTACCATCCCAAAAGATAATAAAGGAAAGAACCTATTCAAAACTAAAGATGGAAATAGGAAATTCGAAATTTACTATCAAAAAGAGATGTGGATAAGAAGTACGCATCATCTCCTAATCAATTTAATATTCTTAGAAGTCTTTTTAACCTCTGTAGACTCTATCCAACATGAAAGCAACTTGTGTGGACTTCTATAAAGTGCTTCGGAAGGTGCCATTCCAATGCTAGCTTGAGAATTACTATATTATGGGAATTCCACTAAAGGAAGGTGCTTTTTCCAAATTTCTCCAAAATCAAAAATACCTATCTTCAACCACGTGTCTCCAACTAATATCACTTTACTATCCTTCTTTAGCCTACACATATGAAGTACCATCCTAGGTTTTCACAAGTGTAACGACCCGTAAATTTCGACAATTAAATTGTTAATTAAATAGGATCTTGTAATTTAATTTTTTGTAGAAAAAAAAAGAAAAAAAGGAAAAAAATGAAGATGATAAATTAGTATTGGAATGAACGCTAAATTAAAATATAGCAACGGTATTTAAAAACTTGATTATTAGTACTTTGAATAAAAATCTAATGATTGAAATAGTGAAAAATTTATACCTTTGTGTAAATTGAAAATAAATAAAGGGAATTTATTATGTAAATAAGAAAAGATTGGAATAAATGATGATTCCATGCATACTTATAAAAATTTATTATGAGTTGCATGTTAAAATGGTTGATTGAGTTGAAATTATGAAAAGGGTAATTAAAGACAAGAATTTGATTTTGCCTAAGTATCAATATATTGATAAACTATAACTGAATAGAAATTTTAATTTGCTCAATCCTTTTTATTTACTATTAGAAGATGTTAATTAATTTAACGGTGAAAATTTGAAAATAAATTCAAATTGTATGTTAGATAATAAATTGCAATAATTAAAGTTAGTAATAAATGGAAAACGGAATACCAATTTATTTATGAAGTGGATATAAGGGAAAGTAACAAATTTGAATAAGGAATGCTAATTGTGCATTAAGTGAAGGAATGGAGCATAGATGGAATAATTAAAAGGGATTTAGAATTTTTAATTTGTATGTATGCATTAATGAATGAATATAGAAATATATTGAAATAAAATAGGAAGTAAGTGAAGATATGCATTAATGAATGAATATAGAAATATATTGTAATAAAATAGGAAGTGAGTGAGGATATGCATTAATGAATGAGTATAGAAATATATTGCAATAAAATAGGAAGTAAGTGAAGATATGCATTAATGAATTAATATAGAAATATATTGCAATAAAATAGGAAGTGAGTGAAGATATGCATTAATGAATGAGTATAGAAATATATCGCAATAAAATAGGAATAAGTGAGAATCGATTGAAATATAAAATGATATTGGGTATTACAAGTATGAGTTTAGAAAATAATTACAAGATATAAGTGAAATAAGATGCATAGAAAAGTTGGTTAATTGTTAAGTGATGAATGATGTAATAAAGGAATGAAATCCAGATAAATTAACCTAATTGGGACCTTAATTAATGATTTTTTTTAAAAAAAAAAGATGACTGACTAATAGAATAACTTATAATCTAAGGAAATCAAGTAGTACGTTAATTTGAAATAAATTTATAAATTCATTTATGGAATGTAATATAATTCAATGCTAAATGTCAATTTATTTAATAGTAAGATTGTAAATCAATAACGAAGTTATGAAGATTTCAAATTTTATTTATAACAATTTATGGGAAATCAATTACAATTAATTGACTTGAATTGTGCAGTTAGCGTAGATTTTGTTTTGTAATTGAAGGACGTTAATTTTATAAGATGAAACTTCGCTAATTCTATATAAAATAGGACCACTGGTTGATTTATAGTATAGAAAGCAAGATGTATAAATTTAATTAAAGTATCAAAATTCAACAATTGTAATTATTGCAAATTAAAATGGAATTTGAGGATAATAAGGTGAAACCACGAACAAATGTTAGTGCATCCTTATTATTGGTAAAAGATGAGAATATAAAAGTTTGAAAATCAAAAAAATAGGTTTTTGAAAATTTCATTTATAATTTCTAAGTATAAGGAAGTGGAGAAATTAACACTGCAATGGATGGACTTATCAGCTTTTAATGTACATCTAAATTTGTTTAGATCAATTTGGAAATTAATAAAATTGTGGATATATTTTGGAACGTAAACGAAACGTCTAGATTTACATTTGTAAATACATTTAAAATAAAATGTAAATGATAAGGAATTTATTTATTTCCTAAATCCGTAACGTGTGAAATTAATATTATTTGTCTTTTGGGACCACTTCCGTTTGCACGTTAAAATTCGTGCACACCTATTCCTTTGCGATCTATCTATAAATAGGCGGTGAAACCCTAGCCTCCATCTTCATTCCTCTGTATAGTCTCTTCTTCTCTTCTTCAATGGCAACAGACAATTTCTAGATCCAGTTTCAATCCAAATAAAAGTCAAAATTCAAACTCCTCTAAAAATTCCAGAAAAATTATATGTTGGAGTTCTCAGAATACGCAATCTACTGGTGGTGTTCGTTTTCCGTTTTGGGTTCGGTCTGGAAACATATTCGCGCGCTCCTGTAGCCAAAGCGCGTGGAAGACGATAGTGACGTGGCGAATATTTAATTAAGGTTTGTTTTGTTTTATAATTTATTTTGATTTTCAAATCGTTTAAATCGCATAACTTTTTCATACGACCTCGGATTCACGCGAAACATTTTTTGTTAGGATCGTAATTAAATTCCGGACAGTTTGGAACTAGTTTGGACCAATTTGGAGACCGTCGAATTTTTGAGTTTAAATTGAATTTAAATTCGATTTAAATTCAAAAGGTGAGTGTTTTAACCCACTCACAATTTCTAAAAATTTCTTATGTTTGTTAAATTGATTTTAGATATGAGTAGAAATTTATTTATGACTATTTGACATGTTTTATTCCTTATCTCTGTTAAATCGCATTTATTTAATTTAACTGTTCATAAATTTTATTACTGCGTATAAATTGACTGTTATTGTTATTTATTTGCATATAAACTGTTAGTTTAATAGTTGTTAAATTCATTTTTGAATATAACTGCCAGTTATTACCTGTTATATATTATCAGATATATATTGATATTGATTTATTATTGGATGATGATTGTGATTTCGATGATGGATGATGAATGGATGTTTTATTTTATATCATTAAACTGCAAGTCATCATGCATTTTCATTTCATTCGGGATTGCGGTTTGAAATGATATACAACCGCATTTTTTATTTTAAATTGTGGACTGAAATGATAAACATCCGTATCACTTGACCATAGGATAGAAAATTTTATACAGGCACCGCGGTAAATATATAAAATTATTTTTGGAAATGTTTTACTATGGTTTTGTAAAGCTATACATATATATATGGTTTATGGGTTTTGATTTGATCATTAATAAAAGCTATATATATATATATATATATATAGAAATTTTCCGGTTTTAGGCTTTGTATAAAAATTGATTTGAAGTATAAACCGAAGTTTGATTTTAAGATCAAATACAATTTAGCATTTAATTAAAATTTAATTTCTGGTAGTTCTATTGACTTAAATAAGAATAAAATTGGAAGTTGAATATTAAGTTAAATCGGAATTTAAATAAAAGTTAAAATTTTAAAGGATATGATTTAAAACTTGATTTTGTGTAAAGTGATTTAAATGAGTATCAGGTTGTTTTAAATGAATATATCAAGTTAAATAAATTGAAAAAATTTCCAGTTATGTGAAGTTAAAGGTTTACTTAAATTATATTGAATTTAATAAGTAAACATTTAATAAGTAATTGGATTTGATACATATGGGTTTGTCAAATAAGTTTGTTTTTGAAATGGTGAAATATTTAAAGCTTTTAACCATAAGAATTGAAATGGTATTTGGAAGTTTAAATCGATATTTAGAATTGGTTTGTGAAATCTAAAGAAGCTATTTTGTTTTATAAAAGTAGTTAAATATTTAACCATTTAAGAGATGGAAATTTGTTTCAAAGCTATGTTTTTTCAAGGTAGTATAAGTTGGAAATATTATATTCAAGAGTTTTGATTTCTAAATATTTTACTTTGGAAATCCTATGATTTTGGAAATAATATATATTGGAAAATAAAATGATATCGTATTGATTGGGGTTTTAAGAATAAAAATGATATCGTTTTTATATGGGTTTTAAATGGATATTTTATTTTGGTTTTAAAAGTATAATTATTTTTAAATGACCGCGGTGTTATAATAACGATTGGTTGGCAAAGAGACCGGGATCGGATATAGACATACTCTCTGTCGATACCGAAAACCACTTTGACTAACCGTGTACGCGGTGGAGATTCCAGAATGAAGTAGATTGGTGGAGGCGTTTCCTGCAAGGTAAATACGTGGACCCGACTCCCGTGAGTTGGCATAAGGTGGCTAAAACAGGAGCGATTCTCGGGCCAATGAGGTCATTCCTCTGATCGGACACTCCTCTTCGATATTATACTTTGACTTTGGATTGATTCAGTGGCCACTTTTACTTTGATTTTTTTGGGGGAGTTTGTTTCGAGGTGGGCGGTAGCTGCGGCTACGCGTTTCCATCAGCCCGGATAGCAATTGGTATATCTACCCTGGCATTGCCTAGTTGTGCCGTGTCACCTACCCTATCGCGCCTTGTACGAGTTTGGATTTCTCCCGTAGCCCGTGTGGTATCCTCTGGTGGCTTCCCGATCAGGAGGGACTATGATATTGGATGGACTACTGGGACTATTACGTGTTAAGGGCTATATGGGTAACCCCTTAATGCTAAGAAAAAAGTAAGTTTATTTTACAATTAGACACTATTATAATAGCGCAATATACTACATAGTAAATAGTTTAACGGATCCTTAAGAGATGTAAAATCCCGAGCATCTCTTGAGTTACTGTACTCATATTTATTTTGTTAATTTAACTCACATAAGATCTTTTAGTTCTGACTCGAGTGTTTTGTCTTTTCAAATTCGCTCGGGTCAGTTCGAGCGTTTCAGGATTTGAAGATTTAGCTTTGGAGGACGAAGACGAAGATGTATATTATTATTATTTATACTAGTACACTACACACTGTTCCGCTGCATTGTTATTGGTATGTGTAACTCTGATATGTAGTATATAAATGTTTTGTAAACAGATTTATAAACTATATATTTTATTATTATATTTTATCCTTCCGCTGCGAGATTCTGTTTTCTTTTATTTCTTTCTCGTTTTTCTTATTTACCCATAATAATCTGCCCTTCCGTATGGTTTGAATCGGCACGTGTGTCTTTTTAAATCGTGCGAAAAGGCGGATGTTACAGTTGGTATCAGAGCTTTGGTTTAGCGATAAACCTTGGCTTTGTGGGGTTTGACTCTTTGTTAATAGGGTAGTAATACCCGATGGGAGTCGCTGAGTGTATATATATGAGAGAGCGTACTTGTTAGTGTTATAAAAAGGTTTTAATATTGTGTTAATCTGTTCCGTTTTGTATTTATAAATTCTGGTTGATGCATGGGACGCTGTGACATCAATAGGGGTTTCTAAACACTAAATAGGACAGACCGACATAATATCTGTTTTAATATAGGTGAATGAAATAATTTTTTCTATTATATTTTCTATATATAAAATAAATTTTTCAATCTATATCTATATTTGGTTGTAATAGATTGGTTGTTAGGTAATGAAGGTTTTGAATAATGATAGAAATAAGATTTAAAAATAAGATAAATGAAATTTGGAAATTTAGGACTTAAGATCCGAGGGTTTGGAATTTTTCGTAAAACTTTTGGAATATAATTGTTATAAGTATTTTCTGATATGAATATTTAATATAATTTAAGAGAAATTGTTTTAAAGAAGATTTTTAGAGAAAATAAGTTTTGTACTTTCCTCTCTGTCGCTGGAAAATAATTTCGGTGATGAGTGCACGCATCATCGACATTCATTTTTAGTTTCGAAGTGGGAAGGCCGCTGTAGTAATTTACTGCAAAATTGTTAAGAAAATTTTATCGTTTTAATTATAATTGGATATATATGTTAAGTGTAGATATCTATCTATTATTTTAAATGATTTAAAATTTAACCCGGTATTTGGTTCTTAAGTTCCAGATTTATTAATAGTTCAATTAAGTGTAGAAATTGGAACCTTTAATTAAAGTAAAAATTTAATACAATAGGAAGATAAGTAATGTAAATAAACGATTGTAAACATTATTAAATGAATTAATGAACTTCTTTATTTATAAGAATTGATGTATAAAGTTGCAAATTTAGTGTAGTTAAATTGTTACCATTATTAAATATAATAGAAATGGAAGCATTAAATAAATGAATGAAATTAAAAGTAAGTTGAAATTGTAATTTATAAAACGAATATATATAATTATTGAACCATTAATTAATTAAAGGAATTGAGAAGAAACTTGTATAATTTTCACTTACATTCTTAAAGCATATATATAACTTACCATATAATAAAAGTTGCAATGTTAGTAAGAAAATGTAAGGGGAAATCTTATAAGTGAAGCTTGCGGTAATAAAGGTATTCAATGAATTTGCTGTTACAAAATGAGAATTAAATGTATAAACATAAGTTAAAATGGAAATTTTAAGTATTATAAATAGATGATTATAAACTTAAGTAAATAAAACGGAATGCAAATATAATGAATATTGTAATAAATGAAAAATGAAAATTGTAAGTAATGAAGGAATCACTCAATAAATGAAAGAAAAGAAATTAAACAACTAAAGCATGAAATAAATGTATAATAAGTTAATTTGGTTGTTGGTTTTAATTGTTATTGTTTGACTTATGGTTGGTTGGGTAAGAGAATTTGAAGTTGTTGGATGAATAAATAATCTATCGTTGTTCCATCTAAGACTGTTGAGTAAAGGATGCACTTGATAGTTATTTTCATTCCATACAATTTCAAGTTTTGAACCCGAACAACTATTTGTTTATTGGATTAAATGGTTGCTTTGTCTTGTGTATGTATGTTGTTTGTAAAGTTGATGGTTGTTGTATTGATTGGTTGATTAATGGTTGAAACCGCTTAAATATTTCACTTTATATAAATTTATATATTTTAGCTAAATTAACTAATTATGTAAATTTAAATTTTTATAAATATAATATTTAAATATGATATTGATTTCGAAATTCTTCTTTTCCCTTCTTTCCCCTTTCCGGGGATGAAAAGTTTTGAGTGGGGGAGAGTGTAACGACCCGTAAATTTCGACAATTAAATTGTTAATTAAATAGGATCTTGTAATTTAATTTTTTGTAGAAAAAAAAAGAAAAAAAAAGAAAAAAATGAAGATGGTAAATTAGTATTGGAATGAACGCTAAATTAAAATATAGCAACGGTATTTAAAAACTTGATTATTAGTAATTTGAATAAAAATCTAATGATTGAAATAGTGAAAAATTTATACCTTTGTGTAAATTGAAAATAAATAAAGGGAATTTATTATGTAAATTAAGAAAAGATTTGAATAAATGATGATTCCAGGCATACTTATAAAAAGTTATTATGAGTTGCGTGTTAAAATGGTTGATTGAGTTGAAATTATGAAAAGGGTAATTAAAGACAAGAATTTGATTTTGCCTAAGTATCAATATATTGATAAACTATAACTGAATAGAAATTTTAATTTTCTCAATCCTTTTTATTTACTATTAGAAGATGTTAACTAATTTAACGGTGAAAATTTGAAAATAAATTCAAATTGTATGTTAGATAATAAATTGCAATAATTAAAGTTAGTAATAAATGGAAAACGAAATACCAATTTATTTATGAAGTGGATATAAGGGAATGTAACAAATTTGAATAAGGAATGCTAATTGTGCATTAAGTGAAGGAATGGAGCATAGATGGAATAATTAAAAGGGATTTAGATTTTTTTAATTTGTATGTATGCATTAATGAATGAATATAGAAATATATTGAAATAAAATAGGAAGTAAGTGAAGATATGCATTAATGAATGAATATAGAAATATATTGTAATAAAATAGGAAGTGAGTGAGGATATGCATTAATGAATGAGTATAGAAATATATTGCAATAAAATAGGAAGTAAGTGAAGATATGCATTAATGAATGAATATAGAAATATATTGCAATAAAATAGGAAGTGAGTGAAGATATGCATTAATGAATGAGTATAGAAATATATCGCAATAAAATAGGAATAAGTGAGAATCGATTGAAATATAAAATGATATTGGGTATTACAAGTATGAGTTTAGAAAATAATTACAAGATATAAGTGAAATAAGATGCATAGAAAAGTTGGTTAATTGTTAAGTGATGAATGATGTAATAAAGGAATGAAATCCAGATAAATTAACCTAATTAGGACCTTAATTAATGATTTTTAAAAAAAAGATGACTGACTAATAGAATAACTTATAATCTAAGGAAATCAAGTAGTACGTTAATTTGAAATAAATTTATAAATTCATTTATGGAATGTAATATAATTCAATGCTAAATGTCAATTTATTTAATAGTAAGATTGTAAATCAATAACGAAGTTATGAAGATTTCAAATTTTATTTATAACAATTTATGGGAAATCAATTACAATTAATTGACTTGAATTATGCAGTTAGCGTAGATTTTGTTTTGTAATTGAAGGAGGTTAATTTTATAAGATGAAATTTTGCTAATTCTATATAAAATAGGACCACTGGTTGATTTATAGTATAGAAAGCAAGATGTATAAATTTAATTAAAGTATCAAAATTCAACAATTGTAATTATTGCAAATTAAAATGGAATTTGAGGATAATAAGGTGAAACCATGAACAAATGTTAATGCATCCTTATTATTGGTAAAAGATGAGAATATAAAATTTTGAAAATCAAAAAAATAGGTTTTTGAAAATTTAATTTATAATTTCTAAATATAAGGAAGTGGAGAAATTAACACTGCAATGGATAGATTTATCAGCTTTTAATGTACATCTAAATTTGTTTAGATCAATTTGGAAATTAATAAAATTGTGGATATATTTTGAAACGTAAACGAAACGTCTAGATTTACATTTGTAAATACGTTCAAAATAAAATGTAAATGATAAGGAATTTATTTATTTCCTAAATCCGTAGCGTTTGAAATTAATATTATTTATCTTTTGGGACCACTTCCGTTTGCACGTTAAAATTCATGCACGCCTATTCTTTTGCGATCTATCTATAAATAGGTGGTGAAACCCTAGCCTCCATCTTCATTCCTCTGTATAGTCTCTTCTTCAACTTCTTCTCTTCTTCAATGGCAACAGACAATTTCTAGATCCAGTTTCAATCCAAATAAAAGTCAAAATTCAAACTCCTCTAAAAATTCCAGAAAAATTATATGTTGGAGTTCTCAGAATACGCAATCTACTGGTGGTGTTCGTTTTCTGTTTTGGGTTCGGTCTGGAAACATATTCGCGTGCTCCTGTAGCCAAAGCGCGTGGAAGACGATAGTGACGTGGCGAGTATTTAATTAAGGTTTGTTTTGTTTTATAATTTATTTTGATTTTCAAATCGTTTAAATCGCATAACTTTTTCATACGACCTCGGATTCACGCGAAACTTTTTTTGTTAGGATCGTAATTAAATTCCGGACAGTTTGGAACTAGTTTGGACCAATTCAGAGACCGTCGAATTTTTGAGTTTAAATTGAATTTAAATTCGATTTAAATTCAAAAGGTGAGTGTTTTAACCCACTCACAATTTCTAAAAATTTCTTATGTTTCTTAAATTGATTTTAGATATGAGTAGAAATTTATTTATGAATATTTGACATGTTTTATTCCTTATCTTTGTTAAATCGCATTTATTTAATTTAACTGTTCATAAATTTTATTACTGCGTATAAATTGACAGTTATAGTTATTTATTTGCATATAAACTGTTAGTTTAATAGTTGTTAAATTCATTTTTGAATATAACTGCCAGTTATTACCTGTTATATAAAATCAATATATATTGATATTGATTTATTATTGGATGATGATTGTGATTTCGATGATGGATGATGAATGATGAATGGATGTTTTATTTTATATCATTAAACTGCAATTCATCATGCATTTTCATTTCATTCGGGATTGCGGTTTGAAATGATATACAACCGCATTTTTTATTTCAAATTGCGGATTGAAATGATAAACATACGTATCACTTGACTATAGGATAGAAAATTTTATACAGGCACCGCGGTAAATATATAAAATTATTTTTGGAAATGTTTTACTATGGTTTTGTAAAGCTATATCGATATATATGGTTTATGGGTTTTGATTTGATCATTAATAAAAGATATATATATATATATATATATATATATATATATATATATATAGAAATTTTCCGGTTTTAAGCTTTGTATAAAAATTGATTTGAAGTATAAACCGAAGTTTGATTTTAAGATCAAATACGATTTAGCATTTAATTAAAATTTAATTTCTGGTAGTTCTATTGACTTAAATAAGAATAAAATTGGAAGTTGAATATTAAGTTAAATTGGAATTTAAATAAAATTTAAAATTTTAAAGGATATGATTTATAACCTGATTTTGTGTAAAGTGATTTAAATGAGTATCAGGTTGTTTTAAATGAATATATCAAGTTAAATAAATTGAAAAATTTTCCAGTTATGTGAAGTTAAAGGTTTACTTAAATTATATTGAATTCAATAAGTAAACATTTAATAAGTAATTGGATTTGATACATATGGGTTTGTCAAATAAGTTTGTTTTTGAAATGGTGAAATATTTAAAGCTTTTAACCATAAGAATTGAAATGGTATTTGGAAGTTTAAATCGATATTTAGAATTGGTTTGTGAAATCTAAAGAAGTTATTTTGTTTTATAAAAGTAGTTAAATATTTAACCATTTAAGAGATGGAAATTTGTTTCAAAGCTATGTTTTTTCAAGGTAGTATAAGTTGGAAATATTATATTCAAGAGTTTTGATTTCTAAATATTTTACTTTGGAAACCCTATGATTTTGGAAATAATATATATTGGAAAATAAAATGATATCGTATTGATTGGGGTTTTAAGAATAAAGATGATATCGTTTTTATATGGGTTTTAAATGGATATTTTATTTTGGTTTTAAAAGTATAATTATTTTTAAATGACCGCGGTGTTATAATAACGATTGGTTGGCAAAGAGACCGGGATCTGATATGGACATACTCTCTATCGATACCGAAAACCACTTTGACTAACCATGTACGCGGTGGAGATTCCAGAATGAAGTAGGTTGGTGGAGGCGTTCCTGCAAGGTAAATACGTGGACCCGACTCCCGTGAGTTGGCATAAGGTGGCTAAAACAGGAGCGATTCTCGGGCCAATGAGGTCATTCCTCTGATCGGACACTCCTCTTCGATATTATACTTTGACTTTGGATTGATTTAGTGGCCACTTTTACTTTGATTTTTTTGGGGGAGTTTGTTTCGAGGTGGGCGGTAGTTGCGGCTACGCGTTTCCATCATCCCGGATAGCAATTGTTATATCTACCCTGGCATTGCCTAGTTGTGCCGTGTCACCTACCCTATCGCGCCTTGTACGAGTTTGGATTTCTCCCATAGCCCGTGTGGTATCCTCTGGTGGCTTCCCGATCAGGAGGGACTATGATATTGGATGGACTACTGGGACTATTACGTGTTAAGGGCTATATGGGTAACCCCTTAATGCTAAGAAAAAAGTAAGTTTATTTTACAATTAGACACTATTATAATAGCGCAATATACTACATAGTAAATAGTTTAACGGATCCTTAGGAGATGTAAAATCCCGAGCATCTCTTGAGTTACTGTACTCATATTCATTTTGTTAATTTAACTCACATAAGATCTTTTAGTTCTGACTCGAGTGTTTTGTCTTTTCAAATTCGCTCGGGTCAGTCTGAGCGTTTCAGGATTTGAAGATTTAGCTCTGGAGGACGAAGACGAAGATGTATATTATTATTATTTATACTAGTACACTACACACTGTTCCGCTGCATTGTTATTGGTATGTGTAACTCTGATATGTAGTATATAAATGTTTTGTAAACAGATTTATAAACTATATATTTTATTATTATATTTTATCCTTCCGCTGCGAGATTCTGTTTTCTTTTATTTCTTTCTCGTTTTTCTTATTTACCCCATAACAATCCGCCCTTCCGTATGGTTTGAATCGGCACGTGTGTCTGTTTAAATCGTGCGAAAAGGCGAATGTTACAACAAGTGTTCTATACACTTCACGAAAACTTCTATTATTACCCCTAAAATTAATCGTTGCTATCCTTTGTAGCCTTACACCTTTTCCGTTACACCTAGGAAATGATTCCTACCTTCTTCACATTTAGGAGTTTGGTTCGGTGTTTATAGTTCCATTTTAAAAATTAAGGTTTCTAAACTTTTAAAATATCAAATCCAAAAACCTTTGTCTTTAAAATTGTTGTTTTTGAGTTTCCATTAAAATAAAAAATACTTGGTTATTTAACGTTATTTCACAGCCTAGAGGGGAAAATTTTAAATTCTATGTCCAAAACTTATTCCTTGTTTTATTTTAAAGTCTTTTTTTGTTTTCTATAAAACATTTAATTTTCAAATTCAACTTTTATTAAGTTTTTTATTTCCAAAAACTTATTTACTTTTTTACCAAACCACTTTCTTTTAAAATATCTTTAAACTATTTTTATGTGTTTCCAAAACATCTTCTTATTATACCTCATGGTCTCATACCTTAATACATTGGAACTACTTTCTCAAATGAGAAATTATTAACGCTAAAATCTTTTATGAACCTTTTAAAAGAGAATTTCATGTTTATGTGAAATTACAAGGAACTTATTTTATATTTTTTGAAATAGGCTATACAAAACATAGTGCTTTTCATACCTTGTATATCTCTTTCATGTATTCCTTGTAACTTGCACAAAGCATTTATTAGTTTCATAGAAAATTATACCATTATTCTTTTCATTCCAATAGATTAAAGTATGTTTAATTTATACTCTTCCATGATAAATATTTTTTATATCTAACTTACACATTTTCCTTTCAGAATAACTCACCTTCAAAACCGTTTTAATATTCCCATAACTGCAAAAACAATTCCTTATACTATTAGAAATAATTAGTGTTCTTTACAAATAATGTTGTTTCTATACTTAGAAATTATATTTTAAAGTACATTTTTATGTTGGTTAAAATTGAGGTTGCGTAAAACACCGTTACTACAACCCAAAAATACTAGTGTGCAGATTCAATTAAATAAATACCAATAAATCTCATATACCTATGTAAAAATAATTCTCTTAGGAGTCACTTACTATAACAGTAGCGTTATAGCCTATGCTCCTCTTATTTTTCACGAAAACATTTATTACACCTATAAAAGTTGCAATCTACGTTTTCGATTCTTGATATACTCTAGGTTTTTATATTTAAAATCTTTGTTTACTTGCAAAGAAATTAGCTATTTATTTATATGTACTCCATAATTCTTCAAGAAGAATACCAATTTTTCATTATATAAAAACCAATCTTAAATTTCATACCATTCTTCAAAAATCCCATATTTATTTTCTAAGAGAAAATATTAACAATGAAAATTTTCAATTCTAACAATTATGTTTTTCAAATTCTCAAATTTCAAAAGTTTCATTTTATTGGACTAGACATAAAGTGGGTCTTCCTACTTACTACCCTTGGAGTACTTTCCTAAACTAAAGGCCTTTACTCCTATTCCTCTTGTATACTCATATTTATTCTAAGGCATCGCCGTCAAATCTATTTGTCTGAGACAAATATAGTTTCTACAATTATCTACACATGGACTTCTTCTTTTCTTATCAACTAAATTCTATTGTACATCTCTAAATTTTTTCTGCCTCACTTTGGATTTCCATAATTCCGAACCCTAAATGTACAAAACCGTTTCTTAAATTTTGACCATGTGTAGACATTCTCTATGCCCCAAGAAACGCACTTCCTTATGTCAAAAGTGATACTTCAAGAAATCTGTCTCCAGCCGACGAACACGAAGCATACAACGAACCTTCTTTAGACGAATAACATTCTCTTCCACACTGCTTGGAAAACACCAAAATGTCGACCACGAATGCCACCATAACTTATTTAAGACACCTTTAAAAATACGGCTCATCAAATCAGCAAAATAGGCTGGGGCATTGGTTTTCCCAAAAGGCCTAACAAACCACTCAAAAAATCCGTCGAGTGTCATAAATGTGGTCTTATTAATGATGTCATCAGCGGCCCGAAGCTGATGAAATTCTATGGCTCAATTAAGCTAAGAGAATACTGCAGAGCCAACTAACTAGTCAAAATGTCATCTATCCTAGAGAGTGGATAATGATTCTTCTTTGTGAGCTTATTTAATTCTTCATAGCCAATACAAAGTCGAAGAGAACCACCTGCTTTGGTAGTGAAGACGACTGGTGCTCCATATTCTGATATATTTCTTCTTATAAAACTTTATCAAAAGCTCATGGATCTTCTTGCTCGATCCCTTCCTTTCCCTAAGCATTATATGCCCTACGGGTAATGCTACTAGCTAGCAAAATAAATCCTAAAGTCAATCTCTCTCTTAGGGGGGTTAGTCCTCTAACCTCCTCAAAGATGTCTCTGAAAATCTCTGACGAGTGGAACCGAATCTAACTCTGATGATGATAAAACGGGGAAATAAAGACAGCTCAACATAACTGATCATTGTAGGTCGTAAGAAAACTCAAGAGACCTACAGATGCATGTCTCTAGTCTAACGACTCTTCTCTCGCAATCTAATACAGCTCCATATGTGGATAGCCAATCCATTCCCAAAATCATACCATACCCCGAAAATCCCAAAACATAGGCGTCATGGTCAAATTCTAAGCCTAGGATAAAAAATTCAAACCTTTACAAACTATAAACAAGGATGCCGATTTTTCTATGGGGTTTAAAACAAAGATGGAATCTACAACTAAAGAAATGTCTAAGTGTAAAATCCACATAAGAACTAGAGATAATAGAGTGTGATGCTCTAGAATCGAAAAGAGTCTAAATGTAAAAATCAGAAATAGAAATCAAATTTTCCTACCTAGATTTGGTCTACTGCTGGAAGGTGTTGTATGCAAAGTCTGAATCTGTGCTAGTGGTACACGCGAACCCTGCCCCATATGCTGGGAGCAATTCCTACTCCAGTGACCAGGTCGCCCGGAACTATAACACCTTCCCCGCATCTTCTCTTTTTTGCAGTCTCTTGCATAATGACCAATCATTCAGCAACTATGGCACTTCACTTTTTTCTTGATTCGCTTCTTAGGGCCTTCCCTTTTCCTCTTATCCTTCTTTACCTTCCACCATGGCTTCTTCGAGCTTGTAGGAACCTCCTTAAGCTCTTCTTCCAGCTGCCAAGATATAGGATGAACACTTATTCGATCCCCCAAACCTAACGGCTTAAAACTATGCTCCATATTCTCAAAACCAACCCGCGTGCCAAAAAACGTTATGCCTCCTATAATAGTGAAATCCTTGCATACCTCAGAAAAGGAGGCTGATGTGAGTGGGTTAAAGGGATTCCACTTATTGGTGTTGTATTGGGCACTTGCCCTTGCACCTCTAGTACCATAGCTCTATGGAACTAGTCAGTCATTCTATGCAAAGAAAAGAGAATTTAGGCTCGAAAGAGTCGAAAGAAGATTGCACTGGACTTGGAGGGGATTTTTATAAAAACTCTTTTATACTTAAAAGACTATTTCTAAGAGTTCTTTTATGAAAAATACTTTTTAAAATAAGTTATTTTGGAAAATACTTTTACTTCTAAAATAAATTTTAGGAATCCTGCAACCTTAGGCTCCGATACCAAACGAAAAACTCCACACCCCTTAGTATACCCAAAAGGACACACTAAAAGGTGTGGTGTGTTGTAGGTGTAGCTGAAACTTGAGGGACTAAGTTTCAAAGGACAAAATAGATAAAAATAGCGGAAATAATTAAAACAATAATTTACCAAAAATCAAACTCCATAAGATAGAGTTATAAAATCAAATACATAAGATGTCTCAAAATTCCAATACATGTCTTATGAAAATCATAACCTTAATCTCATAAAAATCAGAGTACAATTATCCCTCATTAGAGTGCCAGTACAATATAAGAACTAAATGCTGAAAGTAAAAGAAAGGAATGCATGATAGAATTTCCAAAGAAGTCTTCTAAGAAGCTGCGGTCTGCCTTCCTTGTTCCTAATTGGCCATGGGGTGGAAAAAGGGAAAATAGAGCAGTGGGTTAGACTAAAAGTTTGGTGAGTGATAGTAACTACTAGAATCTTTAAGCAAAGTAAAGGTAATACAATTTTCAATAGTTCTAGTAGATACAAAAGGAAACAAAGGTAATAGGAAAGGGATAAACTGAAAAATATAATTAAAATATTAAAATTGATAAGATAGTTCAACTTTGATTATTTGCACTTGCCTTTGATAGCTGCTTGATTTGGCTAACTTCCTAATCCCATAATTAGGCTAAAATCCTAATTCTACCCTTTGATCGTCCTACTACTACATAGACCTTACTTCAGACTAGATGCTATATATCTCCCTACACATCAGCCAATGGTAACTACGGAAGATACACAAAGCACCCACTATGGACTAGACGATACATAGCACCCTACGCAGAAGGCAATGGTGTCAACGAAAAACACACATACTAAGCGCTTGGAATTCATAGCGATTACTGAGCACAGAAATGGAAGTCGCATGAGTAACTGCCACCGTGCTCATGCTACCTGTTGCTCGACCTATTGGGTTGTATTATTACCTTGACTCAGCATAAGTGTGCCCCTCGTCTCACTTCAGAATTATTTGAAACACTCTGTCTATAGAAAATATAGGGGAATGCTGTCGATACTGACCTGTCATCAAAACAATATCTAATAGCGCCCTCGTCCAAATCCCCCGTGATTTGAACATCTCTATATTGACCAATTACTACCACTACTAGCATAAGCATGTCCCTCTTCTCACTTTAGGATTATGTGAAACATCATGTCCATAATATAAGCGAATGTTATTTGGTATAGGTCCTACTTTAATTCTTTGCTTATTAACTGGGATAAATTATTTAAATAATCCTTTACACTTTTTCCTACTATCTGTGCTTATTAATTTATCCTAAGTTTTAAAATAAACCTTATTCTATTCTATTTCTTATTATAACCTATGTTATAACCATGCTTATTACTTAACCTAAGGTCTGTGTGAAAATAAGCTTCTTTTCTTCTTTTCTTCTTTTTAGTTATAATTCTAAGTTATAACTTGGCCAATCTTCTTAATTCAATAATTAGCATAATTTTAGTCCAATTCCATTTATATTATAGTCTTTATAATTTAAACTTATGTTCCATTATTTTGGATTTCTTATAATTTAATCCAATTCCACGTTAATTCTATTCTAATCCATACACGAAGAAGAAGAAGAAGGAGAAATAAAAGAAAACTAAAAATAGGAGGAAATTCAAGGCGTAAAAAGAAGATGTAAATAACGCACAAATAACAGTAAATAAACAAAAATACTGTAAATAAACTATAAATAAATGGAAAAGCTAGAAATTAAATGAAATTAATTGAAAAGAATAGCTAGAAGAAAAAGACTGAAAATAATTCTAAAAACAGTAAATAAATTACTAAAAAGGTTACTCCAAAAATCAAAGTAAAACTAAAACTATTGAAAATCCTGTTATTTTAAATTACTTAAAGAAATTTAAAATAATTACAATCATTCACCTCTTGTCCTTATCTCTTCCCTTTAGGCCTTCACGGATCTACTTGGGGTTGTTAAATATTTTTATTTAAAATGATTACCTTCTTGGAAAATTATTCCGCTTAAGGTCCTTCCTGGATAGGTGAACCCAATTGGAGAAAATCTGAGAATGAGAAAAAATGTTAGGTCTAGGGTTCTATATGTAGGGGTATAAGTGGATCTCAGACCATTGGATTTAGGGATTGAATAATTTGCGATCACGTCATAGGGTGGATAAGGTCCCTTGGATGCATGAATGGAAGGACCAGATCAGTCTAAACAATGCAAAATACATGTTCAATTGTTGCTGAATCGTTTGAACGACCGAACGTTCACTTGCCAAAAGGCAAGGCGGGTCGACCATGCTGTCATCCTCCCCCTTGTCCAGGTCGACCAATCGGTCAACCTGTATTATATATATATATATAATATCTTTGATTATTTCATTCTTTGCTCATATTAACTCGGATTCTGACTTCTATATATGGAAATTGACCAGAAAATTACATGGACACAGTGATGCAATTCCCATGGCTCAATGTTGATAATTTCATAAAGTTATTTCATTATTTAATTAATTAACAAATTAATTATTATGGGTTAAATTTTGGGTTGTTACATTCTACCCTCCTTAATGTATTTTATCCTCGAAATCTCTAAGGACAAAAGAATGTACTGTTTTCATTCAATTCTGCAATCAACTACTCAATCATCAACTATTCATCCATTTTCCTTAAGTTTGTCTAATGTAATTTATCATACTTATGCAATTAGTGTAGTGTAAATGTCCTTGACTAATGTAAAAGATTAGGCGGTCCACTGATTCAGTTGACCTCCTTTTATGCAATCATATCCATGCCACTGAAAATGAAATACGTTCTCCACCTAGAGTATTAAGAAATCATCTTATCAAAAATACTATTGGAGAAATAAATACAAATATAAGGACAAGAAGTCAATTAAATCAAATGGTACATGTTGCTTTTATATCTAACATTGAACCTAAAAATGTAAAAGAAGATTCAACCGATGACTATTGGATTTTAGCTAAGTAGGAAGACCTAAACCAATATGAATGGAACGACATTTGGGACTTATTTCCTAGACCTAGTGATTAGATAATTAATGATACAAAGTGGGGTTTTAAAAATAAAGCTGATCAGTAAGGGAAATATAACTAGTAAAAAAGCTAGATTAGTCGCTCAAGGCTACAATCAAGAAGAAGGAATAGACTACGAAGAAACATTTTCTCCTGTCACTCGATTAGAAGCAATATATGTTGTTGGAATTCTCTTGTTATCATAATTTCAAATTATATCAAATGGATGTAGAAAGTTCCTTTTTAAATGATTTTATAAAAGAAAATGTCTATGTAAAACAACCACCTTTGTTTACACATGAAAAATGTCCAGATTATATTTATAAACTAAAGAAACCATTATATGGTTTAAAACAAGCACCTTGCGCTTGGTACGATCGTCTCAAGGGCTATATTATAAACTCGGGTTTTGAAATTGGAAAAGTAGATCGAACACTTTCCATTAAACGGAATATAAAGATATTTTATTAATTCAACTTTATGTCGATGATATTATTTTTGACTCCATAAATGAAAAATTATGTAAAGAATTTTGTAACATTATGAAATGAGAATTCGAGATGTCACATATGAGAGAACTCTCATATTTCTCGGTTTAGAAATTAAAGAATTACGTAATAGTATTTTAATAAATCAAAAGAAATAATGTAATAATTTAATAAAACATTTTAGTATGGAAAACAGTTCTGCAAAACCAACTCCAATGAGCACTACGACCCATCTCGGTCGAGATAAAAATGGTAAAGTATGGACCAAAAACTATACCAGAGTATGATTGATCTTTACAATATTTAATTGCCAGTCGTCCTGATGTCATGATGAGTGTGTGCCTATATGCAAGATTTCAAGCGAATCCTAAAGAATCGCATTTGTGAGGCGGAAAATGAATTTTGCACTACTTAAGCAGCACTAGAGACTACGACCTCTTTTATCCGAAAGGATGTCTGTGACAACCCACAAATCCATACCCTTTGAACCGAAAATAATCCACACATGTCCGACCAAAAAGGCACAGACTGACGGAAAGTCGGGGGAACTGAAAGAAGAGAGAAGAAGAGAGGAGAAGAAAGAGAGAAGATAGAACAAAACAGAACAATATAGAATCTCACATCACAGCGGAAAATATATAATATCATATCAATGATCTGTACAAAGCAGAAACTGTATATACATACATCAATCAGAGTTCAACAATCAGTCATTAATCATGAGCTTGAATAGTTATACTAAGCTGTCCTCATAATTGCCGACGATATAACACAATTAAGCACAAAGCGGATAATAAAAACAAATATGTGTATATGAAAATGAGATCTCCAGCTCTCCTGCTGAAGCTCCGAAAGCTCCAAATCCAAACCTATAAATTAACTCGGTCTGACCCGAGCATTTAAAGGGAAGAACATCCAGATCAGTCTAGTAAACCAGCGTGAGAAACACACTCAACTGAATTTACTAAATTACCAAAACTTTTCTGTTCAAAACAAAAGTATCTCGTAAGACACGCCCACACATAAACACGGACATGTTTTCACCTTACGATAACTAAAACATTTCATATCAAATTCATGTTATATTATACTAGTGTCTAATATACAAATAATAATCAAAATAGCCGAAATTGTTACCATTATTAAATTCCAGCATACTGGGCTCTACAAATTAAATGGCAGGCACATAGAGGAGTTTGGATTTCCATACAAATGACCAGGTGAAGGGACTACCTTTCGGCAGTATATCTCTAGAGGAATGTACCAAGGACCATCACAAAGAATCCTCTACCAACACAAGACCGGCCCACCTCTATAACTAGATGGTACCGAATATATCATCCTCCAGTCGTTACTGAACTTTTCCAAGGGCCCTCGAAGCATACAAACCACAATAATCAGATACACGACGTCATAGCGTATAAAGATATATCTAGAAGAGGATGATCATATCCAAATGGGAGTGACCCAATTAGCCTTGCCGCTTCTAACCCTGTTTTGGTCATTTCCGGTTGAAGAGGCCTGTGGTATCGATTACCTTTCACATATCACATATAACATCACTTTGAATGCCACATGACCATTTCCGTTGACTACTAATTGCCTTCCACAAAAATACAATCCTTAAGCTCATACGTCTCAAGGAGGGTTTTAAGCTAAGAGAAGTTGCCTTCTCCACCACCGCTGATGTACATTTGTAAAAACCAATATATGTAATATTTAGAAATGCAATGTCAGACAAACATCCATACAAGTTGTCCAAGAACAAGACAAACCGAAGGTACTTTCCTATCACATCCTGTCGGGAAATCCGTAGGATTAGTAGCGAATGGTCCTTGCATTGGATATTTCATAACGAAGAGACTACTACTACTATATGTATATTGGAATTTTAACCCCAAGCGAACAACAAGTAGTCGTCCACTATGAAAATCCGAAATATCAATATCATTGTAATCAACCTGCACAATAGTCACATAAATGTTGGTCCGAAGTGGTTTCCGGATAAACCGATCCCGGTCTCTTCACACCAACAACGCAAAAGCGTTTCTCTACCTCACGCGGAAACTAAGTCCCATAGACTTATCACGTCTCCAACTTTCAATTTGCTATCCTTTGGCCAAGAAGGAAGCTCAATAGATTGGAGTAACACTCCGCACTACACGAAACAACATCCTCAACACAAATGATAGTCAAGCCTACATAGAAGGCTATGTACTAAGTGTATGACTAAATAGTTCCCACATCAAGTCGAGGAACTAAAATGGCTAAATTTGATAGTCGATTATTTAACTATCAAAGCAAACAAATATTTACCAACCATAAGCAATCAATGGGCCCTTTTAGTTAATCTTTTATTGATCAAATCACTTGCAAATATCCACTTCAAATTATCTTAAAAAATATACATTCTCAAAATATTTCAACTTCTATATTGGAAAACATTTCCATATACTTATTTAATAATAAGCATATTCACAAATCTCTTTATTTTCAACACTTAAAAAATATTACATATACTTTAGTCAAAATCAAGTATATATTTTATTCCTTTAGGAAAGCATTCTCTTAAACATATTTATTCGAGTCAAAATGAATGTTGCATAAAACATCATTACGACAATCCAAAATCAATAGTATATAGATTCAAAATTAAGATAGATATATAAATTCCAAATACTATACAAAACATCTCCTTTTGAAAATCATTTACTATAACAACAGTGTTATAGTCCATCATTTCCTTATTTCTCGGAAACGTCTATTTCAACAATGAATTTTGAAATCTATACATTTTATACTTTACCATTTTCGAAACATCTTCAAATTAAAATATCACTTTCAAAAATATTTATTTGAATTAAAAGATTATTCGCTGTCCAAAATCGTGAATATAGTTCTCTAACCAAATTCATTACTATTGCAAATTAAATTAAAGGATTATCCACTGTCCAAAAACATGAATATAATTCCTTTACCAAATTCTTTACTATTACACATTTAAGTAAAGGATTATCCATTATCCAAAATCATGGATGAAATTCCTTTAATAAACTTCTATATCTAATTTACCAATTTAAATTGATTTCACTTTTATAAAAAAATGTTCATAACTTCACATTTCTATTTTATAAAAAACTTCAATTTATAAAATCCCTTTATTTACCAATTCTATATATAACTTCACAAATTCACAAATCTTATTTACTTATCAAATCCATTTGTAACCTCATTTTTAACACTTATAAACATTCCTTTATGATTCCAGTATTCTGATTTATAAAAATTCAATTTTATAAATCTTATATATAAACCGTTTATAATAATTTCAAAAAACTTAATTTATTTTACCAAATTAATCAACTTCATATTTCAAAAACCAATTCTGATTATATTTTCCAAAAATCATAAGTTTTATAACATAGAAATTATAATATTTATTTATTTAAAATAAATTCATTCCTAAAATAATTCAAGTATGAATATTTTCAAAATCACTTGAAAATCCTTTTTAATTTGAAATCATCTCTTTAGTATTTTTAAATTATCAAAAATAGGACTAATGGTGCAGCAACACTAAATACATCAAACATGGCATCCAAAGCATCATATATCATATGATAACAGCATATATCATAATATCTTTAAATAAACCAACAGTGGTGAGGAATCCAGTTAGATCCCTCCAACCTGTCACCTGCAACAAATATGCATATTAGAATATGCGTACATTGTCTACTTCAAGGAAGACGCGTGTATAAAGGGTTATTCGCTCATACACGGGAACATATTGGGTCTTATCTGCTCCAATAGACAGGAATATATCCAAATACAAATCAATATATAGATAATATATCATATATCATCCAAACAATCATCAATCATCATAATAAAACTTATTTCTTACTTATATAAAAATATCAGTGAGTCAGAAAGAGTGAGTTGTAATCACATTGATTCCAATAGCAGTTGCAGTGTTTTATTCTGAATAAAATTAAACAGCCGTATGACAAATGCAATACGGACCCAATACAATTTGTTTCATTAAACGGACCCCGTATGACAAAGTTACGATGTTTTAAAGTTTATACGAATTTATTATATATGTAAATTTATAGTTTTCTTTTTATTTTTTATTTGACCTTCAATCCAGGCCACACGTTTTGCTTCGTGAAATATGGCCATTGTCTTCTTCTTTCCCTTCATTTACATTACGCGACTGAACCCATATATCCTTCGAATTTCTTGATGGTTGCACCCTCTTCGCTTAACTAGATGTCGACCAACGACCTCCATATCGAAGCCCAACGCCGTGCACACCTCCACCTTGAGTGGTGCCTGACTTGGTCATCCCTAGGACGAGAAATCGCCTCTCAAATGCGACGACTTCACACACGATTTTCCTTCAATCGGCTCCTCCATATTCATCCACGACCGTTGGATCGACAGTACTCGCCGAGCCTAACGTTTTTCATTTAGAAAGTTTCTCGTATAAATGCATATATTTAAAGATAATTGAGGAGGAAGGATGGAGTTTTCTAGCCATTGAAAATAAATGGCGACCGTGACCTAGCAAGATTAGGGTTTTGCAAAATGGATAAAAAAACGCGGCGTTATATAAAATTTATGCGCTCCATTCATTCGAAAATTTTTCGAACTCCAAACGAAACGTGCCGCCCGGCATTTATAATATTTTACCCCTATTCCGAACACAATGGAATATATATCGGAAGCCAGTTTGATCGAAATTGAAAGATAGGTTTTCGAATCGACTATTTTAAATTTTAAATTTACTTAAACAAATTTCTACGCGTTTTAGTTTGCCACGACTAAACCGTAAATCCGGTTGACACGAAATTTGAAATCTTACAATAATATAACATTACTAATCCGTTTCATCAAAATCCGAGACTACGTGAAAAATGACTATTTTTACACGTTAATTAAATATTAAAATATTTAATTTCTATAATTGGACTTTTAATTCAATTTCCAAAGTTTACCAACTTCATTCTAAATCAAATCGAATTTAATTCAACTTTATAAATCATTTTATTCACATTAAATTCAAATTCCAATTATTTCTGTAGTTTCAAATATTAAATTAATAATTTAATTATCCCATTAAATCAATATATTTTAAATATAAGTTATTCAATTTATAAACTTTACTTGTGAATATTTAAAATCAGTTAAATATACAAATTTCAAATGATCAAAATTTTGGGTTGTTACAAAGTCCTTTCGAATTAGTATCATACAGTGTGCTGACTTTGGTGGATGTCCAATGGATCGAAAGAGTATGATTGATACATGCCACAACATTGGACAGTCTCTAGCATCGTGGTTTAGTAAGAAGTAAAATTATATCTCACTCTCGACATGTGAAGTAGAATATATTTCTACTGCTTTGGCGTCTGCAAAAGTGATCTATATGTAACAAAATATTTAAGATTTCGGTATAAATCTTTCTAAATCAACAATTTACTAGGATATTGCAAGTGCAATTAATCTGTCAAAAAATCTGATAAATCATTTCGCGAACTAAACATATTGATATCCGACATCATTTTCTATGTGACAACATAGAAAAAAATTATTTCTCTCCAGTTCGTACCTTCAAAAAATCAAATTGTAGATATTTACAAACTATTATATGAAAATACTTTTAAAAAACTAAGACGAGAACTTTGAATTGTATCGCTACTAGAATAATAAATTTTTAAAATTTTAATTCCATAGGTAATAAAGAAGTAAGTGCATAAAATGTTCAACCAAATTGGCACATCTTCTCTTCATTACAACCTATTATTTTAGATAAATCAAGTAAAGGTCATAAAACTTGTGTTTATATTAACCATTAAAAATGTATATATAGTTGACAGGTTACAAATTGAAAAGAGATATTAAACTCTCAAAATATTTCTATAAATAGAAATCAATTATATATATGACAAAATGAGTGTAGATGAAAAAATTTAAAAACAAAAATCAACTTCTCATATAAAAAAGTCTTCCCAAGAGAATTCTACATCTCATCCATTGATTTCAACTCATCCACTACCACACCTTTCAATAACTCAGCTCCTATATATATATATATATATATATATATATATATATATATATATATTTCCGTATGCATTACACCTTCTCCAAATCATCACACTGGCTATACTTCGAATGGAAAAACGAGTCAGAAGGAATACAGATTTTGATTCACCTTCTACACAACATCAAATAGATGATATACATCATTTTCAACAAGAAATAATTAGTTTCAACGCGAAATGTACTATGAATAGAAAAATCAAGGAGCTCATTTGGGTTTTCCCGAGAAATGTGCCCTTAAGATTTATGGTCATTCTCTTATGAGTAATAGAATCCAGAGACAACTGCCTCGTCACATAGAAGCACCTCCTCGTAATTCATGGGTAAAAGGTCCATTAACCAAACTTACCACTATTCGTAAAAAAAATTTGTCCCCTCCCAAAAAGTTGAAGGAGAAGACAAAAATTGAACTAGATTCATTCAAAGGTTGCTCATTGAAAGAATCCAAGTCTTTTGAAAATAAATAAATTCCTATACGTTGGAGTTTCTGCATAATATATATACACACGTAGAGTTTCCATATAGTAAATAATATGCTATTCTTAAAAATTACTGAATAAAATTGTTTAAATTATTTAATATGAGAATAAAGATCTTATAAATAACATGTACATATAACAATTTGATTATGTTTGGATATAAGCTAATTTATGTTTAGACAATCAATTCAGCAGGCTGAACACCCTATTTCTCACGGCGTAATCTTGTTAAGATGGCTTATTCTTCAAAGACCCATCAAATTTTTCCCAGATCCAACTGGATGATCCTAAAAGTTCAAATGGATGAACCGACCCATTTTTGGTTTATTTCTTTAATAGTTTTCTTTTAAAGCGTTTAGTCAGCTACCTAAACAATTTAGCCGGTTGAACATTCAACCAGCCCATAACTCCACTCAGCAATCAAATGGCTGAATTGCTTCTACCAGCCAGCTGATGCTTCGATTTCTAGTTTTTTAAAATTACTGGAGCATCTTCTAAGGCACCCGTTCAATTCTCCACCAATTAATATATTTACTCAACCCATCAATTCCTCATCACTCTTTATTTCAGCAAACAAAATCCCATTCTCCTTAGATCTAAAAATCACATTTTTACCATCAATTCTCTCTTCAAATCAAATAATAGCTCCAAATCCCAAAAGAGCAAGACAAGCCTCCACTTCTGCTAGCCCATCTCAAGACCAAATCAGGGCATGGCTTCATGATGATACCGCCGTTACATGATTCGATAGCGTGAAGAATTAAAAAGTCTTAGAAGGAGCTTTTATGAAGTTCACTAATTTCAATGGATATGGAATTCGGGAGATCGTGGAGGCAAATAATTTTGATTCTCTTATAGGGTATGATGCTATCAATGCCAAGATTTACTCATTTTTAATTAAACTTTTCTTTGCAAACATGTACTTAGATCATCAAAATCTATAAAATAAAACTGACTGTATTTGGACTATGGTTTGTAGCGTTACGATTTATCTTCCCCTATAACATTTAGGACATATTTTAAGATATCCATCTCAAGGCATAGATTTCAATGAAATTGAAGTTAACATGATTAATCGAGAGGAAGTGTCACATAGATTTCTATTCGAAAATATGGCCAAACTAAAATCGAGTGCACTACATCCAAAGCTAGCTTAATTCATCGTGCTCTTATCCGATCACTTCAACCTTGAACCGGTAGCTACAAAAAGGTTTGTAAAAGGAATTTTTGTTGTAATGTTTGTGATGACCTGATCGTTATGTTTCTGTGATGTTATGTTGAATATTTATTCATCATATTATTATGCATGGTATTTTCATGATATGTCTTTGATGTTTTGTATCCTTTGACCTGAGATGTTTTACGTGATTTGATGATTGTATGTTCTATAATGTTTTGAGTATAATATGCTTCTTATAAATTGTTTATTTTTACAAACTTTTTATTTCTCCTATTGATATCTATTTCCTTTTTGTCGATGATAAAGGGGGAGAATAAAGTAAGGTCGTATTGATAGGGGGTAGTATCAAGTAAGGTCATATTTTGATAGTGACAACTATACAAGTATATATAGTATATACTAACCACTTTTGTAGGAAATGATGTCAATTTACAAAGCGACAATTTTATCAAAATGAAGACCAAAATGACATTACAAAATACTATCAGTCATAATGTCTATGTCTAGAGGGATAAAGTTGTTAAAATCTAATCTATGTGCTATATACCCACACATGATTTTCAGAAATTAAATTTCAGAAACATCACAACAAACTTGAAATTCAGCTGGCTGAACCATCCAGGTCTGCCAATTGAATCTGTGCATGTACACATGAATATCTTTGAAAATTTCGCCGGTCGAAAACCGTCTAAAATGAACTATTTCCTTGTTGATTTCAGAATCGTCGATTCAGCTACTTGCCACACTCTATTCAATCGGCTGAATCTATATAATGACTAGTTTTCTATAAGGATACCTCTTCTTCATAAAGGGTAGCATATCTTAAATAAAATGTTGTAGTCCTAACTTTTCACCCTTTTTTTCACAAATGATTGTAACTATTAAACTCTATATAAAGCAAATTATTCCATTGTTTTCATCATCAATTCTATTTGCAATTCCCTCTATCTTTACTAGTGAGCTCTCAAGCATTCAATTCCAAACCGCTCTATATTTTTGATCATATGATCATTCAAGATTATTTTCTTATGACCAAAATTACTTCCTTTCTTCACAAACTACACGATATACCATAAAGGAGAAGATTATAGAAAGGGTGTACGTTATTGGCTTATCAGTGCTATTCGAGAGCATACTCAGTCAAATACATTCTTCTATTTATAGTTGAAGTCTTGTTATAGTATCCTTAGGCATTTCAAGTCTGGTTCAAGTCCTACTCGGTTGTTTAGGCGGCTGAAGTCATGTTCGGTTGCTAAGGCAGTGTTATACCTGCTCCTCCGCGTTAAGTGAGGGTATCGATTAAATCCAGAAGGAGTCTTGGACTGGATGTAGAACGTGACGTACGAACCGGTGTAAAAATCTCTGGTGTCATTTACTTTATTACTTTTACTTTTATATTTATTCAGCATAAGTAAATAGTTTAGTTAATATTTCATATTACACGAACCTAGTCACTTTCAATTGAGAGCTTGTGTACTAGAATTTGGTGGGTCGTGGAAAGACTATTTGCACTTGGTTGATTTTTCCTATAACAATAGTTATCAAACTAGTATAGGAATGGTGCCTTTTGAAGCTTTGCATGGAAGGTCGTGCAAATCACCAGCATGTTGGTTAGAGACTAAAGACAAATTGGTTCTTGATCTAGATACGGTAAGAGAAGCCACAATGAAGTTTGAGTTAATCCGAGATAGGATGAGAGAAGCTCGGTGTAGGCAGAAAAGTTATGCAGATAAGAGGTGTAGGGATCTTGAGTTCTCAAATAGGGATATGGTTTATATTAAAGTACCATCGATGGAAGGTATGGTACGTTTTGAAAAGTCAAAGAAACTAGCGTCGAGATATGTTGGACTGTTCCCTATTATAGAAATAATTGGAAAACTCACGTACCTAGTAAAGTTACCGGGTAGTGTGGCAGGTGTCCATAATGTATTTCATGTTTCTCATCTTTGAAAGTATGTGCATGATCCAAAGACTACTATCGCTCTGACAACTTTGGAAGATTTAGTAGTAGAACCGAATCTGATTTCTATGGGACAACCAGTTCGGGTTGTAGCGAGAGATGCAAAGAAGTTAAGGAACAAGGTAGTCAGATTGGTGAAAGTCCAGTGGAGCAATGTGAAAGACTGTACTTGGGAGATTGATGATATGATTAGGGATACTTCTTTAGAGCTATTATGATTGAATATTCAATATTTGTTGTACATAGACTAGATAGCTGGTAGGATATACAACATTGGTTACATGTTTGATATGCTTGTTGTGTAGTCCTTACTAAATTTTAAGGATGGAATTCTTCGAGGAGAGGAGCCATAACATCCTTTTTTTTAATTTAACATTATTTAGGAAAATATTAAGGTCGTGGCTTAGTGAACTAAGTAATAACATTGTTTTAAAACTTAAAACACATTAGAGGATATATGAGAGGGGAAAAAAGGTAGATCCACCTTTCCCTTCGTTATCCCGCCTTTTGGCAAGGCCGTGATATCAAAAGATTGATCGAAAACCAAAGACAGCTCGTCTCAAAGATTGGTTATACATTGCTTCGCTATGGATATCTATGAATTTTGTCCAAGCCCAGATAAGGCTATAATTGATAGGACATGACAAGCAAGACCATAAAAGTCAGCATTTCAAATTTCAGGTTAATCGAAGTTCGTATGAATGAGATATGATCGATGCAAGTTGGAGAAAATATGCTCTTTGTATCAATATGATTGATCGGTTCGAATCCATCAAATTCGCATCCATCAGAAGTTCAAGGTGATGGTCCACTCGCATCGATCAGATTCGAATCCATTAGGATTAGTCTGCCTCGACCAATTCGAATCCATCAAATTCGAATCGATCTTCCATCACACTGTTCGAATCCATCGAACTCAGTCACTTCGTATCGATCAGGCTCTCACTTAACAGCCTTGTTCGCATAAATGGCATCGGTCAACTTCGTATCCATCAATAAGCGTTTGTACGAATCGATCAAGATACACCATATCGTATCCATCAAAGGAGTGCGCTTCCTCGTATCGATCTACCTAAAGTCATTATTCGAACCCATCGAAGCTCGTTAGTTCGTATCCATCAATCGTACCCATCACTTTTGATAGATTCAAACAACACCAATTTCTATCGATACGAACGAGCGTGTTTCCATCGATACGTGTTGGCAGCTGTCATCGAATCGAACAAGGCAACGGTCGTCGATACAAACGAGGCGAAGTTCATGGATGTGACACGGTCAACTCGGAGCAAAAGGCGGATCGATGCGAGATATGAGTGCCACGTCGTCGCGTTGTCACGTGCATCCATCGATTCGAATACATGGATTCGAAGTGATCGACTCGAAGCAAACAGCCAACCGAGAAACTTCAACTCGTATCGATCATAACTCACAATCCACCAGTCCAAATGCTACGAAATTTTCTCACAGCTTCCATACAAGGTAAAGAATGTTCCTGCCAAGTTTCAGCTCGATTGGATCAATTTTTGATGGATATGAAATCGTTTCGTATCGATCACAGATCGAGTCGAAACTTGGTGGGGTTAGCGTGGGCCCACTCACGTGCCAGAAGAAGTCTCTCGAAGTTTGAGCACGATCTCAGCCTCCTACGCCTATAAATAGCCCCTTGAAGCCTACAGAAAAAGGGATCTTTTTGGCAATTGAACGTCCAGACTTTGCCGGATTCAATTCTACATCTCAACATCGCTTGTATTCAAATTACTTCATTGTAATCGCTGTAATCATCTGTAACCAGTAAGGATAATCAATAAAAGACAAAACTTTGGAGTGGATGTAGGCCGGAGATAGCCGAACCACTATAAACCTTGTTTTTCTGTGTATTATTTCTATATTGTTGTTTGTCATTTGCTGAAATCTGCAACTTGTGCTTGAATATTGCTGATTTACATTCATAGTTTGGCGCTTTCACGATATTTGGGGTTTGTGACCATTTTTGGTGCAAACACTTTGGCGCTTTCACTGAGAAGGCTAATTCAGGGATCCTACCGCTTGGAAGTTGAATTTGTAGATTTAAGAATTCAGATCTAAGGAGCTATGACAAGACAAACAAGTAGAAGGCAGAGACCAGAGAGAAGTCAACACGAAGGAAGTCATGAGGCTTCCTCAGGAGCGAATCAGGCATCCATCTTCATCACCAGGGATGAGATGGAGACGATGATGAAGAGGCAAGAAGAGATGATCCAGAATTTGCTTCAGCAGATTGGGCAACTTGGAGCGTAGAATCGAGATGCAGGTGGAGTTCAGAACAGAGCAGGACCTTTTGAGGCGGCACCAGAGCTAGGGGGCACACGTCTAGAACACGCTGACCCAATACCAAGAAGAGCATCGGGTGGATTCGAACGAGACGAAATTGGCAATGAAGGGGAAGCTCATCCAGGAGGACAGATTCCAGAATTCCCTCATGAACTCGGGGGGCAGGTCGAAGGCGATGAACGAGGATTACATCTTGGAGACAATGATAGATTGGCGGAGATGGTTAGGCGAGCCATGAGGGGTGGATTAGAGAATAGAGATCTTGAAGACGTGAACATGAGTCTCTTTTCTCCTGCAAATAGGATGGCTAGGAACCCACCAGAGTTCAAGTTACCATTAGTGGAGATGTACGATGGGAGGACGGACCTCGCGGTCCATCTGACAAAGTATACGAGGCACATGGAAGTGCTGGGGGCATCATAAGAAGTTATAGCCTGGTGCTTTCCATTATATCTGACGGATATCGCAGCGTTATGGTTTAGGCAGCGGGAGAGTGGATCCATAGGAACGTGGGCAGATTTAACTAAGAAATTCATGAGGCAATTTAGGGTTCACATTGCAAGACCCAAGAATGTGATGAGTTTGGCAACTTTAAATCAGAAAGCTGGGGAGTCTTCGAGGAGTTTTCTGACGCGATTCAACACGGCAGTAGCATCGGTGGATCGACTAGATCCATCCATGGTTATGACGGCAGTTATGTCCGGAATAGCCGATGGCACAGATTTAAAAAATTCATTGACTAAAGATCCGCCTATGGATCTAGGAGAATTCTATCACGAGGCGGAAAAGTTTTTGCGATTGGAAGATGCAAATGCCGAAAGAGAAGAAGAAGAAGAAATTAATGTTTATGCAGTCAAAAGTGGAAATCCCCTTGAAAAGAGTACAGAAACTAGCAAGGGAAAACGAAAGGCTGAGGATAACGATAACGGATCAATGCGACCACGAAAGGAACCAAGATTCACCACATACTCAGAGTTGAACGAGACTTCGGAACAGATCTACCAGGATACTAAGGGACATGTCCCTTATCGAAAGCCAACAAGGAGAGATCCAACTGGCAATGAGAGAAGGTCGGACAAGTATTGTTCGTTTCATGAGTTGAATGATCACAGCACAAATGAATGCAGACACTTAAAAGGCGAAGTCGAGGGGCACATCCGGAATGGTTTGTTGTTATAGTACGTGAGAAGGAGGGACGCAATAGTGGAACGAGAACGGCCACCACCCGCATCAACTGAAGACGGCTCAGGATTGAGACGTCAGCTTATTACCAATTGATTGAGATAATGACGGACGAGTGGAAAACCCCACATCAACACAATTAAGTTGTTCATACATGTACATGACCGCGAACGTTCCTCAGGCATGCTCTGATACAATTATAAACCACGTCGATGTAGGTGTTTGCACTCTAACGCCACTGTTTTGCTTTCGTTTTTTGTGTTTTTCATGTTTGGATTTGATTGTGTCGGACATTTATGTTTTAAAACTCATCGGTTGAATGGATATTTGGTTTTGATAATTCTGAAATGGCTAAGCTACTTACACATGTACGAGGTCGCGAACGATCCTTAGACATGCTCTGAGATGGCGATAAACCGCCCTAACAAACGATCCAGAAATTCACTCGAATGTGAAATCTGACATTGGTAATACTAAGTCCCCCCCGGGCACACCAATTCGCCTCGAACGACATCCGACCTCGAACAGTCACAAACGCCTCGAACGCATCCGACCTTGAACGGTCACAACTCGCCTCGAACGGCACCCGACCTCGAATGGTCACAACTCGCCTTGAACGGCACATGACCACGAACGGTCACAATTCGCCTCGAACGGCACCCTACCTCGAACGGTCACAATTCGCCTCGAACGGCACACGACTCGAATAGTCACAGTTCGCCTCGAACGGCACCCGACCTTGAACGGTCCCAACTCGCCTCGAACGGCACACGACCTCGAATAGTCATAATTCACCTCGAACGACACCTGATCACAAACGTTCACCATTTGCCGCGAACGGCATCCCCGCGAGTGGTCCCATTTCACCATTTTCCACGAATGGCATCCGACCACGAACGGTCCCATCCCATTATTTGCCGTGAAAGGTCCCGATTCACCTCAAATGGCATACGATCCTGAACGATCGTCATTCGAGGTCATATGAAACTATCGAGTTCTTTACAGGTTGTTGACAGGATATGAACATCCAGCGTATTGCATGGCATGTTTTGGGAGGCAAATGTTATCCTTTCTTTTAGCAAGGCTGTGATACCAAAAGATTGATCGAAAACCAAAGACAGCTCGTCTCAAAGATTGGTTATACATTACTTCGCTATGGATATCGACAAATTTTGTCCAAGCCCGTATCAGGCTACAATTGATTGGACATGACAAGAAAGACCATAAAAGCCAGTGTTTCAAATTTCAGGTTAATCAGAGTTCGTATGAATGAGATGTGATCGATGCAAGTTGGAGAAAATATGCTCTTCGTATCGATATGATTGATCGGTTCGAATCCATCAAATTCGCATCCATCAGAAGTTCAAGGTGATGGTCCACTCGCAGCGATCAGATTCGTATCCATTAAGATGAGTCCGCCTCGTCCAATTCGAATCCATCACGTTCGAATCGATCTGCCATCACACTGTTTGAATACATCAAACTCAGTCACTTCGTATCAATCAGGGCTCTCACTTAACAACCTTGTTCGCATAAATAACATCGGTCGACTTCATATCCATCAATGAGCGTTTGTTCGAATCGATCAAGATACACCATTTCGTATCCATCAAAGGAGTGCGCTTGCTAGTGACGATCTACCTAAAGTCATTATTCGAACCCATCGAAGCTCGTTAGTTCGTATCCATCAATCGTACCCATAATGTTTGATTGATACAAACATGGCCAATTTCTATCGATACGAACGAGCGTGCTTCCATCGATACATGTTGGCAGCTGTTATCGAATCGAACAAGGCAACGGTCGTTGATACAAATGAGGCGAAGTTCATGAATGTGACACAGTCAACTCGGAGCAAAAGGTGGATAGATGCGAGATATGCGTGCCACGTCGCCGCGTTATCACATGCTTCCATCGATTCGAATACATGGATTCGAAGTGATCGACTCGAAGCAAACAGCCAACCGAGAAACTTCAACTCGTATCGATCATAACTCACAATCCACCAGTCCAAATGCTATGAAATTTTCTCTGCAGCTTCCATACAAGGTAATGAATGTTCCTGCCAAGTTTCTGCTCGATTGAATCAATTTTTGATGGATACGAAATCATTTCGTATCGATCACAGATCGAGTCAAAACTTGGTGGGGTCGGTCGCGTGGGCCCACTCACGTGCCAGAAGAAGTTTCTCGAAGTTTGAACGCGATCTCAGCCTCATACGCCTTTAAATAGCCCCTTGAAGCCTACAGAAAAGGGATCTTTTTGGCAATTGAAAGTCCAGACTCTGCCGGATTCAATTCTACATCTCAACATCGCTGTTGTATTCCAATTACTTCATTGTAATCACTTTAATCATCTGTAACCAACAAGGATAATCAATAAAATACAAAAATTTGGAGTGGACGTAGGCCGAAGATAGCCGAACCACTATAAACCTCATGTTTCTGTGTGTTATTTCTATATTGTTGTTTGTCATTTGCTGAAATCTACAACTTGTGCTTGAATATTGCTGATTTGCATTCATAGTTTGGTGCTTTCACGGTATTTAGGGTTTGTGACCATTTTTGGTGCAAACACCCTTGAACCCTCTCCACTCATATCGTTCTCGTTTTACTCAAAACAAAACAATCAAAAGAAAGAAGAAAAGAAGGATATTCTCTAATTTCAGCAAATATTTGGGATTATTCCTAAAAGATTTCTATTTACTACGAAATTATTATGCAAGATAAGCATTTAAAATAATAATTAATAAGATATTAATTAAATAATTTGTAGGGTGTCTGGGACTTAAAAATCTGAGTGTGGCAGTAATTTTTGAATTTGTAAAAGGATTGTTTTATCCAATAGAAATTGGACAAGTACAAAGATTTGGTGAAAATTTTATGCTTTTAGTAGTAATAAACCATTTTTTGCATGAATTATGATAACTCCATGCCACCTTAATGTTATCACACCTAATACAACATTGCTCCTATGAGCATCGTCGACAAAAAGAAGCCCGAGATAACAACTTAGTTAGTTATGGAGTGTTTTCAAACCCGTCGATGTCAATCAAGATGGCAAACCATAATGGACGACAAGGCATTCCCCTGATTCATTTAAACATTTAAAAGCTTTAGTGTCAACATTGATGACGTCACATGTCCTCATTACTTTTTTAAATGATGCTGCATCTCTTCATTTGTTTTCTAAATCAAGGCGATGAGGCCGCTATTATATCTATGACTCTACATAAATAATGGCATAATAGCCAAAGTAATTTATGTAAGAAAGTTATATTTTAGCGTCAAGGGTCCTGGGGTCGATGCGCATCAAGGTCGACGACCATATTTTACAATCGATGCCTCATGTACAGGACTTCGCACTACATCTTTTGTATGCTGAAGAGGATTGCTTATATGTTAACTAAAACTATTTCATTAGGGGCGAAGAGGCCTATATTTTAGACGGTCGATGACCCTATGTCTTCGGAAGTTAGCCAAATAATTTATAATGGTTTTAAATTTTGGTTTAATAGGTGGGTATCTTAAAGTTATTGAAGGTCTACAACATCAATTTCGATATGAATTTTTCTTAAGCATAAAAGAATTTAAGTTTTGTCCTCAACTTGGTTATAGGGTCGCGTTGATTTAATAACGCGTATGTTATGTTTTATTTTATCAAATGTGAAGATTCGCTTCTACTTCGACAATGTTATTGGGGATACCAATGTTGTTTTAAATTTGTAAACTTTGACACTGTCACTGGGGATAGCAATGTAGATGGACTTCGAAATTGATTTATATTAACCTAATAAGGGTGGCGAGCCTATTATTTTATAACTTTGATTCTAAACATTAGAAATGCCAATGCTATTTTGATCATAGACGTCGACGCCATCATTATGGATACCAAAGTAAGCTAGTTTCGACAAACTAAATATGTTATTGACTTCGACTTTAAACCTTAGGGATACCATTGTTTATTTTTAATAAGTCGACATGGATCAATTGGGTATATCAATGTATGTGTAACAACTCAAAATTTAACCCATAATAATTAATTCATTAATTAATTAAACAATAAAATAAATTTGTGAAATTATCAAAATTGAGCCACTTGAGTTGCACCATTATGTTCGTGGTAATTTTCTGGTCAATTTCCATATATAGAATGTTAGAATCCAAGCTAATATGAACAAGTTACAGATTAAACAAGAATCAAGGCTATATATATATAGGGAGGTCGACCTGCCCCTTGCCTAGGCCGACCAGCCAGTCGACCTAGCTAGAAGTGCTATCGACCCCTAGGTCGACCTGCCACTTGTTTTGAACGAAGAATTAATTCTACATGACACGTACGATTTTAACAGCTCATTTGCATTCTTTTACACCATCTGGTCCTTCTATGCTTCCATCCGATGGCTATTATTCAGCCTATGACGTGGTTGGATGCTATTCAATCTCCAAATCAATGGTCTGAGATCTAATTCTACTCCTATAAATAAGACCCTAGGCCTAACACTTCGTCTCATTCTAGATTTTCTCCAACTGGGTTCACCTTTTCAGAAAGGACCCTAAACAAAATAATTTTCCGAGGAGAAAATCATTTTAAATTAAAAAATTTAACAATCCTAAGTGGATCTGAGAAAACTAAAGGAAGACCTAAAGACCGCAGGTAAGTGATTGTAAATATTTTAGATTTTTAAGTAACTTAAAATAATAGAGTTTTCAGTAGTTGTAGTTTTACTACGATTTTCGAATAACTGTTTTAGCACTTATTTACGGTTTTAGATTTATTTTCAGTATATTTCTTTTTAGCTATTCTTTTCAGTTAATTCTAATTTATTATTGTTAATTCTGGCTTTTCCTTTTTTTACAGTTTATTTACAATATTTAAGTTTATCTATTGTTTTTAATGCTTTATTTACATTTTTCTACACTTTGGATCTTCTTCCGTAATTGTCGGTTTTCATCTATTCTCCTGTTTCTTTGCGAATGGATTAGAACAGATTAAATGCGGGGCAAAATTATAAGAATACTGAAGTTATGGAATATATGATGTAAACTATGAAGACTGCAATTAAAACGGAATTGGACTGAAATTAAGCCTAATTATTGAACTTGGACTGAATTAAAAAGATTGGCCTAGTTTTAACTTATAGTTATAACTAAAAGAGTAAATGATGAAAGAAGCTTATTTTTACACTTAGACCATGGGTTAAGTAAAAAGAATGATTATAGTTATAATCAGAAACAGAATAGAAAGAAGCTTATTTTGAGAATTAGAATAAATTAATAAGAAATAATAGCAAGAGTGATAGTAAAGGCTTATTTAAACAATTTATACTAAGTTAATAAGAAAAGATGAAAGTAGGATCTGTACCAATAGCATTCTATATTATTTCTATGACCACGGTGTCTCGCATTATCCTAAAGTGGGATGAGGCAACACTTATGCTGTAGAAGTGGTAAATAAACAGTCAAATAATAGAAGTTCAAATCATGAGGATTTGGACGAGGGGCGCAACTGGATATTATTTGGATGACGGGCATATACCAACAACATTCCCTATTATTTCTATGGACGCGGTGTTTCATATTAGCCTGAAGTGAGCTGAGGGCACACTTATGCTGGAGTAGTGGTGAATAAATGGTCTAATAGGTGGAGCAACAGGTGACATGAGCACAGTGGTGGTCACGCATGCGGCTTCCAGTTGGTGCTTAGTAATCGTTATGAGTTCCATATGCTTAGTGAGTGCCTTTCGTAGGCACTGGTTTCTAAACTTCAGTAGACATATAGTAGAAGGCCGATCAAAAGGGTAGAATTAAGACTTCAGCCTAATTAAAGTAGGATTGGAAATTCAGCCTAATCAAGCAACTCTCAAGGATAAGTGTAAACACTCGAAGTTATCCAATTGAATTAATCTAGTAGCTAAATCCTATTTATTTCTATTTTAACCTTTCCTTCTATTTCCTTTGTTTCTTTTTATAACTAGAACCATTGCAAAGTCTATTATCTTTACTTTGCTTAAAAATACTAGTAATTACTATCATTCACTATACTTTTAGTCTGACCCACTCCTCAATTTTCCCTTTTTCCCCATAGGCCAGCAAGGGCAAGGACGGTAGATTATGGACTCTTGGAGACTTCTTTGGTGGAGATTTACTCATGTATTCCTTTTCTTCATTTTCAGTTTTAAGTTTGTTGTACAGGCACTCTTTAAGGGATAGTTTGTACTCTGATTTTTATGAGATTGTGGTTTTTATTTCAAAAGACATGCTTTGGCATTTTGAGACATCCTTTATATTTGGTATTTTGTGACTTATTTGGTTTTTAAAGTATTTATAAAGTTTGGTTTAAATAGTTTCCGCTGTTTTTATCTATTTTGTCATGTGAATCTTAGTCCCTGCAAGTTTTTAGCTATACCTACAACTCACCACATCTTTTAGTATCCTTTTGGGTGTACTAAGGGGTGTAGGGTGTTTCATTTGGTATCAGAGCCTAAGGTTATAGGATTCCTAAAAATTTGTTTTAAAAATAAAGTATATTAAAAAATAGCTTGTTTTAAAAGGTATTTTTTTAAAAGAAACTCTTGGAAATAGTTTTCAAGTATAAAAGAGTTTTTATCAAATTCCCTCAAAGTCTATATCAACCTTCTTTCGATTCTTTCGAGCCTAAGTTTCCATTTCTATGCATAGTTTGGCTTACTGATCCATAGAGCTACGGCACCAGAGGTGCAAGGGCAAGTGCCCAACACAACACCAGTAGGTGGAAATCCCTTTAATCGACCTGCACTAGCCGATTTTTCTAAGCTATGCAAGAACTTCGCTAGCATAGGGGTGGAATGTTTTCTTGCACTGAGGATTTCAAGGAGACACAAGCTAGGTTGGAGGATTTGGAGCGGAGGTTTAGGCGGTTAGGTTTGGAAGACCAACAATGAGTTGAACCTACATATTGGCAGCATAAGGGAGAACTTTTGGAGGTTCCTACAAGTTCTAAGAAGCAGTGGTGGAAGGACAAGAAAGATAAGGACAAGAGGAAAAAGGAAGGCCCTCGTAAACAAATCAAGAAGGGAAAGAAGTGCTATAGTTGTAGGATTATTGGTCATTATGCAAGAAATTGCCAGAAAGTAAAGATGAAGGGACAGTGTTATACTTGCGGACAGCCCAGTCACCTGAGTAAGAATTATCCTCGAAGGACTGGACAGGAAGCGAGTGCACCAGTGGCGCAGATTCAGGCGTTAGACGCAATACCTTCCCGTAGCATTCCAGATAGAGGTAAGAAAGTCACCGTTGAAGGTTTGATTTCTATTTCTAATTTTTCCATTTTGACTCTTTTCGATTTTGGAGCATCACATTCTTTCATCTCTAGTTCTTTGGTAGATTATTTGCACTTAGACATCTCTTTAGTAGTAGACCCCATTATTGTTTCAAACACTATAGGAGGATCGACACACTTGTTTATGGTTTGTAGGGGTTTGAAAATTTTTATCCTAGGCATAGAATTTTATTGGGATACCTATGTATTGGGATTCTCGGGGTATGGGATGAATTTGGGGATGGATTAGCTATCTGCATATGGAGCTATATTAGACTGCAAGAGGAGAGTCGTTAGATTAGAGACATGCAGCGGTAGGACTCTTGAGGTTTCTTGCAACTCGTAAGGGTCATTTACGTTGCGCTTCCTTTATTCCCTCAATTCATCATCAGTAGAGTTAGATTCAGTTCCTGTCATCAGGATTTTCCGGACGTCTTTGAGGAGGATATGGGACTATCCCTTAAGATAAAGATTGACTTATGGATTTATTTGAGTAATAATGCTAAGCTAGTAGCATTACTAGTGAGGCACATGGCACCTAGGGAGAGGAAGGTGTTGAGCAAGCATAATCATGAGCCATTAGAGAAAGGCTTCATTAGAAGGAGCATATCGAAGCGGGGAGCGCCGGTCATCTTCAATACTAAGGCGGATGGTTCCCTTCGACTTTGCGTAGACTATAGAGAATTAAATAGGCTCACAAATAAGAGTTGTTATCCACTTCGTAGGAAAGATGATCTTTTTGACCAGTTAGTTGGTTCTTTGGTATTCTCTTAGCTTGATTTTACTACTGGATTTCATCGGCTTAGGGTCGTTGATGACAGCATTGATAAGACCGCATTTAGGACACTTGATGGATTCTTTGAGGGGTTGGTTATGTCTTTTGGGCTAACCAATACCCCAGCCTATTTTGTAGATTTGATGAGCCGTATTTTTAGAGATGTCCTAAATAAGTTTGTGGTGGTATTCGTGGACAATATTTTGGTGTTTTCCTAGAATATGGAGGAGCATGTTGTTCATCTAAAGGTGGTTATTCATCAGTTGAAAGTAAAATTCTTGAAGTGTCATTACGGTGTAAGGAGGTGAGTTTCTTCGGGCATAAAGAAGGTCTACATATGGTAGGAGTTTGAGAAATGGTTTTGTACACTTCGATTTGGATTATGGAATTCCAAGAGTGGTAGGCAAAGTTTTGAAATGTACAATAGATGCAGTTGATAAGAAAAGAAGAAAACCCATGTGTAGATAATTGTAGATATTATTATTGTTTCAAATAAATGAATTTATTAGTAATGCGTAACAATAAATATAAGCATATAAGAGGAATAGAAATAAAAGACTTTAGTTTAGGTAGGGTACTCCTAAGGTAGTAAGAAGGAAATCCCACTTTATGTCTAGCCCAATAAAAGGGAATAGTTGAAATTAGAAAGCTAATAATTTAACTCATAGAATTGAAAATTTTGATTATCTTTTAGAAAATGAATATGGGGTTTTTGAAAAATGGAATGAAATTTAAAATGGTATTTATATGATATAAATTTTGTTAGAAGTGAGATTCTTTTTGAAGAATTATAACTTGCTAGTTTCTTTGTAGGAAAACAAAGATTTTAAAATATAAAGACCCAGCGTTTATTAAGTATCAAAAACACAGGTTACAACATTTATTCTTGTAATATATGTTTATGTGAAAAATAAAGGGAGTATAGACTATAGAACTATTGTTATAGTAAGTGACTCCCAAAAGAATTTTTTTTTACATAGTATATGAGATTTATTAGTATTTTTTTAAATCCATACACTAGTATTTTTGGGTTATGGTAACAGCATTTTACGCAACATCCGTTTTAACCCAATTACAAAAATTCTAAGAATAGAAATAAAGTAATTTGTGAATACACTTATTATTTAGTTAAGTATAAGAAAATGTTTTCTAGTTGTGAATATATATTAAACAGTTTTGAAGATGAGTTTTTCTGAAGAAGAAAAAATATGTAAGTTAGATATTAGAAAATGTCTATCATGGGAGAATATAAGTTAAACACGCTTTAATATTTTGGGATGAAAAGAATAATGGTATAATTTTCTATGAAACTAATATAATAATTTGTGCAAGTTATAAGGAATACATGAAAGAGATATACAAGGTATGGAAATCACCATATTTTGTATAACCTATTTCGAAAAAATATAAAATAAGTTCCTTGTAATTTCACATAAACATGAAATCCTCTTAAAGGATTCATAGAAGGTTTTAACATTAATTCTCATAAGAGAAAGTAATTCCAATACATTAAGGTATGAGACAGTTAGCTGTAATAAGAAAATGTTTTGAAAACATATTTTTAAAGATATTTTAAAAAGAAAATGGTTTGGCGAAAAAGTAAATAATTTTTTGGAAATGAAAAACTTAATAAAAGTAAAATGTAAAGATCCTAATTTTTATAGAAAGCTGCAAAAGTCATTAAAAGAAAAGAGAAATAAGTTTTAGACTTAGAATTTGGAGGTTTTCCCCTATAGGGTTGGGAAATAAGGTAAATTTGATAAGTTGTAAGGATGCATGTCTAGAAAGATAAAATATTAAGTAACCAAGTAATTTTGACTTTAATAGAAACTAAAAAATAACACTTTTAAAGACAAATATTTTAGGATTTGATACTTTAAAATTTTAGAAACCTTAGTTTTTGAAATGATAAATACCAAACCAAACTTATAAGTATGGAGTAGATAAGAGCCATTTCCTAGATATGACGGAAAAAGGTGTAACGCTATAAAGGAGACAGCAGTGATTGCTTTTAGAAGTAATCATGGAAGTCCCTGTAATGTGTATAGTGTGAGAAATGCGAATTACGGATCTTAAGGCTAAGATTAACACTAGAGGGGGGGGGGGGTGAATAGTGCTAATAAAGAATTACTAAATCTTTTTAATTTATGTTAATTTAGACACAAAAGTATGCAATATACAGACACAGATATGATCAAAAAAACAATCACAGATGTAGAAATAAAATAAAAGCAGTAAAGGAAAGAACACACCGGATTTTATACTGGTTTGGAGTTACCCTACATCCTGTCCCGCAACACAAGTACAGATTTCCTTTCAAAAGCATTGTACAATTACACCCTCCATTTCAAGGCTACAGGTACACCCTCCATAATTTCGATCCTCTGGGTAGAGATACTTGATTTCCGGGCCACAAATTTACCCAATTAATTTACCAAGGCTACAATCACACTTTTTCCCTTTTGATTGATTTTTCAAGGCTACAATCACACCTTTTCTCGCTTAATAGATTACAAAGAAGTCTATAACTCTGAATAGCACTGAGAATCTTGTAGAGATAGTGATAGAGAATCAAACTAGAAGTAATCGAGTATGATTCAATGTTGATTTCGGCAGAGTAATGATAAGAATATGTATTAAGTAATGAGGAAGAAGAAGAGGAGTGAAAACCAGAAAATTATAATTTAAAATTCGTTGAAACTGACCCCTATTTATAGAAGAACAAAATCCATGACCATTCATGAAAAGTTATGGCAAATAGACACTTCTTTTGAAATTTGAATTTTTGAATCAAACTGTCACCGTGTGGACATGGTCATGCTAGGCACGTCGACATCCCAAAGGATTTTTTGGTGTTTTTGATTTTCTTTGAAAATAACCTTTATCTTATATAAAAACTATTTTAAACTTATAAATATACTTGACTATCGTTAAAATTCATAAGTAAATATAAAGAATAATATATATAGATAAAATTATAATTTTATATTTAAATCTAAGTATAAATATTTAAAAGTTAAATATACTATTTAAAAAGATAGTTTAAAATCAGGAGTAATTTGACTTTAAAAATAAAGATGTTTTTGAGGCTAAAATTATTTAAAATCAGGATCGAGAGTTTTGAATCTTTTAAAAGGAAAGTTTTGAAAACATTTTGAAAACATGATATAATTTTGAAAAATCACGTTGAATAAAAGTTAGCGGATACAAAACAATGTTCCGCTAGATTTTTCGTAGGTTCCAACCTACTTAGGGTTCCATCCCTTTAACGGGCTCGAAGTGGATTCCATTCCACGAATAAATTGGATTTTAAGATGCTAGTGGTTTTCTACGAGTTTTAACAAAAATTCCTTATAATAATAAAAAATACTTATACTTGAAATCTTGAACTCTTGATAGTTTCGATACTCATGAGTCTTCTATCTTGATATCTTATCTTGATATCTTGAATCTCTATATTGTACAGTCTTCATTCTTAGTACCTGCATGGTTAAATCCTGCATATACATATATATCTAAACTTATAATGTTAGTATTTATATTTTATAATCTATTCTAAGGCTACTGTCATCAAAACCATCATCTCACGGACTTACATATAGGACACTAATGAGAACCTAGGAGTGTTGATTCATGTGTGTAGACTAAAGAAGAACAGTAAAGTGAAAGTAGTAAGATTGTAAGGCATCCATGGTTGAGGACGTGTATTTTTGATTTTGGAGAAACTTGGGAGACGCGTCTTCCTTTAGTGGGATTCTCACATGATAATAGTTTCCAAGCTAGCTTTAGAAGTGGTACCTTTCGAAGCTCCTTATGGAAGACCGCGCAAGTCGCCTTCATGTTGGATGGAGTCTACAGATGGATTACCATTGTTCTGACATAGTTAAGGAAACTTTGGAGAATATTATTTTGATTAGGGGAAAATTCGCATCTCATGTCCACATCTCTTTGATAGTAAATTTTGAATTTTGAATTTCCGTCTTTAGTTTTGAATAGATTCTTTCCTTTATTATCCTTTGGGAGGGTAGAACTTAGGATTTAACCTATGGATGGTAGAATTTGATGTAAACATGTTATTAGAACATGTTATGTATAATGTATGCTAGTGATTGCATGTGTTTTCTAGTGGATGCTAATGGACGCATATACTTACATTATGCACTATTATCCTTTAGGGATTGGCCTAATCAGGACACTGGAGCATATGCATATGGATGTGCATGCATTTTCCTTTTTATTTTATTTTATGGTTGCTATAAATGAATGATTATCACATGATTGTTGCATTTCGATGATGATTGTAGCACGCATATAGAACTATCGATTATCATTAGGAATTTTTGCATTCATTTAGATACATGGCACAACATGATTGCATAAAAGGAGGTCAACTGAATCAGTGGACCGCCTAGTCTTTTGCATTAGTTGGGGACATTGAAACTACACTAATTGCATAAGTATCATACATTGCATTAGAAAAACATAAGGACAATGGATGAATGGGTGATGATTGAGTAGTTGGTTGTAGAACTTGGATGAAAACACTTAGTTCATTCTTTTATCCTTAGAGATTTCGGGGACGAAATTCCTTACGGAGGGGAGAATGTAACAACCTAAAATTTAACCCGTAATAATTAATTCATTAATTAAATAAATAATAAAATAATGTTGTGAAATTATCAGAATTGAGCCATGAGAGTTGCACCATTGTGTCCGTGGTAAATTTCTGGTCAATTTCCATATATAGAACGTCAGAATCCAAGTTAATATGAACAAGTTACAAATTAATTAAAGAATCAAAGGAAAATAATAATAATAATATATAGGGAGGCCGACCAGGAGATCGACCAACCCCTTTCCATGGTTCCAAAAGGAAAATAATATCTCTTGATACAGTTAGTTTTTGGCCATGATTCCAAAAGTGGTTGAGGGAAAATTTCGACCATCGCAATTTAACGAATGAATTATGTGTTTGGAATCGTTATTAAAAATCGTGAATTTTGATGGTAGTTTGGGAATTTTTAATGGCATGTGGATAGAAGAATCGGGAGATGAACTGTTTGGGGTTTTTGGCCAAATTCCGGTGATGAATTTGTTTGCATGGCACGACATGGGTTATGGAGGATGCTCGGCCGTAAACGCATACGAGAAAAATGTCGTGGCAATTTGTAGATGTTCATGGTGGCCGATTGTGGGCGAACTAAGGTCTTAGGGCGTTTGTTTCTATGTTTCGTTGGCGATATGGTGGAGGCGTACGAGATGTGCGATCATGGGGGAATGCTAGATGGATGCAATGGCGAAGCTTCAGGTGAAATTTGGCGTTGATCGATGGAGTGTGATGGCTCGTCGAGGCGTTTGTATGGGTAGCTGTTATTTCCAATACGCAGCTTGATGATCGAATTCTCGAATAGTGGGTTCACCATGGGTTTTAAGGGACCCAGTGTGGTGTGGTAGCCATACGTGATATGGGCGGGTGGTCAGCGGTCGTGAAGCGACGACTTTAGGTGTGTGTACGTGCATGTTTCTCTGGTTACAAATGAAGAAAAGGAGAAGGAATAGGAATTGGAAAAGAAAAGAGAAGGAGGAAAAGGGGTTGGGTCGAGTGGCATGGGTCGAAAGGAAATAAAAAGGAAAAAAAGGAAAAAAGTAAAAAGGAAAAGAAAAGGAAAAAGGAAAGAAAGAAGAAAAGGAAAAGAAAAAAGAAAGAAAGAAAAAAGAAAAAAGGAGAAAAGGAGAAAAAAAGTGGAACTTATATTTTTTTTTAACTCTAATTCTATTGTCATTTTAAATCCCAATCGACATGAAGATTTTTGCATCTTAATCCTATTACCTAGTATTATAAATTAGTGTTATGGATTTTTACGTAATTTAAAATTTAATGTTATTTTGTAATTAAAATGGGTAATTAATTATATTCTTATTTGACTTAAATTTTATGTAAATTAATAAATTAGGTATTAAATAGAGTGTTTAGTTTTAATTAACTAATAATAAATTGTCCCATAATTTCTTTAATTTATAATTATTTTGGATTAAAATATGAATAGATGTGCCTTAATTTAAATTGATTGAATTCTCGTTGTGAAGAGTTAAATGTTAATTATTAATCATCAAAATTAGTTACGATCTACGCTTAGCTTTATTATCCTTGGATATTTATTTAATTGTTCTTAACTGTGCCATTAAGTATTCATGCAAAATTAAATGGTTAGAATAAAATGTTGATGCGTTTTAATAAATCCCCATATGTGAATATTGTCACCCTGAATATTAATTGTTTATTTGAAACGACTGCATCTTTAAAATTTATCAATTAGATTCGAAGAGACGGAATCGGATATCAGTGTAATCCGGAACCACTTCAATTTAATAATCACTACGAACCTTTACGGTTTTGATTATAGAGTTTCATATGTTGGAATTAGATTAATTTCACAAATTTAAATATTTTAAATAAGTAATTGTACCTAGACATTGTCGAAATACCGATGTATTTCTGTAAAAGCGTTGGGTTAAAATAAGATGAAAACTCGTCGTGTTTGTACGAGTTGCCTTGGTTTTTTAAGAGATTTTTATAACTTAAGTATTTCAAATTAAGTGGGTTTTACTCAAGCTGGTTTCCAGCCTAACTCGGATGTTACTTTATTGTAATGCTCGACTCAGACCGAGTATTATAGTTTTCAGCTTAGGACGCTTTGGAGCTCTAGGGGCGAGCTGGTTGGCAGAGATGTATTGCACGTATTTAATTATGTTCCACTGTGTATTGTAGGCTTTATGTTCAGCATTTAGAGACAAGTTATTATAACTATCCAGAATATATATGTGATGATTGTACTTTGATAACATGTATGTATATTAACATTTACAGCTTTGCTTATATAAAATGTTGTTATTGTATATTATATTTTGTTCCGCTGCGGTTTTGAGATTCTGTGTTGTTGTTATTTCTTTTTCTTCTTCTATCTCCTTTTTTCTTAAACCCTAACAACCTGGTATTGTCGACACTCAATTGCTTGGTACTCTATATAGTAAATATATTAGTGCCGATTTTCGAGGGTCGAAAGGTGCCCGGTTGTTGCACTAGCACTTCTTCTCATTCTAGATTTTTTCCAATTGGGTTTACCTTTTCAGGACCATAAACGGAATAATTTTCCAAGGAGAAAATCATTTTAAATTAAAATATTTAACAACCCCAAGTGGATCCGGGAAGACCAAAGGAAGAGCTAAGGACTATGGGTGAGTGATTGTAATTATTTTAGATTTTTAAGTAATTTAAAATAATAAGGTTTCCAATAGTCGTAGTTTTACAACAATTTTAGGATAACCTTTTTAGCAGTTATTTACAGTTTTAGATTTATTTTCAGTCTATTTCTTTTTAGCTATTCTTTTCTGTTAGTTCTAGTTTATTATTGTTAATTATAGCTTTTCCATTTTTTCTACAATTTATTTATAGTATTTAAGTCTATTTATTGTTATTTATGCTTTATTTACATATTTTCTACGCTTTGGATTTTCTTCCATAATTTTCAGTTTTCTTCTTGTAACGATCTCGGTTTTAAGCCAAATATAATTTGGTAATTTATATAAAAATTTTGGATTAAATTATGAGTTAATTTGAATTTTTCAAATTAAACAAGATATGTGCCTATTTATTTATATAGATAGATTGTAATTTGAAAATTGAAATTGAATTTTCCAAAATAAATAATAATGTTTATTTATATATATATATAAATTGATTTTTAATAAAATATAAATTTGAAATTCCAAAAAAATAATTATTTTTTTAAAAATAAATTGGATTTAAAAAATAAAAACATTATATTTTAAATTAATAAAAATTAGTTTTGGAATTATAACATATATATGTGTGTATGTGATTATTTATTAAGTGTATAATTTGATTTCAAATTATTTTTCTTAAGGTTATTTAAAAAAATTATGAAAGTATAAAATATAAGTACGAATGCAAATGTAGAATAAGAATTAAAAGTTTAAAATATGCATATATACATATCTCTTGAAAATTAATAAGATTTGAATAAGATGTTAATAAAGGAATAATATTCTTTCTTTTAAAATTATATATGAACTAAGTATAGTTTGTAAAAATAAAAGTTCAAAACATAATACATTTTCTTAGCATAAATAATAAGAAAATATATGCATGTATAAACATAACTATGTATGGTGTGCTTAAAATTAATAAAAGATTTAAAACACTTTTCCTTTATATTTGTAATAAATAGTTTATGCGTGTGTGTTCATATATATATATATATATATATATAATATATATATATATAAATGAGATAAACATTTAAAAAATATATTTATAAAAGCGTAAACATATGTAAATATAAAGTAAAAATAAAATTTAATTAAAGGGTTTAAACATAAAAATGTTTGTTTTAACAAGTGTAATATAACTAACTCATGTAATAAACATTTGTAATAAGATAACATGCATTTAAGACATTTGTAATAATATTAACATAAAAATACAACAAGTGTCATACTTTTATATTTTCTTTTCATTTTTAAATTCAAAATAATAAAAGAAAATCAAGGTTATGTATACATCTATATCCCTTTCTTGTCAACTTTCTTCCATATATTCAAAGACTACAAATCTGAAAATAAAAACCAGAAAAATAAAATCAAAAACAAAACAGATCAACATCATCTCAAACTCAAAAAATCAAACAAAGCAGATCAAAAAGCAAAGTAAAGATCAACTAAAAATTGAAGCATGCAAGTTAATTCAAATTTTATCAAAACAACTTCAACCTATTTCAACAAGAACAAGCTTCAGATCCAAATTCAACAACTCAAACCTGAAGTAAGGACCACCTTAACATCAAACAATTAAAAGATCAAAGTTCAAGTACAAGTTCCAGATTTAAAAGCAAACTGTTCTCTTCGTAATAAATTTCTAGATTTTAAATTTGTCTTCTATCTTCATCCAGGCGAGCAAACTTTATTTTTATATCAGATCCTCTTGATTCTTATGTATGTGATGATAATGACTTGGAAATGTACTATGGATGTGAATATATATGAAAGTATTTATGAATATATGTATGTGTGAATTGATGTGTGAATGTCTATGTTTATGCATATACCCCTCCCTGTTGTTTTACAGGCAAGGATTCTTCATAGAAAAATTCATTTCTCAAAATATAAATAGATTTGGATTTCGAACTCTAAATGAAAAGCGATGATAACTATGTAATAGAAATTTTAAAAATAAAACAAGTAGAATTATTAAACAATTTATTTGGAAATTAAGAATTTACAGTAAAATTTAAAACATGTTAGAAATCAAATGTCTGGGATTTGTGTTTTGATGCTACAATCTGATTCATGTTGCAAGATAATGAATTTAGATAATATAATCATGACTTTTAGGTTTGTAATTTTAGAGATATCTCGAGATGATCGGTTTTGGTTTATTCATCAAATTCCGTTGAACGTCGACGATTCATGGGTCAAGGTTGATGCTGAAGGTGGTGGGGAGGTTGACGAGGCTGGGAAAAGTGATCGAAGTATTTTTCGATCATCAGAGCGACGGCACGATGTTGAACTAGGGTTAGATTCACAGTTTTTGTTGGCTGAGCGTTTGTGATTGCTACATCGTCTATGGTGGATTAAAGGTGATCGGACCGGGGGAAAAAGCTTCGTGGATCATCGGAGCAACTGTGGTCAGCGTCGCTTGGGTTCTAGCGTCGTCACGCGGCAGGGCGAGGCAATTCGGTAAATAGGGTTGATTCCAGAAAAATTATCGAGTAGCTAAGTTTCATTTTTCGACGAGATCACCGGAGCTTGGTGGTGTGGGTCGTAGAGTCGATCACCGTCGGCATATGGGAGGTTGCGGCATCGATCGCCGAGTCTCTGGCGCCTCGTGCATGTGCACAGTAGGTTTATACGTCTGGAGAAGTTGTTAACTGAGGAAGACGAGTTTTCATCAGAGGCGAAATCGAAGTAATTCGCGAGATAACTAGAGGAAAAGAGGGTGGGGGAAAACTCGAAGTAAGGCTCGGGTAAAACAAGTATTCATCTCGGGTTTGTAATTGTACAGTTTAAAATTTTAAATTAAACAAGTTTTTCATTCAATCAAATTTTAGAACCTTTTCTTGATTTATTCTTGTAAAATAATAAATATTTATTTTTAGTTTTGAATAAATTAATGGTTTTTAAATATTTTAATTAATTAAGTGTAGTGTTTTAATCCTTTTTAAATTTATTTTAAATAAATAAAATAGTATAATTAAGGATTTAGTTAAGAAGATTAAATGTTTATAATTTACTTAATGGCTTTAAGTTAAATTAAGTGATAAGGATAATTTATCTCAATTGTTATTTAAAATAAGATTTAAATGATGATTTTGAAATTAATTAAGATAAATGGGTTATCTTAAGATTAAAGGATCAATAATTTGAAATTTAATGATAAGAATTAATTAAAGGATAATTAAGTATTAATTAAGGATTAATTAATTTGTGATGAGTTAAGTAATTAATAATGAGTAATTAAAGGATGATTACTTAATAAAATTAAATAAGTAAAATTACTTAATGTAATTAATTAAAGATTATTACTTAATAAAATTAAGCGATAATACTTTGTGTAATTACAATAAAGGATAATTAATTAATTAAGATTAATTAATGTAAGTAAGTAAGGGTAATTAATTACTTAAAGATAATTACTTAAAAAAATATTAAGGATAATTAATTAATGATTAATGATTGATTAATCAAGTGATTAAAGGATAATTACTTTATGTAATTAATTTATGATTTATTAATATAAGTGATTAGGAATAATCACTTATTGTAATTAATTAAGAATAATTAATTAAGTGTTAATTAATTAGTGTAATTAAGGAAAATTAATTAAAGGAAAATTAAATAATTAAAGGTTAATTATTTAATGACTAAAGGTTAGTTAATTTATTGATTAAGGTTGATTAATTAATAATTAAAGGTTAGTAAATTTATTAAAGGTTAATTAATAAACGATTAAATGATAATTAATTAAAACGGTTTGTAATTAATTAATGTTAATTAACCAAGATTAGTAATTTATTCATAAGTAATTAATTTGATTTAAATTAATCAGGTGATTGATTGATCTTACTTATGGATGTTTGGTTTGTATTGAATGCCTTGAATTATGTGATATTCTTGATGTGTGATGTTCTGTGATATGATTGAGCTATGAACTGTGATTTATTTATCTATGTTGAATTTACATATTTATCTATGAATCTGTGAATGAAAGATAAGCGTTATGGATTATACCGCTTAACGATATTATGATGCTTGAATTGATAATGATTGTGATATTGTATCATTGTGTGTAAAACCCCTGGACTACACCGCACACACACAAATATGGATTTCACGAGGAAATTGTTTAAGTCACAAATATTTTGAATTTAATATTATTTTATTCAAATGGTGAAAAGTTTAAAAGTTGAATTTTGAATCCAAATGGTTTTGGAAATGGAATTGAGTTGAATATGAAAAGCCTTTGAAAAGGAGTTTTGAAATTAAAGTTTAGTTGAATATAATATATCTTGTTTAAGTTTTTAAATTGTTTTGGAAATTATGGTTTGAAAGATTTATACAATATATATATATATACATATATATATATATATATATATACATATATATATATATATATATACATATATATATATATGGATTTAAAACTATTTTAAATAAATTATTTTGGGAATTTGAATTTAATAGAACTTGCCGATGATACGACAGTTCGCTAAATATCTGTTTATATTTAAAGGCTATAACTTGTGTATATTTAATCAGAATTTTTCTGAAATGAAAAGCATTTGTTTTCAAATGATAATGGCTTTCATATAACAAAAGAACTTCCATTTTTTGTTAAAAAGATTTCAAGTTTGAAATGGAAATTGTTTTGAAAGCTATCTTTGTGAAAGATTAGTGAAACTTGTTTTAAATTGAACAGGATCTTAAAAGGGTGAATTTTTTGTTTAAACCACTCAAAAGAGAGGTTTTTGGGAAATAAGTGTTGAAAAGTTGTGATTTAACTAAGATCCCAATATATCCATATGGTTTTAAAATTGAGCGCTCATTATTCGGTTTAGCCGAGAGAGGAATTTATGTCATAAAACCCATTTCGAATAATGATACGACGAAATGGATAGCATTTGAAGAAGCGGTGAAGACCGGCATTTTCGAGAATGAAAGGATTACCTATCGAATGTCTCTACACTGAGTCACGCCGGTATAAAGATCTCCATATATGATGGGGAGTCTGATCGGGATTGTGAATACCCGGATTGCAAGGGCTTCTTTTTGAAGTGCCTTCAGTTTCGTTCAAACCTGGAAAGGACTTGTATGGATGTATGTCTAACAATACAATTTGAGATGTAAAGCTGGTTTCTATCAAATACATTTCTGTTGGTGGCGAAGAATTTATTCTCTTAGCTTAACACCCTTCTCTGAGACATACGAGCTGTGACGCCCCACCTCTATACCCACGTTAGCCAAGGACACTACGGGGCAATGCCGTCAACTAGCACGGAGAATAAGGCTATTGAGGAGCGACCATCCGTGCAATTGCTTTTGCGAGCACCGCTATGTCGGATAGTATAACATGCATTTGATTTTGAGAGGAAATCCGACACACCGATACAAACTCAAAGCTACTACACAGTGGCTATAATAATCTTCGGAAACAAATATAGAAATAAGCATAACACAAATCAGTCACAGAGAATTCATATCACAAAGGCGGAAGAAGATGTGAATATATAACTAACACATGGAAGTGTATATCAGAGTAGTGGTCAAAAAGATCCACAATAATACAAAAGAATAGCAACACGTGCTATACAAAAGAATACAACTATAAGTCCATATCTCAAGTGTATACAACAAAATAAACTACTAATCTAAGTAGTTAGCCAAAAGTCAGAGAAATCAATTCCAAGTGAGAAGTCAAACAGAAGCACCTGTAACATCTCGGTCTGACCCGAGTATTATTTAATAATAAAGTAATAAATGGATCAGTCTAGCTATAAATATCAGATGAAATGATATAGAATAAGAGATATGACTAAACGTATAATAATCACAATGCCAAGCTTTGATAAATAAATAATTGAAAAAACCAATAAGAGATTAATCAATATCGCAAGCATCTTCTCAAAGATAAAAAAGGAATGTCATACTCCTAATTTCATTCACCAAGCCACAATAAATGACCTATATATATCAATGCCAATCGTAAAAGTTGGTGAAACATAAATTCCAGAATTCAACACACGAAATCCAGAAATCACAAGAAAAGGATGGCCACGACATTGATGTAGTGAAAACGGTACATCCAATGAATCAAAAGCAATGACATTGATGTAGTGCAAACGATACATCCAATGTATCAAAAGCAAAGACATTGATGTAGTGCAAACGGTACATCCAATGAATCAAAAGCAAAAACATTGATGTAGTGCAAACGGTACATCCAACATATCAAAAGCAAAGACATTGATGTAGTGCAAATGGTACATCCAATGTATCAAAAGAAAAAACATTGATGTAGTGCAAACGGTACATCCAATGTATCAAAAGCAAAGACATTGATGTAGTGCAAATGGTACATCCAATGTATCAAAAGCAGAGACATTGATGTAGTGCAAACGGTACATCCAATGTATCAAAAGCAAAGACATTGATGTAGTGCAAACGGTACATCCAATGTATCAAAAGCAATGACATTGATGTAGTGCAAACGGTACATCCAATAAATAAAAAGCAAAGACATTGATGTAGTGCAAACGGTACATCTAATGTATCAAAAGCAAAGACATTGATGTAGTGCAAACGGTATATCCTATGTATCAAAAGCAAAGACATTGATGCGGTGCAAACGGTACATCCAATGTATCAAATAATTCTGAGCATCGACATCGTACAGCGTGACATCCGATGAACCAAATCAAAAGGACATCGCACAATGCTAGTCTAAAACATAAAAATGATCGTTATGATCACAGAGAAGTGTCAATTACAGTAAGCTAGTAAATATATGAGCTTAACTTCATGTCCCATAACCACTAGCTTAACTTAAATATTTACGAACAAATTGTAGATCTCCACTAGAAAATTGTCACAAGAGTTTCAATCGAACAAGTCCAAGAATTAACCGACGAAGTAAATGCAAGCGTTTCATACCACTTTGTTTTACTATGCCGTTTAATTAGATTTCTCATACGAGTGAGATAAAGGTTTGTATATACTAGTAGATTGGAAAATGGTTTAAGAGAAGAGCTTTGTTATTGAAAATAGTGTTGAAATCATTTGAATAAAGAGTTTTGATATTTACTATTAGTATAGAAAACCTTTGTATTTTAAAGTGAAAAATCGTAGAAAGGATTGTAGAAACAATCAATCATCAAAATTCCCATTCGAAGACGTGAATAAAATCCAAAGAAATCGATACCGAATCCATCAAAATGGATATTCCTAAATACCACGAAGAAAATGTCATCAAAGTCGATAATAAGTGATAATAACAAAAGGGAATCCACACGAATCGATTGAAGTTGGAATTCTCAAGCAAATAGGCAAATAGTGAAAAGAGTGCAGATTTAGACTTTTGAAATCAAGGATTCAGATGTCTGAATCTGGAAAATAAATATTTTCCAAAAACAGAATTCAGACGTTTGAATCCTTGAATTCAGACGTCTGAAATAGGTACTTTTTAGCCTATTTCCTCTCTGGTTCCAAATGAACCAATTCAGACGTCTGAAATCATATATCCAGACATCTGAATCTGGGAATAGAAATCTTCCCAGAACAATATTCAAACGTCTAAATATTACGTTTCAGACGTCTGAATGAAGGGTTCAGGGCATTCCCTGAACCTAGGCAAAAAATGGCCAAACGGATACCGGAAGCGATCGATCGAGCGACGATGACTAAGGAATTGCGTCGAGCGGCAACCCAGCCTAAACGGCTCTTCGATACGCCTCACATATCAATGTCCAAATATCCATAATAAGATTTTCATAAATTAGACCAAAACACCAAAAATTGGAATATACACATAATCAATCCAAACCAAAATCAATTGCACAAGAATAAGTGTTAGGAATTCATACCTAACAATCGAAGATAATTATAGACTAAGATGTGAGATAAAAATCTCACCTTTGAACCCAAATCAATGAAGAAGAAGCTTAAAAGCAAAGGAAGATCAACCACACTTCAATCCCAACTCAAGAAGCTTGATTCTAAGCTTAAAAGAGAAATATTTCCCAAATTAGGTTCAGGAAATTTCTGAAATTGGAAGGAGAATGAGTTGGAGAAGAAGAAGGAGATGCTTACCAATGGGTTCTCTTGAATTTGGAGCTAGAAGTTGGATTTGCAAATAAAGCTAGGGCTTCGGAATTTCCATTTCCAATCTCTTCCACCATTTTTACTTTAGCTTGAAGTGTTTGGAATATGAAATGAAGTAATGAAGAGTTGGAGTGGAGCTAGAGTCTTAAGGTGGAACATTGGGTTGAAACCTAAACTCAAACCCAAAGTGAAAAAGTAGAAAAACTCGAGTAACTCCAAACATATCGAAGCTTATACTCAAAAAGGTTGCAAACGGCATTTTGAACTCAATAGGAGGGGTCTCGAGTCCTAATTCGACTGTTTGCAAAAAGTAGGTTTTCGGACCAAAACCCGACGAACGATGAAATATTTAAATAAAAATATTTAAATACACAATCCATAAATATGCGGGTTGTTACAGACTTCCCTCCTTAAAGAAATTGCGTCCTCGCAATACTTAAGAAGAAAATAAGAAGTAATAACCATAGAAGCATATCAATACAAAAGAAAATTTGAAATAGGAAGTTCACCATAAGGAGCATGAAAGAGTAAGCCTGAACGGGATCGCTCGATGAATTTCCAGGATTCCCAAGAGCAATCCTTAGGATCTGAGAACCGTTGAACTTTTACAAGAAGAACATCTTTATTCCGAAGGCGCTCAACCTCCGAAGCAATGATGCGAATGCAATGTTGCTCATAAGTCAAATCTGGTGAAACTTCACTTTCTTCAATAACACCGGGCTCAAAAATAAAAATAGGAAACCTAAAAGCACTTCCATAGTTAAAAGATGGAGAAAACGTCAAGAATAGTAGAAAATTGAGCCAGTGCAACGGCGTAGTACAGAAATGGTACGCCCGAGAAATGAGGAACTCAAATAATTTGGAACAACGACGTAGTACAATAACGGTACGCCAGATGATCCAAAGCTCGAATAATTTCGAAACACCGACGTAGTACAAAAACGGTACGTCCAATGATCCGACGTTCAAATAATTCAGAACACCGACGTAGTACAAAAACAGTACGTCCAATGAACCGAACACCATGAAAGAACATCAGACGCAAGTCTATAAAAGAAATGAGATGAAACTCAATAAAACGAAGTACATCAAAATGTCCAATGAACTTGATAAAAAGATAATTCCATTCAGACAACATCAAAGAATCAACAACTTGTTGCCTACGACAAAGCGCGTTGGCAACACGATTTCCAGAATACCAAGATCATAAGATGCCAGGAACTCGAGTCGACATGAAGTTCCTTATGAGAAAATAATTATTCCAAAGATTTATGATTGAGGTGGAGAACAAATTTCTCCCCCAAAAATGATGATGCCAAACTCTAAAAGCGAAAACAATAGCCGCGAGCACTAGATCATGAGTGGCATACCTAGTCTCAATCAGCTTTTAATGATTTAGAAGCACAAGTGACAGCACGTCATCTTTTGCAAGAGAACGACATCCAAACCAATACGATTAGCATTGGTACAAAAGATAAAGTCTTGGTTCCCAACGGGAATCACAAGAATAAGAGTATCGAAAAGAAAGAATTTCTTTTAAATAATCTTCTTTCCCGAAAAGTTAAAACTTTCAAAATTACATTTATCTTTATGTAATAATCTTTCTTGAAAAATTTACATTTTGACAAGTCAATATATCGTGTCTAACTGTCTCATCAAAGCGTTTAGGAAATTCCTATCGATAACGTTGATCAAGCGTATTGACCAGAATTCTTAAAGCACTCAATGGGCAATACAATCACAAAATCATCTTCTATATGATAAAAATATCTCTTAAAAAGTTTTAAGAATATTCTTTGCTCGTTTAAGAACAAAATCCAACTATACTTATAAATAAATCTTATGAAAAAGATTTGCAAAGATTTTAAATTGCTAATTTCATCCAAAATCAATAGACACAAGAATGAAGTCATCAAGATATTCATAGAATACTCGATTTATAAAATGGATGAAACAAGATGGGCAAACTGAATGACATAATAAGTCATCCATAAGAATCATAACGAGTGCGGAGTGCGTAAGTGGAATGCTAACTCACGCAACTTGTAGCCAAATGAAAATCGGTGGCAAGGTCGAGCTGAGAAGACCTTATCACCACACAAGATATTGCTTAGGTGATAATCCTAAGACAAGTCCAAATAAACCGGAAAATTTCACAAACTATTTAGATGAGAGAAATAAAACTTTCCTCATCAATGAGGGTTTAAACAATAAAAATTGATGCCACCAAAAATTTGAAATCGGAATCACAAAGAAAAATAAAAATCTGCTTAACAGATTAAAAATGTTGAAGATGATTAGTTCTCACGGAAAATAGGATATGGGCTTCACAATAAGCCAATCCTTTCCAAAAATTGATTCCGAAGCCTAAGTAAAAACCGGCTCGGAAAGAAAATCACATAAAATAATTTCGACATCAATAGAAAGCAAATTGAGTGTTGCGGATCTACCATCCGGATTCGCAACTCTTAGAGAAGTCATCAAGCCCAAAATATTTTCAAAGAAAAAGAATAGACAAGTTCTTTTGATATAAAATAGTGAGATGGAACCCATATCAAAAAGAACTCAAATAAGAAGATCACGAAATAAAACAATTCCATCAAGGATTGAGTGAAAAATACCTTGACCAAGAGAAGAGTTGCTAGGGGCTTGCAGCTTTCCTTCTCTCTTGCTTGGAAGCTTAGGACACGAAGATAAAAGATGACCCAAACCTTTGCAATAACGAAAAAAGAGGGGTTTCGGGCGCTCCCTTGTATAGTGGTCTGTGGAACCACAATTGTAGCATCGTCCACGACTAGAGGTAGGAGTCTTTGCTACCGGAATTTGTTGCTTCCCTTTCTTATTAGAATTGGGGCCTTTGAATTTGATAGGCCTCTTTAAGTTATTGTCGAAGTTCTGTTGGGCACGCACAACTTCAACATCACCTTCATTATCGGCCTCTTCAAGACGAAGAGCGATATCAAAAAGCTGATCAAAAGAAACTTCCAGCTTCAAAAGTAATGGCTTCTTAAGATTCTTATTCAAGCCATAGACAAATCTTTGATTTTTCTTCAATGGGGTATTAATATACTCGACCCCGTATTTGGATAGAGATTCGAAAGATGCGACATAGTCTGTCACAGAAGATTCACCTTGAACAAGGTCAATAAAACGCCGTGCTAAAGTTACTTTTTCAGCCTCCGGCACGAATTTCAATTCGAATCTTCCTCGAAATTGCTCCCAAGAGAAATCCGCCTCAACGATTTCAGAAATTAAAAGCTCATACCAATCTAACGCTCTTTCTTGGAGCATGCTAGAAGCCACTTGGACTCGATGTAGATCAATAAGGTTCATGCGAGAAAAGATACGATCGCATGATTTGAGCCAAGCTTGAATTTCTATAACATCTCTCGGATCCCCTGAATGGACTTCCACCCAAATCGGTGTATTCTCTGCACAAGCATGCAAAACCGGATCTAGGATGAGTAGGCTCTGGAATGGGTCCGGCTGCTTGAGCGTTCTTTACTAGATCAAGAAGTTGCTGGGCAGACATTAATACTCCATCATGAGGAGTAGCACTAGATTGACCGGCGCTAGGACGGCCTGGTCTAACCATTTTTCTTCTTTAAGAAAGAAAGAAAGAAGAGGAAAAAGTTATTCACCAAATGAATATCAAGAAATCTTGATAGATAAAATAAGGAATCATAAAAAAAATAGGATGAATCGGTTCGAAGACTCGAATTAAATCCTAAGGCACAACTCCTAAGAAAGACTTAGGACATGATCCTTGTTAAATTATTCTACATTGTTTCGAAGTTTGGCTCTGATACCAAGTTGTGAAGCCCCACCTCTATACCCACGCTAGCCAAGGACACTACGGGGTAATGCCGTAAACTAGCACGGAGAATAAGGCTGTTGAGGAGCGACCATCCGTGCAATTGCTTTGTGCGAGCACCGCTATGTCGGATAGTATAACATGCATTTGATTTCGAGAGGAAATCCGACACACCGATACAAACTCAAAGCTACTACACAGTGGCTATAATAATCTTCATAAACAAATATAGAAATAAGCATAACACAAATCAGTCACAGAGAATTCATATCACAAAGGCGGAAGAAGATATGAATATATAACTAACACATGGAAGTGTGTATCAGAGTAGTGGTAAAAAAGATCCACAATAATACAAAAGAACAGCAACACGTGCTATACAAAAGAATACAACTTTGAGTCCATATCTCAAGTGTATACAACAAAATAAACTACTAATCTAAGTAGTTAGCCAAAAGTCAGAGAAATCAATTCCAAGTGAGAAGTCAAACAGAAGCACCTGTAACATTTCGGTCTGACCCGAGTATTATTTAATAAGAAAATAATAAACGGATCAGTCTAGCTATAAATATCAAATGAAATGATATAGAATAAGAGATATGACTAAACGTATAATAATCACAATGCCAAGCTGTGGTAAATAAATAATTGAAAAAACCAATTAGAGATTAATCAATATCGCAAGGATCTTCTCAAAGATAAAAAAGAATGTCATACTCCTAATTTCATTCACCAAGCCACAATAAATGACCTATATATTAATGCCAATTGTAAAAGTTGGTGAAACATAAATTCCAGAATTCAACATACGAAATCCATAAATCACAAGAAAAGGATGGCCAAGACATTGATGTAGTGCAAACGGTACATCCAATGAATCAAAAGCAAAGACATTGATGTAGTGCAAATGGTACATCCAATATATAAAAAGCAAAGACATTGATGTAGTGCAAACGGTACATCCAATGAATCAAAAGCGAAGACATTGATGTAATGCAAATGGTACATCCAATGTATCAAAAGCAAAGACATTGATGTAGTGCAAACGGTACATCCAATGTATCAAAAGCAAGGACATTGATGTAGTGCAAACGGTACATCCAATGTATCAAAAGCAAAGACATTGATGTAGTGCAAACGATACATCCAATGTATGAAAAGAAAAGACATTGATGTAGTGCAAAAGGTACATCCAATGTATCAAAAGCAAAGACATTGATGTAGTGCAAATGGTACATCCAATGTATCAAAAGCAAAGACATTGATGTAGTGCAAATGGTACATCCAATGAATCAAAAGCAAAGACATTGATGTAGTGCAAACGGTACATCCAATGTATCAAAAGAAAAGACATTGATGTAGTGCAAAAGGTACATCCAATGTATCAAAAGCAAAAACATTGATGTAGTGCAAACGGTACGTCCAATGTATCAAAAGCGAAGACATTGATGTACTGCAAACGGTACATCCGATGTATCAAAAGCAAAGACATTGATGTAGTGCAAATGGTACATCCAATGTATCAAATAATTCTGAGCATCGACGTCGTACAGCGTGACATCCGATGAACCAAATCAAAAAGACATCGCACAATGCTAGTCTAAAACATAAAAATGATCGTCATGATCACAGAGAAGTGTCATTTACAATAAGCTAGTAAATATATGAGCTTAGCTTCATGTCCCATAACCACTAGCTTAACTTAAATATTTACGAACAAATTGTAGATCTCCACTAGAAAATTGTCACAAGAGTTTCAATCGAACAAGTCCAAGAATTAACCGACGAAGTAAACGCAAGCTTTCATACCACTTGTTTTACTAAGCCGTTTAATTAGATTTCTTATACGAGTGAGGTAAAGGTTTGTATATACTAGTAGATTGGAAAACGGTTTAAGAGAAGAGCTTTGTTATTGAAAATAGTGTTGAAATCATTTGAATAAAGAGTTTTGATATTTACTATTAGTACAGAAAACCTTTATATTTTAAAGTGACAAATCGTAGAAAGGATTGTAGAAACAATCAATCATCAAAATTCCCATTCGAAGACGTGAATAAAATCCAAAGAAATCGATACCGAATCCATCAAAATGGATATTCCCAGAAACCACGAAGAAAATGTCATCAAAGTCGATAATAAGTGATAATAACAAAAGGGAATCCACACGAATCGATTGAAGTTGGAATTCTCAAGCAAATAGGCAAAAGAGTGCAGATTTAGACGTCTGAAATCAAGGATTCAGACGTCTGAATCTGGAAAATTAATATTTTCCAAAAACAGAATTCAGACGTCTGAATCCTTGAATTCAGACGTCTGAAATAGGCACTTTTTAGCCTATTTCCTCTCTGGTTCCAAATGAACCAATTCAGACGTCTGAAATCATATATTCAGACGTCTAAATCTGGGAATAGAAATCTTTCCAGAACAATATTCATATGTCTGAATATTACGTTTCAGACGTCTGAATGAAGGGTTCAGGACATTCCCTGAACCTAGGCCAAAAATGGCCAAACAGATAGCGGAAGGGATCGATCGAGCGACGATGACTAAGGAATTACGTCGAGCGGCAACCCAGCCTAAACGGCTCTTCGATACGCCTCACATATCAATGTCCAACTATCCATAATAGGATTTTCATAAATTTGACCAAAACACCAAAAATTGGAATATACACAAAATCAATACAAACCAAAATCAATTGCACAAGAATAAGTGTTAAGAATTCATACCTAACAATCGAAGATAATTATAGACTAAGATGTGAGATAAAAATCTCACCTTTGAACCCAAATCAATGAAGAAGAAGCTTAAAAGCAAAGGAAGATCAACCACACTTCAATCCCAACTCAAGAAGCTTGATTCTAAGCTTAAAAGAGAAATATTTCCCAAATTAGGTTTAGGAAATTTCTGAAATTGGAAGGAGAATGAGTTGGAGAAGAAGAAGGAGATGCTTATCAATGGGTTCTCTTGAATTTGGAGCTAGAAGTTGGATTTGCAAAGAAAGCTAGGGCTTAGGAATTTCCATTTCCAATCTCTTCCACCATTTTAACTTTAGCTTGAAGTGTTAGGAATATGAAATGAAGTAATGAAGAGTTGAAGTGGAGCTAGAGTCTTAGGTTGGAACATTGGGCTGAAACCTAAACTCAAACCCAAAGTGAAAAAGTAGAAAAACTCGACTAACTCCAAACATATCGAAGCTTATACTCAAAAAGGTTACAAACGGAATTTTGAACTCAATGGGAGGGGTCTCGAGTCCTAACTTGACTGTTTGCAAAAAGTAGGTTTTCGGACCAAAATCCGATGAGCGATGAAATATTTAAATAAAAAATATTTAAATACACAATCGATAAATATGAGGGTTGTTACACGAGCTCAGAGGATATGTAGTTGATGGTTACTAGTGATACATTCCCAATTTCATAACGTGGCATGCTAAGTGTTGTTGATCATTTGTTGCTCAAAGCATGGCTTTTGTGAAAAACGTAGCTTTGTGGACAAGACTTTGTCGGACCTCACACCCCGGAAATGGTCGAAACAGGAAGAATGTAGTAAGGTCATGAGGGTTGCGCCCTTTAGGGTATGTCCATTTCCCTCTGGATAAAAGTGGTATCATGGTATGGAGCCCCGATACTTAGCTTATGTGGTTGTTGTGAATCTATTGCAAATTTGTTGGTGTTGAGAGCTCTCGGGTAAAGGTCGGTAACGACCGGGGGAAGGCATACTCGTGACAGTTATTTACCTAGTTACAGAGGTAACCCGGCCTTATGTTGGCAGATATCCGGTTAAGTTCTCGGGGCATCCCTCCAGAGGCTTACCCATGTGGTGTAGGAAGATCCTTAGCCTGACCATTTGTTGGAAATCCAATCAAACAATACGAACCATGTACGGTTTTAGTTGTATAACCTGCCATAGAATGTGGCGATAACTGCTATTGAACATGGTAGCTATAGTAGGTATACCATAATGGTGGTATGCTGGCTAAGATTATATTATACTTTCGAAATGTTTTCTGCACTATGCACTAATAATAATATCAAAATGATTTTCAAATATCAAGCATGTTTGACTATCATAAAGAGAAATCTCCTCCAATTGTGCGCTTGCATTGTGTGTAGCGGGAGGCCTTATGGTAGTTTCATTTCCAAAAAGCATAGCGAATTTCTTTTAAATTCTTTTTGTTTTTTTGTTTAAATAAAACTATTGTTGTTTGCTCACACCAGTCCCATGATTGACCTTGCTTAATACAACATGATAGGGGGTTCTCGCTTCGCGTTTGGTGGCGAATGGGAGACTCTTACCCCTACATGTCCAGTGGAAGAGGTTGGTTGAATTGAGTCGAAAGGTTGGCCATAAAAGCAAGTTTAGGGTACCAGTAAAAGCCATGGCGGGGCTGGGATGGTTGAAAAGCCTACCAGTTGAGATTGGCCGCTGTGGGAAGATTGAAGACACGAGACTATTTCATTTGGTATTAGAGCTGAAGGTTGAGTAAGAACTTTATCTCAGGAGTGTAACACATTAGGTGACTTATTAAAGATAGGGATATAAATACCCTAGAATGAGTATATCCCTAAGATATCCGTTCGTATGCCTCAGTGAATTCTCTTACTATCCACTGATAGTGAGTACCAGCGCAAGAAGAGGACAAGGTAGGGGATAGGAAGGTACCACTACAAATGGTCGATACCCTGCAACAATGAAAACAACTTTTTCCCATTAATCTCTTTTGATCGTCATTCACTTTCAATTCTTTTGATGATTTTCTTGGCAGCTGCAAGGAGAAGCTTTGGTGTGATGGTGGCCCTGCGAATCGTTGTAGAAAAGGTTCTAAATTCCTATTTCATATTCTAATCATCAGTTTCTTATGAGTCTTTCCATTTTAATTTTAATGAATTTGAAATTTTAATGTATTGATTAATAAAATATGAAGTTAAATTGAATTGTAATCCATTTGTTTATTCGTTGGGGGTCCAGATATATTCTACGAATTGTTAGTTGCCCTTCAGACTAATCAATGCCCTGCATCTTTCATAGATGGATGATCGAGCACTTCGTGAAGTGTTGAATGAGTTTGTTCTCGTATCTATTGATATTCTGATTTGGTAAGCCAAATGTAGAATTGATATTCAATTTGATCTAGTAAAACATTTCTTCATCTGTTCTTTGTTTGTCTCCCTGTTTGGCAAATTTCGGGGACGAAATTTTTTTAAGGGGAGGAATCTGTAACGATCCCGGTTTTAAGCCAAATATAAATTGGTAATTTATATAAAATTTTAGGATTAAATTGTGAGTTAATTTGAATTTTTCAAATTAAAAAGATATGTACCTGTTTATTGATATAAATAAATTGTAATTTGAAAATTGAATTTGAAATTTCCAAAATAAATAATATTTGTTTATTTATTTATATATGTATATAAATTGATTTTTAATAAAAATATAAATTTGAAATTCCATAAAAATAAATATTTTAAAAAATAAATTGGATTTCAAAAATAAAAACATTATATTTTAAATTAATAAAAATTTGTTTTTGAAGTATTATATATATGTAGGATTATTTATCAAGTGTATAATTTGATTTCAAATTATTTTTCTTATGGTTATTTAAAAAAATTATGAAAGTATAAAATATAATGTATGAATACAAATATAGAATAAGAAATAAAAGTTTAAAATATACATATATACATATCTCTTGAAAATTAATAAGATTTGAATAAGATATTAGTAAAGGAATAATATTCTTTATTTTAAAATTATATATGAACTAAGTATAGTTTGTAAAAATAAAAGTTTAAAACATAATACGTTTTCTTAGTGTAAATAATAAGAAAATATATGCATGTATAAAACATAACTAAGTATAATTTGCTTAAAATTAATAAAAGTTTAGAAACTTTTCCTTTATTTTTGTGATAAATAGTTTGTGCATATATATATATATGAGATAAACATTTAAAAATATATTTATAAAAGTGTAAACGTATGTAAATATAAATTTAAAATAAAATTTAATTAACGGGTTTAAACATAAAAATGTTTGTTTTAACAAGTGTAATATAACTAACTCATGTAATAAACATTTGTAATAAGATAACATGCATTTGAGACATTTATAATAATATTAACATAAAAATACAACAAGTGTCATACTTTTATATTTTCTTTTTATTTTTAAATTCAAAATAATAAAAGAAAATCAAAGTTATGAATACGTCTATATCCATTTCTTCTCAACTTTCTTCCATATATTCAAAGAATACAAATCTGAAAATAAAAACTGGAAAAATAAAATAAAAAACCAAACAGATCAACATCATCTCAAACTAAAAAATAAAATCAAACAAAGCAGATCAGAAAGCAAAGTAAAGATCAAATAAAAACTGATGCATGCAAGTTAATTCAAATTTTATCAAAACAACTTCAACCTGTTTCAACAAGAACAAGCTTCCGATCCGAATTCAACAACTCAGACCTGAAGTAAAGACCACCTCAACATCAAACTGTTCAAAGATCAAAGTTCAGGTAAAAGTTCCAAATTTAAAAGCAAACTGTTCTCTGCTTACTAAATTTCCAGATTTTCAATTTTTCCTCTGCCTTCATCCTGGTGAGCAAAATTTATTTTTAAATCAGATCCTTATGTCTGTGATGATAATGACTTGGAAATGTTGTATGGATGTGAATATATCTTCAAGTATATATGTATATATTGTTTGCACCAAAATTGGACACAACACTCTTTGGAAGTTTTTGAAGAGATGATAAATGAAGAAATCAAATTGAAAATGAGGATTATCTAACAAAAACTCCAAGTCACTGAATAGTAAATTGCACGGAAGACAGTAATTTAGAGTGGTTCGGCGATTTGCCTACGTCCACTATGAAGTTTTATCACTTTATTGCTTGATACTTGAAGGTTACAAGTTTTCTAGAGCGAAGAACAGCAGATAATAAGCTTAAATTCGAGATCAATAGCAGTAATGACGATATGGAGTGATTCTGACAGCGTCTGGGCGAGCTTTGTCTCTCAAAATTCTCCGATCCCCTTTCTGAATGACTAAGGGCTCTATTTATAGGCGTAGGATGCTGATATTTCGCTGAAAATTCAGGAGACCACTTCTGGCACATGAGGGGGCCCACAAGCCCAACCTTAGGAAATTTGGGCCCACTTTGGGATCGATTCGAAGTACGTTCGAATCGATCAGAAAATCATCCAATCGAGGTGAAACTTGATGTGGACATTCTTCAACATGCATGCAAGCTTTTTTGAAAATTTCATGGTATTTGGACTTGTAGATTGCAAGATATGGTCGATTCGAATTGCTGTTCTTGAGTAGGTTGCTGCTTCGACTCAATCCCCTTCGAATCGATGGGTTCGACTCGATGGCTTCATGCGCTTTCGTGACGACGTGGTGCACATTTCCTGGGTCGATCCACTTTTCACTCCAAGACGACTGGGTCGACTCCATGATTTTCGCCACTTTGACTTAGTGGATCCGAAGGCTTTCTCCATACAGGGATTCGAGCAGAGGCTTGTTCGTATCGATCGTGGTGAGCTCTGACCGATTGATACGAAGCTGTTGTAGCGGGATGGATACGAACTTATATGCTCTGATGGAGGTGAAGTATCGTACGCCGATGGGTACGAACTTATGTCCCATGATGACGCGAAGTAGAGCGACTTCATGGAATCGAAGGACTTCAACTTGATGGATACGAAGTGGAGTGATCCCATGGATTTGAAGTAGGAGGAACTCGATGGATTCGAACATATGCTCTTCTGATGGATTTGAACTTAGGGTTATTTCCTTCAACTTGCATTGATGATAGCTTGAGCATACGAACTCGAATTTACTTGAAATTTGAGATGCTGACTTCTATGATCTTTCTTGTCATATCTTATTGATTGTAGCTCAATCTGGGCTCGGACAAAATCTATCGATATCCATAGTGAAGCGAAGTATGACCAATCTCTGAGACGAACCGTCCTTTGTTTTCGATCGATCTTTTGGTATCACGGCTTTGCCAAAAAGTGGGATAACATTTGCCCCCCAAAGTACGTCTTGTGGAAACATGACGTGCTTTGATAAGCTATAGTTTCTCACTGAACAATCATTGCTATTTGTCGAAGGTTGTAACCTTGCGTTGAAATGATCGATTGCTATAGAATATCGCTTATCTATTGATTGTTGTAATTGTAACAAGATGAATATTCGATCCCTGTAAATGTTTAAAACCGAGTATTAGTCTGACATATATGCACATATGTTAATTTGACTCTCATTAACGTTGTGTGTTCACGAGTCGTTGTCGGTTTTGTTAGTTATTGAATTTCGTATCGATTCTCTCCTGAACCGATTTTGGAAATTTATATTGAAACAATGCTTAATGGTTGTTTTGGATTATCCTCTTGTATCGATCCTCTCCTGAATCGATGTAAAAGGCTGAAAAGTAGTTTTCTATATCGATGCAGATCGAATTGATAGATACGAAATGGTCGTTCGTATCGATGGGTTTGTTGGATACGAAAACAACGTTCGCATCGATAGACCGGTATTGCCGCGAGTCGATGGTTATACAATAGACATTTTGAATCGATCATTACGGCATTATCTCATATCGACGGACCCTGTGTTGTTGGATGCGAAACGCTCATTCGTAGCGATGCTCATGTATACGCCATGATGGATACGAAACTGTTTTTCATATCGATGTGAAGTGGGTGGAGCAATGAGTTTGTTGTTGCAAACAGAGGCTTCGAGTCGAGGTTCACTCTGCCTCCAGTTATCTTCGTTATGCACTTCGTATCGATGGATTTCGTTGTCCATTTCGTCTCGATGAAGGTAGGGTCCGATGGATGCAAACAGAGCATTCGAGTCGATCTGTAGTTTGACTTGCTGTGACCGGTTACATGGACCGGAAGGCGAATCGGCCCGGTTGCCTTCTGAGTTGCATATAAATACTCTGGACTCGGTCATTTTTTGCTTTTTTCACTTTTTACTGCTGTCTTCTATCTTCGTCTCGATCCAACAGCTTGTTAAAAGAAGTATTGCACTTCGCCTTCGAATCGATCGAATATAGTTTTTTCATCCTTCGAAATCCAATTTTAATTTAGGAAATTATCAACCTTGACCAAATCGAGGCGACGAAGATCGAAACTCGGATCCATCCTGTTCTTGTTGGCTATCGATTCGTTCTGGCCATTGGTAAACCAGATCCGGTTTGGAGAAGAAGGAGTGTTGAAGGGAAAGAATCCAATCTTTTGAGTCGATCTGGGGCGCTTGCGTCGAATCGATATAGGAGATAGTGTTTTATTTCGAAGTTTGTATCGTTTCCATGAATTTAAAGGGAAAATGAGGTAGTTCGTATCGACCAATATGGTGAGAAAACGCATCGATTTGAAACGACCGATGCAATCGGTACGAAAATCTCAACTTTAGATCAATTCGAAGCATATTACTTCGATTGATACGAAGAAGTATCGAGTCGAACGCGATCGATGTGAAGCCGAGTTTCTCTTGACCGATACGAACCATCACACCCAGGATCGATGTGAAGCTACTGATGTTAATCGATACGAACTCAAGCGTTGATGATCGATTCGAAGTATGCTCCCAGAGATCGATACGAACTTGGATCCTGATGGATTCGAACAAGCTCCCTGTGATCGATTCGAATCCTTGCTTTGATGGATTCGAACAAACTTTCTGTGATCGATTCGAACCCTTCCTTTGATGGATAAGAAATTTTTAGCAATCGATAGCATGACTCCGACAAGCTTCTTCCTTGCATATCTGGATTTAACTATTAAACTGTCCACTTGATTATCCTCCCGAAGCTCGTCGATGGAACTATAACTTAACGTCGTGATAACGAACTTTAACTCGAATCGATCACCACCATCTGGATGGTACGGTTGTGACGGTCAGCGATGACGGTCACTCCCACTGAGCTCCGACTATCTTTGTCGCTTGCAAGTTCTCTTTAATTCTGCAAAAAATCTTTTCAAGTAATGCACAACACTGCACAACACAACATATTCATACACTTTACACCGAGGAATGCACGGGTTCTTTATCTTCTAATGACGATTTCTCGTGAGTTAGCTAGTTGTGGAATCTCCGAGCTCTCAACAACAAGAGGTACAGAGTTCGCCCCCTCCTGTGCTTGAAATTCCTGATATTCCTGCCGAAGTAATCAATCCGGCTCTGGATGGATTTCCGGATGCTTTATTTATTGAGAACCCTATTGACTCCGTCCAGTCCAATATCTCCGAATCTTTACTGGGTCGGATATGTCTGAAACATAATCTATCTCCGAATGATGTGTTGTTGCCGGGTGCTGATGACAGACCTCATAATCCGCCCGAAGGGTATACTACCTTCTATCGTCATGCTTGTGCGGCTGGAACTCTTCCTCCGTTTAACCAGTACATTAGAGAGATCCTGTCATTTTTAGGAATTGCTCCCTCATAACTTCATCCTAACGGACACGCGTTGCTAAATAGTGCCTTCATCATATTTGTGGATTGTTTCTTTCGCCCGCCACGGCCGTCTGAGATTAGATACATATTTAATTTCAAAAGTAGGGGTGATAGCCCATATTTTACTTTTCTGGAAGCGGTCAAAAACTGCTAGGTCGTGATCGGGGCTTGGACTAGACCTAGCTACTTCAAACCCGAATGGTTTTTTATTCGGTGCCCCCCAGGATTTGCTAGGCGATGGCTGTCTAGATGTAAGTGTCGCAAATCTTTCTTGAATGGCTATTCTTAACACTTGTACTAATACTCTATCCTTCTTATAGCCATCATTTCGAGGCCTGACGGCGGATATTATAAAGGCATTGTTCGGAGCTTACAAGAGGCCCCGAGCGACTTAAGGCATATCGACTCGGTGTTAACTGACGACAACTTAAGGATGCTAGGTTTAATCAAAACGAACCAGAGCATCGTTATTGAGGGGTTGGCGAAACCGGCTTCGAAGAAAAAGAAGAATACTGTGAAAAGAAAACCCGGCATAGTAATAAGAGAAGCGAGCGACGATGAAAGGATGCCCACGGATACCGAGCTAGCGGCTGATCTTTCCCGAATAGAAGAGAAGCGGAAAGGCAAGGCTGTTGTCCCTAAATTTAAGAGACGGAAGTCTTTAGTTGTATCTCATTTGATCCCCGAAGTTACTATCTCTGACGCCGCTCCTTGTCAATTAGGAGATGCTTTTAGAGGGATGGATGACATTCCCATCCCGGAGTACGTATCTCTTCACCACGAATCTGGGTTGGAAGAGCTCCGGGAAGCATTAGAAATAAGCGAGCCTCTACCCGTTAGTGCAATCGACACTTCTGGTTGGTCGGGGGTTTTACACATTTGCATACACTTTCACAACACTACATGACTTCTGCATACATCGTAGTGCCTTTACTTGGTGTTTAATTGAGTTGTTTCTCTTTTGTAGGTGCTATGTCTGGCCGTCCATCTACACTGGATAAACTCCGAAGAGTGCACCATCCTTCGTCCTACTATGAATCTCGACGTGGGGATTCTGATCGCGATCGCGAACGGAGGTATCATAGGCAAGAATATAATGCGAGGGACTATCCCCAAAGCTACTCTAGTCAAGAACGCTCGGACAGAGATCGGAGATACCATTCTCCTTCCTGCTCTCCTCCGCCACCCAGAAGCCATACTCATGTATGTGAGCCTTTGCGACAGCAGCCGTCTTCACAGGTTTCGAGGCCTGAGTCGCGTCGTTCTAGGACTGAGGTTGTTACGACCACAGCTGTGGAGGACGCTCCTATTGAACCATCCGGTGAAGGGGCTATCAGACTTGCTCAACTGAAGAAAGACTTCCCGGAAATATGCTTTGACACTTGCATCTTCCCTCCTAACCTTAAAAGAATTCCCAAAGACGTTGTGACCACAACACTTAGTTATACCCGCGACTTCTATGCTCAGAACAAGGAATGGTATAAGGCGGCCGTTAAAGCTTCAAAAGCAGCCTTTGACCGGGCCAAAATTATTGAAAAACTGGATGCTGACTTGGCCCAGAAGAATCGTATCGTCGATATACTTCAATCTGAGGCGGAGTCCTCCCGTAGGGCCGAAGTTGAATCGCTGAAAAAGGTCGATGAGACATTAGTAGAGATGGCGAAAATGCAACAGGCGCACTGCACCTTAGTAGAAGACTTGGGCCATCAATACAAAAATGTTGGGCCGAGCGGGATGCGGCAGTTAGAGAACTGGAGGAGTTAAAGGCCAAGTTTGCCGACATAAGCAAGGAAAAGGATGATGCCAATACGGCCGCTCAAGAAGCGTGTGAGCAAGCTGTCTTTTCGGGCGGAGCGCGATGCAGCAGTCGTAAAGGTTAAGGAGATGGAAATGGAAGTGGAGGCGAAAATCCAGGCGGAGCGGTTTAAGGTGGAGGCTGAGTTTGACGAACTCCTGTATACGTATAATGCCAACGTGTTAGAGCACAGAAATCTCACCTGACTAGGAGATTACTCTATGCTTCTCTACAGTGCTCGGAAAAAACTAGTGGAGAACAAGAGGATGTCTTGTCCAGATGAAACACTAGACGAGTTTGAACTTGAGTTACGTCTGCTTAGCGAGGAAGAGAGAAGAATTCTTCATGAAGCGATAATCTCCGTTGAGAAAGAAAGACTCGGTATTCAGCAGACGGAGATCGGTGAGGGTTCGGGTGTTGCGAGCACAGCGAGAGCATTGAAATTTCTGTACCGACTTCGTCCAAAGTTACTGCCACGATTGGTCCACAAATCGTTCCTGCCTACAATCCGGATCAACGGAGATTATCTCCTGCCAAAACTGTTGTCTCCGAACCTGTTCAAGCTCCGAGGCAATGCAAGGAAGGTACTTCGAATATTTCCCACGTGTCTTAGAACAACAGTCTTGGAGTGAATTTATTGGACTGAATATTTTTGCTCTTCTTTGCTCATTGACCGAATGTGCTGCGTTCGCGCCCCCAGTACCTCTTGTCCTATATCCAACGCAGGGGGCTATTGTCATCGAAGCAATTACAACTGCTTCCATGACCGGCGACATTGGAGAGGGGAGCTCGATGTCATTTGATGCTCGAATGATTGAGGAGCTTCTTGGTCATTCTCTTGAAGCTCTTCCTGATCCTTCGTTCGTAATGAGCGGAGTTGCTCCAGTTTTTAGTTCTGTCATGACGACCAGCAGTGTATCCAGCGCAGCTCAGTTGTCTCGAAAAGAAGAGATTTTTGACGAGATAAGCGCGGAGATGGCCATGGTGACAACGGTCGGTGGTTTTGGAAGCGGCACTGCCCCATCAAGCTTATCTTGTCTAATGGTAATTTCTCCTGGCGGCACGGTGACCGTCTCAAGCGTTGCTTCCAGGACTCCTGTCACAACTCCATGCCTTCAGTTCGCCCTTCCAAAAGAATCTCTGTCCCTTCCAGCTCCGAGGAAGATATCGATATCATGCCAGATCCGAAGGATGAACCGAAGAAGGGCAAGAAATCTCGAAGGAAATCTGGTAGTGGGTCTAGTGGCTCGACTCCAAACAAGAAGCCTCGGAAGAAGAAGGATTGAGCTTCTTGACTTGTAATGTAGTTGTTAATAGCAGTTCTTTTACTTCTTCTTTCGTTCTTTTAGAGCCGTGTATAAGTGTGGATTCGGCCTCCACTTAATCGTAATTTTTTGGTTTTCCATGTAATCAAACTCCTTTTTGTTAGTTGATGGAATGGGAAATTGTTCTTTTCTTTTGCTTAAGTATTTGCAGTGTTTGGCTTTCAGTCCGGTGTACTTATGGTATTTTTTTTACCGTCAAGTAGAGTTCGTTTTTATTTGCCAAGTCTGAAAAACTCGATCACATGTTGTGATTGATGAATGAGTTGAACTTCGGGCATTGTACTGCTTCAGTTAGTGATTAACACTAAAGCTTTTTGTCCCCCGGTTTCGGGGAACAACATTTGTGTTTTTGGTGGTTGATAGCACTTATTGCATATCTTAAGCACAAGTCCACACTCTGGGGGATTAGGATAATTTGAGATCGATAATCCGGTCCGCACTCTGGGAATTTGAGAGTTATCGATGTTTGTAATTCGGTCCACGCTCCGAGAACCTGGAATTGATGTTTATACTTCACTTCAGGCTCTGGGAACTTGGAGTTAGTATTGATATTTCGGTTCGCATTCCGGAACTTTGACTTGGCATTGGTACTCCAATTCACACTCTGGGAATTTGGAGATAGCATGTATGTTTGGGTTTGCAATCCGCGAACCTGTAATTTTATGTTTATACTCCAACTTATTTTGGGAAGTTGGAGTTTGTATTGATGGGTTGGTTCGCGCTTCGGGAAACTGGAATTTTATACTCCGATTCACACTCTGGGAACTTGGAGTCAGCCGATAGATGGTCAGTCACACCTATTTGGGCTTTGTAGGAATTTGTTCACATTCTGGGAACGATGGATTTGATGTTTATACTCCAATTCGCACTTTGGGAATTTGGAGTCCGTTCGCACTCTGGGAACGATTTATTTGATGTTTATACTCCAATTTGCACTCTGGGAATTTGGAGTCCGTTCGCACTCTAGGAACGAGTTATTTGATGTTTATACTCCAATTCGCACTCTGGGAATTTGGAGTCCGTTCGCACTCTGAGAACGATTTATTTGACGTTTATACTCTAATTCGCATTCTGGGGATTTGGAGTCCGTTCGCACTCTAGGAACGAGTTATTTGGTGTTTATACTCCAATTCCCACTCTGGGAATTTGGAGTCCGTTCGCACTCCGGGAACGAGTTATTTGGTGTTTATACTCCAATTCGCACTCTAGGAATTTGGATTCAGTTCGCACTCCGGGAACGAGTTATTTGATGTTTATACTCCAATTCGCACTATGGAAATTTGAAGTCCGTTCGCACTCCGGGAACGAGTTATTTGGTGTTTGTACTCCAATTCGCACTCTGGGAATTTGGAGTCAGTTCACACTCCGGGAACGAGTTATTTGGTGTTTATACTCCAATTCGCACTCTGGGAATTTGGAGTCCGTTCGCACTCCGGGAACGAGTTATTTGGTGTTTATACTCCAATTTGCACTCTGGGAATTTGGAGTCCGTTCACACTCCGGGAACGAGTTATTTGGTGTTTATACTCCAATTCGTACTATGGGAATTTGGAGTCTGTTCGCACCCCGGGAACGAGTTATTCGGTGTTTATACTCCAATTCGCACTCTGGGAATTTGGAGTCCGTTCGCACTCCGGGAATGAGTTATTTGATGTTTATACTCCAATTCGCACTCTGGGAATTTGGAGTTAGTGGAAGGATTGTCGTGTATCAATCCTTGTAAATGTTGATGTAGTGTTCTGCCTCTGAGCTCGGGTTTCACTTAGTGAGTGACCGGTCGTATCACGGTCACTCTCTATTTGAATAAATCTCACCGCATGATGGAACTTAGCTCTCCGTGCATCGTGATATTGTACGTCACATTCAATGAATCACGGCTCTGGCTCGAAAAGATGGCATTTTATTGCTGAAATGAAAGAAGCATGGCAAAATCAGCTGCCTTATTACAAATTTAAACTTCGAAATGCAAAAGTAAAATGCAAAGGAAGAAATTGACTAAAATAGATAAATAAAGCCTGTCATGTGTAGTAGCGACGGAGACTTTCGCAATTCCAGGCTCTCGGCAAAGTAAGACCATCAACGGTCGACAACTTGAACGTGCCATCTCCGAGCTTTTGTGAAATCACATACGGCCGTTCCCAATTTGGTTTCATGTGCGAAGGGACCGGATAAATTCTCTTGAGTACGAGATCGCCGGGTTCAAAGGTTCATGGTCGGACCTTGGCATTGTATATTCGGGCGACTCGATCCCGATATGCGGCTGCCCTCAAATCAGCCTCTTCACGCTTCTCATTGAGTAAATCCAAAGATTCAACAAGTAGTATGGCATTCGTTTTCGGATCATAATATGTCACACGATGATAGTGAACTTCCATTTCGACTGGAATAACGGCTTCAGAGCCATAAGATAGAGAAAATGGAGTGTGTCCGGTTGTGGTTTTGTGAGTCGTCCGATAAGCCCATAAAGCCATAGGAAGTTCATCAACACACTTGCTCCCGGCTTTTTCCAGTCGTTTCTTCAAAATAGATTTGATAACCTTATTAACAGCTTCGACTTGACCATTCACTTGAGGGTACGCTACTGCAGAGAATTTCTTATGGATGTGGAATCGTTGATAGAAATTCTTGAATTCAATACTGTCGAATTGGGCTCCATTATCGGTGATAATAGTATGCGGGAGACCAAACTGGCAGATGATGTTGCGTACCACGAAGTTGATTACTTTCTTTGCCGTAATTGTTGTAAGAGGTTCAGCTTCAGCCCATTTAGTGAAGTAATCAACTGCGACAATGGCGTACTTCGCGCCACCTTTAGCTAAAGGCAACGCACCAATTATATCAACTCCCGATATTGCAAATGGCCAAGGGATGACCATTTGGGTTATCTCAGTAGGTGGGGCTCTAGGTATCCGAGCGTATTTTTAGCATTTATCGCATTTTTTAGCATAGTCCATAGCATCGCGATTAACAGTGGGCCAATAATATCCATATTGGAGTATTTTCTTGGCAAGTGCTTCCCCCCCAGTGTGATCGCCACATTCTCCTTCGTGCACATCGTGTAACACTTGTTTGACTTTGTCGTGCGCGATACACCGGAAAGAGGAATAGAATACCCCCTTCGATACATAACTCCATTCTGAATGACAAGTCACAAAGCTTTTCGGAGAACTTGTCTTTTCTCGCTTCGACGCTCAGGTAATATACCATGCTCAATGTAATCTCGATAAGGGGTCATCCACGACTCCCTACTGGAAGTAGCTTCAAATGTGAAATCATTCTCCATTCGATCAATGCTCGGAGAGGATAGAGTTTCAACAGGAACGAGTCCCAACTATTGAGCTTCGCCCGTACTTGCCAACTTTGCCAACGAATCGGCTTTCTGATTGTGCTCTCGGTGTATGTAGAAAATGGTATAATAATCAAACTGATCAAGCATCTCTTGGACTCGGGTTAGATAAGCTGCTCGTCTTCGATCTTTGGCCTAGTATTCACCCCGAACTTGGCATACTACCAACTGGGAATCACAGTAAATTTCCACAGCGATAATTCTTAGGTCACGGGCTAACTTCAACCCAGTAAGCAAAGCCTCATATTCAGCTTCATTGTTGGTTGCACGGAAATCAAACTTTAAAGCGTAGCATATGGATCGGCCCTCGGGGGTTTCAAGCACTACCCCTGCACCCGAGCCCGATCGTTGGATGCACCATCAGTGTACAGCTTCCATATGTATTCGGGAGATTTGCTAGTTTCAGGTAAGTCTTCAGGAACAGTGAATTCGGCAATGAAATCTGCTAGGACTTGACCGTGTATGGCCCTTCTCGGAGTATATGTGATGTCGAATTGACTCGGTTCAATGTTCCATTTCAGTAACCTGCCAGATGTCTCAGGCCATGTGAGGACCTGTCGTAATGGCTGATCTACACAGTAATGGGATGAGCCTGAAAATACGGACGGAGCTTCCTTGAGGCGATGACTAGGCAATATGCCAACTTTTCTAGCCTTGGATAATTTCTCTCGGCTCCGGTTAATCGTTTACTGACATAGTAAACCGGTTTCTGCACTCGGTCTTCCTCTCGCACTAACGCAGCACTAATTGCATTTTCAGATACCGCCAGGTAGAGATACAACTGTTCATCGTCAACTGGTTTTGAAAGAATTGGCAGTGTGGAAAGATGTTGAACTAGTGATTGAAATGCGCCCTCCCATTCCGTAGTCCATTCGAAGTTTTGTTTCCCTTTTCGGATCAGATCGAAGAAGGGTATGCATTTGTCAGTTGATTTCGAGATGAACCTGCTCAGTGCTGCAACCTTCCCATTAAGAATCTGAACCTGCTTTATGGTCCTTGGAGTTTGAAGATTCCTGATAGCCCAGATCTTTTCAGGGTTGGCCTCTATTCCTCGGGCGTTGACGATGAACCCAAGGAATTTTTCGGATGCGACTCCAGAATGACATTTTAGCGGATTAAGCTTCATCCCGTATCTTTGGAGGACATTGAACATTGACTCTACGTCTTTGACGTGATCAGTGGAGTACCGCGATTTCACCAACATGTCATCTACATAAACTTGCATAGTCTTTCTGATCTGGTCAGGAAACATCCGGTTGACTAAGCGTTGGTAAGTTGCTCCAGCATTCTTTAATCCAAAAGGCATGACCTTGTAGCAGTATAGTTCCAGATCAGTTACAAAGCTCGTATGTTCTTGGTCGGGCACATGCATGGGTATCTGATTGTAACCAGAGTAAGCATCCATGAAAGATAGCGATTCATGTTTGGCCGTTGAATCCACAAGTTGATCAATTCGGGAAAGTGAAAAGCTGTCTTTCGGACAAGCCTTATTTAAGTCGGAGTAATCAATGCACATTCTCTATTTCCCATTTGGTTTTCGGACAAGTACAGGGTTGGATACCCACTCTGGGTACAGAGCATCCCAGATAAACCCATTTGCCTTTAGCTTATCAACTTCTTCTTTGAGGGCGGCAGATCTCTTTGGATCCATACTGTGTCTCTTTTGTTTGACCGGAATATACCGTGGGTCAATATTCAAGGTGTGGTTCGCGATGTCCGGCTAGATTCCACACATGTCAGAGTGCATCCAAGCGAATACGTCTAGATTCGCTTGGAGAAATTCGACCAATTCCTGTTGTGCTTGTGGGTTTAGCTGAGACCCAATTTTTAACATTTTTTGAATCATCATCGTCATCGACTGGAACATCAATCGTCAGCTCGGCTGGGGAAGCTTGAATTTCTTTAGATTCATCATTATCTTCATTGTTTCTGGGGTCAAGATCCCTCTAGAATTGGTCATGGTGCCCGGGCCGAGGCCCAGGCACTAATTGTCAATCGTCGGCGAAACGGACGCAGAGAGATTCCTCCACGCCCTTTCCTTTTTCCTTTCGCTGCGCTTCTCGCAACTCATCAACATAGCAGGCTCTCCCAGCAGCCTGATCTCGCTGAATGACTCTAATCCCACGATCAGTGGGGAATTTCAAAGTTAAACACCACGGGGCACTCGCTGCCCTGAATTCGGCAAGGGCCGGTCGGCCCAAAAAGGCATTGTACGGAGAGTGGATATCTAAAACAACAAACTGCAACATTCGAACTCTTCGGCGTTCTCCGACTCCTAACTCCACTGGCAACTCCACCACTCCAGTGGGTATATTAGCACTTCTGTCGAAGCCATGGATTCTAGATTGACAAGGCTTTAAATCTTTTGTTTCCATCTTCATTTGATCATATGCTCTCTTAAACAAAATTTTTACCGAACTTCCACTGTCCACCAGGATCCTCTTCATCCAACCAGGACCAACCTGGGCAGATATGACTAGTGGGTCTATAGTTGGGGCTTCGACCCTATCACGTTTCGGTTTCTAAATACGATGTCGTCTGCCATCGTTCTCTGTTGTTTGGCCGGGACCCCTTCATCAAGCGTACTGCAATTCTCGAAATCCACATGCCTGAACGAATTGGCATATGATTCCATTTCCCTCCAGCTTCGGTCCGTTGGATGGGGACCACCACTAATTGTATTAATAACTAATCTCCCGCCTGTACGAGCGGGCTCCTCCTATCCCTTTTGGTTTTGAGCACGGTTTTGTTTTGACGGGCCTAAACCACCAGCCTGTGGCATCCGCACGAATTGATCTAACTTCCTCTCCCTGATCAATTTTTCAATGAGATCTTGCAAATGTCTACAATCATTGGTATTATGTCCGTAACTTTTGTGGAATCTACAGAACTTTCCTGTTTGAATCTGTCTCTCCGACGATGGCTTCGGAGCAGGCTTTTTATACTGCATTGCATTACAAGTCTGTAGATACACGTTTTCCAGTGACATGTTTAGTGGTGTATAGCTTTTAAACATTTGTGCCCTACGCCGCGGGCCACGATTATGATCTTGCTTCTTATTTCTATTATCACCGTTGCTCGGCTGGGTTTGCTTGTTTTGAATATTCTGTTGGACTTTTCCAGAGCTCTCCCCTGACCGTTTAACTGCCACATTGCTTTGAATTCCTTCGTTGATGGGTCTCGCATCGTCCTGTTTCCTAGATTGTTTCGCATCCTCACGCCTTAAGAATTGAGCGACTTTGGAGTAGAAACGATCCAACGATGTGGGAGGCTTCCCACCTAGCCAATTTCCAAATTCCAAGTCGGGGTCAATCCCCTTAGTCAAGGCCATCAAGATTGAATTATCATTGGGGTTAGTGATCTCCGCACAAGCGGCCTTGAACCTTTCCAAATATCGCCTGAGTGTCTCTCCAGGAGCTTGAGTGACACTAGATAAAGTATTTACGTCTTTAGGCCTGGCAATGTGCATACCAAACTGTTCAACAAATTTAGTAGCCAATCGATCAAATGAAGAGATAGATCGTGGTGGTAATCGTGTAAATCACATCGTCGCAATTCCCCCTAAAGAAATGGAAAAACTACGGCACTTTACTGCATCATCAGCTCTTGCAGCAGTCATCGACCATTCGTATTTCAGAATATGCTGGTTAGGGTCGGAACTTCCTTCATACATAGGCAGAGTCGGCATTCTGAATCGTCGAGGAGGTTCAGCATATAATATGTCATCAGTGAACGGAGTATGACTTCGAGAGATTCCCCAATCGTCATTTGTTAAGCCCTGACTTTCGCGAATCATTTGGCGTACCGTGGCCGAGAGGTCAGGTGTTGCTATATTCGGAGGGTGGTGAGCCAAAGTGTGGTCGGGTTCCATAGTGCGAGGTGGGATTGGGCGCTGTCGACGATCTGTATCTCGCCTCCTTGGCTCGATGTCTTCTGGGACGTATGGTTCTGGAGCATGTTCCTGCTGGTGGTAGTTCTGATTGGAGTATTTCGAGTATCGACTCCTATGTCAACTGCGGTGGCGGTGGCATGGTTATTCGTGGTATGTTGTGGAACAGTGTCTCCTCGGGAGGAGGGTCCTGTATGAAAACTGGCAGAAGGGCCAACTCTTATCTGCTCAACAGTTAATGCCTGTTGGTGACCAGCAGCATGTGCATTACTTCCGTCTATTCTGGGACGAGTAGATCTTCCGTTGTAATCAGACGAAGCGGAACTTTCAATGGAAGAATGAGGGGCGTGATCCCTTCCGGATCTTCTACGCCTTTGGTGGTGTAGTTGATTAGTCAACTCAGCATTGGTGCGCAACTGTTCAGTCAGTTGTTATTGACTTTGGGTTAGTTTCTGGAGTAATGTTTGGACTCTTGTCGAGTGACCGGACCTGATGGATCTGATGTCCGGTATCCTCTTGATTAGGTGGAGGTAGTTGCGCGGGATTCTGTCTATCCCGGCCTTCTTGACCAGCGGCGGTAGAAGTGGTTCTCGTGCTAACCATCTTGAAGTTTAGAATCCTTTCCTAGACTTTGGCAAGGCTGAATAGTACGGAAGGAATATGAAATTGAAGTCTGGAACTCTCTCTTAGATTTATTCAATCCGGTATCGATGACAGATCCAAAGAGCAGGAGAAAACTGGGTTCTCTCAGTGAAAGCACAAAAGTGTTTGCACCAAAATTGAGCACAACACTCTTCCAAAGTTTTTGAAGCGATAATAAATGAAGAAATCAAACTGAAAATGAGGATTATCTAACAAAAACTCCAAGTCACTTAAAAGTAAATTGCACGGAAGACAGTAATTTAGAGAGGTTCGGCGATTTGCCTACGTCCACTACGAAGTTTTATCACTTTATTGCTTGATAGTTGAAGGTTACAAGTTTTCTAGAGCGAAGTACAGCAGATAATAAGCTTAAATTCGAGATCAATAGCAGTAATGACGATATGGAGTGATTCTAGCAGCGCCCGGGCGTGCTTTGTCTCTCAAAATTCTCCGATCCCCTTTTTGAATGACCAAGGGCTCTATTTATAGGCGTAGGATGCTGATATTTCGCTGAAAATTCGGGAGACCACTTCTGGCACGTGAGGGAGCCCACAAGCCGAACCTCAGGAAATTTGGGCCCACTTTGGGATCGATTCGAAGTATGTTCGAATCGATCAGAAAACCATCCAATCGAGGTGAAACTTGGTGTGGACATTCTTCAACATGCATGCAAGCTTATGTGAAAATTTCGTGGTATTTGGACTTGTAGATTGCAAGATATGGTCGATTTGTATTGTTGTTCTTGAGCAGGTTGCTTGCTTCGACTCAATCCCGTTCGAATCGATGGGTTCGACTCGATGGCTACACGCGCTTTCGTGATGATGTGGTGCGTATTTCCTGGGTCGATCCACTTTTCACTCCAAGACGACTGGGTCGACTCCATGATTTTTGCCACTTTGACTTAGTGGATCCGAGGGCTTTCTCCACATAGGGATTTAGAGGCTTGTTCGTACCGATCGTGGTGAGCTCTGGCTGATCGATACGAAGCTGTTGTAGCGAGATGGATACGAACTTATATGCTCTGATGGAGGCGAAGTATCGTATGCCGATGGGTACGAACTTATGTCCCATGATGACGTGAAGTGGAGCGACTTCATGGACTCGAAGGACTTCAACTTGATGGATACGAAGTGGAGTGATCCCATGGATTCGAAGTAGGAGGAACTCGATGGATTCGAACACATGCTCTTCCGATGGATTCGAACTTAGGGTTATTTCCTCCTACTTGCATCGATGATAGCTTGAGCATACAAACACGGATTGACTTGAAATTTGAGATGCTGACTTCTATGACCTTTCTTGTCATATCCTATCAATTGTAGCTCAATCTGGACTCGGACAAAATCTATCGATATCCATAGTGAAGCGAAGTATGACCAATCTCTGAGACAAACCGTTCTTTGTTTTCGATCGATCTTTTGGCATCACGGCTTTGCCAAAAAGCGGGATGACATATATATGTGTGAATTGATGTGTGCATGTATGTGTTTAGGCATATACCCCTCTCTGTTGTTCTACAGGTAAGGATTCTTCATAGAAAAATTCATTTCTCAAAATATAAATAGATTTGGATTTCGAACTCTAAATGAAAAGTAATGATAACTATGTAATACAAATTTTAAAAATAAAACTAGCAGAATTATTATGCAATTTATCTGGAAATTGGTAATTTACAGTAAATTTAAAACATGTTATAAATCAAATGCTTGGGATTTGTGTTTTTATGCTACGATCTGATTCATGTTGCAAGATAATGAATTTAGATAATATAATCATGATTTTTAGCATTGTAAATTTCGAGATATCTCGAGATGATTCGTTTTGGTTTATTCATCAAATTCTGTCGAATGTCGATAAGTCATGGGTTGAGGTTGATGCTAAAGGTATTGGGGAGGTTGACGAGGCTGAGAAAAATGATCGAAGCATTTTTCGATCATCAGAGCGGCGGCACGATGTCGAAGTAGGGTTAGATTCACAGTTTTTGTTAGATGAGCTTTTGTGGTTGCTGCATCGTCGATGGTGGATTAAACGTGATCGGACCAGGGGGAAAAGCTTCCTGGGTCATCGAAGCAACTATAGTCGGAGTCGCTTAGATTTTGGCGTTGTCACACGACGAGGCTAGGCAATTTGGTAAATGGGGTTGATTCCAAAAAAATTATCGAGTAGCTAAGTTTCGATTTTCGACGAGATCACTGGAGCTGGGTGGTGTGGGCCGTCGAGTCGATCACCATCGACATGAGGGAGGTTGCAGCATCGAGCGCCGAGGCTCCGGTGACTCGTGTACATGCACATGTAGATTTATATGTCTGGAGAAATTGTTAACTGAGGAAGGCGAGTTTTCATCGGGACGAACTCGAAGTAACTCGCGAGATAACTCTGGGAAAAAAAGTTGGCGAAAAACTCAAACTAAGGCTCGGGTAAAACAATTATTCGTCTCGGGTTTGTAATTTTACAGTTTTAAAATTTTAAATTAAACAAATTTTTCATTCAATCAAATTTTAAAACCTTTTCTTGATTTATTCTTGTAAAATGATAAATATTTATTTTTAGTTTTGAATAAATTAAAGGTTTTTAAATATTTTAATTAATCAAGTGAAGTGTTTTAATCCTTTTTAAATTTATTTTAAATAAATAAATAGTATAATTAAGGATTTAGTTAAGAAGATTAAATGTTTATAATTTACTTAAAGGCTTTAAGTTTAATTAAATGATAAGGATAATTTATCTCAAAGGTTATTTAAAATAAGATTAAATGATGATTTTAAAATTAATTAAGATAAATGGATTATCCTAAGATTAAAGGATCATCAATTTGAAATTTAATGATAAGTACTTAATGAAAGGATAGTTAAGTATTAATTAAGGATTAATTAATATGTGATGAGTTAAGTAATTAATGATGAGTAATTAAAGGGTGATTGCTTAATAAAATTAATTAAGTAAAATTACTTAATGTAATTAATAAAAGATTATTACTTAATATAATTAAGGGATAATTACTTTGTGTAATTACAACAAAGAATAATAAATTGATTAAGATTAACTAATGTAAGTAATTAAGGGTAATTAATTACTTAAAGATAATTACTTAATAAAAGTAATTAAGGATAATTGATTAATGATTAATGATTGATTAATCAAGTGATTAAAGGATAATTACTCAATGTAATTAATTTGTGATTTATTAATATAAGTGATTAGGGATAATCACTTATTGTAATTAATTAAGAATAATTAATTAAGGGTTAACTAATTAATGTAATTAAGGAAAATTAATTAAAGGATAATTAAATAATTAAAGGGTAATTATTTAATTAAAGGTTAATTAATTTATTAATTAAGGTTGATTAATTAATAATTAAAGGTTAGTTAATTTATTAAAGGTTAATTAATAAATGATTAAAGGATAATTAATTAAAACGGTTTCTAACTAATTAATGTTAGTTAACCAGGATTAGTAATTTATTCATAAGTAATTAATCTGATTTAAATTAATCAAGTGATTGATTGATCTTACTTATAGATGTTTGGTTTGTATTGAATGCCTTGAACTGTGTCATTTTCCTGTTGTGTGATGTTCTATGATACGATTGAGCTGTGAACTGTGATTTATTTATCTGTGTTGAATTTACATATTTATCTGTGAATCTGTGAATGAAAGATAAGCGTTATAGGATTATACCGCTTATCAATATTATGATGCTTGAATTGTTAATGATTGTGATATTGTATCGTTATGTGTAAAACCCCTGGACCACCACACACAAATATGGATTTCACGAGGAAATTGGTTAAGTCACAGATATTTTGAATTTAATATTATTTTATTCAAATGGTGAAAATTTTAAAAGTTGAATTTTGAATCCAAATGGTTTTGGAAATGGAATTGAGTTGAATATGAAAAGCCATTGAAAAGGAGGTTTGAAATTAAAGTTTAATTGAATATAATATATCTTGTTTGAGTTTTTAAACTGTTTTGGAAATTATGGTTTGAAAGGTTTATACAATATATATGTATATGGATTTAAAACTATTTTAAATAAATTGTTTTGGGAATTTGAATTTAATAGAACTTGCTGATGATACGGCAGTTCGCTAAATTTCTGATTTATACTTGTAAAGGCTATAACTTATGTATATTTAATCGGAATTTTTCCGAAACAAAATGTATTTGTTTTCCAATAATAATGGCTTTCATACAACGATAGAACTTTGAATTTCTGTTGAAAAGATTTCAAGTTTGAAATGGAAATTATTTTGAAAGATATCTTTATGAAAGATTGGTGAACCTTGTTTTAAATTAAAGAGGATCTTAAAACGGTGAATCTTTTGTTTTAAAAGACAAAGAATGGAAATTTGTTTAAACCACTCAAAAGAAAGGTTTTGGGAAAAAGTTTTGAAAAGTTGTGACTTAACTAAGATCCCAATATATCCATATGGTTTTAAAATTAACCGCTCATTATTCAGTTTAGCCGGGAGAGGACTTTATGTCATAAAACCCATTCCGAATAATGACGAAATGGATAGCATTTGAAGAAAATAGTGTAGGCTGGGTATTTTCGAGAACGAAAGGATTACCTATCGAATGTCTCTGCACTGAGTCACGCCGGTATAGAGATCTCCATATGTGATGGGGAGTCCGATCGGGATTGTGAATACCCGGATTGCAATGGCTTCTTTGTGTAGTGCCTTTGGTTCCGTTCGAACCCAAAACGGACTTGTATGGATGTATGTCTGACATTACACTTTGAGATGTAAAGCTGGTTTCTATCAAATACATTTCTATTTGGTGGTAAAGAAATTATTTTCTTAGCTTAACACCTTTCTCTCATACGTACGAGCTCAGAGGTTATGTAGTTGATGGTTACTAGCGATACATTCCCAATTTGGTAATGTGGCATACTAAGTGCTGCTGATCCTTTATTGATCAAAGCATGGCATTGTGAAAAGCGTAGCCTTGTGGACGAGACTTCATCGGACCTCACACCCCAAAAATGGCCGAAACAGGAAGAATGCAGCAAGGTTATGAGGGTCGCGCCCTTTAGGGTGTGTCCATTTCCTTCTATATAAAAGTGGTATCACGGTATGGAGCCCAGATACTTAACTTATGTGGTTGTTGCAAATCTATTGCAGATTTATTGGTGTTGAGAGCTCTTGGATAAAGGTCGATAACGACCGAAGGATGGCATACTCATGACAGTTAGTTACCAAGTTACAAAGGTAACCCAGCCTTGTGTTGGTGGAGATCCAGTTAGGTTCTCGGGGCTTCCCTCCAAAGGCGTACCCATTGGTGTAGGAAGTTCCTTAGCCTGACCATTTTTTGGAAATCCAATCAAACAATACGAGCCATGTACGGTTTTAGTTGTATAACCTGCCATGGAATGTGGCGGTAACCTACTATTGAACATGGTAGCTATAGGAGGTATACCATAATGGTGGTATGCTGGCTAAGATTAATATTATACTTTCGAAATGTTTTCTACACTATGCACTAATAATAATATCAAAATGATTTTCGCATATCAAGCATGTTTGACTATCATAAGGAGAAATCTCCTCCAATTGTGCCCTTGCATTGTGTGTGTGTGGCAGGAGGCCTTATGGTAGTTTCATTTTCCAAAAAGCATAGCGAATTTCTTTTAAATTCTTTTTTTAAATAAAACTGTTTTTGTTTGCTCACACCAGTACCATGAATGGCCGGGAGTTTATTGTTCCCTTTCTAAACTCTGGGTGCCCACAATTTTCCACATGGGCAGCCTAGAGTCCTATTTTCAGATAATCAGCTAGTAAACATAATTTTTGGAAATCTTTGGAATCTTTGGTTTGGCGATCGCATTATGCACCGAGTTTGTTACAAGTTCCGCATTGATGGTGGTTCGAGCTTATTGGATCGGAGTCTTCGAAGCTTTTGGGTTTAGCTATTTGGTTTTGAATCATTGGAGATGGAGTTGCAGTATGGATATTGGATTCTTTTGGAGTCTATGTTGGTGCTACCTTTCCGCTGTTGTGCATTTTTGGCTCTGATAGTGTTGGGCATCTGTGTATCATATTGTATCAGATATTGTATCCATTATTGTATCAATAATATTCATTTCTTTTTCCGCGGTCTTATTGTACTTAATGTGTTATAAAATCCGGGGATACGGACTTTGATGTTTGAATCTCCGGCATTCGGATACTGGTGATGTATATGGTGCCGATTTTCGAAGGTTGGAGTGCGGGTCGTTAAACTTCTATTTCTGCTTTTTCTTCGCGAATGGATTGGAATAGATTAAACGCGAACATGGATTAAATTATAAGAATACTGAAATTTCAGAAAATAAGATGTAAATTATGAAGACTGTAATTAAAATGGAATTGGACTGAAATTAAGCCTAATTATTAGACTTGGACTAATTTAAAGAGATTGGCCTAGTTATTACTTATAATTATAACTAAAAAGATAAATAATAAAAGAAGCTTATTTTTACACTTAGACCTTGGTTTAAGTAATAAGCATGATTATAACGTTGGTTATAATAAGAAGCAGAACAGAAAGAGGCTTATTTTGAGACTTAGAGTAAATTAATATGCAATGATAGCAAGAGTGCCAGTAGGCTTTTTTAAACAATTTATACCAGGTTAATAAGAAAAGATGAAAGTAGGACCTGTACCAGCAACATTCTATATTATTTCAATAGACACGGTGTCTCACGTTAGCCTAAAGTGAGATGAGGATATGCTTATGCTGTAGAAGTGGTAAACAAATGGTCAAACAATAGAAGTTCAAATCATAGGGATTTGGACAAGGAGCGCAACTAGATATCGTTTGGATGACAGGCCTGTACCAATAGCATTCCCTATTATTTTTATGGATATGGTGTCTCACATTAGCCTGTAGTGAGATGAGGGCATGCTTATGCTGGAGTAGTGGTGAATAAATGGTCTAATAGGTGGAGCAACAGATAACATAAGCATAGTGGTGGTCACGCGTGTGGCTTCCAGTTGGTGCTTAGTAATCGTTATGAGTTCTATGTGCTTAGTAGGCGCCTTTCGTAGGCACTGGTGTCTAAACTTCAATAACACATAGTTGAAGGTCGATCAAAATGGTAGAATCAGAACTTCAGCCTAATTTAAGTAGGATTGGGAATTCAACCTTATTAAGCAGCTATTAGGGACAAGTGAAAACAAATGAGTATATCCAATTGAATTAATCTAGTAGTTAAATCGTATTTATTTCTAGTTTTACCTTTCCTTCTATTTCCTTTACTTCTTTTTATAACCAGAACTATTGCAAAGTCTATTATTTTTACTTTTCTTAAAAATACTAGTAATTACTGTCATTCACTAAACTTTTAGTCCGACCCACTCCTTTATTTTTTTCCTTTTTCCCCCATAGGCTAGCAAGGGCAAGGACGGTATAATATGGACTCTTGGAGACGTCTTTGGCAGAGACTTTGTTATGTATTCCTTTTATTCATTTTCAATGTCAACTTTTTTTGTTGTACTAGCACTCTTTGAGGAATAGTTTGTACTTAGATTTTTATGAGATTGAGGTTTTGATTCCATAAGACATGTTTTGTCATTTTGAGACATCCTATATATTTGGTATTTTATGACTTATTTGGTTTATAAATTATTTATGAAGTTTGGTTTCATTATTTTCCACTGTTTTATTCTATTTTGTCATATGAATCTTAGTCTTTGCAAGTTTTTAGCTATACCTACAACGCACCACATCTTTTAGTGTGTACTTTTAGGTATACTAAGGGGTGTGGGGTGTTTCTATATGTCACTTTAAAATGCTAGAATTAGAAGGGGATACATGTGGGTAACATGAACTAAATTGAAATATGTTGGTACATGAATTAATTTAAATGATGCATTCATAGTCATCCTAGGAAATTATGGGATGTGAGATGGATAGTCCATATCATGCTGGAAATAGATAGTCTCTATGAGGATATGAAGGGTTTATAGTCATCTTGGGAAAACTAAGGGATGTGTGGTGGATGGTCCACATCATTATAAGTTAAAATGGAATATGTGTGATTGGTAATCCACGTAATTTTAAATAATTAAACTGTATGTGATGGGTAGTCAATATGGTAGGAGATGGTTAATCCAAGTATCAATTGTATGTAAGATGGATAGTTCACATAGTATGAATATGTTTAAATGTGAGATGGATAGTCCACATAATTATAAGATGGGTAGTCGGATTAAAATAAGATGGATAGTCAGTTTAAATTATGACACAGTCATTTGAAATTTAGATGGATAATCTAATGAATTGTGATGGGTAATCCAATATATGTTCCATGATTAAAAATGCTATTTCTCTATATTCTAACCATTGTAGTTTCAGGAGCATAGTATATGGTTATTATAATTTAGTTAAGATACTAGTGAGGGAAAATCCATTTCACTCAACTGCGTGGTCTCAATTGATATCTATTTAGTTCGAGATGGTAGGTTATTATTCACACCAGGTTGTTGTCTGACTCGAAGTTTTTTCTTTCCCCCTTAAACTCTTGAGTATTCATTTGAGTAGGTCGAGAGTAAGGGCTTTCATGTTCTAGTTAGAAAGATAAGCCTCGGGAGACGTGTGGGAAGAAATCTAGCTATTAGGAACTATATTTATTTTCACTTTGTAGCTTGGTTTTATTGATTCGGATGTGATGACAAAGTTGTATTATTGCTAAATATTTGACTCTGATCAACCAAGGGGGCATCTTCATATGTATTTCTTGGAGTCTTTTGTAATAATTATTTTTTTTGAACGTGGGATTATGAGAGAGATTATGTAATGAATATGAAATATCACTTGTGAAATGAGATGTGAAAATTTGTTATTAAATGGTGTTTGAAATTTTTTCATATTCACATGCTTTTGATTGTTGATGTGATTAACATAGCCGCATTTTATCGTCGAGAATTAATAACTATGGATAGCTGCAGCATATATAGCAGTTGGTTTTGGGCCTTAGAAAGAGGATGTTACAATATAATAGATGTAGAGGGTCAACGCGGCGATGCAATTTTGAGGCGAAGCGAATAGAAGGGAGGAAGAGAATGTTATCGAAGAAACTGGTAAAGGATGAAAGGAAGTAGGAAGGGAAAAAGGAGGATACAAAGTGGAAGAAGAGGATGGCATTGATAAGGACTATAACCTTGGTAGGAATAAATCATATAGAGAGACGTATCCTAAGGATACCACTGCCTCAGTATCTTCCCTACCTAAGCAATTGTTATTTATTCTTACAGTTCACACTTGGCTCAAGAATAAAACTAGGTGAAGAAGACAGTTCTTCTATAGGCTATTTCAATAACATCATTGACTTATTGAGCGATCTTAGTTACCTTTCCTCTTTTGGCTTCAAGGGAGTGATCTTCTAAGATATTCGCAGCACAAGCCGCCGTAAATTCAACTTCCCTACTGGGGATATTCTTACCGAGGGTGATGAAACTCTATTGATGAGCCCCTCGAGCATGGTCTGTAGATTACTTAAGGAAACACTAGCACTGCACACTCTTTTTGGATCATGAGAACGAGCACTAAGCACTTGTTCTTGGTCCATTATATTAATTCTGATATATCCCATCTTCTTTTCAACCACTTTGGGAATAAATCATTTTTTGCAGCCTTCACTCGGACATAAGCTTATATAATCATTAACTAATAGTGTCTATATGTAGTGTCCTAGCTCACATTAGGAGTCTAAAAATGAAAGGAGCGGAAGAAAGGAGAAGGAGCATCGGGATAAAGGCGCCGAGAAGAAGAAAAAGGATGTTATGATGCTAAAAATAGATAGCACCAAAAAAAGGTACAATAGGGCCCTCATGAACATTTCGGGCATGATTCTAATGCCTCTCGTCCACATACTCACTCTCGAACTCCTCAACAACAACTCCTATAGATTTGACCTCTTATCACCACCGCTTCTGTTTCCCCCAAGTCTAAAGAAGTAACAAGTCATATTGCTGCACCTCCACCCTCGTAAGCTCATATACAGTTTACTAGGTGTAGGTAGATCTACATTACTACTGCCTAATGGCGGTTATGTTTGACTACAATGTCAAAGATAGCCCAGAAGTAAACTTGATTGACAGAGTTATGGAGGTTGTAGATCATCTTATTAAGTGGAAAATACTTGCCAAGGGTCTCTCTGATGTTAAGAGGATAAACCAGACGCCCATTCACTCGTTTGACTTGGACAGAACCAACCATGACAAGATAGTAGCAGGCTATAAGACAGAATTAACAAATGTCACAAAGAAAATGGAAGAAATAGAGAAGTCGGCTAAGGACTCCAAGGTAAGAATGGTTGATACATCAAAAGTACACACATAAGTTACCAACGTCAAGAATGATCAACTGAGAAAGCTCATGCCCTGAATAAAAAAAGGAAGAACAACTCAAAGCTAAGAATGTGCAACTCGTAGTGCTTCAAGCTGAGGTAAGCAAGCTAAAAGGTGACATTAAGGTTGAGTTAGAAACAAATGTTCAAGCCCAAATTGACCTATTCAATGCTAGAGAAGATAATATGGAGCTCAAAGTGAAGGCCGACCAAACAAGTGAAGAGTGGAAGCACACTCTAGTAATTCTTTGCTAACGTTATCGAAGACAAGAATCTGAAATGGTTTGGAGAGAACCAATAACAACCCAAGTTCTAGTGGGTCTGGATTTTTCACAAAAAATGCTAAAACCCAAGCCCACTGAAGTCCGAGTTGGGTATCTGGTATCTTACAAATAGGCAAAGACAAATATATCGGAGCTTAGATAAATATCTCACAGCAGAACTGACTCAAATATTATAGTAAGTAAATAATCACCAATAAAATAACACTTTCTAAACAAGTGTCTCAAAGCTGGAAAGTCTCTATCATCTGCCTAATCTATAGGATGTTATGAGGATGGTGTCAGAACTAAAGTTCTAATGAATGGACAAATTATACACTTCTAACCTTAACTCTACATATACCATTTTATTTCCATTTACTATTATTTTAGGTTCATTTGATTTATAATACTCTGCCTCTAAGCATCGATCCTACCCATCTACTCCCTAGTAGATTAAAACCTAATAACTGATATATATATATATATATATATATATAGCTATATGTCCAACGACTGAATTGGTCCTAGGTACTACTTATAGTACCTTCCGTATCCTCCTCGCAAAGGACTCCATCGTGTTGCTTTCATGGCATTCTGTGACTACATGTATAAAGGATTTCCTCATAAGGCCTACAATGTAGATGTTCCGTCGTCTACTATGAAAATGTAAATGGCGTCCAAACTAGTCTATACTAATGCTTGGACATCCTTAATTACCACTCAGTGCGTACCTTGAGGACTATATGTAATAGTTCTGTCTACTCCCTGAACCCCGCTTAACAAGGTCCATCTTGTACGGAATTCGGTCAGTGATTTTTTATTTCTATAAAGACTTCCTCATTTGGCCTACAATATAGATATTCTATTTCTGTAAAGGATGTTGAATATGCAAGCATATGATTTTTGTTTGATGATAATAAACATATAAATATTCATTTAAATGTATTTGTTAATGTACTATTTTATTTTCATAGATTAAATAAATATTTGCTGAATAAAATAAATAACACAGAATTTAAATTCAAACAGATATTTTATTCAAACAAATATTTGTTAAGATTTTGAATAGTATAAAGTTGAGCTCTCACTATATATATACAATTTCAATTACAATACAATTTCAGTCACATCACAATTATCATTTACATATGCATCTCGCTACATTTCACTCATTCACTCGTATTTTATCTTCAACTTCATTCCAGATTGAATCCAACATCTGAGTTATCTACAAAAACAAACACTGACGCAGTAAAATTGAAAAGAAAATATTTTTGCAGTGTAAAATAAAATATGTTTTTGAAAACATTATTTACCTCAGTTATTTGAGTTGTTTGTCATCATTTAATTTGGAATTCATCATATACGAACAGCTTGTTACATGCATAGTGTATAACTGTACATGCTACAAGGCCATGCACACCGATGGATACACTTGATAAAATTACAGGGACATGTGGGCATGGTTCAAACCCAAATGAAAAGCCGGGTTCAACTAAAGTGCAATACAAATAAAGTCACGACACGAACACCGGGTCAAACCCGAGCTATAAGCTAGATTCAACACAAGTGCAAATTCAAATGAAATGGTCAAGACACAAAAATCAAGCCTCGACCAAAGTTCAAGTCAATCACCAGAAAACAAAGACTACAACAGTTCTGACCAAACAACAAAGTTCAATATCCAGTCAAGCTACATGAAGACCATACATGAACCAAACATCAAAGACAAGCTAAATGAAGACTTGCTCAATTGTCATGTAACATGAAGAAGTCAACATCTCATATACAAAGCATGGACCAATTTGATATGCTATACAACCTGACTCAAAGACTACATGGCATAGCAGCCTCAAAAGCAAAGACAGTGCATGTCAAAATGCAACTTCCTTAGGTCAAAATGAAAGTGTTCAAAAGTAGTGAATGCAACGTAAAATTTATCATGAACCAGTTCATATGCAAACCCAAACTCGAGCGCACATATAACAGTTCAAAGTTTCAGCTGCAACACGACTCAAATGAACAAACTGCTAGACCAAGCTAATGAACAACAAGCAAATGACTCACAACAAATATGCAATAGTCTACATAAATCAAATGAAAACTAGACCAAACTTCAAATTATGAAACAGCAAGTAGTACAAGTTAAAGACTGCAGCACTACGGCAACTACAAGTGATCAAGCATCAAGTCAAACACAACTGCAGTCTTACAGGAACTAAGACAAAATTCAAGCACCAGACTCGGCCAAGACTATAATGTACATAAGTGAATGCAACTGTGGCATATAACATGAATATACAGTGAACAGTGAAGACTACAAGACCAAGCTGTTCACATAACAAAGTACAAATCTAAGTGAAACGCCGTCAAGGCTAATTCAATCTAAATTTATCAAGTCATGAAACAACAAAATACAAGTGAGTGTATGAAGTCAGAGCTGTGACAACCAAAGTCAAAGAGAAATCAAAGCAACAACCGAAGTCCAGAGGCAAAAATCAGAACCATGGAAAGTTTGAACTAATACAAATCAAAGCTAGATGTGAATAAAAAAAGTCAACTTTCATCTCAATATCCAAAAAAAATTCGAACCCGTGATTGTCAAGAAATCGAACAAGCCATAAAAATAAACGGAATCAAACTGTGGTGGCCAATGAAGTCGAAACTGAAGTCATGACAACCAAGTAAACGAAATATACGAAGTGAACAAGTCACTTCAAATCACAACATTCAATCAAAATCAAATGGCCGAGAAAATTATCAAATTAAAGAATTTATAGGAAGTTGAATTCTATATAAACGATTAACATCATCAGCAATCATCCATTCGAGTTTAAGCAACAACAGAGCAAACTTTGATCAATAACTCGAAACAAATCGAGTTCGAGCATATAAACAAGAATCGATAAAAAGGAAATCACATACCAGATCATTCAACTGAACTCGACAATTTAAAGTGGCTGTCTTCAATTCAAAGTAAGACTTGATCGACAAAGCAAGCATCGTTAAATCATCTGTTCCGATCAAACAACCAAATGCGGTGCTTCAATTTCATCAAGAAGCCTAATTTTTTTCAAAGAGGAAACGAACGAGAACAAGCTGCCATTTTTAGAGAGTCGGCCAAAGAAATAAAAGAGAATGAAGGAAACTAACTTTTTAATATTTAATTTGGGCCGGTCTTATTCATTGGGCTGTGTTTTAATTTTGAAATTAGGGTTTTGTGTTTTATTGTGTGTTAAATTGTATTTTTCTTCTTAAACTCGTGTAAATTATAGTCGTGTGACTAGGGGACGAACTACGGTGATGTAGTTCGAGAATTCATGACTCGGTGGCTGAGTTGTGGTTTTGAGCGTAGAGTTAAGGTTAGTCGATAGCGGGTGTCGCGAGTTTACGTGTATTAGCGTCTAACTGCTTAATTTCTAATAGAAACCTTGGAGGCAGCACATAGGCAGGGTTTTGCCGAAGATGGGTAAATTTTGTGTTTTATTTTTATTATTCCGCTATTATCTATGCTGCTATATTCTTGATAAATCTGTATTGCAATTATTTTATATACTTCTGCAATATTTTATAACTAATAGTATCACCCTATTCAACCCCCTCTAGGGAGAAATTGATCCTACAAAGGACTGCCTCGTTAGGCTTACATTACAAATATTCAATTTTGTCTGTCTCTTTTCTTATCGTGGTTATAACCCCACGCAGCTACTCCTTACTAATCGAAAAACTTCTAAAGAGCTAATTGGTTGTGCCCAACTACAAACAATCTAAACATCCAATTGGTTGCGCCTGTCATCCAATGTCTCGATAGTGAAAGTATTATTGGACTGTTACTTTAACTCTAGTCTTTCCCAAACTCGCTCTTGGTTTTTATGCTGACTCGATATCCGCATGCGACCATCCTTTTGGGTCATGCCCATAAAACTTGCTTACAAGTACTGGGACATACGAAAATCCTACTCCAAACATCAAACCCTTTTGACTGCCTACAATAGTCCTGCCATGCAAAAGCAATCAAGGCATACTCTTTTGATGGAATACCAACAGACCTGCCTCTGGAGGACTACTTCACTACGCCTACCCCAGAGGGCCATCCTAGAGTACCCTCACGTCCCATTGAAGTCTCGTACTTCCTTCTAGCCCAAAATAAATAAGTTTGACATGCTTCTTATGTGCTGAAATCTTTGATGATATGCTTCGTTAGGCTCTTCCTTCTTTTGGGCTGCTCCAAATGCATCTCACTCTTTCATTAGACCCTAAGTCTAATCTTTTAATTTGCATTTTGTTTACTTTACTAATTCTACTGGCTACTTATTTACCCCAATTAGCATAATCTTGTCCCAGCCTCACCGAATTGTTGTGAGACTATCAGTTTCTGATTGAAAAGGAATGATGTTGGTTTAGGTCACTTCTATTATCTTGCTTATTAACGTAATTTAAGTCTTAAGTTTATTAAAATGAGCCCCTTCTGTTCTTTCTACTTAATTATAACCTATGTTATAATTTCACTTGTAATTATTGCTTTTATTTTCTTTTATAATCTTTACATTATAAATATAATTACAAGCATCTCTTTTCTATTCTAGTTTGTCTTCATTTATTATGATGCTTATTTCTCTTTATTTCTCTTATAATGTATGAAAAACATAGCTTTGAACTATGTCTGTTCGTCACAAATTTACTTACCATAATAACTACTTTACTTTTCTTTTATTATCTGCGCAGTAAATGCAGATCTAGGTACATTTCTGTTTATAGCTTCTAGTCTTATCTAATAATTAACTTGATTCCTTCAATTCTTTGCTTCATCTTCTTATATTCTAGGAAGTAATTCTATTCTATTTAGTTGGTTACGAAAACTGTGCGAAAATTTCATTTTCATATTTAATACTAAATAATGCTATAAATAATAATCCGTAACCGTAAGGTATTTCTTTTGTTATCTCTTTACTTTTTGGATAGTGCAAAATACAGTAGTTTCTCTATTTTACACTAATTCTCTTTTTCTTTCTTTTATTCTTACAATTACATTTATTATTATCTTTTTAAATATTAAACTACAGAAATGTATTCTATTTTCTAAACCAACCAATTAATCTGTCACGTACTTCCATATCATGTTATTAGATTTTTCTTTAAGTTATTACTTCCGTTTTAGCATTATTCCTATAAATTTCTATCTTTCTCTTTCTATTTCAGCTTTTCTTATTTTACATTTAATTTATTTAAATCTAATATTCATCTATTTTAGTCCGTATTCGCCAATTCTTCTCTTTACTATTGTATTCGTGTAAAAAGGAATAAAAAGAAGCTAACATTTACAGACAAAATTTCCACTTTAAAATAGATGTAATCAACTGTAAACTTCTTACTTTTAGGCTTACGTCTTTCTCTAAATATCAAGCCTAATATGAATTAAATATAAGCTCTCCTATACAATTTACAGTCTCAGCATAAAAGTAACATATTTAATTATTAAAATAAATACTAAATAAAATTATTTGAAGGGAATCTAACGATAATATATCATAAACATAAATGATAAATAATTAAATCCAATCACATATCATCCTTGGCTTCAATCTCTATCCCTTTTAATTTGCTATGCTTTTCTCCGCTTTTCCCCCTTTTTGATTCGTTGTAAATTCTCTGATTTGGTTGTATGCATTTCCTTGCTTAATTTTATTTTTGTTTAGGGAAAGATTTGATTAATATAGGAGAAAGGAAGAGGGAGAAGAGGAGTTTGTTGTAAACGATGGCAGCTGATTTGGAGAAAATAGTGTGGTCTAGGGTTAACTTACGTTCAATTTTAGGTGCAATGAATAACTAGGAACCATCCGATTAACCCTAAAAAAACTCACCATCAGAACTTGATTTGTTTACGTTAGCTTATAACGTATAACTCTACAACGTTATTCATTTGTTCCTTTGTTATATGACCCTATTAATTCACATTTCCTTCTAAATAAGATTCTCCTATTAATTATTCAATTTATTAGATCATATGTATAAACATACATATATATATTCATACATACATACATACATTGTGACATCCAGGAATTTCAACGAATTTAAATGTGATAATCTCCTAATTAATTATTTAAAATTGGTAAAATTTGTTAATTTCAAACAATAATAAATATAATGTGATGTTTTTAAATATAGTTATAAATAGATTTTTAAATGGAATAATAATTTACAAATTCAAATTGTGTTATTTTATAAATATATTTTAAATAGACTTATTATTTTCAAATTTAATAAGTGTGTTTAAATATATATATATATGTGTGTGTGTGTGTGTGTGTGTGTTTATTTACTTTTAAACAGGATAATTATTTACAAATTTAATAATGTGTTTTTTTAAAATTGGTATCTATATTTATTTGAATAAATTTTAAATTGGATTTTAAATTGAATTTGAATCTGGATTTAAGATTGAATTTAAAGAATATATGTATATCTTGAAAATATTTTAGGATATAAAATATATGAATAAATTTTTTATTTAAAAATAAGACTTGTTTTATATTATTTTCCCTAAGGAATTTTATTTATATAAATTTGGAAAATTATTTATTTAATAGTAAGATAAATACAAAAGTTTTATATTGTCATTTTAAAATGGATTAAATATACTATATATGATTTTATTTAAAATATGATTGGTTTTTATTTTATTTTCTTCTAAAAGTTTAATTTTTATAAATTTAGAAAAGGATTTATTAATTTAGAAATACATTAATTAATTAGGAAGTCTATTATAAAAGCATTTAAAATCATTTTAAAATAAAAAAATGAATAAATACAAGTGTAATTAAATCAAGTGATGTAAGTAACATGTGTTAACATATTAATTAAGATTGGGGACAAGTGTCACATTTATTTTAATTTTCTTTTATTTTAATAAAATCTAAATTAACTTATATAAACTTCTATCTTTCCCCTTCATTTCCATTTTCTATCTTCTTTTCAAAAACTAAAGGAATTCTTCTGCAAAGCAAATCTAAAATCAACCCTGTAAACCAAAAACCCAATTCAAATCTTCTCAACCAAAAACATGCAAAACATCTTCAAATCTGAGATCAAAACCCTTACATTCATTTCCAAATCAAAATACTCAAGCCTATAATAAAATTTTGAAACAATGTTCAATTTCAAAATGCAACCTGGAAAGCATTTTCAAGCCTGTAACATCTTCAGATTTCAACATGGAATCAAGTCTTGAATCATCTCAGTCAGCAAAGCCCTTCAGTTTTAAAAGAAATCAAGGCATTTACTTCTGAAAATCCTAGTATTGAAGTTCAATCTGGTTGCAAGCCTTCCTGTTTTCAAATATACAAGCTCCTTGCTTTTAAGAAAAAGGTGAGTAAACCTTCAAATTAAAAGTTTAAGTAGGTGATTGATTGTTTCTTTTGAAATCAGTGTGATGATGATGCCTGCATATGTATACATAAGTGTAGAATTTGTATATATGAATGTATTCATGTGTGCTTGTCTGGTTGAATTCATATTCTTCTCTGTTTCATATTACAGAGTTTAACTTTAGTTCAAATTCCAATTTCTGTTCCTCTAATCTCTGTAGTGACTTAGTTTACAAACAATAAATGTTTTCTTAGTCATAAATTAAAACTTAAAATGAATTTGAGTAAAACATTTGAAAATTTATCTGGGAAAAATGGAAAGACAGTGGAAGTCTTTAAATCATGTAAAAATCAAACTTTGCAAATTGCAGTTTCAGGATTATAACTCGAATCCACTTAGAAAGATAGGATTTTTAAGACTAAAATCACAATTTTTTACTAAAGTATTGAGTTTGAAATTTTGTGATGTCTGGAATTAGGTTTTTGGGCAAGTTCTGGTGGCCGGAGCATCTTTGGTGGTCGTGGCTTCAATTAGAGGAGGTCGGGGTGTAGGGGGGTTCAGGAAAAATGGATGGTAGGGTGTCTGATGGTCGTGGCGACGGCGGCAAGTGGATTTAGGTTCTAAACCTAATTTGGTCGAGCTGGGTATATAGAATCACTGTTTCGTCTTTGGGTGATCGAGTGGCTCAAGGCTGTGGGAATTGGTGGCGTAGAAGTTTGGCAAGGTGTGGACAGGGTTGCTCAACCTTCGGTGGTCAGAATCGTTTGGGCCAGGCATTTTCTGGCAATGTCTTGGTTTCCAGTTCAACTGGATAGCTCGATTTGGAATCATGGCTTGTGATTGTGATTGTGATTGTGATTAGATGATCGCGATAGGTTGCTGGAACGATCATCAATGTGTGGGTAGAACTGGTGGTGGTCGGGAGTTCACCGTGGTTGGTGTAGGGTGCACAGATGTCAGGGATATCAATGGGTTTAGGTTCGTTTGTTTTCTCGAAGGAAATCTCGTGGTAGCAGCGATTTGGCTCGGGTTCGTCTCTGGGTCGTACAAGAAGTTGAGTGCCAACTGTTACAGTTTTAACAATTTATAATTTAAAGCAGATTCTTTTATAAAAAGAAAAGAAGAAGAAGTGCTCGGTTTTGATTCGAGTACATATGTGTTAAACCCAAAGTAAATGTTTAAACCGGTTTTGAAATTTAAATAAAAGTAAGTTTTTTTTTTAAATTTTAAATAATCAAGTTCAATCTATTTCTTGAAAATTCATTTCTTTTTATAATGAATGGTTTGAATAAATTAAGTTGTATGATTTGTTTAACTTAAATGTATTAAGTTAAATCCTTAAGTTATTTTCAGACTTAATTTGAAATGTAATTAGGCAATTAATAAAGGAAATGTTTTTATCTTAAAAACTTAATTAAAGTTTGATAATTAATGTGATAACTAAAGAGTAATTTATTAATTAAACTAGTTAATGGTCAAGGATAAATTAACTAACAGTTAAGGGTTTTAAGTAATTTATTAAATTGTAATTAAGGATTGTTGATTAATTAAGTAATTAATGATTATTTTATTTTAAGATCTTAATTAATGATTTAATTAAGTAAAGTTATTCATAAGTATAAAATGGTTTAAAATGTTTTAATGATAATTAAGGCAATAATAAGACAATGTTTTATCTTAAAATAACTAAGGTTTTTAATGTATTGAAATTAATCAAGTTAATTAAGGGAAATTAAGTATAAGTAATTAATTTAATTAATAATGATTAAGAATTTATTGAAGAATTAATTAAGAGTAATTAATTGATTTAATTAATTTATTTAAAATTAATAATTAAGGGTTATAAGTTAATTAATTAAAGGTTAATTAATTTATAATTAAGTGTAATTAATTAGATAATTAGAGATTATTAATTAATGATTAGAGATTAATTAATTAAGCAATTAAGGTTGATTAATTAGTAATTAGAGATTAATTAACTTGAAATTAAAAAGTACTTAATTTGTAATTAAGTATTATTAACTAATAATTAGGATTTATTAATTAATAATAATTAAAAAATTGTTAGGCTATAATTAAATTTAATTAAGGATTAATTAACTGTTATTTAGGGTTAATTAATTGTAATTAAGAATTGGTTAACTAATTAATTAAGGATTAATTAATTTTCCAGTAAGTTTTACTAATTGATAATTAAGGTTTATTAATTAATAATTATAGAATAATTAATCTATAATTAAAGATTAATTAATTGTTAAAAGGGTAATAAGGAACGGATTACCCAATTGTAATTAATCAAATGAATGTGTTTAATTAATTGGTTGATTAATAATATGTAATCTTGATGATTGATTAAGTATGAATGCTTAATGAGATTAAATTATGTAATTAGTTAGGTTAAGTAATTATGTATAATTACTGGATGTAATTAATTAAAGGGAATTACTTAATATAAAGTAATTAAAGAATAATTACTTAGTAGAAGTAATTAAGGATTAATTACTTGGTATAATTAATCAAAGGATTAATATAATTAATTAAGTAGTTAATTAATTAAGGTAAGTAATTACATGATGATAATTACTGTTTATGATTAACTAAGGTTGATTAATGGAAGTGATTAATTAAAGTTAAATAATTAATATAATTAATTAAGGATCAATGTAATTAATTATAGTTAATTAATTAATAGATGTAATTAATTAAGGATCATTAATTAATGTAATTAATGAGGGTAATTAAAGGTTAATTACTGTAAATGGTTAAGCATATTTAATTTGTGTAATTAATTAAGGGTTAATTATTTAATGTAATTAAAGATAATTAATCAAGGGCGATTAATTAAGTTGATGATTAATTAATTGGTTTGTAATTAATTAATGGTTTAGTAAGCAGGATTTATAATAATGGAAGTAATTAATTTCATTTATTTTAAGTTAATTAGAGATGAAAATAATTAATTCAATTTGTTTTAAATTAATTATAGATGGTGTGATCAATAGATCATTGCTTATGGATGCCGATTAATATTGAATGCCTGGATTGTTTGATATCTCTGATGAAATATGTGAGATATGTGATATGAGATGATTTGGTTGAATGGTGATGATATGGATTATCTATTTGTGGATATGTGAACTATCTATCTGTGTAAGTATAGATAATGATTTAAATTGAATTGTTTTAACTTTAAAACACCAGACCCATGTCTGACCCAGAGTTTATTCTGTTTTTCTTAAACTCTTAGGTACTCAAATTTTTAGGAGTAGCCAAGGGATTCAGGTTAGCTTTGACGAAAGACTGGAGGAGATATGGAGCTGGAGGCTTTAGCCTGTGTAGATATATAGGAGTTCCGCTGTGTTGATCTCTGTGTTATTATCTAAGTTATAGTTGAGTCGTATGATAGATAGGTGTTTATAACTGTCTAATTTGTGATTTATAAACTGTGTATCTTTGATAGATATTGTATATTATGTAATACTTATGTTATTAATATAATTTATTCGTTCCACTGTTGAGATTCTGATGTTGTTTCTTTTCTTTCTTCTCTATTTTTTCTCTTTTCTATCCCTTTCTTTCTTAATAATGATGCGTCTTTCTGTGGAGAGTAAGGCGGGTCGGTACAGTGGTATCAGAGCATAGGTTGAGCGAATACCTAGGCTCTGGAGTGGTGTCTTTCTTGAGAGAGCGTATTTATAATTTTTATATATAACTATATATATATATCTATTTCTACCTTTTTGTTGGATTACCTGTTCGGGTTTTCCAATATGAGTTCTAGAGATAAGAAGGGTAGTGGTCTGTGTAGCACGACTACCAATGGAAGGAGTCTGAGTGTTGAGGTTGGAAGTGTATCCATCGAGACTGTAGACCCAAAACCGTCTCGAGTGAGCTTTGCAGTATGATGTAAGGATTTCACCAATCTCTGAAGGAAACCTGTTAAGGTTCAGAGTCCATCTTTGAAGTATAAGTTTGATCGCGCTCGTGTGGGCGGATTTTTTAGAGTTTGGATCTGTCGGTTGTGCAGAAGTGTGTGATGGTATCTGGGCATCTTCAGGATGAAACAGCTGTGTGGTGAGACGCAGTAACTTTGGATGTTTCCGAAGATGTTTCTTTGGAACAAGTTTAAGGAAGTACGTCTGCATCGGCGATGAGACTTGGTTCAGCAGGGTGTTTGTGTTTGGGTTGAGGCCCAAGTCTCTTGAGGAGATGATTGCCTATCTCAAGGTTCTGTGGGGGATTGGTTGATCTGATTTTGTGGATCAAAGGAGCTTTGGATAGAAGTCTTTGGCATCTGAGGCAGCGATGCAGCTGGGTAGTGTTTTGTGTGCCAATAGGAAGATCTTTTGGCTTAGAAGTTTCCTAGAGGTGGAGTTCAGAAGGAGCAGAGTAGACCCGTTTCTTCGATGGATCGGTTAGATAAGCATAGGTTGTTCTTATTGATGAAGAAAGAATACTATCTCTAGATACTGATCTGGATGGGATCGCAAAAGTGACTTGCGATAGTTTGAGTGATTCTCTTGGATAATCTTTTGCTCGGGATTGTGGCATCTCTAGAGGATGTAGGAGATACAGAGTTGTCAGACATTTTCTGGATGTCTTCAGGAAAGTCGGAGATTTGTCCACATTGGAGATCAAGTTCTGTATCGATTTGGTTCATGGAACTACAGGTAGTTCAGCTAGGTAGATGGATGTCTCCTAGGTTGAGGTTTTAGTGAAGCAGCACAAGATTTCGTGGAACATTTGAGTTTTCTCTTTATGGATCTGCTGAACCATATTTCTGGGATGTGCTGTCTAGTCTATGCACGTGTTCATTGACGGCTTTCTCATCTTCTCCATATCAGAGTTGTGCAGCGGAAGCAAGGTGGCAGCTGTTCTAGAATGGAAGCAACCAAAAGTTTTAGTATTTGGATTAGAGGATTTCTACATGTAATTTTCAAAATCTGAAGGCCAGATCGCCATATGCACCTGTTTTATCTTTTCTGGAAAGAAGAAGTAAGTTTGAAGTCTACTGATGATTGTGAAGTAGAGTTTGTGCTCTTGATTTCTGTAGATCTTGAGAGGATCTTTTTGTTGGGTTGTTTTTGGTCCAATTTGTTTCAAGAAGCATCAACGAAAGTTGAGCTGATCGGAAAGGATGCAGGCACCCTGGGATCGTAAGAAGATTTTTGTGGTTAAAAGATGGAGGAATTTGGAATTCGAAGTTGGAGACTTTGTTTTTGTTGATATTTTCTCCGGTCGAAGGAGGAATAAGATTGGGTAAGACTAGGAAGTTAGTTCCGAGGTATATTGGATCTTTCTATGTTCTTGTAAGAATTAGTGTTATGGCTTTCAAGGTTGAATTGCGAGTTTGGAAGACTGGGATTCAATGTATTTCACATATCTCTGAGGGAGTACGTATATGATTCATCACTGGTTATGGAACCAGCAGTTCAGAAGGATTTGGTTATTGAGTCGGTCTTGTCTGTGGTCTGATATCTTGTGTAGATGGTAGATCGAGATGAGTAGGAGCTCTGTAGCTTAGTTGTGTAGCTAGTTTGGATTCAATAGATGAGTATTCCAGTATTTGTATCTAGGAAACTCGGGATAGTTTTAGGAAGCTTATCCAGATCTGTGTCCGGATAGCTAGTGTTGTTTGTTGATTGAATTGTTTGTTTAGATGAAATTGTTTGTTTGGTTGATTATGTATGGCTGATATATATGTTTGAATTGTTTGAAATAAAATAAAAACCTTTGGATTATCTTTTGTTTAAAATTTCTAGGACGAAATTCTTTTAAAGGGGAGGAATGTGATATGCCAGAATTTCAAGGAATTTGAAATGTGATAATCTCTGAATTAATTATTTAGGATTGGTATGTCAATTTCAAACAATAATAAATATAATGTGAGGTTTTTAAATATAGTTATAAATAGATTTTTAAATGGAATAATAATTTAAAATTTAAAATTGTGTTGTTTTATAAATAGATTTTAAATAGACTTATTATTTTCAAATTTAATAAGTTTGTTTAAATATATATATGTGTGTGTGTGTTTAAGTTATTTTTAAATAGGATAATTATTTACAAATTTAATAATGATTTTTTTAAAAATTGATATCTATATTTATTTGAATTGATTTTAAATTGGATTTTAAATTGAATTTGAATTTGAATCTGGATTTAAAATTTAATTAAAGGAATATTATATATCTTGAAAATATTTTAGGATATAAAATATATGAATAAGTTTTTTTTATTTAAAAATAAGATTTGTTTTATATTATTTTCCCTAAGGAATTTTATTTATATAAATTTGGAAAATTATTTATTTAATAGTAAGATAAATACAAAAGTTTTATACTGTCATTTTAAAATGTATTAAATATACTATATATGATTTTATTTAAAATATGATTGGTTTTTATATTATTTTCTTTTAAAAGTTTTATTTTTATAAATTTAGAAAAGGATTTATTAATTTAGAAATACAATAATTAATTAGGAAATTGATTATAAAATCTTTTAAAATCATTTTAAAATAAAAAAAGAATAAATACAAGTGTAATTAAATCAAGTGATGTAACTAACATGTGTTAGCATATTAATTAAGGTTAGGGACAAGTGTATCATTTATTTTAATTTTCTTTTATTTTAATAAAATCTAAATTAACTTATATAAACTTCTATCTTTCCCCTTCATTTCCTTTTTCTATCTTCTTTTCAAAAACTAAAGGAATTCACCTGCAAACAAAATCTCAAATCAACCCTATAAACCAAAAACTCACCTCTGTTTCAAATCTTCTCAACCAAAACCATGCATAACATCTTCAAATCTGAGGTCAAAAACCCTGTCATTCATTTTCAAATTAAAATACTCAAGCCTGTAATAAAATTTTCAAACAATGTTCAATTTCAAAATGCAACCAGGAAAGCATTTTCAAGCTTGTAACATCTTCATATTTCAACATGGAATCAAGTCTTGAATCATCTCAGTCAATAAAGCCCTTTAATTTTAAAAGAAATCAAGGCATTTACTTCTGAAAATCCAAGTTTTCAAGTTCAATCTGGTTGCAAGCCTTCCTTTTTTTAAATATACAAGCTCCATGCTTTAAAAAAAGGTGAGTAAACCTTTAAATTAAAAGTTTAAGTAGATGATTGATTATTGCTTGTGAAATCTCTGTGATGATGATGCCTGCATATGTATACATAAGTGTAGAATTTGTATATATGAATGTATACATATGTGCATGTCTGGTTGAATTCATGTTCTTCTCTGTTTCATACTACAGAGTTAAATTTAGTTCAAATTCCAATTTATATTCCTCTAATCTCTGCAGTGACTTAGTTTACAAACAATAAATGTTTTCTTAGTCATAAATTAAAACTTAAAATGAATTTGAGTAAAACATTTGAAAATTTATCTGGGAAAAAGGGAAAGACAGTGGAAGTCTTTAAATCATGTAAAAATCAAACTTTGCAAATTGCTATTTTAGGATTATAACTCGAATCCACTTAGAAAGATAGGATTTTTAAGACTAAAATCACAACTTTTGAATGAAGTATTGAGTACGAAATTTTATGATGTCTGGAATTGGTTTTTTGGGCAAGTTCTGGTGGCCGGAGCATCTTTGGTGGTTGTGGCTTTGACTGGAGGAGGTCGAGGTGTTGGGGTGTTCAGAAAAAATGGATGCTGGGGTGCTTGATGGTTATGGCGACGACGGTAAGTGGATTTAGGTTGTAAACCTAATTTGGTCGAGCTGGGAATGTAAGATCACTGTTTCGTCTCTTGGTGATCGAGTGGCTCGATGCTGTGGGAATTGGTGGCGTAGAAGTTCGACAAGGTGTGGACGAGGTTGCTCAATCTTTTGTGGTCAGAATCGTTTGGGCGAGGCATTTTCTGGCAATGGCTTGGTTTCCAGTTTCAACTGGATAGCTCGATTTGGAATCACGACTTGTGATTGTGATTACATGATCGTGATGGGTTGCTGGAACGATCGTCGTTGTATGGGTAGTACTGGGGTGGTTGGAAGTTCAACGTGGTTGGTGCAGGGTGCACAGATGTCAGGGGTGTCAGTGGGTTTGGGTTCGTTTGTTTTCTCGAAGGAAATCTTGGGGTAGCAGCGATTTGGCTTGGGTTCGTCTCTGGGTCGTACGCGAGAAGTTAAGTGCTAACTGTTAAAGTTTTTAACGGTTTATAATTTAAAGAAGATTCTTTTATAAAAAGAAAAGAAGAAGAAGTGGTCAGTTTTGATTCAAGTACATATGGGTTAAACCTAAAGTAAATGTTTAAATTAGTTTTCAAATTTAAATAAAGGTAAGTTTTTTTTTCAAATTAAATAATCAAGTTAAATCTATTTCTTGAAAATTCATTTCTTTTTATAATGAATGGTTTGAATAAATTAAGTTGTATGATTTGTTTAACTTAAATGTATTAAGTTAAATCCTTAAGTTATTTTCAAACTTAATTTGAAATGTAATTAGGTAATTAATAAAGGAAATGTTTTTATCTTAAAAACTTAATTAAAGTTTGATAATTAATGTGATAACTAAAGAGTAATTAATTAATTAAACTAGTTAATGGTTAAGCATGAATTAATTAACAGTTAAGGGTTTTAAGTAATTTATTAAATTATAATTAAAGATTGTTAATTAATTAAGTAATTAATGATTATTTTATTTTAAGATCTTAATTAATGATTTAATTAAGTAAAGTTATTCATAAGGATAAAATCGTTTAAAGTGTTTTAATGATAATTAAGGCAATAATAAGATAATGTTTTATCTTAAAATAATTAAGGCTTTTAATGTCTTGAAATTAATCAAGTTAATTAAGGGAAATTAAGTATAAGTAATTAATTTAGTTGATAATTATTAAGATTTATTAAAGAATTAATTAAGAGTAATTAATTGATTTACTTAATTTATTTAAAATTAATAATTAAGGGTTATAAGTTAATTAATTAGGGGATAATTAATTTATAATGAAGTATAATTAATTAGATAATTAGAAATTATTAATTAATGATTAGAGATTAATTAATTAAGTAATTAAGGTTGATTAATTAGTAATTAGAGATTAATTGACTAGAAATTAAAAAGTACTTAATTTGTAATTAAGTTTTACTAATTAATAATTAGGCTTTATTATTAATAATAATTAAGAAATTATTAATCTATAATTAAAGTTAATTAAGGATTAATTAACTGTTATTTAGGTTTAATTAATTGTAGTTAAGGATTGGTTAACTAATTAATTAAGGATTAATTAACTGTTATTTAGGTTTAATTAATTGTAGTTAAGGATTGGTTAACTAATTAATTAAGGATTAATTAATTTGTCATAAATTTTTATTAATTGATAATCAAGGTTTGTTGATTAACAATTAAAGAATAATTAATCTATAATTAAAGATTAATTAATTTGTTAAAAGGGTGATTAAGGAATGAATTACCCAATTGTAATTAATCAAATGAATGTGATTAATTAATTAGTTGATTAATTATAGATAATCTTGATAATCGATTGAGTATGAATACTTAATGAGATTAAATTGTGTAATTACTTAGGGTAAGTAATTAATGTATAATTACTGGATGTAATTAATTAAAGGGAATTACTTAATTTAAAGTAATTAATGAATAATTACTTAGTAGAAGTAATTAAGGTTTAATTACTTGGTGTAATTAATCAAAGGATTAATATAATTAATTAAGTAGTTAATTAATTAAAGTAAGTAATTATAGGATGATAATTACTGTTTATGATTAACTAAGGTTGATTAATGGAGGGGATTAATTAATGTCATTTAATTAATATAATTAATTAAGAATCAATGTAATTAATTATAGTTAATTAATTAATGGATGTAATTAATTAGGGATCATTAATTATTGCAATCAATGAGAGTAATTAAAGGTTAATTACTGTAAATGGTTAAGGATAATTAATTTGTGTAATTAATTAAGGGTTAATTACTTAATGTTATTAAAGATAATTAATCAAGGGTGATTAATTAAATGATGGTTAATTAATTGGTTTGTAATTAATTAATGGTTAAGTAAGTAGGATTTATTATAATGGAAGTAATTAATTTCATTTATTTTAAATTAATTAGAGATGAAAATAATTAATTTAATTCATTTTAAATTAATTATAGATGGTGTGATCAATAGATCATTGCTTATGGGTGTTGAATGATATGGAATGCCTTGATTGTTTGATATCTCTGATGAGATATGTTTGATATGTGATATGAGATGATTTGGTTGAATGATGATGATATGGATTATCTATTTGTGGATATGTGAATTATCTATCTGTGTGAATATAGATAATGATTTAACTTGAATTATTTTAACTTTAAAAAAACTTGGACCTAAAAGATGGCATTTTGGATTTCGGCGAGACCGGCATCGGGTTTCCAAATTTAGATATCTGAAAACCACATCGATCCAAATTAACGATAGGACGTGAATCTCAAGTGAAGATGAAGATTTAGAGTGCAAGGGTTATTGTCGTTAACTCTGAGGGTGATTCCATTATGAGTGTAACGAGATAATGCCTTCGGTTTCGTTCGAACCCGGAACGAACTTGTGTGGATTGAATGCTTTCAGCACATCGTTAGGTGGACGATGAGCATTCTAAGATAGATGTGTTCTACAAAGGTAATCGTAGCCTCAAGCCTCATCAACCGAGAATGGCTAAAACAGGGGAGGTGCAGCAAGGCTAAGTGGGTAGCACCGAAGTAAGATAAGATTTACCCCTGTCTAGAGTCCCTTTTTATTCGGCTGTGTGGACGGTTGCTAGCTACAACCGCAGGGTTATCTTATTCAGGACTGTCCAATAAGGAATGGTTATGGCTTTGTGTTACAAGGGATTGAGAGTAATCCTAGGTATGGTGATCTAGGCCCCGTACTATGACGGGCGGTACCCCAGTAGCCCTGCCATTGTATGGAAACCCAAACTCCAATAAGTGCCCTCGGATTTGATTGTATAGTCCACTTTGTGGTTAGTATACTGGAATTTAAAAAATGTAACAATTTAGACTATTTTCTAGTTTACTTGAAAACCCTAGACCCTATTATAATATCACTGGATTTCCTATCAAATGTTTTGGTTAGCGTATGGTAAAAACTTACCCTTGTTTATGTGTGGGGAGTCTTACGTGATAATTTTATTTTCAAAGGTTTTCAAAGTTAAGCAACTTTAACCGTTTACTCACACCAGACCCATGTCTGACCCAGAGTTTATTCTGTTTTTCTTAAACTCTTAGGTACTCAAATTTTTATGAGTAGCCAAGGGATTCGTGTAAGCTTTGATGAAAGACTGGAGGAGATATGGAGCAGGAGGCTTCAGCGTTTGTAGGTATAAAGGAGTTCCACTGTGTTGGTCTCTGTGTTATTATCTGAGTGGTACTTAAGTTGTATGATAGACAGGTGTTTGTAACTTTCTAATTTGTGATGTATAAAATGTGTATCTCTGATAGATATTGTATAATATGTAATACTTATGTAATTAATATAATTTATCCATTCCGCTGTTGAGATTCTGATGTTGTTTCTTTTCTTTCTTCTCTATCTTTTCTCTTTTCTATCCTTTTCTTTCTTAATATTGATGTGTCTTTCTATGGAGAGAAAGGCGGGTCGTTACAGTGGTATCAAAGCGTAGGTTGAGTGAATACCTAGGCTTTGGAGTGGTGTCTTTCTTGAGAGAGCGTATTTGTAATTTTTATATATAACTATATATATCTATTTCTACCATTTTGTTGGATTAATCATTCGGGTTTTTCAATATGAGTTCTAGAGATAGGAAAGGTAGTGGTCTGTGCAGCACGACTATCAATGGAAAGAGTCTGAGTGTGGAGGTTGGAAGTGTATCTGTCGAGAATGTAGACCTAATACCATCTTAAGTGAGCTTTGCAGTATGGTGTAAGGATTTCATCAATCTCTGAAGGAAACCTGTTAAGGTTCAGAGTCCATCTTTGAACTATAAGTTTGATCGCGCTCGTGTGGGTGGATTTTTTAGAGTTTGGATCTATCGGTTGATCAGAAGTGTGTGATGGCATCTTGGCACCTTCAAGATGAAACGGCTGTTTGGTGAGACGCAGTAACTTTGGATGTTTCCGAAGACGTTTCTTCGGAAAAAGTTTAAGGAAGTATGTCTGCATCGTTGTTGAGACTAGGTTCAGCAGGGTGTTTGTGTTTGGGTTGAGGCCCGGTCTCTTGAGGAGATGTCTGCCTATCTCAAGGTTCTGTGGGTGATTGGTTGATCTAATTTTGTGGATCAAAGGAGCTTTGGATAGAAGTCTTTGGCATCTAAGGCAGCGATGCAGCTGGGTAGTGTTCTGTGTGCCAGCAGGAAGATCTTTTGGCTTAGAAGTTTCCTAGAGGTGGAGTTCAAAAGCAGCATAGTAGACCCGTTCTTCGATGGATTGGTTAGATAAGCATAAGCTGTTCTGATTGATGAAGAAAGAATAGTATCTCTAGATACTGATCTGGATGGGATCGCAAAAGTGCCTTGCAATAGTTTGAGTGATTCTCTTGGATAATCTTTTGCTCGAGATTATGGCATCTCTATAGGATGTAGGAGATATAGAGTTGTCATAGATTTTCTGGATGTCTTCAGGAAAGTCAGAGATTTGTCCATTGGATATTGAGTTTCGTATCGATTTGGTTCATGGTACTACAGCTAGTTCTGCTAGGTAGAAGGATGTCTCCTAGGTTAAGGTTTTGGTGAAGCAGCTTAGGATTTCGTGGAACTTCTAAGTTTTCTCTTTATGGATCTGTTGAACCATATTTCAGGGATGTGCCGTCTAGTCCGTGCTCGTGTTCATCGACGGCATTCTCATCCGCTCCAGATCATAGTTGTGCAGCGGAAGCAAGGTGGCAGCTGTTCTAGAATGGAAGCAACCGGAAGTTGCAGTATTTTGATTACAGGATTTCTACATGTAATTTTTAGGATCTGAAGGCCAGATTGGCGTGTGCACCTATTTTATCTTTTCTGGAAAGAAGAAGTAAGTTTGAAGTCTACTGATGATTGTGAAGTAGAGTTTTTGCTCTTGATTTCAGTAGATCTTAAGAGGATTTTTTTTGTTGGGTTGTTTCTGGTCTAGTTTGTTTCAAGAAGCATCAGCGAAGGTTGAGCTGATCAGAAAGGAGGTAGGCAACCCGGGATCGTCAGAAGAGTTTTGTGGTTAAAAGACGGAGGAATTTGGAATCCGAAGTTGGAGACTTTGTTTTTGTTGAGATTTTCTCCGGTCGAAGAAGCAATAAGATTGGGTAAGACTGGGAAGTTAGTTCCGAGGTATATTGGATCTTTCTGTGTTCTTGTAAGAATTAGTGTTATGGCTTTTAGGGTTGAATTGCTAGTTTGGATGACCGGGATTCAATGTATTTCACGTATCTCTAAAGGAGTACGTGTACGATTCATCACTGGTTATGGAACCAGCAATTCAGAAAGATTTGGTTGTTGAGTCGGTCTTGTCTATGGTCAGATATCTTGTGTAGATGGTAGATCTAGATGAGTAGGAGCTCTGTAGCTTAGTTGTGTAGCTAGTTTGGATTCAGTAGATGAGTATTCTAGTATCTGTATCTGGGAAACTCGGATAGTTTTAGGAAGCTTATCTGGATCTGTGTCCGGATAGCTAGTGTTGTTTGTTGATTGAATTGTTTGTTTGGATGAAATTGTTTGTTCGGTTGATTATGCATGGCTGATATATATGCTTGAATTGTTTGAAATAAAATAAAAACCTTTGGATTATCTTTTGTTTTAAATTTCGAGGACGAAATTCTTTTAAGAAGGAGGAATGTGATATCCCGGAATTTCAAGGAATTTAAAATGTGATAATCTCTTAATTAATTATTTAAAATTGGTATGTTAATTTCAAACACTAATAAATATAATGTGATGTTTTTAAATATAGTTATAAATAGATTTTTAAATGGAATAATAATTTAAAATTTTAAATTATGTTATTTTATAAATTTATTTTAAATAGACTTATTGTTTTCAAATTTAATAAGTGTGTTTAAATATATATATATGTGTGTGTGTTTGTGTGTGTGTGTATTTAAGTTATTTTTAAATAGGATAATTATTTACAAATTTAATAATGTGTTTGTTTAAAATTGATATCTATATTTATTTGAATTCATTTTAAATTGGATTTTAAATTGAATTTGAATCTGGATTTAAAATTGAATTTAAAGGAATATTATATATCTTGAAAATATTTTAGGATATAAAATATATGAATAGGGTTTTTTATTTAAAAATAAGATTTTTTTTATATTATTTTCCCTAAGGAATTTTATTTATATAAATTTGGTAAATTATTTATTTTACAGTAAGATAAATACAAAAGTTTTATACTGTCATTTTAAAATGGATTAAATATACAATATATGATTTTATTTAAAATATGATTGATTTTTATTTTATTTTCTTATAAAAATTTAGAAAAGGATTTATTAATATAGAAATACAATAATTAACTAGGAAATCTATTATAAAAGCTTTTAAAATCATTTTAAAATAAAAAATGAATAAATACAAGTGTAATTAAATCAAGTGATGTAAGTAACATATGTTAGCATGTTAATTAAGGTTAGGGACAAGTGTCACATTTATTTTATTTTTCTTTTATTTTAATAATATCTAAATTAACTTATATAAACTTCTATCTCTCCCCTTCATTTCCTTTTTCTATCTTCCTTTCAGAAACTGAAGGAATTTGCCTGCAAAGCAAATCTCAAATCAACCCCGTAAACCAAAAACTCACCTCTGTTTCAAATCTTCTCAACCTAAACCATGCAAAACATCTTCAAATCTGAGATCAAAAATCCTGTCATTCATTTCCAAATCAAAATACTCAAGCCTGTAATAAAATTTTCAAACAAAATTCAATTTCAAAATGCAACCTCGAAAGCATTTTCAAGCCTTTAACATCTTCAAATTTCAACCTGGAATCAAGTCTTGAACATCTCAGTCAACAACGCCCTTCAGTTTTAAAAGAAATCAATGCATTTACTTATGAAAATCCAAGTCTTTAAGTTCAATCCGGTTCAAGCCTTCCTATTTTCAAATATACAAGCTCCCTGCATTTAAAAAAAAAAGGCGAGTAAACCTTTAAATTACAATTTTAAGTAGATGATTGATTGTTGCTTGTGAAATCTCTGTGATGATGATGCCTGCATATGTATACATAAGTGTAGAATTTGTATATATGAATGTATTCATGTGTGCATGTCTAGTTGAATTCATGTTCTCCTCTGTTTCATAGTACAAAGTTCAAATTTAGTTCAAATTCCAATTTCTCTTCCTCTAATCTCTGTAGTGACTTAGTTTACAAAAAATAAATGCTTACTTAGTCATAAATTAAAATTTAAAATGAATTTGAGTAAAACATTTGAAAATTTATCTGGGAAAAATGGAAAGACAGTGGAAGTCTTTAAATCATGTAAAAATCAAACTTTGCAAATTGTTATTTCAGGATTATAACTCGAATCCACTTAGAAAGATAGGATTTTTAAGACTAAAATCACAATTTTTTAATGAAGCATTGAGTATGAAATTTTGTGATGTCTAGAATTGGGTTTTGGGCAAGTTCTGGTGGCCGGAGCATCTATGGTGGTCGTGGCTTCGACTGGAGGAGTTCGATGTGTAGGGGTGTTCAAGAAAAATGGATGGTGGGGTGCCTGATGGTCGTGGCGATGGCGGCATGTGGATTTAGGTTGTAAACCTAATTGGGTCGAGATGGGAATATAGGATCACTGTTTCGTCTCTGGGTGACCAAGTGGCTCGAGGCTGTGGAAATTGGTGGTGTAGAAGTTCGGCAAGGTGTGGACGAGGTTGCTCAACCTCCGGTGGTCAAAATCGTTTGGGCGAGGCATTTTCTAGCAATGGCTTGGTTTCCAGTTTCAACTGGATAGCTCGATTTGGAATCGTGGCTTGTGATTGTGATTAGATGATCGTGATAGGTTGTTGGAACGATTGTCGATGTGTGGGTAGTACTGGCGGTGGTTGGAAGTTCACTTTGGTTGGTGCAGGGTGCACAGATGTCAGGGATGTCTCGGGGTAGCAGCGATTTGGCTCGGGTTCGTCTCTGGGTCGTACGCGAGAAGTTGAGTGCTGACTGTTAAAGTTTTTAACAGTTTATAATTTGAAGCAGATTTTTTTTATAAAAAGAAAAGAAGAAAAAGTGATCGGCTTTGGTTCGAGTATATATGGGTTAAATCCAAAGTAAATGTTTAAACCAATTTTTAAATTTAAATAAAAGTAAGTTTTTTTAAAATTTTAAATAATCAATTTAAATCTATTTCTGGAAAGTTCATTTCTTTGTATAATGAATGGTTTGAGTAAATTAAGTTGTATGATTTGTTTAACTTAAATGTCTTAAGTTAAATCCTTATGTTATTTTCACACTTAATTTGAAATGTAATTAGGTAATTAATAAAGGAAATGTTTTTATCTTAAAAACTAAATTAAAGTTTGATAGTTAATGTGATAACTAAAGAGTAATTTATTAGTTAAAACTAGTTAATGGTTAAGGATAAATTAATTAATAGTTAAGGGTTTTAAGTAATTTATTAAATTGTAATTAAAGATTGTTAATTAATTAAGCAATTAATGATTATTTTATTTTAAGATCTTAATTAATTATTTAATTAAGTAAAGTTATTCATCAGGATAAAATGGTTTGAAATGTTTTAATGATAATTAAAGCAATAATAAGATAACGTTTTATCTTAAAATAATTAAGGTTTTTAATGTCTTGAAATTAATCAAGTTAATTAAGGGAAATTAAGTATAAGTAATTAATTTAATTAATAATGATTGAATTTATTAAGTAATTAAGTAAGAGTAATTAATTGATTTTATTAATTTATTTAAAATTAATAATTAAGGGTTATAAGTTAATTAATTAGAGGATAATTAATCTATAATTAAATATAATTAATTAGATAATTAAAGACTATTAATTAATGATTAGAGATTAATTAATTAAGTAATTAAGGTTGATTAAGTAGTAATTAGAGATTAATTAACTTGAAATTAAAAGGTACTTAATTTGTAATTAAGTTTTATTAATTAATAATTAGGCTTTAATGATTATTAATAATTAATAAATTATTAATCTATAATTAAAGTTAATTAAGGATTAATCAACTGTTATTTAGGGTTAATTAATTATAATTAAGGATTCATTAACTAATTAATTAAGGATTAATTAATTTGTTATTAAGTTTTATTAATTGATAATTAGGGTTTATTAATTAATAATTAAGAATAATTAATATATAATTAAAGATTAATTAATTTGTTAATAGGGTAATTAAGGAATGAATTACCCAATTGTAATTAATCAAATGAATGTGATTAATTAATTGGTTAACTAACTATAGATATTCTTGATGATTGATTAAGTATGAATACTTAATGAGATTAAATTGTGTAATTTCTTAGGGTGAGTGATTAATGTATAATTACTGGATGTAATTAATTAAAGGGAATTACTTAGTGTAAAATAATTAAAGAATAATTACTTAGTAGAAGTAATTAAGGATTAATTACTTGGTGTAATTAATCAAAGGATTAATATAATTAATTAAGTAGTTAATTAATTAAAGTAAGTAATTATAGGATGATAATTACTATTTATGATTAATTATGGTTAATTAATGGAAGTGATTAATTAAACTTAATTAATTAATATAATTAATTAACGATCAATGTAATTAATTATAGTTAATTAATTAATGGATGTAATTAATTAAGGATCATTAAGTAATGTAATTAATGAGGGTAATTAAAGGTTAATTACCGTAAATGGTTAAGGATAATTAATTTGTGTAATTAATTAAGGGTTAATTACTTGATGTAATTAAAGATAATTAATCTAGGGTGATTAATTAAGATGATAGTTAATTAATTGGTTGGTAAATAATTAATGGTTAAGTAAGCAGGATTTATAATAATGGAAGTTATTAATTTCATTTATTTTAAATTAATTAGAGATGAAAATAATTAATTTAATTCATTTTAAATTAATTATAGATGGTGTGATCAACATGTCATTGCTTATGGATGCCGACTGATATTGAATGCCTTGATTGTTTGATATCTCTGATGAGATATGTGATATGAGATGATTTCATTGAATTGTGATGATATGGATTATCTATTTGTGGATATGTGAATCATCTATCTGTGTGAATATATATAATGATTTAAATTGAATTGTTTTAACTTTCAAAAAAACTTGGACCTAAAAGATGGCATTTTGGATTTCGGTGAGATCGGGATCGGGTTTCCAAATTTGGATATCCGAAAACCACATCGATCCAAATTAACGATAGGTCGTGAATCTCAAGTAAAGATGAAGACTCAGAGTGCATGGGTTATTGTCGTTAGCTCTGAGGGTGATTCCAAAATGAGTGTAACGAGATAATGCCTTCGGTTTCGTTCAAACCCGGAATGAACTTGTATGGATTGAACGCTTTCAGCACATCGTCGAGTGGACGATGAGCATTCTAAGATAGATGTGTTCTATAAAGCTAATCGTAGCCTCAAGCCTCATCAATCGGGAATGACTAAAAAAGGGGAGGTGCAGCAAGGCTAAGTGGGTAGCACCCAAGTAGGATAAGATTTACCCATGTCTAGAGTCCATCTTTATTCGGCTGTGTGGGCGGTTACTAGCTACAACCGTGGGGTTATCTTATTCGGGACTGTCTAGTAAGGGATGGTTCTGGCTTTGTGTTGCAGGGTATTGGGAGTAATCCTAGATACGGTGATCTAGGCCCCGTACTTTGACGGGCGGTTCCCTAGTAGCCCTGTCATTGTATGGAAACCCAAACTCCAGTAAGCGCGCTCGGATTTGATTGTATAATCCACTTTATGGTTTATATGCTGGAATTTAATAAATGTAACAATTTCGGCTATTTTCTAGTTTACTTGAAAACCCTAGACCCTATTATAATATCACTGGATTTTCTGTCAAATGTTTTAGTTAGCGTAAGGTAAAAACTTACACATGTTTATGTGTGGGGAGTCTTACATGATACTTTTGTTTTCAAAGGTTTTCAAAGTTAAGCAAGTTTAACCATTTACTCACACCAGATCCATGTCCGACTCAGAGTTCATTTTGTTTTTCTTAAACTCTTAGGTACTCAAATTTTTACGAGTAGCCAAGGGATTTAGGATAGCTTTGACGAAAGACTGGAGGACATATGGAGCAGGAGGCTTCAGCGTTTGTAGATATATAGGGGTTCTGCTGTGTTGATCTTAGTGTTGTTATCTGAGTTGTACTTGAGTTGTATGATAGACAGGTGTTTATAACTGTCTAATTTATGATGTATAAACTGTGTATCTCTGATAGATATTGTGTACTATGCAACACTTATGTGATTAATATAATTAATTCGTTCCGCTGTTGAGATTCTGATGTTGTTTCTTTTCTTTCTTCTCTATATTTTCTCTTTTTTATCCCTTTCTTTCTTAATAATGACGCGTCTTTCTATGGAGAGAAAGACGGGTCGTTACACACACACACGGATATATATACATACACACACACATACATACATACATATCCCATATTAGTTGATTCTTATACGTTATAATTTCTTACCTATTTGAATACATTAATTAATACCTCCATTAATTGAATGCGTATAAAAATATACTTTTTAATTTATTCCTATTAATTTACCTACATCATAAACCTAATTACTTTGTTTGATTTTTGTATGCATTCCATTCTTTATCTTGGAAACAAATAATCCAATTACTAGCGTTTTCTTCTAGCTAATTAATTTACATTATTAGCTATTGTAAAGAGGACATATTCTTTAATTAATTGACACCCTTTTTAAATTGCTCAACTAATTGCCAATTAATAAGTTGATACGTTTTCCCATTTTAATCGATATCCAAATTAATTCCTATGCGTCACTCAATCACACATTTATTAGTTGTATATATTTAAAACACCAATTCATTACCCAGTTAATTGACATATAATTTTTCCTCTTTTATTAATTGGCAGTTACTTAACGTCTTTCATTAATTTGTCAATTAATTGATTGCGTCAATTATAAATTAATATATTTATGTTATCATTTAATTTATTCCCGACATATATTTCCCTTTATTAGAGGATCCCTTAATCAATTAATGTTATAAAAGTGACATATTCTCTGACTAAATGACGTCTCTATATCTCCTAATTAATTCCTTTTTTGATTGATTGATGCGTCAATTAATCACATCTCCTTGGTTGCGTATACCTATGAACCTCTTAATTTTTAAATGCGCATATTTGATATTTATATTTTTCACAATTTTACAATTATGTTAATTCAATTGAATTTATTTGACATTAAAGCACGGGGTGTACATTCTCCCCCCCAAAGGAAATTTCATCCCCGAAATTTGATAAGGGTTCAATCAAGCAAACCTTTGTGCATCCATTCTACACTGGCAACCATTTAGTGCACAACCAATTTTGCAATAATTCGTGCTTAGTGCAAAGTGTGACACATCATAAAATATATGTATATACAAGAATATCTAAGTGGTACCTCCAATATGAATGCCTTCTCTTTTAGAAATTCTTTTTAAAATATGATGCAAACATCCTAAATATACTGGCAATTTCTATATGAATGCAATCTTTTGAAAACTCAAAACATTTTTCATCCAATTTTTCCACACTCCTACTGAATAGGAGCATAGTTCAATAAATTTTACATCCAAACCTACCACACAACTTTTAATTTTTGAATTTTAGAAAATTCTAGTTTTCCAAATTCGATTTCTTATGTCAGAAAGAAGGTAAAAAACAGAAAAGCTTCACATTTCTCTGTTTTACTTTTACGTATCTCTCTCTCCATGCTTGAAACTTATGCCGCTACCCTATAAAATCTCTATTTTCTTTCCCAAGCACGGTTTACATAAGAAAGATTTTTCTTTTCAAACATTTTCCTTCACTTAATTTATGGGAAAGATGTATTTTTATTTTGCAATTCTCATTTATTTCTATTGACGTTTTTGCTACTTTCTTTAGATCTTACTGTTTTTATTTTAGTTACCTTATATTTGCTTTTACTCTTCTTCTAATACAGCAACTAAACATGGTTATCATCTAGAGCAAGGAGGTCTAGGACCATGTCCACTCTGACACAGAAAGGTCCTACTCTAGGAATCCAAGTAACTCATATGCTCCTCATACCATCTATTACTTGTTACTAACATACATTGTATCACTCATTATGAACAAGATCTATTCATCTCTTCTATTCCATGCTCAAAAAGGAATAATTAAGTCTCATTACAGCAATGGATAAAGATTTCAATCTATGCATAAAAGGCAACTAAGCTTGGTGAAATTCTCTCTTTAGCTTTCATATTTTCCCAAATAAGGTCTATCTATCCCAACCATGTGTGTCTTATCATCTTACTAATACCATTTCACTATTCTTCTATAGTCTACACACATGAAGCAACATTTCCAGGTTTTCACTAGTGTCCTATACACCTTACAAGAACTTTCATTATCACTACTAGGAGCAATTACTGCTAGAGCCTTATACTTTTCTCGTTACAGCTAGGAAATGATTCATATCTACTCCATATTTAAAAGTTTGGTTTGGTATTTATCATTTTACTTCAGAAATTAAAGCTTCTAAATTTTGTCTTTCCAAAAAGTTATTTTCTTTTCCACCAAACCTGCTTTTTAAAACATGTCTTGCTTGTTCTTAAAACATTTTTCCTTTTTCTTGACTTTAAAAAAATGTCCTTGCATGTTTTCAAAATATCCTTCTTCTTTTTTATAGATTTTCAATTCACTAAAACTGGAGTAAATAAGAATAATTATTTAATCAAAAATCTCTTAACTTTTCACTCTTCCAATTACTTAACCTTAATGGAGTTACTAAATTACTACACTTAATGGTTTTATACCATGATGCATTGGAATTACTTTCTCTTATGAGAAACCATTAACGTTAAAACCTTCTATGAATCCTTTAAAGGAGGATTTCAAGTTTATATGAAATTATAAGGAATTTATTTTATATTTTATCGAAATAGGCTATACAAAATATGATGCTTTCCATACCTTGTATATCTCTTTCACGTATTCTTTATAACTTGCAAAAAACATCTTTATTTGTGATTCATAGAAATTTATATCATTATGCATTTCATTCCAATAGATTGTGGTATGCTTACTCTATATTTACTTACATAAGATATTTCCTGTTAAATTCATTTATTTATCTACATTATGTTTCAAAAGAACTCAATTTTAAAACTTCTTTGTAACTAGAAAATATTTTCATTGTACATACAAACCACTTTAGAAATAATCTCTAAAACTCATTTGGGTCAAAATAGATGTTGCATAAAACACCGTTACTACAACCTAAAATACCAATATATGGATTCTGTTCAAATAAATATTGGTAAATCCTGTATGCTATGTAGAAACATTTATTTTGGGTCACCTACTATAACAACAGCGTCATACATGCTTTCTTTATTTTCGTTGAAAACACTTATTACAACAATAAATGTTGTAACCTACATGCTCTATAGTTCTTCAAAAGATTTCACTTTTAACAAAATTTACATCATATAAAAACCAATTTAAATTTCATACCACTTATTTTTTCAAAACCCCAATATTTACTTCCTCAAATATGTTAACAATTATATTTTTCAATTTTTCAATTCAAAAGTTTCATTTTTTTGTGTTAGACATAAAGTGGATTTTCTTTTCACTAAAACATCTTATTCCTTAGAAAATAAAAACGCTTTCCCACTATCCCTAGGGGACTTCCCTATTTCCTATAACATATGGATATAAATTTTCTCTGAGAACATGGCTTATTTGTATGCTATAAATCAGTAATAACATCTGGCTCAACATACTTGGGTTATCCCAAACCCAACTAGCAAACTAAGAACAAATATACTTCTAAAAACTTTCAATATGTTAAAATCTATAATTGGAGACTATTTGGATTTTAGTACATAATATATTTATATTTTATTCAAAAAATAAAAATATGTTCACTCACTATCTACATAGGAATGCCAAACCTAGGCTTTGATACAAATGTAACAACCCAAGTTCCAGTGAGTCCAGATTTTTCACAAAAAATGCTAAAACCCAAGCCCACCAAAGCCTGAGTTGGTATGATATCCTGCAAATAGGCATAGACAAATATAACAGAGCTCAGATAAATATCTCACAGCGGAACTGACTAATATATAATAGTAAGCAAATACTCACCAATAAAATAACACTTTCTAGACAAGTGTCTCAAAGCTGGAAAGTCTCTGCCATCTACCTAACCTGTAAGATGTCATGAGGAGGGGATCAGAACTTAAGTTTTGGTGAACAGACAAATTATACACTTCTAAGCTTAATTATATATATACCATTTCCATTTACTGTTATATTAAGTTCATTGGGTTTATAATACTCTTGCCTCTGTGCATGAATCCTGCCCATCTACTCCCTAGTAGATTAAAACCTAATAGCTAATATATATAACTATATGCCCAATGATCACATTGGTCCTAGGTACTACCCATGGTACGTTTCATACCCTCCTTGTAAAGGAATCCATCATCTTGTTTCCATAGCATTCTGTAACTACATCTATAAAGGACTACCTCAAAAGGCCTACATACAGATGTTCCGACGTCTACTATGAAAACGTAAACGGCGTTTGTGCTAGTTTATATTAATGCTTGGACATCCTCAATGTACCACCCAGTGCTTACCTTGAGGACTATACATAATTGTTCCATTTACTCACTGAATCCCGCTTAACAAGGTCTACCTTGTACGGAATTCGGTCAGGGATTCTCTATTTTTGTAAAGGACAGCCCCGTTAGGCCCATAATACATATATTTTATTTCTGTAAAGGACTGCCTCGTTAGAACTACAATACAAATATTCTATTTGGTCTGTCTCTTTTCTAATCATGGCTATGGCCCCACGCAGCCACTTTTCAACTAATAGAAAGACTTCTACAGAGCTAAGTGGTTGTGCCCTACTGCAAATAATCTAAACATCCAATTGGCTGCGCCACTAATCCAATGTCTCAATAGTGAAAGTATCATTGGACTATTGGTTTAACTCTAGTCTTTCCCGAACTCATTCTTGGTTTTGAGGCTGGCCCGATATCCGCATGCGACTATCCTTTTAGGTCCTTCTCACTAAACTTACTTGCAAGTACTTGGACATATGAATATCCTACTCCAAACATCGACCCCTTTTGACTACCTAAGATGGTCCTGCCATGCGAAAAGCAGTCAAGGCATACTCTTTTGATGGAATACCTACAGACCTGCCTCTGGAGGACTTCTTCACTACGCCTACCTCAAAGGGCCATCCTAGAGTACCCTCACGTCCCGCTGAAGTCTCGTACTTCCTTCTAGCCCAAAATAACTAAGTTGGACGTGCTTCTCCTATGCTGAAATCTGTGATGAACTGTTTTTTTAGGCTCTTCATTAGACCCTAAGTCTAATCTTTTAATTTGCGTTTAGTTTACTTTTCTTATTCCGTTGGCTACTTATTTACCCTAATAGGCATAATCATGTCCCAGCCTCATCTAACTGTTGTGAGATTATCGATCCTGACTGAAAGGGAATGCTGTTGGTTTAGGCCACTTCTATTATCTTTCTTATTAACTTTATTTAAGTCTTAAGTTTATTAAAATAAGCCTCTTCTTTTCTTTCTACTTAATTATAACCTTTGTCATAATTTCACTTGTAATTGTCGCTTTTATTTTATTCTATAATCTGTACATTATAAATATAATTATAAGAGTCTCTTTTCTATTCTAATATGTCTTCATTTATTATAATGTAGAATTCTCTTTAATTCTCTTTTATTATATGACAAGCTTAGATTTGGACTCCGTACGCTAGCCACAAATTTACTCATCATAATAACTGCTTTACTTTTATTCTATTTTCTACGCGGTAAATGCAGATCTAGCTACATTTCTATTTATAGCTTCTAGTCTTATCTAATAATTAACTTAAATCCTCCAATTCTTTTCTTTTGTGACAACTCGAGATTTTCGGCAATATTAATTTAATAATCTTCTAATATAATTATTTAAATTTGCAAACTTATCTTTCAAACAAATAAAATAAGCTTCTAATTACTATTGTTTATATATACATAAATTATGAATGGAACTATGATTTGAAACTCAAAATAAATATCTTAAAAATAAATTATGTTTAAAACTCTACATTTTTAAAACACTAGTGTGTGTAGTTATTAACTAAAGTATAAATAGCTTAAGCATAAAATAAAATAAATAAAGGGTTTTATCATTTTAATTAAACATTGCAATAAAAAGGAAATATAAAAATAAACATAAAACATAAACAAATATAAAATATAAGTATAAAGACACGTGTAAGCTAAGAAGGTCATACTAATACAAGTGTCAAAAATTCTTGTTTAAATGAACTTCCTCATTCTCAAAATATAATATAAAGGAGAAAATAATAAGAACCAGGTGTTGTACAATTCATACACTTATATATATATATATATATATATATATATATATCCCTTTCTTTCTTTCATCTTTCAAAATCTAAAACCAAAACCAAAGAATAAAAAGAGAAAAACTAAACAACTTCACCAAGTTTCAACTGAACAAAGCGAGGTTTAAAATTCAAGTTCATGACAACTCAATAGATCAAGCTTCCAGTTTCAACGATCAAATTAGCTGTTCCAGATTTCAAAACTTTCCTCTGTTCAAATTTTTACAGTGAGTAAACTTCAACCATTATCTGATGGATGTGATAAATAATGGAAGTAATGTTGTGAAAATGTTTTGCATGGATGTATAAATATGCTTTACATGTATATCAATATGAAGTTGTTGTGTGTGTATATATGCCTGTCTGTGTTTAGTTGTGCATGTCTCTGTTTATTTCAACAGACCAAACTTACTCAAAATTTGATTCCTCTTCATATAAACCATTATAGGTTATGAATTTTAAGGGAAATATGTTTGTATTAACTAATCTTAATTTTAAAAATAATTATAAGTGTAATTAGCAAGTGGTTAGAAATTATAGTGCAAATGAAGTATTACAGGGAAATCGATTATCTTAATTTCAGGTTTTACCTTTATAATTAGATTCGATTTTGAAAACTATGATTTTAATGGTAATTTCATGATTTTTAAGTTAATAAATTAAGAGAAATTATGGGTTGAACGGAAATTGGGTTTTTGTTAATTTTTGGCGGTCGGAGGTTCTGGGGAAGTCGGGGCTGTTGCTGGAGGTAGCTCACAGGTCGAGGAGCTAGGGAAAAATGATCATCGATCTTTCAGATCAACGTGGAAGGGGGAAGGCGACGATGTAGGGTGTAAGACCCTGTTTGGGTCAAAGACGATTTCGAGGCCAGTGCAACGTCGGGGAGGTATCAAGTTGGCTCAAAGGTGAGGATAAGGAAAGGGAAAGTTTAGCGCAGCTCCAGGCATGGCGACATGGTGTCCGATGATCGAAGGTGGTGATGCGAGATGGTTTTGGTGATTGGGTTTTCGTTCCAATGATGTTCGATCAGCTCGATTTCGTTTTCGTGGTCGTCGTGTGGTTCTGAGTAGTGGAATCGATCGTGCATGTCAACGTCGACTTATTGATGGTGGCGGCGAGGACCGGAGTAACTCCAGTCATGCGTGCACGTGCATGGTGCACTGGTGTCAGTTGATTTTTGTAGGCAGAGGTAAGGATCAAGCATTGAAAGAGAAGAAGAGAAGGAGAGGGAAAGAAGGGGTTAGGCTCGGGTCTACATAGGGTTTGGATCGGGTTTGCACGCAAGTGAATTAACAAGTTTTTGAAACAAAAAGAATAGTAAAAAGAATGAAGGTAAGTATAAAAAATAAGTACAAAACAAACAAGTTTTTCTCAAGCAAGTTTTCTCAACCCATTTCTTTGAAATGTTAAATGTTCACTTAATACTGTTTAGTTAAGGATATACAAATAATTCATTTTAACTTAAATTAAATTAAGCCTAGAATAATTTATTTATATGTCCATTATTTTAAATTAATTCCTAAGTTTATTGAATTAAAATTAAATAGTATAATTTAGTATATGGTTAAGGGAAATAAAATGTTTTTAACTATTAATTAAAATAAAGATCTTAGTTATTTTGTATGTTAATAATAAATTAATTCCAAATATTTAATTTAAATAAAAATTTAAATAATAATTATGTAAATGGTTAAGATAAATGTTTTAAACTTTCAAAATTAGTCAAAGGTCTTAATTATTTTACATGTTAATAAATTATTAATTCCAAATAGCTATTTAAATAAAATATAAATGGCATGCAATTAATAAATGACAATTAAGAAGGGATATAAGTAATTAAATTATTTTGTGTTATATTAAATTAATTAGAAATGGTGTGACCAATTAATCTAGCTTATAAATAATTAATTTGAATTGAATGCTTTGGATTTTTTAATATCTTTGGTATTTAATGTGTGATATTCTGTGATATGAAATGTTTTGGTTGAATTGTGATAAATGTGAGTTATTTATCTATGATGAATTTCTGTGTGAATATGAATTTCTGTGTGAATATGAATTTCTGAATTTAAATTAAGTTGCTTTACTTAAACAACTTGGCCTTAAAAGACAGCGTTTGGATTTCGATGAGACCGGGATCGGATAATTAATTGTTATCCGAAAACCACATCGATCCAAATTATGCGATAGGTTATGAAATCTCAAGTGAAGATCGGGAATGAAGATTCAGAATGCAAGGGCTATTTGTCGTTAACTCTGAGGGTGATTCTAAAACGATTGTAGCGGAGATAGTGCCTTCGATTCCGTTCGGACCTGGAACGGACTTGTATGGATGAATGCTATTAGACCATCATTATTGGAGGACGATGAGTTGTCCAAGATATGTGTGCTATAAAGGTAATCGTAGCCTCAAGTCTCATCAATCGCGAATGGCTAAAACAGGGGAGGTGCAGCAAGGCTAAGTGGGTAGCTCCTAAGTAGGATAAGATTTTCCCTTGTCTAGATGTCCCTTTTTCGACTGTGTGGGCGGTTGTTGGCCACAACCATGGGGTTGTCTTATTCGGACTATCCAGTAAGGGGTAGCTCCGGTCTTGTGTTGTAGGGGATCAGGGGGATCCTCGGTACTCTGATCTAGACCAGGTACTATGACGGGCGGTACCCCAGTAGCCCTGCCATTGTATGGAATCCTATCACCAATAAGTGCCCGTATGGTTTTGATTGTGCCCAACTATGTTGGAACGTGAGATGTAAGCATTCTAGCTATTACCTATTTTATATTGAAAACCCTAGACACTGTTATAATATAACTGGATTTCCCATCAAAAATTTTTGTTATCGTAAGGGAAAAAACTCATCCGTGTTTATTTGCGGAGAGTCTAACGAGACACCTTTGGTTTCAAAAGATTTTCACGTTAAACAACTTAAACTGTTTACTTACACCAGATCCATGTTTGACCCGGAGTTTATTTTCTATTTTCTTAAACTCTTGGGTACTCAAATTTTTATTAGTAGCCAAGTGATCCAGGTTGGCTTTGACGTGTTTTGAAGAATGCCTTAGAGCAGGAGGCTTTTGCGTATCTATATATATCTTTTCCGCTGTATTTGTATCTCTGTTTGCATTTTGGGTTGTAATAGATAGACAGGTCATTCTGACTGTCTAATATGATGTTTGTAAAAGTGAATGACTTTGATATATGATATTAGTGACTACTGTGTAATATCTATGCGATGTAATATATTTATTTCATTCCGCTTTGAGATTCTGATATTGTTTAGTTCTTTCTTTCTATCTATTTCTTATCTACCTATTTCTTTCTATTTTACGATACGCCTTTCTATGGAAAGGAAGGCTGGTCATCACAGTTGGTATAAGAGCGCTAGGTTGAGATAATACCTAGGCTTTTGGGTTAATACCCATTATGAGAGAGAGCGTATTTGTAATTTTTTTATATATTTATATATACCTACCTGATTGTTGGGTTACCTATCCAAGTTGTCGACATGAGTTCCAAAAGAAGAAGAGGAAGAGGTGTAAGTAGTACAACGACCACAAATGGAAGAGGTCCAAATGTTGAATGTGGAAGGGGAAGTTGCGAGGTTGTAACCCCAATACTGCCTCGTGTGAACTTTGCAGCGCTATGCAAAGACTTTACCAATCTCGGAGGAAAGCGTTTAAAGGGTATGGAGTTTATCATTGAAGTTCAAGCTTGGGTGCGCTCGTGTGAGCGGACTTTCAAGATTTTGGATCTGTCCGATGAGCAAAAGCGAGTTATGGTGTTATGGCAATTTGAGGAAGGGGAAGCTGCATGGTGGGATGTAGTCACCATGAATGTTCCCATGGATGATTTCTCTTGGAACAAGTTCATGGAAGTGTTTGAAGAGCAGTTTATGCCTACCGTAGGAAAGACTCGACGGTATAGGAATTTTCTGGACCTTAAGCAAGGAAATTTTTCAGTATCAGAGTATGAAACCAAGTTCAATGAGTTGTCCCGCTATGGACCTGGCCTTATTGACACACCGCTTAAGAAAAACGAGATGTTTGTGTTTGGAATGAGAGCATGATTTCATAAGAAGATGACTGCACGTCTCAAAGGATCATTTGTGGAACTGGTTGATATGGCATTGAGATACGAAGAGCTTATGGAAAAGTAACCCATGGCAACAGTGGCAGCACCGAGAGGAAATGCTACCAATCAGAACAAAAGGAAATCCAACCCGAACTGGAAGAAGCAGGGTAAAGGAAAACAGGAGGCAAACAATGCAGCTCAGAAATGTTATGTGTGCCAGCAGGAAGGTCATCTGGCTAAACAGTGTCCTAGAGGTGGAGCTCCGAAGCAGCAGTAGAGTGGACCCATTTCCAAGATGATTCATAAGTCCTTATGTTTCAATTGTCAGCAACCCGAGCATACGGTGAAAGCTTGCCCACTTATCCAGAGAGTTGAACCGAACAAACTGTTTGCTATTCAGGGTGGACCATCAACTTCTACTGATGGGAAAGGAAAAGGCATTCTCAAAGGTACTTTGCTTTTAGATGGCATTTATGTTAGAGTTTTGTTTGATTCTGGTGCTTCCCTTAGTTTTATATCTTTGGAAACAGTAGAGAAATTTCATCGTACACCTAGTATCCACCCTATTTTTATATCTAATCCCACAGGAAGAGTGACCAAGCTAGACATGATCTATAAAGATCTAAGAATTTCTTATCTATCACATAGTTTCTCGTGCGACCTATATGTATTGGATTTTAAAGGATTTGACCTTATTTTTGGAATGGATTGGTTAGACAAGCGTAAAGCTGTTGTGGTTTGTGAAGAGAGAACCATGTCATTGGAAGCCGAACTGGGAAGGATTGCAAGACTGACTTGCGATAAATCAGGAATCCACTTGGGTAGTCATTTTCATGGACTCGAAGCATCTCAAGAAGAAGTAGGAACCATCGAAGTCATCAGAGATTTTCAAGACATCGTAAGAAGTCAAAGGTTTGGCCCCGCATTGGGAGATTGAGTTTCGTATCGACTTAGTTCTAGGAGCAATACCGCTGGTTCAACCAAGTAGAAGGATGTCTCCTAGGGAGAGAGAGGAATTGGTGAAGCAGACTCAGGATTTCTTGGAAAGAGGATTGATCAGACCTAGTTGTTCTAGCTGGGGTTCTGCTATAGTATTTGTAACCAAATCAGATGGGTCTTTAAAATTTTGTGTAGACTATCGGGAATGGAATAAGGTGACCATTAGGAATAAGTACCCCTTGCCTCGTATTGACGATCTTTTCGATCAACTTCATGGGGCTACTGTGTTCTTCCAATTGGATTTAGCTTCGGGTTTTCACCAGCTAAGGGTAGCTGAAGACAATATACCCTTGACTACATTCAGAGGACCCAACTGTTTTTATGAGTGGTTGGTTATGCCTTTTGGGCCAACCAACGCTCTCGCTTATTTTGTGGATCTAATGAACCGTGTCTTTCGGGATGTGCTGAACAAGTTTGTGCTTATGATCATTGACGACATTCTCATCTACTCCAAATCAGAGGAAGAGCATAAGCGTCATTTGGAAATAGTATTAGAAACCCTGAGAAGGCATGTCCTAAAAGCAAAATTTTCGACGTTCCATTTCTAGAAGTCAGAAGTAAGATTTTTTGGACACATTGTATATGGAGAAGGTATCTCTGCGGATTCGGCCATGGTGGCAGTGGTTTAAGAGTTGAAGCAACCGCAGTCTCCTACGGAAATTCACAGTTTTCTTGGTTTGGGGGGTTACTATAGGAAATTCATTCAGGATTACTCTAAGATTTCCTCCAACTTGACCAAACTGACTAGGAAGGGAGCGAAATTTAAATGGACTCTAGAGTGTGAAGAAGCGTTTCTGGATCTGATGGCAAAGTTGACTAGTGCACATGTTCTAGCTATTCCAGTTGGAAGTGAAAGTGCGCTATGGATCGTGTAATATGGATATATGATGATACAGAGTATAGCGATGATAGTAATACTGTAAATAATGCAGAATATAAAAGCAGTATAGTAAAATAACACCAGAGATTTTTATACTGGATCAGAGCACCGTCCTACGTCCAGTCCCAGACTCCTTCTGGAATTTCACTAAAAACAACAACCCTCACTTACTTGGAGGAATAGGTCTATACAACCCCTGAGCAGCCGAACGGGGACCTGAGCAGCGGAGTAGGATTTTGCCTCAGCAGCTGAAGAGGACTTCACACGCCTGGGCAGCAGAACAGAACTTCAACAAATACAAAAGATTGTTTGACTTTCTATTTGTTCCGATAACACGGATTTGTCACTTGTAGTACACCATTCCTATAATCTTTTCCTCAAGTATGATGTAAATATTTGAAGTTTATGAAGATTAGAAAGGAGTAGTAATGCTTAGAATATATAAACCTGATTTAAGCAATAAGTATGCAAGAAAGTTAGATAAGAGAGAAAAGCAGATTCTGTGTTTTGAAATCAAGTTAGAATATGTATTTATAGATGTAAAAAAGCAGCGACCATTGACGAAGAGTTCCGGTTGAAGTGTTATGTCCAAATCTCTTTGTAGAGGTTCGTAACTTTTCACAAATGGTCGTGTCTTTTTAAAAAAATATAGCAATTATAGAAATTCAGTCGACTGAACTTCTAGGTCGGTCGACTGAATATTCAAACGAATTTTAAATAAATATCTGAATATTTGTGCACCTATGCATGTTGCACAAAAATTGTCAGGTCAGTCGACTGACCCCATAATTTCTGTGCAATTTGCATAGTTTTACACAGGTTTAGTAGGCTGTTTATAGAGATTCAGTCGACTAAATGACTTGTTCAGTCGACTGAATTCTATTGAAAATCAAAAATCATCATAACTCATTTGGTTATAGCATTTGCCTTCCAAAATAGCGACCCGGGTTCGAGCCCCGCTTTCGTGCATTTTTTGAAATCTTGATTTTGATCAATGTATGCATGCAAGTTTATTTTAATGTGAATGATGATTTTTGAGGGAAAATTTTAACAAAGCACTAAACTAGACTCTATATACATATTTGATGACTCTTGTTAAAAAATATATAACTATATGAACAATACTTTGAGTCGTTGAGTGCGGATGTTGTCGTAGTCATAGATTCGTGAATTGTTACTTTATGCCAACAATCATAACCTATGATCCAACATTCTTCCCCTTTTTGATGATGACAATTCCTATTTGCTACGGACGAATCTTCGACAAGCTTTGTTGACTTATTTCTCTCCCGGAATATATTCCTGTAATTGTGTTATGGATTTCTCCCCTTGAATCTATGCTATATATTCCTGTAAATAATCAATCTTTTCTCCCTCGTAATTTGAGCTTGCATCTATTATTCCTGCAAATAGCGTTAGTGCAATATCTTTCTCCCCCTTTGTCATTGACAAAAAGGAGAATTTGTATGATGATATAAATTATATTTTACATAAGTGTTAACATAGAACAATATATAACAAAATAACTACTGCTTATATTGTAAGGTATCAGAAAAAAAATTAACATTTAAAGCCTGCGATACCCAAGGTTCTTATAATTTCCTAATTTTTAGGAAATCATACCCATTTGGGTGTGGTTGAACCTTTATAAATATAATTTTCATTATTAACTACCATATCAAAATAATCATCAGTGTATTTTTCTCTATTTTTCCAATTAACAGGAACCCAAATACTTAGATATTTTTTATTCATATTTCCCATCAATAATTTTGTACTGCTAAAGAAATTGTAAACATTATTGGTCATAGCAGTATTTGAATTTCTATAAAAATTGGATTTAGACTTTTCTCGTAATTCAGTACTAGCAATAACATATTTACTATACATGAAAGCATGTCTAGTGCTATTACTACGATCTGTTTTATTATATCCTATACCACTTTTATCATTTAAAGGTCTAGAACTAGATAAAATCATGTTTAAATCATTTTGACCTTTATCAAATTTTGTGACTTCAGTGTTAAGTTTATCAAATTTAGCCTTAAAGTCACAATTATTATTTTCAAAAGAAATATTATTATTATTCAAAATATCAATTTTCCTATTTAATTCAGTATTATCGTTTTTTAACATACGGATCTCATTTTTAAGAAGGGAATTTTGAGATTCTGAATTATCTAAAGAGGATTGTAATAAATCATTTTGTCTTTTCAAATCAAAATTTTGTTTTGAAAATTTTTCTCTCTCTTTTTCAAATATGATGTTTTGTTCATCTAGAAAATCTGTAAGAGCCTCAAAATTATTCTTTAAAACACCAAATTGATTTTCTAAATCTAACTTCTCATTTTTTAATTTCTTATTTTCAAGTTTAGCAGATTTCATCTTTTCTAAAATAATAAAATTAAGCTTTGAAATCTTATTGCTTATACTAATAATTCATTATTATCTTTTATTGAAATTTGTAAATCAGAAAGTACCTTTTTGTAGTCCTCACTGGTGGCCTTGACAGGTATTTTGCCTGTTGTATTTCGACTGGATCGTTTTCTGACCATTATTCTAGGATGTTGTTACGATCTCTAGAATCCTAGGCTCTGATACCAAATAAAAGAGCGTTATGGATCATGTAATATGGATATAGGATAATACAAAGTATAGTGATGATAGTAATACTGTAAATAGTGTAGAATATAAAAGCAGTTTATTAAAATGACACCAGAGATTTTTATACTGGTTCTAAGCACTGTTCTACGTCCAGTACTAGACTCCTTCTAGAATATCACTAAAAACAACAGCCCTCACTTAACCTGGAGGAACAGGTCTATACAATCCCTGAGCAGTCGAACGGGAACCTGAGCAGTGGAACATGATTTCACCTCAGCAGCCGAAGAGGACTTCACACGCCTGAGCAGTAGAACAGGATTTCAACAAATACAAAAGATTGTTTGACTTTTTGTGTGTTCTGATAACACATATTTGTCACTTGTAGTACATCCTTCCTATAATCTTTTCCTCAAGTATGATGTGTATATTTGAAGTTTATGAAGATTAGAAAGGAATAGTATTTCTTAGAATATGTAAACCTGATTTAAGCAATAAGTATACAAGAAAGTTAGATAAGAGAGAAAAGCAGATTCTTTGTTTTGAAATCAAGTTAGAATATGTATTTATAGATGTTAAAAAGCAGCGACCATTGGCGAAGAGTTTCGGTTGAAGTGTTGTGTCCAAATCTCTTTGTAGAGGTCCGTAACTCTTCACAAATGGTCGTGTCTTTTCAGAAAAATATAGCAGTTATAGAATTTCCGTCGACTGAACCTCTGGGTCAGTCGGCTAAATATTCAAACGAATTTTAAATAAATATTTGAATATTTGTGCACCTGTGCATGTTGCACGAAAATTGTCAGGTCAGTCGACTGAGCTTCCAGGTCAGTCGACTTACCCCGTAATTTCAGTGCAATTTGCACAGTTTTACACATGTTTAATAGGTTGTTTATAGATATTTAGTTAACTGAATGACTTGTTTAGTCGATTGAATTCTATTAATAATCAAAAATCACCACAGCTCATTTGGTTAGAGCACTTGCCTTTTAAACTAGTGACTCAGGTTCGAGCCCCACTCCATGCATTTTTTGAAAACTTGATTTTGATTAAAATATGCGTGCAAGTTTATTTGAATGTGAATGATGATTTTTGAGGAAGGATTTTAACAAAGCACTAAACTAGACTCTATATACATATTTGATAACTCTTGTTAAAAAAATATATAACTACATATGCCATACTTTGCATCATTGAGTGCAGATGTTGTCGTAGTCGTAGATTTGTGAATTGTGTTTTATGTCAGCAATCAAAACCTATGATCCAACAGGAAGGAGTAAGTTCAAAGTTTACACTGATGCTTTTGGAGTAGGGCTTGGTGCTGTTCTGATGGAGAATGGAAGAGTGATTGTGTACGCGAGTAGGTAGTTGAAGCCACATGATAAGAACTACGCTACGCATGATTTGAAATTGCTGGCTATCATCTTTGCGCTGAAAATATGGAGGCATTATCTATTAGGTGAGAATTTCGAGCTTTTCATCGATCATAAACCCTTAAAGTATCTTTTCTTCCAGAAAGACCTGAACCTGAGGCAGCAGAGATGGGTGGAATTCTTGGCGTCATATGATCTGGACATTCTCTATACTCCAGGGAAAGCAAATGTAGTGGCGTATGTTTTGAGTAGAAATGCAATTTTGGCTGTTCTGGAAGTTACCCCGCCTCTACAAGAAAGGATTGTAAGCAATCAAACGAAGGATAGAACTCTAGAGGAATTAATTCATGGACCTAAGGAAGGTCGGTATTCAGATTTCAAGATAGACGGTCAAGGAGTTTTGATAGACGATTGTGTGTGCCAAATATGGATGGATTGAGGTAGGAAGTTTTGCTGGAAAGCCACAAATCTAGATTAAGTATCCATCCGGGGATCTCGAAGATGTATAAGGATTTGAAAATATTTTTCTGGTGGCCGAAAATAAAGAAAGATATTGCTACCTTCGTAAATGGATGTGCAAACTGTCAACAAGTGAAGGGTGAACAACAGAAGACAGCGGTATTGTTGCAACCTCTAGAGATTCCATAGTGGAAGTGGGAAATTATATCAATGGACTTCATCGATGGGTTGCCAAGAACCAGAAAAGGGAATGAAGGAGTGTGGGTAATCATAGACAGGCTGACCAAGAGCGCCCATTTTATTCCAGTTAAGGCAAACAGGACTATAGCTTCATTAGCAGGTATTTTCTTGAAAGAGATCGTCAGATTGCACAGATTGCACGGAGTTCCCATCAGCATAGTGAGTGATCGTGATCCAATTTTTACTAGAAATTTTTGGGAAGCTCTGTAAATAGCTCTTGGAACAATGTTGAATTTAAGTACCGCTTATCATCCTTAGACCGGCGGTCAAACAGGAAGGCTGAATCACATTCTTGAAGATATGTTGAGGGCTTGTATCCTAGATTTTGGTGGATCTTGGGAGGACCATCTACACTTGGTAGAATTCTCGTACAACAATAGTTATCAGGCAAGCATTGAGATGGAGCCATATGAACCTTTGTACGGAAGGCCCTGTAGATCACCATCTTGTTGGGCAGAATCCGGAGATTGTCTTATTCTTGGTCCAGGCTTGATTCAGGAGGCATCTGCAAAAGTTAAGCTGATCAAGAAAAGAATGAAAGCAGCCCAAGATCGTCAGAAGAGTTATGCGGATAAGAGATGGACGAAATTGGAATTTGAAGTGGGAGATTTGGTATTTGTCAAAGTTTCCCTGATCAAAGGAGCAATTAGATTTGGTAAGACTAGGAAGCTAGCTCCAAGATATATTAGACCTTTCCATGTTCTCGAGAGGATAGGTACTTTGGCCTATAGGATTGAATTACCGAAACGGATGGCTGGGATTCACAATGTATTTCACGTATCTCATTTGAGGAAGTTCGTGTATGATCCATCACTGGTTGTAGAACCAGCAGTCCAGGAAGATTGGAGGTCGAACCAGACTCAACAGTGTTCAGGCATCTAGTTCAGATTATAGATCGAGATGAGAAGGAGCTCAGGAACAAGTGGTGAAGCTGGTTAGGATTCAATGGAGCGAGGATCCGAGAGATTGTACCTGGGAAACTCTATATAGTATTAGGAAAGCCTATCCAGAATTTTGTTAGGATAGTTAGGATTGTTTGTTTAAAATAATTGTTTGCTTTGGTTATTAGTGTATGGCTGATATGTATGCTTTGCTGTTTAAATATAAAACTTTTGATTATCTTTTGCTTTTTCGGGGACGAAATTCTTTTAAGATGGGAGGAATGTGACAACCCGGGATTTTTGACAATATTAAGTTAATAATCTTCTAATATAATTATTTAAATTTGCAAACATATCTTTCAAACAAATAAATGTAACGCCCCGAAAATTTTCGACTTTCGAAAATCCGACATCGATACTCACTTTATCGATTGCCGAGAAATCGAAGGCCGGAAACACGGAATGTTATGGGTTTTAAAAAAAAGAAAGAAAAGAAAAGGAGAGAAGTAGAAGAAGATAACAGAAAATAGAGAGAGAGGAAGATAGAAAAATAGAAAATTTGATAATAGAAGATAGAAGAATTTTTTTTTTAAATAGAACGGGACAGAAAGGAACAACAACAGAATCTCACAATTCGCAGCGGAACAACATATAATAATAAATGAATAATCTTTAAACAAAGAACTATATCAGTTATTACATTACATTCATTTCATTACATCATATCATCAGAGTGTACAACATCATACAACAACAAACAATGCAGCGGAAAAAGAAATACTATATAAACTAGTAATACGCCATGCCATCCAGCTTGCCTCCAGCAACTCCAGAATATCCAGAATATCCTGATAAACCTAACTCTTAACTGCCCGTGTGGAAATTGGTGGGCACCCAGAGTTTAGGAAGGAAAACAATAAACTCCGAGTCAGTCATGTGACTGGTGTGAGAACTCAAAACAGTTTATTTACTTTAAAATCAAAATAGAGGAATATTTTTAAATCAATTCGCAATGCTTTTAAAAATGAGACTACCATAAGGCCTCCCGCACACACACACATGCAAACGTAGAATCGGAGGAGATTTCTCCTTATGATAGTCAAAGATGCTTGATACGCATTTAAAATAATATTTGATATTATTATTAGTGCATAGTGTAGAGGAAAATCATTTCGAAAATAAAGATATAAATCTTAGCCAACATACGACCATTATCGTATGCCTACTATAGCTACTATCCAAACAGTGGTGACCACCATAAGTGAATAGCAGGTTCTACAACTAATACCGTACAAGTTTCGTATTGGGAATTGGATTTCCAACAAATGGTCAGGCCAAGGAACTTCCCATTGCCACATGAGAATGCCTCTGGATGGACATCCCCGAGAACCAAACCGGATCTCTACCAACACAAGGCCGGGTTACCCCTAACTGAGTAACAACTGACCGAATATGCCATCCCCCGGTCCTTTGGGACCTTTATCCGAGAGCGCTCTCTAATCAATTCACACAATCATAACAAAGTGTTTTCAACATGAGTAAGTATCTGGGCTCCATACCATGATACCACCCTTTTCCAGAAGGAAATGGACATATCCTAAAGGGCGCTACCCCTCATAACCTTGCTGCTTCTTTCCTGTTTTGACCATTTCCGGGATGTGAGGCTCGACGAATTCACGTCCACAAAAACATACTTTATACAAAAGCCATGCTTTGGGTCAACAAATGATCAACACAATGATCACTAAGATAGACGATCAAATAAATGATCCTATCACAAATAATCAACACAATGATCATTTCAGCATCACTCAGCATGTCACATTACCAAATTGGGAATATATCGCTGATAACTTCAACTATATAACCTCTGAGCACATACGTCTCAGAGAAGGGTGTTAAGCAAAGAATAAATTCTCCGCCACCAACAGAAATATATTTGAAAGAAATCGGCTTTATATCTCAAATTGTAATGTCAGACATACAATCCATACAAGTCTGTTCCGGGCTCGAACAGAACCGAAGGCACTTACAAAGAAGTCCTTGCAATCCGGATATTCACAATCCTGATCGGATTCACCATCACATATGGAGAACTCAATACCGGAGCAACTCGGTGCAGAGTCAATCGATAGTTCATCCTATCGCTCTCGCAAATATCCGGTCTTCAACACCGATCTTCAAATGCGATTCACAACGACGTATCACATATTCGAAGTGGGTTATACGACCCCATGGTCCTTTCCCGGTTAACCCGAATAGTGAGCGCTTATTCAAAAATAAGTGTGCATTCAAATTCAATCAATTCACATCAAATACCCATTCAAAGGGAAATATTGATAGTCGATTATTGAACTATCAATGGATATGCATACATCACCAGATTCCAAATAATTTTCCAAATTATTTATTTTCCAAAATATCTTTACAAGATATATTATTTCAACACTTCAAAAATAAATCAACATTTATTTTCATACAAATTCCACTTTCACATATAAATTCCATAATGAATTTATATTTCAAAATTATTCATGCATATGCGATTTCAATAATTCATTTCAATTTATCTTCAGAAAAAGATAAATTCTAATTATTCACTTCATATTGGAAAACATTTCCATACTTATTTATTCATAAGTAATTCACAAATTCCTTTTATTTTCAACACTTAGAAAATATTCAATATACTTAAATCGAATTAAGTATATAATTCATTCTTTAAGGAAATCATTCTCTTAAACATATTTATTTGGGCCAAAACGAATGTTACGTAAAACATCGTTACGACAACCCAAAATCACTAGTATAGGGATTCGAAATTAAAATAGATATATAAATCCCAATACTATACAAAACATTTCCTTTCGGAAATCATTTACTATAACAACAGTGTTATAGTCCACATTTCCTTTTATTTCTCGAAAACGTCTATTTCAACAATAAATGTTGAAATCTATGGTTTCGAATCTCAACACATTTTAAACCATCGTTAGATCGTTTTAATTCTATTTAAAACATCATATCTAAAACAATTTCTTTAACGTATTATTCACTATTCAAAAACGTGAATATACTACCTTAACAAATTTCATCATTTCTATTCACTTTAACTTAAAGGATTATTCACTGTTCAAAATGTGAATATAACTCTATCTCTAAGTTATAACAATTAACTTATCAAAATAAGTCATTTGCGGATTTATAAAACAACGTTTATAAATTCCGTTTCTATTTATTTATAAAAACTTCCTTTTTATAAATTCCTTTATTAACCTATTCCATTTTATAACTCAATTATAAACTACAAGTTCATATTATAAGTTAATTACTTATAAAACGATTATTTTACAAAATCGTTCATTTAACTTCCCAAATTATTAATCTTAACTTATAAGATTGTTTATTTATCCAAAATTCATTCTTTCGATAACTTTATAAATTTTATAAACCTATTGCTTATAAAATTTCATTTATAACTTCACAGTTTATAATTTCATAAATTTCATTCATTTAGGAAATTCATTTTCACTACATTCAAACACTTATAAAAACTCGTTTTATAATGTCCATAATTCAATTTATAAATATCCATTTATAAATCTCTTAATATAAATTAATTTATATTATTCTTTTAAAACGTCTTTAAATTCCTTTATAATTTCATCCTTTTGATTTATAAAATAATCAAATTTTATAAATCCTATATTCAAACTTTTATAATATATTCAAAAATCCAATTTAAACTATTTTATAAAATCATAAATCCATATTTCTCAAAAATCAGCTTTTAACTATATTTCACAAAATCATAATTTTTTTTTACTTTTAAAAAAAATTATAACGTTTATTTATTTAAAACGGATCAATTCCAAAAATATAGTATATTCTCAAAAATCACTTTTAAAATCATTTTAAAATCCCAAAATTTGGGTCCAATGATGCTACACACCAAATAGTCAATCACGACTACAACGATATCATATATCAATATGAAAATCCATCAAATATCAAAATATCTGAAATCAAATAAAAACTGTTGAGGAATCCAGTTGGATCCCTCCAACCTGTTTTCCTGCATCCAAAAACATTAGCACAATACCAATTTCGCTCCAGTACGAAATTATCGCGGTATATGTTCTTAATAAATATTATCCGCTTAATAACGGCGTAATAGGGTCTCATCCGCTAAACAAAAATGCGGGAAATCAACAACTGCAATATATACATATGCCAATATATATATATTGATATTATATATAATACCAATTTCACTGTTTATGAAATATTCGCGGTATATGTTTATAATAAATAACATCCGCTTACTAACGGCGCATAATGTCTATTTTAACAATCAATATATACAATTCATCATTCATACATGCATTCAAATATTTTAAATCTAACTATTTAAAATAAAATCGAAACTATTCGATTGAGTGAGAAGTTCTCACCTTGGTTTTAATTTCCGTTTTAGCTTTTATTTCGAATAAAATTAAACGCGCGTTTAATTTTACCCGAAATTCTCACTAACTCCAAACGACTCCAAACCAACTCCATCGCGTAGTGCTCGTCCATACGATTCCAACGCAACTGAGTTTGCATTTTTTCGACCTCGTATGAAAAAGTTATGAATTTTACAAGATTACACGATTTAAACTATATTTAAAACAACATTTTCTTTATAATTTAAACCTACACCAATTCCTAGCCCTTGGATCCAAATCCTATGCCTCTCCTTCATCTTCCCAAATCACGTAACCATCTCCAGGCAATTAGAATAGAGGCCGAACCCATATAGATCAACTAGGGTTTCATTTTACATCATCCATACTCAACGATACCTCATCACACTACCACCACGTCGAAGAGCACGACGCAAGCTATGCTCGGCCCCCCCTAGGTGAAACTCGGCTGCACAATGAGCCTAGAAAGGCATGCGAAAGTTATGACAGTCGGCCCCATTTATCTCACAATCCATAGCTCCATTCGCGATCTCCACCGTTGATCTCGTAGCTCTCGTCGTGTTCTATCACTTTGTAGTTGAACTTTCTTGCTAATTCTTGATGGATTTGGAGAAATCGAGGGAGAAAGGTCGTGACTTTCTGGCCATTGAAAAAGAATGTGGCGGCTGCAGTTATTGGATTAGGGTTTTGTAATTTTTTCTAAATTTATGAAGGGGTGGTCTATTTATAGAATTTCAAACGACACTATTCATCCCGGAAATTCCGAACTCCGATTTAGACGCCGTAACCAGCGTACCTAGGGTTTATCCCGCGTTCCGGACACAATGGAACAGGTTTCGGAAGCTAATTCGGAAGTATGTGCGAGTTATGGCTGAAAACGTTCAATTTAAATTAAACCGATTTAACTCGATTTCTAGGCGTTTTAATTTGTACCGGACAAACGGTAAATCCGATTGACTTGAAATTTGAAACCTTACAATAATATCACATTACGGATCCGATGAAACTGGTTTCGTCGAAATCCGAGACTTTTTGAAAAATGGCTATTTTGACTCGCCAAATTTAAATTAAAAATAATTCGATGCGTTTCGAGCTGCCACGATCAAACGATAACTCCGATTGACACGAAATTTGAAATCCGGTAGTAACTAACTATTACGGATCCAATGGAACTGGTTTCGTTCAATTCTGAGACTGTTCAAAAATTGGCTATTTTACAGTCGATTATTAAATATTAAAATATTCAATTTTCACAGATTAACTTTTAATTCGATTTTAAAAGTTCTAAAATATCGTTCTAACTCCCATATGATAAAATAAAATTTTACAAATTATTTTCAATCATATTTAACTCAATTTTCAATTATTTCTATAATTTAACGTATTAAATTATCGATTTAATTATCCAATTAAATCCAATAATTCAAATAAAAATTTATTTGACTTATAAATTCACTAATTAATATTTAAAATTAATTAAATATCCAAATTTTAATTTATAAAAATTCTGGGTCGTTACAATCTTTCCCCCTTAAAAGAATTTCGTCCTCGAAATTACAAGTAAGAAGATTACAGAATCTATTAACTTTCCAAAATTTATAATTAAACTTCTTTCAAATCTTTACTAAGTTTTCAAATCATACTTAGTTATCTTTTCAAAAACAACTACTATTGTTTAACTTTCAACTCCAAAATCAAAGTTAAAGTTTTCAAAATTTTCCAATTTTCTCAAATTTTTCTAACGCCTTAAATTTTCGGAAAAATTCGCCATAGTCTCCTTTGCGCGGCTCGATCCGAAAAAAATGACAGTATATATATCACAAATATACATCTCATCAAGTAATGAGGCATCCCGCAGGGAAAAAAATGTAAAAGTACGATATTTAATCCGAGATATGTACCTTATACTTTATTAGCAAGCATATACGGCTAATATAGCGCTAAAGCGAACTCCAAATGGGAAGCAAACGCGATCCGCACCTACTAAACACTTAACAAACAACATGAGAACATGCACATATACAATAATCTCAATATACAACATATATCAACATAACAACTATATATGTCACATAGCAAATGCAACCAAACAACAAATGCATATATACAACCAACTAACATCCATTCATATTCTCACTTATATTCAATGAATTGGTTTTAAATTTAATCACATTTGATTCATTAACAGTGGATGTTCTTACTAACATTCATTCTCAATTCAATTAGTTAACATTTACTAATTTAAATCCAATTCACATTCAATTCTATTCAAATTTATTTACTTTCTAATTTGAATTCAATTACATAGCTTTCAATTTCATTAACTCTTAATGAATTATATACAATCAATCAACAATCAACTAACAATCAAATAACAACCAAAGTATATATAATACAACCAAATTCCTTTGCTATTTATTTATTCAATTTGGTTTAACACCATCACTTTTATTCACAACTCATATTCATAAATATATTCATATAGTTTCACTTCTTAGATATATAAGTTTATTTCACAATTGTAAACACTTTAATTATAATTCAATTCTTATAATTCTTTTGCTTATACAATTATTCTTTAATTTAGATTATTCAAACAACCTAACAATCAACTTATATACACTTTAATAATTCTGAAAAATTATTCCTTTATATATAAAATATAATCAAGGCAAAATTATTTCACTCACCCAATTTAAAACAATACTATGTCGATTTATCTTGTTTAAGAGTTTAGAAACCCCTATCTACGATAGTTAGCTAGACTAGATCGATCGGAATCTATAAACAATCAACCGATAAGCCAACACAATACAAAACAATTTTTTTTTTATTCACTAACAAATACGCTCTCATAGCTATTATTACACTCAACTCATTCTAGAGTACTACTGACTCTATCTCTAATGAGTAATACCCAACAGAACCATGGTTGTCGCTTAACCATCAGCTCCGATACCAAATGTAACGCCCCGAAAATTTTCGACTTTCGAAAATCCGACATCGATACTCACTTTATCGATTGCCGAGAAATCGAAGGCCGGAAACACGGAATGTTATGGGTTTTAAAGAAAAGAAAGAAAAGAAAGAAAAGAAAAAGAGAGAAGTAGAAGAAGATAACAGAAAATAGAGAGAGTGGAAGATAGAAAAATAGAAAATTTGATAATAGAAGATAGAAGAATTTTTTTTTTTAAATAGAACAGGACAGAAAGGAACAACAACAGAATCTCACAATTCGCAGCGGAACAACATATAATAATAAATGAATAATCTTTAAACAAAGAACTATATCAGTTATTACATTACATTCATTTCATTACATCATATCATCAGAGTGTACAACATCATACAACAACAAACAATGCAGCGGAAAAAGAAATACTATATAAACTAGTAATACGCCATGCCATCCAGCTTGCCTCCAGCAACTCCAGAATATCCAGAATATCCTGATAAACCTAACTCTTAACTGCCCGTGTGGAAATTGGTGGGCACCCAGAGTTTAGGAAGGAAAACAATAAACTCCGAGTCAGTCATGTGACTGGTGTGAGAACTCAAAACAGTTTATTTACTTTAAAATCAAAATAGAGGAATATTTTTAAATCAATTCGCAATGCTTTTAAAAATGAGACTACCATAAGGCCTCCCGCACACACACACATGCAAACGCAGAATCGGAGGAGATTTCTCCTTATGATAGTCAAAGATGCTTGATACGCATTTAAAATAATATTTGATATTATTATTAGTGCATAGTGTAGAGGAAAATCATTTCGAAAATAAAGATATAAATCTTAGCCAACATACGACCATTATCGTATGCCTACTATAGCTACTATCCAAACAGTGGTGACCACCATAAGTGAATAGCAGGTTCTACAACTAATACCGTACAAGTTTCGTATTGGGAATTGGATTTCCAACAAATGGTCAGGCCAAGGAACTTCCCATTGCCACATGAGAATGCCTCTGGATGGACATCCCCGAGAACCAAACCGGATCTCTACCAACACAAGGCCGGGTTACCCCTAACTGAGTAACAACTGACCGAATATGCCATCCCCCGGTCCTTTGGGACCTTTATCCGAGAGCGCTCTCTAATCAATTCACACAATCATAACAAAGTGTTTTCAACATGAGTAAGTATCTGGGCTCCATACCATGATACCACCCTTTTCCAGAAGGAAATGGACATATCCTAAAGGGCGCTACCCCTCATAACCTTGCTGCTTCTTTCCTGTTTTGACCATTTCCGGGATGTGAGGCTCGACGAATTCACGTCCACAAAAACATACTTTATACAAAAGCCATGCTTTGGGTCAACAAATGATCAACACAATGATCACTAAGATAGACGATCAAATAAATGATCCTATCACAAATAATCAACACAATGATCATTTCAGCATCACTCAGCATGTCACATTACCAAATTGGGAATATATCGCTGATAACTTCAACTATATAACCTCTGAGCACATACGTCTCAGAGAAGGGTGTTAAGCAAAGAATAAATTCTCCGCCACCAACAGAAATATATTTGAAAGAAATCGGCTTTATATCTCAAATTGTAATGTCAGACATACAATCCATACAAGTCTGTTCCGGGCTCGAACAGAACCGAAGGCACTTACAAAGAAGTCCTTGCAATCCGGATATTCACAATCCTGATCGGATTCACCATCACATATGGAGAACTCAATACCGGAGCAACTCGGTGCAGAGTCAATCGATAGTTCATCCTATCGCTCTCGCAAATATCTGGTCTTCAACACCGATCTTCAAATGCGATTCACAACGACGTATCACATATTCGGAGTGGGTTATACGACCCCATGGTCCTTTCCCGGTTAACCCGAATAGTGAGCGCTTATTCAAAAATAAGTGTGCATTCAAATTCAATCAATTCACATCAAATACCCATTCAAAGGGAAATATTGATAGTCGATTATTGAACTATCAATGGATATGCATACATCACCAGATTCCAAATAATTTTCCAAATTATTTATTTTCCAAAATATCTTTACAAGATATATTATTTCAACACTTCAAAAATAAATCAACATTTATTTTCATACAAATTCCACTTTCACATATAAATTCCATAATGAATTTATATTTCAAAATTATTCATGCATATGCGATTTCAATAATTCATTTCAATTTATCTTCAGAAAAAGATAAATTCTAATTATTCACTTCATATTGGAAAACATTTCCATACTTATTTATTCATAAGTAATTCACAAATTCCTTTTATTTTCAACACTTAGAAAATATTCAATATACTTAAATCGAATTAAGTATATAATTCATTCTTTAAGGAAATCATTCTCTTAAACATATTTATTTGGGCCAAAACGAATGTTACGTAAAACATCGTTACGACAACCCAAAATCACTAGTATAGGGATTCGAAATTAAAATAGATATATAAATCCCAATACTATACAAAACATTTCCTTTCGGAAATCATTTACTATAACAACAGTGTTATAGTCCACATTTCCTTTTATTTCTCGAAAACGTCTATTTCAACAATAAATGTTGAAATCTATGGTTTCGAATCTCAACACATTTTAAACCATCGTTAGATCGTTTTAATTCTATTTAAAACATCATATCTAAAACAATTTCTTTAACGTATTATTCACTATTCAAAAACGTGAATATACTACCTTAACAAATTTCATCATTTCTATTCACTTTAACTTAAAGGATTATTCACTGTTCAAAATGTGAATATAACTCTATCTCTAAGTTATAACAATTAACTTATCAAAATAAGTCATTTGCGGATTTATAAAACAACGTTTATAAATTCCGTTTCTATTTATTTATAAAAACTTCCTTTTTATAAATTCCTTTATTAACCTATTCCATTTTATAACTCAATTATAAACTACAAGTTCATATTATAAGTTAATTACTTATAAAACGATTATTTTACAAAATCGTTCATTTAACTTCCCAAATTATTAATCTTAACTTATAAGATTGTTTATTTATCCAAAATTCATTCTTTCGATAACTTTATAAATTTTATAAACCTATTGCTTATAAAATTTCATTTATAACTTCACAGTTTATAATTTCATAAATTTCATTCATTTAGGAAATTCATTTTCACTACATTCAAACACTTATAAAAACTCGTTTTATAATGTCCATAATTCAATTTATAAATATCCATTTATAAATCTCTTAATATAAATTAATTTATATTATTCTTTTAAAACGTCTTTAAATTCCTTTATAATTTCATCCTTTTGATTTATAAAATAATCAAATTTTATAAATCCTATATTCAAACTTTTATAATATATTCAAAAATCCAATTTAAACTATTTTATAAAATCATAAATCCATATTTCTCAAAAATCAGCTTTTAACTATATTTCACAAAATCATAATTTTTTTTTTTACTTTTAAAAAAAATTATAACGTTTATTTATTTAAAACGGATCAATTCCAAAAATATAGTACATTCTCAAAAATCACTTTTAAAATCATTTTAAAATCCCAAAATTTGGGTCCAATGATGCTACACACCAAATAGTCAATCACGACTACAACGATATCATATATCAATATGAAAATCCATCAAATATCAAAATATCTGAAATCAAATAAAAACTGTTGAGGAATCCAGTTGGATCCCTCCAACCTGTTTTCCTGCATCCAAAAACATTAGCACAATACCAATTTCGCTCCAGTACGAAATTATCGCGGTATATGTTCTTAATAAATATTATCCGCTTAATAACGGCGTAATAGGGTCTCATCCGCTAAACAAAAATGCGGGAAATCAACAACTGCAATATATACATATGCCAATATATATATATTGATATTATATATAATACCAATTTCACTGTTTATGAAATATTCGCGGTATATGTTTATAATAAATAACATCCGCTTACTAACGGCGCATAATGTCTATTTTAACAATCAATATATACAATTCATCATTCATACATGCATTCAAATATTTTAAATCTAACTATTTAAAATAAAATCGAAACTATTCGATTGAGTGAGAAGTTCTCACCTTGGTTTTAATTTCCGTTTTAGCTTTTATTTCGAATAAAATTAAACGCGCGTTTAATTTTACCCGAAATTCTCACTAACTCCAAACGGCTCCAAACCAACTCCATCGCGTAGTGCTCGTCCATACGATTCCAACGCAACTGAGTTTGCATTTTTTCGACCTCGTATGAAAAAGTTATGAATTTTACAAGATTACACGATTTAAACTATATTTAAAACAACATTTTCTTTATAATTTAAACCTACACCAATTCCTAGCCCTTGGATCCAAATCCTATGCCTCTCCTTCATCTTCCCAAATCACGTAACCATCTCCAGGCAATTAGAATAGAGGCCGAACCCATATAGATCAACTAGGGTTTCATTTTACATCATCCATACTCAACGATACCTCATCACACTACCACCACGTCGAAGAGCACGACGCAAGCTATGCTCGGCCCCCCCTAGGTGAAACTCGGCTGCACAATGAGCCTAGAAAGGCGTGTGAAAGTTATGACAGTCAGCCCCATTTATCTCACAATCCATAGCTCCATTCGCGATCTCCACCGTTGATCTCGTAGCTCTCGTCGTGTTCTATCACTTTGTAGTTGAACTTTCTTGCTAATTCTTGATGGATTTGGAGAAATCGAGGGAGAAAGGTCGTGACTTTCTGGCCATTGAAAAAGAATGTGGCGGCTGCAGTTATTGGATTAGGGTTTTGTAATTTTTTCTAAATTTATGAAGGGGTGGTCTATTTATAGAATTTCAAACGACACTATTCATCCCGGAAATTCCGAACTCCGATTTAGACGCCGTAACCAGCGTACCTAGGGTTTATCCCGTGTTCCGGACACAATGGAACAGGTTTCGGAAGCTAATTCGGAAGTATGTGCGAGTTATGGCTGAAAACGTTCAATTTAAATTAAACCGATTTAACTCGATTTCTAGGCGTTTTAATTTGTACCGGACAAACGGTAAATCCGATTGACTTGAAATTTGAAACCTTAAAATAATATCACATTACGGATCCGATGAAACTGGTTTCGTTGAAATCCGAGACTTTTTGAAAAATGGCTATTTTGACTCGCCAAATTTAAATTAAAAATAATTCGATGCGTTTCGAGCTGCCACGATCAAACGATAACTCCGATTGACACGAAATTTGAAATCCGGTAGTAACTAACTATTACGGATCCAATGGAACTGGTTTCGTTCAATTCTGAGACTGTTCAAAAATTGGCTATTTTACAGTCGATTATTAAATATTAAAATATTCAATTTTCACAGATTAACTTTTAATTCGATTTTAAAAGTTCTAAAATATCGTTCTAACTCCCATATGATAAAATAAAATTTTACAAATTATTTTCAATCATATTTAACTCAATTTTCAATTATTTCTATAATTTAACGTATTAAATTATCGATTTAATTATCCAATTAAATCCAATAATTCAAATAAAAATTTATTTGACTTATAAATTCACTAATTAATATTTAAAATTAATTAAATATCCAAATTTTAATTTATAAAAATTCTGGGTCGTTACAATAAATATGCTTCTAATTACTATTATTTTGTATATATGTAAATTATAAATGGAACTATAATTTGTAATGCAAAATAAATATCTTAAAAATAAATTAGATTTAAAACTCTACATTTTTAAAACACTAGCATATATATAGTTATTAATTAAAGTATAGATAGTTGAAGTTTAAAATAAGAATAAATAAAGGGTTTTATCATTTTAAGTAAACATTGTAATAAAAAGGAAATATAAAAAAATATAAAACATAAACAAATATAAAATATATGTATAAAGACATGTGTAAGCTAGGAATGTCATACTAATAAAAGTGTCAAAAATACTTGTTTAAATGAATTTCCTCATTTTCAAAATATAATAAAAAGGAGAAAATAATAAGAACTAGGTGTTGTATAATTCATACACTTATATATATATATATATATATATATATATATATATATATATATATATATCAATCCCTTTCTTTCTTTCATCTTTCAAAATCTAAAACCAAAACCAGAGAATAAAAAGAGAAAAACTAAACAACTTCACCAAGTTTCAACTGAAAAAAGCAAAGTTTCAAATTCAAGTTCATCACAACTCAATAGATCAAGCTTCTAGTTTCAAAGATCAAATTAGTTGTTCCAGATTTCAGTAATGAAATGCAGTTTTGTCAGGATCCGAAGGTCGGCATTCTTATGTCCACTGTATCAAATGCCGCATAATCGAATGCCGGAAAACCGAATTGTTAGGGTTAAAAGAAGAGGTAGAAGAAAAAGATAGAAGAAGTTAGAAAACAGAACAGAAACAATATCAGAATCTCACATATCGCAGCGGAACAACATATAATAGATAAATGAATAATCTTTAAAACAAAGAACTATATAAGTTATTACATTACATCCCATCATCATCAGAGTGTACAACAACAATATACAACACAACAAAACAATGGACAGTTATACAAACATGTCCTTACAAGTGAGTTTACAGCGGAAAGATAATATCATATACAAGTAATATGTCTCACCATCCAGCTCGCCACTTGAGCTCCATAGCACTTCTTAATCCAGAATGACCTGATAACCTGACTCTAGACTGCCCGTGTGGAAAATTATGGGCACCCAGAGTTTAGGAAGAGAACAATAAACTCGAGGTCAGTCATGGGACTGGTGTGAGAACTCAAAACAGTTACTTATCTTTTAAAACAACAACAACAAGGGAAGTGGAAAAATATCCGCAATGCTTTTGAAAAATGAAACTACCATAAGGCCTCCCCGCACACACACAATGCAAACGCAGAATTGGAGGAGATTTCTCCTTATGATAGTCAAAGATGCTTACTACGCAAACAAATCATTTTTGATATTATTATTAGTGCATAGTGATGAAAGCATTTCGAAAATAGAATATAAATCTTAGTCAGCATAGGTACCATAATATTATGCCTGCTATAGCTACCTCCTGAGGAGGCAGGTTATACAACTAAAACCGTACAAGGCTCGTATTGTTTCTTTGGATTTTCCAACAAATGGTCAGGCTAAGGAACTTCCTACTGCCACATGGGATCGCCTCTGGCGGGACATCCCGAGAACTTAACCAGCTCTCTGCCAACACAAGGCCGGGTTACCTTTGTAACTAGGTAACTACTACACGAATATGCCACCCCCGGTCCTTTGGGACCTTTATCCGAGGGCCCTCGATCACCAAGCAACAACCACACAGAAAAATGAGATTGGAGCAACCACATAGGTTAAGCATCAGGGCTCCATACCTGACACCACCCTTTTCCAAATGGGAATGACATACCCTAAAGGGCGCGACCCTCATAACCTTGCCGCATATTCCTGTTTCGACCATTTCCGGAGTGTGAGGTCTGACGAAGTCTCGTCCACAAAGCTACGCTTTTTCACAAAGCCATGCTTTGATCAACAAATGATCAATAAATAATCATCACACAGCAACACTCAACATGCCACATTACCAAATTGGGAGTATATCGCTGATAACCTTCAACTACAAAACCTCTAAGGGTGTTAAGTTAAGAGAATAAATTCTCCGCCACCAACGGAAATGTACTTGAAAGAAATCTGCTTTATATCTCAAAATGTAATGTCAGACGTGTAACCATACAAGTCTGTTCCGGGTTCGAACAGAACCGAAGGCACTTCCAAAGAAGCCCTTACAATCCGGGTATTCACAATCCCGATCGAATTTCCCATCACAAAAGAAATCTCCATACCATAGCTAACGGTGCAGAGACAATCGATAGGTCATCCTATCGTTTTCGCAAACACCCAGTCTTCACCGCCGGTCTTCAATGCTATCCATTACGTCGTATCACTATTCGGAATAGGTTATCCGAATAACGAGCGCAATAATTTAAAAATAAGTGTAGCATTCAATTTCAACCAATTCGCAACAAATAGCCATTTAAGGGTCAATATTGATAGTCGGTTATTTAACTATCAATCAATATTCACAACATAACCCGATTTCAAATAATTTCCCAAATTATTTATTTTCCAAATATATCTTTACAAGATATAATTTCCACAATTCAACCATTTGAAAACCAATTTCAAATCAATTTACACCCTTACAACTTTCATTTCAAAATGGTTCATTTAAACCAATCAAATGAATCCTTACCGATTTATTAAATTTACGTTCCAAATCCGTAAATTTACTTCCACACTTTTAAAAACAAATCAATGTTTATTTTTAAACAAATTTCCCTTTCTTTTATAAATTCCACAGTGAATTTACATTTCCAAAATATCTATGAATATATGATTTTCTAATCGATTTCTAATATTCATTTTCAATTTATCTTTAAAAGATAAAATCTCAAAACATTCACTTCATATTGGAAAAACATTTCCATACTTATTTAATAATAAGTAATGCACAAATCTATTGATTTTCAACACTTGGAAAATATTCAATATACATAAATCACAATTAAGTATATAATTTATTCTTTAAGAAAAACATTCTCTTAAACACATTTATTTGAGTCAAAATGAATGTTGCGCAAAACATCGTTGCGACAACCCAAAATCACTAGTATAGGGATTCTAAATTAAGATAGATATATAAATCCCAATACTATATAAAACATTTCCTTTCGGAAATCATTTACTATAACAACAGTGTTATAGTCCACCATTTCCTTATTTCTCGAAAACGTCTATTTCAACAATGAATGTTGGAATCTATGGTTTCGATACTTAATACATTTTAAAACATCTTTAAATCGTTTTAATTCTATTTAACCTATCACTTTCCCAAAACATTTCTTTAATATTCAATTCACTGTCCAAAATCATGAATATACTTTGTTAACAAAATTCAATTTCTACATATTTTATTTAAAGGATTATCCACTGTCCAAAATCGTGGATATACTTCCTTTAATAAGCTTTCATTTTTACCTATCAAGTTCAATTGGTTTTGGATTTATAAAACAATGTTTACAAATTCAGACACACACACACACACACACATATATATTCTATAAAAACATCAACTTATAAAATTCCTTAATTAACGAATTCTATTTATATCTTATTTAAATGCCAAAATTCGATTTGTTAGTTAATTACTTATAAATCATTTATTTTACAAAAATCCATTCATTTTATAACTTCACAATTTTGTAAATCTATAGATTTCACCCACTTATGAAATCCATTTATGCTTCATTTTTAACACTCATAAAAACTCGTTTTATAATTCCAATATTTCAATTTATAAATATCAATTTTATAAATCTTTTAGATAAATCATTTATAATAATTCAAAAATCCCAATTTGAACCATTTTATAAATTAATCAACCACTTATTTCAAAAATCACTTTTTGGTTATATTTCACCAAAATCATAATTTTTTTATAACATAAAAATCTCAACGCTTATTTATTTAAAATGAATCAATTCCAAAATAAATTTTATTATAAATTCTGAACTTAAATTTTCATAAATCCAATTTTATTTATTTTCGGCATCTAACGATACCAAAATATATTCGGCTAAAATTTAGCCTTTAACGATTTCAATCACAAAGATAATCACGCAGATTATACATATATCAATAAATAGATCAACACACAACATTGAAACCAATTCAATTATTTGAGGAATCCAGTTGGATCCCTCCAACCTGTTTTCCTGCATTCAAACATGTTAGCACAATACCAATTCCACTTCAAGGCGGAATATCGCGGTATATGTGATTTATAAAATACTATCCGCTATTATGCGGCGCAATAGGGTCTCATCCGCTATATAATGCGGGAAATCAACTCCAAATACATATATAATACTAATTCCATATCAAGTTGGAATTATCGCGGTATATGTTTTTAATAAATAACATCCGCTTAATATACGGCGTATAAGGTCTATTTCAAAACAATAGATAATAACTATCGTCCAATCACACAATCAAGCAATTTTAAATCTAACTATTTAAAAATTAAATCGAAACAACTCGATTGAGTGAGAAGTTCCCACCTTAGGTTTCCGATAACAGTTGTAGCATTTTATTTCTAATAAAATTAAACGTGCGTTTAATTTTACCCGAAATTTTCACTAGCTTCAAATGACTCCAATCTAGCTCCATTGCGTAGTGCTCGCCAAAGCGAAGCCAACGCAACTCGTTTCGTGATTTTTCGACCTCGTTTGAAAGGGTTATACTATTTTAAAGTTTGTACAAATTTAATTATAATAATATACAAAATTATTAACTTCCAAACCCAGAAATCATCTCGGCCGTAGTTCTCTTGCTCCACATCAGGACCGCTCGCGCTCTTCTCCTTCACCAGGAAAAAATCGCGTACCCTACCCATGAAGCCGCCGAACATCAAGGAATTTCGCAACCACCTGCGACTATCTTTAGGTCGATCAACAACCTTCGTTCAACTCGCCTATCCAAGTCCTACCCACGGCCAGAGCCTTATCGAGCTCAGCCACGCCATAATCTTGAAATGCGTGCGGAACAATAGCCGAACGCGACCGATTTGGAACTCCAATGATGCTTCGTTCATCATCATCTCCATATGGATCTCAAGATCACTCAATGCTCTACGTTTTTCATGTTGAAAGTTTTTCATAAATGTCGTTGGATTTGAAGAAAATGAGGAAAGAACGAAATTAAATTTCGGCCATTCATTTGGTTGGAGGCGGCCTGAAGTTTAAAACCCTAGCTAGGTTTTGTTTTGGGAAAATTGTGAAAAAAGATGGGTTTATATATAAAATTCTCAAATTACTATTCACTCGAAATTTTCCAAACTCCAAACGAAGCGTGCCGGCTAGCGTTTCTTGGGTTTACTCCGCGTTCCGGACACAAAGGAATATGTTTCTGGGGCCAATTCGATCATCTGTGCGAGTTACGGCAATAAATGATCAAATTTAAATTAAATCGATTAGACCAAATTTCTATGCGTTTTAGCTTGCCCCGGACAAACCGTAAATCCGATTGACACGAAATTTGAAATCTTACAATAATATAACATTATGTATCCGATGAAACTAGTTTCGTCGAAATCCGAGACTGTTTGAAAAATGGCTATTTTCACTAGTCGATTAAATATTGAAGTATTCAATTTTTACAATTTAAATTTTAATTCAATTTTAAAAGTTTACAAACATTATTCTAACTCCAATATGATTTAATATAACTTTATAAATAATTTTTAATCACATTAAACCAAATTTCCAATTATTTACGTAATTTCAAATATTAAATTGCCGATTTAATTATCCAATTAAATCCAGATATTCGAAAAATAAATTATTCGACTTACAAATTTAACTTATTGATATTTAAAATAGATTAAATATCTGAATTTCAAATGACAGAAATTATGGGTTATTGCAAACTTCCCCCCTTAAAAGAATTTCGTCCTCGAAATTACCAAGTAAGAAAAAGTTTTGAAATCCATTAACTTTTCAAAACAAACCGTTCAAATTTGATTCACAAATCTCTTAAGCGTTAACTTTTCCAAAAATTCAATAGTTAAACTTCTTACAAAACTTCACTAATATTTTCAAATCCATATATAGTTATCTTTTCAAAATCAACTATATCGTTTAACCTTTAACTTCAAATCAAAACTTAGTTTTCACAAAAAAAATTCCAAAATTTCCCGAAAATTTTCTAACGCCTTAAATTTTCAAAAAATTTCGCCATAACCTCCTTCGTACGGAGGAGCTTTTACAATATCACAATAGATATAAATATATATACATCGACCCACCCGGTCGGAAAAACAGAAAAACAGCTCATATTTCCTATTTTTATTGCGTAGGCGTACCTTTTTAGCATTTTTAAGCAAAGCAGTTATTTATTGCGCAACCCAATCCCGCTAACGGTAGCCCGGTACCTATACTTACTCAATATAAACACGTAAGTGACATATATAAGAAGTTATTAACATTTTATTCTTTTAAATAACTACAACACATGCATATTAACAGAAATCATATTAAACCAGGTTTATAAACAACTTATATGATTTCAACATTCCTTGTAACTGTTTACAGCCAATTCATATACAACGACATTCATTTATTCATTTTCAATTAGTTTACATTCACTAATTTACATTCACATTTGTTCACTTTCAATTCAAATCAATTTCCATTCAATTTAAACTTACTTAACTTCCAATTTGAATTTAATTGCTTTAGCTTTCAATTTTATTCATTCAATTGCATATGAATTTCTATTCAATCAATTAACAATAATTTGACAACCAATATATAACCAACACAGGCAAATTTATTCTCTTTACATTGAACATTCATATTCACTTTGTTTACCTTCGATTTGGTTTAACATTCAATTAGCCTTAAATGAATTAACACTTATATCCATTATTCCATATCAATTCATTACATTTGATTGATTAATATCCAATTCATTAATTCAATTACTAATTTATTTTACAAATAAAGTTGAATCTTCTTTACATAACTCAAGTTCATATCCATTTAATTCACTTCATTATTTTACTTCAATACCAAAATCAACTTCATTCAACATCACTTAAGTTATATTCCTTTTAAACATCATTTGTTTAACTTTAACTTAAATTTCCATTTCAATAACATATCGAATCCAGTTAAAATCCAATTCAAATTCCAACTCCAAAGTAAATTATATTAATCTTTTACCAAAGTCAATTTTATCACTTATTCAGATTCATACCTCGTTTTGCTTAACAAAGTTGTTTAACCATTTTTAATAATCGGTTTTACTTACATCTTCATATTTAATAAAGTTATACAACTTATTATTCCACTTCTAAATCTGATTTAATTTATTTAACTTCCTTCAGTTAAATTTCACATCATATATTTTATCATACTAATTCAAATTTATTTCAACTTTACTAAAATTAAATCTTTATTATCTCATATTATAAGTTCAAAACTTGAAAACTTATATTCAATAATGACAACTTGAATTTTAATTTCAAATTTGATTATCACAACAAAATTCAAATTTTTAATTTACTATGGTAGCAAATGCATCACACAGAAACTCGAAAATGATACTGATGATGCTGCAGTCATCACCCTTACTATTTCCCAGCAACAATAGTGAATCCAATGCTTTAGATTCTTTCAAAAAATTTCCTTTTATTTATAAATCACATTTATAAATCTTGCTTATATAATTTCACTATTTAACTTTACTTATACAAGATTATTTCGCAATTGTAAATCATTTCAATTATAATTCTATACTTATACAAGTGTTACTCTTATATAATTTATTCTTTCACAATTGTTGTTTTTATTCAGATTATTTGAACAACTTTGATTCACTTATATATTTCCTTACATTTTCAACAATCAAACAATTAATTCTATATATACAGTTTGATAATTCTAAAAAATTATTCCTTTATAAATAAAATATAATCGAGGTAAAATTATTTCATTTACCCAATTTAAAATGATACTATGTCGGTTTATCTCGTTTAAGAGTTTAGAAACCCCTATCGGTACAGTTAGCTAGACTGCACCGACCAAATCTATATACAATCAACTGATAAGTCAACACAATACCAAACAATTTCATATTCACTAACAAATATGCTCTCATATCTATTATTACACTCAACTCATTCTAGAGTACTGCTGACTCTATCTCTAATGAGTAATCCCCAACAGAGCCAAGGTTGTCACTTAACCATATGCTCTGATACCACATGTAACGAAATGCGGTTTTGTTGGGATCCGAAGGTCGGCATTCTTACGTCCACTGTATCAAATGCCGCATAATCGAATGTCGGAAAACAGAATTGTTAGGGCTAAAAGAAGAGGTAGATGAAAAATATAGAAGAAGTAAGAAAACAGAACAGAAACAATATCAGAATCTCACATATCGCAGCGGAACAACATATAATAGATAAATGAATAATCTTTAAAATAAAGAACTATATCAGTTATTACATTACATCCCATCATCATCAGAGTATACAACAACAATATACAACACAGCAAAACAATATACAGTTATAAAAACATGTCCTTACAAGTGAGTTTACAATGGAAAGATAATATCATATACAAGTAATACGTCTCGCCATCCAGCTTGCCACTTAAGCTCCATAGCACTTATGAATACAGAATGACCTGATAACCTGACTCTAGACTGCCCATGTGGAAAATTATGGGCACCCAGAGTTTAGGAAGAGAACAATAAACTCCAGGTCAGTCATGGGACTGGTGTGAGAACTCAAAATAGTTATTTATCTTTTAAAACAACAACAACAAGGGAAGTGGAAAAACATCCGCGATGCTTTTGGAAACTGAAACTACCATAAGGCCTCACCGCATACACACAATGTAAACACAGAATTGGAGGAGATTTCTTCTTATAATAGTCAAAGATGCTTACTACGCAAACAAATCATTTTTGATATTATTATTAGCGCATAGTGATGAAAGCATTTCGAAAATAGAATATGAGTCTTAGCCAGCATAGGTGCCATTATATTATGCTTGCTATAGCTAACTCCTGAGGAGGCAAGTTATACAACTAAAACTGTACAAGGCTCGTATTGTTTCTTTCGATTTTCCAACAAATGGTCAGGCTAAGGAACTTCCTACTGCCACATGGGATCGTCTCTAGCGGGACGTCCCGAGAACTTAACCAGCTCTCTGCCAACACAAGGCCGGGTTACCTTTGTAACTAGGTAACTACTACACGAATATGCCACCCCCGGTCCTTTGGGACCTTTGTCCGAGGGCCCTCGATCACCAAGTAACAACCATACAGAAAAATGAGATTGGAGCAACCACATAGGTTACGCATCAGGGCTCCATACCTGACACCACCCTTTTCCAGAAGGGAATGACATACCCTAAAGGGCGCGACCCTCATAACCTTGCCGCATATTCCTGTTTCGACCATTTCTGGGGTGTGAGGTCTGAAGAAGTCTCGTCCATAAAGCTACGCTTTTTCACAAAGCCACGCTTTGATCAACAAATGATCAATGAATAATCATCACACAGCAACACTCAGCATGCCACATTACCAAATTGGGAGTATACTGTTGATAACTTTCAACTACAAAACTTCTAAGGGTGTTAACCTAAGAGAATAAATTCTCCGCCACCAACGGAAATGTATGTGAAAGAAATCTGCTTTATATCTCAAAATGTAATGTCAGACATGTAACCATACAAGTCTGTTCCGGGTTCGAACAAAACCGAAGGCACTTCCAAAGAAGCCCTTGCAATCCGAGTATTCACAATCCCGATCGAATTTCCCATCACAAAGGAAATCTCCATACCGTAGCTAGCGGCGCAGAGACAATCGATAGGTCATCCTATCGTTTTCACAAATACCCGGTCTTCACCACCGGTCTTCAATGCTATCCATTACGTTGTATCACTATTCGGAATGGGTAATCCGAATAACGAGCGCAATAATTTAAAAATAAGTGCAGCATTCAATTTCAACCAATTCACAACAAATAGCCATATAGGGGTTAATATTGATAGTCGGTTATTTAACTATCAATCAATATTCACAACATAACCCGATTTCAAATAATTTTCCAAATTATTTATTTTCCAAAAATATCTTTACAAGATATAATTTCCATACTTCAACCATTTGAAAACCAATTTCAAATCTATTTACACCCTTACAACTTTCATTTCAAAATGGTTCATTTAAACCAATCAAATAAATCCTTACCGATTTATTTAATTTACGTTCCAAATCCATAAATTTATTTCCACACTTTTAAAAATAAATCAATGTTTATTTTTAAACAAATTTCCCTTTCTTTTATAAATTGCATAGTGAATTTACATTTCCAAAATATCTATGAATATACGATTTTCAAATCGATTTCTAATATTCATTTCAATTTATCTTTAAAAGATAAAATCTCAAAACATTCACTTCATATTGGAAAAACATTTCCATACTTATTTAATAATAAGTAATGCACAAATCTATTTATTTTCAACACTTGGAAAATATTCAATATGCTTAAATCACAATTAAGTATATAATTTATTCTTTAAGAAAAACATTCTCTTAAACATATTTATTTGAGTCAAAATGAATGTTGCGTAAAACATCATTACGACAACCCAAAATCACTAGTATAGGGATTCGAAATTAAGATAGATATATAAATCCCAATACTATATAAAACATTTCCTTTCAAAGCCATTTACTGTAACAATAGTGTTATAATCCACCATTTCCTTATTTCTCGAAAACATCTATTTCAACAAGGAATGTTATAATCTATGGTTTCAATACTTAATACATTTTAAAACATCTTTAAATCGTTTTAATTCTATTTAACCTACCACTTTCCCAAAACATTTCTTTAATATTCAATTCACTGTCCAAAATCATGAATATACTTTGTTAACCAAATTCAATTTCTACATATTTTATTTAAAGGATTATCCACTGTCCAAAATCGTGGATATACTTCCTTTAATAAGCTTTCATTTTAACCTATCAAGTTCAATTGGTTTTGGATTTATAAAACAATGTATACAAATTCACACACATATATATAAATTTTATAAAAACTTCAACATATAAAATTCCTTAATTAACGAATTTTATTTATATCTTATTTAAATGCCAAAATCCGATTTACTAGTTAATTACTTATAAATCTTTTATTTTACAAAAATCCATTCATTTTATAACTTCATAATTTATAAATCTATAGATTTCATCCACTTATGAAATCCATTTATGCTTCATTTTTAGCACTCATAAAAACTCGTTTTATAATTCCAATATTTTAATTTATAAATATCAATTTTATAAATCTTTTGTATAAATCATTTATAATAATTCAAAAATCCCAATTTAAACCATTTTATAAATTAAGCAACCACTTGTTTCAAAAATCACATTTTGGTTATATTTCACCAAAATCATAATTTTTTTATAACATAAAAATCTCAACGCTTATTTATTTAAAATGAATCAATTCCAAAATTAAATTTTATTATGAATTCTCAACTTAAATTTTCATAAATCCAATTTTATTTATTTTTGGCATCTAACGATACCAAAAATATATTCGTCTAAAATTTAGCCTTTAACAATTTCAATCACAAAGATAATCACGCAGATTATAAATAGATCAATAAATAGATCAACACAAAACATTGAAACCAATTCAATCATTTGAGGAATCCAATTGGATCCCTCCAACCTGTTTTCCTACATCCAAAGATGTTAGCACAATACCAATTCCACTTCAAGACAGAATATCGCGGTATATGGGATTTATAAAAGACTATCCGCTATTATGCGGCGCAATAGGGTCTCATCCGCTATATAATGTGGGAAATCAACTCCAAATACATATATAATACCAATTCCATATCATGTTGGAATTATCGCGGTATATGTTTTTAATAAATAACATCCGCTTAATGTATGGCGTATAGGGTCTATTTCAAAACAATAGATAATAACTATCATCCAATCACACAATCAAGCAATTTTAAATCTAATTATTTAAAATTTAAATCGAAACACTTCGATTGAGTGAGAAGTTCTCACCTTAGGTTTCCAATAACAGTTGTAGCGTTTTATTTCAAATAAAATTAAACGTGAGTTTAATTTTACCCGAAATTTTCACTAGCTCCAAATGACTCCAATCCTGCTCCATTGCGTAGTGCTCGCCAAAACGAAGCCAACGCAACTCGTTTCGTGATTTTTCGACCTCGTATGAAAGAGTTATACTATTTTAAAGTTTGTACAAATTTAATTATAATAATTTACAAAATTATTAATTCCCAAACCCAGAAATCATCTCGGCCGTAGATCTCTTGCTCCACATCAGGGCCGCTCGTGCTCTTCTCCTTCACCAGGAAAAAATCGCGTAACCTACCCATGAAGCCGTCGAACATCAAGGAATTTCGTAGCCACCTGCGACTATCTTTAGGTCGACCAACAACCTTCGTTCAACTCGCCTATCCAAGCTCTACCCACGGCCAGAGCCTTGTCGAGCTCGGTCACGCCATAATCTCGAAATTCGTGTGTGAACAATAGCCGAACGCGGCCGATTTGGAACCCATTGATGCTTCGTTCATCATCATCTCCGTATGGATCTCAAGATCACTCAATGCTCTACGTTTTTCATGTTGAAAGTTTTTCATAAATGTCGTTGGATTTGAAGAAAATGAGGGAAGAACGAAATTTAATTTCGGCCATTCATTAGGTTGGAGGCGGCCTGAATTTTAAAACCCTAGCTAGGTTTTGTTTTGGGAAAATTGTGAAAAAAGATGGGTTTATATAGAAAATTCTCAAATTACTATTCACTTGAAATTTTTCGAACTCCAAACGAAGCGTGCCAACTGGCGTTTCTATGGTTTACCCCGCGTTCCGGACACAATCGAATATGTTTCGGAGGCCAATTCGATCATCTGTGCGAGTTACGGCAATAAACGATCAAATTTAAATTAAATCGATTAAACCAAATTTCTATGCGTTTTAGCTTGCCCCGGACAAACCGTAAATCTGATTAACACGAAATTTGAAATCTTACAATAATATAACATTATGGATCCGATGAAACTGGTTTCGTCAAAATCCGGGACTATTTGAAAAATGGCTATTTTCACTAGTCGATTAAATATTAAAATATTCAATTTTCACAATTTAACTTTTAGTTCAATTTTAAATGTTCACAAACATTATTCTAACTCCAATATTATTTAATATAACTTTATAAATCATTTTTAATCACATTAAACCTAATTTCCAATTATTTACGCAATTTCAGATATTAAATTGCCGATTTAATTATCCAATTAAATCCAGATATTCGAAAATAAATTATTCAACTTACAAATTTTACTTGTTGATATTTAAAATCAATTAAATATCCGAATTTCAAATGACAAAAATTCTGGGTCGTTACAATGTCAAAACTTTCCTCTGTTCAAATTTTTACAGTGAGTAAACTTCACCTTTAAAAGCCAAATCTACTTTATTATCTGATGGATGTGATAAATAATGGAAGTAATGTTGTGAAAATGTTTTGCATGGTTGTATAAATATGCTTTACATGTATATCAGTATGAAGTTGTTGTGTGTATATATATGCATGTCTGTGTTTAGATGTGTATGTCTGTGTTTTGTTTCAACAGACCAAACTTACTCAAAATTTGATTCCTCTTCATTTAGACCATTATAGATTATGAATTTTAAGGGAAATATGTTTGTATTAACTAAATCTTATTTTAAAAATAATTATAAGTGTAATTAGTAAGTGTTTTACTGGGAAGTTAGAAATTACAGTGCAAATGAAGTATTACAGGGAAATAGTCTATCTTAATTTCAGGTTTTACCTTTATAATCAGATTTGATATTGAAAACTATGATTTTTAATGGTAATTTCATGATTTTTAACTTAGTAAATTAAGAGAAATTATAGTTTGAACGGAAATTTGGTTTTTGTTGATTTCTGGTGATTGGAGGTTCTGGGGAAGTCGGGGCTGTTGTTGGAGGTAGCTCGATGTCGAGGAGCTAGAGAAAAATGGTCGTCAATTTTTTAGATCAACGTGGAAGGGGACGGCGACGATGTAGGGTTTAATACCTTGTTTGGGTCGATGATGATTTCGAGGCTAGTGCAACGTCGGGGAGGTGCCGAGTTGGCTCGGAGGTGGGGAAAAGGAAGAGGAAGGTATGGTGCAACTCCAGGCGTGGCGACGTGGTATCCGATGATTGGAGGTGGCGATGCAAGATGGTTTTGGTAATCGAGTTTTCGTTCCAGTAATGTTTGATTAGCTCGATTTCGTTTTCGTGTTCGTCGTGTGGTTCTGAGTAGCGAAGTCGATCGTGCATGTCAACGTTGACTTGCTGATGGTGGCGGCAAGGACCGGAGTAACTCCGGTCATGCATGCATGTGCACTAGTGTCAGTTGATTTTTGTAGGCAGAGGTAAGGATCAGGCATTGAAAGAGAAGAAGAGAAGGAGAGGGAATGAAGGGGTTGGGCTCGGGTCTGCATAGGGTTTGGATCGGGTTTGTACGCAAGTGAATTGACAAGTTTTTTAAAAAAAAGAATAAAAAAAGAATGAAGGTAAGTATGAAAGAATAAGTACAAAACAAACAAGTTTTTCTCAAGAAAGTTTTCTCAACCCATTTCTTTAAAATGTTAAATGTTTGCTTAATATTATTTAGTTATGGTTATATAAATAATTTATTTTAAATTAAATTAAGCTTAGAATAATTTGTTTATATGTCCATTATTTTAAATTAATTCCTAAGTTTATTAAATTAAAATTAAACAGTATAATTGAGTAAATGGTTAAGGAAAATAAAATGTTTTTAACTATTAATTGATTTAAAGATCTTAGTTATTTTGTATGTTAATAATAAATTAATTCCAAATATTTAATTTAAATAAAAATTTAAATGACAATCATGTAAATGGTTAAGATGAATGTTTTAAACTTTTAAAATTAGTCAAAGGTCTTAAGTTATTTTACATGTTAATAATTATTTAATTCCAAATAGTTATTTAAATAAAATATAAATGGCATGCAATTAATTAATGACAATTAAGAATGGTTATAAGTAATTAATTAATGTTTTGTTAAATTAAATAATTAGAAATGGTGTGACCAGTTAATCTAGCTTATAAATAATTAATTTGAATTGAATGCTTTGGATTGTTTAATATCTCTGGTATGTTAATGGGTGATATTCTATGATATGAAATGTTTTGGTTGAACTGTGATAAATGTGAGTTATTTATCTGATGAATTTCTGTGTGAATATGAACTTCTGAATTTAAATTAAGTTGCTTTACTTAAACAACTTGGCCTTAAAAGACGGCGATTGGATTTCGATGAGACCGGGATCGGATATCAAATTGTTATCTGGAAACTACATCGATCCAAATTAAGCGATAGGTCGTCAAATCTCAAGTGAAGATTTGAAATGAAGATTCAGAATGCAAGGGCTATTTTTCGTTAACTCTAAAGATGATTCCAAAATGAGTGTAGCGGAGATAGTGCCTTCGCTTCCGTTCGGACCCGGAATGGACTAGTATGGATGAATGCTATCAGACCATAGTCATTGGAGGACGATGAGCATTCCAAGATATGTGTGCTATAAAGGTCATCGTAGACTCGAGCCTCATCAACCAAGAATGGGTAAAACAGGGGAGGTGCAGCAAGGCTAAGTGGGTAGCATCCAAGTATGATAAGATTTTCCCCTCTCTAGATGTCCCTTTTTTGGCTGTGTGGACGGTTGTTGGCCACAACCGTGGGGTTGTCTTATTCGGACTATCCAATAAGGGGTAGCTCTGGCCTTGCGTTGTAGGGGATCAAGGAGGATCCTCGGTACTCTGATCTAAACCATATACTGCGACGGGTAGTACCCCAGTAGCCCGGCCATTGTATTGAATTCAATCTCCAATAAGTGTCCGTACAGTTTTGATTGTGCCCAACTATGTTGGAACTTGAGATGTATGCATTCCAGCTATTTCCTATTTTATATTGCAAAACCCTAGACACTATTATAATATAACTGGATTTCCTATCAAAAATTTTGGTTACGTAAGGGAAAAACTCTCCGTGTTTATTTGCGGAGAGTCTTATGGGGTACCTTTGATTTCAAAATATTTTCAAGTTAAACAACTTAAACTGTTTACTCACACCAGACCCATGTCTGACTCGGAGTTTATTTTCTGTTTTCTTAAATTCTTGGGTACTCAAATTTTTATGAGTAGCCAAACGTGTTTTGAAGAAAGGCTTGGAGCAGGAGGCTTTTGCGTATCTATGTATATCTTTTCCGCTGTATTAGTATCTCTGTTTGCATTTTGGGTTGTAATAGATAGACGGGTCATTCCGACAATCTAATATGATGTTTGTAAAACTGAATGACTTTGAAGATGGTATTAGTGACCACGGTGTAATATCTATGTGATGTAATATATTGATTTCATTCCGTTGTGAGATTATAAGATTATTCAGTTCTTTCTTTTTATCTATTTCTTTTCTACCAATTTCTTTCTATTTTACGGTGCGTCTTTTTATGGAATGGAAGGCGGGTCATCACAGCTTTATCTTCTTATATTATAGGAAGTAGTTCTATTCTATTTGGTTGGTTATGAAAACTGTGCTAAAATTTCATTTCCATATTTTAATACTAAATAATGCTATAAACAATAATCCATAACTATAAGGTATTTCTTTTGTTATCTCTTTACTTTTTGGATAGTGCAAAATACAGTAGTTTCTCTATTTTACACTAATTCCCTTTTTCTTTCTTTTATTCCTGCAATTACGTTTATTATTATCTTTTTAAATATTAAACTATAGAAATGTATTCTATTTTCTAAGGCAACCAACTAATCTGCCACGTACTTCCAAATCATATTATTAGATTTTTCTTTAAGTTATTACTTTCGTTTTAGCGTTATTACTATAAATTTCTATTTTTCTCCTTTTATTTCAGCTTTTCTTATTTTACATTTAATTTATGTAAAACCAGTATTCTTCTACTTTAGTTCGTACTTGCGAATTCTTCTCTTTACTATTTAATTCGCATAAAAAGGATTAAAAAGAAGCTAACATTTACAGTCAACTGTAACTTCTTACTTTTAGGCTTATGTCTTTCTCTAACTATCAAGCTTAATATTTATTAAATATAAGCTATCTAATACAATTTACAGTCTCAACATAACTAATAACAGAATTAATTACTGAAATAAATACTAAATAAAATTGTTTAACGAGAATCTGATGATAATATATCATAAACATAAAAACTATATAATTAAATCCACTTACGTGTCGTCCTTAGCTTTAATCCTTATCCCTTTTAATTTGCTATGCTTTTCTCCACTTTTTCCCCTTTTTGATTCACTTTAAATACTCTGATTTGTTTGTATGCATTTTGTAACGTCCCGCCATTTCGCACGCTTTAAATCGAGGATAATCCACACACGTCAGACTTAAAACATACAAAGGGGCGGATTGTTATGGGGTAAATAAGAAAACAGAGAAGAAGAAGAAAAAAAACAGAATCTTACAGCGGAACGATAAAATATAATAATCAATATATAGTTCATAAAACTGTTTTACAAAACATTTGATTTTTCTTTATACAATAAATATCAGAGTTCACATACCAGCAAATAAAAATCGATGCGGCGGAATACAGTGTGTAGTGGAATAATATAATAATGATGATGATGATGATGAAATCTTCGTCTTCGTTCTCCAGAAATAAAGTCTTCGATCTTGAAAAGCTCGGACTGACCCGAGCGAATTGAAAAGACAAAACACTCTAGTCAGAACTAAAAGATCTAATGAGAGTTAAATCAACAAAAATAAATATGAGTGCATTAACTTAAGAGATGCTCGTGATTTACATCCCTTAAGCATCCGTTAAACTATTTACTATGTAGTATACTTCTCTATTATAATAATGTCTATAGTAAAATAAACTTACTTTTTAATAGCATTAAGGAGTTACCTAATCTCCCCCTTAACACAATAATAGTCCCACTAGTCCATCCAATATCATAGTCCCTCCTGATCAGGAAGCCAACAGATGATACCACACGGGCTAGGGAGAAAACCAAACTCGTACAAGGCGCGATAGGGAAGGTGACACGGCACAACTAGGCAATGCTAGGGTAGATATACCAATTACGCTTCCGGGTCGGTGGTAACGCGTAGCCGCAGCTACCACCCACCTCGAGCCACATCCCTAAATCAAAGAAATCAAAAGTGGCCACCGAATAAAACCAAAGTCATAGTAGCATATCGAAGGGATGTGTCCGATCAAAGGTGCTACCTCATTAACCCATCAATCGCTCCTGTTTTAGCCACCTTATGCCAACTCACGGGAGTTAGGTCCGCGTATTTACCTCAAAGGAAACACTGCCACCATCCTACTTCATTCTGGAATCTCCACCATGTACACGGTTGTTAAAGTGGTTTTCGGAGTTGGCAGAGAGTATGACAACTTCCGATCCCGGTCTCTTCAACAACCAAACGTTATTATAACACCACGGTTATTTCAAATAATTTATATTTTAAAACCAGAATAAAATATTCATTTCAAAACCATATAAATACGATATCATGTTCATTTTAATACCAAATCAATATGATATCATTTATAAACCCAAATTAATATAATATCATTTTTTATTTCAAATATATCCTTTTCTAAAACCATAACATTTCGAAGTTATAATATTTCGAAACCAAACGCTTGAAATATAAAATTCCAAACATAAAAATTGAATTTCATAACTTTGAAATATAACTACACCCCTCAAATTGTTTAAGTATTACATTACTTTATAAAATAAAATAACCTCTTTGATTTCACAAATAAATTCCAAATATCGATTTGAACCTTTAAATAAACCATTTCTAATTTAATATTTCAAAGCTTAAAATTCAATATTTCAAACTAAATTTTTTAGTTCATATATACACACACACACACACACTAATTTCACTTTTCTATTTTTTTAGTTCGAAATATTTACTTAAAAATCTAGTATCCCTTCAACAAAACTCCAAATTTCAAAAATTGAATATTTCTCAATTCGATTAGACTTGATATATTTACTTAAACCACCTTAACCCTGAATTTAGTTTTAAAACCACATGTTTTTTTAAAAAAAATACTAAATTTCAATAAGTTCCAATGGATTTTTATTAGATAAATTTTTTTTATTAAATAAAATCTCAAGTCCATTTCAAAACTATTTTCTCACACCTGATTTATAAAAATCAATATAAACACTATATAAAAATATATTATTTAAGTAAATACTTCCCATATTATAATTTAATAAAATCAACTTTATTATTAAATTTATTTAGACTTTAAACAATTTTTATACATAGCTTAAAACCAAGAATCTTACTATATATAAAATAACCTTTATCAAATATCTGAATCGATATCTCATAAACCATATATATTTCTTTACGAAACCATAGAAAACATTTCAAAATTATTTTTATATATATAGGCCGCAGTGTCTATATGTAATTTTCTACCCTATGGTCAAGTGATACAGATATTTATCATGTCAATCCGCAATATAAAAATAAAAACGCGGTTATGTATAATTTCAAACCGCAATCCCGAATGAAATGAAAATGCATAGTAACTTGTAGTTTATAACCATATAAAATTCAGCATCCATTCATCCAATATCAACCATCAACCATTTATCACAATCATCAAATTCAACAATAGCATCAATATAGAACGGAAAATGAATAACAGGTATTAAATGGCAGTTTATATTCAGTAATAATTTAAATAACTGTTTAACTGTCAGTTTATATGCAATGAATAATTAATTAACAATTTAACTAGCAGTTTAGATGCAATGAATAAATTAAATAGCAATTTAATTTAAATAAAGGAAATTAACCGAGATGATGATTAAAAATATGCCAAATAACCATAACTAAATTTTAAATCACATCATATATTAATTTAACAAACATAAGAAATTTTAGAAGTTATGAGTGGGTTAAAACACTCACCTTTGAATTTAAATTGAATTTAAATTCAATTTAAACCCAAAAATTAGACAGTCTCAGAATCCATCCAAACCAGTGTCAAAGTGTTTGGAATTTCAATACGATCCTAACAAAAAAATCGCATGTGAATTGGAGTTCTTATGTGAATATTATTCGAGTTAGAATGATTGAATCGGAAATTTAAATAAAAATGAAAAAATAACAAACCAACGTATAGAGCCACGTCAGCAGTTGCATTGCGCATGCGACTTCAAAAGAAACCCTAGCTTTTCACCAGAATGCGACATCTCGATCAAACCACAGCCGCCGGCACTCAACTCCAAACGCCTACACCTACGGCCATTGCCACACAAATCGAACAGCTCCATGAGCACGCCCACACCCCGCCGCTCCTCCCTAAACTACCGCGACCTCCCATGTCATCCTCCTTTCAACGCGTCGCTGCCACGTTTCCCCCAGTTTTCTGGCGAATCCTAACAACCATTAGGCGAGCGACTACATCCCCAAGCCCTCCTCAAAGAGCCCTACAGCGCAGCGCTTTCTGATCGCAAAGATATCGAAGATCCACCGTTGAAAGCGACGGTAATCTATGGATGGTCGAAACAAACTCACTGGATTCTGGACAACCGATGCATCGAATTGAAAAATGAATAGTACCAGAAGATTATGCTCATTGAGAGCTTCAACATATATTTTTTGTGAATTTTTCTGAGGAGTTTGGATTTTTGACTTTGATTTTGAAATGGAATTGGACCTGGAATTTTATTTCTTCCATTGAGGAGGAGAGATAGCTGAATTGTGTACATACAAATGAGAATTAGGGAGGCTGGGGTTTATAACGGGGTTTATAAAGGTAGGTCAGAAATTAGAATGGATGGATAAGGTTGGATATACGCGCTAATGCCAAAGTGGCCCAAAAAGCCCGTTTCGACTCCGAAACGAAATTGGGTCAACCCATATATCAAAATAGATATTTTAAAGTATTTTAACTGCAGTGGAAAAAGTTTCAAGTTCAAATTACATCGTATGAAGAAGTTATGCTCAAATCAATATTTTCAAATTGATTTCAATTGATTTCAATTAATCGATTTCAAGGCGTTTCAAGCCCATACGATCAAAAGACAAGCCTGATCAATACGACACTTGAAATCCTACAATAATTCACCGTTACGGATCCGATGAAACTGGTTTCGTCGAAATCCGAGTCAGTGGCCAAAATGGCTATTATTACACTAATTAAATAAATTTAATTAATTGACTAAATCCAATTTTAAATTTTAAATTCTAAAATTGACAGTTTTATCATTTTTATAATTCTCAAACATTTACAATGATTTAAACAAATTTAAGTGTCAATTTAGAGAAGATAAATTTATCAATTCCAATGTTAATCTCACTTTTAGTAACTAATTTCATTAAATTCACAAATTATAAATAAAATCCTCAAAATTCCATTTAGTTAAATAAATTAATTATTATTCCATTTATTCCTGTCAAATAGGTGGATTAAATATTAGATTCAAAACTATTGCAAAAATTTCTCATATTATCTTTATTTGAAATAACGTATTATTTAACTTTTTCAATTTCATTTAATTGCCATAAAATCCAATTATTGAATTTCCCATTTCACTTAAATAAATAAAGTTTAGATTTCCGTTAATGTAGTATCTAGATATTTAATTTCATTTATTTGAAATAAACCCAATCACTATAATTTATATTCAAATAAATTAATAAATCTTAATTTACAATTCAACCAATAGTCATATTATAAATGGAATTGACATTACTTCAACTAACGTTAACGTTAAATTTTATTTATATTTATTTTAATTTATTATCAGTTAAAATTTAATATACTATAAATGGTTAACTTACAATACTTGTTACCATTAACGTTTTATTTTCACTAAAAAGCTATTAATAACAAGCCAAAAGTTGCTATTTGATATAGGCCTACTTCAGTGCATTAAATGAATGGGTAAATGATTAAAGTTTTCACTATTGCCCAATTTACACACCTTCATACTTCAATTATCAACCAACAATTTATTATGCATTATTTCATCAATTAATATCAATTTTGAATTTATTTCCCAATTTACTGATTTCATTCAATTATACCCTTACATTTTGTTTCCCTCAATGGGTAATGCATTTCATTCGATTTATTAATAATTACCCTAGTTAACCTTAACGTAGTATTAGATTAAAATTTCATTGGTTATAACCTATTGAATTAACATTCTCCGATTACCAATTTAATCTACATCAAATTGCATTAATTAAGTAAATTAACTGCAATTGATTTCAAACTAAATTTTACGAAGTAAATAAATAGGTAACTTATGACCATTGTTACCCTTAACTTTTAATTACATTTAAAAGTTCATTAATTACAACAAATGTTCCAATCAGCTATATAATTCTAATTTCGTCTTTTATTTGTGTTAACTATTTTATTTCCATTATGCTGAAATTTTCATCGCTTATACACATTTAATATCCCAATTCATTTATTTATCTTGGTTTCAAATTTTTATTAAATCAATTTCCATCTATGCATATAGTTAACATTTCTATTGATTTTACATTCAAAACTTTCAGTTAATATCTTAACTTACATAAGGTAATGTTTAATTACATTTAATTGCTATTGATTAAATATATTGGTAACGAACAATAGTTGTCACCATTATCTATTTTATAACATTTGTAAATTTATTCTTTACCTTCTACATCCCACTACTATGACGATACGAGTTTATTTCGCGCTCGAAAATCGACATCCATACTTCATATCGTATCCGAATGCCGTAGCTTCAACCATTCAAATCCAATTCGCCGGAGCTTATAACAACATTAAGTAAACAACACAGCGAAAGAAAAAGAATAATACATTGATATACAGCTTTCATACAATATCTGACACAAAGATGATCCAATAGATATCAATATACATCAGAGATACAATAGAACAACAACGGAAAGAAAATAGATAACATTAGCAACAGAACAAATAACTCCAGATAGTCTTCAAAAGAGAACTCCAGCAACAGCTCGAACCCCCCATCACATTTCACTAAGACAAGCAAGTCTCGTCCACATCCAAAGACTAAACTAGCTCCAGATAATCTACTAAACCCGACTATCTGAAAAACTAAACTCTAGACTGCCCGTGTGGAAAATTTTGAGTACCCAGAGTTTAGGAAAGAAACAATAAACTCTGGATCAGTCATGAGACTGGTATGAGTAACAAAAAAAGTTTTATCTTTAAAACAAATAAGAAATATTTTAAAATCAATTCGCAATGCTTTTTAGAAATGAGACTACCATAAGGCCTCTCTCTCACACACAATGCAAACGCAGAAGCAGAGGAGATTTATCCTTATGATAGTCAAAGATGCTTGATACGCATTAAAAAGAAACATTTGAGATTATTACTAGTGCATAGTGTAGGAAAAATCATTTCGAAAGTAAAGATTTAAATCTTAGCCAGCATAGGCATTCCGCACTTATGCCTACTATAGCTACCATCCAAACAGTGGGGCGCCTCATAAGTGAATGATAGGTTCTACAACTAAAACCGTACAAGATCGTATTGTTTCTCTGGATTTCCAACAAATGGTCAGGCCAAGGAACTTCCCATTGCCAAATGGAAACGCCTCTGGAAAGACGCCCCGAGAACCTAACCGGATCTCTGCCAACACAAGGCCGGGTTACCCTTCAAACTGGTAACTACCGACACGAATATGCCATTCCCCGATCATAATCGATCTATATACGAGGATCCTCGATTCCAACAACCACAAAATAATAAATTTGCAGCAACAACATAGGTTAAATATCTGTGCTCCATACCATGATACCACCTCTATCCAGAAGGAATGACATACACTAAAGGGGCGCTACACCCTAAAAACCTTGCCGCATCCTTTCTGTTTTGACCATTTTCGGGGTGTGAGGTCCGACGAAGTCTCGTCCATAAAGCTACGCTTTTCACAAAAGCCACGCTTTGATCAACAAATAATCAGCAGCACTCAGCATGCCACATTACCAAATTGGGAATATATCGCTGATAACCTTCAACTACATAACCTCTGAGCTCGTACGTCTCAGAGAAGGGTGTTAATGCTAAGAGAATTAATTCTCCGCCACCAACAGAAATCTATTTGAAATGCTTTATATCTCAAAATGTAATGTCAGACACACAATCCATACAAGTCTATTCTGGGTTCGAATAGAACCGAACGCACTTCTAAAGAAGTCCTTGCAATCCAGGTATTCACAATCCCGATTGGACTTCCCATCACTTAGGGAATTTCTATACCGTAGCTACTCGGTGCAGAGACAATCAATAGGTCTTCCTATCATTCTCGCAAATACCCGGTCTTCACCACCGGTCTTCAAATGCTATCCATAACGACGTATCACATATTTGGAATGGGTTATACGACCCAAAGGTCCTTTCCCGGCTAACCCGAATAGTAAGCGCAACATTTAAAACATATGGATATGAGATTTCAATTAAGTCACAACTTAATAATTCAAAATTTTCTTTCAAATGATTTAAACCAATTACCATTTCCAATCTTTTAAACAAAAAGATTAATTTCACAAAATTCACCCAGTTTCTCAAAGGTTCATTCATAAGTTTCAAAAAAATTCCATCTCAATTGGATTAATTCATTTAAATCTTTAAATCAAAGATTTGTTTCATAGCTTTCAAATCGTTCCTAAATATTCACAAAAAAGATTCGTTTCCAAATATTCATCTATAACTTAGAAAAGTATTTCAGTTTACTTGAAACCTTTTAATACAATATGAAATTCATTTCTCCTATGAAAGTTTTTTTTATCATTTAGAAATAACAGTGTTATTTTGAAAAAACCCTATTTCATTTGTACAAGTTACAATCTTTGGGTTAATTCAAATTCCCAAAAGAACAATACTTTAAAAATGGTTTGACTCATATATAACTAGTATAATATCGTTAATCCCTAGTTTCAAATCATAGAATTCAATTTCAAGTATCGAATTCAAATTTAAATCAAAATATTTAAATTCCAAAACTTAATCAAGTTATTCAAAATAAATTTCATCTTTGAAATTCCATTTCAAATAGCTTTTCACTTTAAACCCAATCCATTTTCAAAACATTTGAATTCAATATTCAAATTTAAAACTATTCAAAAATCCGTGACTTAATCGATTTCGTCGTGAAATCCATATTTGTGTGTGTATAAGTGTGGTCCCGGGGTTTAACACAATAGTGCAACATCATTCAATCATCACAGATTAAAACATAGAAATATAGTTGATAAGCGATGTAAACTATAACGCTTATCTTACAGATCACAAATATATATATCAATGTAAACAAATGGATAAATTATACACAGCTCAATCAATAGAACAAAATATCATAAATCAGATAGGACAATCAATTCAAGGCATCGCATGCAATAAAATCATTCATAAGTAAGGTCAAACATCCAATAGTCATTTACCAGTAGGCTTAATTATTTGTTTAATCCTAATTAATTCAATTTATTTCCAATTAAATTAACTACTTATGAATTAATTATCCAATCCCGATTAATTTATCACAAATCATTTGATATAAATAAATTAATCAATCACCTTAATTAATTAAATTATTCTAAATTACTTGTTAACTAAATTAATTATCCCATGATTAACTATCTCCATTAATTAATCCCTTGATTAATTACAAAGGTAATTACCCAAACTACTTTATTTATAAATCATCTTTAATGACCTTCATTAACATTCATTTAATTTCTTTTCTAAAGTAATTAAATTACATTAATCATTAATTATAAGTTTGATTAACCATTAATGATTCATTAATTAATTAAAATTTGATATATGTTTCTTAACTACATATTAATTACTTAATTCATTATTTAAACTTTAATTAATACATTTAAACTTATAATTACTAATTTAATCTATACAAATCATCAATTTATCCATTCTAATTATCTTAATGGTTAATGAATTTAAATCCTTAATCTTCATTTACTTAAAGTAAACTTATTCTTATTATCGATTTAAATTTCACTACAAATATGGTTGAAAACATTTATTTAAAATTTACTTTTGAAATTTCATTTTTTTTTAAATTATAAGTTTAAAATGAAATCTATTTATCTTTTAATCAATTTATAAAACTAACTTTAAAAACCTTTAAATTACAAATTAAAACAATTCTTTTGTTATGAAGGGCTTTTAAATCATATTCTCTTAAATTTAGAATATTTAAACTTATTTAAAATATTTAAATTTATAAACTTGCTTCTATTTCAAAAATCTGGAATTAAAATTTAAACTCAAACCCAAGCTACAAAAATTTGACTTAAACTCTCCTTTCCAAACTTCCTTTGCCCTCAAACTATTTAATTTTTTTTCTTAACTACTTAATTAAATAACACTTTAATTAATACAACAATTTGAAAATATAAACTTATTTATTCCCAACTAAGTTTCCAAACTAATCTGAGTTTATATTTAAAAAATTTGTTTTTAAAACTTGTTTAAGCTTGTTTAAAAATTTGATTTTTTTTTTAAATTCAGGAAACAGAACAGGTATGTTCTAAAACCTGGACAACATTGACCCGAGCCCCCATCATTTTGCTTTAAGTCCAACACGTCAAAACCTCGAGTAAACACTCGAGACACTTGAGAAAATCTCGAGTTCACCCATCAAAAATTTCCAGACCACTATAACAACTCCCCCGTGCACGTGTACACCGTTGACCGTCACCTCCAGTCGATGCCGTAACGCTGAGCAAGTCGATGATCGCTCATAGATCAACTCTCGATCACCTGAACTCCATCATTGTCTCGAATACGAAATCGAGACAAAAGTCGAAATCTGGAAACAGCGAGACCCCTTCAACCCCAAAACCTGTCATTGCATCGAACTCGCTGCCTCGACCACTAAAATTCGAGCGACTCCGGCTACGAACGCGCCACACTTCCAACCACCATTCCCCCATAGCACACGCGACTCGGTCGATCATCGGTGATGAACTCACCTCGTTTCCAGACCTCATCAAAACCATGTACTAAACCCTACATCCTCCTCGTCCCCTCAAATCTTGCAGTATAAAATTTACTTAACATTCTTCCCAATATCATCGATCTCTAAACTTGCTTCGTACAAAATTTCAACTTCTAAAATTCATGCAATCTCTGGGAATTGATTAAAAAGCAATTTTGGTTCAACAACGATCTGCTCTCGACATACTTGAGGAAAAATCAAAATATTTGTTTTAAAAATCATAATTTGTATAATGATTCAAATTCAAATCCTGAAATGATATATTGTGATGCTTAAATTTTGACTAATTTAAATTTGCTCAGTAGATTTGATTCCCAGAGTCAAAATAAATATTATTCTGACTTAAATATGAATTAAAACTAAAGCTTATAGTTAAGCAAACAAGTTTCATTTGAAACTTAAATTTAAACAGAGACAAGATCACAAGATTTAAATTTTTAAATCAAAACTTGTATACTGGAAGATAAAAACAAAGAACACTCTGATGAAAGCAACATACATGCCAGACATTCATATATTCACAGCAGACATCATAGATATATATTCTTTTCAAATTGACTAGCGTGTAACCAAAATTACCTACTTAAACTTTTAAAAGTGAAATTACTCACAGTTGTTTTATAGAAATGAACATAGCACTTTTATTTGGGAAGCTACAGGCTTGCTTTTCTTTAGATCTTCTTGTTTTTAATTGAGGAAGTGGTATAATGTTTTCAGTTTGTAAAATGATATTGCTTGTCTATATTTTTGATAAATGAAAATGAACTAGAGGATACAAACATATAGAAGAAAAGATTGCAGTTTGATATTAATATACAAGCTACAGGTGATATGTTTGTACAAAATAGGCATGGCTGAAGATAATCTTACATTAAATGCATGAGGTATGTTGCATTAATTACTTGCAACTTTATGCAGGCTGAAATGGTCCTAAGCAAGCTTGAATTGACTTTGTTCCATGCCTGGTTGCTTTCAAAACTTAATGTATATTATTGTTTTGTAATATTTCATACATAGGTTTACTTTGTCTACAGCCTCTATTATTTCCTTTGTTCTTTATGTTTGTATTTGTTTGTATTTCTTCTTTTGTTTTGTTGACTAACAGAAGTTGATGGCTGGTATTTATTATATTTGTCTTTTGTTTGTTCATGCTTATGTATATGTCTAGTTATTGGTTATAGACTTTAACTTATATATGTACAAATATATTTTATTTTGTGTCTTTCTTTTGTTTCTTGTTTGTTTCGGCCATTTATTTTATTGCCTTTGTTTTATATGCTTATGCATATCACTTTTTTTTTCTATTTCCATTTGTTTGTTTTGTTTATGTTTGATAGATACTTATTTTACTTTATGTACATATTTTAAAAGTTGTTTTAGTTGTGTTTGTTTCTTAACTAATTTGTTTAATGTGTTTTATTCTATGTTTTATTTCTTTTGTTTCTTGTAATGTATTAATTTGTTAAATATAAATAAATTTCTATTTTATATTACTATAGATTATTTGAGATATTTATATTTTTTTGTTTAAAGACTTCATTTTAAATTTTCAAATCAATTTATCAATTCTAATTTCGCCATTTTAAATCGAAATTTAATTTAATTATAAATAAAAATTTATAAAAATCCGAGATCGTTACAGACTTTCCCCCTTAAAAGGAATTTTGTCCTCGAGATTCGCCAGAGAGAGATAACGAAGATGAAAGATAAAAAAAAATCTTTTTAGATTAAACTGGATATTTATCCTGCATTTGGTAAGCCAAATCAGAATATCAACAATGGATACAAGAACGAATCTATTTATCACTTCACAAGATACTCGGGTTATCGAATCTACGAAATATGCAGGAGCATTGGTTAGTTCGAAGGATAACTAACCGTTCTTAGATTATATCGAGACCCAAATAATAGATATGGGGATTTTTTTTATTTTCCACAACATCCAAATACTAGATATGGATTTCAAACTCAAGTCGGAATACTTATACTTTAGGGTATATACAACTTGTCCCTCTTCGGACTTCGAGCTACCCAAGAAATTACAATAAATTTCAAATTTGGTTTTAAACGAAATTGCTTTATTGATACAATTCAAATTTAGCTTCATATTCTATTAACGAATTTAACTCAATTTTAAATTTCTAATTTATTTAAAATTCCTAATTTCAAATTTCAAATTCGTATTCATTAAGGTTTAAATCCAAAACTGATAAGAAACTGATGAAGATACGAAGTAAGGATTTTCTACAATGATACGTAGGGCCATCACCGCACCGAAACTTCTTCTTGTAGCTGTCACGAAGCAATCAAAAGAATTTAGAAACAAATCAAAGGAAATAGATAGAGAAAGTTGTTTCCACTGTTGCATTGTATTGACCAATTATAGTCGTATTCCTCTGTCCCCTATCTCGTTCTCTTCTTGCACTCATACTCACTATCAGTGGATGGTAAGAGAATTTACTGAGACATTCGAACAGATATCATAGGGATTTCTCATTCTAGGGATACTTCACCCTATCTCTAATGAGCTACTTAACATGTTATACTCCTGAGCTAAAGTTTTAACCTTACCTCTGATACCAAATGTGACGATACAAGTTTTTTTCACGCTCGAAAATCGATATTCATACTTCATATCGTATCGGAATGCCGTAGATTCAACCATTCAAATCCGATTCGCCGGAGCTTATAACAACATTAAGTAAACAACACAGCGGAAGAAAAAGAATAATACATTGATATACAACTTTCATACAATATCTGATACAATAGATGATCAAATAGATATCAATATACATCAGAGATACAATAGAATAGCAGCGGAAAGAAAATAGATAACATTAGCAACGGAACAAATAACTCCAGATAATCTTCAAAAGAGAACTCCAGTAGCAGCTCGAACCCCCCATCACATTTCATTAAGACAAGCGAGTCTCGTCCACATCCAAAGACTGAACTAGCTCCAGATAATCTACTAAACCTGACTATCTGAAAAACCCAACTCTAGACTGCCTGTGTAGAAAATTTTGAGCACCCAGAGTTTAGGAAAGAAACAATAAACTCTAGATCAGTCATGAGACTGGTATGAGTAACAAAAACAGTTTTATCTTTAAAACAAATAAAAATATTTTAAAATCAATTCGCAATGCTTTTTAGAAATGAGACTACCATAAGGCGTCCCGCACACACACACACAATGCAAACGCAGAATCGGAGGAGATTTCTCCTTATGATAGTCAAAGATTCTTGATACGCATTAAAAAGAAACATTTGATATTATTACTAGTGCATAGTGTAGGAAAAATTATTTCGAAAGTAAAGATATAAATCTTAGCCAGCATAGGCATTTCGCACTTATGCCTACTATAGCTACCATCCAAACAGTGGTGCGCCACCATAAGTGAATGATAGGTTCTGCAACTAAAACCGTACAAGTTCGTATTGTTTCTTTGGATTTCCAACAAATGGTCAGGCCAAGTAGCTTCCCATTGCCACATGGAAACGCCTCTGGAAAGACGCCCCGAGAACCTAACCGGATCTCTGCCAACACAAGGTCGGGTTACCCTTCAAACTGGGTAACTACTGACACGAATATGCCATTCCCCGATCGTAACCGATCTATATACGAGGATCCTCGATTCCAACAACCACAAAGTAATAAATTTGCAGCAACAACATAGGTTAAGTATCTGGGCTCCATACCATGATACCACCTCCATCCAGAAGGAATGACATACACTAAAGGGGCGCTACACCCTAAAAACCTTGCCGCATCCTTTCTGTTTTGACCATTTTCGGGGTGTGAGGTCCGACGAAGTCTCGTCCACAAAGCTACGCTTTTCACAAAAGCCACGCTTTGATCAACAAATAATCAGCAGCACTCACCATGCCACATTACCAAATTGGGAATATATCGCTGATAACCTTCAACTACATAACCTCTGAGCTCGTACGTCTTAGAGAAGGGTGTTAATGCTAAGAGAATTAATTCTTCGCCACCAACAGAAATGTATTTGAAAGAAATCTGCTTTATATCTCGAAATGTAATGTCAGACACACAATCCATACAAGTCTATTCTGGGTTCGAATAGAACCGAAGGCACTTCCAAAGAAGTCCTTGCAATCCGGGTATTCACAATCCCGATTGGACTTACCATCACTTAGGGAATCTCTATACCGTAGCTACTTGGTGCAGAGACAATCAATAGGTCTTCCTATCATTCTTGCAAATACCCGGTCTTCACCACCAGTCTTCAAATGCTATCCATAACGACGTATCACATATTCGGAATGGGTTATACGACCCAAAGGTCCTTTCCCGGCTAACCCGAATAGTGAGCGCAACATTTAAAACGTATGGATATGGGATTTCAATTAAGTCACAACTTAATAATTCAAAATTTTCTTTCAAATGATTTATACCAATTACCATTTCCAATCTTTTAAACAAAAAGATTAATTTCACAAACTCACCCAGTTTCTCAAAGGTTTATTCATAAGTTTCAAAAAAATTCCATCTCAATTGGATTAATTCATTTAAATCTTTATATCAAAGATTTGTTTCATATATTTCAAATCGTTCCTAAATATTCACAAAAATGATTCATTTCCAAATATTCATCTATAACTTGGAAAACTATTTCAGTTTACTTGAAATCCTTTTAATACAATTTGAAATTCATTTCTCCTAGGAAAGTTTTTTTTATCATTTAGAAACAACAGTGTTATTTTGGAAAAACCCTATTTCATTTATACAAGTTACAATTTTTGGGTTAATTCAAATTCCCAAAAGGACAATACGTTAAAAATGGATTGACTCATATATAACTAGTATAATATCGTTAATCCCTAGTTTCAAATCATAGAATTCAATTTCAAGTATCGAATTCAAATTTAAATCAAAATATTTAAATTCCAAAACTTAATCAAGTTATTCAAAATAAATTTCATCTTTGAAATTCCATTTCAAAAAGCTTTTCACTTTAAACCCAATCCATTTTCAAAACATTTGAATTCAATATTCAAATTTAAAAATATTTCAAAAATCTGTGACTTAATCGATTTCGTCGTGAAATCCATATTTGTGTGTGTATAAGTGTGGTCCGGGGTTTAACACAATAGTGCAACATCATTCAATCATCACAGATTAAAACACAGAAATATAGTTGATAAGCGATGTAAACTATAACGCTTATCTTAGAGATCACAGATATATATGTATATATATATATATCAATGTAAACAAATGGATAAATTATACACAGCTCAATCCACAGAACAAAATATCATAAATCAGATAGGACAATCAATTCAAGGCATCTCATACAATACAATCATTCATAAGTAAGGTCAAACATCCAATAGTCATTTACTAGTAGGATTAATTATTTGTTTAATCCTAATTAATTCAATTTATTTCCAATTAAATTAACTACTTATGAATTAATTATCCAATCCTGATTAATTTATCACAAATCATTTGATATAATAAATTAATCAATCACCTTAATTAATTAAATTATTCTAAATTACTTGTTAACTAAATTAATTATCCTATGATTAACTATCTCCATTAATTAATCCCTTGATTAATTACGAAGGTAATTACCCAAACTACTTCATTTATAAATCATCTTTAATGACTTTCATTAACATTCATTTAATTTCTTTTCCAAAGTAATTAAATTACATTAATCATAATTATAAGTTTGATTAACGATTAATGATTCATTAATTAATTATAATTTAATCTATGGTTCTTTACTACATATTAATTACTTAATTCATTATTTAAACTTTAATTAATACATTCAAACTTATAATTACTAATTTAATCTATACAAATCATCAATTTATCCATTCTAATTATCTTAATGGTTAATGAATTTAAATCCTTAATCTTCATTTACTTAAAGTAAACTTATTCTTATTATCGATTTAAATTTCACTACAAATATGGTTGAAAACATTTATTTCAAATTTACTTTTGAAATTTCATTTTTTTTAAATTATAAGTTTAAAATGAAATTTATTTATCTTTTAATCAATTTATAAAACTAACTTTAAAAACCTTTAAATTACAAATTAAAACAATTCTTTTGTTATGAAGGGCTTTTAAATATATTCTCTTAAATTTAGAATATTTAAACTTATTTAAAATATTTAAATTTATAAACTTGCTTCCATTTCAAAAATCTAGAATTAAAATTTAAACTCAAACCCAGGCTACAAAAATTTGACTTAAACTCTCCTTTCCAAACTTCCATTTGGCCTCAAACTATTTTTTTTTCCTAACTACTTAATTAATTAACACTTTAATTAATACAACAATTTGAAAATAAAAATTTATTTATTCCCAACTAAGTTTCCAAACTAATCTGAGTTTATATTTAAAACTTTTGTTTTTAAAACTTGTTTAAGCTTGTTTAAAAATTTGATTTTTTTTTTTAAATTCAGGAAACAGAACATGTATGTTCTAAAACCTGGACAACATTGACCTGAGCCCCCATCATTTTGCTTCGAGTCCAACACGTCAAAACCTCGAGTAAACACTCGAGTCACTCGAGAAAATCTCGAGTTCACCCATCAAAAATTTCCAGACCACTATAACAACTCCCCCGTGCACGTGTACACCGTTGACCGTCACCTGCAGTCGACGCCGTAACGCTGAGCAAGTCGACGATCGCTCATAGATCAACTCTCGATCACCTGAACTCCATCATTGTCTCGAATACGAAATCGAGACAAAAGTCGAAACCTGGAAACAGCGAGACCCCTTCAACCCCAAAACCTGTCACTGCATCGAACTCGCCGCCTCGACCACTAAAATTCGAGCGACTCTAGCTACGAACGCATCACACTTCCAACCACCATTCCCTCAAAGCACACGCGACTCGGTCGATCATCGGTGATGAACTCACCTCGTTTCCAGACCTCATCAAAACCATGTACTAAACCCTACATCCCCCTCGTCCCCTAAAATCTTGCAGTATAAAATTTATTTAACATTTTTCCCAATATCATCGATCTCTGAACTTGCTTCGTACAAAATTTCAACATCTAAAATTCGTGCGATCTTTGGGAATTGATTAAAAAGCAATTTTGGTTCAACAACGATCTGCTCTCGACGTACTGGAGGAAAAATCAAAATATTTGTTTTAAAAATCATAATTTTGTATAATGATTCAAATTCAAATCCTGAAACGATAGGTTGTGATACTTAAATTTTGACTTATTTAAACTAGCTCAGTAGATTTGATTCCCAGAGTCAAAATAAATATTATTCTGACTTAAATATGAATTAAAACTAAAGCTTATAGTTAAGCAAACATATTTCATTTGAAACTTAAATTTAAACAGAGACAAGATCACAAGATTTAAATTTTTAAATCAAAACTTGTATACTGGAAGATAAAAACAGAGAACACTCTGATGAAAGCAACATACATGCCAGACATTCATATATTCACAGCAGACATCATAGATATATATTCTTTTCAAATTGACTAGCATGTAACCCAAATTACCTACTTAAACTTTTAAAAGTGAAGTTACTCGCAGCTATTTTATAGAAATGAACATAGCAATTTTATTTGGGAAGCTACAGGCTTGCTCTTCTTTAGATCTTCTTGTTTTTAATTGGGGAAGTGGTTTAATGTTTTCAATTTGTAAAATGATAATGCTTGTTTATATTTTTGATAAATGAAAATGAACTGGAGGATACAAACATATAGAAGAAAATATTGCAGGTTGATATTAATATACAAGCTACATGTGATATGTTTGTACAAAATAGGCATGGCTGAAGATAATCTTGCATTAAATGCATGAGGTATGTTGCATTAATTACTTACAACTTTATGCAGGCTGAAATGATCCTAAGCAAGTTTGAATTGACTTTGTTCCATGCCTGGTTGCTTTCAAAACTTAATGTATATTATTGTTTTGTAATATTTCATACATAGGTTTACTTTGTCTACAGCCTCTATTATTTCCTTTGTTCTTTATGTTTGTATTTGTTTGTATTTCTTCTTTTGTTTTGTTGACTAACAGAAGTTGATGGCTGGTATTTATTATACTTGTCTTTTGTTTGTTCATGCTTATGTATATGTCTAGTTATTGGTTATAGACTTTAACTTATATATGTACAAATATATTTTATTTTGTGTCTTTCTTTTGTTTCTTGTTTGTTTCGGCCATTTATTTTATTGCCTTTATTTTATATGCTTATGCATATCACTTTTTTTTTTCTATTTCCATTTGTTTGTTTTGTTTATGTTTGATAGATATTTATTTTACTTTATGTACATATTTTAAAAGTTGTTTTAGTTGTTCTTGTTTCTTAACTAATTTGTTTAATGTGTTTTATTCTATGTTTTATTTCTTTTGTTTCTTGTATTATATTAATTTGTTAAATATAAATAAATTTCTATTTTATATTACTATAGATTATTTGAGATATTTATATTTTTTTTATTTAAAGACTTCATTTTAAATTTTCAAATCAATTTATCAATTCTAATTTCACCATTTTAAATCGAAATTTAATTTAATTATAAATAAAAATTTATAAAAATCCGGGATCATTACAACTATAATCAGTGCACACATTAATACAACACATATTATAATCCCTTACACAATACTAATCTTATTCAATTACCATTAACTATCTCTTCTATGCAATAATTAAATGTTTACATTTGTTACTTATTAATTTTTATAACTAAGCATAGCATGCTTAAATACAATGAATTGGAGTTTCATTAAGATTGTTGACAATTAACTTGTATTAACATTGTTTCATTTTAATTTAGTTACTATTCCATTATTAAATTACAAATTTTTATTTCTTTCAATATTAACTCATAAAATATTATTAAATCAACAAATTTTAAACATCGAAAATTTATGGGTCGTTACACTCTCCCTCACTCAAAACTTGTCATCCCCGAAAAGGAAAAGAAGGGAAAAGAAGAATTAAGAAATCAATATATCTTATTTAAATATTAAATTTATAAACAAATAAATTTAAAAAATTAATTAATTTAAATAAAATATACCAATTTATAACCAATAGATATTTTTATACTTAAATTAAAAAAGTTTGGAAGACATTTTCAAAATATTTTCTAAGTCCAAAATTTACGGAAAATTTTGGCAGAGTCTCCTTTGTACGGAGAGGCTCGGGAGAAAATATAATATCAAAATAACAATATATGACATATATTTTCCAAAATAATATATATCCCAACGCGGGAAAAATAATATAATAACGCTATAAACCGTAATCCGAAACGTACCTATTTGTCGGCCAAATAACGCTTATATTATAAAATCAAACGCAGTAGCCGTTGCTTCCATAACCTGCATTTCACTTATATAATCTAAAAGGGTTAGTAATTTTATACAATGAAATATATTTTATTTCATCCACTAACAAACAAAGCAATGTCAAACACAACAATCACTTGCAATCACAACATACAACCATTATCCAGAATCAACATAATCAATCATTCATTCATATCAAACAAACAGGTAGTTGTTCGGGTTCAAAACTTTAAATTGTACAGAATGAAGAATAAACTACTAGGTGCATCTTTTACTCAACAGTCTTAGATGAAACGAAATAGATTATTCATACATCCACAAACTTAAAGTATCCTTGCGCAAACAACCATAACCAAACAAACAACAAATTCCAATCAATAGATCAAGTTAATTTTTGTTAATTTCATTTCAACTATTGGTGTTTGATTTCCTTTTTATCCATATATTGATTTTTCTTTTTTTACATTATTTATTGCAAATTTTCATTTTTAGTTTGATTTCTTTGCATATTAATTCATTTATTTACTGTTTAATTTCATTTATTTACAGTATTCATTTTTCTGCTTATTTTCAAAATAAATAACTTCAATATTCTTAAGTCTATAATCACTTACTTACAACATTTACTTACTATCATATTTTATTATAGTAAGGTTTCCATTATAACTTAGGTTTATAACAATTACGCTTCCATGCTTTAGAATAAAAGCAATTTATTGAACACTTCATTACTTAATTTTACTTGTACCATTTCTGTTACAATTTCTTATTAACCATTTCAACTTTTAATATTCGGTAAGTTACATATATGTTTATAAGGATGTAATTCAAAATCATACAAGTTTATCTTATTCCTTTTAAAATTTATTCAATGTTCAATAATTATTTCTTTATATTATAGGTTACACATTTCAGATTTCTTTTAATTTTCTTCATCACATAGCATTAAATTTCTTATTTTAATTAAAGGTTCTAATTTTGAATTAGTTGCATTCAATTTCACTACAATAACTGAAACTATTAATCAATGGAAAATTAAGAATTAAATACTAGAGTTTTTTTTTCAAATCATTTTAAAACAGCAGATAAATATACCCTTACAAATTTATATATATCAAATTATATTTAAAACAATTTAAAATTTATATTTTTTTGTCAAAAACAACTCTACAGTAAAACTACTACAGTGGCCTTCCCACTTTGAAACTCGAAAATGAATGTCGATGATGCATGCACTCATCGCCGAAATTATTTTCCAGCGACAGAGAGGGGAGTACAAACTTATATCTTTCCAAAATTTCTTTTAAAACATTTTTTTCAAATTATTGAAATATTTATATCAGATTTTCAAAATATTATTATTGTATTTCAAAGTCATTCAAAAGAGATTTTCAAAACCCCGGAACTTAAGTTCTAAATTCCTAAATTCTACATTTATTACCAAACAACCAATCTATTGCACCCAAATATATATATCATTTATAAAATTTTATTTTATATATAGAAAATATAATAGACAAAATTATTTCATTCACCTATATTAAAAACAAATATTATGTCGGTCTGTCCTATTAAGTGTTTAGAAATCCCTATTGATGTCACAGCGTCCCATGCACCAACCGGAATTTATAAATACAAAACGGAATAGATTAACACAATATTAAAACCTTTTATAACACTAACAAATACGCTCTCTCACACACATACACTCAGCGACTCCCATTGGGTATTACTACCTTATAAATAAAGAGTCAGACCCCACAAAGCTAAGGTTGATCGCTAGACCAAAGCTCTGATACCAGATGTAACATCCCACCTTTTCGCACGCTTTAAATCAACGATAATCCACACACGTCAGACTTAAAACATACAAAAGGACGGATTGTTATGGGGTAAATTAGAAAACAGAGAAGAAGAAAAAAACAGAATCTTACAGCGGAACGATAAAATATAATAATCAATATACAATTCATAAAACTGTTTTACAAATTTGATTTTTCTTTATACAATAAATATCAGAGTTCACATATCAGCGAATAAAAATCGACGCAGCGGAATACAGTGTGTAGTGGAACAATATAATACATAATAATAATAATAATAATAATAATAATAATAATAATAATGAAATCTTCATCTTTGTCCTCCAGAAATAAAGTCTTTGATCCTGAAAAGCTCGGACTGACCCGAGCGAATTGAAAAGACAAAACACTCGAGTCAGAACTAGAAGATCTTATGAGAGTTAAATCAACAGAAATAAATATGAGTGCAGTAACTTAAGAGATGCTCGGGATTCACATCCCCTAAGAATCCGTTAAACTATGTAGTATAATTCGCTGTTATAATAATGTCTATAGTAAAATAAACTTACTTTTAAATAGCGTTAAGGAGTTACCCAATCCCCCCTTAATACAATAATAGTCCCGGTAGTCCATCCAATATCATAGTCCCTCCTGATCGGGAAGCCACCAAAGGATACCACACGGGCTACGGGAGAAAACCAAACTCGTACAAGGCGCGATAGGGTAGGTGACACGGCACAGCTAGGCAATGCCAGGGTAGATATACCAATTACGCTTCCAGATCGGTGGTAACGCGTAGCCACAGCTACCGCCCACCTCGAGCCACACCCCCAAATCAAAGAAATCAAAAGTGGCCATCGAATAAAACCAAAGTCAGAGTAGAATATCGAAGGGATGTGTCCAATCAAAGGTGCTACCTCATTAACCCGTCAATCGCTCCTGTTTTAGCTACCTTATGCCAACTCACGGGAGTTGGGTCCATGTATTTACCTCAAAGGAAACGCCGCCACCATCCTACTTCATTCTGGAATCTCCATCTCGTAGACGGTTGTTAAAGTGGTTTTCGGAGTTGGTAGAGAGTATGACAACTTCCGATCCCGGTCTCTTCAACAACCAAACGTTATTATAACACCGCGGTTATTTCAAAATAATTTATACTTTAAAACAAGAATAAAATATTCATTTCAAAACCATATAAATACGATATCATCTTAATTTTAATACCAAATCAATATGATATCATTTATAAACCCAAATTAATATAATATCATTTTTTATTTCAATATATCCATTTCTAAAACCATAACATTTCAAAGTTATAATATTTCAAAACCAAAAGCTTGAAATATAACCTTCTAAACATAAAAGTTGAATTTCATAACTTTGAAATATAACTACACCCCTCAAATGGTTTAAATATGACATTACTTTATAAAATAAAATAACTTCTTTGATTTCACAAATAAATTCTAAATATCGATTTGAACCTCCAAATAAACCATTTCTAATTCAATATTTCAAAGCTTAAAATTCAGTATTTCAAACTTAAATTTTTTAATTCATATATATATATATCAATTTCACTTTTCTATTTTTTTAGTTTGAAATATTTACTTAAAAATCTAGTATCCCTTTAATAAAACTCCAAATTTCAAAAATTGAATATCCCTTAATTCATTTAGACTTGATATATTTACTTAAACCACCTTAACCCTAAATTTAGTTTTAAAACCATATGTTTTTTTTTAAAATAAAATAAATTTCAGTCAGTTCCAATGGATTTTTATTAGATAAATATTTTTTATTAAATAAAATCTCAAGTCCATTTCAAAACTATTTTCTCACACTTGATTTATAAAAATCAATATAAACTCTATATAAAAATATATTATTTAAGTAAATACTTCCCATATTATAATTTAATAAAATTAACTTTTTATTAAATTTATTTAGATTTTAAACAATTTTTATACATAGCTTAAAACCAAGAATTTTACTATATATAAAATAACCTTTATCAAATATCCGAATCGATATCTCATAAACAATATATATTTCTTTACGAAACCATAGAAAACATTTCAAAATTATTTTTATATATATATACCGCGGTGTCTATATGTTATTTTATACCCTATGGTCAAGTGATACAGATATTTATCATTTCAATCCGCAATTTAAAAATAAAAATGCGGTTATGTATAATTTCAAACCGCAATCCCGAATGAAATGAAAATGCATAGTAACTTGTAGTTTATAACCATATAAAATTCAGCATCCATTCATTCAATATCAACCATCAACCATTTATCACAATCATCAAATTCAACAATAGCATCAATATAGAACGGAAAATGAATAACAGGTATTAAATGGCAGTTTATATTCGATAATAATTTAAATAACTGTTTAACTGTCAGTTTATATGCAATGAATAATTAATTAACAATTTAACTGGCAGTTTAAATGCAATGAATAAATTAAATAGCAATTTAATTTAAATAAAGGAAATTAACTGAGACGATGATTAAAAATATGCCAAACAACCATAAATAAATTTTAAATCACATCATATAAATATATTTAACAAACATAAGAAATTTTAGAAGTTGTGAGTGGGCTAAAACACTCGCCTTTGAATTTAAATTCAATTTAAACCCAAAAATTGGACAGTCTCAGAATCCATCCAAACCGGCGTCAAAGTGTTTGAAATTTCTATACGATCCTAACAAAAAAACCGCACGTGAATTGGAGTTCGTATGTGAATATTATTCAAGTTAGAATGATTGAATCGAAAATTTAAATGAAAAAGAAAAAAAACAAACCAACGTGTAGAGCCACGTCAGCAGTTGCTTTGCACACGCGACTTCAAACGAAACCCTAGCCTTTCACCAGAATGCGACATCCCGATCAAACCACAGCCGCTGGCACTCAACTCCAAACGCCTACAACTACGGCCATCCCACGCAGATCGAATATCTCCATGAGCTCGTCCAGACCCCGCCGCTCCTCCCTGAACCGCCGCAACCTCCCATGTCATCCTCCTTTCAACGCACCGCCGCCACGTTTCCCTCAGTTTTCTGGTGAAGCCTAACAACCATTAGGTGAGCGACTACATCCCTATGCCCTCCCCGACGAGCCCTATAGCGCAGCGCTTTTCGATCGCAAAGATATCGAAGATCCACCATTGAAAGCGACGGTAACCTATGGACGGCCAAAACAAACTCACTAGTTTCTGGACAACCGATGCATCGAATTGAAAAATGAACGGTACCAGAAGATTACGCTCATTGAGAGCTTCAACATATATTTTTTGTGAATTTTTATGAGGAGTTTGGATTTTTGACTTTGATTTTGAAATGGAATTGGATCTGTAATTTTATTGTCTGCCATTGAGGGGAACAGATAGCTGAATTGTGTACATACAAATGAGAATTAGGGAGGCTAGGGTTTATAACGGGGTTTATAAAGGTTGGTCAGAAATTAGAATGGATGGATAAGGTTGGATATACGCGCTAACGCCAAAGTGGCCCAAAAAGCCCATTTCGACTCCGGAACGAAATTGGGTCAACCCATATATCAAAATAGATATTTTAAAGAATTTTAATCACAATGTAGAAGGTTTCAAGTTCAAATTGCATCGTATGAAGAAGTTATGCTCAAATCAATATTTTCAAATTGATTTCAATTGATTTCAATTAATCGATTTTAAGGCGTTTCAAGCCCATACGATCAAAAGACAAGCCCGATCGATACGACACTTGAAAACCTACAATAATTCACCGTTACGGATCCGATGAAACTGGTTTCGTCGAAATCCGAGTAAGTGGCCAAAATGGCTGTTATTACACTAATTAAATAAATTTAATTAATTGATTAAATCCAATTTTAAATTTAAATTCTAAAATTGACAGTTTTATCATTTTTATATTTCTCAAACATTTATAATGATTTAAACAAATTTAAGTGTCAATTTAGAGAAGATAAATTTATAAATTCCAATGTTAATCTCACTTTTAATAATTAATTTCATTAAATTCACAAATTGTAAATAAAATCCTCAAAATTCCATTTAGCTAAATAAATAAATTATTATTCCATTCATTCCTGTCAAATAGATGGATTAAATATTAGATTCAAAACTATTGAAAAATTTCTCATGTTATCTTTGTTTCAAATAACGTATTATGTAACTATTTCAATTTCATTTAATTGCCATAAAATCCAATTATTGAATTTCCCATTTCACTTAAATAAATAAAGTTTAGATTTCCGTTAATGTAGTATCTAGATATTTAATTTCATTTATTTGAAATAAACCCAATCACTATAATTTATATTCAAATAAATTAATAAATCTTGATTTACAATTCAACCAATAGTCATATTATAAATGGAATTGACATTACTTCAATTAACGTTAATGTAAAATTTTATTTATATTTATTTCAATTGATTATCAGTTAAAATTTAATATACTATAAATGGTTAACTTACAATACTTGTTACCATTAACATTTTATTTTCACTTAAAAGTTATTAATAACAAGCCAAAAGTTGCTATTTGATTTAGACCTACTTCAGTGCATTAAATGAATGGGTAAATGATTTAAGTTTTCACTATTGCCCAGTTTACACACCTTCATACTTTAATTATCAACCAATAATTTATTATGCATTATTTCATCAATTAATATCAATTTTGAATTTATTTCCCAATTTACCGATTTCATTCAATTATACCCTTACAATTTGTTTCCCTCAATGGGTATTGCATTTCATTCGATTTATTAATAATTAACCTAGTTAACCTTAACGTAGTATTAGATTAAAATTTCATTGGTTACATCCTATTGAATTAACATTCTTCGATTACTAATTTAATCTACATCAAATTGCATTAATTAAGTAAATTAACTGCAATTGATTTCAAACTAAATTTTACGAAGTAAATAAATAGGTAACTTATAACCATTGTTACCCTTAACTTTTAATTACATTTAAAAGTTCATTAATTACAAAAAATGTTCCAATCAGCTATATAATTCTAATTTTATCTTTTATTTGTGTTAACTATTTTATTTCCATTATGCTGAAATTTTCATCGCTTATACACATTTAATATCCTAATTCATTTATTTATCTTGGTTTCAAATTTATATTAAATCAATTGCCGTCTATGCATATAATTAACATTTCTATTTATTTTACATTCAAAATTTTCAGTTATTATCTTAACTTACATAAGGTAATGTTTAATTACATTTAATTGCTATTGATTAAATACATTGGTAACGAACAATAGTTGTCACAGTTATCCATTTTATAACATTTGTAAATTTATTCTTTACCTTTTACATCCCACTGTAATCAGTGCACACATTAATGCAACACATATTATAATCCCTTACACAATACTGATCTTATTCAATTACCATTAACTATCTCTTTTATGCAATAATTAAATGCTTACATTTGTTACTTATTAATTTTTATAACCAAGCATAGCATGCTTAAATACAATGAATTGGAGTTTCATTAAGATTGTTGACAATTAACTTGTATTAACATTGTTTCATTTCAATTTAGTTAATATTCCATTATTAAATTACAAATTTTTATTTCTTTCAATATTAACTCATAAAATATTATTAAATTAACAAATTTTAAACATCGAAAATTTATGGGTCGTTACACTCTCCCCTACTCAAAACTTGTCGTCCCCGAAAAGGAAAAGAAGGGAAAAGAAGAATTAAGAAATCAATATATCTTAATTAAATATTAAATTTATAAACAAATAAATTTAAAAAATTAATTAATTTAGATAAAATATACCAATTTATAACCGATAGATATTTTTATACTTAAATTAATAAAGTTTGGAAAACATTTTCAAAATAATTTCTAAGTCCAAAATTTACGGAAAATTTTGGCAGAGTCTCCTTTGTACGGAGAGGCTCGGGAGAAAATATAATATCAAAATAACAATATATGACATATATTTTCCAAAATAATATATATCCCAACACGGGAAAAATAATATAATAACGTTATAAACCGTAATCCGAAACGTACCTATTTGTCGGGCAAATAACGCTTATATTATGAAACCAAATGCAGTAGCCTTTGCTTCCATAACCTGCATTTCACTTATATAATCTAAAAGGGTTAACAATTTAATACAATGAAATATATTTTATTTCATCCACTAACAAAAAAAGCAATGTCAAACACAACAATCACTTTCAATCACAACATACAACCATCATCCAGAATCAACATAATCAATCATTCATTCATATCAAACAAACAGGTAGTTGTTCGGGTTCAAAACTTTAAATTGTACACAACGAAGAATAAACTACTAGGTGCATCTTTTACTCAACAGTCTTAGATGAAACGAAATAGATTATTCATACATCCACAAACTTAAAGTATCCTTGCGCAAACAACCATAACCAAACAAACAACAAATTCCAATCAATAGATCAAGTTAACTTTTATTAATTTCATTTCAACTATTGGTGTTTGATTTCCTTTTTATCCATATATTGATTTTTCTTCTTTTTTTTTACATTATTTATTGCAAATTTTCATTTTTAATTCGATTTCTTTGCATATTAATTCATTTATTTACTGTTTAATTTCATTTATTTACAATATTCATTTTTCTGCTTATTTTCAAAGTAAATAGCTTCAGTATTCTTAAGTCTGTAATTACTTACAACATTTACTTACTATCATATTTTATTATAGTAAGGTTTCCATTATAACTTAGGTTTATAACAATTACGCATCCATTCTTCAGAATAAAAAGCAATTTATTGAACAATTCATTATATACTTTTACTTGTACCATTTCCATTACAATTTCTTATTAACCATTTCAACTTTTAATATTCGGTAAGTTACATATATGTTTATAAGGATGTAATTGAAAATCATACAAGTTTATCTTATTCCTTTTAAAATTTATCCAATGTTCAATAATTATTTATTTGTATTATAGGTTACACATTTCAGATTTCTTTTAATTTCATTCATAACTTAACATTAAATTTCTTATTTTAATTGAAGGTTCTAATTTTGAATTAGTTACATTCAATTTCATTACAATAACTGAAACTATTAATCAATTGAAAATTAAGAATTAAATACCAGGGTTTTTTTTTCAAATCATTTTAAAATAGCAGATAAATATACCCTTACAAATTTATATATATCAAATTACATTTAAAACAATTTAAAATTTATATTTGTTTATCAAAAACAACTCTATAGTAAAACTACTACAGTGGCCTTTCCACTTCGAAACTCGAAAGTGAATGGTGATGATGCGTGCACTCATCGCCGAAATTATTTTCCGGTGACAGAGAGGGGAGTACAAACTTATTTCTTTCCAAAATTTCTTTTAAAACATTTCTTTCAAATTATATTGAAATATTTATATCAGATTTTCAAAATATATTATTATATTTCAAAATCATTCAAAAGAGATTTTCAAAACCCCGGAACTTAAGTTCTAAATTCCCAAATTCTACATTTATTACCTAACAACCAATCTATTGCACCCAAATATATATATCATTTATAAAATGTTATTTTATATATAGAAAATATAATAGGCAAAATTATTTCATTCACCTATATTAAAAACAAATATTATGTCGGTCTGTCCTATTAAGTGTTTAGAAATCCCTATTGAAGTCACAGCGTCCCATGCACCAACCAGAATTTATAAATACAAAACGGGACAGATTAACACAATATTAAAACCTTTTATAACACTAACAAATACGCTCTCTCATATACATACACTCAGCGACTCCCACTGGGTATTACTACCTTATAAATAAAGAGTCAGACCCCACAAAGCTAAGGTTTATCGCTAAACCAAAGCTTGTACCAGATGTAACGTCCCGCCTTTCGCACGCTTTAAATCGACGATAATCCACACACTTCAGACTTAAAACATACAAAAGGGAGGATTGTTATAGGGAAAATAAGAAAACGGAGAAGAAGAAAAAAACAGAACCTTACAGCGGAACGATAAAATATAATAATCAACATACAGTTCATAAAACTATTTTACAAAACATTTGATTTTTCTTTATACAATAAATATCAGAGTTCACATACCAGCGAATAAAAATCGATGCAGCGGAATACATTGTGTAGTGGAACAATATAATATATAATAATAATAATAATAATAATGAAATCTTCGTCTTCGTCCTCCAAAAATAATGTCTTCGATCCTGAAAAGCTCGGACTGACCCGAGCGAATTGAAAAGACAAAACACTCGAGTCAGAACTAAAAAATCTTATGAGTGTTAAATCGACAGAAATAAATATGAGTGTAGTAACTTAAGAGATGCTCGGGATTCACATCCCCTAAGGATCCGTTAAACTATTTGCTATGTAGTATATTTCGCTATTATAATAATGTCTATAGTAAAATAAACTTACTTTTAAATAGCGTTAAGGAGTTACCCAATCTCCCCCTTAACATAACAATAGTCCCAGTAGTCCATCCAATATCATAGTCCCTCCTGATCGGGAAGCCACCAGAGGATACCACACGGGCTACGGGAGAAAACCAAACTCGTACAAGGCACGATAGGGTAGGTGACACGGCACAGCTAGGCAATGCCAGGGTAGATATACCAATTGCGCTTCCGGATCGGTGGTAACGCGTAGCCGCAGCTACCGCCCACCTCGAGCCACACCTCCAAATCAAAGAAATCAAAAGTAGCCATCGAATAAAACCAAAGTCAGAGTAGAATATCGAAGGGATGTGTCCGATCAAAGGTGCTAGCTCATTAACCCATCAATCGCTCCTCTTTTAGCCACCTTATGCCAACTCACGGGAGTTGGGTCCACGTATTTAGCTCAAAGGAAACGCCGCCACCATCCTACTTCATTCTGGAATCTCCACCGCGTAGACGGTTGTTAAAGTGGTTTTCGGAGTTGGCAGAGAGTATGACAACTTCCGATCCCGGTCTCTTCAACAACCAAACGTTATTATAACACCGCGGTTATTTCAAAATAATTTATATTTTAAAACCAGAATAAAATATTCATTTCAAAACCATATAAATACGATATCATCTTAATTTTAATACCAAATCAATATGATATCATTTATAAACCCAAATTAATATAATATCATTTTTATTTCAATATATCCTTTTCTAAAACCATAACATTTCAAAGTTATAATATTTCAAAACCAAAAGCTTGAAATATAACCTTCCAAACATAAAAGTTGAATTTCATAACTTTAAAATATAACTACCCCCCTCAAATGGTTTAAATATTACATTACTTTATAAAATAAAATAGCTTCTTTGATTTCACAAATAAATTCCAAATATCGATTTGAACCTCCAAATAAACCATTTCTAATTCAATATTTCAAGGCTTAAAATTCAATATTTCAAGCTAAAATTTTTAATTCATATATATATGCCAATTTCACTTTTCTATTTTTTTAGTTTGAAATATTTACTTAAAAACCTAGTATCCCTTTAATAAAACTCCAAATTTCAAAAATTGAATATCCCTCAATTCATTTAGACTTGATATATTTACTTAAACCACCTTAACCCCGAATTTAGTTTTAAAACCATATGTTTTTTATAAAAAAAACTAAATTTCAATAAGTTCCAATGGATTTTTATTAGATAAATTTTTTCTATTAAATAAAATCTCAAGTCCCAAAACTATTTTCTCACACCTGATTTATAAAAATCAATATAAACTCTATATAAAAATATATTATTTAAGTAAACACTTCCCATATTATAATTTAATAAAATCAACTTTATTATTAAATTTATTTACACTTTAAACAATTTTTATACATAGCTTAGAACCAAGAATTTTACTATATATAAAATAACCTTTATCAAATATCCGAATCGATATCTCATAAACCATATATATTTCTTTACGAAACTATAGAAAACATTTCAAAATTATTTTTATATATATAGACCGCGGTGTCTGTATGTAATTTTCTACCCTATGGTTAAGTGATACGGATATTTATCGTTTCAATCCGCGATTCAAAAATAAAAATGTGGTTATGTATCATTTCAAACCGAAATCTCGAATGAAACGAAAATGCATAGTAACTTGCAGTTTATAACCATATAAAATTCAGCATCCATTCATCCAACATCAACCATCAACCATTTATCACAATCATCAAATTCGACAATAGCATCAATATAGAACAGAAAATGAACAACACGTATTAAATGGCAGTTTATATTCAATAATAATTTAAATAACTGTTTATATGTCAGTTTATATGCAATGAATAATTAATTATCAATTTACCTGGCAGTTTAAATGCAATGAATAAATTAAATAGCAATTTAATTTAAATAAAGGAAATTAACCGAGATAATGATTAAAAATATGCCAAACAACCATAAATAAATTTTAAATCACACCATATATCAATTTAACAAACATAAGAAATTTTAGAAGTTGTGAGTGGGTTAAAACACTCACCTTTGAATTTAAATTGAATTTAAATTCAATTTAAACCAAAAAATTGGACAGTCTCGGAATCTATCCAAACCAGCGCCAAAGTGTTTGGAATTTCAATACGATCCTAACAAAAAAACCGCACGTGAATTGGAGTTCATGTGAATATTATTCGATTTAAAATGATTGAATCAGAAATTTAAATAAAAATGAAAAAAAAACAAACCAACGTGTAGAGCCACGTCAGCAGTTTCTTTGTGCACTTGACTTCAAACGAAACCCTAGCTTTTCACCAGAACGTGACATCTCGATCAAACCACAGCCATCGGCACTCAACTCCAAACGCTACACCTACGGCCATCGCCACGCAAATCGAACAGCTCCATGAGCTCGCCCAGACCCTGCCGCTCCTCCCTGAACCGCCGTGACCTCCCATGTCGTCCTCCTTTCAACCCGCCGCCGCCGCGTTTCCCCCAGTTTTCTGGCGAATCCTGACAACCATTAGGCGAGCGACTACGTCCCCAAGCCCTCCTCGACGAGCCTACAACGCAGCGCTTTCCGATCGCAAAGATATCGAAGATCCACCGTTGAAAGCGACGGTAACCTATGGACGGCCGAAACAAACTCACTGGTTTTTGGACAACCGATGCATCGAATTGAAAAACGAATAGTATCAGAAGATTACGCTCATTGAGAGCTTCAACATATATTTTTTGTGAATTTTTCTAAGGAGTTTGGATTTTTGACTTTGATTTTGAAATGGAATTGGATATGAAATTTTGTTGTCTGCCATTGAGGGGGAGAGATAGCTGAATTGCATACATACAAATGAGAATTAGGGAGGCTATGGTTTATAACGGGGTTTATAAAGGTAGGTCAGAAATTAGAATGGATGGATAAGGTTGGATACACGCGCTAACGCCAAAGTGGCCTAAAATGCCCGTTTCAACTCCGAAACGAAATTGGGTCAACCCATATATCAAAATAGATATTTTAAAGTATTTTAAACGCAATGGAAAAGGTTTCAAGTTCAAATTACATCGTATGAAGAAGTTATGCTCAAATCAATATTTTCAAATTGATTTCAATTAATCGATTTCAAGGCGTTTCAAGCCCATACGATCAAAAGACAAGCCAGATCGATACGAAACTTGAAATCCTATAATAATTCACCGTTAGATCCGATGAAACTGGTTCCGTCGAAATCCGAGTCAGTGGCCAAAATGGCTATTATTACACTAATTAAATAAATTTAATTAATTGATTAAATCCAATTTCAAATTCTAAAATTGACAATTTTATCATTTTTATATTTCTCAAACATGTACAATGATTTAAACAAATTTAAGTGTCAATTTAGAGAAGATAAATTTATCAATTCTAATGTTAATCTCAATTTTAATAATTAATTTCATTAAACTCACAAATTATAAATAAAATCCTCAAAATTCCATTTAGTTAAATAAATTAATTATTATTCCATCCATTCCTGTCAAATAGATGGATTAAATATTGGATTTAAAACTATTGCAAAAATTTCTCATATTATCTTTATTTCAAATAACGTATTATTTAACTATTTCGATTTCATTTAAATGCCATAAAATCCAATTATTGAATTTCCCATTTCACTTAAATAAATAAAGTTTTGATTTCCATTAATGTAGTATTTAGATATTTAATTTCATTTATTTGAAATAAATCCAATCACTATAATTTATATTCAAATAAATTAATAAATCTTGATTTACAATTCAACCAATAGTCATATTATAAATGGAATTGACATTACTTCAATTAACGTTAACGTAAATTTTTATTTATATTTATTTCAATTGATTATCAGTAAAAATTTAATATACTATAAATGGTTAACTTACAATACTTGTTACCATTAACGTTTTATTTTCACTTAAAAGCTATTAATAACAAGCCAAAAGTTGCTATTTGATTTAGACCTACTTCAATGCATTAAATGAATGGGTAAATGATTAAAGTTTTCACTATTGCCCAATTTACACACCTTCATAATTTAATTATCAACCAATAATTTATTATGCATTATTTCATCAATTAATATCAATTTTGAATATTTCCCAATTTACCGATTTCATACAATTATACCCTTACAATTTGTTTCCCTCAATGGGTATTGCATTTCATTCGATTTATTAATAATTACCCTAGTTAACCGTAACATAGTATTAGATTAAAATTTCATTGGTTAGATCCTATTGAATTAACTTTCTTCGATTACCATTTTAATCTACATCAAATTGCATTAATTAAGTAAATTAACTGCAATTGATTTCAAACTAAATTTTACGAAGTAAATAAATAGGTAACTTATAACCATTGTTACCCTTAACTTTTAATTACATTTAAAAGTTCATTAATTACAACAAATGTTCCAATCAGCTATATAATTCTAATTTCATCTTTTATTTTTGTTAACTATTTTATTTCCATTATTCTGAAATTTTCATCGCTTATACACATTTAATATCCCAATTCATTTACTTATCTTGGTTTCAAATTTTTACTAAATCAAATGCCATCTATGCATATAATTAACATTTCTATTGATTTTACATTCAAAATTTTTAGTTATTATCTTAACTTACATAAGGTAATGTTTAATTACATTTAATTGCTATTGATTAAATACATTGGTAATGAACGTTAGTTGTCACCATTATCCATTTTATAACATTTGTAAATTTATTCTTTACCTTCTACACCCCACTATAATTAGATCACACATTAATACAACACATATTATAATCCCTTACACAATACTGATCTTATTCAATTACCATTAACTATCTCTTTTATGCAATAATTAAATGTTTACATTTGTTACTTATTAGTTTTTATAACTAAGCATATCATGCTTAAATACAATGAATTGGAGTTTCATTAAGATTGTTGACAATTAACTTGTATTAACATTGTTTCATTTTAATTTAGTTATTATTCCAGTATTAAATTACAAATTTTTACTCTTTCAATATTAACCCATAAAATATTATTAAATTAACAAATTTAAACATCAAAAATTTATGGGTCTTTACACATTTCCTTGCTTAATTTTATTTTCGGTTTGGGGAAAGATTTGATTAACAGAGGAGAAAAAAACAGGGAGAAGAGAAGAGGAATATGTTGTAAATGACGGCAGCTGATTTAGAGAAAATAGTATGCGCTAGGGTTAAGTTACGTTCAATTTATAGGTGTAGTGAACAACTAGGAACCATCCGATTAACCCTAAAAACTCACCATCAGAACTTGATTTGTTTACGTTAGCTTATAACATATAACTCTCCTACGTTATTCATTTATTCCTTCGTTATATGACACTATTAATTCATGTTTCCTTCTAGATAGGATTCTCCCTTTAATTATCCACTAATTTGATCATATATATCCAATATTAATCGATTCTTATATGCTATAAATTTGAACACGTCAACTAATACCTCTATTAATTGAATGCATATAAAAGTTATACCTTTTAGTTTATTTTTATTAATTTACCTACATCATAAACCTAATTATTTGTTTGATTTTTGTACGCGTTCCAAATTTTTTAACTTGGAAACAAAAAATCATATAACTGGCTTTTCTTTTTGCTGATTAATTTACATTATTAGCTATTTTAAAGATGGCATATTCTTTAAGTAATTGACACCTTTTTCAAAACTCTCAACTAATTGCCAGTTAATTAATTGACACGTTTTCCCATTTTAATCAATATCGAAATTAATTCCTATGCGTCACTCAATCACATATTTACTAGTTGTACATATTTAAACCGCCAATTCGTTACCTAATAAATTGACATATAAGTTTCCCTCTTTTATCAATTGACACTTACTTAATGTCTTTAATTAATTTCTTAATTAATTGATTGCGTCAATTATAAACTAGTATATGTATGTTATCATTTAATTTATTCTCTATATAAATTTCCCTTTATCAAAGGACCCCTTAATTAATTAATGTTATAAATGTGACATATTCTCTGACTAATCGACGCCTCTATGTCTCTTAATTAATTCCTCTTTTAGGTTATTGACGAATCAATTAATCACACACTCATTGGTTGCATATACTTATGTATCCTCTTAATTTTTAGATGTGTATATTTGACATTTATTTTTTCAACTATTTTGCAATTATGTTAGTTCAATTGATTTTATTTGTCATTAAAGTGCGGGATGTTACAGAACCACCCAACCACACTGGTTGATGCTTGGGAAGAGATCCTTCATAAGACCGACAAAGCTGGCCATGGCGTTAGTGAAGATAAGCTGAAATCACTTTTCCTAGATGAGGAGGACAATGCAGCCTTAGAGAAAGTAAAGGCTATCTTAGTAGCATAGGACGCAACTGTAGGGAAGGCACCAATTAAGGTTGATGATAGTGCTTTGGACCAAGTGTAATCATCCATTTCCATTTCAAAGGAGCCCGCAATAGATATCGTCACTTCTACGATTGCCATCTTTGAGGCTACTCTTATTAAAAATCCTTTCCTTACTGCATCAGTGCCAAAGTCCCCTATCTCACTCCTCCTTCCATTCTATCGTCCAAATATTCTATTAAGAAGGGAGATGCCATTAAATTCTAGGCCAAAGACACTCCATCTGACCAAGGTATTTCCATCATCTCACCCATCTTCAAGAAACTTCAATTCTCGCCAAAGGACATCCTTAATTTATACCATTTTGTTTGTCAAGTTACAAGTCATCTGTCATTTCCTCCTCCACTACCGACTATTTAAGGCCTAGGTCCAAGTGCAATCACTGCCACATCAACTTCTATCAATATAAAGCCTATCTTTCAAGCTCTTCCTACCATCTTAGGCCTCGTCCCAGACTCAGATAAAATTAGGGTGCTGGAAGGGTCAGAGGACATTAATCAATCTTAGTAGGAAGAGATTATGATCATAAGTGTGAAGGACTCAGAAGGGTCAATCATAAGGCGAGATGTTGAAACGCTACTTTTATAAAATCAAGGTTAAACTTGAGCCTAAAACCGAAAAAAATGTCGGATTTGGAAAACCATCGCCTACTTCTATAGTTCCTCCACTAAAAATCAAGCCTCCTAAAGGTCATGGGCCAACTCTTAGTTGTCCAACGTTCAGAGTAGGTTGATGTCCCGTGGCTTGGGTGTAGCTCACATCCAGTCGTGGACATGTAGATCTGTGATGGTAGTTGGATGAGGCTGAACTCTCCGTGGAGGAATAAGAAGTATGATCTCTTCTGGATCTTCTGCGCCTTTGGCTGTTTAGTTAATTAGTCAACTCTACGTTGGCCCGCGGCTATTCAGTAAGTTATTATCGAATCTGGGTCAACTCTTGAAGTAGCATCTAGAACTCTTGTTTGGTAATAGGGCCCGACGGATCTGATGGTTCGATAGCATTCTGGTTGGATGGAGGCAGTTCTATGGGATTCTCTCTGTCCCGTCCTTCTTGATCTGCAGCTTTCGAGGCGGTCCTTGTGCTAACCATAGTGCATAACGAAGTCCTTTCCTAGATTTGATGCAAATCTGAATAGGTTGGAAGGATTATGAAATTGAGATCTGGATCTTCTTCTTGGATTTGCGCAAACCGGTATCGATAGCAAATCCAAAGAGCAGGAGAAATTGTGTGTTTTCTCAGTGAAAGCACAAAAGTATTTGTACCAAAATTGGGCACAACACTCCTCGAAAGTATTTAAAGAGATAAAAAAGAAGAATGGAAATGTAAAACGAGGATTATCTAACAAAAACTTCAAAAACAGATAGCGAAAACACGTAGAAACACAACAATTTAGAGTGGTTCGACGTATTGCCTACGTCCATATGAAGTTTGATGATTTTATTGATATCAACTTGCTGATTACAACTGATTACAATGGATTACAGCGGATTATGGTATTGAGATTCGAGTACAACAACAACTATGGAGTGCAAAGTTGAATTCAGTAGAGTTTGGATGTCAAAGAGCCAAGAGATCTCTTTTCTATAGTCTCCGGGATGCTTTTTATAAGTATATGAGGCAAATTTCTCGCTTAGATATCGGGAGACTTCTTCTGGCACATGGGTGGGCCCACGTGATCGATCCTAGGTGATTTTGACTCGATCCGTGATCGATACATACGAATTTCTTATCGATCAAGATTTGCTTCAATCGAGTTGAAATTTGGCATGAACATTCTTTAGGTCGTACGTAAGCTCCTGTTAAAATTTCATACCATTTGGACTTGTGGATTGAAAGTTATGATCGATGCAAATTTGAGGTTTTCAGTTTCGGCTCCCTTCTTGTCGATACGATTCATATCGGTCAATTCGGCTCGCTACTGGTCACATGCCTATGAGTGACGTGACACTTGATTTTTGGATCACTCCACTTTCAACAATGAGTTGACCGAGCCATTCCAAAGCTTTCACCTCGCTCGTATCAAATACGCTGCCTTGTTTGCATTGATGGAGGTTGCACAGTTCGTAGCGATGGAAGTTCCCCAGTTCGTATCGATCGTGCGGTTTGTTATTCGTATCGAACAGAACTAGCTTCGTTTGTATCGTTCGTTATTTTTTCTCACTTCGTATCGATCCTTTGTATGTCCACTATGTATCGATGAGAGGCCGAATGACAAATTGATTTTAACTTTTTGCAATTATGCTCGTATCGATGTAATATACACTGATGGATACGAATTTGGCATTTCGTATTGATGGAAGCATGAAGGATGCGAATAGAGCAATTGTTCATATCGACGCGTCTTAAATGGAGTCGAAAACAGTGAATACGAATAAGTGCTTTGCATTGATGGAATCCCATGCTTGAGCCTTCGTGCACATATCGTATCGATGGGATTCGAGTTGTTGGATATGAATAATCAATTGGTATCGATGCTGGGTGACACCGGCTGGAACCGGTCGCGAGGACTGGGAGACAAATCATCTAATTCTCTCAAGTTCGAGCCATATAAAAGTGCTTTGGGCTTAGAAACTTTTCACTTTCTACTTTTTTTTCGATACAGCACTTGGGAAACGAAACTATCTTTGTCCCCAAATCGTTCAACTCTATGCTCCTTTGAACCGTTTGCTCAACTTAGGTAATTAATCAATCTATTCCATTCTAAAATAATGAGACTCGAGTTTCCATGCCAGTTCGTCCAAGGTCGTGGTCGATCCCGGCGATGTCGTTATCGGAGTTGGGTCAGAGCAAGACTGAGGAAGGAGCAATGGCGTTCAATCAGCTTGGGGAAGAAAGATGACTGATTGATGTGAGGCGGAGTGTTGCAACATGGGGAAGTTATTTGTATCAATGTGGGAATACCAGGAGTTTGTATCGATCTTGGAAATGCTGAATGGAAAGGTGAGATTCGCATCGAACGAGGATGGTAGGAGCTCGTATCGATCTGGAGCGATCGATACGAGGACTTAGCCCGTGCGATCGATACAAAGTTCCGACTCCGGTGATCGATGTGTAGTCCTGCCCCCGACGATCGATATGAAGTCTAGACCGTTGATCGATGCAAAGCTGAAGGTTTCAGATCGATACGAATCCACAGTTTCACCTGATCGATACGACCTTGAACTTTGGTGATCGATTCTAAGCCGAAATTATATGAACTTGAAAAACTTTTACACGCTTGAACACCTGACTCCGGCGAGCTTCATTCTTGCATATCTGGACTTAACTGTTGAACAACATATTTGACTATCCTTCGAAGCTTGTCGATGGAACAGTGACTTAACAAACTATTTAAGAACTTTAACTTGGATCGATCGCTATCGTCTGGATGGCGTGGTTGTGACGGTCAGCGATGACGGTCACTCCAGTTGAATTTCGTAGTCTCGTCGTTTTGCATACTTCCTCATACTATGTAGATTTTTCTCAAGTAATTTGTAGCATTGCACTGTATAACACATTCACACACTTCACACTGGGGAATGCACGGGCTTATTATCGTCTAATGTTGATTTTTCATAAGTTAGTTAGTTATGGAATCTACATGCCCATAACAGCAAGAAACTCAGAGTTCGCTTCCACCTATAATCGAGATACCAGCCATTGCAGCTGAAATTATAGATCTGGCTCCCGATGAGCTACCTGGCGCTATGTTTATCGGTAATCCGCCAGATTCTATATCGTCCAACGTTTCTAAAGACATGTTGGGACGAATATGTTTGAGGCACGACTTATCACTAGAGGATGTGCTATTAACGAGACCAAATGATAGACCGCACTATCCACTGGAAGGGTTTATTGCATTCAATCGCCATGCATGTGCAGCTAGAACACTTCCTCTATTCAACCAATACATTAGGGAAGTGTTATCTTTTCCTGGAATCGCTCCATCTCAGTTACACCCCAATGGATACGCGTTGTTGAACAGCCTATTCATCGTATTCATGGAGCATCTCTTTTGACCACCGACCCCGATCGAGATTAGATACCTATTTAATATCAAGAGTTGGGGTGATAGCCCTTCTATACGTTCCTGGAAGTGGTCAGAAATTGCTAAGTGGTAACGGGGTCTTGGACCAGGTTGAGTTACTTCAAAACTTATGTTCGCTGCCCCCAGGGTTCACCAGCCGATGGCTATTCATACGTAAGTATTGCAGTCTTCTCAAGTAGTTAATAAGATGATCATAAATTATGTCAAACTTATATCTCCTTTTCCTTTACAGTTGTGATTCTGCAACCCGAGGGCGCGCATTTTAAAGAGATAGTACGGGTTCTCCATGAAGTCCCGAGTGAAGTGAGGGACATTGACTCAGTTTTGACAGATATAAATTTGAGAATCGTTGGATTGATCGAGCGTAGCCAAAGTATAAGGCTTAAGGGAATGCTAAGGGATGCCTCAAAGAAACGAGTTAAGCGTAAGACCCGTGGAGTTGTTATAACTGAGGGGTTTGATCCAGAAAGAACACCCACCGATGATGAACTTGTGGCCGGGCCTTCTGATGCTTTTCAGGAATCCAAAGGTAAAAAGAAAAGGCAAGGCAGCTGCTTTCAAACGTTCTAAATCCGTGAGATGGAAATCTGCAGTCATATCTTTGCCTTTTCCCGGGATTAAAATTTTAGAGGCTCCTCCTTCATAGGTGGAAGACCTTTTCGAACGGCTCGCCGATATCCCAATTTTGGATTATGTGTCACTTCAACATGATGCTAGATTGGAGGGGCTTCAACATGCTTTATACTTAAGTGAGTCTCTTCCTACTAGTGTGGCCGTCATTTCCAATTGTTCAGGGGGTTGCACATACGTATACACTTCACGGCACAACACGATTTCTGACCATAAGTTGTTTACTCTAGGGGATTACTAACTCTATTCTCCTTTTATTTCGTAGATACGATGATGAGACGGGATTCTATGCTTGGGAGTCTCCATTCAGCGCGTCAGTCTTCGAGTTCGTATTATGAGCCCCATAGAAGGGAAGATGATAGAAACCATGACTGTGGTTATTCTAGTCAGGAACGATACGATAGAGATAGGGACAGGGACTATAGATACCGATCCCGATCTTGCTCTCCCTCTCCTAGAAACCCTACACAGCCTCCTATTTAAGTCTCACGCCCTCGGAAAACTTCATAGCACAAGCCATCTTCTCACGTCTCAAGGCCTGAAACTCACCATTGTAGAACTGAAATTATGGCCCCATAATTCAGAGCAGGTTCTTACCGAGCCTATAGGGGAAGAAGCGATTAAAATCGCCCAATTGAAGAAGGATTTATTAGATTTCTGCTTCGATGGTTATATTTCCCCCCGCACTTAAAGAGAATCCCAGCTGAAGCTGAGAACACAATGCACGATTACATCCATGACATTTACCCTTAATATAAGGAGTGGGGGAAAGCCACGAAAAAAGCATCGAAGCTGGCCTTTGAGTGAGCGACCACCATTGAGAAGTTAGAGAATGAGCTTGCCCAGAACGACCATATTGTCCAAGTGCTTAATAATAAGGCTGAGTCCTCATGAAAATCAGAAATGGAGGCCATTCATAAGGCTGACGAGGCCAATTCGGCCATGGAGAGGATGAGCTAATCACATTACTCCCTGGTGGAGGAGATAGGCCATTGTAACACCACCGTTACCGCCGAGCGGGATGGGGCCCTCAAAGAACTTAACGAGCTTAAGTCCAAACTTTTTGGAATCATCAAAGAGAGGGATGACACCAATACCGCAGTGTAGAGGCTTATGAGCAAGTGGAAGTACACCGGGCTGAACGGGACATGGCAAAGGCTAAAATCCTGCGTTGGGGATTGAGGTTGAGTAGAGGGTTCGAGCGGAGGAGTCTACGCTAGAGGATGATATTGAAGATCTCCTCATCACTACAATGCTAATGTGCTGAAGTATGGTAACTTGGCCTGACTTGAAAATTACTCGGTGCATCTTCACAACGCTTGGGGCCGATTGATTGAGGAGGAGAAGGCAGTGCATCTGGGTGAATCAATTGACGAGTTTGAGCTCGAGAATCGCTTGCTGACTGAAGATGAAAGGAAGATTCTCAACGATTCGATGATTTCACATGAAAGGGAGAACCTCGGCACTCAACACTCGGAGATTAGGGAAGGTTCAGGTGTTGAGCATCACGATATAAGTCTGGATATTCCTACGCCAACTCAAGCTGATCCTGCACCAGCGGTTGAACCCCAATTTTTCCTTGCTTATAATCTGGAACGGCCACATCTATCTCCTGCTAAAGAGCATACTTCTGATGCCGCTCAGCCGTCGACCAACCTAACTGAGGAAGGTACTCTAAACACTCTTCATTCGTGTCCAGAGTAAAAGGCTTGATTTGAAGCGTTTACTAACAGTCTGTCTTTTTCTCTGTCCAGTGATTGGAATTACACTGATAGCGCCTCCTACAACCCAAGATTCGCATCAAAGGCCATCACTACCAAGGAGATCACCACAACGACGACAGCACCGACTGATGGGACACCGGAGGCACACTCTCTTTCGACGAGCAAATGATGGAGGAACTCCTCAGTCGCCATAGTGACTCTTTTGCAGACCTATCATTTGTCATAAGTGGAATCGTGCCTGCTACTGGCTCTTCAATGCCAACCACCAATGCCTCCAACGAAGCTCAAGCAACTTGCAAAGAAGAGATGTTGGCCGAAATCAATGTTAAAATGGATGCAGCGGCTCGTGGTGGTGGTTCTGGAGGTGGAACGGTAGTGCCTGGCCCGTCTCCGTTGAGAATGATATCAACTGGAGGTACAGATGTCGACAACAATATGCCTATCCCACCTCCTATAGTTGATCTTGTTCTCCGACTCCACCTTCAGGAAGCATCTCCATACACTCGAGTTCGGAGGAGGATGTTAAAATCATGCCCTCGCTTGGAGATTGGCTGCTAAAAAGTAAAGGATCAAAGAGGAAAATTACGGGCAGCTCCGACGGGTCCACGCCAAAGAGGAAGTCGAAAAAGAAGAGAGAGTAGACAGGCCTCATCGACGATTTTGAGTAGATAGGAATTTGCTTTTAGCTTTTGTAGGCCATGTATAGATGCGGGTTCGACCTGCGCTAGTTGGAATTTTGGAAATAACTTGTAGATCAACTTCTTTCACAGTTAGTTGAAACGAAATTTTGCTTTAACTTCAATTCTATTATTATTTATTTTGCTTAACTGTTCTGGTATTTGAATTTCAGTCCAGTGCACTTGCGAAGTTCCAAACTTTGAGTCTAGTTTGTTTTTATTTGTCAAGTCTAGAAATCACAAGGACGAGTCGTGACCAGGGATAAAGTTGAACTTCGATGTTGCATGGCTTCAGTTGATGATTGGCACTTAAGCTCTGCCCTCAGTTTCGGGGATGAATTGTAAAGATTGGCCAGCAACTGCATTTCGTCTTCATTTCGTCGAGCTTAACATCGTCGAATCAATGCTAACATAGGTGAGAGTTGAGTGGTCGAATCATACTCACTCACTTAATAACCATCACATCCACTCTCCAGGGATTTGTATTTGAACTTCGACGGTCGATCACGCCTGTTTAAGTTTTAAGTAAGCGTCCACGCTCCGAGGACTTAAGTTAGTTTATGAGTGGTCATTCACACTCGAGTTATGTTTATACTCTAACCACATTCTGGGGACTCAGAGTTATTTACGATCGATAATCTGGTTCACACTCTGGAAATCAGGAGGTAATCGACGTTTGTACTCTAGTTCGCACTCCAGGAACTTGGATTGGGTTGATATTTATACTCCAACTCGCACTATGGGAATTTAGAGTTGATGCTTATACTCCAATTCATACTCTGGGAACTTGGAGTTGATGTTTATATTCCAATTTGCACTCTGGGAATTCGGAGTTGATGTTTATATTCCAATTCGCACTTTGGGAATTTGGAGTTGATGTTTATACTCTAATTCGTACTCTGGGAATTTGGAGTTAGCCGACAGATGGTTAGTCACATTTGTTTAGGCTTTTAGGATTTCGTTCGCACTCCAGGAACGATGGAATTATCAGTATCGTGGATGGTCGATTCACATCCACGCCGAGTTAACACGTGAGTTCCTTAGACGAATGGATCCACCCTCCTCGAACTTCGTTCGTATATGGTAAAATTCGTAGGTGGATGGGTCCACCATCTTCGAAACCGCATTTATGAGTTTATATTCCAACTTGCACTCTGGGAGATTAGTGTTAGTTGAAGGTTTGTCGTGTATTAATCCTTTTTTGGATTTAGTGTAGTGACTTGCCCCCAAGCTCAGGTTTCACTTAGCGAGTGGCCGGTCGCATCAAAGTCACTCCCTATTTGAACAAATTCCACCATATGACGGAACTTAGCACTTCGTGTGTCATGATGGTTGTATATCACATTCAATAAATCATAGCTCTGGCTTGAAGAGATGGCATTTTATTGCTGAAATGAGAAAATACGGTAAAGTTAGTTCCCTTGTTACAAATTCAAATTTCAAAATGCAGAAAAAAATTGCAGATGAAAAATAAATTGAAATAAATAAACCTGTCATGTGTAGTAGCGACGGAGACTCTCGCTGTTTCAGGCTCTCGGCAAAGTATGACCGTCAAAGATCGATAGCTTGAATGTGCCATCTCTGAGCTTTCGTTCAATCACATATGGTCCTTCCCACATTGGTTTTATGTGCGAAGAAACCGGATAAATTCTTTTCAGGATGAGATCGCCGAGTTCAAAGATACATGGTCTGATTTTGGCATTGTATAATTTGGCGACTCGACTTCGGTATGCGGCTGCCCTCAAATCAGCCTCTTCGCACTTCTCATCCAACAAATCCAAGGATTCAACAAGTAGTATAGCATTTGTATTTGGATCATAATAAGTCACATGATGAGAAGGTACTTTCATCTCGACGGGAATAATAGCTTCTGAACCATATGACAAAGAAAATAGAGTGTGTTGGGTCGTGGACATGTGGGTTGTCCAGTAAGCCCATCAAGCCATAGGAAGTTCATCAACCCATTTGCCCCCCCCGCCTTTTCCACTCGCTTCTTCAGAATAGACTTGATAACCTTATTAACAGCCTCAACTTGGCCATGTTCTTGAGGGTGTGCAACTATAGAGGATTTCTTTTGAATGTGAAGTCGTTGAAAGAAATCCTTGAATTCAACGCTGTCGAACTGGGTTCCGTTATCAGTGATGATGGTGTGTGGAAGACCAAATCGGCAGATAATGTTACGAAATACAAAATTGGTCACTTTCTTCGTCGTGTTTGTATCAAGAGGTTCAGCTTTGGCCCATTTGGTAAAGTAATCAACTGCGACGATGGCGTACTTCACACCACCTTTAGCCAGAGGTAGAGAGACAATAATATCGATGCCCCATATTGCAAATGGCCACGACTGAGAATTTGGGTTATCTCAGTAGGTGGGGCTCTAGGGATCCAAGCATGCTTCTGAAATTTATCACACTTCCTGGCGTAGTCTACTGCATCACGATTTACAATTGGCCAATAACATCTGTATCGGAGTACTTTCTTAGCCAGAGCTTGCCCCCCGGTGTGATTGTCACATTCTCCTTCGTGTACATCATGTAACACTCTCTTAATTTCATCGTGGGTGATACATCAGAGTAGAGGAACGGAGTACCCCCTTCTATACATGACTCCATTCTGAATAGTGAATCGTGCAGCTTTACGAAGAACCTGTCCCTTTTCACTCCTACACTCAGGTAACGTCCCATGCTCGAGATAATTTTGGAATGGAGTCATCCATGACTCCTTTTGGGAAGTGACTTCAAATACACAATATGTCTCCATCTGATCAATGCTTGGGGGAGATAACATTTCCACAGGAACGAGTCCAATTTGTTGCGCTTCGCCCGTACTTGCTAACTTCGCCAACGAATCAGCCTTTCGATTGCGATCACGGGGTACATAGAAGATGGCATAATAATCAAACTGTTTAAGTATCTCTTGGACTCGAGATAAATAAGTAGCCAATCTTCGCTCTTTGGCCTGATATTCACCTCGAACTTGACACACAATCAACTGTGAATCACAATAAATTTCCATAGCAATAATTCTCAAATCTCGGACGAGTTTCAATCCAACAAGCAAGGCTTCATATTTAGACTCGTTATTGGTCGCGTGAAAATTAAACTTCAGAGCATAACTTATGGACCGACCTTTGGAGTTTGAAGTACTACTCCAGCACCCGAGCACCGATCATTAGATACACCATCGGTGTGCAGCTTCCAGATATACTCGGAGATTCACTGGTCTCAGGCAAGTCCTTTAAGACAGTAAATTCGGCTATGAAATCCACTAGGACTTGTCCCTGAATAGCTAACCTCTAAGTGTAAGTAATATCAAACTGGCTCAGTTCAATGTTCCATTTGACTAACCTGCCAGACGTCTCAGGCCGAGTAAGGACCTTTCGTAACGGCTGGTCGATGCAAACAGTGATAGGATGAGCTTGGAAATACCGACGGAGCTTCCTTGAGGCAATAATAAGACAATAAGATAACTTCTCCAGCTTCGGATAATCTCTCAGCTTCGTTTGTCGTTTACTAATGTAGTATACCAGTTTTTGCATTCGGTCTTCCTCCCGAACTAAGGCAGCACTGATTGCATTTTTTGATATCGCTAGGTAAAGGTACAATTGTTCGTGATCAATAGGCTTTGAAAAATCGGCTGTATGGAGAGATGTTGAATCAATGCTTCGAATGCGCCTTCGCATTCCGTGGTCCATTCAAAATTTTGTTTCTCATTTTCAATCAACTCAAAGAAAGGAATACATTTGTCGGTGGACTTTGAAATGAACCTGCTCAATGCTACTACTTTCCTATTAACACTTTGGACTTGCTTTATGTTTCTCGGAGTTTCAAAATTTTTGATTGCGCATATCATTTCGAGATTCGCTTCGATTCCTCGAGCGTTGACGATGAACCCAAGGAATTTTTCGGATGCGACTCCAAAGTGACATTTAAGTTGATTGAGCTTCATCATGTACTTTCGAAGGATGCTAAACATTGATTCCAAGTCTCTAACATGAACAGTGGAGAATCGCCAATTCACCAGCATGTTGTCCACATATACTTCCATGGTCTTTCCGATCTGGTTGGCAAACATTCAATTGACTAGTCGTTGGTATGTTGCCTCGGCGTTCTTGAGTCCGAAAGGCATGACTTTGTAGCAGTAGAGTCCTAGATCGGTTACGAAGCTGGTATGTTCCTGGTCGGGTAAGTGCATGGGTATCTGGTTGTAACCAGAATAAGTATTTATAAAAGATAATAATTCGTGCCCAGCCATTGAATCTACGAGACGATCAATTCGAGGAAGTGTAAAACTATCTTTCAAGCAAGTTTTATTCAAGTCTGAATAATCAACACACATTCTCCATTTCCTATTTGGCTTTCGGATAAGTACGGGACTTGATACCCACTCCGGGTATAAGGCATCCCGAATAAACCCATTTGACTTCAACTTATCGACCTCTTCTCTAAGGGCGGTAGATCTCTCTGGATCCATACCATGCTTTTTCTGTTTGACCGGGACATACCGCGGGTCAATAATTAAAGCGTGGCTCGCGATGTCCGGTGAGATCCCACACATGTTAGAATGCGCCCAGGCGAACATCGAGGTTCGTCCGGAGAAATTCAACCAATTCCTTCTGTGTCTGTTGGCGTAACTGGAATCAGATCTTTATCATCTTTGAATCATCATCATTGTTGATCGGGACATCGATTGTCAGTTCAGGTAGGGAAGCTTGACTGTCTTTCGTCTCATCTTCACTTTCAGTGTCTCTCGGGTCAAGATCCCTTTGGAATTGGTTAGGGTGCCTCGGCCTGGGCCCAAGCACCAATTGTCAATTGTCAGCAATACGAACATAGAGAAGTTCCTCTACGCCCTTTCCTTTCTCCTTTTGATGTGCCTCGAGTAGCTTAACAACATAACATGCTCGTCCAACGGTCTGATCTCCTTGAACGACTCCGACCCCACGATCGGTGGGGAATTTTAGAGTCAACCACCAAGGGGCAATGGCTGCCATGAAGCAAGGGCCGGTCGGCCCAAGAAAGCATTGTAAGGAGAGTCTTTGTCCAAAACAACAAACTGTAGTATATGGACTCTCCGGAGTTCTCTAACTCTTAACTCCACTTATAGTTCCACCACTTTAGTGGGTATAGTAGCACTCCCCTTGAAGCCATGGATTCGAGATTGGTAAGGTTTTAAATCCTTTGCTTCCATCTTCATTTGATCATATGCTCGCTTAAACAAAATATTTACAGGGCTTCCACTGTCAACCAAGATCCTCTTCATCCAAGCAAGACTTACCTGGACAGATATGACAAGTGGATCGATAGTGGAGGCTTCAACCTTATCAACATCTCTATTTTGAAGCACGATGTCATCGGTCATCGTCTTCTGTTGCTTGGCCAGAGTCCCATCATCATAATTACTACAACATTCGAAATCTGCATGCCTAATGGAGCTGGCATACGATTCCATTTCCTCTAGCTTCGGTCTACTGGATGAGGACCACCACTCATAGTGTTTATCACCCACATCCTACCGGTACGAGCGGGTTCCTCCAGTCTTGCTTGATTGGATGTATTATTCTGATTCGATGGGCATGCACCTCTAGGCTGGGGCGCCCGCACTAACTATTCCAACATCCTCTCTCTAATCAACACCTCGATGAGGTCGTGCAAACGACGACACTCATTTTTCTTTTGGTCATAACTCTCACGAAACATACAAAATTTTCCTGTTTGGATATGCCTCTCCGATGATGGCTCTGGAGCAGGCTTCTTGTACTGGATAGTGTTGCAGGTTTTTAGATACACATTCTCTAACGACGTATTCAGAGGAGTATAATTATCAAACATTGGAGCTCTACATTGCGGACCACGGTTCTGATACCACTTTCTATTATGATTCCCACTATCTTTCTGCTGAGTTGTTTATTCTGAATATTCAACTGAACTTTTCCGACGCTCTACCCAGACTGCTTGACTGCAACATCACTTTGGATTCCTTCCATACTGCACCCCGCATCATCCTATTTCCTAGACTGTTTCGCGTCCTCCCTTCTCAAGAATTAGGCTGCCATGGAGTAGAAATGGTCCAATGACGCGGGAGACTTCCGAGCCAACCAATTTCTAAACTTGAGGTCAGGATCAATCCCCTTAGTCGATGCCATCAAGACTGAGTTGTCATTGAGAATACTTATCTCTGCACATGCAGCATGAAACCTCTCTAAGTAGCGTCTGAGTGTCTCTCCAGGAGCTTGAGTGACACTTGACAGAGTGTTAACATCCTTTGGCCTTGTGACATGCATTCGAAACTTCTCAAAAAATTTGGTTGCCAGTTGGTTAAAACAAGAAATAGATCGGGGTGGCAAACGAGTGAACCACATAGTAGCTATGCCCCCCAGTGATATCGAGAAGCTTCGATACTTAACTGTATCATCGGCCTATGCAGCATTCATCAACAACCCATACTTCAGAATGTGCTAGTTTGGATCAGAACTTCCTTCATAGACTGGTAAAGCTGGCAGTCTAAATCGTCGAGGGGATTCGGCATAAAGTATCTCATCTATAAAGGGAGTATGACTTTGGGAGATTCTTCAGTCGTCATTTGTGAGGCCTTGACTCTCTCGAATCATCTGACGAATCATATTGGGGATGTCTGGCATTTGTACATTCTATGCACGTTGAGCCAAGGTTTGGTCGGGTTCCATAATGCGAGGCTGGACCGGATGTTGTCGACGGTCCATGTCTCGCCTCCTTGGTTCCAAGTCTTTAGGGATGTAGGGTTTGGGAGTACGTCCATGTTGACGATGGTTTAGATATGGTTGATTCCAAGCATCAACTCCTGGTTCAACAGCGGCGGTGGTAGTGCGGTTGTCTGTTGTGTAATGAGGAACAGTACCTCCTTTGGAGGAGGGTCCATTCTGATAGCTGGTCAATGGGCAAACTCTTAGTTGTCCAACGTTCAGAGTAGGTTGGTGTCCCATGGCTTGGATGTAGCTTACGTCCAGTCGCGGGAGTGTAGATCTATGATGGTAGTCGGATGAGGCTAAACTCTCGGTGGAGGAATAAGAAGCATGATCTCTTCTGGATCTTCTGCAACCTTGATGGTTTAGCTAATTAGTCAACTGTGCGTTGGCGCGTAGCTGTTCGGTAAGTTGTTGTCGACTCTAGGTCAACCCTTGAAGTAGCATTTGGAACACTTGTCTGGTAACAGGGCCTTACAGATCTAATCGTCCGACAGCATTCTGGTTGGATGGAGGCAGTTGTACGGGATTCTATCTATCCCGTCCTTCTTGATCTACAGTTGTGGAGGCGGTCCATATGCTAACCATGGCGAATAATGAAGTCCTTTCCAAGATTTTATGCTAATCTAAATAGGTTGGAAGGATTCTGAACTTGACATGTAAATCTTCTTCATAGTGAAATACTGTGTTTTCTTAGTGAAAGCACGGATGTGGTTGTACCAAAATTGGGCACAACACTATTCAGAAGTATTTGAAGAGATAAAAATGAAGAATAGAAATGTAAAATGAGGATTATCTAACAAAAACTTCAAAAACAGATAGCGAAAACACGCAGAAACACAACAATTTAGAGTGGTTCGGCGTATTGCCTATGCCCACTATGAAGTTTGATGATTTTATTGATATCCACTTGCTAAACACAACTGATTACAATGGATTACATCGGAGATTAGTGTTGAGATTCGAGTACAACAACAGCTATGGGGTGTAAAGTTGAATTCGATACAGTCTGGATGTCAAACAGCCAAAAGTTCCCTTTTTTGTAGGCTCCTGGGTGCTATTTAAAAGCGTAAGAGGAAAATATCTCGCTCAGATCTCGGGAGACTTCTTCTAGCACGTGGGTGGGCCCACGAGATCGATCCTAGGCGATTTCGACTCGATCCGTGATCGATACAAATGAATTTCGTATCGATCAAGATTTGCTTCAATCGAATTGAAATTTGGCAGGAACATTCTTTAGGTTGTACGTAAGCTATTGTGAAAATTTCATAGCATTTGGACTTGTGGATTGCAAGTTATAATTGATGCAAATTTGAGGTTTACGGTTTTGGCTCTCTTCGTATCGATACGATTCGTATCGATCACTTCGAGTCGCTCCTGGTCACGTGCATGTGAGTGGCGTGGCGCTTGTTTTTTAGATCGATCCACTTTCGATGCCGAGTTGAACAAGTCGTTCCAAAGCTTTCGCCTCGTTCGTATCGAAGATGCTGCCTTGTTCGCATCGATGGAGGTTGCATAGTTCATATCGATGGAGGTTCGTATCAATTGTGCAGTTTGTTGTTCGTATCGAACAAAACTAGCTCCGTTCGTATCGATCATTATTGTATCTCACTTCATATTGATCCTTTGTATGTCCACTGCGTATCGATGAGAGGTGTTGGTTTCATATCGACGAAAGGCTGATCGTACGAAGTATGTGTGATACTTAATCGATACGAAATGGACGTTAACGTTATGATCAATGGATATGAAGTACGATGCTTTTCATGTCCTAATGGATACGAACTGAGGTCACCTGATCGATACGAACTAACGAGTCTCGATGGATTCGAACGAAGTTATTCTAGGATGGATACGAACTAGACAGCTGCCGTATAAAGTGGTGTTTGTTTGACAGTGGAGTTGAATAGATCGATACGAACAAGCATTCCTCTCAATGGATACAAAGTACCGCATCTTGATGGGTTCGAACAACATGTGACTTGATGGATGCGAACAAATGGATAGCATGATGGTTTCGAACAGATCGACTCAAACCAAGGATTTTTGATGGACACAAAGTGAGGTTAATTCCTTTGATGTGCATTAATCACATCTTGAGTATACGAACTCTGATTGACTTGAAATTTGGAACGTTGGCTTTCTTAGCTTTGCTTGCCATGTCATATAGCTTGATTCGGACTCGGACAAAATTCATTGACATCCATAGTGAGCCTGTGCTTACTCGACATTCGGGATGAGTTGTCTTTGATCTTCAGTCAACTTCTTGATATCTCGGCATTGCCAAAAGCTGGGATAACATTTAGTTATGTTTATCATCGCTAATACATTTATTTCTTGGCTAAAAAGGACTAAATTTTTCCGAATAACTTTTCTTAACTTCGGTTATGTGTACCATGCCCTATCATAAGTAGAGCTACTTAACTTAAATCAATTTTGTGGCTACCCTTGTATATTTTTGGTCAGATTCCATCTGACCATAACCAAGGTTGTATTTACAACAACCAATAGCTATGCATCGTTTCCTATCTTTAGGAAACAAGATTATGGATGTTATGTCTAGACATTGACTCTTAATATCACCTATCACTAGATGATGTTAAAGCTACCTGGTCAATCACTATCATTTACTATTGGTCGAGCGTATCACGTTGGGTGTAACAACTCGCTCCAAATTAGGCTTAATTTTCGACCAATAAAAGACTATCAAACTTCAAGTCCATTCTTGAGCTAGCTTTGTTGGTACAAATAAACAATTCACAGAGCTATCTATCTATACTTTAAGAATCTTACAGCGAAAGGGATAAAATATAATAATCAGATAAGTACTAATTGCATAATAAACAGGTCTCAAAAATACAATGTATCAAAACACATAAAGTACGTTAAGTACATTGTTTTTAGGGTACATCAAAATATAAATAGATAACTAGCACTGCCACTACATCTTTGTTGTCTTCTCCTTAACCCACAAGATCGAATCTAACCTGCATATTTTACTGTGGAGAGGGTCAAGAACAATAATCTATAATGGAAGAAAATCTCAAATTTTATGATAATAGTATATGTGCAGTAATTATTTAGATAAGTATCGTGTCCTATGAATTTGTTATATTCCCCATGTATACCTCCAACTATGGGTATTTCTCAATATATATTTATAACTATGGGCATTTCTTTACGTATATCTCCAACCATGTGCTAGCGGCCGTACAACTCCTAATCTAGGACTATAAAATCGAGCGCAGGCAACTATATCATGTTAGGTTCAACAACCCTTCTCCCATTCATATCCCAATGATGCTAATTAAGGAAGTACTTGGCTACTTAATACCCTTAAATTGGTAAATAGAAAGGACCTCCAGCCATTTAATACCTAACCCTTTGTGGTACTCCATAATTAAATTCCATAATTGTCCCAAATTTTTTTATTAGATTAATTGTTAACGGTTAAATATGTAAGCTACCGGTTTACAATTATAGTTGTTATAATTTTAGGGTTTAAAGTAATATGTTATTATTATATTTAATCCAATATTTAGGTAATTTATCCAGTTCTTATTGGGGTGTTATATTATTCAATATTAACAACTGCAATAATTATACAAGTCAACTCATTCAAGAAATTACACAATAACCAACATTGTCAATAAATTGGGTACACAAAATAGACTCGTGTACATAAAATAATGAATCCAAGGCATATGATTTGTTTTACAATAATATAGTAGAACTATGCCTCCCTCTCCGAGAAGCAAAATTACAATACAAATATTTTGTATTCCACTCAAGCTATTTAAACGAACAGTGTTGCAATGACCAAGAAATTACACTTATTTATTATTGAAATAGGCAGTGCAAACTACGAACAATTGTAGAAGAATATCTCTTTCCCTACTTTGCACAGCTCTTTCTACTTTATTGTTTGGAAATTCTTTTCCATAATAAACCTAAATAAAAAAGTGAAATCAAATAGAATACATATTATTTATATTGTAAATATTCAAAATTAAATTCTACTACATTAAAATAAATCAACAAAGATTCCAACCTAATTTATCAATTTCACATATTATGGGGATATTTTGGGGTTTAAGTTAAGTTTTCACATACATAATCTCCCAAGGCACAATACAAATACAAATATCAAACCATACAATACTATCAAGGAAAAGCCAGGATTTCCATTTATAGACAATTTCCAATGAAACAACTTGGGCTTCCTTTGTGTGACAGTCTTTCCTTTTCTCCAGGTTATCTCCTTTTTATTATATAATAAATTTGTTTATACATATTAGATTTAGAAATTATAGATTAGGGAAGAAGGGATATATACATATACTCTATTGCTAGACTCCTTAAATCTTCCTTTAATTCTTGGACGTATGTATCTATATATTTAAGTTAGAGTTTGAGAAGTTTTATAGTGGAAAAAGAGAATGGTAGAGCGCCGTTGATGGCTTTAGATATGAACAAAAAGAATAAGGGAGCTAGCCTCTTATTTACAGTAGCACGGATAAGCTAGAACCATCAGATGGAGAACATTTTTAAAAAAGTTTAACGCCGTTCAAGGCTAGGCAAACCTTTGCCTCACACAAAGACTGATCAACCGGCCCTTCATTGGTTATTGACCGCTTAACGTCTTCGACCGTATGTTTGCTAATTTTGTCTCGTTAATATTTATTACTTGTTTTAATTTTAACATTAACAACTGCTTAAACGTTACGTCTAAGTATTTACCATTTATTTTAGCGTTGATTTTAATAAAATTTGTTACCTTAATTCATTTTGAATTATATTCGATTCGAAATTTTCTAACATCGATATTTTCTTCATTTAAGCTTTGATATTGAAGCTTTATATATAAAAGTTGCTTAGAAAATCACAACAAACACAATGGTATAAGTTTCCTAACCAAATTTAGACGTTGGCAAAATTATCATTTTTAGCATCATTACTAATTAGTTGATTTTTCTTAATTAATTTCCTGTTACTTTTACGAGTTTATATTCTCCCCCCTAATTGAATTTCATCCCTGAAATTCCTGAGGGATAGATAGTGTAGCATGCACTCTACAACCATGTTGTATAACTTTGTTATCTACATAACCATCTACTCAACGAAAAGTACAATGTGATTATATATGCAACATACCTATCGATGAGCTCAACCCTAGCATGAATGCAAGATCATGACATATAGGCATGTATGAGAGCAACCTAAATACACACAAAAAATTAGACGATTGCAAAAATAACATGAAAAAGTGTGGCATCATCCCCAATCATCCAATCTAGCAACCCTATGCAACCAAAACCTACATAACACTAAATCTAAAGGGAGCAAATTTGCTAGAGAAAAGCTCTAGGAAAGAAGCCTTCATCTTCTCTTCTGTTTCATAGGTGTTCTCCACTATATTATCTCCCAATTATACTTGAATCAAACTATTTTCTCTATTACGAAGCTTCCTAACTCTACGCTCCATTATACGTGCACTGGCGCGGATGCTAACATTATGTCTCTATATCCGCTAACTAGTCATGCTCTACTGCGGTAGTTGTGCTATGTTGACACTTCCTCAGATGTGATACATGAAAAACATTTGGATTCCAGCTAACTTAGCTAAAATCTCTACTACATACGCAAGTCTCCCCACTCTCTCCAAAATCTGGAAAGATCGAACAAATCTTGGCGCCATCTTCCACGATGTTCCAAATATCATAACCCTCTTAAGATGAGAAAATTTAACAAACACCATATCTCAAACTGAGAATTCCAACTCCTTCCTTCACCCATCAACATAGGATTTCTATCTCTCATAAGCGATCTCTATTCGATGTATGATTATTGCAACCTTCTTCATGGTATCACATATCAAATCTGGCCTAAGTAGAATTTTGTCGGTATCTTCCTACCAACAACTAGGTGACTTGCATGACGTTCCATATAAGGCTTCAAAGAATGCCATAACTGTCGTTGCATGATAACTGTTACGATAGGAAAATTCTACTAAAGGTAAGTGTTGCTCCCAATGTCCTTCGAAATCCATGATGTAAGCTCTTAATAAATCCTTCAAGATTCTTTTCAGCCTTTCCATCTTTCCATCGGTTTGAGGGTGGTAAATGGTGCTAAGATTCAGCATTCTCCCTAAAGCTATCTACAAACTCTTCCAAAATTCACAAGTAAATAAGGGGTCCCTATCATTGATAATACTGCTCAAAATTCCATGTAATCGGACCATCTCTATAATGTAAATCTTTACTGGGACGCAGCGGTCCTATTACTCCTTACTAAATAAAGTGTCACGTTTAGTGAGTCTATCGACTATAATTGAAATATTATTATTTCCTTTACAATTTCTAGGCAAACAATCTTTGAAATCCATCGATATGTGTTCCCACTTCCAAGTTGGAACCTCCAATGGTAACAATAGGCCTCTAGGCTTTCCCTACTTAGCTTTGATTCTTTGGTATGTCAAACACCTTGCTACATATTTATTGCCTCTTTATTCTCGACCAATAGATAATCTGCTCCATATCTCTATGCATTATATCTTTATCAGGATGAATAGTCATCTTAGATCGGTGGCACTCAGCCAGTACTTCCTTTAGAACATCCTCCGTGATTGGAACACATAGGCGTCCACCTTTTCTTAGCCATCCTCTTTCATCAATCGAATGATGCCTTGATGGAGGAAATATTCTCCCTTTGTTATCTTAGCTAAAATATCAACTACGTTGTATCCTGCTTCTGCTCTTGACCGATGCGGTCCGCCAATACTGGCCTTACTTCCTGTAACATCCTCTATCTAGAGGCCTAAAAATTTGTGTTGCAGATGTTGCAGTCATCTGTAGTATTAGCTTGCGGCAACAAAATACGGCTATGTTAAAGGTATCTACAATATCAAAAGCACTTGAATATGAAACAAAACACAGATTTCAAACAACTTTACTTCATTACATTTAAAATAGATGTTCCATACTCAACTTACATAATCCTAAATACATTCCCAGGTACAGATAAAATATACTTATTACAAATATGCCAAGTGTGGTATATGAAGATACCTTCTTGGATGATCAGAGCCATAAAGTCATAATAGACTTAATACAAAACACAGCGGAAATGCATCAAAACATAAACAAGAACTGCAACTCCTAAATAGCTATCTTTTTGCCTCCTACAAGCCTCCGGTAGCCTTATACGTTATCCTACTAAAACATGAAAAGACCTTAACCCCTCAGCCTACTCAAATTAATTTTGAGTGCATGAGAATTTAAGGGGAAAACTTAAAATACGAGTCAAACATAAAGCCTGGTATGAATAATACTATACATCCCGGTTTGATATGTTTAGTGAGACCACGCCGCTTAATGGAACAGGTTTCCCTTCACTAACATCCTTTTTAAAACATATCTTTTGCAAACCTTTTCCTATAACCAAAACTGGTTATATACTGCAAAGCAATTCATTATGTTGCTATACATAAATATCAGGTAATAATGAACTATCTTTTCAAACACATAATGGATAACTTTTAACCTTTGTCTGACTCAGGCCTATCAGACAATATAATCAAAATAAATCTAACACCTATTAGCTATTCATTTTCTGGATTATCTATCCTTAATTATCTATTAAATACTTCACTTCTGGATGATCTGTCCTTAACAATCTGTTAAATACTTTGCTTCTGGACGGTCTGTCCCTACTTTAATCATCTCCCAGGTCTCCGTGATCCTAATGGTTTTTCGGGCTCACCAATAACCTACCTGTATAAAAACATATATTCCTTTCGGTGTGCAATCATAGTTTTAATCTACCCTCGACAAAGCCCTACACATTGGAATATTAGACAACAATTTGCTGTGGCTAATAGCTAATATATAGGGTGCGACCCATACTAGTCCTATCTGTTTTTCTATTATCTGAGTCATTTTCACTTAAGGATCCCCTATTATAATTTTCCTTGAAAACATTTTCAAAATGATTTAAACCTTTAAATCAAAATTATACAAGGAAATTATATATTCTTTATGCTTTACTCAAAATCACAATACCATGATATAATGGACCCATGCTTCGGCTGTTTGTATTATTGTATACGTTAATATTTTGTTTGAGTGCAAACATGTAAACAGAAAGCAAGGGCATTTGTGGAATTTCAAAAAGACACCGAGTATATTAGTTCAACCAATTTCCTTTATTAGTAGTATATATATATATATGTATGTATGTATATATAGACACACACACCTTAGTTGATGAAAACATTTAAACGCTTGAAAGTTCTCCTTTCTAAATCTTTGAAAGTACCTCTTTCCAAAAACAAGTGAAAACCTTTTAATTATCTAGGCCAATATGCCAAAACCTTACCTTCGAGACCATTCATCAAACCTTTCGAAACCATGAAAAAGCAAACCTTTCAAAAGCAATAAAACTTTGGACATCCTTCTTTAAAAATCACTTTAAAACATTGCCTTAGAAAAACATTAGAAAACTTTCATCTCTAACCTTTCGAAACCATTGAACTAAAACCTTTCAAAACTATTGAACTTAAAACTTTCGAAACCATTGAACTAAAACCTTTCGAAACTATTGAACTTAAAACTTTCGAAACCATTGAACTAAAACCTTTCGAAATCATTGACCTTAAATCCTTCGAAACCATTTAAAATCGAAACTTTCGAAGTCATTCGATAAACAAACCTTTTAAAATAATTCAATAAGCATACCTTTCGAAGGCATTAAACCTTCTAGAATATAAACATATTAAGACTTACTGGGTTCAATTTATAAGAAGTGGAAAATCTGCTTTTAAAACCTTTCGACTTCATTGGAAGCAACCTTTCGACTTTGTTGAACGCTCTGCTTTGAAGGCTTTAAAACTTAACTTTTAAACAATAGGCTTTAGCCTTTAAAACAACTCCTTTGGAAGAGAGGGTTATACTTCAATTAGAAAAATAAAAATAAGTCACCTAAGTTGAATGCTTTCTTTCGAATGCATGGAGAAGTGGCTGTTTTAAGACAAGTGAACCTTTCAACTTTGTCAAAAGGTTTCAAATCAAACAATAACAAGGCGGCAGTAACCTTCTGACTTTTTCGAATGGTTTTAAAAACCTTTATTTAAATTACTTGACCTGTTCGAAAGCAATCAAGTCAAAAGCTCCTTTTCGAAAGCAAGCAGGTGAAAGCTTTTGGTTAATAAAACAAAATATCCCAACCTCTTTGGCTATCAACCTTTCGACTAAGAACCCTTCGTCCTTGTCCACTTCATTACGTACCAAGTAAGTTGATACCATATGCATTGGTTTGACATTGTCGAAAGCTATGAACCACTCGACCTTGTCGAAAGATCTGGTTCGGAAGGTTTATTGCCGTAAAAGGTTGAAACATGCTAAAAGCATGGTTTCTTTGTTTTTAAATTAAAAAGGATAACTTTTCAACTAACCTGCCTTTGTTTGTCAAATTATCATTGGTTAACAAATATCTTTCAGAAAAGTGCTGCCACTATTTTCATAATTAAATAATTATTTTATTTTATAAAATGCCCATTCTCCTTAATTAAATATATAAAACATTTAAGTCCCATACCTTGAATAATTTTATATATTCATCAAAACACTTAGGAAAAATATGGAAAATTCCTGAAAATCTATTTTAAAATGTTTTCCAACATATAAAAATTCCAAACCAAAATAATCATTATTTTAGCCGTAAATAATTTATAACCAATAAATAATTTTCTTCACAAGAAAATTAATATAAAATCCATATTAACTCGGAAAATTATGAAAATTGAAATTCATCTCTAAAATATCATTTTTGACCTATATTTGAATTTTCAAGGTACTTAAATCATTTGGTAGGTCTTTCATATCAAACATATCATAAAAACTAACATGAACATGCATAATTCACCAACAAGCATATATATAATTTTAATCATCAAAACATGGCATATACTTGCAAAAGTATTTTGGATCTAATCTAAAAACTGAAATCCATAAGAAAATGGGATGTAGTAATTATTCACCTTAGCTTTGAGATTAAAAGATCTAAGATTTGAAGTTTGTTCGTCGACGGAAATTCTATCGGATTAGAAAACCGTCGAACGAATTTAGAAATAAAATTTATACCGCAAGCGCACGGTGTACGAATGTAGCACGTGGCGAATACGGGTCGATCCGCAGGGAATTGATGATTTTAAAAAAATTTCTATTCAATCAAATTATACCAAAGTCGAGTGAAATTGTTGGATAGAACTAAAATGAAGCTAAAGTAGACTTGAAATGTGATTAGTAAACTATTGAACTAGAGAACAATTTAGAGGCAAATCCACTCTCATATTTTTGTAAATCAACAAACACATAATTTATGATCTCTAACTTTGATATTAAGTGAAATAATCATTGCATTTATCATAAGTATGGTTTGTTTATGTTATTAGTTAACATAACTCAAACCATCAAACTATAATACAACAATTATACCACTTACAGTTCTCATGAAAAAGAAGCCAAAGCAAAAACTCACTACACCACAAAAGGCTTTTAACAGCGTTTGATAAACGCTGTAATATGATACAACAGCGTTATTAGAAACGCTGTATAACGACATGCTGTCGTATATACATAACTTACAACAGCGTTTCTATAAACGCTGTTGAAACATCTCTTTGACAGCGTTTATTACGCGCTGTCAATAATATTTTCAACAGCGTTTATAACGTGCTGTATTATGTTTTCTAAACGCTGTTATTGAATCATCAACAATTTCGACAGCATGTTTAAAACGCTGTTATTGAATCATCAACTATTTCGACAGCATGTAAAAAACGCTGTTATTGACAATTTCAAGATAATTACAGCACGAATTAAACGCTGTTGTTTCTTCATTGACAGCATTAATCAAACGTTGTCTTCTATTTATATAACAGCTTTAATATTCCACTCTATTTTTGAATATTCCAGAATTATATTTTGATTATATTGAAGCAACTAGCATATATAACATGTTCTAATAACTATTAATTAGATACATAAACATTTACATGATATATACGTTCAGTATATTACAATTACAAATATATACATTCAGTATAACAACCCTTCAAGCATATCACCTTCAACTGTTCGCATATAAGCATATCAGACAACGCATATCCGACAACACATATCACCTTCAACTGTCCACACAACTGTGTGCATCTCCATCACCATACAACTGCCCAACAAACCGCTGCCATCAGCCTGAACAGCAACCACCCATCTGCCACTGACTTTTCCAACGCATCTGCCACCATCCTCACATAACCTTGTTCAACTTCACACTCACAACTGCAGTTCAACTTCATTCTCACCCCTCCTCCAACTTGCTACCACCAGCCATACATACAACACAGTTCATCAATATCACTAAACCATCTTCTTCCTTCACTTGCTACTGCCCGCATTCCTCCTTCCTATACATCTACTCCTACAACAGTTCATACCACTTCCTTCACAACTTGAGACCACAACATCATCTCAACAATGACTCACTCCCACAAACTCTTCTTTCTCACAACACTTACATATCAGCGGACTATCACCACAGCAACACGACCACCTGCATTCAAACTATTGACAACTGCTGCACCAGGACTACACCCGCCTTCCCTATAGCAACAAAACTCACTTGCCTTCCACTGCCTTTACTCCTCAACAAACAACTACCCATAGCTGTAAGCTTACCCTGCAGGAATTCCATCCTTTCAACCTGAATGCAAAATATTGCATATTCTTTCGGTTTGTTCATGTATCTAAATTTACAGAATTGATTTTTTACATATAACAAAAATGAAGAGTGGAAGAAACCTGTAAATATATACTCTCCCCTAGCAACTAGATGTCAAGATCTGCTTATTTTAGCAACCTTTCCAATTAAACTTTTGTCCACAAAGTCTTCTCAACTTGTGATGAATTGAATGACAAATTAATATGTATGTAGTTATATACATCACACTTATTCTTAACCAAATTAAGAAAATACCAATTAAACAAATCCAATGTAAGTGAGCCTTCTGCATTTTGCAATTACAACCATTATCAAATCTCTACAGTTCAAATAAGTTTAACAAATGTCGCAAAATTTAACAAACCTAATCATGCCACCAGTAACCTGACCCTTTTCTGGATCATGCCACGTTTTATACAAATCTTGGATAAGCTCCTGTCGGTGTGCTTGAGAGCATACTAATCCTGCGTATTTTGTAATTTCAGGCCAATCTTGAGAGGCAACAACCTGCATATGCGAGCAGTTAGTTATAATTTAGCTAAACTACTGTAAAATAAATAAGTAGGATAAATAATTTATTAATTACCGCAGCAATAGATGGGCTAGACTCCTCACCATTTTCTGGATGAGTTACATCGGCTCCAAATATTATTGTTGGTATGTCACTAACTAATGGGATTTTCCACCTAAGTGCATCTAATAATACAGTATTTCTGCCTCCCATCTACACAATTCAAAGAGAGCATAGGTTAATATTAATTACTATAAAAAGGAAAAGCGTCAGGAATTTTTTTTTTTTTACCTTAACATTGATTTTCAGTGACACATTTGCCAGGTATTGTTTGCTTATCTTGAAAACATATTTAGTAAGGCAACATTGAGATATTAATCCCAAATCAGTTTCACAAATTCTTTTTAAATCACCTGAAAAATGGATATCATGGCACTTATAAGTACCAAATCACACTAAGCACTTTAGGATAGCTGCAAACTATGATATAGAAACTAACGCACCATACAAAGAACCATTATTATCTGGAAGTATGGCAATAAGAAGCTCTAGCTCTTTGCCTTTAAGCTTGCTCATTGCAGCATTAAACACATGCTTAAGTGCCTTCTCTGCTTGATCAGGTCTGCCATTATAAATTGGTATTGCTGGTTCACGGTTGAATTCCTGTTGTGGTATACGTGTGCAAGTTAATCATCAAACTTATTAGTATGTGTGCAAGGCAAAGATAATTCACCCCAAGGAAAAGACTATTAACTCGATTCATATTGTAAATAAAAGGAGGGAAATTATTTATAAGCATAATAACAAAAATTGGAAACCAACCTTGGGAACATAGTTCTTATTCCAGTTTATAACTTAACAAATGGTTGTACAACTTATAACTTTCCTTGTACTGCAAACTTCCGGTTATAATGTTTATTTAAACAAATTATAAGCAACAAAATTTATATATATATATATATATATATATATATTTCCATTCATTTATTTACAAAAAGTTTAAGAAAAATCTTACTCTTGGATCCAAAATAATTAAGAACACAAACAAATAACACACATGCAACACGTGTACAATGTATTGGTACCTATAGAAGTATAGAACACAAAGCAAGCTACCAATGTTTGCATAAAAAAATTATTCCAACTCATGAGAAAGTTGTATACCATGCCAGACAGCTGGCACATCTGTGCCAGTTCTTGACAGAATCCATGAGCCATGCTTTCCTGAATATTGCGTGAAAAGTTGATGCACGCCCAATAATTTACTGTGCCACCATTTATCACTTTCTGCAAAATGGAAATCTGTGTTAGCATAAAAGCAATGTAATAATTTGAATAAAAAGAAAGAAAGAATAGTGTACCTTGTTCATCATATTCCATTGTCCAACCTGAGGCAAACACTCTTTCTCTTTTCCAGAATCATGATATTTCAACTGCAAGAAATCGATTTTTTTTTTAAATGGTTGACTTAGCTACTAGAAAATGTATAAAGGATTGACGTAAAGTCACTGAGATGTTATTGCATATTACCCAAGGCGCAGGAAGAACTCTAGCTTCGACAGATGCCAATTTGTCACTTATGCTAATTCCAAATTCCTTTACGTATGGATCTTGTTCGTAGTTATTCTGGCGTACTGTCTGAAGATGAAATATGGCTAAGAATTATGAACCATTAGATGAAACATTAGTGTGTGTGTGTGTGTGTGTGTGTGTAAAGAAGAACAGTCACCCTACTGATTCATCTACGAAAAGTTTATTTCACAGATTTAAGTAGATGTTGTTTAAGTAGTTGTTATTAAAAGCTCGTTCATAACTTACTTTATTATCATGCACAGGATAACGCATAGAAAGGGGTCCTGAAGTGGTATCAAAATGAGAATAAACTTTAGTTATCTTAATATATAACTAGAATAAACTTCAATATATAACTATAGTTTATTAATATCATTTTTCTGCATATATGTTTTTTTTTTTTTGCATTTTTTATCGTTAATATAAACAAGAATGAAGTGGTATCAAAATGAGAATAAGAATGAAGAGTTTAACTCAGGTAGTAAGATCTATGGTATGGTAAGGACGTAACATTGTTTTATTCTTCTGCATCAGTATTTGGTTCCATTTGTCAGCACATATAAATGTGATGGACCATTAACTAACATCAGCCTATATCATGTATTTGTGTATGTTCAACATGTACTACACTGAATTACTAAGTACAAGTAGCATTAAGCCAAAACCAATAAGGAAAAAAAAACATACCTTATTTTTCTTCTCCACTCTACCAATAACCTTAGCAATAGTGCTTCAGAAAATTTCATATCATTTTTTTTGTCTTTATGTCTAGTAGTGATTAAAGTAGCCTCGTTACATCCATTAGTAATATCAGCTACATCAAGTCCAAGAGTAAGTGCAACTAGCCTTCGTGAGAAAAAGGATGGCTCATTATCAATTTTAAGTTTCTGAAGGTAAATTCGAAATATTTAAACAAATTTCAGGGCACACCAAACAACAGTACAGAAATATAAACTTAAAATTTGCATCACTTGCCTGGCTTTCTTGAGATTGGAGATTTCTAGATCATGTTCGAATCAGAGGCTTCCTGATCCTCTTTCATATCGGTTTCATCAACTGGAGTTCGTACAAAACCACTATCAGCTAAATTGCTTCCTCTACAGCCATTTGTAATTCAGCAGGGATGTTTTTGTATAATTTGGTATGCCCCTAAAACCTAACATGTTAAATGTTAACTCATAAACCATATCACAACTTACTCCTGCCCTTGCAACATACTCTTCTGCCTGCACAATGCACACTGTCATCATTGCACATATACAACTACCCCCTCATCATCACTGACTTGCACCATATCTTTACTGACTACAAAAAACTGACCATACCATTACTCCAAAACAATTCCATATCTACATCATACTTCAAACTTCAAAAGTAGTATTTCCAAACCTCGCTGCAACAACACAACTAATCCCTGCCACCTTCCCTGCAACCACAACAAACATCACCCAATACAACAGTAAATACCTGCCTTCAACATCACAAGCCTCACTGTCCAACTACACAGTTGCATCTACATCCACTTCATTCCATTATTTCAATCCTTCTGGCCATCACCTCACCAATACCTCCTTCTCTGTGCACTTCTACATCAGTGCACAACTAAAACTGCCCTTGTGTACAACTCTGTTATCAAACAACCCCTTCATATCAAACACCACTCCACTTCCACTATCCAACATCGACCAACATCAGCCAATCAATCCCTCTGTCCATTGTTGCATGCTACTGCCTTGCCCACCCTGAACAACATCCAACATCAACCTGCTTCTCTGTTTACTACTCCACTACTGTAATAATAGTTTCAACAACAAACCACTCCCCCATCATCTCCTCGACCATTATCTCATCCATATCAACTCATAACCCAGTTCAACCACAACAACATTTCCAACTCATCAACTACCATCCACAACTTTCAATGCCTACTCTCCACTTCACTGCCATATACAACATTCTACAACCAAACTGTTGTGCCACCATATCTACCTACACAACCATATCCTTACACTTCATCAACCAACTTGCCTGCACTACCAGTCCTCCATCACCAATCCACCTCCTCCACCATCACACTTACATCTTGCACAACAGTGTACACCCTTCACTGTAGTGTACAAACTGTTGCATACCACATTCCTCCTACATTACGTCATCAAAACTGCTCCCCTGCTTCATCATCAACCACCTGCTAACCCATCCACCTTAACCACTGCTGCAACATTCATTACCCACTACACAACATCATACATATATACAACATCATACATACATACAACATCATTATATAATTCGTTTTTTTTTTCAATGTCCGAGTGAGAGGACTCTTACGATCACAGAAAATAAGACTCTAGCTTCTACTTGCTACAGATATATTTACTAGAGGTCATGTTGGCAGTAACATTTTACTGAGCTTTTTAACAAATAAATTGAATTAAAGAGTCTTACTTGTAACTACTGAATTTGCAGATGCCTCCCAGATAGATTTATTTCCTTTCCAGTCAGTTATTATCCACCAGCCTCTTTATCATGGATTCCAGTGAATGAAAATCATATGACTGTAAATTAACAAAATTTACTTCAAACTACATTTATGCTCATCATGGTTGAACTGAAAAATACAGCCATACATTAGAGACTCATACAGATGGTTAGTATGGAGAAATAAAATTCAATCCAAATATACATAAGAAAGATCTAAGGCACATTAATTTTGAAGGAGGTTCAGATAAGAGATAAGAGCACTGCAATTCAACTTGTAGTTAAATAAAACAGTTGTAATTTTTAACCTATGTTCTTGAAAAAAATATATACAACTATATATTAGAGAACTCAAACAAATAGCGAATGTGATAAGCCAACATATACCAGGCTTGATCCATGACAAGCTGTTCATGCATCCACCAGCTCAAATATTCCTACGAGAAAGCCACAAGTTCGCTATTCTCTAATGTATAGCTGTATTTTTCTCAACCTACCCAAGTTTGCTATTCTTGCTAAATACTTACATGCCTTATCATTGATTGCCTGCACTATCATTGAATTTGGCTACTGAAACAGCTAACGAGTTGAGTATTATTTTAACCAGTATTAATGGATGCTCGACTGCGGACAAAATGTGGCACATCAAAACAGAAATTATTTAATTCAACATTATTATCACTAAGGTTATGCATGTACGTAGTGTGCGTGTTCCAGTCTAGCAAATAAAACTACTGTGCATTCTGATTTTTTCTTTTTTTTTAACCATTACACTTGTTGATTGTCTGTAAAATTCAATGAAATATAACAAAATGTTGTAAATAGTGGGAACATATCAAACAATAAAGCAATCTAAACATAGACAACTTTTGATAAATATAGGAATAGCACTTGATGTTATTTATAATTCGAATAAGAGTTGCTACTAAGGTATCAATTTGATCCAAGGATAATCATTTTGTTTCGCTTTTACTAGATGCATATATGATATTTCACAAGTTTTATTCTAATTTCGTTTGTTTGATGAAAACACAGAGGAATCAATAAAGTATATGGAAAGATCGATTATAATTACAAAAGTATATTCAACACCAAAAGTATAATTCAACTGTAAAGAAAAAAAACCTTTGAAATATGAATTTAACTTGAATTTCTACATTGCTTTTCTTCTTCATACTGCCTACAATCACAAATCTCAAAACCCAGCTCTTCAATTTGATTGCAGTGGCATTCCAATCACTTTAAAGACAAATTTCAAATAGCATCTGTTCTTATCAGTTTAAAAGCATCTGTTCTTATCAGTTCAAAAGCATCTATTCTTATCAGTTTAAAAGCATCTGTTCTCAACAGTTTAAATCAAAAATTTGGTAGCATCCATTCTCATCAGTTTAAATTCAAACAAATCGAGCAAATGATAGCAAATAACACCCAACAAACATACATGCAGAGACTTATCTGTTCTTATTAGTTTAAATTCGAATAACCGAGCAAATAATAACAAATAACACCCCAACAAACAAACATGCAACCAAGCACCCAATTCAAACAAATCTAAAAACTTGAATAAAAATTAATCGTGAGAAAAACTCACTGTTGCTAGCTGGGGTGGAAGACGATGCAGCCAAACAATGTTCGAACTCGACCAACCGAGGAGCACGCGAGCGAAAACATACAGCAGTAGTAATAAACTCGTTAACATCAATTTAGTAACAAAATCGATTCAATAAATTTTGATTTAGGGCAATCGAAGAAACACGTACTGAACTAACAAAATCAAAACTGATGAATTATTAAACTAATTGAAGAACCCATTTTAAACCTAAATAAAATCGACCAATAGTTGAAAATAAGTACCTGTAGAGAGAGCAGCTAGCGGTGAAGATTTGGATTCGAAATCGAAATAATGGTGAAAGGAGACGTTTGAACGATGAAGCGGCAGTGATGAAGACGGATTTCGGTGATGGGAAGAGAGGTTTGATTAGGTGATGGAGATGTTGACGAGATGAAAGGCCGATAAAACTAAAAAGGCGAAGTGAAAATGAGGCGCGAAGTTATATTATTTAGGTTTTCTCAGCGTTGAAACGTAAAAAAATTCCCTCCAGATTTTGGTCTACTGCGTTTATGGGACAGACGCTGAGAATAGCTGCTGTGGAAAGTGTTTTTTCTTGTAGTGACTATTTTAAGTATGGTCTATTTACTATTGTAACTAGTAACATAGATCATCAAATTTCATTTTTACTTTCATTTCATAATCAAAAATTAATTAGCAAAAGTTGATGTAAATTGTGTTTATGTTGAGTAAGAATAGCTCATTTGCATAAGCAATATAAGCTATCAAACCCACTTGTATAAACTTACATCAAAATTCACATTCATGAAGCATAAACAAAGAGATCATAAATCATAAAAAATGTTGAAATTACATAAAGTTAGAGAGCTTCATCACCCCTAAATTGAAGGGGTTTAGCTACTCATTTGTGGCATTGAAGCATCACAAGTAAGTTTCAACATTAAAGAAAAGAAAATAGAAAATAAGCAAAGAAAGCAAAAGAGATTAGCTACTAACTACTTGCATAAATGTAAATCTAAGCTATGAACATAAGGAGAAAGAGAGCATAGAAATAAAAATTAACAATAAAACAAAGAAAAGCATGTAGAAAAGAGAGAAGAAAGAGGCTTGGAAGCCATTTTTATTTCATAGAACATTGTGCTTACACTTGATTTCTTAATTTCCTAAGTAAAATGAAAGAGTAGATGATGATCTTCATGTACATAAGAGGGCTATTTATACATGCATAAAACCCTAATTCTCTTTTTAGGGAGCTTCCCAAAATACCCTTGAGGTGGTGTAGCCTCCAAGTAATCATTAACATTCACTAATCCCCCACTTAATATGTACATGAAGCTTTAAGTCCTTTTAGCATGTGCTTAGCTTCTAATTGGAAGTTAGGTAAGTGGGTGGGGTCCTCCATGATCTTGAACTTGAATTATTTCCTCTTCATTCCTTTGTATTTCCTTGTGCATGCATGTATCTTCATATAAGCCTCTTCCATATGCATCCAAATTCCTATAAAAATAATCAAAAAATGTCCAAGTAAAAATTCTTACATTGACACATGCACAAAAATGACCGTTTTGCCCCTGAATGATGATGAAAATATGATGGTTTGGAAATAATTGAATTTTGGTTTTAAACATGTTAAAATGCCCAAATATGATGATTATTTAAAAAAAAGATAAAATATGGATGTAAATATATGCACAATTACGTGCACATCAAATACCCCCACACTTATCTTTTTATTCGTCCTCGAATAAAGGAAAACTAAGATAAATCCGTTTTTGTAGGGAGCACGATTGCATTGAGCGTATGCAACAAGCCGTTAAACCTCTGGGTGTCCCCAGTAGGACGAGTGTTGTCTCGTGAGGGTTTTCAGCGGATACTACCCACAAAATCCAAATGCAGGATGAAAATATTTACAAATTGCAAGATTTATTTACAAAGAGATGAATGCGAATTTTTTGGAAATATTTACAAATGAAGGATTTATTTTTAAATTGACATGAATAAGTTAAATACAAGTTTTGGTCATTGTCTTGAAAATTTAAGTCATTTACTCGTCAAAATTTCCAATAAAAATCAAGTTGTCATGACAGATAGACCATAGTTTGGCTAGTTGTTTCGGTTGATAACACAATGTAATTATGAAATGGATCCTTAGTTGATTATCAAAGTTTATTAAAGTGGTATTTTCATTTCTTTTCAATAACAAGTTAGGTCAAACAAGTTAAAATAGTGCTTGGATTTCAATTGCTTGCTCTCTCATTATTTGCAAGAAAAATTACACACCTAGCTCAGGTAAACTGAGGCCAGATATACCACCCATGCACTGCTTTCGGGCTTATGTGAGGGGAGTACAGAGCATGGCGAGTGTACACACTTTCGTGCATACACCTATCGACCGTAGGTGGTTTTTATTAAGTCTGTTCTCTTTTTTTAATATGTGTTTCATACATGCATAACCGTGAGGACTTTTAAATGAGTATGAAAGCACATAATCAAAGATTACAAGTAATTCACCCATGCATAACCGTGAGGACTTTTAAATGAGAGTGAATACTTTGGATGTTATTATTTTGTTTTTTGTTTTTTTTATATATATATATTTTTTTTAAGAGAGAGAGAGTTTTGCAAAATCATCTTAGCACCATTTAACTTAGAAGACAAAAATGTTATATCCTTTACTTTAAATTTACCACTTTTTAAACAACGATTTTCAATTAGAACATACTTCATAATTAACATAAATGAACCTTCCTATATACTTGTAAAACCATTGTTATTTGTAATCAAACTTCATTTTTATTTTTGTTAAGACAAATAAATTTTCAAAAATTTCAGTTTATTAACCAAAACTTATACTTATCCCATAGTGTTTCTTCAAAAATAAATCAAAATGGTAAAAAGAAAATGTTTCTGAGATTTAGGAGTTTTGTGATTTTTTTTTTTTGAAGAAAATGAAAATTCAAAAATGCCATGAAAAACTAAAAAAAAAAAATGAAAATGAGACTCCCCCCACACTTAATTTTGACTGTGTCCCCACAGTTGATTCATGATATAATGAGTGTAACAGGGAAAAATATGTACATATTTACAAAAGAGGGTTAACATTCTTACAAGACGTAGCTTGGCTCATGAAGGATCATGAGCTCCTCCTCTTGGTAACCGGGAAATTCCAAGAAGGGTTTTAAACGATGACCGTTGACTTTGAAAATCGATCCATCCTTTGGGTTTTCTATTTCTATGGCACCATGTGGAAAAACAGTTCGTACCACAAATGGTCCGGTCCACCTTGATTTAAGTTTCCCAGGGAATAAATGAAGTCTCGAGTCATATAAAAGAACTTTCTGGTTAGGCGAAAACTTTTTCCTTAGGATTGACTTGTCATGAAAAACTTTGGTTCTTTCTTTGTAAATTTTCTCGTTTTCATATGCGTCATTCCTAAGTTCTTCTAGTTCGTTGAGTTGTAATTTTCGATTTTCGCCAGCTTCTTCATGATCAAAGTTTAAGTTTTTTTATTGCCCATAACGCTTTGTGTTCAATTTCAACGGGTAAATGGAAAGCTTTACCGTAAACTAAACGAAAAGGGGACATCCCAAGGTTAGTTTTAAAAGCAGTACGGTAAGCCCAAAGCGCGTCGGTCAATTTCTGAGACCAATCTTTTCGATTTTTATTGACAGTTTTCTCCAAGATTTGTTTTATTTGTCGATTTGAAACTTCAACTTGGCCACAAGTCTGAGGATGATATGGAGTGGATAACTTGTGGGTTATCGAGTATTTTTTTATTAAAGTTTCAAAAGAACGGTTGCAAAAATGGGTTCCGTTATCACTGATTATTGTGCGAGGTGTGCCGAACCTCGAAAAGATGTTTTCTTTAAGAAATTTCACAACAATTCTGTGGTCATTGGTTTTGCAAGGAACGGCTTCGACCCATTTTGAAACGTAATCGACAGGGAGAAGGATATACAAGTTTCCAAAGGAATTGGGAAAAGGTCCCATAAAGTCGATACCCCATACATCAAAGATTTCGATCGTAAGAATGGGGTTTAAAGGCATCATATCTCGTCGAGAAATTCGTCCAAGCATTTGACAACGATCACAAGTTTTACAAAATTCAAACGAGTCTTTGAAAAGAGAAGGCCAATAGAAACCACACTGAAGCACTTTTTCCGCAGTTTTTCGAGGACCGAAATGTCCACCGCACGCTTGATCGTGGCAAAACGAAAGAACACTCCTTATTTCATTATCCGGAATGCAACGTCGGATGATTTGGTCGGGACAATATTTGAACAAGTATGGATCGTCCCAATAGAAATATTTCACTTGGGACATGAATTTGCATTTGTCCTGTTTGGACCAAGATGAGGGAGTTTCTTTAGTGACTAAGTAGTTTACTATATCAGCGTACCATGAATCGATAGAAATAGAAAGAAGTTGTTCATCGGGGAAGTTTTCATTGATCGGTAAGGAAGATGGTGCGTTCGAAAGACGAGATAAATGATCGGCTATGACATTATCAGATCTTTTTTTGTCTTTGATTGTAAGGTCGAATTCTTGAAGTAAAAGGATCCAACGAATCAAACGGGATTTAGCATCCTTTTTAGCGAAGAGATATCGAAGCGCAGAATGGTCAGTGTAGACCGTAATGTGTGAACCTATCAAGTAAGGTCGAAACTTTTCAAGCGCAAAAACGACAGCTAGAAGCTCTTTTTCAGTTGTTGTGTAGTTGAGTTGAGCGTCGTTCAAGGTCATACTCGCGTAGTAAATGACATGAAGGATCTTGTTGATGCGTTGTCCCAAGACAGCACCAACGGCAAAGTTTGAAGCGTCGCACATTATTTCGAAAGGAAGATCCCAATTGGGTGCGCAAATGACTGGGGCAGAAATGAGTTCGCTCTTAAGACGTTCAAAAGAAGAGATACAATCAGAGTTAAAATCGAAAGGAACGTCTTTTCCAAGAAGGGTCGTCAAAGGACGGGCGATTTTGCTAAAGTCTTTCACAAAGCGTCGATAAAAGCCAGCGTGTCCTAAAAATGATCGAATGTCCTTAACAGATTTGGGAATGGGCAGATTTGCAATGACATCGATTTTCGCTTTGTCTACCTCAATGCCTTTGTTTGAGATGATATGTCCAAGGACAATGCCTTGTTTGACCATAAAGTGGCATTTTTCCCAATTCAAAGTCAAGTGTTTTTCTTTACATCGATTCAAAACCAACTCGAGGTGATGTAAACATTGAGAAAAAGAATCGCCGAAGATGGAGAAATCGTCCATAAAGACTTCTAGAAAGCGCTCAATCATGTCAGAAAAGATTCCAACCATGCATCGTTGGAAAGTCGCAGGAGCGTTACAAAGTCCGAATGGCATACGTCGATAAGCGAAGGTACCGAATGGACACGTGAAAGTCGTTTTCTCCTGATCTTCGGGAGCGATTGGAATTTGGTTATAGCTGGAATAACCATCAAGAAAGCAATAGAATTCATGACCGGCTAAACGTTCGAGCATTTGGTCGATAAATGGAAGAGGAAAATGATCCTTACGTGTTGCGGCATTTAGTTTTCGATAGTCAATGCAAACACGCCAACCCGTTTGAGTACGAGTTGGAATAAGTTCGTTAGCATCGTTTTTTATAACAGTAAGTCCGGACTTTTTAGGCACGACATGAATTGGGCTAACCCATGGGCTATCGGAGATGGGGTATATGATACCGTTATCGAGGAGCTTAAGAATTTCGTCACGAACCACATCTTTCATTTTTGGGTTAAGCCTCCGTTGTGCATCACGAGTGGGTTTGGCTTCATCAATCAAATGAATGCGATGTTGGACAATAGCAGGGCTAATTCCCTTAATATCAGTAATGGACCACCCAATTGCTTCTCTATTTTTCAAAAGAATAGAGAGAAGGGAAGCTTCTTGGTCAAGAGAAAGATTGTTAGAAATGATGACAGGACAAGTTTCGTTTTCACCTAAGTATGCATACTTAAGGTGAGCGGGAAGTGGTTTGAGGTCCAATTTCGGTAGTTTTTCGATTGCAGAATTGGGTTGAGATTCGGACTCAACTTGAAGCGATTCAAAGGGAAGAGTGTGTTCGATCTCGTTGGGGACTTCATGAAACAATTTTTCGTACTCGGCCTCGCGTTCATCGTTAAGATCTAATGTTTCGTTTTCAAAGTTTTCATGAATGGCACTAACTTCTAATGTTTGGTCACGAAGTTCGTTCGAGTGGCTTTCAAGATTGAAAATGTTAAGATCCAAAGTCATATTTCCAAAAGAGATTTTCATCGAACCGTTACGACAATTGATTAAGGCGTTTGAGGTGGCTAAGAATGGTCAGCCTAAAATCAATGGAATTTGACTCGAGGGATTTATCATGGGTTGTGTTTCGAGAACTATAAAGTCAACGGGGAATATGAATTGCCCTACTCGAATGAGCACGTCTTCGATTTCTCCCACGGGCTTCTTAATGGAACGATCGGCAAATTGAAGCGTAACTTTCGTGGGTTTGAGCTCACCTAAGCCTAATTGTTCGTATACGGAATATGGAATCAAGTTGACACTCGCGCCTAAGTCTATTAAACATTTGTTAATCGTCTTGTCTCCAATTGTACACAAAATCGTAGGGCAACCAGGATCTTTGTATTTAACGGGAATGGATTGTGACAAGACTTCACTCAAACTAGCGGCTAAGAAGACTTTTTTGGGCACTTGAGTGTGTCTCTTTTGGGTGCACAAGTCCTTAAGAAATTTCGCGTAAGTGGGGACTTGCTGAACGATGTCAAGAAGCGGGATGTTCACTTTTACTTGTTTAAAAATTTCCAACATCTTTTCCATTTGGTCCGAGTGTTTCTTTGGTCGAAGACGATGTGGAAATGGAACACGATACTCGGTAGGCGGGTCTACTCGAGTAGAAGAAGAAGAATTTTGATTGTCGTTCGATTCGATGTTTGGCTCCACGTTCTGTTCTAAGTCGTTCGTTGTTTTAGAAGTATCGAGAAAAGTTCCCAGTGAATCATTTGGATTAATGACTTGATTATCGATTTGTTTACCAGAACGGAGAGTTGTGATAGCATTCAACTGGGTGACGTTGCTATCTTGAACAACATGGGCTTGATTTGAATTTGCGTTTTGATTTCTGGGATTTGGAAGGGGTTGGCTTGGGAATATTCCCCGTTCACGTTCACTTACAGACGTGGCTAATTGACTCATTTGCATTTCGAGTTTCGCAATCGATTGGTTTGTGTTTTGCATATATGAAGTCAATAAATTTTGCAAATTGCTGTTTGATTGAAGGCTTTGAGTAGTTGCCTTAGCCAACGTTTCAAGAGTTTTCTCAAGCGAAGTTAAACGTTTATCGTCTTGTGGAGGATGAGTAGAATTTGGTGGAAAATTTGGTTGTTGCGGTTGATTATGAGACGGGCCCGTAAAGTTTGGTTGAAAATTGTTGGGCTGAAAGGGAGGATTCGAAGCATTATTCGAAAATGCTTGAAAATTGGGACGAATCGTATTCGTGTTGGGATTGTTTTGGCTCCACGCAAAATTCGGATGATTTCTCCAACCAGGGTTGTACGTTGGAGAAAACGGGTCGTTTTTGGTTTTATTGAAAGCATTGATTTGTTCGACGGAATTAGGACACTGATCGGCTATATGATTAGGATCGTTGCATTTATAACACATTGGTTGGGAAGCTTGGTTCGTTTGATTCGATGAGAAAACGTTATCGAATTTTTTAATCATTGCGTCGATCTTAGCTTCCAAAGCAAAAGAAGATCCCGTCGAGTGTGCACTCGATCGTGAGTAGATTGATTTTTCGTTCGAGCATTCCCATTGGGACGACTTTTCAGCGAGGTTTTCAAGAAATTGCCAAGCATCGTCATGATGTTGGGCAAGAAAATTGCCTTGGCACATTGATTCGAGCATGGTTCGTGAGCTGTTTTCGAGTCCATCATATAAGATTTGGCAAATCGTCCATTTTTCAAAGTTATGGTGTGGACATTTTATCAAAAGCTCTTTGAATCTTTCAAAATATTTTTCAAATGGTTCACCCTTGAATTGATGAAAATTTACAATTTCGTTTCGAATTCTACTTGTTTTTTCTAAGGGGTAGAACTTTTTTAAGAAAGCTTTTACAAATTCTTCCCACATTTTAATTGAGTTCGAAGGTAAGCTGTACAACCATTTTTCAGCGTAATCCGTGAGAGCAAATGGGATTAATCGAAGTTTGATTCCGTCATCAGAAAGTTGTTGAAGTTTAATGGTTGCGCAAACTTGTTCGAATTTAGTCAAAAAGATGTATGGGTCATCGTGTTCGAAATTGCCAAATTTTGGAAGCGTGGCAGGATTTCGAAATGGTTACCCGTAGGGGTGGGTAATGTGATGCAAGATGGAATAGAAACTCTATCGGGAAAGATTCTATCCATAAGAGTTCGAGGGGCGTTTTCGTTCGCCATTTCGGGAGGATTGTCTGTTCGAGTTAAACGGTTTGTAGAAGGGTCACGAATCCAAGTATTCGTTGTTGTATCACGAGTCCAAGTACTCATGCACAAGTGAAAGTCGAGAGGAGAAAGAAATTAGAATCGAGTTTAGAGAGTGAAAGAAGATTTGAAATTTTTTTTTTTTGAATTTTTTTCTTTTTTTTTACAAGGGAGAAAACTATTTAACAAGTGAGATTTATTTTCAAAAGAAAAGTTTGATTTTTGTTTTGTTTTTGGATTTTCAAATTTTTTTTTTTGGCTTTTTTTTTAAGAAAAAGTTTTATATATTTTTTTGGATTTTTTTTTATAAATTTTTTGGATTTTAGAAATTTCAAAGGAAAAGGATTTAAAAATTGCAAAGAAAAACAAAAGGAATATGTACAATTTTTTTTTTAGTTTTGGATTTTGAATTTTTTTTTTTAAATATGCATGAACTAATGCAACTAAATGAATGCAAAGGACTTAATTACAGTTTTCTGTCCTTAGTAGCTCCTAACCCAAAATTGTATAATCACACTTTGTCTTAAATCAACAAAAATATTTCTCAGCCAGGTAACGGACAGGGGTTATCGGTGCACCACGAATCACCGTAGCAATGCAGCCGAAGGTTTAAGTACCTTCAGAGGAACAACCAGTATAATATTTACGTATCACCGTAATTTTTATGACTGGTTATTACTCTGCCGTAGCCTAGACACCAAGAAATAAAATCGTTCAAATAAAACAATTGTGAAAATACAATTAAGCCCTAAGTGAGCTCGTGACACCCTTAGGTCCAACGTCTAACCTTTATTATTAGTCAAATTCTACGATGAAATGCGTTTGTGGGCTAAGGAAAGGGTGATGAAATCCCTCACCTTATGTGAATTGGGGTATTGCCCTTAGAAAAGAAAAACAAGATGAGATGAATGCAAAGCAGAAATTAAACGTGAAATTACAATGCAACTAAAATGAAGTTTGTTTTTGTTTTTGATTTTTTTTTGAAATTTTTTTTTGTTATATATAAATGCAAATGCAAGCAACCAACAATGCACTAGAGATGAAAGCACAATACCAGAGCGTGCAGATTATTAGCAATTTTTTTTTAGCGGCGGTTTTAGCAAAGCAAAGCAATTATTTTTCCTTTTGGCAAGCAATTCCTTGTAATTTTCTGCTTTGACAACCTGAAATGAAAAACAAGATATATTCAACAATTTTTATTGTTATTATTTTTTTGTATGTTTATCAAAGATGAAAAACAAAATAAGCGAAAAACAAAAGAATTGAAAATAAAATAAATGAAAAATGAAAATTAAACAAACTCGAACTTTTTTTTTTAAATTTTTTTTTCCGAATTTTTTTTTTTGGAGAGGAAATTTAAAAGTAACGTTTTACTTAAAAAAAAAAAAATTTTTTTTTTTTGGTATATTATATATATAGGGATGGAAAAAAAAAGGAAACAAAACAAATTAAACCAAAGATGACAAACCTTTTTTTTTGTTAAAACAAATTAAAACAGTTAGAAATTAAACGAAAGAGAGAATAATTTTTTTTTGAGGCCTACAAATGAACAAGCCCAAAACCTACTTAACTTAAAACAATCTAATTTTCCCTTTTCACTCAGATACAGTAAAATACCGAATCCAAAATAAAACAAGACAACCAAGCAAGTACAAAATGCTCAACTCTTCTTTCTCCTCTGTTGAAAATACAGGAAAATGCAAAACCAAGCACTGCGATTCACTCAAATAGCGTAATAAAACCACTGCGAATCAAGCGAATGGAAAAATAAAGTATTCGAATTGCAAGTGAATTAGCAATGGTGTTTTGGAGGTGAATTGTAAGTGAGTTAACTGTGAATCGACAGTAGATTGAGGGTCGCGGTTTGTTCTATTTGGCGAATTCGGGTGCGGTGGTTTGCAGCGCGAGTGGGTTCGAAGTGAAAGGCGATGTCGTGGGGATTAATGAAGTGATTCGAAGGCGGTGGCGGTGAGGATTTTGTCGAATTGGCTGTAATTGTGGGGTTTCGAACTGCTGCTCTGATTGGATTTAGGGACTTTTAGGTCGGAGGAGCTAGTAACTATGGCGGAAGTAGAACAGTTTGGAGTTGTTGGAGCTAGCAGTGTTGTTGATGGAGCATAAAAAGTGATTTGAAGGCGGTGGCAATAGGCTGCTCTGGTTTCGCGATTGTTGGAGGAGATCGATGGTACGGGTTTGACTGCAAGGTTTGTGGTTTTGTGGTGGCGATAGGAGCGACTTGGTTGAATTGGTGAAGTCTGTATATAAGGTGAAGAGGCGATTCGGCAATGGGTTGTGGGATGGTAGCAGTGACGATGTTCGATGATGACTGTGTGTTAGGAGCAGGAGATGGCGCTGCAATGTTGTGAAGAGGCAATGGAGATTATGGTGCTGTGTTGTTGTCGAAGTGATGTAAGGGTATGCTGATTGGTTAGCAGTCAGTGGGTATTGATGGTGTAATGAATGGCAAAGAGTAGTATTGACTGTAGTAGTGGGTTGATGAATTGATGAAGTTCAAGAGTGGAGATGGTCAGAGAGTTCTGGAGCAGTTATGTATGGTGGAAGGCTGGGTTGTTGTAGCAATGTAAGTTGTGATGCATTGGCAGTGGGTTGTATTTCAGGCGAGTTCGAGGATGGTTTCAAGGATGATTCACGTGATGTTGAAGCAGTGTTACCGTCACAGTGGGTTGAAGTTGCTTTGGGGTTGCCGCGACATGGGTGCTTATCAGTAATTGATGGAGAGGGAGGTCACGGGTCAGAGAAGAGAATTAGATGGTGGAATCAGTGAGCTGTGATATCGGTGATGTAAGAGGAAGAGGCTTAGGTGAGAGTGGACTTGATGTTTGTAGAGCAAGGTAAAGTCAGGGATTTTCTTGTAGTTGCGGATGATTGTGACAGTTGCTGTAGTGATGAGGTATGTTATACTGTGTCGTGGATGGCAAATGCAGTTTTTTTTTTATTATTGAGCAACAGTTGTAAGTCGTGGAGTTGTAGGGATGGCAGAAATGTTGGCCTGTAGAGATGATAGAGAAGTTGGAAGTGCTTGTAGGGGATGGATTGATTTATTATTATGGAGGAGGATGGTGGCACAATGGTAACAGGCAGTTCAGGATTGTTGTATTGTTGTGGGGATGGTGATGTAAGCAATGCGCAGTAGTGATGTTTGAAGAGGTGCGATGCTTGTATGGTGGATTTAAAGTTGTGTAGTAGAGGCTGCTTGATGGGGAGAAAAATGCACAGGCAGGAGCAATTTGTGGTTGGTCGAAGGGCGGGATGTGGACTGTAGATGAATGGATGGTGAAGGGGAGTTGTGAAGGTGTGACAGTGAAGTAGAAGTTGCAAATTGAAGTCGGGGGTTGTTGACAGTTTGAGAAGGAAATGGTTGAGGGGGTTTGATGTCTTGTAGTGTGGAAATGTGCGGGTTATAGTGATTGGTTGTTGAAGCAGGTGTAAGGAGGAGGATGGTTGTTGTTTAGACAGGAGGAGGAAGTGTACTGGTGATGGTTGGGTTTGTAGTGATGTTGTAGTATTGGAGAAGGAAGGAGAGGGTGTTGTTAGATGATGGTATGAGGAAAGAAATTGTAGAAAGTGTGGTGGGAGACTGATTAGAACAGGAAGTATGCAAATTGAATGAACAGAGAGAATGGGAGATGTTTATGAAGTCTGTCAAATGCAATTGTAATTGAAGATTGAAATTGAAATGAAATAAAATTGTTTTTCAAGTGAAATTGTGTATATTTTTTTTTTAAACTAGAAGAACTAGAAAAGCAACAACAAATTGCAAAAGCAAATTAACATGCAAATGCAAAATAGAAAAACACAAATGCAAACACACTCAAGCAAATGCAAGAACAAGTCACACACAATTTTTTTTCTTTTTTTTTTAAAATGCAAACAAACACAACAAACACACAAATAAAATCACACAAAAATAATCCGAAGAATAGAAAATCAAAATCAAAACAAATTCCCCAGCAACGGCGCCAAAAACTTGTTCGTCGACGGAAATTCTATCGGATTAGAAAACCGTCGAACGAATTTAGAAATAAAATTTATACCGCAAGCGCACGGTGTACGAATGTAGCACGTGGCGAATACGGGTCGATCCGCAGGGAATTGATGATTTTAAAAAAAATTCTATTCAATCAAATTATACCAAAGTCGAGTGAAATTGTTGGATAGAACTAAAATGAAGCTAAACTAGAATTGAAATGTGATTAGTAAACTATTGAACTAGAGAACAATTTAGAGGCAAATCCACTCTCATATTTTTGTAAATCAACAAACACATAATTTATGATCTCTAACTTTGATATTAAGTGAAATAATCATTGCATTTATCATAAGTATGGTTTGTTTATGTTATTAGTTAACATAACTCAAACCATCAAACTATAATACAACAATTATACCACTTACAATTCTCATGAAAAAGAAGCCAAAGCAAAAACTATTTTAAGTATGGTCTATTTACTATTGTAACTAGTAACATAGATCATCAAATTTCATTTTTACTTTCATTTCATAATCAAAAATTAATTAGCAAAAGTTGATGTAAATTGTGTTTATGTTGAGTAAGAATAGCTCATTTGCATAAGCAATATAAGCTATCAAACCCACTTGTATAAACTTACATCAAAATTCACATTCATGAAGCATAAACAAAGAGATCATAAATCATAAAAAATGTTGAAATTACATAAAATTAGAGAGCTTCATCACCCCTAAATTGAAGGGGTTGAGCTACTCATTTGTGGCATTGAAGCATCACAAGTAAGTTTCAACATTAAAGAAAAGAAAATAGAAAATAAGCAAAGAAAGCAAAAGAGATTAGCTACTAACTACTTGCATAAATGTAAATCTAAGCTATGAACATAAGGAGAAAGAGAGCATAGAAATAAAAATTAACAATAAAACAAAGAAAAGCATGTAGAAAAGAGAGAAGAAAGAGGCTTGGAAGCCATTTTTATTTCATAGAACATTGTGCTTACACTTGATTTCTTAATTTCCTAAGTAAAATGAAAGAGTAGATGATGATCTTCATGTACATAAGAGGGCTATTTATACATGCATAAAACCCTAATTCTCTTTTTGGGAACTTCCCAAAATACCCTTGAGGTGGTGTAGCCTCCAAGTAATCATTAACATTCACTAATCCCCCACTTAATATGTACATGAAGCTTTAAGTCCTTTTAGCATGTGCTTAGCTTCTAATTGGAAGTTAGGTAAGTGGGTGGGGTCCTCCATGATCTTGAACTTGAATTATTTCCTCTTCATTCCTTTGTATTTCCTTGTGCATGCATGTATCTTCATATAAGCCTCTTCCATATGCATCCAAATTCCTATAAAAATAATCAAAAAATGTCCAAGTAAAAATTCTTACTTTGACACATGCACAAAAATGACCGTTTTGCCCCTGAATGATGATGAAAATATGATGGTTTGGAAATAATTGAATTTTGGTTTTAAACACGTTAAAATGCCCAAATATGATGATTATTTAAAAAAAAAAGATAAAATATGGATGTAAATATATGCACAATTACGTGCACATCAAAGTTGATTGTGCCGATTATCATCCTTCACTTGAATCCTAGCTTTAACCTTTCCTTGAGAACAATAACGGTGGTCGGCTTTAGTAAAATTGTAGTTTGTGTGAATTACAAAATGAACGTGAGTTTCATTTCCTAAGGGCTTAGGATATAAGCCTTTTCTATTTCCCATATTGCCCTTACTCATTCTAACACATTAGTTCAAATTATTTTATTTGATTTATAATTAACATGGCAAGGCTACCCTTAATTTAATCAAGTTTCAACCCATTAATCTTCACATTATTTTATTTAATTACCTTATTAATTATTTTAAATAATCTTATAAAAGTATGGGGTGTTACACCTCCATTACTGTCGAATGTCTTGGAGTGAATTTAGATGGCGGTTGAAAATTGAAATTTGATAGGAACCCCAACTGCCTCCACTCATATATAACACCTAAAGTAGCATGTCTTCGATTAAGGGCATCAGGAACGACAAACCCTTTTTTAAGATATACTAAATCTTGAAACCATACGACGCAATAAATTCCATCCACCTCTGCTGCCTAAGGTTTAAGTCTTTTTGGAAAAATGAGTATTTAAGAGACTTTTGATCCATAAATAACTCAAATTTTTCTTCCAAAAGATAATGTCTCCATATTTTCTAGGCAAATACAATAGCTGCTAATTCTAAATCATGAGTGGGAGACCTCTTGTTGTGGGAATTTTTGCCCATAGCATGGTTAATTCAAATAAAAGCGCCATCATGTAAGGTGAAGCGTTATGGGAAAAATCTCAAGAGTCGGAAAATATAGTCAAAGCACTTATAAAATATTCCTAAGGTCAAGACATGCACTTAGGTCGAAAACACATCTAATTCTAAACTTCGAATTGGAAGATATGATCATCTTACTACTTGTCCACCTCCTAATGGATTTGGACTCCACGTTGGAGAGATACTACCTACTTCCGGAAAATGGAACATTTAAGAGAATTGGAATATTCTACTCAATGACACGAAGCTATTGCTCCAAGGTTCGTTCAATTTCAACGTGAAATGAAAGTGTTATGGCGTAAAAACATGTTTACCTTGAGTGGTTAAGTACCAAGCTTCGAACGAAGAGGTCAGGAGATTGATTCCTAGCAAGCACATTGTTTTTATGGAACATGAGGATGGTCCAGTAGGGAATCTAACTATTACGTACCTAACCATTTGAAACATAAGGAAGCCATGACTAGGCAAAAGGAAGGGTAACACGGGAAGCAAGATGGAAGTCACGGCTAAGGTGTAGATAAGGAAGCGCCAAATAGAAGTTCTTGTTCAGTACCCCAGAGTATCGCACAGAATATCCCATCCAATACCCAAGGTATAGAATACGGGATTCTGTTCGATGCTTATAGATGTCGAATAGAACCACAAACTCAGTAAAGTAGGGGAAGGAGTTTGGAACATGGAAGAACGGACCGAGAGAGAGCCAAGCCGAAGACCAAGGAGGGAACCGAACAGAAAAGGGAAATGTAGGAACCTGGCCAACAACATGGCTATGTGCACAATGCCAAACCAACCTACCCCAGATAGAGCTCCTAGCCAAACCAAATAATCAATACATGGAATGAAATCTGCGTATATTTGGAAATTATCAATTATATTCCTAGTACCTAGGAATATTCCATTTAGGCAAGTTATACATGAAAATTGCCTGAATTATCAAAATGATCATCATACCTCTTCACTCCTATAAATACCAAAGTTTACAACAACATATAGGACAATTTGGGATAGTCAAGCTTACAACTATAATGGCAGACAAGTCAGGGAAAGCTAGGATCGGCCTAGCAGGAACAACCTAGCATGATCCACCTAGCAATAACAGCCTAGTAGGATTTACCTAATAGGAATAGCATAGCAGGATCTCCCAAATAAGAGCAATCTAGGTGGATTAGCCAAGCAAGATCACCCTAACGGAGCAGCCTAGTAGGAACAACCTAGGAGGATCTGCCTAACAGAGCAGCCTATTGGGAATAACCTAGCAAGATCTCCCTAACAAGATCTGCCTAGCAAGAACAGCCTTACATGAACTGCCTAACAAAGGAAACCAAATAGGAATAGTCATATAGGAATAGCTGGATAGGAATAGCCGAACAGAAACCTTTGACCTATATATTACTATCTTTTGAGATACAGATCATTGTATTTCTTATCTCATGCATTGTATAAAAATCTATAATAATGAAAATGGACAGTGGATGTTGGCAAACTCTGGCTGAACTACTATAAATTTTTGTGTTCTTTACTTACTGCAATTAACGTTCTCCATAACCTAAAGGTGATCCACTCTATGAAAATCAACCACAATACAAATATTGCAGTTGTGTTATACACCTTATAATCATAGCTCTACAATAAATAAATTAGAGGTGTTTGCCCATTTTTTATGCAAACATTTTTGGTGCTTTTACTAAGAACTGATTCTCAAACCGCCTTTGAGATCAAAGAATGAAGTTAGTGCTACCAGGGAATGCAAGGAACAGTAGTACACCCAAACAAACTACTACCTATCAAGATGATTATTCAGCAAGCACTCCAATGCTAGCAGACTTAGCTACCAAAGGCAACCCGGATCAAGTTATGGCCGAGAAAAATGAATGTTTCGTTGCCAAATAGCAAGCAATTTTGTACCAACTCATGACATGCTTGGGCAGCTGCAAACTATTGGTAACAACACTAGAACACAAGCATGATCCAATCTAAGGGATCCTTAAGGCATAGATGGTCGCAATCTGACAAGGAATCTGATTAAGAAAATCAAAGAGATAAAAGAAGGAATGGTGGAGGGATGAAACGAACAAGAGTTCAACATGAAGCTAGATCTGGAAGCGGTTCAATGCCAAACCAGATAGGATGATGTCGAATCGGGAGCAACTGCAACGTACTCTTTTTGTTCCCTCATTGAAATTATGGTCAATGAAGGATAAAATGATCACTATCGTTCTAAGAGTCATATCCGTCCCCATAACGGAAGATCAAGTCATCATAAGGAAGATGAAGGAAATCATCCCCCCTTAAAGCGAAAGTTGAGCTATCACTGACAGTCAGCCAAACTGGAGGATATGACGGCTCAAATCATTAGACAATTTATTCAAGTGTGAACAGGTAGAGTGAGGAATTGGAGCTTAGCTTAGTAGTGACTTCTCCCTAGATATACGACTACTAGGTACCCTATAGATTTTAGAACACCTACTGTGGAACCATACTAAGGATTTATTGACCCTATAGTACATTTACGATAGTATACCCAACACCTGCTGATAAGAAGAGCTACAAAGGAAGCCTTGTGCAAATGTTTTCCTCTATTCTTATCGGACTTAGCTACTATGTCGTTTTATGATTGACCCCTTTAACCAATTCATTCTTGTGCGATGTTAAAGAAGAATTCGTTAGTCAATTCCGAGTGCATATTAAACAACCAAAAGATGGATACTCATCATCTGATATGAAGCAAAGGGAAGATGAGCCATTATGACATTAACTATTCCGGCTTGATGTCCTATCTGTCGGAATTCAGAAATGGATGAAAGTTTGATCTTGATGACTTGTATAGTGGAGTGTACCCTAAAATGTAGTTTACTAGTGTATCGAAAATGGAGAAACCAGCCACATCAGATGAATTCGTCTATAAGCCGACAAACTACATGAGGTTGGAATGTGCTACATCCGGACAACAACCCGATATAGCCACCTGGGAAGAGTCTAGTAATGACTACAATGGATGATGGAAAACATAGTAGTTTCATTCCTAGCTAAGTATTTGGTAATATTGGAGAATTCCTTAGTTCATGGAGAAAGTAGTAGTAGTGTAGGTCTAGAGAAACCGACTCTGGAGTTTTGTTTCCATACTATCAAAAAATGATACAAGGAAGCAGGTACAGTAAGAAGGATGATGTGCACGTAAGTGCATATTTTTACTACCATGTTTAATCTAATTTAATTAAATAACTGAGCATATAGGATATTTTAACATTTTTAAACCAAAATTTCAAATGTCATCAAATCATCATTTATTCTTCTTCATTTAGGGGGAAAATGGTCATTTTTGTGTGTTAATTAATTTGCGAAAATTAAATTGCACATTTTATTTGTATTTATAGGAAAATTTATGGAAATTAGAAGAGGCTTCATGTATTCATGCACACATGCAAGAGAAGGATGCAATTGAAGATGGAAATAATTCAAACCATGTATCATGAAGGACCCCACCTACCCACTTACCTTGATATGCAATTAGGAACTAATGCACATGTTATCAGAGATAAATGTTACATGCACATTTAATGATGGATTAAACTCTTGCAAATGATAAATTGGCGGTCACACTTCCTAGAGGGGTATTTTGTGTAGTCCCCAAAAATATGGATTAGGGTTTCAAAAGCGTATAAATACCTCATATGTTCATGTAATTAATCTCTTAGCCTCCTCTTTAGTTAGTTTAGTTTTAGACTCAAAAATAAATTACAAGCTCTCTTTCTCTCTTTCAAGGCTACTTAGCCATTTTATTTCATGTAATTTACTTAATGCAATTTTTGTTCAAATTCCTTTTTTGTTTATTTCCTTTCAAGCTAGTAGTGTCGACCTTTTTATTTATACAAGTAGATTAGTTTTTATTTTATTTTAATTAGCTCTCTTTTTACTTAGTTGCAACTTCCTCTTGTTTTTTTTTTCATGTTGAATGCTACATTTGTTGAAATGATAACAAATATGAGAGGTTAAACCCCTTCAATTTAGGAGTAATGAAGCTCTCTTAATCATGTAAATTCAATATTTTGATAATTTTTGATCTCCTTTTGTGCTTAATGGAAATGTTTGATGTGGTTAGACTTTGTTATTTTAGCTTTGAATTTGATAGCCTATGTTGTTGACACCAAATCTGTTATGCTTAAACAAACAAAAACACAAATTACCTCTTCGTATACATATGATTATGTTAATGAAGTGAATGTTAAAATCAAAAGTTGATGGTCTATGTTTGTAATCAATAGTTAATAGACCATGCTTAGAATATGTTTTTTTATAGTTCATTGTCATTTTCGTGAGAGTAAAAAGTGGTTTAGTAGGTATGTTAATGTTTGATGGTTTATATTGGGCTAATTAATAGCACAAATATTCCATATTTACTGATAAACATATCAACTAAACTCACTAATGACCAAAAGAGATATCATAATTTCATATATGTTGATTTATGTAATCTTGAGAAGGACAATGGCTCTAAATTGCCTTCTACTCTCGTATTTTTATCCATTCTAGCTTTTGTTAGATTTTACATTATTTTTAGATAAACACAACATCAGATCTTGGTTTAATTTAATTGAATACAAATATTAAAATCTAAACAATTCCCTACGGATCGAACCGTAGTATCCTGTACTAAAATTATGCATCGTGCGCTTGAGGTTATTTTCAATTTAAATTTTTCGGCTATTTTCTAATCCGATAAAAAATTAGTCTTCAAACAAGTTTTTGGCGCCGTTGCTGGGAAATTAATTTGATTTTAATTTTCTATTATTCTAATTATTATTGCTTGATTTTGTTGTGCGTTTGTTCTGTGTGTTAATTTGCATTAAAAAAATATTTTATTGTTGTGCGTGATTTTGTATGCATGTTGTTTCTATGCATCTCTTGTTTTCTATTTTCATTTGCATTTCTTTTTTAAAAAAATACACAATTTAGTTTGAAAAAGAAAAAACTTATTTCATTTCAATTACATTTACAATTTTCAATTTACAATTTCAATTTTCAGTTACGGTTCCAAAAGTTGCCTTATTTACAACTACTGGTACAAATTGTGCACTATTCAGCAACTACCCTATCACCAACCCACTGTCACAAATAGTGCATTGCCCCACTCCATTTCCTTCCCCCGCTCAAACAAACAACTTCACCGTGCTATCACTCTACTAACACTCAAACATTACTGCATATAAGTGTTTGCCTCTGCCCACACTAGCTATCACCCCTACCGCTAATCGTATTGTCACCATCCTCCTCGACATCAAAACACTCTAACATATCAACAGCATCACCATACACACTAACCAGTCACCACCATACATACTGTGCACAAATATACAACCATCACACTACACATCCTCACATTACCAATACAATACCAATACTTCTCTACCTAAACTCCTGAACACCAGCAGCACCTTTCATCATCAAACCTCCTTCATTACCTTCTGCCTTGCACCACAAACCACACACCTGATCATAAAATTTCATTCACATTCATCTCTGACCATCAACCCTGAACCACACTTTCAAACCCCTCTCTGACCATTGTGCACACAAAGAAACCTCCTGCACAAACCATCCCATGTGAGCATCACACTGCCTGTCGTCACAATAGTCATCTTAACCACATACAACCTTGCTACTAAACTATACTTCTCCATTACCAACACATATTCTTTTCATAACAAACTTCTGCAATAAAAACATCTACAGCCATATCCTCACACTATTATCATCAACTCATTCACATATGCCACAACTGACCACCAAACAAAAGTTCATCCCTGCCTATCTTACCCATCATCACCAACCATTTTCAAACTTGCAACTAATTCCAGCCCTGTGTGCAAACTGTTCTTCTCTACCCATCATCACCAATACTCAACATTGTGACTGTTTGCGCCAAAATTGGTCATAAACCTCAAAAGCCATGAAAGCACCGGTGTTTATGCGTAGATCCACAATATTCCAACACAGATCTCAGATCCAAATTAAGTAGAGAATAAAAATGAAGAAATAGTAAAATTAAAAATGAAAGAAAGCAGGAAAGAACACAAGTTTTTATAGTGGTTCGGCTCCGGCATACGTTGAATCAATCCTTTTAATTGCCTTTGTACTGTAATTACAATTCCAAGCTTTGTATCAATCACAAAATGACAGAGCTTCCACATTTCAAAAGGAGAAGATCCCCTTTATAGTTGCCATAGGACTCCTATTTATAGGTGTAGATCCAAAAATATCCGCCCCCAAAACCTAGAATACCTCTTCTTTTACACAAGTGGGCCCACCAGATTGATCTAGGGCGATTTGAGATCGATGCGTGTTTGATTCGCGTCGATCCAAAAGCGGTCCAATTGGGCTAAGATCGGTCATGGAGGTTATCGAGTGCACTAGGAAGCTCCTCTAAAAAATTCGTAGCATTTGGACTTGTAGATTGTGAGTTATGATCAATGCGAGTTTTTGTTCCCAAGTTGGTCGTTGCGTTCGTATTGATCTAAAGCTTCGCATTTTCCTCTCTTCTTATCGTTACAATTCGCATCGATGACGTGTCTTGATGATCTTGAAAAGATCCACCTTTCATGCCATTCGACCGAGTCATCCACTTATTTGCATCTCATTCATATCCATCGGCGTGTGCTTGTTTGTATCCATCGACCAACCCTCTTCGTATCCATCAACATATACCTGCTGTCCTATTCGTATTGATCCTTTGCCATCGATCCTTGAGCATCCCTAAAGCACATGCCTTCGTATCCATTAAACTTACCTTCTTCATATCCATCATTTTGGCTATATTCCTTGTATCGATACTTGGTTATGCTCTTCATAACCATCCCTTGCACCTATCTTCATATCGATCCCGTGCGCATCCTTCGTATCAATCGCATGTTGATCGATATGAAATGTTTCTGCCAGTAGCCATCAACTCCTTGTATTGATCCAAACTTCCTTTCTTCGTACCGATCCCGATGGATACGAACAACATCCACCTTGATCGACACGAATGGATCGATACAAACCAGTTTCCATGAACCTTAATCCATCCATAACTTTGGCATACGAACTCTGATTGACCTGAAATTTGAAATGTAGCCCCTCCTAATCTTTTTCACCATACCCCATCGATCTCGTATTGATTGGAGCTCGGTCAAATTTTGATGATATCTATCAAAGCCTTGTTTCCAATCTTGATATCCATCCTTTCTAGCCAATTTGCTGATATCCAACCTTGACCAAAAGGGGGGATGACACTTGCCCCCAAAACATGCCTTATGGTAAGAAGTTGTGTTTTGAAAGCTCCAATTCCGATATCCGAAGTCCATATTCCATCCATAGCCATATCAGCCGATTCATAATTCAGTCCATTACCTAGTCATCCTATCTGAGCGCCATAGCCATATCTTGATCCAAATCCACTACTCTGAGCCAATGTCCAATTTCGAATCCAGTAACCAAATCCTTAGCCAATTTCGTATCCATTTGAATCCGACAACCAATTTCTAATCCATCTATAACCAATAACTGAATCCAGGACCTCTCCGGGTCGATATCCAAATTCAGGACCACTCCGAGTCGACACCCAAATCTTTAGTTGTTTATAGCTGATATCCAAGTCCATAACCGTTCCGAGTTCTTGCCAAGTGTAATAGTCACTCGATGACTTGTATTGAAGAATAACTCGGTGTCCTTGGTTTAGTATCCCTGAGTGTTGAGCAATAACATGGCTCAAGTCCTAAGCCGAATCCTGGTCGCTCTGGACCCTTGCCGAGCATAGTCCATACTCTATGACCTGAAATAGTAACTGATAGATATTATGGGGCCTAAGTCCTAGGACGAATCCTGGTCTCTTCAAACCCTTGTCGATCATAGTCCATACTCGATGACCTTAATAAGCCAATTCACCATGTTTGGAAGAAGAGACTTACCCCTTGTCAGGCATAATCCATACCCAAAGACATTTACCTAAACCAGATAAAAATCCAATCAAAATCCAATCCAAATCAAATTAGAAAACCAAAAATCTATACCAGAAATCCAAACCATAAAACAAGCATCCAAACTAAAGTCCAAACCAGAAAGCAAATAAAACCAGGAGTTCAAACCAAACTCCGAAACTAAACCAGAAAAAACAAATGTCCAAACCAAAAAAAACATATTTCACAAACTATAGTGTCACGGTTAAACATCATCTCCGAGCATGCCTAGGGGCTATCTCCATCCCCGTACATGAGTAAGTGACTTGCCATTCGCCCAAAGTTTGCCATTGATTCCATATCATTCCTGCCAGTTGATAACCAATCGACCATTATTCCTGGACCTCATGCCATTGTCGTTTGAGGTAGACGGTGGCTGCTCCTATTCCACTGTCGCATTCCGAGCTTTGACATATTGCTGCCACTGACCACTCCTTACATGCCGCTTGAATATATCCTTTAGATGCATGCAGCTGTTGGTATCATGCCCGTCCAGATCATGAAAGAGACAGTATGTTCTGAAGGTCCTCTCGCATTCCGATGGTTCCCTCCTTGCCGGCCTTTGATAAGGAAGGCAATCCTGAGTTTCCATGTATATCCATTCCAACGTTTCATTCAGTCTTGTGTAAGTGGAGAATTTTGGTTCTCCCCAGCGTTTCCTTGCCCTGCCAAAGTTGTCATCCGACTTCCTCTTTCCTTTAACCTTATCCTTACCCGAGCTTTCCCGGGATGGTTCTCCGTCTTGACCGCATTTACTTTCTTTAACTTTATATTCGAACATGCATCCTCCTGTCGAAGAAACCTTTCGGCCTCATGAAAAAATACCACGAGATCCATTAGTTGGTCTCGTATAAATGATACTTTGAAATCCAAGTTATCCCCAACTCCTGACACTTCCACCATTAAAACCATCGATGGATCCGATCGATCCACCGAAGCTACCGCTGCATTGTACCGAGTGAAGAAATCCCCGAGCGACTCCCCTATCTTTTGCTTCACCGACATTAGCGTCATCACATTCTTTGGCCTTATGATATGAACCAAAAACTTCTTTAAAAACCTGTCCACCAATTCCTTCCATGTCCTGATAGATCCATCATCCAATTTCCTAAGCCATATAGCAGCTATTTTCGTCAAGTACAATGGGAAACACCATGCCAAAACTTCCTATGATGCATCCAACACTTCCATATGTCTTGTATACCTCATCAAATGATTGGTAGGATCAGCCTCACCATTGTATACCTCAAAAGTAGGTATCTTGAACTCTGGTGGGTTTCGAGCCATTCTGATGTCATGGGTAAATGTACTCCTGTTTACTCCTTCCAGATCTCTATTTGCTAAACCTTCGTGCATAGTTCGCCTGATAATCTCAGCTAATCCAGCGTTGTCCATCAAGGGTTCCCTCTGAGTTACCGGGGGAATTTTGGTACATACTCTTCATCACCTACTCTTATGCTTCTGCCAGCATCTTATTTTACGGTGTCACCTAGAATTCCTCTATGAATCGGTTCATCGTTTCCAGGTGGTGTGCCCCTGAGCTTAGATCCTTCTAGATTAACAGTTGTGTGTTGATTAGGGGCTGCGCCCTGTTGAGCTGCTCCATCCGATTGCCTGTTAAGCCCTTCTGTTCCATTTCCATGGATCTGAACTCCGACAGCTCCAAATATTCCTGCCTATCCAAACTGTCTGAGAAGGTTCTGCATGATCGCCTCTTTCCTCTTAAACAATTCTTCCTGTATATCTCCCATCATCATCTCCACTTCATCTCTGGTGATGAAAGCTGAGGTCTGATTTGCCCCTGAGGAAGCCTCCTGACTCTCTTTATGATGACTCCTTTCTGGCAATGTCTTTCTAGCTGATTGCTTAACCATGGTCCCTTTTAGATCTGGTCCTTCAGCTTTCTAAATCTGAACTCCGAGTCCGGTATAGCGGGTGCTAGTGTTCTCAGTGGAACCACCAAAGCGTTTGCGCCAAAATTGGTCACAATCCCCAAAAGCCATGAAAGCACTAGTGTTTACACATAGATCCATAATATTTTAACACAGATCTTAGACCCATATTAAGCGGAGAATAAAAATGAAGAAATAGTAAAATTAAAAAAGAAAGAAAGCAGGAATGAACATAAGGTTTTATAATGGTTCGGCAATCTGGCCTACGTTCACTTTGAATCAATCTTTTTTATTGCCTTTGTATTGTAACTACAATTACAAGCCTTTTGTATCAATCATAGAAAATATAGAGCTTCCACGTTCCAAAAGGAGAAGATCTCCTCTTTAGTTTCCATAAGACTCCTATTTATAGGTGTAGATCCGAAACTATCCGCCCCTAAAACCTGGAATACCTCTTCTCTTGCGTAAGTGCGCCCACCAGATTGATCCAGGGCGATTTGAGATCAATATGTGTTCGATTCATATCGATCCAAAAGTAGTCCTATCGGGCTGACATCGATCATGGAGGTTCTCGAGCGCATCGGGAAGCACCTCTGAAAATTCGTAGCATTTGGACTTGTAGATTGTGAGTGATGATCGATGCAAGTTTGTGTCCCAAGTCGGTCATCGCGTTCGTATCGATCTAAAGCTTCGCATTTTCCTTTCTTCGTATCGATATAGTTCGCATCGATGACGTGTCTCGAAGATCCATGAAAGATCCACCTTTCGTGTCATTCGACCGAGTCATCCACTTATTTTCATCCCATTCATATCCATCGGCATGCGCTTGTTCGTATCCATCGATCAACCCTCCTTCATATTGATCAACTTATACCTGCTGTCCTATTCATATCGATCAGATGTCGTTGTTCGTATCAATCCTTGAGCAACTCGAAAGCACATGCCTTCGTATCCATCAAACCTGCCTTCTTCGTATCCATCATTTTGGCTATATTTCTCGTATCGATATTGGGCTATGCTCTTCGTAATCATCCCTTGCGCCTTTCTTCGTATCGATCCCGTGCGCATCCTTCATATCGATCGCGTGTTGATCGATACGAAAAATTTCTACTCGTAGCCATCTGCACCTCGTATCGATCCAAACTTCCTTTCTTCGTATCGATCCCGATGGGTATGAACAACATCCACCTTGACCGACACAAACTGATCGATACGTACTAGTTTCCATAAACCTTAATTCATCCATAACTTGGGCATACGGACTTCGATTGACCTGAAATTTGAAACGTAGCCTCTCCTAGTCTTGTTCATCATTCCCAATCGATCTCATCTTGATTAGAGCTTGTTCAATTTTGACGATATAGAACATAGCCTTGTTTCCAATCCTGATATCCATCCTTTCTAGCCGATTTGTTGATATCCGGGACTTGACCAAAAGGTGGGATAACAGTGACAAACTCACATACCCCCATCATCAGACCCATCATCATCAACTCGGCCCTGTGCACAAATTTGTGACTACTTTGACCAAACTCACCATATATTTCACAAGACATCACCAAAAAACCAGACATCCTTGCTGCCTTCAAAACCCCATACCAAATTCAACAACTAAACATCATTTCTACAGCCATAAACCACTTCTGCCATCTCAAAACCACATTACTGCCATAAACATTCAAAACTCACTGCTTGTACAAACAAAACTTCTTCTCCAATCATTTCCAACTTACATTTACCCGACACTCTACTGTATTGCCAACCATTTTGCCATACAAATCACTTCCAACTCGCAACCTTAATAGTTGGATCCGCAAATAGCTCCTCCTCCTGCATCGCCCAATCCCCAAATCCCAAAATCGCCTCGAAGACCAACCAGTGATCAAACCAACATCTTCACTACTTACCAAAACAATCACTTTGCATCCACCCAAAATCCACGCTTCTAACTCCAACCAGAAACCAATCGCGACAAGATTTTGGAAGTACTAACCGAAAACAATAGCTGAAACATTTTTAAATTTGGGAAATTGTATTCAAATTTAAGTTTTGTAATTGGAAATTTAGGAGTGCATGAGGGATGTACTGACTTAAGGAAATTTAAGGATAAGCATTTGTCAGATCGTTTTCACCCTAAAGGGGGGTGAGTAGGGTGAAACTAGTAATAATAAAAATTAATGCAGAAATAAAATATAAAATAGAAAGTAATGCAGAAGAGATCACACACAAATTTACCTAGCTTCGGCAAAAATCTGGCTATGTGCTGCCTCCAAGGTTTCTACTAGAAATTAAGTGGTTAGATGCTTACATACGTAAACTTGTGACACCTGCTAATGACTAACCTAACTCTACACTCAAAACCCTACCACAACTCGGCCACTGAATTGCGAATTCTCAAACTACACCACCGTAGTACGTAACCTAGTTACACAACTAGAAGTTACACAATTAAAAAGAAAATTACAAAACTAAACAAAAGACAAAACCCTAATGTTTCTTTTGTAATTATACCCAAATAGAAGACTAATAAAGGTTGGCCTAAATTTATTAGAGAGAAAAAAATATGTCTCCCTCTATTTTATTTTTTCTCTTCAAAAAATATCATTCCTTTTGTTCTTCAAAAATAGAGTTTCGTTCGATTGAAGCTGCTGCTTGATTGTTGATCGATTGAAGTAATTAATTTTCCTTTGCTCTACTTCATCAATTGCTCCTGGCTGTGATTGGCTTTCGGGCGCTCCAATTGTCGAGCTTGAATGTTTAGAAATTGGGTTGCGATATGCCCCTATTTTATCTTAATTAAGATTGACTTGATTGCTCTGTTGATTTGTTTTAGGGTCAAACTCGAATGCTCTATTTTCTAATGATGATGCTGGGTTATATAGGAATGAAAACCCCTAAATATACGTTGGTATTTTTTATTTGAATTCTTTAAATAATTTTGTTCGACCGTTCAATTTTGGTTGAATGCTTGAGATATATTCTCACTTGTTCATCTCACATTTATACTCCATGAATTTGAATTTAGCTCCGTTATTTTCTCTTTTGACTTCGACATTTAAAATTTTGAGATAAATTTTTTTGCGACTTCATTTATTTCTCCGATATTTGAATTTGCTGACTTTGACTTGTTCATTTTTGAAATCGTATTTAAACTGCTGCTTCTATCTTATTATGATTTGGGTCCTCTTGCATTGATTTATGATTGAATGTGTGTTATGATCTCTGACTTGATTTCACTGGCTTGTTGTATATTTATGTGTGTATCATGCTCTGTCCACTTCACTCTGGTTCACTCGAGTGAAATGTAGCATTAAGCCCACTACTTTTGGGACAGCCATTGCAACCACTACATGTTACCCACAATATATCACTTCCTATGTCTATCTGAACATAGAATTCTTTTTATTGAGTTCTCTTGAAATGTTTGTTGGTCATCTCCTTTCTTTGGTCTGGTATCATTCTATTTCGGCTTGATCGTTTCTTTTTCAAAATTGCTCCTTGCTTGTGTACTCTGCTGCTTCACTGTTTTGTCATTTAAATTTGTGGTATACTTGACTTGTTCATTTTGAAATTCACTGCAACATTATTTGAACTGTGACTTGCAACTGTGTGTGTATATATTTTCATATTCGCATACATGTGTGGTTCAATTTGCTGCACACTTGTACATGTCTTTATTTGAGAAGTATGATCTGAGTTGCATCCCTTTGTGTTTATTTTGGACACTGTTCTGAGTTGTGAATTTGAGGCTGACATGTGTACATATATATGCACGTATATGCATACATGTGTATCTTTATGTATGTTTATTGTTGCACTATGACTTGCATTCTCTGGCTTGCTTGATTCACTGGAAATATGGTCATTTTGTTGTCGTAGTCAATTTTTATTTTTGGACCTGTTCTTGTGCACTTGTTGCCCATGTAGTCTAGATTCAAAAGAACTGGGTGTTCTACTGTTGCATATGTGAGTGCGTACTCATGCCTTGATGTCTTTGTAGACCATTTCTATATTCTTTTCTTCAAGTCTGGTTTGTGTGTTTCCTTTGTGTTGAGGCAGTTTCATTGATCTGGTGTACTTGACTGTACAGTCCATATGCTTCACTTTGCTACATCCATTCAATTCACCAGTTTGTTTTAACTACACTGGCCTGGTCTTGTTTTCTCTTGAACATTTTGGTTTCATTCGAAGTTTTGTTGCCTTATACATTTTGCAATCTGGACATGTGATGTGCATTGTTTTCAACATGAAACTTTGTTGTGTTATTATGGTCTTGGTAGCTTTTTATGTTGTGGGTGTTTGTGTTTATTGAAGCCTGCATTGTGTATTCATGGCTTCATATGTAAGTCTGTTCTTACGTATGTACATGTTGTAGTTTGCATATGAATTTGTGTGTTCTTCTTTTTAATTGCACTGGCTTGTGTTTCATGTTGATGATGACTTGTTCATTGAAACTCGTACTTGGCCATTCTATTTTTGTTTTAGTACTGCACTTGAGTTAAATCCAACTTATGCTTGGGTTTGACCTTATGCTCACCTGTCCCTGTGATTTTAATAAGCAATTATATATCGATGTGCACAGCCTTGTGGCATGTACAGTGATACACTGTGCATGCCACAAGTTGTTTGTGTATGATGAATTCAAAAGAAAATGATGACAAGCAACCCAAGTAAATGAGAAAAATGATGTTTTCAAACACATACTTCACTGTACATTGCAAAAATATTTCTTTTTCAATTTTACTGCTTTAGTGTTTATTTTGCAGATAATTCAGAAGCGGGATATAAGCTAGAATAGAGTCAAAGATAAAATACGAGTGATGAGTGAATGTAGTGAGGTGAACATGTATGTAAAAATTATATAGTGAAAATCGTGTTGTAATTGAAATTGTATTGTAATTGGCAATGCGTACATGTACAGTGAGAGCTTAAATTTGTACTATTCGAATATTTGTTTGAATATAATATATGTTTGAATATGAATTCCATGTTATTTAATTTATTTAAAAAATATTTATTTAAATATGTGAAAAAATTAAATAGTACAATAGCAAATACATTTAAATGAATATATATATATATATGTTTATTGTCATCAAACAAAAATCATAGGCTGTTGTATTCTACATCTCCCCCTTTTAATAACAAACATATACTAAGATTTTGACTCTATTAAATGTATGTGGTCATGAAGAACTCCATTAGCTCCCCCTATTTGAATGCTCCCCTTACACCAAAGCTCCCCCTTCACGTATAAATGAAAATAAATAAATAAAATATGCAAATGAACCTAGATGGGAATACGCAAATAGAAAATATGACTTGACTTATTTGTCAAAATTTTAAATTATCTCTCCCCTTCTATTATCAGCAAAAGAGTAATAGTGTTAGAAAAGTAAAGATAAAGTGATAGACATTCATACAACATTAATACTTATTCAAGTATAAATATTAAATTTCAATAAAAAATCGAATAAAAATAATAAATACTCTGTTAGGCACATATTCCACTTTAGAGTGATAGGGGTGATGTCGGTATATAAAACCATATAGTTGTATCTGTTCGTAGCATATTTATGATAGGAATTTGAATACTTACTAACCATGCATAATCGGACTTTTAATGAGATTAGTAGTATTTCCAATTTTTTTTAAAATGAATTTCAAGGATCTTCTAACCACGCATAACCATGAGGACTTTTAAATGGGATTAGAATCAACTCGTCTATTTGATAATCAATTTTGATATGTGTTCCATACATGCGTAACCATGAGGACTTTTAAATGAGCATGAAAGCACGTAATCAAAGATTTCAAGTAATTCACTCATGCATAACTGTGAGGACTTTTAAATGAGAGTGAATACTTTGAATATTTTCATTGCTAATTAAATTTAAAAAATGAATAATTTTCCGTTTAAAATACCACATTATGACATACTATATTGGGTTTCGATGAGTGATAGTCGAAGAAATATGATAGGAATATAGATGGTTCTCGAAATTTTACCAATTAAAGTTATTATAAATTTTGTTTAGATTTCTAAAGAAATTTACTACATATACTGTCTCAAGTCAAAATGCATTATTAATATCGATACTCATCAGTTCTTTTTTCAGTCACTATTTATCTTCTTGATAATTAGTGGGGAGTCATATTAGTTTATTTAGGCATTAAAGATCAAACATAAAATCGAATTTCTAAAAGGCCTAAAATGAGATAAAGTCAACAAAATCTATTTTCTGCGAGGGTTTTCTTTAGAATGTCTGCCAATTAATAATTGGTTGAAATGAAAATTATGCAGATACTTTCTTTGAAAAATGTGACGCAACTAATTAATGTATCAACATGAAACACATTCCACTAGTACTTTTTCTATCAATTAGACTACAAGTGTAATATACATCTAAATTCCCCTTTGACTTAGATACCAAAGACAAAACCGTGAGATGTGCAACAAATACCATATAATCTTTTTATAAATTTCAAAATGTGATTCCTTTTGATTTTACTGAAACCATGCACATAAACAAACTGGTGAATATTGTGTCAGATCTAGAAGCAATAAGATAAATAAATATATCCATGTGTATCTAGAGTAATCATCAACCAATACAAAACAACATCTCTTACCACGTAAACTTGCAATATCGGTAGTCCAAACAAATCTATATTAATTAGTTCAAGGATAATATAGGTACTTATAGTGCTCTTGGCATAAATAGATAATTGGTCAACAATTTTGCATAAATCAGAATCAAAATCAACATTCATTTCCTTATCACATAACTGGTTGATTTAAATCAGATTATGGTGCAGATTTTCAACATATAATATATTGTTCAAGATAAATGTACCGTTACCTATTTTACCTTTACCAATAATTTTTCGTTGTTGCCCATTGTGACTCTACCACCATTGTATTTCTCTAGGCTAAGGAAACTTTGATTTGTCACCGGTCGTGTGTTTGGAATAGCCAGAATCAAGGTATCACTCTTATTATTCCTTAACCTTCCACCACACCTAACATGAGAAAAACAATTTGAGACATATTTGTTTTTATAGGTCCATGATTGTAAATGACAAAAGATTTTGAAAAACAAGATTGTGTAGAACCAAAACGATCTATATTTGTTCCTTTCGGCACCCAAATTTGTTTAATTTTAAGGAAATTTATATTCACGCCTTTAGGGACCCAAATTGGTATGGTTTTCACGTGTTTGGGTATATACCAGCAATTGTTGTGATTGTGTCCAATTTTTCCATAAATTGTGCACTTTGAGTTCACAGGATTAGTTTCACTTCTAACATTTTCAGATTTAGTATACCCAAGTCCCTGTCTAACATTTTATTTCCCTAATAGCATATTTAGTGATTTTTCTCCTTTGAAAAATTTCCTTAAAGTTGTAGGCAATTGTTGGACTTATGTTTTGAGAAACATAAAAAGACGAAGACTTCTTTTATTGATTGTTATTTCGTTTTCAAGTGATTTAATCTTAATTTCTAATTTTTTATTTCTTCTTCAAGTGATGGACACTTATCACACTTAGGGCTCTTATTTCGATAGTTTTTAACTAATTGATTAAGTTGTTTATTTAGATCTATCAAACTATCTTTTTGTGATTCAATCTTAGCGTACTTCTCCCTAAATCTTTCGAACCAGCCATTTACTTCATGAAAATATATAAGTAATTGCAAGTGAGTAAGTTTGGATGCCTCGCTTGGCTCTTCATCATCACTATCACTTATTTTTCCTTGTAGACAGATTTGCTTTTTCATTTTCACTACTAGTGATTTCATCTTTATCTTCACCACTTTCATCCCAAGTGGTTGCAAAACTTCTCCTTTTTAATTTCTTTCCTTTGCTGAGTCGATTTAGCAGACAATTTGGCTTAATATGACTGGGTTTATTGCAGTTCTGACAAATGATCTCCTGCTCTTCTAAATCTTCTATAACTTTTACTATTCTATTCTCAAAATGTTGATTCAGGGCAGGATGTCCATATTTTCGATTCCAACTTCTGAATCTTTTTATTATCGGTGTCAATTCAGCGCTCCATCATCATCACCATCATCTCCACTTTCTGTTGTACCTTTCAGAGCTATTGATTTCTTTCACGTATCTCCTCCTTCTCATTCTTCCTTGAATTTAATTTCAAGCTCATAATTGGTGAGATTTTCGATGAGTTCTTCGACTTTAACTTGTTTCAAATCCTTCGATTCTTGAACGGCAGTCACATTTTCTTTAAATTTTCATGGAAGAATTTTGATGATTTTTCGAACAATTTCCAGCTCTATGCATAATTTTACAAGGAATTTTGAATTGTATACGAGATCAGAAAGTCGTCCATACATTTCTTTGACACTTTCGTCCTTTTCCATTGTGAAGTTCTCGTACTCGCTATTAAGAATGACAAAGCGAGATTCTTTGACTTAGGAAGTTCCTTTAGGAGTCACTTCAAGCGTGTGCCAAATTTCCTGTGCAATTAAACAATGTAAGATACAATTAAATTCAATTTTATCTAATGAACAAATAATAGAATTTATAGCTTTAGCATTAGCATTCTGCAATTCATTTTCCAAATCTGTCTATTGATCCATAGGTTTCTTAACTTCTTGATTATCGACCATTATTGTTGGTGTACTATATCCTGATTCAACAATATTCCATGCATCTATGGTTTTTAGAAAAAACTTCATTCTATTTTCCAATATGCATATTCGTCATTGAACATGGATGGTCTAACTATGGACCGACCCTTAGAAAAAGCACTATTGAAAGAAGCCACTAAAAAATCGAAATTTTAAAATAAAAATTGGTTTCTGTTCCTAGCTCTGATACCACTTGTAGGATTTTTTTCACCCTAGAAGGAGGGTGAATAGGGTGATGGTAATAACAATAAAAATTAATGCGCAAATAAAATATAAAACAGAAAATAATGCAGAAGAGATCACGGACAAATTTACCCAGCTTTGGCAAAACCTTGCCTACGTACTGACCCCAAGGTTTCTAATAGAAATTAAGTAGTCAGACGCTTACGCTCGTAAACTTGTGACACCTGCTAATGACTAACCTAACACTACGCTCAAAAGCCTACCACAACTCAGTCACTGAGTTGCAAATTATCGAATTACACCACCGTAGTTGGTAACCTAGTTACACAACTAGAAGATACATAATTAAAAAGAAAATTTTAAAATAAAACTAAACAAAAGACAAACCCTAATGTTTCTTTTATAATTAAGCCCAAATAGAAAAATAATAAAGGTCAGCCCAAAATGGTTAGCGAGAAAAAAAAATATGTCTCCCTTTATTTTATGTCGTGCTTATGCCGTTCCTTTTGCTCTTTAAAAAATTTTGTTCGTTTTGTTCTTCAAAAATATGGTTTCATTCGATTAAAGCCGCCGCTTGATTTTTGATCGATTGAAGTAATTAATTTTCCTTTGCTCTGCTTCGTCAATCGCTCCTGCCTGTGTTTGGCTTTCGATCGCTACAATTGCTGAGCTCGAATGTTTAGAAATTGGTATGTGATTATTTTCCCCTTTTTTATTTTAATTAAGATTGACTTGCTTACTCCATTGATTTTGGGGTCGAGCTCGAATGCTCCATTTGTGAATGATGATGCTGGGTTGTATAGGTATGAAAACCCCTAAATATACGTTTGTATTTTCGATTTGAATTCTTCAAATAATTTTGTTCGGCCATTCGATTTTGCTTGAATGCATACTCCATAAATTTGAATTTAGCTCTGTTCTTTTCTCTTTTGACTTTGGCGCTTAAAATTTTGAGATATTTTTTTTACGACTTCGTTTATTTCTCTAGTATTTAAATATGTTGACTTCGACTTGTTCATTCTGAAATTTTATTCAAACTGCTACTTTTATCTTGTTCTGGTTTGGGTCCTCTTGCGTTGATTTGTGATTGAATGTATGCTGTGATCTCTAACTTGATTTCACTTGCTTGTTGTATATTTGTGTGTGTGTCATGCTCGTCCACTTCATTCTGGTTCACTCGAGTAAAATATAGCAATAAGCCCACTACTTTTAGGACAACCACTGCAAATACCATATGTTACCTACAATGTATCACTTCCCGTGACTATCTGAATATAGAATTCTTTTTATTGAGTTCTCTTGAAAAGTTTGATGGTCGTCTCCTTTCTCTAGTCTGGTATCATTCCTTTTTGGCTTGACAATTTCTTTTTCAAAACTGCTCCTTACTTGTGTACACCACTTCTTCACTGTTTTGTCATTTAAATATATGGTATACTTGACTTGTTCATTTTGAAATTCACTGCAACATTTTTTGATTTGTGACTTGCAACTATGTATGTATATATTTTCATATTCGCATACATGTGTGGTTTAATTTGCTTCACACTTGTACATGTCTTGATTTGAGAAGTCTGATCCGAGTTGCATCCCTTTGAGTTCATTTTGGAGACTGGTCTGAGTTGTGAATTTGAGGCTGACATGTGTATGTATGTATGTGTCTATATATATATATGTATGTATGTATGTATGTATGTATGTATGTATGTATGTATGTATGTATGTATGTATACACACACGTGTATTTTCATTTATGTTTACTGTTGCATTGTAACTTGAATTCTCTGGCTTGGTTGATTCACTGGAATTCTGGTCACTTTGTTGTTGTTAAATTTTGTTTCTGGACCTATTCTTGTGCACTTGTTACCCATGTAGTCTAGATTCAAATGAACTTGGTGTTTTACTGTTGCAAATGTGTGGGTGCATACTTATGCCTTGATGTCTTTGTAGACCATTGCTGTATTCTTTTCTTCAAGTCTGGTTTGTGTGGTTCCTTGTGTTGAGGCAGTTCATTGATCTAGTGCAATTGATTGTACAGTCTTTAAGCTTCACTTTGCTCCATCCATTCAGTTCACTGCTTTTTTTAACTGCACTGGCCTGGTCTTGTTTTCACTTGAAAATTTTGTTTTCATTCAAAATTTTGTTGCCTTGTACATTTTGCAGTCTGGACTGTGATGTGCATTGTTTTCAACATGAAACTTTGTTGTGTTGTTATGGTCCTAGTTGCTTTTGATGTTGTGAGTGTTTGCGTTCATTGAATCCTGCATTGGTATTCATAGCTTCACATGTAAGTATGTTCTCACATATGTACATGTTGAAGTTTGCATATGAATTTGTGTGTTCTTCATTTTAATTGCACTGGCTTGTGTTTCATGTTGACGATGACTTTTTCATTGAAACTCGTACTTAGCCATTCTAATTTTGTTTTAGTACTGGACCTGAGTTGAATCCAGCTTATGCTTGGGTTTGACCTTATGCTCACATGTCCCTGCGATTTTTACAAGCAATTGTATATCGATGTGCACGGCCTTGTGGCATGTACAGTGATACACTGTGCATGCAACAAGTTGTTCGTGTATGACGAATTCAAAAGAAAATGATGATAAGCAACCCAAATAACTGAGGCAAATGATATTTTCAAACACACACTTCATTGTACAATGCAAAAATATTTCCTTTTCAATTTTACTGCTTTAGTGTTTATTTTGCAGATAATTCAGATGCGGGATACAAGTTGTAATAGAGTCAAAGATCAAATAAGAGTGATGAGTGAATGTAGTGAGGTGTATGTAAAAATTGTATAGTGAAAATCATGTTGTAATTGAAATTGTATTGTAATTGATAATGTGTAAATGTATAGTGAGAGCTTAAATTTGTACTATTCGAATTTGTAATAAGATATTTGTTTGAATAGGAATTCCATGTTATTTAATTTTTTCAACAAATATTTATTCAAATATGTGACAATATAGAATAGTACAATAGCAAATGCATTCAAATGAACATATATATGTATATGTTGATTATCATCAAAGAAAAGTCATAGGCTATTGTATTCTGTAGTATTTTCTTGTGAAATTTTTATCAAGGAATTACGCTTCTGTGTTTTTTAAGATAAGAATTTTAATTGAGGAAATGTGGATTTGGTTTCAAAATTTTAGTTTAATTCGGCTGGGCCCTAGCTATTATAAAAAAAGAAAAAAAAGCAAGTGTTTTGTTTTATTCTCTTCGTAATATATAAAAAAAACAAATAAGTTTCCTTCTTTCATTTGTTTTGATTCATATTGATTTCATTTTTTTTGATTTCCATTGTTTTAGTTTTTTATATTTATTCAAAAAAGACATACAAATAAAGAATATATATATAATCCTGTTTTTAGTTTTCAGGTTGTAGGTGGCAAAAGTACTTGGTAAAAATAAATTGCTTACCTGCTTATATAAAAAATTGTTGCTTTAAAAATAAATTGCTAATAATTCTGCACGCTCTGGTATCGTGCCCTTTATCTCTTGTTTTTATTTTGATTTTCATTGTTGTTTGCTTGCATTTAAAAAATAAATAAATAAAACAAAACAAATCCATTTGTAGTTTCTTTGTTAATACACTTTTAGTTTCAGTTTTGCATTTCATTTTAGAATTTGTTAATAATAATGGTTAGACATTTTAAGGGTGTCACGAGCTCACCTAGGGCTTAATTGTACATTGACAAGTTGCCATCTTTCGACAATTTAATTTCTTCATTTCTAGGCTACGGCAAAGTAATAATTAGTTATAAATATTACGGTGATTCATAAATATTTTGCTGATTGTTTCTCTGAAGGTACTTAAACCTTCGGCTGCATTGCTATGGTGATTCGTAGTGCATCGATAAATTTCGTCTATTACCTGGCTGAGAACTATCTTGTTAAATTAAGACAAAGTGTGATTATACAATTTTGGTAGGAGCTTCTTAGGATCGAAAATTTGTAATTAAGTCCATTGCATTCATTTAGTTGCTTTAGTTCATGCATATTTAAAAAAAATTCAAAATCCAAAACTAAAAAAATTGTAAACATTACTTAACTTAGTTTTAAATCCTTTCTTTTTAAATAAAAATCCAAAATCCAAAAAATTAAGTTATTTTTTAGAAAAACAAAAAAATATAAAACCTTTTCAAAAACAAAAAAATGAAAATCCAAAAACAAAACAAAAATCAAATTTGCCTTTTGAAAAATAAATTATTTTGGTAAATAGTGTTCCTTTATAAAAAAAGAAAAAAAAAGTTTTTTGAAAATGTCTGAATTTCCCTATTTATAAGATTTTTAAAATAGTTGTGAAAATCAGTATAATCCATATAATTTCACTTCAAATTCTTATGCATATTTTAATGACAACTATTGTACAAACTATTTGAATTTTGAACCATAAAATTTTCAAAATGATAACCAACCCTCAAATCTTGAAAATAGCATTGAAATGATTTTGTCTTTACTTGAACTCTCTACACAACAAAATCAAATGATAAATGATTTGTATACTTCGTATTTGTGCAATAACTCAAGTCAATAATTTCAAAATGATCATAATTTGAATTCACTTCAAAATTCAAATGATTTCGGGTTTAGCTCATGCCAATACAATTTCAAACTTCAAAATGAATCTCAAAATCAAAACAAAAATGGAAACAACTGTTTAAAAGAATTTGGCTATGGGAGTTGTTTCAATGATGATGGAAATTTTTGTTCGTAACAAGTTCAAATTGAAAATTCTCAAGTTAATAATTATAAATTGGATTTTGTTGAGCAAATGGACGAAATTTACAATGAACACATGGATTTATTGTTTGAACATATATGAAAACGTGAAAATAAAATCAAATCCCAATGTGTGACGAGTCAAATAATAATTCATCTTTTATTAGAGTTGATGATTTTCAAATAACAACTTTTGAAATTGAAAACGACAATCTTAATGAAGTTGTTGAAAATGCGGTAATTGAGTTGGATTTCAATTCTTTTGAGGGTGACAAACTCAATTTAGAATTCGATCTTCCTTTTTTAATTTCGAAAATTGAATATAATAACTTTGAATTTTGAGCTTGATACAATGAAGTTGTGAATAATTCAACAAAGGAAGATGAATTTAATGAATATAAATTTTTGGACTTTTCGAAGATGAGTTGTTGAACTCTAAAGGGGAAGATTTAATCGCCATTTTGATTCTAAAATCAATACTTCTGAAGAAGTTTTCAATGATAATATTGAATTTCAATTTGGTGAAGATAAACTTGAACTTTAACCAATTGTTCTATCTACACCGAAAATCATCGAAAATAAAACAACTCATACAATTCTTAATAAAACGGCATTCATTTTTCCAAACCAACATTCAACTTTGAAATCATTTATGGTTTGTTTTTCTGTGATTAAGCTATGTCTAGGGCTGTCAAAATTTTACTCGACCCTTTAACCCAACCCTTTTAATCCAATTTTAATAGGGTTGGGTCAAAGGCTAATACAACCATTTTTGAATTGGGTCAATACCCACTTAACTCACTGAAAACATGACAAACCCTTTTGACCCTTTTTCCCGTGCAAACTTCGAAACCCTAATTTCATTTTTTGTCTCGTTTCCTTAAAAAAAATGAAGATGAGTGACTCTCTCCCTAAATTCCTAATCGATCTCACTTACTCGATTCAGTTTTCCAAATGCTCTTGCTATCGCGATTTCTCTCTCTCGATTCTTCAAATCTCGCATGATTTTGCTTTAAAAATTAAAAGCTCCAATCAATCAAAGGTATGATATTTCTGTTTGAAAATTTAATTTATGGTTGTTGATTGGATAAATTAAGAGTTAAAATCTTAAATATATTGCATTTGCAGCAAACCCTTCTTGTGGTGCAGCTTCTGGTATTTTAGTTGTTGGATATTTTAGTTATGTGTCCAAACCGTAGACTGGTTGAAAACCTAAGCGAAACCTAAGCAAAACCAAATTTTCTAGCTCCAAATAGTTGAAAATCCATGTTTATGGTGTTGCTGAGGAAATTTCTCGCAATTATAATGAGTCGAATAGGTGAAAGAAACAATATGATTTTTGGTAAATTTAAAATTTTATTTTAAATAGTCAATAACATGTAGACAAACAAGAGACTGCTCATTAAAATTTTGAGGAGGCATCTTATAAACATTTTTCTGCAATAGTTCATATAATTTACATATTCACGAAAACCAAACTTGCATGTGGTTCGAGCAACCCATACGTTGAGCTGTTTCTCTCTCTGCATCATTTACGTACACACATGTATACATGATAAATGTGTATATAGTTATGTACATGTAAATAGTATAATTGTAAATTATTTGCAAGCTTCGAGAAAAGAAGAAGTTCTATATACATTCCAAGGGACGAGTCCTTTTCGGAAGTTACACAAGTAAGGCCCTATTTGTCTACATTTTTAGCTTTTGGTTTTTAGTTTTTGAAGCCCATTTTCAGTTTCTCATTTTGATTGTTTTTAATATTTTGCAAAATTTGTTTGGTTATAGTGCTTTGAAAAGTAGTTTTTAAATTGAAAATAAAAAAAATGAGATTCCAAAACAAAAAATGACAATTTCAAATTTGGCTGTAAAATGTAGAAGTGAGAGGAGATAACGTATCAGACTAATAAAAAATGTCATGAACATATATATGATTGAAATTTAAACTGTAATATAACTTGTATATGTATTACAAAATTAAAAGATATATATCCCAAATAGTACCCTCAAACACTCACTTATTACCAAGATATAAGTAACATAAATTGACAAAGATCATAAAATAATAATGACTATTGGGGTGTGTGTGTGTGTCTACATGATGAAAACAATAAAATATGATTAGAGTCCTTTGACGATGAATATCAATATGATCATGAGATGTGTGAGTAGAATCATTGACAGAGCAATATCAACACATATGCAGTTTGCAATCAAATAAATAGGAATCGTTCTAACTGTAATGTCTTTCACACTTCTTTAAAAATGTCTGCTTTAATAAATCAATAGGCATTTGTTTCTCTAAAACTGAAAATGATATGATGTGACTTTGTGAGTCAAAACATGGACAACCCAATCAATATCAGGACACGCTAATAATAGTGAGTTTCACCAGAGTTTCTATTCAAAAGTCTCTATTATTTGTTTGTTCTGATGTATGTATAACATAACCATTCAATTTAAAAGAACACTGAAGCAACCATATAAACATAAACTACTTACAGTCTATGTATTCACAACCCTACTTATTCTGTGTCATCTTAGTCGCTTTCATATTATAAATTATGAGTTACAAATGCTTACTTGATCAAAAAAAAGTAAAATGATTGGATAATATGTAGCATTTTTATAATAGAATGCAAGAATAGTATTTGTGAATGGGAACTTTGCTCATCTGGTCGAAAAACATATACCATTGTTCACTACAAAACAAGTCAGGTCTCTCCGTATCAAATTTAAATATGTAACTTATAAACAAATTATCAGAATTGGTTATGAAGTCTATCAAATTTCATTTATATCTTTAATGTTGCTTTACCTGCTTTACTTTTTTTGCATGCTCTATGGTTATCTTTAATGTTGCTATAGCAGTTTTGACTCTTTTCAAATTTAGAAGTTTTTAAATGATGCACAAAAAGTTTTGCATATTTTTTGTAGAATATGAATACTAGTGAAGATGATACCCAAACAAGAGACATGGTAGGATTGGAGGTTGATCTTGATTCGGTGAGTAGTTCCGTAGGAAGTAAATGAAAAAGAAATACATATTCCGATGTTTGGAAATATTTTGAAAAACATGAAACCATTGAAGGTGAAAAACGTACATGTTTTCGTAAAAAGTGTAAAGGAAATATATATGTGGTGATAAGTACGGGACTAATAATTTGAGAAGACATGTAAAGAAATGTTATGATCAAAATGTGGAAAACATCCATAGAGGAAATTTAATCAAACAAAGTATAGAGATTCAATGACTAAAGCAATTATTCAACATAACTTACCGTTTAATTTTTTTCAATATGAAAGTATCCGCGAATTGATTTCTTTTTTAAATGATGCAGTGATACATTTATCAAGACACACTTTGTGTTCTGATGTTATAAAACTTTATGAGAATGAGAAAGTTAAACTTACAGATTTTCTGAATTCATGTAGTGGGAGAATGAGTATTACTTCAGATTTTTGGACTTCAATCAATACGGATGGAAACATGAGTTTGACAGCACATTTTATTGATAATGAATGGAATTTGCAAAAAAGATCACTTAGTTTTTGTTTATTGCCACCTCCTCATTCCGGTTCGGCCATATTTGGGAAGATATCAAATTTGTTACTTAGTTGGAGAATAGTTGAAATATTTTCATGTACATTGGATAACGTATCTTCCAATGGTAAGTCCATTGAATTATTAGGATCACATCTCAATTATTGACGGTTACTAGTTGCGATGGCCAATATTTACATGTTAGATGTGCGCCGATATTTTGAATTTAATAGTTCAAGACGGTTTAAAATCCGCTACTACTTCTTTGAGCAACATACGAGAAAGAAAAAATTATATCAGAGGCTCTCAATCTAGGGAAAAAAGTTTTGTTGAATGCAAATGCAGTCTTTCTTTGGATAAAACTAGGAAGGGATTACGTCAGGATGTTCCCACAAGATGGAACTCCATGTTTATTATGCTCAAAAGTGCAATACACTTTCAACAAGCTCTTTATCGCTTAAAACAAGTGGATTGTAGTTGTACTTATTGTCCATCATCTGAAGAATGGGAGAAAGCAAAGAAAATTACACGTTTTTTGGAAGTTTTCTATAATGCCACATGCTTGTTTTTAGGAACAAATTATCCAACCGCCAATTTGTTTTATCCAAAAATTATCATGGTTCATTTAACTTTAAGAAAGACTTTTGATGGTGATGATTTTATGTCTTCCACGGCACACGATATGTTTAAAAAGTTTGATAAGTATTGGAAAGAGTTTAGTGTGCTTCTTTCGACTGCTTGTATTTTTGATCCATGTTACAAAGTAAAAAAATTCTGATTTTCTTATGAAAGGCTATATGGAAATACTATAGAATTTGAAAAAGTAAAAAAAATTAGAAGAGTTGTTCTTTGAATATTCAAGGAAAGTGCAAGAAGAGTCGCCTGTTGAAACCAATGCTACAAAAGACACGGAAAATTCGCATTCATTTACGGGTCCTTATTCACAAGAACGTGAAGATATGTTGGAACAGTTTGATTCTTATCGAGATTCAGAATTTGTTGGCAATTCTACTAGATCGGAACTTTATTCATATTTAAGTGATGGATTGATTGATCGAAAAATAGAGTTTGACAAACTCTCATATTGGAAATCACAACAATTTTAGTATCCTATTTTATCCTTTATGTCAAAAATATATTAGCTGTACCGGTAACTACCATGGCCTCAGAAAGTGCTTTTAGCATTGGTGGGAGAGTACTCGATGACAATCGCAGTTCACTAAAAGAGAATGTTGTTGAAGCATTGTTATGTATGAGAGATTGGTTGTATGGTGGTACGATTATGTAAACATTCGAAGATCTTATCGAAGATATTACAAAGTTCCATTCTTAAGAAGAGGATGCATTAATCCATGGTGTGAGGTACTTTTTTATTTTCAATATATTTTCAATTGATAATTTTTCATTATATTTGCAACTATTTTTATACTACTATCAACACGGAGACTAGCGGCAAATCTCTCCAACAAATAGAAATTTGAGTTCGTACTAACTGAGTAGAGGTATCCTTTTTTTTCTTGATGTATGCATGAAAATGATAGATAATATTTTTTGTCTACATTAATATTATATTTGTATCTGCATTTGCATGTTCTTTCTTGGAAAAAGGTGTATTTCTTCTTTTAGTCTAACTTATGTACTCCATTTGTTTGCAGTTAATTCTTATGCTTTCATGTTTCAGCGATATGCACTAATCAATACCACACATTCATGTAATCTCATATTCACTAAAATTGCTCTTACTAGTTGCCTTTAATTGCACAGAATTGTAGAAATATACTTTTTGCTTTACATTTTCCCTGTCATGTCATATCTGAATATATCAACGATTTACCCTATGCTTGTGTATTCTGATGGCATGGGAAATTGCATCAATTTTTCAGTGATCGACCACGTATAACAGTCAAATATTGACAAGAAAAACTTACTAACACAATTTTATTTGCTCTAGATTAGAGTTCAGTATTGGTTACTAATATCATCAGTGTATGCCATATTTTACTTGAGTTCACTTGTGGATACACCACTTGAATGAGTTGAATCACCATCTTAGAATCATTATTATAAGTTAATTTTAGTCACAAAACTCATGAGTAACATAGAATATGATCTGAAATGTCACAGTATGAAGTATCCACTTTTAAGTTTTAATCCTATTTAGGATGCCCAAAACACTCTCCATCTTACATATATTATCAGTTTCTGTTCCTTGAGATAATTAAGGAGAGGTGCCAGATTTGAATTACAATAAGCCAAGTTTTTCTAATGAGGAAAAAGATGAGCCATGTATAACATGGTTTATAACATAGTTATTAACAAGGTTTAAAAGGACAGAAAAATGAAAAATGAAAAACAATTTAAATATGCTTGTGTTATACTGCTTGCAGTAGATAAACGCTTATGTTATACTCTATCCAGGTACCTTGTTAAGGAAACCAGCAATGCTAAATCTGTAGTTTTATATAGATTTTTTCAAGAAACAATAGAGGTGAACCAGTCTAGTTTTTTTCTTCTATTTTCTAGTTTGTAATTAAAAAGACATTTATACTTTGCTAGATGTTTGATGGTCATAATTATTGGGTCTTGTGAAATGTAAAATTAACTTTCGCATTTCCTAAATCTGTGAACAATGGTAGTGATTCTCCTTCTTTTTTATTACTAGTATCTTCTCTATTTCAAAGATGGCTTTTGTTGATGTTGTATTTTGTATGCCCTCTACTTTATTGCTTTCACTATGTTATTTAACATTACAGTTTGTGTTATTGTTTTAGGTTTTTATAATGCATTGGATGTTTTTTTACTTTTCTTTTATATTTTCATTTTTTGATGTTTTTAAATGGGTTGATTCATACATAAAACTGGTTAGGTCACATTGACCCTTTTAATAAATGATTAAAAGGGTTGGGTCAGAAAATGGGTCGGGTCAATTTTGACCCGACCGATTATGAACCGACCCAACCCGTTTGATGAGTCTAGCTATGTCTCTCATACGTGACAAGACAAATGAACTGGTCTTTGGAAGACCGTTTCATTTACTCTTTAATAATATATTTTTTGATGTCTTGTAAATAATAAGCTTTATATTTTCATGTAAACATAGGTCATATTTTTATTTTATTTTTCTCCTTTCACTTGGGTTGACTGTAGGGACAAAGCCAAAATCAAGTGTGTGGGGGGAGTCTCATCTTCATTTTTTTCATGGTTTATTTTTGCATTTTCTGTCCAAAACTTAAAAAAACTCAAAAAAAAATTAAAAAATCTCAATTTTTTAAGCATTTTGATTATTTTTAAAGAAACGCTATGATAAGTATAGATTTTGGTTATTGAATTGAAATTTTTTAAAATTTGACTCAACAAAAATAAAAATAAAGTTTGATTACAAGTAACAATGGTTTAACTAATATATAGAAAGGTTCATGGGTGATAATTATGAAGTATATCCTAATGAAAAATCTTTGTTTAAAAAAGTAGTGGATTCAAAGAAAAGGATATAACTTTTTTGATCTTCTAAGTTAAATGGTGCTAAGATGATTTTACAAAACTCTCTCTTTAAAAAACAAAAAAAAAAATAACAAAATAAAGAAAAAAACAAATACTTGGGCGCGCGCACACACATAGGTATATATACATATTATAAACACCTAGAGTCATGTGTTCACAGGCAAGTGTGTACACTCGCCATGCTCTGTACCCTACTCACGTAAGTCCCAAAGGCAGTGTAACATTCCGCCTTTTCACACGCTTTAAATCGACACACATGCCAATCCAAACCATACGAAAGGGCGGATTGTTATGGGGTAAATAAGAAAAAGCAGGGAAAGGAAAACAAAATAGAATCTTGCAGCGGAACGATAAAATATAATAATCAAATATACAGTTCATGAAGCTGTTTTATAAACATTTGATTATACTTATACAATACATATCAGAGTTGCACATACCAACAAATAATAATCGATGCAGCGGAATACAGTGTGAAGTGGACTAATATATAATATACAATAGTAATAAAATCTTCGCCTTCGTCCCTCAGAAGTAAAGTCTTCAAATCCTGAAAAGCTTTGGCTGACCCGAGCGAATTGAAAAGACAAAACACTCGAGTCAGAACTAATAGATGTTATGTAAGTTAAATCAACTGAAATAAATATGAGTGTAACGACGTCAGAGATGTTTACGGGATTTGACATCTCCTATCTAGTGTCAAACATGAGTGCAGTAACTTAAGAGATGCTCGGGATTCACATCTCCTAAGGATCCGTTAAACTATTTACTATGTAGTAATATTTCGCTATTATAATAATGTCTATAGTACAATAAACTTACTTTTAAATAGCGTTAAGGAGTGATCCAATATTCCCCTTAACATTTAATAGTCCCAGTAGTCCATCCAGTACCAACGCATATCTAGATCGAGAGACTACCCTAAATACTCCATGGGCTACGGGAGAAAACCAAACTCGTACAAGGCGCTCTAGGGTAGGTGACACAGCACAACTAGGCAATGCCTGGGTAGATATACCAATTACGCTCCCGGGCCGGTGGTAACGCGTAGCGCGCAGCTACCGTCCACCTCAAGCCACACCCCCAAATAAAAAAAATCAAAAGTGGCCACCGAATCAATCCAAAAGTCAAAGTATAATATCGAAGGGATGTGCCCGATCAAAGGTTCTACCTCATTAGCCCGTCAATCCCTCTTGTTTTAGCCACCTTATGCCAACTCACGGGAGTCGGGTCCACGTATTTACCTCAAAGGAAATGCCGCCGCCATCCTACTTCATTCTAGAATCTCCACGGCATACACGGTTGTCAAAGTGGTTTTTGGAGTTGGCAGAGAGTATGACAACTTCCGATCCCGGTCTCTTTAACAACCAAACGTTATTATAACACCGCGGTCTTATCAAAATAGTTTATACTTTTAAAACCAGAATATAATATCCATTTCAAATCCATTTAAATACAATATCGTTTCCTCTTCTTAAATACCAAATCAAATTTGATATCATTTTCAAATATATCATTTTCTAAAAATTATAACATTTCAAAGTTATAATATTTCGAAACCAAAACTTGAAATATAGCTTTTCAAAACATAAAACTTTGAATTTAAAAAATTTGAAACATAATACACCACTTAAATGATTTAAATATTTAATTTCTTTATATAGTAAAATAGCTTCTTCACCTTCACAAACCAATTCCAATATGGATTTTTAAATTCCCAAATAAACCAATATAATTTCCATATATTTCAAAGCTTTAATTATTCCACCATTTCAAAACATATTCTTTAATAATTTCATATATATCAATTTCAACTACTATTATTTAGATTTGAAATGTTTACTTAATAAATCAAATATCATTTTAGTAAAACCTTTAGGCTTCAAATAACTGGATATTCTTTCAATTACATTAACTTGATAATATTCATTTAAACCAATTTGATATTCATTCAAATCATCTAAACAAAAATGAAGTTATAAAATCATACCTTTTAAATCTCAATTTATTTATATTTCAAATCAAATTTTTCGAAGATAATCCTTAAATCCTAAATTCAAATCAAATTCACATTTATCTTCCAACCTAAATTTTATTTGAGTCGTTAAAAACTCTATATACAATAGAATTTAAATAGATACTTAACCATATTATATAAAAGAAATTCAAAGTTTATTATTTAGCTAATTTTATAATTCAAAACAAATTTATACATAGCTAAATCAATAATAAAATAGCATTTATATAACATCCATAATCAATATCTGTATAGCCCATATATTTCTTTATAAAACCATAAAAATCATTTCATAAATAATTTTATATATATTCCGCGGTGCCTGTATATAATTTTCTATCCTATGGTCAAGTGATACAGATATTTATCATTTCAATCCGCAATTGAAAATAAAAATTATGGTTGTATATCATTTCAAACCGCAATCCCGAATCAAAATAAATGCATAACAACTTACAGATTATGATGATATAAATAAAACATCCATTCATCCACCATAAAATCATACATCCATCACAATCATCATACAAAACAATCAATCAATATCAATATCAATATATAACTGATAATATATAACAGGTAATTAACTGGCAGTTATATTCAATAATACATTAAATAACGATTTAATTTCAATAAATGCAATAACTGAGATGATGATTAAAAATATACGAAACAACCATAAATAAATGCAAAATCACAGGATAAATTAATTTACCAAATATAAGAAATTTTAGAAGTTATGAGTGGTTTAAAACACTCACCTTTTGAATTTAAATTGAATTCAAATCCAATTTAAATTCAAAATTTGAACAGTCTTCAAATTCATCCAAACTAGCGTCAAAGTATCCGGAATTCCAATACGAACCTAGCGGAGAAAACCGCGCGTAAAACAGACCACGTAGGTGAGAGATACAAACGTTAGAACAATGAACGATCAAGTTTATAAAATGTATAAAACAAATAATGATGGCTTTACCCTACTGCCACATCACCAAAGCGAACAGTGCACTCAACATCGCTCGAACCCTAGGATCGCGACTCCATAAATTGTGCGTCGCCATCTATTCGAAACACGCTGCCTCCTCGAACGACGCCACCCACATCCACGACCGCCGATGGGCCCCACGACCCAGGCCGCCCCAACCATGGCCACGTGTGCCCCCTTCGGTGGCTGGAACCGCTTCTGCCGCCGCAACTTAAAAACCCAAATTCTGTCGAATTCTGAGCGACTTACACTAAGCGACGACCACCTTAGGACCTGCTCGACACCAGCTTCCTAACGCTACAACCCGATCGTAAAATGGTGGACGATCCACCGTTGATCAAAACCCTAGCCTATGGACGGCTGAGGTTCAACTTGAATTTATGGATTAACGATGCATCGAACGTAAAAACGAATTACAGATCTGTGATGCATACATTGAGAGCTTCGATATAAAAAATTTCTGGATTTTTCTGAGGAGTTTGAATTATTATTTTTTATTTGAATTTGATTTGTGTTTGGATCTAGAATTTGTTTGTCTGCCATTAAGGAGGAGAGATAGTTGAATTTGTACGTACAGACAAATGAGAAATAGGGAGGCTAGGGTTTATAACCGGGTATTTATAGACAAGGTTGAAAAAGAATAGATAGACCCGACTTATAAACGCGTTGAACGATATATGGCCCGAAAAGCCCGTTCTGCCTCGGAACGAAATTGGGTTAACCCATATATTCAAATAGATGTTTTTAAATATTTTAAACGCGATGGAACAAGTTTCAAGTCCAAATTCCATCGTATGAAGAAGTTATGCTCAAATCAATATTTTTCAAATTGATTTCAATTGATTTAATTTCAACGCGTTTCGAGTCCGTATGATCAAACGACAAGTCCGGTCGCTAGGAAACTTGAAATCCTACAATAATTCTTCGTTCTGGATCCGATGAAACTGGTTTCATCGAAATCCGAGTCAGTGGCCAAAATGGTTATTTATACGCTAATTAAATAAATTAATATTAAATAAATTAAATCAATATTTCAATTCAAATTCATAAATTCATAAATTTTATCATCTTGTACTACTTTAGTGATTTATAATTCTTTAAAACCAATTCCCATATCAATTTGAAGTAAATTAAGTCACCAATTATAGTATTCATTTCAATTACTTAAAATAATCCCTTTATTATAAATTGAATCTAATTTATTTTAATAAGTTTCAAATTAAACTGATTAGATTCAATTCCAACCCTTTAATTGAGTCTATCATTACTTTATAACACAGTTAACACTTGTCATACATTTCTTTCTCTTAATATATTCAAATTTCATTTTCATTTCAATTAGCGTAATAAATTAAATTTCATTTATAATAAATTCATTTACTAATTAATTGGGTAATTTGTTTTTATCATTGTTATATTATGAATGGAATAGACGTTAATTTCAAATATTATCTCAATTTACATTAGGATAATATTAAATTACCTTTAAATGAAATTTATTTCTTATTGCACTAATATACGCCTATTTACATCTTAATTAGAATAAATATTACATTTCTAAATGTGTACTTCTATCAATTGTACACATTAATTAAGGCTTAAAGCTAATTAATGAATTTACCTACATTCCATTCTTATACCAATTTATTACTTATACATACCTCAGTTTCTATGAAATTTATCCATTCACACTTTCGTTGTTTTATTCATTACCATTAAAGTAACGTTTATTATCAACAACAAACGTTGTAATTACTTACAGAATATTGATTTTTATTCAATGACCATTTATTATAATTTAAATTCCTTAATTTAATTCAATGTTTACATTTTGTTTTCATATATTCAATTTGTCATTAAGTATACATCTACATTATTTCCTCTGATTTGAATTTCATTCAATTTATTAATAATTTCCTTAGTTAACATTAACGTAACATTTTCTTTATTTTTATTGCAATTGATTCAAAATTCAATTCCTAATTCTTAATATCCTCTAAATTAACAACTTCCAAACATTGTATTACTCCTCACGTTAATGTGACATTTATTAAAATTAATTTCCAATAAACGTACTACTAAATTTCCTTTAATTGCAATTTGATTTCCAAATTTTATTTAACATACTAAATAAAATAAATAACATACATAGATTGTTACCTATTTTCCTTTACTTGCATTTATAAGTTTATAACTTAACAATCACAGGTAAAAATTCCATACATACACAAATTTTAATTAATTGTCATTAACACTGTATTATTTCATTAATTAATCAAATACTTACATTAACACTATTTCACTTATTTTGGTCGTTATTCCAAGCATAGGTCGCAAGTTTTCATTTCTTTATATTATACTATGGAAACAATATACATTTCAATACTTTATTACATTTATTGAGATTTATTTTCCAAATTTACTGGATACCACGAATTATGACCTTATAGTTATTCCAATTAACTTGGATTGCACTAAATAAATTATTTATTAACTTAACTTAACATAATTTCATTAATTTACAGTCAGTAACAAATAAATCAATATATTATTTCACACATTAATACACTGATTGCATTTGTTAATACTATATTTCATTTAAAACTACGTCATAACATTTGAATTATTATATTAAATTGAAATGTTCATTAAAGTTCATTAATTATTAACTTGCAATAACATGTTTCCTTAATTTACATCCAATTTCTGTTAACCATGTTTTATTACATTAATCAATTCAATACTTACCTCTAATTTCTCATATTCAATTTATATCCAGGTATAAACCTTTCACTACTTCAGTTATTAGAAATTTATTCAAATTACAAATAATTATGTTTTAATTACCATAGCTATATCGTTTATTTCAATATTAATTTATAAATTTTTTATTTCTTTCTAAATTTAATTACAAAATTTTATAAATTCAACCAAATTAAATTATCAAATTTCATGGGTCGTTACACTCTCCCCCACTCAAAACTTTTCGTCCCCGAAAAGGAAAACGAAGGGAAAAGAAGAATTAAGAAATCAATATATCTTACTTAAAATATTAATTTTATAAACAAACAAATATATTTACAAAATAAAATAATTTAAAATAAAATATACCAATTTATAACCATTAAATCTTTAATACTTAAATTAATAAAGTTTGGAAATCATTTTCAAAAAAATTCAAAGTCCAAAATTTACGGAAAATTTTGGCAGTGTCTCCTTTGTACAGGGAGGCTCGGGAGAAAATATAATATCAAATATAACAATATATAACATATATTTTCCAAAATAATATACATATCCCAACACGGGAAAATACTACAATAACGCTATAAAACCGTAATCCGAAAACGTACCTATTTGTCGGGCAATTAACGCTTAATTATGAAACCAAAAGCAGTAGCAATTGCTTCCATAAATTGTATTTCACTTATATAATCCAAAGGTTAACAATTATATAAAATGAAATATTTAAGGTTGTTTCACCGACAAACAACAATCAATACAACAACAAGCAATTCCAACAAGGCATACAAAATCAACACAATTCAATCATTCATTCATATCAAACACAACAAATAGTTGTGCGGGGTCAAACTTTAAATTGTATGAAAGGAAAAATAAACTACTAAGTGTACCCTTCACTCAATAGTCTTAGGTGAAACTAAATAAATTATTCATACATCCAAAAAATTCAAAATATCCTTCCCAAACAACCATAAACCAACAAACAACGATTTCCAACAACAGATCAAGTTCATTCTTTTAGATTTCATTTCATAGCATTTATTGTTTGATTTCCTTTTTATTCAATTAATATTTACCTTCATAATTTTTTCATTACTTAATTTTAAAATTTCTTACTTATATTTTCTTATAATTTTCATTTATTTATAGTATCCATCTTTAATTCAACTTCTTTGCATATTAATTCATTTACTTAAGTGTATAATCTTATGCTTTCAATACTTACTTCCTATTTCCTTAAGTTTATTACTTGTATAATATCCATTATAATTTCTTTTAAAATTCTAACTTTTTATAGTTGGTAAGTTATATACATGCTTTTAAGGATGTAATAGAAGTTACACAAGTTAATTTCTATTACTTTAAAATTACTAAATGTTCAATAATATTATTCTTTGTTTCATAGGTTACCGTTTCAACTTTCCTTTAATTTCATTCATAACCTAGCATTAAATTTCTTATTTTAATTAAAGTCTCCAATTATCTATTAGTATCATTCCATTTCACTACTATACTTGAACTATTAATTATTGGAAAGTTAAGAACTTAAATACCGGGTTTTTATTAAAAATCATTTAAAATAATAGATAAATGTATATCCTTACAACTTATATATTTAATTATATTTAAAACAATTTAAAATTTATATTTGTTTATCAAAAATGAATCTGTAGTAAAACTACAACAGTGGCCTTCCTGCTTCGAAACTCAAAAATGAATGCCGATGATGCGGCCGCCATCACCGAAATTATTTTCCAGCGACAGAGAAGGAAGCACAGAACTTATTTTTCCAAAATCTTCTTTAAAACATTTCTTTCACATTATATTGAAATATTTATATTATAAAATACTTCTGATAATATTATTATTATATTCCAAAATTATTGAAAGAATTTTCAAAACCCCAGGACTTAAGTTTTAAATTCCCAATTTTCATTTATTTTGTTTTCATTCCAATTTCAACTATTATTTATAAATTTCATTACCTAACAACCAATATAATACAACCAAACATAACCTTTATAAAAAATTTCCTTTATATATAGAAAATATAATAGGAAAAATTATTTCATTCACCTATATTTAAAACAATATTATGTCGGTTTGTCCTATTAAGTGTTTAGAAATCTTTATTGATGTCATAGCGTCTCATGCACCAACCAGAATTTATAAATACGAAATGGAACAGATTAAAACAATATTAAAACCTATTTATAACACTAATAAATATGCTCTCTCATATATATACACTCAACGACTCATCATAGGGTATTACCTCCATATTAATAAAGAGTCAGACCCCACAAAGCTAAGGTTTTTGGCTAAACCAAAGCTCTGATACCAGATGTAACATCCCGCCTTTTCGCACGCTTTAAATCGACACACATGCCAATTCAAACCATACGGAAGGGCGGATTATTATGGGGTAAATAAGAAAAAGCAGGGAAAGGAAAACAAAATAGAATCTTGCAGCGGAACAATAAAATATAATAATCAAATATACAATTCATGAAGCTGTTTTATAAACATTTGATTATACTTATATAATACATATCAGAGTTGCACATACCAACAAATAATAATCGATGCAGCGGAATACAGTGTGAAGTGGACTAATATATAATATATAATAGTAATAAAATCTTTGCCTTCGTCCTCCAGAAGTAAGGTCTTCAAATCCTGAAAAGCTCAGGCTGACCCGAGTGAATTGAAAAGACAAAACACTCGAGTCGGAACTAAAAGATCTTATGTAAGTTAAATCAACTGAAATAAATATGAGCGTAACGGCGTCAGAGATGTTTACGGGATTTGACATCTCCTATCCAGTGTCAAACGTGAGTGCAGTAACTTAAGAGATGCTCGAGATTCACATCTCCTAAGGATCCGTTAAACTATTTACTATGTAGTTATATTTCGCTATTATAATAATGTCTATAGTAAAATAAACTTCCATTTAAATAGCGTTAAGGAGTGACCCAATATTCTTCTTAACACGTAATAGTCCCAGTAGTCCATCTAGTATCAGCGCATCTCCAGATCGGGAGACTACCCTAAATACTCCACGGGCTACGGGAGAAAACCAAACTCGTATAAGGCGCGCTAAGGTAGGTGACATGACACAACTAGGCAATGCCAGGGTAGATATACCAATTACGCTTCCGAGCCAGTGGTAACGCGTAGCGCGTAGCTACCGCCCACCTCGAGCCACACCCCTAAATAAAAAAATCAAAAGTGACCACCGAATCAATCCAAAAGTCAAAGTATAATATCGAAGGGATGTGTCCGATCAAAGGTGCTACCTAGTTAGCCCGTCAAACGCTCATGTTTTAGCCACTTTATGCCAACTCACGGGTGTCGGGTCCACGTATTTACCTCAAAGGAAACGCCGCTGCCATCCTACTTCATTCTGGAATCTCCACTGCATACACTGTTGTCAAAGTGATTTTCGGAGTTGGCAGAGAGTATGACAACTTCTGATCCCGATCTCTTTAACAACCAAACGTTATTATAACACTGCAGTCTTATCAAAATAATTTATACTTTTAAAACCAGAATATAATATCCATTTCAAATCCATATAAATACGATATCATTTCCTCTTTTTAAATACCAAATCAAATTTGATACCATTTTCTAATATATCATTTTCTAAAAACTATAACATTTCAAAGTTATAATATTTCGAAACCAAAACTTGAAATATAGCCTTTCAAAACATAAAACTTTGAATTTCATAACTTTGAAACATACTACACCACTTAAATGATTTAAATATTTAATTTCTTTATATAGTAAAATAGCTTCTTCACCTTCACAAACCAATTCCAATATGGATTTTTAAATTCCCAAATAAACCAATATAATTTCCATATATTTCAAAGTTTTAATTCTTCCACCATTTCAAAACTTATTCTTTGATAATTTCATATATATCAATTTCAACTACTATTATTTAGATTTGAAATGTTTGCTTAATAAATCAAATATCATTTTAGTAAAACCTTTAGGCTTCAAATAACTGGATATTCTTTCAATTACATTAACTTGATAATATTCATTTAAATCAATTTGATATTCATTTATGTCCTCTAAACAAAAATCAAGTTATAAAATCATACCTTTTAAATCTCAATTTATTTGTATTTCAAATCAAATTTTTTGAAGATAATCCTTAAATCTTAAATTCAAATCAAATTCACATTTATCTTCCAACCTAAATTTTATTTGAGTCATTAAAAACTCTATATACAATAAAATTTAAATAGATACTTAACCATATTATATAACAGAAATCCAAACTTTATTATTTACCTAATTTTATAACTAAAAACAAATTTATACATAGCTAAATCAATAATAAAATAGCATTTATATAACATCCAAAATCAATATCTGTATAGCCCATATACTTCTTTACAAAACCATAAAAATCATTTCAAAAATAATTTTATATATATTCCGCGGTGCCTGTATATAATATTCTATCCTATTGTCAAGTGATACGGATATTTATCATTTCAATCCGCAATTAAAAATAAAAATTGTGATTGTATATCATTTAAAACCGCAATCCCGAATTAAAATAAATGCATAACAACTTATAGATTATGATGATATAAATAAAACATCCATTCATCCATCATAAAATCATACATCCATCACAATCATCATACAAAACAATCAATCAATATCAATATATAACTGAATTAACTGGCAGTTATATTCAATAATAAATTAAATAACGATTTAATTTCAATAAATGCAATGACTGAGATGATGATTAAAAATATACGAAACAGCCATAAATAAATGCATAATCACAACATAAACTAATTTACCAAACATAAGAAATTTTAGAAGTTGTGAGTGGGTTAAAATACTCACCTTTTGAATTTAAATTGAATTCAAATCCAATTTAAATTCAAAATTTGAACAGTCTCCAAATTTGTCCAAACCAGCGTTAAAGTGTCCGGAATTCCAATACGAACCAGCGAAGAAAATCGCGCGCGAAACAGACCACGTAGGTGAGAGATACAAACGTTAGAACAATGAAGGATCATGTTTATAAAATATATAAAACAAATAACAATGGCTTTACCCTACCGCCACATCACCAAAGCGAACAGTGCACTCAACATCGCTCGAACCCTAGGATCGCGACTCCAGAAATTTTGCGCCGCCATCTATTCGAAACACGCTGCCTCCTCGAACGACGCCACCCACATCCACGGCTGCCGATGGGATCCATGACCTAGGCCGCCCCAACCATGGCCACGCACGCCCCCTCCGGTGGCTGGAACCGCCTCCATCGTCGCAACTTAAAAACCCAAATTCTGGCGAATTCTGAGCGACTTATACTGAGCGACGACCACCTTAGGACCTGCTCGACACCAGCTTCCTAACGCTACAACCTAATCGTCAACCGTGGACGATCCACCGTTGATCAAAACCCTAGCCTATGGACGGCCGAGGTTCAACTCGAATTTCTGGATTAACTATGCATTGAACTGAAAAATGAATTACGGGTCTGTGATGCGTACATCGAGAGCTTCGATATATAATTTTTCTGGATTATTCTTAGGAGTTTGAGATTATTTTTTTGATTGAATTTGATTTGTGTTTGGATCTAGAATTTGTTTGTCTGTCATTGAGGAGGAGAGATAGTAGAATTTGTACATACAGAAAAATGATAAATAGGGAGGCTAGGGTTTATAACCGGGTATTTATAGACAAGGTTGAAAAAGAATAGATAGACCCGATTTATAAACGCGTTGAACGATATATGACCCGAAAAGCCCGTTCTGCCTCCGGAACGAAATTGGGTCAACCCATATATCCAAATAGATGTTTTTAAATATTTTAAACGTGATGGAACAAGTTTCAAGTCCAAATTCCATCGTATGAAGAAATTATGCTCAAATCAATATTTTTCAAATTGATTTCAATTTCATTAATTTCAAGGCGTTTCGAGTCCGTATGATCAAATGACTAGTCCGATCGCTACGAAACTTGAAATCCTACAATAATTCACCGTTTTGGATCCGATGAAACTAGTTTCGTAGAAATCCGAGCCAGTGGACAAAATGCCTATTTTTACACTAATTAAATAAATTAATATAAAATCACTATTTCAATTCAAATTCTATAATTCATTAATTTTATCATCTTGTATTACTTTAGTGATTTATAATTCTTTAAAACCAATTCCCATATCAATTTGAAGTAAATTAATTCACCAATTATAGTATTCATTTCAATTACTTAAAATAATCCCTTTATTATAAATTGAATTCAATTTATTTTAATAAGTTTCAAATTAAACTGATTAGATTCAATTCTAACCCTTTAATTGAGTCTATCATTACTCTATAACATAGTTAACACTTGTCACACATTTCATTCCCTTAATATATTCAAATTTCATATTCATTTCAATTAGCGTAATAAATTAAATTTCATTTATAATAAATTCATTTACCAATTAATTAGGTAATTTTTTTTATAATTGTTATATTATGAATGGAGTTAACGTTAATTTCAAATATTATCTCAATTTACATTAAGATAATATTAAATTACCTTTAAATGAAATTTATTTCTTATTGCACTAATATACACCTATTTACATCTTAATTAGAATAAATATTACATTTCTTAATGTGTACTTCTATCAATTGTACACATTAATTAAGGCTTAAAGCTAATTAATGAATTTACATATATTCCATTCTTATACCAATTTATTACTTATACATACCATAGTTTCTATGAAATTTATTCATTCACACTTCCGTTGTTTTATTCATTACCATTAAAGTAACGTTTATTATCGACAACAAACATTGTAATTACTTCCAGAACATTGATTTTTATTCAATGACCATTTATTATAATTTAAATTCCTTAATTTAATTCTATGTTTACATTTTTTTTTCATATATTCAATTTGTCACTAAGTATACATCTGCATTATTTCCTCTGATTTGAATTTCATTAAATTTATTAATAATCTCCTTAGTTAACATTAACGTAACATTTTCTTTATTTTTATTGCAATTGATTCAAAATTCAATTCCTAATTCTTAATATTCTCTAAATTAACAACTTCCAAACATTGTATTACTCCTCACATTAATGTGACATTTATTAAAATTAATTTCCAATAAACGTACTACTAAATTTCCCTTAATTGCAATTTGATTTCCAAATTTTATTTAACATACTAAATAAAATAAATAACATATATAGATTGTTACCTATTTTCCTTTACTTGCATTTATAAGTTTATTACTTAACAATCACAGGTTAAAATTCCATATATACACAAATTTTAATTAATTGTTGTAACACTGTAATATTTCATTAATTAATCAAATACTTACATTAACACTATTTCTCTTATTTTGGTTGTTATTCCAAGCATAGGTCGCAAGTTTTCATTTCTTTATATTATCCTTTGGAAACATATACATTTCAATACTTTATTACATTTATTGAGATTTATTTTCCAAATTTACTAGATACCACAAATTATGACCTTATAGTTATTTCAATTAATTTGGATTGCGCTAAATTAATTAATTATTAACTTACCAAAACATAATTTCATTAATTTACATTCAGTAACAAATAAATCAATATATTATTTCACACATTAATACACTGATTGCATTTGTTAATACTTTATTTCATTTAAAACTAAGTCATAACATTTGAATTGTTATATTAAATTGAAATGTTCATTCAAGTTCATTAATTATTAACTTGCAATAACATATTTCCTTAATTTACATCCAATTTCTGTTAACCATGTTTTATTACATTAATCAATTCAATACTTACCTCTAATTTCTCATATTCAATTTATATCCAGCTATAAACGTTTCACTACTTCAGTTATTAGAAATTTATTCAAATTACAAATAATTAGGTTTTAATTACCATAGCTATATCGTTTATTTCAATATTAATTTATAAAGTTTTTATTTCTTTCTAAATTTAATTACAAAATTTTATAAATTCAACCAAATTAAATTATCGAATTTCACGGGTCATTACAGGCAGTGCACGATCGGTATATCTGCCTAAGTTTAGCTGAGTTAGGTGTATGTATATAAAAATTATTTTTTATAATGCCTACAGTCGATAAGTAAACGCACTTGTGTGTTCACCTGCCACGCTCTGTATCCCCCTCAGGTAAGCCTACAAGGCAGTGCTTGGGTCATATATATGGCCTTAGTTTTCTGAGTTAGGCATATGTAAATATTGTTAATATTAATAAAATTTTCAGAAAAATAGAGAGAATAAGTAATTAAAATACCACTTTGATAATCAACTAAGGATCAATTTCATAGTCATACTATGTTATCAACCGAAACAACTAGCAAACTAGATCCTATTCGTAAAGATGACTTAATTTTTGTTGGAAATTTTGACAAGTAAAAGGATTAAAATTTTCAAATAATGACCGTAACTTATATTTAATTTATTCGTGTCCATTTGAAAGTAAATTCTTCATTTGTAAATATTTCCAAAATTTTCGATTCATCCCTTTGTAAATAAATCTTGCGTTTAGTAATTTTTCACTTTACATTTGGATTTTGTGGGTAGTATCTGCTGAAAACCCTCACGAGACAACACTCGTCCTGCTAGGGACACCTAGTGGTTTAACGGTTTATTGCATATGCTCAATGCAATCGTGCTCCCTACGAAAATGGATTTATCTTAGTTTTAGTTTATTCGAGGACGAATAAAAAGATAAGTATGTGGGTATTTGATGTGCACGTAAATGTGCATATTTTTATTACCATATTTAATCTGATTTAATTAAATAAATGAGCATATAGGGGATTTTAACATGTTTAAACCAAAATTTCAAATGCCATCAAATCATCATTTATTTATCTTTATTTATAGGTAAAATGGTCATTTTTGTGTGTTAATTCATTTGAGAAAATCCACCTGCACGTTTTATTTTTATTTATAGGAAAATTGATGGAAATTAGAAGAGGCTTTATGTGTTCGTGCATGCATATAAGAGAAGGAAGCAAATGAAGATGGAAATAATTCAAACCATGTATCATAGAGGACCCCACCTACCCACTTACTTTGATGTACAATTAGGACCTAATGCACATGTTATTAAAGATAAAAGTTACATGCACATTAAATGAAGGATTAAGCTCTTGCTAATGATAACTTGGTGGTCACACTTCATAGAGATGTATTTTGTGTAGCCCCTTAAAATATGCATTAGGGTTTCAAACATGTATAAATACCCCATATGTTAGTGTAATTAATCTCTTAGCCTCCTCTTTAGTTAGTTTAGTTTAGGCTTAAAAATAAATTACAAGATCTCTTTCTCTCATCATGGCTACTTAGCCATTTTTCTTTCATGTAATTTACTTAATGCAATTTTAATTCAAGTACCTTTCTTGTTTATTTCCTTTCATGCTAATAGTGTAAATCTTTTTATTTATGTAAGTAGATTCGTTTTTATTTTATTTTAATTAGCTCTCTTTTTACTAAGCTTGCATCTTCCTCTTAGTTTCATTTCATGTTGAATGCTAATTTGCTGAAATGATAACAACTATAAGAGGCAAAGCCCCTCCAATTTAGGGGCAATGAAGTTCTTTTAATCATGTAGATTCAACATTTTGATAATTTTTTATCTCTTTTTGTGCTTAATGGAATTTTTTGATGTGGTTAAAGTTTGTTGTTTTAGCTTTGAATTTGATAGCCTATGTTGTTGAAACCAAATAGGCTATGCTTAAACAAAAAAAGACATAAATTACCTCTTCATCTACATATGATTATGGTAATAAAGTGAATGTTAAACTAAAAATTTGATTGCCTATATTTCTAATCAATAGTTAATAGAACGTGCTTAGAATAGATTTTACTTTCAAGTTCATTGTCATTTATATGAGAGTAAAAAGTGGTTTAGTGGGTATGTTAAAATTTGATGGTTATATTGGGCTAATTAATAGCATAAATATTCCATACTTGTTGATAAACATATCAACTAAACTCACTAATGACCAAAAGAGAGATCATAATTTCATATATGTTAATTTATATGATCTTGAGAAGGACATTGCCTCTAAGTTGCATTCTACTCTCATATTTTTATCCATTCTAACTTTTGTTAGTTTTTACATTTTTTTAGCTAAATATGACTTCAAATCTTGGTTTAATTTGATTGAATAGATATTTTAAAATCTAAACAATTCCCTATGGATCGACCCATACTCACCACATACTAGATATGTATGTCGTGCGCTTGCGGTTATTTTTAATTTAAATTTTTCGGCTATTTTCTAATCTGATAGAAAATTATTCATCAAAAAAAGGAGCCATGAATGCCTAGATTTCCACAAAATGAATCGGCTAGGGCTTGAACCAAATCAAACCGATGTAGAGCTAATTAATACAGGACCAATGGTATAGCCCATGCCAGACGAGGGGTGGATGTCTCATTGGAAGTCAATGCTGATGTTGGAACCACATACTTTGCTACAAAAGAGGGATCACCTAAGTTCATACCTAAGTGCACAGAAGATTGTTCCATTGCATAGTGGCACGACATGTCCTACCATGCAGCTTAAGGAAGTATCCCATAGTGGAGGAGCGAGTTGCTGGGCAAATGTTTCGATTATTAGGCAAGTAGAGTAAGAAACCAGCGCTTAGCAAAATGAACTGTGGTCGCTTCACTCCAAACATTAGAGATGAAATCGACCCCTAGATTTTAAGACACTAGTCATAGAGTAATACATTGGAAAAACCAACCACTGAATACATTTGAGATGTTATATTCAGCATATGAAAGCAGTTGTACTGCGAATGAAGTAAAAGGATGGATAAAACTTACAAAACAATCTTACATGGTTTAGCACTACAGTAGCCGCTATGCATAAACTCAATAAATGGATTTTCCATATAATTATTTCTTAAGGAATTAATAGAAAAACAGAGTTATATAAGGACATTAAGAAGAAACCAACTGCTAACTTGGAGGACTTATACTACTTGGCCTACATGTTTACGCTCTTAGAGGATTCAAATGTTGATTCAAGACTGACAAATGTTAATCGAGTGAGAGATGAAAAGCCTTAGGATTAGGGCATTCAAAATATTGATGATAGGACTAGAGAAAGGAAACACTTTATATGATAGGGTAAGTTTCCATGTTCACTGCTTATGGAAACTCTGGAAAGAATCTATCGCTTTACTAGAGAACCCTTGGATTGCGATAAACCGAGAACCAAAGAGCTAATGATGGCAGAGATGGGAATAAGTATACTTTAGGCTAAACATAAGGTAACTCTGGTGAGGGTGCTATAAACTATAGACTATAGTCTCTTAACCTAACCGAGTCCTTGCGGAGAAAGGATATAAACTACGCTGGAGGCATGGTGTCAATTTTCCCCGTAGGCATCAAACCATATCTTCCTGCTAGATATCCAGAGATAGATGTGCATGAAAATTGTGAAGAATGAAGTAATTAGACAGTGGAGCATAAACTTCCTAGTCCTAGAGATAAGGTTCAACTCCATCAGATGGGAGACCGGGTTCGGCTCCTCCAGAGATAGTGGAGTGTAATTCTGACCCATTCCATGGGTGGGACCGAATATCTCTCAAGATAGTGGAGCAAGGTCTTTTCAAAAAGCCCCAAAGATAGAGTCAGCTTCATATGAATATGGAGCATGATACTACAGAGATTGAATACCCTCATAGATTGTGGGAACAACAATGTAAAGATATGACTTACTTTAATGAATAAATTTCGAATGATACTTAATAAAAATACTTAAGGCATAATAACACCATGCCACATGACTATGTGACACCGCTGGAAGTGGGAAAAATACTAATAGCTGGGCAAGAACGATTATTCTTGACCCCAACTTGTTGGATAGACCCCTAACCTTACAGGTTAGACCAAACAACAGAGCACGACGCACTAGTAACAGGATCGAAAATGGCAAAAACTATAAATCAGGACATATAGAAACTCGAAATTGGCAATGAATTAAGCACTTTGGGAGTTATAAGTCAAAGGACAATGGAAATGGATCGCTTATGGGTTATTTCTAGCAAAAACCTCACCCTTAAATCGGAATAAAGAAAGGAGGGTGATCTGTAAGGAAACTCAGTACACCATACAAGATGACATCCTGTATAGAAGAGTTTTCACTAACCCGCTACTATGGTGCATGGTGCAAGAGAGGCCAAGGGAATATTAGATAACGTCCATCTAGGTAGTCAAGGAGACCACACTGGAGGGAAAAGCCTGGAAAAGGAAATCTTATGGGAATCGATCTAAATGGATTATTTCAAATAGTTATGGGTGGAGAAGAGTATGCAATAGTGGTTGTGGCTTACTTAATCGAATAAGGAGTTTCACTCCAAATGATCATAGGCGATCGATGGCAGTTTGATAGTCGTAAAATTGCCAACTTCTATCAACAATAAGGAATTAGAAAAAGTTTGTCTATAGTGCCTCTCATGTAGGCCAATGGATACGTTCAAGAAATCAACAAGGTTCTCAAAACTCTTATAAAGAAGCGTTTGGAAGATAATAAGGGAGCTCGGATGGATAAGCTACCATTGGACTTTGTGTGTATCACACTTCCCACAAAACTATAATGGGAGATAATCCTTTTGTTTTGTCCTACGATTTATTGGTTATGATTCCCGTCAAAAATATAATCTCATCTTTTAGGAGAATCCATTATAACTTAAAGGAAAATAAGGATTTGCTTAATATATCCCTAAATTTGATCGAGGAAAGGTAAGATGAGGCTGCTTTGAAAACCATGGTGCTGTGGGAGCCTACATTCTTATCACCATGGATTGAGCAATGTCCAGGAAAACATGGAAAGCCCAAAACCTCTATTTCGTTTCACCGCACTAACTATTGCAACTACATGGATTATAGTTATGTGTATTGTCAATAATCACGGTCTTACCGAACTTCATAGATGTGCGAAACCATGATAGACGATCAGTGTCATCAAACCATCACAAGAATAACTATCCCATGCCAAATAGTGTCCTTGATTTCTAGCACTATATAGGCAAGGCCGCTGCATCCTGGGGGCACCCAACTCTGGTGCGTCATGGAAAACTTAGTTAAACCTTTGGTCGGCAATGGCAAGCCATATCATCCTATGGTCAAGACATCACCGCCAAATGGGTGCTCTCTATTGATGGTCGACCCTAAACCTTTAGTTGGAAATGGAAAGCAAAGTCAGCCCATGATCACCAAATGGATGCTCACTATTGACAATCGGCCCTAAACCTTTGGTTGAAAATGGAAAGCTAGATTAGCCCATGGTCAGGACATGATCGCCAAATGGGTGCTCGCCATTACCGATCGGCACCAAACATTTGGTTGGCAATGGCAAGCCAGATCAACACATGGTCAGGACATGACTGTGGTGCAAGCCATTAACGATCGACCCCAAACCTTTGATCGGCAATGACAAGCCAGATCAGCCCATGGTCGGGACATGATCATCAAATGGGCGCTTGCCATTGACGATAGGCCCTAAACCTTTGGTCGGTAATGGCAAGCTAGATCAGCCCATGGTCAAGACATGATCACAAATGGGCGCTCACCATTGACAATCATCCCCAAACATTTGGCTTCTAATAGCAAGCCAAATCAACATATGGTCATGAAAAGACTGCCAAATGGGTGCTCGTCATTGACTATAGATCCCAAACCTTTAGCCGAAAATGGCAAGCCAGATCAACCCATGGTTAGGACAAGACCGGAAAATGGGTTCTCGCCATTGCTAATCAACCCCAAACCTTTGGCCAGCAATAGCAAGATAGGTCAGCCTATGGTCAGGACATGCCCACCAAATGGGTGCTTGCCATTGACGATCAACCCCAAACTTTTGGCCAGCAATGGCAAGCCAGATCAGCCCCATGGTAAGGACATGACCACAAAATGAGTGTTCACTATTAACAATCAGCCCTGATCTTCTCGCTAGTAGTGGTGGACCAGAGAGATCCCTATTCGGGTTTCTACAACTGACGACCGGCTCAAATGTCCCACCAACAGTGTTAGACCAAAGAGATCCCTATTTGGGTGTCCATATCTGACTATCAGCTCAAACTTCCCACTGGTAGTGGTAGACCAGAGAGATCCTTATTCGGGTGTACACAGTTGACGATCAGCTCAAACTTTTCTCCATCAGCGGTAGACCAAAGCGACCCTAACAAGGTGTTCAACATTAATGATTGGTTATAAGTTTTTAGAATGGCTGTGGAGAACCCAACTTACTGACGGTTGGGACATGACAACCGCCTAGATTTCTATTAGCAACAGATAATTGAGCTTGCTCGTAGAAAAACATGAATTCGGTCATACGGATCAGCCCAAATAGTCAATGCTGGAATTGCCTATGAAGGCTATCACCAGACGGACACTAAGGAAAAACTTGTTTAAAGTATGCAAGGAATATGTTTGTGATAATAAGAAAACTAAAATGCTTAAAGCGCATGAAAACAAATAAGTACATATGGGATATGATTACAAAGACACTCCATGTAACGATCTGATATTTTCAACCATTCGCATCCGCACATGTCGGACTTGAATTGCTCAAAATATTGAATTGTAAAATAAATTGGCAAAACACAGCATAAGCGGTAAATAAATAAATCACAGATCACAGACACGGAGTAATAAATGCAGCGGAAGTAAAAAGATAGTAGTTCATGAAGCTACTATATAAATACATCACAGTTATACAAGATACAACAGAAGTTTAATATGATAAACAAGCACAAGATGAATGCATCACCAGAATCAACTGAATAACTGGAATCAATATAATACTGAAATTGAAATGGATGTCGGGATCTTCAAGCAAGGCTCCAGCTCCAAAGGTGAGTCTCTAATGCTATCTCACTCAGTCTGACCCGAGCGTAAAGCAAAAGACAAAAAACTCGAGTCAGGACATACATATTTATAGAATGTAAACCAACTCAAGTGAACTGTAATATAAGGTACAAGTAACTTAAAGGATGCTTGGGACCGCCCATCCTCTAAGGATCCGTTAAACTATTTACTATATAGCAATATTTCGCTATTATAATAATGTCTACAGTAAAATAAACTTACTTTTTAATAGCGTTAAGGGGTTATCCATATAGCCCTTAACACGTAATAGTCCCAGTAGTCCATCTAGCATCAGAGCATCTCCAGATCGGGAGACTACCCTAAATACTCCACGGGCTATGGGAGAAAACCAAACTCGTACAAGGAGCGCTATGGTAGGTGACACGACACAAAGAGGCAATGCCAGGGTAGATATACCAATTAAGCACATGGGCTGGTGGTAACGCGTAGCAGCTACTACCGCCCACCTCGAGCCACACTCCTAAATCCAAAAAATCAAAAGTGGCCACCGGATCAATCCAAAAGTCAGAGTATAATATCGAAGGGATGTGTCCGATCAGAGGAATGACCTCATTGGCCCAAGATCACTCCTGTTTTAGCCACCTTATGCCAACTCACGGGAGTTAGGTCCACGTATATACCTCAAAGAAACGTCGCCACCATCCTACTTCATTCTGGAATCTCCACCACGTATACGGTTGTTAATGTGGTTTTCGGAATTGGCAGAGAGTATGACAACTTCCGATCCTGGTCTCTTTAACAACCAAACGTTTTTATAACCCATGAATATTTATTTCAAAATCATTTATACTTTCAAAACCTAACTAGCATATCCATTTCAAAATCATATCATTTCTTTCAAACCAGTATATACTTTCAAAATCATATCACAATAGTATTATTTCCATTTCAAAACTAATTCAATAATATATCATTTAAATAAAACCCAAATTTCCAAATCATTGAATATTTCCTTCAATTTATTAAACTTGAAATATTCCTTTAAATTATCATAGCATTTTGGAAATGTTAGGCATTTTCGGAATATAATACTTTCCACTTTAACATTTTATATAATCAAAGTATTTATATGCTTACAAATTTAACATGGTCTTTTTATCATAGCTTATATTTAAATAAACTTTGTTACTGTAATATCCAATTTAAAGTTGAAATTCTTATGTTAAGTTAAAAGTGCCTTATTAACTTACATTATTATTACAGTATAGAAACTTTAATTATTTTAATCATTCAAAATATGTCATTTACATAAATTAAAAATTGCATATCAAACGTACATTATCAACTTACAGTTTATTATTTCAATAAGTAACATTTATCATTTTAATCAATTTAAAATACACCATTACATTGATGAAAACTTACATGTCAGATGTACGTTTTAACTTACATTTATTATAATAAAGAGCATTTATCATTTTAATCAATATTACACTAACTAAAACTTTACTTGTTTCTTTCATTAATTAAAACCATGCATGTTTCTTTCATTAATTAAAACTTTACACGTTTCTTTCATTAATTAAAAATTTACATATTTCTTTTGTTTTTGTTATTACAGCACAAACAATTATTATATTAATCAATTAAAATATTAATTAAACTTACATCTCACATGTATGTTTAACTTACATTTTTCCATTTTAAAGTCATAGCTATTTATCTTACAAAACATAACATTTCACAAAAGAATATTTATCATAGTTAATATAACAATCAAATTCTTTACAAATTTATTCATTTAGACATCAATTAAACTATGATTCCAAGTAAAATAAACTTATTACAAAATGTCCCATAAAAATGTATTTCATTTTATTTATTCAAAACTACACTTATTTATTATACAAAATATGTCCGTTTAAGGAAATAACATTTATTAAAATTACTAGGTTAGATTTAAGATTCCAAATTAAATCAAACTTAATTATTAAGTTATTTATCATAAATAAGACTCTTTAAATTCCATTTAAAACCAGTTAAGTTATAAAAAAATTAACTTATAGAAAAACAATATTTCTTTACACATTAAAGCATTAAATTAAATTAAGTTAAAAATTTCATATATTTATAATTCCAAAATACAATAACTTTCAGAAAATATTTAACATACTTAATTAATTTTTAGGAAAATATCATTTAAAAATATAACCATGGGCCTGTATAATATTTTCTAATCTAGGTCAAGTGATACAGATATGTATCATTTCAATCCGTAATTTAAAAAGAAAATCCGGGTTCTATCATTTCAAACCCGCAATCTCAAGTAACATAAATACAATAAAAATCACTCGAGCCAATATTTTCAGCCCATAATGATTTTTCCTTATTGTAAAGTCCGTTTGGGTATGTATTATTTCAACCTATAGTGATAGGGAACTTACAGTGGTGATTAACAGAAATAAAATAACATTATATATATAATATCATAACAAATGATGTAACAAATATATAAATGGCATTTATCATCATGTAATCACAACACATGCATATATGAATGACATATCAATGTCTACAGATTCACTTGTCATTTTTTTCACAAAAATATAAGTATATATGTCTAGAGTGATAAAAACTCACCTTTTTAAACTAGAATCGACAAATTCAGAAGAAAAAAAACCAAACCCCGCAAAGCACGAAAAAGCACGACAAAGCATAATGCAAACTTGAGTGGATGAAGAGTCGGATCCAAATCCTGTATGAAAACAAATATTACATACATAAGAATATGATTCAATATAAAACTACATATGTTAAAACAATGGAAAAATAAATGAATCAAAGTGACATAACTTGCCTTAATCAATCAATGGCTTGGCTACACCACATATGGGTTCAACCATCATCTTATATTGCTTGGTCATGATGGTTAGAGGTGTGCTAGAGGCCAGAGGCCAAGTATAAGCATGAAGAACAAAGAAGAAACAAAAATATTAAAAGAAAGAAGAGGAAGAGAATCCATGGATCTAGAGCTTGAATATAATTTTCTTTCACGCAGATGATAATGAGAAGTTTTGGGATGTTTTTATGTGTGATAGACAAGAGAAATTCATGGCTAGATTAAAGGAATGAACGGCTAAGGTAAGTAATAAAGAGGCTATGCAATAAAAGACAAGATTTTGAATGGTTTGGAAAATAAAATGGCAACAAATACTTGATGCATTTAATAAAAAAATTCTTTCTTTCAAGAGATGAAATGAGAAATGGAATAAATTGAGATATGTTTGAGGAGTTTTGTACGTGAATGATAAAAGGAAATACATGGCTATAAAAGGAAAAAAAACAACTAAGGAGTTATGAATACTAGGGAAACGGAAAGGTATAAGTTAAGGAGGATGAAACGTACAATATATTTTATTTTTAAATACAAATGAAAAAAAACGAGAGATGGGAAATAATTTTTTGTATGTGAATTTTCAATTTTATATGCAAGGCTATGAGTAAAGTAATTCATGGCTAGGAATGAGGAGGAAACGGCAAGAAAATAATAAAGGCCATGCAAATGAAAAAGGAAAGAGTTTAAACAATGAAACGTATGCCACTTAAATTTCTCCAAGCCATTTATTTGCATACATTTCATTCTAGAAATGAAATATGAAGTAAATATGTACGTGAATTATGAAATGGAGTGGATGGAAAGAAAAGATTTGAATGGCTAAAGAGGAGTAAATGATAGGAAAACAAAAAGGCTAGGAAAAAAGGGCAAGAAATAAGGAGAAAGAAACATATATATATATATATATATATATATATATTATTAAATGCAATTGAAATGAGAATATTTTGAGATGTTTGTACGTGATTAATAAGAGCAATTCACGGCTATGAATGGTGAATGGTTATGATAAGTAATAAAAAGAGTAGTAAATAAAAAGGCAAGCATTAAAGAAATGTGACGCATGTCTCCTTGATTTCTTCCAAGCCTTTTATGAAAAGATACACACACAAGTAAAATCCAATAAATAAAGTTTAGATAAACAAAATAGAAAAATAAAATAAAATAACATAGAAAATAAAAATATAGAAATGCTCATAGAAAAATAGAAATTGAAATACAAGAAATAACTACGTGTAAAACACTGTAGTTTATCTAATTTAAAAAGTATTACTCAGAATTTAACGAAAGGAAAAGCAGAACAGATATCATAAATATATTCCGCTTCTAAGAAAAAGATTAAATTTAAATTGAAAATTCAAATTTGGACCAAAATATAAAAATTTCAAAAATCATTTATTTATTTCATTTGGAAAATAAATTACAAACAAATTCCAAACATACATTGAAAAAATTCTAAAAATTCACTTTTAAATGATTTAAAAATCAAAATTTCAAATAAAAATTTAATTAAAAATATCCACAAAATTATGGGTTGTTACACTCTTCCCCGCTCAAAATTTTTCGTCCCTGAAAAGGAACGAGGCATGGAAAATAGAGACAACAGATAGAATGAGACAGAATTAAGAAAATATAAAAAATAAGATTGAAATTATACCTGGTAACAGTCATTATAGGTAAATTCAACAAGATGGAGATGATCTTCCTAAGATCCTCTGTAACCAAGGACACAAGCACGAAGAAGATTCTTGAAAAGTTTTCCAAAATAGACTGGTAAAGGTATTTTGGGAGGAAGAACTACAGATCGAACTTTAGGAGATAAGATCAATTTGGAATTTCAATTCCCTGCTTAGGATGCAGGAGAATAGGAGCAACGAAGGACAAGAGATTGGAAAACAAAATAAGACGATAAATTTTTAAAACCATGAAATTTTCAACTTAAATTTATAATTGATTTCATCCATTAGATTTTTCCTAAGTTAATTAAATCTTATTTATTTATAATTTCATTATGTTATCACCCAATTAACAATTTCTAAAATCATGAATTTGAAATCATTTATTATACTCAAAATTTTATTCAATAAGTTTCATTCTTCTTTATTCCAGATGGTTATTACATTTATTCCACTTAATATATGTCTAATCACATATATTTGGTATACTTACACTTATTATGACTTACTCCAATTTATTTATAAATTCCTTTAACATCACTTTATATTGTATATTATTCAATTAACCTTTTATTCTATTTAACCCTTTTATAACTAAAATTTAAGTGTATAACATTTATTATGAACACTCAAACTTTATTTATAAAATCCTTTTATATCGTATACTATCCAATTACATAGTTAATTTTTAAATAATTTAGGTAAGTTATAATGGAAATGCAATAGAATATTATACTACTAAAGTTTCCTAATTCAATTATTACAACTTAAATATTTATTCAAAATTTTTGGTCATTTTATAATTGAAATCATTCTTTAAGGTAAATTTAAGAATTACATTTTCGATTAACTTCAAACCATTTAGAGGTAAATAAATATATATGCAATATATATCAAACAAAATTTAAATCATATATCCATATATATATTATAAATCAAGTCATATTTTTGAAATTTAAATCAACTAAATTTTCAAACAAAAACAGTAGCAAAGCTAAATAATGGTCTCTTCACTTCGAAATTCGAAAATGAATGTCGATGATGCTGCAGTCATCACCGAAATTATTTTCCAGCAACAAGAGAAGGGCACTGATTTAAACATTAAAAATTCTTTGAAAACAATCTCTATTTGGAAAACATTTTAAAACTTTAAAAACCCAAGTTTGAAACCATCAGAAATTAAATTCTCAAGTTCTTGATTTGGATTCATTTTAATTTCCAATTAATTTATAGCTATGTTTTATAGTTCAGTTATTTATATAGGAGACAAAAGCCAATGGTTACAAGATGTATATAAAGTCAAATATTATTTCTTAATAACCTATTTAATTAATTATCAGAATTCAGAAAATCAAACTCATACATAATATAATTATACAAAATTTATCATTTACTAAATTTTGAAATCAGTATGGTGTCAGTTTACTCTGTTCAAGTGTTTTTGAAATCCTATCGATAGCGAACCCAAATCAACATCAACAACTCAAACAACACAATATATAAAATATTTTAAATATAGGTTTACAAAGCAAGAATAAGGGTTCAAATTTGATTGACTCAAATCAAGAGAATTCTGATTCGAAGATAAGTTGGAAACAAAAGATAAGATGATTAAATTATTAGAATAAGGAATGGATAAGCTTACATAAATCGCGAGCAACCTTAACCAGGTCAACCGTGACTTCAAGAATTAGATCGATGTGGAATTCTGAGGTAACTCTACATTCGATCTTAAGAAATAGAATTCGGGAATAACAAGGGGCACTAGCATCTAAACCGAGGACATATATAAATCTCTGGTGCATCAATGCTAATTGCAAAGGAGTTTTACCCCTTTACAAGTCATCTGAATGTTGACGAGACAGCCAATTCATTATAAAGATCATTCGAAGTGGAGTTATGGATACTCCAAAATCAAAAGAAGAAGAATAGTGAGGGACAAGAATGAATTTTAAACTGCAGGGAACGTTCCAAAACTCAAAAGAAACCCAAGTCAAAAAGAAAGAAATTCAACTCAAATGAAAGTGATTCTGTAAATAAGTTTACCATATATGCTAAGTTTTCCTAGAGCCAAAGCTCTGATACCAAATGTAAGATCCGATACTTTCAACCATTCGCATCCGCACATCTCGGACTTGAATTTCTCAAAATACCCAATTGTAAAATAAATTTGGCAAAACAAAGCATAAACAGTAAATAAGTAGATCACAGACACAGAGTAATAAATGCGGTGGGAGCAAAAAGATAGTAGTTCATGAAGCTACTGTATAAATACATCAGAGTTATACAAGATACAACAGAAGTTTAATATGATAAACAATCACAAGCTGAATGCATCACCGGAATCAACTGAATAACTGGAATCAATAGAATACTGAAATTGAAATAGATGGCTGGATCGTCAAGCAAGGCTCCAGCGCCAAAGGTGAGTCTCTAATGCTATCTCACTCAATTTAACCCGAGCATAAAACAAAAGACAAAACACTCGAGTCAGGACATACATACTTATACAATGTAAACCAACTCAAGTGAACTGTAATATAAGGTACAAGTAACTTAAAGGATGCTTGGGACCGCCCATCCTCTAAGGATCCGTTAAACAATTTACTATGTAGTAATATTTCGCTATTATAATAATGTCTATAGTAAAATAAACTTACTTTTTAATAGCGTTAAGGGGTTACCTATATAGCCCTTAACACGTAAAAGTCGTAATAGTCCTTCCAGTATCGGTGCATCTCCAGATCAGGAGACTACCCTAAATACTCCATGGGCTACAGGAGAAAACCAAACTCGTACAAGGCGCCCTATGGTAGGTGACACGGCACAACTAGGCAATGCCAGGGTAGGTATACCAATTACGCACACGGGCTGGTGGTAACGCGTAGCAGCTACTACCGCCCACCTCAAGCCACACCCCCAAATCAAAAAAATCAAAAGTGGCCACCGAATCAATCCAAAAGTCAGAGTATAATATCCAAGGAATGTGTTCGATCAGAGGAATGACCACATTGGCCTGAGATCTCTCCTGTTTTAGCCACCTTATGCCAACTCACGGGAGCTGGGTCCACGTATATACCTCAAAGGAACGTCGCCACCATCCTACTTCATTCTGGAATCTCCACCGCGTACGATTGTTAAAATGGTTTTCGGAGTTGGCAGAGAGTATGACAACTTCCGATCCCAGTGTCTTTAACAACCAAACGTTATTATTACCCATGGATATTTATTTTAAAATCATTTATACTTTCAAAACCTAACTAGCATATCCATTTCAAAATGATATCATTTCTTTCAAACTAGTATATACTTTCAAAATCATATCACAATAGTATCATTTCCATTTCAAAACTAATTTAATAACATATCATTTAAATAAAACCCAAATTTCCAAATCATTGAATATTTCCTTCAATTTATTAAACTTGAAATATTCCTTTAAATTATCATAGCATTTTGGAAATGTTACCTTAAGGAATCATGGCAATTTTGGAATATAATACTTTCCACTTTAACATTTTATATAATCAAAGTATTTATATGCTTACAAATTTAACATGGTCATTTTATCATAGCCTTATAGTTAAATAAACTTTGATACTGTAATATCCAATTTAAAGCTGAAATTCTTTTGTTAAGTTAAAAGTACCTTATTAACTTACATTATTATTACAATAAAGAAACTTTAATATTTTAATCATTCAAAATATGCCATTTACATAAATTAAAACTTGCATATCAAATGTACATTATCAACTTACAGTTTATTATTTCAGTAAGTAACATTTATCATTTTAATCAATTTAAAATACACCATTACATAGATTAAAACTTACATGTCAAATGTACATTTTAACTTACATTTATTATAATAAAGAGCATTTATCATTTTAATCAATATTACACTAACTAAAACTTCACTTGTTTCTTTCACCTTACATGTTTCTTTCATTAATTAGAACTTTACACATTTCTTTCATTAATTAAAACTTTACATATTTCTATCATTTTTGTTATTACAGTACAAACATTTATTATAATCAATTAAAATATTAATTAAACTTACATCTCACATGTATGTTTAACTTACATTTTTACATTTTAAAGTCATGGCTATTTATCTTACAAAACATAACATTTCACAAAAGAATATTTATCATAGTTAATATAACAATCAAATTCTTTACAAATTTATTCATTTAGACATCAATTCAACTATGATTCCAAGTTAAATAAACTTATTACAAAATGTCCCATAAAAATGTATTTCATTTTATTTATTCAAAACTACATTTATTTATTATACAAAATATGTCCATTTCAGGAAATAACCTTTATTAAAATTACTAGGTTAGATTTAAGATTCCACATTAAATCGAACTTAATTTATAAGTTATTTATCATAAATAAGACTCTTTAAAATCCATTTAAGACCAATTAACTTATATAAAAAATTAACTTACAGAAAAACAATATTTCTTTACACTTTAAAGCATTAAATCAAATTAAGTTAAAACTTTAATATATTTATAATTCCAAAATACTTAATAACTTTCAGAAAACATTTAAAATACTTAATAAATTTTTAGGAAAATATCATTTAAAAATATAACCATGGGCCTGTATAATATTCTCTAACCTAGGTCAAGTGATCAGATATGTATCATTTCAATCCGTAATTTAAAAAGAAAATCCGGGTTCTATCATTTCAAACCCGTAATCCCAAGTAACATAAACACAGTACAAATCACTCGAGCCTATCATTTCAGCCCATAATGATTTTACCTTATTCTAAAATCCGTTCGATATGTATCATTTCAACCCATAGTGATAGGGAACTTGCAATGGTGATTAACAGAAATAAAATAACAGTATACATATAATATCATAACAATTGATGTAACAAATATATAAACGGCATTTATCATCATGTAATCACAACACAGGCATATATGAATGACATATCAATGTCTACAGATTCTCTTATCATTTTTTTCACAAAAATATAAGTATATATGTCTAGAGTGATAAAAACTCACCTTTTTAAACTAGAATCGACAAATTCAGAAAAATAAACCTAAACCCCGTAGAGCACGAAAAAGCACGACAAAGCACAATGCAAACTTGAGTGGATGAAGAGTCAGATCCAAATCTTGTATGCAAACAAATATTACATACATAAGAATGTGATTCAATACAAAACAATAGATGTTAAAACAATGGAAAAATAAATGAATCAAAGTGACATAACTCGCCTTAATCAATCAATGGCTTGGCTACACCACATATGGTTTCAACCATCATCTTATATTGCTTGGTCATGATGGTTAGAGGTGTGCTAGAGGCCAAAGGCCAAGTATGAGCATGAAGAACAAAGAAGAAACTGAAAGAGTAAAAGAAAGAAGAGGAAGAGAAGCCATGGATCTAGAGCTTGAATATAATTTTCTTTCACGCAAATAATAATGAGAAGTTTTGGGAAGTTTTTATGTGTGATAGGCAAGAGAAATTCATGGATAGATTAAAGGAATGAACGTCTAAGGTAAGTAATAAAGAGGAAATGCAATTAAAGACAAGATTTTGAAAGGTTTGGAAACTAAAATGGCAACAAATACTTGATGCATTTAATAAAAAAATATCTTTCTTTCAAGAGATGAAATGAGAAATGGAATAAAATGAGATATGTTTGAGGAGTTTTGTACGTGAATGATAAAAGGAAATACATGGCTATAAAAGAAAAAAACAGCTAAGGAGTTATGAATACTAGGGAAACGGAAAGGCATAAGTTAAGGAGGAAGAAACGTGCAATATATTTTATTTTTAAATACAAATGAAGAAAATGAGAGATGGGAAATAATTTTTTATACGTGAATTTTCAACTTGATATGCAAGTGTTTGCACAAAAAATGGACAAACACCTCCAAGTCGTATTATTTAGTTGATTATATGTAATTTTCAATGATTTTAGATGAGTATGTAAATATGAGAAAAGTAGGGGCTGAAATGTAAAAGACACACAGATTTATAGTGGTTCGGCCAGAATGTGCCTACGTCCACTTTATATGTTATTATCTTCTTTCTTTCAGGTTACAAGTACAATGCGTTGTATACAAGTGTATGAAAGTAGTTTGAAAGTTCCTTCCTTGCTTGAGCTCTCAAACTTGTCTGCCATTGTTGTACCCCTGCCCCTCTATTTATAGAGTGAGGTTGAGGGCAGGGGCCTTGGAAGCATATAGCTGCTGGTGGGCCCGGGCTGAAGCAATCTGGACTGGCAATCTTCTGGTTCGGCAAGGCTTCATTCGGCTATGAGCTTGGACCGGTGGTAGGTGTGCATGTGGACCGGCAGGGGAAAGGAGAGGGTTGGTTCGGTGCTTGCCTGGTCCGGTGGTAGGAGTGTGAGAATGTGGACCGGTAGTCGTTTGGTCCGGTTATGTAGGTGGTTCGGTGGTGGTGGTCCGGCTGTAGCAGGGGAGTTGGTTCGGCTACCGGATGGGCATGCCGAATGGCACTTGAGATTTGCCCGAATATGGTTGGTCCGGCTACCGGATGATCATGCCGAATGGACCCTTGTCCTTGCTGGATGAAGAGTGGGTCGCGACTCCGGGTGAAACCAATGCTTCTTAGTCTCGAGGTCTTCTGGGTGAGAATTCGCCCAACATTTGCCCCCCAAAGTGGGGCGCGTGCTTGCACGTGTCGCGCTTTGTTTCCCGGTGATAGAAAGGCTTGTTTCGTAACGCCATGGGCTGGACGTTCGTATCCTGCTGATGTCCTGCAAAGGAATTTACAGTTTTAGTGTGGTTTCAAATAACGACCGTTCGTGGTCGGAATATCTGAGATGAAGTGAACTGTGTCGCTCGGGACGAGCAAGTGTGCCCCGAAGGGGCTTAGCATCGTCGATGCCAGGTTCACGTTAGAGTGGGTCCCTGGGTCGTTTGCCAAGGTGGTTTATCGCCAGCTCAGAGCATGCCTAGGGATCGTTCGCGACCCCGTACATGTGTAAGTAGCTTAGCCATTTCACAATCATCAAATATCCATTTGACCGATGGGCTTAAAAATGCATGTCAAAGTGTAAATTCCCACGATGGTAGGGTTAATAGCCATTCAGAGCGTGCCTATGGACCATTCGAGGTCGCGTACACGTGTAAACGATTTAATCCACGTCGGTGAGGATTTTACGACTTATTCATTGTTATCATAATCTTATTTTATTAGTTAGTTCTGGAGTTTGGTACTTATCTGAGGGAGGCGCTTTGCACGCCACTAGTTTTTAGTTTCTGCTGGTAGATACAGCTCCATTTGGCGTTGAGTAGGTATATGTTTTCGTTTGATCCGAGGTAGGTGTGGTTTTCATTCGGTTAAGGGTTGATCCGGTATGGAGGGTTTCATTTGGCATGTGGTAGGAGGGATACTTTTATTCGGTGCTTGGTTGGTCCGGTGTAGAGAGGTTGAAGGTTTCATTCGGCTGGGGATTGGTCCGTTAGGCCGAATCGTTTGGTCCGGTGGTATTGTCACCGTCTATATATAGGGGCTACACCCCCTTAGTTTTTCTTTACCGAATCAACAAGCGCCGAACCACTTCATTGCCGAACCAGGTGTTTGCCGAACCAACCTTATACCGAACCAGGTATATACTTATTACCGAATACACACGTATGTCTTCGCTTCACCGAATGGGACTACGGCCTTGGGGCCGAATGCCTTGTGCACCGAATGCACTCGATATAGCACCACCGAATGAACATGATGACCGAATGTGATGGAAACCGAATGAACTTGGAAACCGAATGTACTTGGAAACCGAATGAACTTGGAAACCGAATGAACTTGGAAACCGAATGAACTTGGAAACTGAATGAACTTGGAAACTTTAGTTTGCGAATGAAACCCCACACTTGCACGCACTTGTTTGTTTACTTTTCTATGTTCCCTGTTCTAATGCCATGCTTTCCTTGTGTTGCAGAAAATGTCTCGCAAAGCGGAAACACGATCGGATAGAAAGAAGTCTAGAGGCACAGGAGAGCCTTCTTCTTCCTTGCCCCCAGTCCAACCAGGATCCGGGCAACACCGACCTATTCCGAGGTCTCTAGTGGACGGATATGGTCCACAGGAACTTTTGGTCTCTCCCCCGGATTGCTTTCCTAGCTCCCTAAAGGAGGAGCAACTTGACGTCATATCCCGTTCCTTCGGGATAGATAGGGCTCTTATGCTGCTGCCGGGAGATGGAGTGATGCCATATAATCCTCCCGAGGGCTACTTCGCTTTTAGCAGATACCATTGCATGTGCGGCGCTATCCCCCCTATCAACGCTTGGATAGTAAGCTTCACCACATATTTGAAGGTGGCTCCCTTCCAGCTTCAGCCTAACTCATATGCTATCCTGGTGAGCCTCTTTGTCATCTTCCAGAGGAGGTACGGGCGTCCTCCTTCTAACCGGGAGATCCGATACTTGTACAACCTGAGAGGCTATAAGAAGGGGTCTCCGTATATTAGTCTGGAGGCGGCCGTACCCTTCAAACCAGTTCTGGACTTATATTCCAAGTTTACCATGTTCAAGAAAGAGTGGTTCTTCATCAAGGACGATGCTGTTTCTTTCCGCCTTTTCACTTCTGGCTGTAAGATGGATTTCATTTATATTTTCCATGTTTTGACTGTAGTGTTTTTTCTGACATGCTTCTATTTCTGGCTAGCGACAGGTGGTATTGCAGTTGTGGAGGATGATTCCTTGGTGCGAATGGCTGCTGAACTAAAGGCTATTCCGGCACGGGACCGGTCGGCCTCCTTCTTGATCAGGAACGCAACCCTCTTGGAGTATAATTTGATCTTACCGCACCAGTCCGTGGTTAAGCAAAGAGACACGGCTGAGGAGAAGGCTGCTAAAGCTAAGGAGGGGGATAAGGTAAAGAGCGGTAAGAGGGAGCCTTTCGCAGAGCGTCCCGTGGTCGGGGGGAAGAAACTGAGGAAGTCCGATGGCCCTTCTCCAAGTACTTGCCCGATTGTCCCGGAGGAGGAAGGTGTAGAAGAGGAGGAAGGAGGCGAAGTTGGAGAAGGGTCGGAGGGTGGAGGAGATGGCGAAGGTCAAGGTGGTAGTGGTGTTGCTGCTCTAACCTCTGAACAAGACCTCGAACTGGATGAGGCTCTCCGTCGGGCCTTCGGGGAGTCGGAGGGAGAGTCGGAAACGGAGAAGGGAACGGAGAAGGCAAAGGAAACCGGCAAAGCTGTGGCTGGCACTGACCCATCCTCTAAGGGTTCCTCAGCTAGGGTGATTCCGGCGATGCAAGGTGAACTTTTGTCTTCTGCCGATTCTATTTTCGATAAGGACTTAGAAATTTTTTACGGTTCACTTCCGTCCTGGAATGAGATCCAGGACTTATTGCAGTATCCCACTCCTCCGCCGGGTTTGTATAACAGATGTGTCTCCTCACTTTTCTTTCTTTTTAACTTAGCACATTTTTTGAATTGCGGATTATTGTATGTTCGTAACACTTGTTCTTTATTCCAGGGGCAGGCCAGGCGGGTAAAACGTCGGATGTTCGACACCGCCTTGAACAATTTAAGTCGAGGAGAGCTTCCGCGAAACCTTCTACTGATCGCACTGGGGACGTAGTCAAGTACCGCCCTCTTCTTGGGGTCATCGAAGAGGGCATTCAGAAAAGGAAGCGGAGCCGTTCCTTATTTGAGTCTTCTTCTGCTTCGCAGCTTCCTACTCTGTCTCCCCCTACTCAGCCTCCTCGTGATACTACGGAGGAGAGCACGGAGCCCTGCCCCCCTCCTCCTCCTTCCAAGAGTTCTACTGTCATTCATATAAGGCGTCCCGATGTGCCTCGCCCCGTGCCTCGTGACCCTTTTGCCGGCCATCCTGATTTAGACCCAAGTTTTCGGGACATTTCATTCGATGAGACCACGGGCGAGCACCTACTTCCCCGCAACCCCATGGTAAGAGTGCTGGACGAGGCCAAATCTTTAGATCTTGATTTACTTACTACACGGGTAGTCACCATGGGGGATGAGGCCAAGGCTAATATCGACCGGGTGGCCGCAGAGACCAAGAAGTTAATGGAGCATCATGCTAAGTTGGTCAAGGCCGGGGAAGAGATCGGGAGTGCTAACATTCGGTTGAGGTTAAAGGTTGCCGATCAGGCCAAGCAACTCGCCGACCAAGCCATCCAGATTTCCCAGCATGAGGAAGCCTCCAAGCGTCTGAAAGAGACCATGGAGAAGGCCAGTAGGGCGGAATTACGGAAGATGGAGGTCGCTTGCAGGGAACGGATTAACATAGCTATCGCAACGGTGGATGAGGTTCGAAATGCGGATCTCGAGCGGGTAGAGGAGTTGTCAGGGAGGCTCGAGGCTGCGGAGATGGCTCAGGCCGAGTTGAAGGAGGAGATGGAGGAGATGAGGAGGTCCCTCAAGTTGAAGGAAGAGGAAATGAGGAGGTCACTCCAGGCTGACTGCTTGAGATACCAATCAGAGAGGGACGTCGCCATCACCAAGTTGCAAGCTTCCGAGGCCCGGGTGAGGGAGTTTGAGGAAAACGAGGGGATGATGGATGAGATGTTGCAGGATATGTACTTCCACACTTGGAAGGAGGGCGGCTTGTCTAGGATGGACGATTACCCTCGGGTCATGGCCAAGGTGTATCTCCAGGCTTTAGAGGAGGCCAGGGTGAATGCGGGTAAGGAAGGCGGAGAGGCTTTCAACTTGAGTGCGGTTACTGCTCAGTTCTCAAAGGAGGAGCAAGCGGCGGTGAAGGAGGGGATGCGGCTACTCGCTGCAGAGGAAGCGGGCGTGCAGTTGGATGATGAGGATCAAGCGGCGGATGCTGGTGAGTTATTCTTTTCCCTTTCTTTTCTTTTCGTGTTTTCATAACTTGATCGTTCGTTTAATGAATTCCTCTTCTGATCTGGACAGGTGGGACTTCAGATCCACATGCTGGGGGCTCCGATCCTGCGGCTAAGTAGGCTGGGGGAGTTGGTGATGGAGTGTGGATGCATCTGCCATCTTTTTGTTTCTTTTTTATCACTGTTCATGTTAGTCTTTGATATGCAACTGTAATAAAATTATTTGCAAAGAATAACTTCGTGTGATCTTATAATATAAGCTGATTTTGTCATGTTTAAATGTTGTTGCTATCTTTATGTGCTGTGTGAGAAGTATAATTATGTATATGCCTGTGATTCCACTTGTGTTTGATGTTAAGTTTTTGCTTGAAATATAATTTCACGTTTTGCAATGTCAGTGTATGAATAAGTTATAGTTACGCATTTATGTACAAGAGAAGAGAGTACCGCCCTTTATGTTTTATTCGCAGGCGGTAGCTTTGAGTGTCTTGTGTAACTGTTCACGGGTATAGCAGAGCGCCCTGCTACCCAGCACGCAGGCTTAGAGCCTCATGAGTGAATGCTTCCTATTTGGTTTCCTGTACTTTAGAGTTTGTTATACAGGATAGGAGAAAAATATTTAAATGAAATGGAAATATAGTAAAAGTAAAACTTCCAGTCACGGAAGGCCGTCGATGTGCTTAAGTTCGTGGCAAACGGGTTTTGTAGTCACTTTCCCTAGCTGTGGGTCTTGGAGACATTTGTCACCCATCTTACGCCTCCGCGGGGAGTTTTCTTTTTTACCACAGCCGCACTTAAGACACATCGGAGCCGAGATCGCGCACGGTAACTACCCGAACCATTATGGTCCGTAATCGTGGGTATTATTCGATTTACCGTGGCCGGCTAGCGTGGGTGCCGTTGGCCGTGAACTACCCCTGGCTGGCCACACCTTATGTTGGGGCTTAAAGTAGGTTCACAGTTACCGACGAGCCGAACGCCGTAATGAGCTGCCATCGGCTATAGTCGGCCTTTATGATGACTTATAATCGGCTCATTACAGTTGGCTTTGAGGGCAGGCGCGCAATGAGTTAACCCGCAGCAGAGGGATGCCGGGGCAAAAGAGTCTCATTGGCGAGTGCATAGAATCGTAGCGTACCTGTTAGGCCTAGTCCAGATGAGGCCGCGGTGCGTCTTGAGTGGAGATGCCATAGAATTTTGTTCAACAGAAAGGGATAACGCTTAACAAGTAGCCAAGACATAAAGGAACAAGTTAAAAAGAGACAAGATTTTTTAAAGTGGTTCGGCACGAAAATGCCTACGTCCACTGATTCTCTTTGTTAATTCACTTCATATGGGCAGTACAAGTTAAGAAAAGTATCGACGGAGGTGTCGGATGTTCCATGCCCTCTGGAACACCTCTCCGTCCACTGTTGACAAAATGTAAGCTCCGTTGTGGAGATCTTTGTGAATTACATATGGTCCGTCCCAGATGGGGTCCAGTGCCCCGGGGCGCGGAAAGATTCGCCTGAGGACAAGATCTCCTTCTTGTAAGCTGCGATGCTTGACTTTGGAATTGTATAGTGCTGCCACTTTTTGTTTGTGAGCTGCTGCTTTGAGTGCTGCATCGTTTCTCCTTTCCTCAATCAGATCCAAAGACATGAGGAGGAGTTCTTCGTTTTCTTCTGGGTTGTAGTGGATCCTACGGTGGGAAGGCACAATAGTCTCAACTGGGAGCATTGCCTCCGATCCATATGCCAAAGAGAAAGGAGTATGTCCCGTTGATGTTCTGAAAGATGTGCGGTATGCCCATAGTGCCGTAGGAAGTTCGTCCACCCAAGCGCCTTTTGACTTTTCAAGTTTCTTCTTGATTAGGGTTTTGAGAATTTTGTTGACAGCTTCAACTTGTCCGTTTGCCTGAGGGTAAGCTACTGATGAGAAGCTTTTATGAATTCCATGCTCTTGGCACCAGTCGGCAAATTCTTCGCTGTCAAATTGGAGTCCGTTGTCTGATACGATCTTGAGGGGGACTCCATACCTGCACAGAATGTTTTTGATCAAGAAGTTGATAACTTTTGCTGAAGATATTTTATTTAAAGGTTCCGCTTCCACCCATTTGGTGAAATAATCGACTGCCACTATAGCATATTTGGCTCCGCCTCGGCCCGTTGGCAGTTCGCCAATTAAGTCAATTCCCCATACGGCAAAGGGCCAAGGGCTGGTCATTTGAGTAATTTCGTTTGTGGGTAGTCGAGGGATCTTGGCGAACTTCTGACATCTGTCGCATTTCTTAACGAAGTCTAGGGCATCTTTGTTTAGTGTGGGCCAGTAATATCCATATCGGAGTATCTTTCTTGCCAAAGTCTGTCCTCCAGTGTGATCTCCGCATCCTCCCTGATGGATGTTTGTTAATATCTCCTTGGCTTCCCTCCCGGCGACGCATCTTAATAGGGGGCTAGAGAAGCCACGCCGGTAGAGGATGCCTTCTTGCATTGTGTAGTGGGGAACTTTCCTCAAGATCTTCTTGGCTTCGTCACGCCTGTCGGGTAGTATGCCATCTTGCAAATATTTCCGGATAGGAGTCATCCAGGTTCCTTCTTCGATTGCAGTTATCAGATTCGCTTGTTCGAAACTCGGGGCTAGCTGCCTTGAGATTACTAGTGCTCCGGGAATGGTGCTGTCCTTCATACTAGCTTGCTTTGCAAGTTCATCTGCCTCTTGGTTTTCTTCTCGAGGAATGTGTTTGATTAGATAATGGTCCAATCGATCGAGCAGCAGTCTGGTTTTCTTTAGGTATGCTGTGAGCCGTTCTCCTCGAGTCTGGAATTCTCCTAGTACCTGGTTTACGATAAGCTGAGAATCACTATGAATACATAAGGAATTGATCCCAATTTCTAGGGCCAGTTCCAATCCCGCTATTACTGCTTCATATTCAGCATCGTTGTTAGTGGCCGTGAACTCCAATCTTAATGCATAGTACAACTTTCTTCCCCTGGGGGTGACGATCACAATACCTGCCCCCGAGCCTTGTTCGTTCGATGCTCCGTCTACAAAGAGGTTCCACTTGATGTTTTTTGCTACTTCGGATTGTTCCTTGCCTTCGTTGGTAGTGAATTCGGCAATGAAATCAGCCATGGCTTGTCCTTTGATAGCGGTGCGGGGATGGTAGGTGATATCATACTGACTTAGTTCGATGCACCATTTGAGGAGTCGCCCAGAAGTGTCAGGACGATGGAGCACTTGTCTTAGTGGTTGATCGGTTAGAACCCTGATGGAGTGAGACTGGAAGTAGTGTCGCAGTTTCCGTGACGCGATCAATAAACAATATGCTAACTTCTCAAGTTTAGGATATCTGGCTTCTGCCCCCGTAAATCTCTTGCTTACAAAGTAAACCGGACGTTGTGTGCGGTCTTCTTCTCTTACCAAGGCGGCGCTTAGAGCATGAGATGATACAGCGAGGTATAGGTATAACACTTCACCTTCATTTGGAGTTGAGAGTACTGGTGGTCTCTGAAGGTGTTCGATTAGGTTGAGGAAGGCTTTTAAGCATTCGTCGGTCCACTCGAACCTCCCTTTGTCTTTCTTGAGTGCTTCGAAGAAAGGGACACACTTGTCAGTTGCCTTGGAAATGAATCTGCTTAGGGCGGCCACCTTTCCGTTTAGGCTCTGCATTTCTTTTCGAGTGGAAGGTATCCTTATTTCTTTTAAAGCTCGGATTTGTTCAGGGTTTGCTTCGATTCCTCTGGCGTGGACGATGAATCCTAAGAATTTTCCCGATGATACTCCGAAGGAGCACTTTAGAGGATTCAGCTTCATTCCATATCGGCGAAGTACCCGAAACATATCGTCCAGATGGCTTACATGGTCGTTGGCTTTCCTGGACTTCACCAACATGTCATCCACATATACTTCCATAGTACGTCCTATCAGTTCTGCGAACATTTTGTTGACGAGGCGTTGATAGGTAGCTCCAGCATTTTTGAGTCCAAAAGGCATGACTTTGTAACAATATAATCCGCGGTCGGTGATGAAGCTAGTGTGGTCCTGATCGGGAGCGTGCATGGGGATCTGGTTATATCCGGAGTATGCATCCATAAAAGATAGGAGTTCGTGCCCAGCTGTGCTGTCCACGAGTTGGTCAATTCGGGGAAGTGGGAAGCAGTCTTTCGGGCAAGCGTCATTCAGATTGGAGAAGTCAATACATGTTCGCCACTTTCCATTGGCCTTTTTTACTAGCACTGGGTTAGCGATCCATTCTGGGTAGATGGCTTCCCGTATGAAGTCATTAGCAAGTAGATTTTTTACTTCCTCATCAAGGGCTGCTGATCGCTCTGCCCCCATGCTCCTCTTTTTCTGCTTTACTGGTACCTTGGTGGGATCGATGTTCAACATGTGGCATGCTACGTCTGGGGAGATTCCTGTCATATCGGCATGGGTCCACGCAAATACATCTAAGTTGTGGCGGAGAAAGTCAATGAGTCGATCCTTCAATTCCGTTTTCAGCTGAGATCCGATTTTTAATAGTCTACTTGAATCACGCTTATCTACCGATACGAATTCCATAGCCTCTGCAGGCTCGGCGGTAGCCTCCTCCTCTTTATCCCTGGGGTCTAGTTCATTGAAGGGATCGCTTGTGTATCGAAGAGGAGGGGCTTTCTTTAGTTGCTATGCCTCCAAGCTTTTCATGCAGAGAGTAGTCTCTGCATCTTTTCCTTTATTCTTTCTGCGGTTATTGCGAAGTTCAGTTACGTAGCAGTCTCGGGCAGCACCTTGATCTCCTTCTACTTCTCCTACTCCGTTGTCTGTTGGAAATTTCATTTTCAGGCACCAGGGGGCTAATACAATCTGAAAGTCAGACAAGGCTGGTCTTCCCAAGAAAGCGTTGTAAGCCGAGTGGTTTTCTATTAGTACGAACGTTTGTTTTCGCACAACGGAGCGGGGATGACTTCCTATTTCGACGAAGAGGTCAAGTTGCCCGAGGGGCATTTTTGCATCTCCAGTGAAACCGTGCAGTGGTTTGTCACAGGGGGATACATCCTTCATTGATAACTTCATTTTGTCGAAAGCATGTTTGAACAGGATATTAACGGAGCTTCCTGTGTCTATTAGAATCCGAAAAACTTTAGCTGGACCGAACCAGGCAGAGATGACCATAGGATCCATATGTGGGTACTGTCTTCCTTCCAAATCACGCCTACTGAATATGATGTCGTCGTTTTCTTTTCGTTTCGGGTGGCGTTCCTCCGTAATGGAGTTAACATATCCTTCGGCATTTCTAAGCGACTTGCCGTACCTTTCCATCTCTGCCCAACTTCTGTCGGCAATGTGTGGTCCTCCTGAGATGGTAAGGACTACTATCTTCTCTTGACTAGAGCCACTGGTGTTGTGATTGTTGCGACTCCCTCCGCCTACTTCTGGGAGGGGTTGCTTTGAGTTCTCATTGGCAGGAGTTGGAGTCCTGTTCTGACTTTTCACATAACGTTCCAGTCTTCTTCTTCTAATGTGTTCTTCGATCAAGTCCCGAAGATGGTGGCATTCATTGGTGTCATGTCCGTGGGATTCGTGGAAGCGACAGAACTTTCCGGACTTGAGTGCGTTATCTGATTCTTTCTTGTGCGGGGGGCGCTTGTATCCGAGTTCGCCCTGAGTGGCTAGGTAGATGTTTTCGATTGTTTCATTCAAAGGAGTGTAGGAGTCAAATCTTGGCCCTGGTCGATATTGGCGCTTCTCACCCTTTCTGCCCCCAGCATTGTCTCTAGATTCATTTCTTCGAGCGTCCTTAGCTGCAGTGGGAACCTTGTCCTGAATTATCTTGCCTTGTTGCCCTGGCTGCCTCTCCGTAGCAGCGTCTTCAAGTCTCATATACTTTCCAGCTTCATGGAAGAAATCAGGCAAGGTAACTGGTTTTTCCTTAGTTAATCTTCTGGCAAACTTGGTGTCTGGATGCACACCACTACAGAGGGCCATTAGAGTGAGTTTTTCATCGGCATCTTGAACTGCTGCCGCTGCGGCGTTGAACCGTGTTAGATATTGTTGTAGCGTCTCTCCGGTTTTCTGTTTGACATTGGATAGAGAATAAGCATCCCTGGGTTGTTCCACATGGATGCGGAACTGGCTAATAAACCTTTCTTTTAACATCTCCCATGAGTTGATGGATCCTTGGGGTAGATGGCAGAACCAGGAGGTAGCTAGATCTGATAGGAATAGCGGAAAGCATTTACATAATACTCCTTCTGTTGCTCCACTCATGAGCATATGCTGGGTGTATCTCTGCAGGTGTACGATGGGGTCGGAAGTTCCTTTGTAAGGTTCCATGGTTGGCATTTTCCATTCCCGGGGAGTGATGGCAGTTTCGATATTTCGGGTAAAGGGACTGGTGACCCTAGCGCCTATTCCCCGGTCCCTTTGCTCCCGTTGGACACATTCTCTGAATAATCGTGCCATCCGCTCGTCAGAACTTGGAGCGGACAAAAATGAGCTCGGTTCTTCCCTGCGGGATCTATCTCGTCCAGATGACCTGTAGGGATGGTACAGTCTATCACCTCTAGCATTATCCAGTGGTTGTCTTTGGCTGCTTGGATGCACGCTAGGACCAGCTACAGTTGCCCCCTGCCTTGATCTTCCCCTGTGGGGTTCTGTTTCGAGCACATCCATGGGGTCAACTTCGGGCTGGGTTCTAGCTCGGCTCCGTTCAGCGGGGTTTCTATGATTAGGTGGCATGACTGGCTCAGCTACATCTGACCCTCGCCTGGTGCCTCCCCCGCTAGGTTCGGTTCCAAGGGCTTCCTCGAGTCGGAATTCGGGCTGAGTCCGGGCGCGGCCCCTATCATCGTTTTTCCTGTTGATAGCTTGTTCGAAGAGTGAAGACCTTTGTTGCCTCCGGGATCCTCCGGATTGGGATTCACCCCATGATTCAGTGTTGCGGTTGGACTCTTCAGCGTCCCTTAAGCGTGTCATGAGTTGGTCCACCAAAGTTTCTTGTTGGGATGTGAAGCGGTTAGTTACTTCAGCCACAACCCTGTCCAGATCTGCCCTAGTGATTGGTTGTTCCGTTGCGGGACCAGTTGGATTTTCCTGATTTTCATCTGGTACTGCTGTTGAAGTGGGCTGATCTGTGATTGCTGGATCTGGAAGGCTGCTAGTTGCGATGTTCTTTCCTTTGTTAACATCCCTTCTCTGTTTGGAAGGCATGATTTCTAAGCAACGAGTGATGTCGTTAGGAAAAAGGTTGAGTGGGAGAAGATGAAGTTTGAGTTCAGTTCTCAGTGAAAGCACCAAAAATGTTTGCACAAAAAATGGACAAACACCTCCAAGTCGTATTATTTAGTTGATTATATGTAATTTTCAATGATTTTAGATGAGTATGTAAATATGAGAAAAGTAGGGGCTGAAATGTAAAAGACACACAGATTTATAGTGGTTCGGCCAGAATGTGCCTACGTCCACTTTATATGTTATTATCTTCTTTCTTTCAGGTTACAAGTACAATGCGTTGTATACAAGTGTATGAAAGTAGTTTGAAAGTTCCTTCCTTGCTTGAGCTCTCAAACTTGTCTGCCATTGTTGTACCCCTGCCCCTCTATTTATAGAGTGAGGTTGAGGGCAGGGGCCTTGGAAGCATATAGCTGCTGGTGGGCCCGGGCTGAAGCAATCTGGACTGGCAATCTTCTGGTTCGGCAAGGCTTCATTCGGCTATGAGCTTGGACCGGTGGTAGGTGTGCATGTGGACCGGCAGGGGAAAGGAGAGGGTTGGTTCGGTGCTTGCCTGGTCCGGTGGTAGGAGTGTGAGAATGTGGACCGGTAGTCGTTTGGTCCGGTTATGTAGGTGGTTCGGTGGTGGTGGTCCGGCTGTAGCAGGGGAGTTGGTTCGGCTACCGGATGGGCATGCCGAATGGCACTTGAGATTTGCCCGAATATGGTTGGTCCGGCTACCGGATGATCATGCCGAATGGACCCTTGTCCTTGCTGGATGAAGAGTGGGTCGCGACTCCGGGTGAAACCAATGCTTCTTAGTCTCGAGGTCTTCTGGGTGAGAATTCGCCCAACAGCAAGGCTATGAGTAGAGTAATTCATGGCTAGGAATGAGGAGGAAATGGCAAGAAAATAATAAAGGTCATGCGAATGAAAAAGGCAAGAGTTTAAACAATGAAACGCATGCCTCTTAAATTTCTCCAAGCCATTTATCTGCATACATTTCTTTCTAGAAATGAAATCTAAAGTAAATGTGTACATGAATTATGAAGTGGTGTGGATGGAAAGAAAAGATTTGAATGGATAAAGAGGAGTAAATGATAGGAAAACAAAAAGGCTAGGAAAAAAAGGCAAGAAATAAGGAGAAAGAAACACACACACACACACACACACACACATATATATATTATTAAATGCAATTGGAAAGAGGATATTTTGAGATATTTGTGCGTGATTAATAAGAGCAATTCACGGCTATTAATGGTGAATGGTTAGGGTAAGCAATAAAGATGGTAGTAAATAAAAAGGCAAGCATTAAAGAAATGTAACGCGTGTCTCCTTGATTTCTTCCAAGCCTTTTATGAAAAGATATAAACACAAGTAAAATCCAATAAATAAAATTTAGATAAACAAAATAGAAAAATAAAATAAAATAACATAGAAAGTAAAAAATATAGAAATGCGCATAGAAAAATAGAAACTGAAATACAGGAAATAACTGCGTGTAAAATGCTGTAATTTATCTAATTTAAAAAGTATAACTTAGAATTTAACGAAACGAAAAGAAGAATAGATATCATAAATATATTCTGCTTCAAAGAAAAAGATTAAAATTTAAAATTCAAATTTTAAAAAAAAATTAAAAATTCCAATTTGGACCAGAATATAAAATTTTCAAAAATCGTTTATTTATTTCATTTGGAAAATAAATTACAAACAAATTCCAAACTTACATTAGAAAATTCTAAAAATTCACTTTTAAATGATTTAAAAATCAAAATTTCAAATGAAAATTTAATTAAAAATATTCACAAAATTATGGGTTGTTACACTTCACCTGCGTATGTTCACCTTATCGAACTTATTTGTCATAGATCCTATGCATATATGTCGGAGGAAAATGAAGGGTTGCTAGAGGAGCTAGCAAAATAACATGTAACAATGTCACCAGTATGCTCATTGTGTCAAACTTTTCGATGAAGGTCCTTGTACAAGTGTAATAACCCAAAATTTAACCCAAAATAATTAATTCATTAATTAATGAAATGATAAGTTAACTTTGTAAAATTATCAGAATTGAGCCACGGAAGTTGCACCATTGTGTTTGGGGTAATTTTCTGGTCGTTTTCATATATAGAACGTCGCAATCCGAGCTAATATGAGCAACTTACGAATTAAACAAAAATAAAGAAGAATCGGAAAAAAATAAAAAAATAATATGGGGTAGTCGACCTAGGCACAAGGGTGGTCAACCGCCTGGTTGACCCACCTCCCTTGTAAATGAATGAAATTTCATTCGTTCGTAAGTCTACACGTCATTTGCATTCTTTAACCAATTCGGTCTTCCATTCTTACATCCGATGACTCTTATTCAACCTATGATGGGGTTGCATCCTGTTCAATCCTCAAATCCAACGGTCCAAGATCCACTTCTACGCCTATATATAGAACCCTAGACCTAACAATTTTTCTCATTCTAGTTTTTCTCCAATTGGGTTCACCTTCTTAGAAAGGACCCTAAACGAAATAATTTTCCAAGGAGAAAATCATTATAAATTAAATTATTTTACAACCCCAAGTGGATCCGGGAAGGCCTAAGGAAGAGCTAAGGACCATAGGTGAATGATTGTAATTATTTATATTTTTAAGCAATCTAAAGTAATAGGGTATACAATAGTTGTAGTTTTTCTATGATTTTGGAAATACCTTTTTATCAGTTATTTTCAATTTTAGATTTATTTTCAGTTTATTTTTTTTAGCTATTCTTTTCAGTCATTTGTACCTAATTTATGTTAATTATAGCTTTTCTGTTTAGCACAATTATTTAGAGTATTTTAAATTTATTTACTATTATTTATGCGTTATTTACATCTTTTTCATACGCTTCGAATTTTCTTCTATTTTTAATTTTCTTCTGTTTCTCCTTCTTCTTCGCGTATGGATTAGAATGGATTATATGCAAATATGGATTAAAACTATAAGAATACTGAAATTGCATAAGATTAGATGTGAAATGAAATGACTGTAATAAGAAATGGAATTGGACTGAAATTGTGATGTAAATATTAGAATTGTACTAAATTAAAGAAATTTTCCTAGTTATAACTTAAAATTATAAATAAAAAGAGTAAAAAATGAAACAAGCTTATCTTCACACTTAGACCTTGGGTTAAGTAATAAGCATGATTACAACATAGGTTATAATAAGAAAACCGAACAGAATGAGGCTTACTAAGCACATATAGTAAGAACAATAATAAAGGCTTATTTGAATAATTTATCTACATTAATAAGCAAAGAAATAAAGTAGGACCTGTACCAGAAAGCATTTCCTATTAGATAAAATGGTGGTCTCACATTAGATTGATGCGAGATGAGAGCAAGCTTATGCTAATAATGGTAGTAATTAGTCAAATAGAAGTCCAAATCACGGGGGATTTAGACAAGGGGCACAACTAGATATTGTTTGGATGACGGTCCAGTATGAACAGCATTTCCCCTATTTTTATATGGACATGGTGTTTCACATAATCCTGAAATGAGACAAGGGGCACGCTTATGCTGGAGCATGGGGAATAAGAAGACCCAACAAGTGGAGCAACGGGTAGAATGAGCATGGTGGAAGTTACGCGTGCGACTTCTATTTCGTTGCTCAGTAATCGGTATGAGTTCCAAGCGCTTAAGTATGTGTGCCTTTCGTAGGCACCATTGCCTTCTGTGTAAGGAGCTATATTACGTCTAGTCCACAATAAATACTTTGTGTGTCTTTCGTAGACACCATTGTACTTTTTGCATCTTTTGTAGATGCCATTACCTTTTGTGTAGGAAGTTATATAGCGTCTAGTCCGCAGTAATGTCTATGGAGTAGTAGGTCGATCAAAGGGTAGAATTAGAATTTCAGCCTGATTATAGGATTAGGAATTTTGCCTAATCAAAGCATCTAACAAAGACAAGTGCAAACAATTAAAGTTAATCAATTGCGTTAATTTAGTAATTCATATTTATTTCCAACTTATTCCTTTTTCTTCCTATTTTTTTTATTTCCTTTTATAACTAGAACTGTTACAAAGTTGATTATTTTTACTTTGCTTAAATATGCTAGTAATTACTATCATTCAACAGACTTTTAGTCTGACCCACTCCCCTATTTTCCCCTCCCCTATAGGAAATCAAGGGCATGGCGGTAGACTGCGGATTGTTGGAGATTCCTTTGGCAGAGATTCTAGCCTATATTCCTTTTCTTCATTTTCGGTTTTTAGTAATTTTGTTGTACTGCCGCTATTTGAGGGATGTTTTGTACTCTGATTTTATTGAGACTATGATTTTTAATTTCGAAGACATGTATGGGAATTTTGACATATGATGTATTTGGTATCTGGTTACGTTTCTAGTTTTTAAGGTAATTATGAAGTTTTATTCTAAATAAGTTATTATTTTAATTTTTTTCCGCTATTTTTATCTATTTCTGTCCTATGAATCTTAGTCTCTACTAGATTTAGTTATACCTACAATGCACCACACCTTTTGATGTGTCCTTTTGGGTATACTAAGGGGTATGGGATGCTTCACTTGGTATCAGAGCTTGTGGTTACAGGATTCTTAAAATTTGTTTTAAAGTAAATATTTTTTCAAAATAATTAGTTTTAAAGATGTTTTTCAGAAATAGACTCTTATAGAAGAAGTAGTTTTTATGTATAAAAGAGTTTTTATAAAAAAACCTCAAAGTACAGTTTAACCTTCTTTCGATTCTTTCAGCCCTAAGTTTCCTTTTCTTTACATAGTATGGCTGACTAGTTCCGTAGAGCTACAGTACTAGAGGTGCGTAGGCAAGTGCCCAATATAACACCGATAGGTGGAAATCCCTTTAATCCACCTACACCAGCCGATTTTTCTAAGCTATGCAAGGATTTTGCTAATATAGGAGGCAGAACGTTTTCTGGCACAAAGGATTCTGAGGAAACACGAGCTAGGTTGGAGGATATGGAGTGAAGGTTTAGGATATCAGATTTGAAGGACCGATAGAGAGTTCAACCTACATCTTGGCAACTGAAGGGAGAGCTTAAATAAGTTTCTAAGTTGGAAAGCTCTAACGAACCATGGTGGAAGGAGGATATGGACAAGAGGAAAAGGGGAGGCCCTCAGAAGCGAATCAAGAAAAGTGGGAAATAACGCTATAGAACGGTTGTTCATTACGCAAAAGGCTGCAAAAGAGAGAAGGTGAAGAAGTGTTACAACTGTGGACAACACGATCATCTTAGTAGGTTTTGTCCTCAGAAGATGGGACAGGGAGTGAGTGCAGCGCAGATTCAGGCTTTGGATGCAACACCTTCCAGCAACAGACTGGATCGAGGTAGAAAAATTTGGTTTCTATTTCTGATTTTCCCATTGGGACTCTTTTAGATCCTAAAGCATCACACTCTTTCATCTCTAGTTATTCGGTAGATTGTTTGCACTTAGGCATCTCTTTAGTAGTAGACCCCATTGTTGTTTCAAACCCCATAGGAGGATCGGCATACTTGTCTATGGTTTTTAGGGGTTTGAAAAATTTTATCCCAAGCATAGAATTTAATTGTAACGCCTGTGTATTAGGATTCTCGGGGTATGGGATGATTCTGGAGATGGATACGCTATCCACATATGGAGCTATATTAGACTGCGAGAGGGGAGTCGTTAGACTAGAGACATGTAGCGGTAGGACTCTCGAGGCTTCTTATGACCCGCAAGAGTCAGTTACGTTGAGCTTCCTTTATTCCCTAGATTCATCATCAACAGAGTTAGATTCGGTTCCTGTCGTCAAAGATTTTCCAAATGTCTTTGAGGAGGTTAGGGGACTACCCCCTAAGAGAGAGATTGACTTTAGGATTTATTTGACTGATAATGCTAAGCTGGTAGCATTACCGCTGAGGCATATGGCACATAAGGAGAGCAAGGAATTGAGAAAGCAAGTTCATGAGCTTTTGGAGAAAGATTTCATAAGAAGGAGCATATCAGAGTGGGAAGCGCCAGTCGTCTTTACTACAAAGGCGGATGGGTCCCTTCGACTTTGCGTAGACTATAGAGAGCTAAATAAGCTCACAGAGAAGAACCATTATCCACTTTCTAGGTTAGATGATCTTTTTGACCAGTTGGTTGGTTCTTCGATGTTCTCTCAGCTTGATTTAGCCACCGTATTTCATCAGCTTAGGGCCACTGACGATAGCATTGATAAGACCGTATTTAGGACACCCGACGAATTCTTTAAGTGGTTAGTCATGCCTTTTGGGCTAACCAACGCTCCAGCCTATTTTGTAAATTTGATGATCCGTGTTTTTAGAGATGTCCTAAATAAGTTCGTGGTGGTATTCGTGGATGACATTTTGGTGTTTTTCAAGAGTATGGAAGAACATGTTATTCATCTAGAGAAGGTTCTTCATACACTTCGTGTTCATCAGTTGAAGACAAAATTCTTGAAGTAACAATCTTGGCATAAGGAAGTGCGTTTCTTAGGGCATAGAGAAGGTCTACACATGAAAGAAGTTTGATGAATGGTTTTTTACGTTTAGGCACGGATTGTGGAAGTCCAAAGAGAGGTAGGTAAAGATTAGAGATATATAATAAAATCAGTTGATAAGAAAGGAAGAAAGCTCATGTGTAGATAATTGCAAAAATTATAATTGTTTCAAATAAGTGGATTTAACGATACTATCTTGAATAGACATAAGAATACAAAAGGAATTGGAAAAAAAGATTTTAGTACGGAAATGAGATTTCCAAGGTTTAGGCATGGTACTCATAGGGTATTGAGAAGAAAATTCACCTAATTATTAGCTCAATAAAATATAATTGTAAGAACTGAAAATTTTCATCGTTAATATTTTCTTTTAGGAAATAAATATTGGGTTTTTGAAAAATGGTATGAAATTTAACTTGGTTTTTAAATGGTGTAAATTTTGTTAAAAATGAAATTCTTCTATAATTAAAGAGCGTATATAGCTTGCTAGTTTTTCTTTGTTACTAAGCAAAGATTTTTAATATAAAAACATAGGGTGTATTAAGTATCGAAAACATAGGTTACAACATTTGTTGTTGTGATAGATGTTTTTGTGGAAAGTAACGGGAGCATAGACTATAACACTATTGTTATTATAAGTGACTCCTAAGAGAAATGTTTTTACATTGTATATGAGATTTATTATTGTTTATTTAAATCCATACACTAGTATTTTTGTGTTGCAGTAACGGTTTTTTACGCAACGTCTGTTTTGACCCAAATAAAAATGTGTTTTGATGGTAATTTCTAAGCATAGAAATAATATGGTTTGTAAAGTGCACCTGTTATTTTAATAAGTGTAAGAAAATGTTTTCTAGTTATAGATATATTAAAACAGTTTTGAAGATGATTTATTTTGAAAAAATGGGTAAGTTAGATATTAGAAAATATTTATCATGGGGAATATAAACATACTTTAATCTATTGGAATGAAAAGAATAACGGTCTAATTTTCTATGGAACAAAAAAATGTTTTGTGTAAGTTATAACGGATATGTGAAAGAGATATACAAGTTATGGGAAGCACCATATTTTTAATAGCATATTTTGAAAAATATAAAATAAGTTCCCTGTACATAAACATGAAATCCTCTTTAAAAAGGTTCATAGAAGATTTTAGCATTAATAATTTCTCATTAGAGAAAGTAGTTCTAATACATTAGGTGAAAGACCATGAGGTGTAATAAGAAGATGTTTTCAAAACATATAAGGACATTTTAAAGATATTTTAAAAGAAAAGGGTTTGGTGAAAAAGTAAATAAATTTTTGGAAAGAAAAACTTAATAAAAGTAAAATTGGAAAATCCAAATTTTTATGAAAACTGTAAAGGTCTTTAAAAGAAAAGGAGGAATTAGTTTTAGACTTAGAAATTGGAAATTTTCCCCTCTGGATTTGGGTAATAATGTAAATTCAAAATGTTGTAAGGATGCAAGTCCAAAAAAATAAAATATTGAGTATTTAAGTATTTATGAATTTAATAGAAACTTGAAAATAACACTTTTAAATTCAAAATTTTTTGGGATTTGATGTTTTTAAAATTTAGAAGCTTTATTTTTTGAAATAAGATGATAAATACCAAACCAAACTCTTAATGTGGAGTAGGTAGGAATCATTTCCTAAGCAGTGACGGAAAAAGCGTAAGGCTATATAGGAAATAGCAGTAATTACTTTCAGAAGTAATGATAGAAGTTTCAGTGGAGTATATAAGACATTAGTGAGAACCTAGGGATGTCGCTTCATGTGTGTAGACTATAGAAGAAAAAATAAAGTGGTATTAGTAAGATAGTAAGACATACATGGTTGAAGATGTGTATTCCTGATTTTGAGATATTTGGAAAAAGCAACTTCCTTTAATGCGATTCTCACATGATAATGCATTAGAAGTGGCACCTTTCGAAGCTCTATATAAAAGACCGTGCAAGTTGCCTTCGTGTTGGATAGGGTCTACAGAGGGATTACCGTGGTTCCTACATAGTTAAAGGAGACTTTGAAGAAGATTGGTTTGATTAGGAGAAAATTCATATCTCATATCCACATTTCTTTGATAATAAGTTTTCGAATTTCCTATTTCCATCGTTAATTTTGAATAAGTTCTTTCCTTTATTATCCTTTGGGAGGGTAGAACTTGGGATTTAAGAGATGGATGGTAGGATTTGATGTAAACATGTTACTAGAATATGTTATGAATGATGGATGCAAGTGGTTGCAGGTGTTTGCTGGTGGATGTAAATGGACACATATACTTACACTAGGCACAATTATCTCTTAGGGATCGGCCTAACTAGGACGCTATAGCATATGCATATGGATGCGTGCGCATTTGCATTTTCATTTTATTTCATGGTTGCTATAAACGGATGTTTATCACATGGTTGTTGCATTTGGATGATGACTGTAGCATGCATATAGAATTATCGGTTATCATTAGGAATTTTTGCATTCATTTGGGTACATAGCATGGACATGATTGCATTAAAGGAGGTCAACTGAATCAGTGGACCACCTAATCTTTTGCATTAGTTAGGGACATTAACACTACGCTAATTGCATAAGTAACATGAACCACGTTAGAAAACTTAAGAACGGTGAATGAATGGTTGATGAAGGAGTAGTTGGTTGTAGATAATGGATGAAAACATTTAGTTCATTCTTTTATCCTTAGAGATTTCGAGGACGAAATCCCTTAAGGAGGGGAGAATGTAACAACCATAAATTCAACCCATAATAATTAATTTTTTAATTAATGAAATGATAAAAACACTTTGTGAAATTATCATAATTGAGCCACGGGAGTTGCACCATTGTGTCCATGGTAATTTTCGTGTCGATTTCCATATATAGAACGTCGGAATCTGAGCTAATATGAGCAAGTTATGAATTTAACAAAAACTAAGAAGAATTAGAAAAAAAAAATATGTGCTAGGTCGACCAGCCGGTCAACCTAGGCACCAAGGTAGTGGACCGCCCGGTCGACCCACCTCCCATTGTAAACGAACGAATGAACTTTCGTTCGTTCGAACTTTGTACGCATCATTTGCATTCTTTCAACCAATTTGGTCTTTCCGTTCTTGCATCTGATGGCTCCTATTCAGCCTATGGCGTGGTTGCATCCTGTTCAATCCTCAAATCCAACGGTCCGAGATCCGCTTCTACACCTATAAATAGAAATCTAGGCCTAACAACTTTTTCTCACTTTAGGTTTTCTCCATTGGGTTCACCTTTTCAGGAAGGACCCTAAACGGAATAATTTTCCCAGGAGAAAATCGTTATAAATTAAATTAGTTTACAATCCCAAGTGGATCTAGGAAGGCCTAAAGTAGAACTCAGGACCATAGGTGAGTGATTGTAATTATTTAGATTTTCAAGCAATCTAAAATAATAGGGTTTACAACAGTTTTAATTTTTCTACGATTTGGAAATACCTTTTTATCATTTATTTTCAGTTTTAGATTTTTTCAGTCTATTTCATTTTAACTATTCTTTTTAGCTATTTATAACTAGTTTCTATTAATTATAGCTTTTCCGTTTATTTACTATTATTTACGGTATTTAAAATTTATTTACTGTTATTTATGCGTTATTTACATCTTTTTCATACACTTTGGATTTTCTTTTCAGTTTTCTTTTGTTTCTCCTTCGTCTTCGCATATGGATTAGAATGGATTGAACGCATATATGGATTAAAATTATAAGAATACTAAAATAACGAAAGATAAGATGTAAAATTAAACAACTGTAATAAGAAATGGAATTGGACTGAAATTGTGATTTAAATATTAGAATTGGACTAAATTAAAGAAATTGGCCTAGTCATAACCTTGAATTATAATTAAAAAGAGTATAAGATTAAAGAAGCTTATTTTCACACTTAGACCTTAGGTTAAGTAATAAGCATGATTATAACATAGGTTATAATAAGAAAACAGAACAGAATCAGGCTTATTTTAAAACTTAGGATAAATTAATAAGCACAGATAGTAAGAACAATAGGCTTATTTGAATAATTTATCTAAGTTAATAAGCAAATAAGTAAAGTAGGACCTATAACAAAAGGCATTCCCTATTAGACAAAATGGTGGCCTCACATTAGAGTGAAGTCAGAAGAGGGCATGCTTATGTTAATAATGGTAGTAATTGGTCAAATAGAAGTCCAAATCATGGAGGATTTTGACAAGGGGCACAACTAGATATTTTTTGGATGACGGGCTAGTACCAATAGCATTTCCTCTATTTTTCTATAGACACGGTGTTTCACATAATCCTAAAGTGAGATAAAAGGCACACTTATCCTAGAGCACAGATAATAAGAAGACCCAACAGGTGGAGCAACGAGTAGCACGAGCTTCGTGGCAGTTACTCATGCGACTTCCATTTCTCTGCTCAGTAATCGATATAAGTTCTAAGCGCTTAAGTATGTGTGCTTTTCATTGGCACCATTGCCTTTTGTGTAAGGAACTATATAACTTCTAGTCCACAATAAATACTTTATGTGTAACGATCCCAGTTTTGAGTCAAATTTAATTTGATAATTAAAATAAACTTTTGAATTAAATTATAAATTAATTTGATATTTTTCCAAATTAAATAAGATATGTGCCTGTTTATTTATATAAAAAGATTGTAATTTGAAATTTGAATTTGAAACTCAAAAATAAATATTTTAGAAATAAATTGACTTTAAATACTCTATATTTTAAAATTAATAAAATTTGTTTTCTAATTATAATACCTATGTGTATGTATATATATTTGGATGTTATGATTTGAGATTAATATAATAATTTTCAAAAGGCTATTTTAAGTTAAATTCTTATGTATATAAAATATATGTGATTACTTAAAGTAAATATATATAGATAAATATTTTTAATTAAAATAAGATTTAATAAAAAGTTACATAAGTATAAGCAATAAGAAAATGTATGAATACAAATATAAAACAAGAATGAATAAAAGCTTATATATACATATATCTTTTGAAATTTATGAGATAATACATATATAAATAGTATAAAAGGAAATACAAATAGAAAATTACATGAAAATATATTTAAAACATTTAAATGACATGTACAAGCATTATAATAAGAAGATTAATAAGTGTAAGTGTTTTATAATGCAATTTGACATTTGCGGGTAAATTACAACATACATTAAACAAGTGTCACCTATTTTAAATTTTCTTTTCATTTCAAAATAATGGATAAAATTAAAACAAGATTTATATATACTATTTCCCCTTTATTCTCATTTTCTTTATATTCAAAGTTCATCAAAAATTTAAACCTGCACAAACCAGCAAATTAAAATCAAAACAGAAAAATGAAACAAAACAACAAACCTGGAAAAAACAAAACAACTTCTGTTCAAAAACAAATCTGAAGCCAAGATCATCTTAAAAATAAATTCAAGGTCAAAAGCAAACAAATCCAAACCTGAAGCATTTCAAATTAAAGTAGCAGATTCAAAACCTGAAGCAAAAAAATTCAACTCAAAACAAGCTCTATAAAATTAAGGAGCATGTAAGATTCGACTCGGTTTTTCAAGCCTGGGTTCAATTAATAAACCAAGCTAATTCAACATCAAGTATACATTCAAAGATCAAGCAAGGTCAGATCAAAGATAAACATTAAAAACAAATTCCAGATCAAAGAAACTTCTATGCTTCTCTGTTCAAAACCCATCTGGGTGAGTAAACTAACACACTTAAGCTTGAATCTGATAATATATCTTGATATTTTAGGATTAATACTAGTTATTGTGGAAAATGTTGTATGGATGTGAATATATCAGTGCATGTCTGTTATACAGGTATATATATACATGTTCTTGTGTTATAGGCTAGAAACAGTATCATCTCTTATAGGCTTAGATGATTAAATGAAAAATTCTTAAATAAACCAGATCTTAATTGTAAAAATATTTTTAAGAATAGTCAGTTTAAGTTTTCTAGAAAATTTGAAATATACAGTGAAAACTTAAAATCTTGTCAAATTCAACTATCACGTTTTCGAATTTCATTTACATCTTTAAAAACCACGAATTTTAAGAACAAAATCAATATTTTTAGTTTGGTAAATTGTGGGAAGTTGCGAGTTGAACACAAAGTCTGTTTTGGGTTGATTATGGTGATCGGAGAAAGTTTGGCCCTCGGGGTTGTGGCTAGAGAAGGGTTGTAGGCTGAGGATTGGAAGAAAATGGTGGAAAACTTTTATGATGGTCGGAGTAGCCTGGTAGAGGCGAAGTAGGGTTTAAGATTCAAGTTTGGTCGACGATGTTGTTCGAGTACATGCGACGTCGACAGTTGATCGTAAGTGATTGCACCAGGGAAATTATGCGTGAGGGTGTGGAGTGGTTCTGGGTTGATTAGCACAGCTCCAAATGGTCGGAGGTGATGGCGCAAGGGAGTTCTGTTGTTAGAATTTGGTTCCAGTAGAATCGAACTAGCTCGATTTTGGCTTTCGACAAGATTGGTGATTCTGGGTAGTCGGGAGGCCAGGTTAGGTCGGCGTCGACTTGTGGAAGGTGGTGGCGATGGCCAGAATGCTGACGATCAGTGGTGCATGTGCATGGTGTCAAGTTGTCTTAGTAGCTTGAGTTTGAAAAAAAAAGTGGTTGCCTCGAAGTCGACCTCGTGAAGTTTTGTTGCTGGCTCGAGTACGTGCTCGATTATATTCAGGTGTGTGTTATCATGTTTATAAGTTTTAAAATTAAAAACTAAAACAAAGTATAAAAAGGAAAGAAAGGAAGAAACTTGGGAATAAGCTCGGGTAAATTGGTCATTGGCTCGGGTGGAAACACGAAGTGGTCTTGGGTTTACAAATATAACAGTTTTTGAAATTTAGAATAAAATTAAAATTTTCAAATTTTAAACTTAATCAAGTCTTAAAACACTTTCTTAATTAAAAGTTTATACTAGTTTTGTTAATTAGTTAAAGTTTTAAAATAATTATTTTAAATTAATTAAGTTCAAGTGTTTTACTTCTTTATTTTAAATAAATTCTTAAATTAATTTTAAATAAACTTAATGTTGTAATTAAGAAGTAAATCAAAAAGATAAAATGTTTTTAGTTGTTAATTAATTTAAAAATCTAAGTTAATTTATGGATTAATAATAATTTTGTTTCAAAGATGAAAGGTTTAAAGATTAAATGTTTTTAAAGTTAATTGATGGATAATTACTTTGGATGATTGATTTAAAAGCTAATTACTTTGTGTAATTAAATTAAAGCTAATTACTTTGTATAATTGATTTAAAAGCTAATTACTTTATGTAATTAAATTAAAGCTAATTACTTTGTGTAATTGATTTTAAAGCTAATTACTTTGTGTAATTAAATTAGAGCTAATTACTCTGTTTAATTGATTTAAAAGCTAATTACTTTATGTAATTAAATTAAGGCGAATTAATTATTGTGATTAAATTAAAGAATAATTAACGTAATTAATTAAAGGATTTATTAATTAAGTTAATTAATTAAAGGGTAATTAATTAATGATTAAAGGTGAATTAATTAATGATTAAAAGGTTAATTAATTACTTAAAGATAATTACTTAATGAAAGTAATTAAGGATAATTAATTAATGATTAAAGGTTGATTAATCAAGTGATTAAACAATAATTACTTAAAGGATAATTAATTTATGGGATTAACTAATTAAGGTAACTAATTTGAGGATAATTAATTAATTTAAGTTTTATTAATTAATGAAAGTAATTAAGGGATGATTTATTAATTAAGGGTTAACTAATTAATGTAATTAATTAAGAATAATTAATTAAATAATAATTAAATAATTAAAGGTTAATTAATTAATGATTAAAGGTTGATTAGATTGTTAATTAAAGTTGATTAATTAATAATTAAAGGTTAATTAATTTATTATTAAAGGTTAATTATTGAATGATTAAAAGATAATAATTAAAAAGGTTTGTAATTAAATAGTGTTAATTAACCAGGATTAGTAATTTATTCATAAGTAATTAATCTGGTTTATATTAATCAGGTGATAAATTGATCTTACTTATGGATGATCGGATTCTATTGAATGCTTGGAATTGTTTCATATCTCTGATGTGTGATATTCTGTGACATAAATTGTGTGAATTGAGCTGTGAACTATGATTTATTTATCTGTGATGAATCTACATATTTATCTGTTTATCTGTGAATGGAAGATAAGCGTTATAGGATTATACTGCATATCGATATTGTTGTGCTCAAATTGATGATGGTTGTGATATTGTATTGTTGCGTGTAAAACCCCTAGACAACACCACACACACACAAATATGGTTGCACGAGGAAATCTTAAGCACAGATATTTTGAATATAATATTATTTTATTCAAAATGGTGAAATGATGAATTTTGTATCCAAATGGTTTTGTAAATGAAATGTGGGTTGAATATGAAAAGCTTTTGAAAAGGAAGTTTTGAAATTGAAATTTAATTTGAATATAACATATCTTGTTTAAGTTTTGAAATTATTTTGGAACCTATGGTTTCAAAGGGTTGTATAAGTTATACAATATATATATATATATATGGATTTAAAACAATTTTAAATGAATTATTTTGGGGATTTGAATTTAATTCAAATAGAACTTGCCAGGAATACGGCAGTTCGCTGATTTTCCAATGTATACTTTGAAAGGCTATAACTTGACTTAATTTAATCGGATTTTCTCAAAATGAAAGGAATTTGTTTTCAAATGATAATAGCTTTCATAAAAAGAAAGAATTTCCAGTTTTCGTTGAAAGGATTTCAAGTTTGAAATAGAATTGTTTTGAAAGCTATGAATGAATCTTTGTGAAAGATTGGTGAACATTGTTTTAAAATTGATGAGGATCTTAAAAGGGTGAATCTTTCGTTTTAAAAGATTAAAGTAGAAATTTATTTGAACCATTTAAAGAAAAGGTTTTGCGCTAAAAGTGTAACTTAGCTAAGATACCAATATATCCATATGCTTTTAAAATAAGCGCTCATTTTTCGGTTTAGCCAGGAGAGGACTTTGTGTCATATAACCCATTTCGAATAGTGATACGACGAAATGGATAGCATTTGAAGACGGTGGTGAAGACCAGGTATTTTTGAGAACGATAGGATTACCTGTCGAAATTCTCTGTACTGAGTTGCACCGGTATGGAGATCTTCATATGTGATGGGAGTCCGATCGGGATTGTAAATACCCGGATTGCAAGGGCTTCTTTGAAGTGCCTTCGGTTCTGCTCGAACCCGAAACGGACTTGTATGGTTGTATGTCTGACATTACACTTTAAGATATAAAGCTGATTTCTACCAAATACATTTCTGTTTGGTGGCGGAGAATTTATTCTCTTAGCTTAACACCCTTCTCTAAGACGTACAAGCTTAGAGGTTATGCACTTGATGTTTATTAGTGATATACTCCCAATTTGGTAGTGTGGCATGTTGTGTGCTGATCATTTGTTGATCAAAGCATGGCTTTTGTGAAAAGCGTAGCTTTGTGGACGAGACTTCGTCGAACCTCACAACTCGATAATGGTCGAAACAGGAAGGATGCGGCAAGGTTACGGGGGTAGGGCCCCTTAGGGTATGTGCTTTTCCTTCTGGATAAAAAGTGGTATCACGATATGGAGCCAGATACTTAAATTATGTGGTTGTTGGAATTTGTTGGTGTTGAGGATCCTTGGATAAAGGTCGGTCACGACCGGGAGATGACATACTCGTGACATTTAGTTAAATAGTTACAGAGGTAACCTGGCCTTGTGTTGGCAGAGAGCTGGTTAAGTTCTCGGGGCGTCCCTCTAGAGGCGTACCCATTCGGTGAGGAAGTTCATTAGCCTTCCATTGTTTGTAAATCCAATCATTCAATACAAGCCCTGTACGGTTTTAGTTTTAGAACCTGCCATTTAACATGGTAGCTATAATAGGCGTACTATAATGATATGTATGCTGGCTAAGATTAATATTATAGTTTCGAAACGTTTTCTACATTATGCACTGATAGTAATATCAAAGAGTTTTTACATATCAAGCATGTTTGACTATCATGAGGATAAATCTCCCCTAAGTGTGCGATTGCATTGTGTGTGTACCGGAAGGCCTTATGGTAGTTTCATTTTCCAAAAGAATAAACGGATTTCTTTTTAAATTGTTTTTGTACAACAATTGTTTTTGTTTACCCATACCGGTCCCATGACTAACCCGGAGTTTATTGTTCCCTTCCTAAACTCTGGGCGCCCATAATTTTCGACACGACCAGCCTAGAAGCAGGTTATCCGTGTTCTGGAGCTAACTTGGATAGTAGAAGTAGATTCTGGAAGTCTCTTGGAGTTTTTAGTTTGTAAGCTATCAAATTTTGGAAGCTTTTGGTTTGAAGTCGATGGAGCTTTTGGATTGAAGGTGCTTATGTCGGATCATTTTGAAGACTCTGTTGTTGTTCCGCTATGGTGTTATTATTCTGTTATTGTATCATGTGTATAGCACTCTGGTGATGGTGGTTATTTGTTGTAATCAAAATGTTGTATCTTTGTGGTTATCAATGAAATCATCTTTTGTTTCCTCTATTTTTTATTCATCTAATGTTTTTATAAGCTCCACCGAACTGGAGTCTGACGTTTGAATCTCCGGCTTTTGAATACAAGTGAGGTATTTGATGTCGATTTTCGAACGCTAGATTTCGGCTCGTCGAATTTGGTATCAAAGCTAAAGGTTGAGTAAGAACTTTATCTTTGGAGTATAACACATTAGGTGACTCATTAGAGATAGGGTAAATGCCCTAGAATGAGTATCCCTAAGATATCCGTCCGTATGGCTAAGTAAATTCTCTTACTATTCATTGATAGTGAGTATAAGTGGAAGAAGAGGATGAGATAAGGGACAGGGGAGTACAACTACAAATGGTCGATACCTTGTAACAACAAGGAACAACTTTTCTCATCAATCTCCTTTGATCATCATCCAATTTTAATTCATCGTTCTCTGGCAGCTACAGAAAGAAGCTTTGGTGTGGTGGTGGCCCTGCGAATCATTGTAGAAAGTTCCTAATTCGTATTCTTTCCATCAAATTCCTATTATTTTAACTTTAATAAATTTTAAATTTTAATTAAATAAATTGGTTAATAAAATATGGAAATAAATTAGATTGTATCAATAAAATGATTTCGCTCAAAACCAAATTTGGAAATTTTGTTGTGATTTCTTGTGTGAATCCAAGTCCGAGGAGGGACTAGCTAGTGTATACTTCGGGATATTCTGACCTGAATTGAGTATCCATTTGTCTATTCTTTGGGGTCTCGATTTATTCTACGAATGGTTAGTTATCCCTTCGAACTAACCAATGCCTATGCATATTTCATAGATCTAGTGACCCGAGTATATTTCGTGAAGTGTTGAATAAGTTCATTATTGAATTCACTGTTGACATTCTGATTTGGTAAGCCAAATGCAGAATAGATATTCAGTTTGATCTGGTAAAACATTCTCCATCTATTCTTTGTTGTCTCCCTGTCTAGCAAATTTCGGGGACGAAATTTTCTTAAGGGGGAATCTGTAATGATTCCGGTTTTGAGTCAAATTTATTTGATAATTAAAATAAATTTTTGAATTAAATTATGAATTAATTTGATATTTTTTCAAATTAAATAAGATATGTGCCTGTTTATTTATATAAATAGATTGTAATTTGAAATTTGAATTTGAAAATCAAAAATAAATATTTTAGAAATAAATTGATTTTAAATACTCTATAGTTTAAAATTAATAAAAAAATTCTAATTATAATATATATGTGTGTGTGTCTCTCTCTGTGTATATATATATATATATATATATATATATATATATATATATATATATATATTTGGAAGTTACGATTTGAGATTAATATAACAAATTTCAAAAGGCTAATTTAAGTTTAATTCTTATACATATAAAATATATGTGGTTACTTAAAGTAAATGTATATAGACAAATATGTTTAATTAAAATAAAGATTTATAAAAAGTTATATAAGTGAAAATAATAAGAAAATGTATGAATACAAATGTAAAACAAGAATGAATAAAAGCTTATATATACAGATATCTTTTGAAATTTATGAGATAATACATATATAAATTGTATAAAAGGAAATACAAATAGAAAATTACATGAAAATATATTTAAAACATTTAAATGACATGTTTAAGCATTATAATAAGAAGAATAACAAGTGTAAGTGTTTTATAATGCAATTTGACATTTGTGAGTAAAATACAACATACATTAAACAAGTGTCACCTATTTTTAAATTTTCTTTTCATTTCAGAATAATGGATAAAATTAAAACAAAATTTATATATACTATTTCTCCTTTCTTTCTCATTTTCTTTCTATTCAAAGTTCATCAAAAATTTAAACCTGTACAAACCAGTAAATTATAATCAAAACAGAAAAATGAAACAAAACTACAAACCTGGAAAACAAATCAAAACAACTTATGTTCAAAAACAAATCTTTAGCCAAGATCATCTTAAAAAAATTCAAGGTCAAAAGCAAAAAAATCCAAACCTGAAGCATTTCAAATTAAAGTAGCAGATTCAAAACCTGAAGAAAATTTTTTTTACTCAAAACAAGCTCTGTAAAATCAAGGAGCATGCAAGATTCGACTTGGTTTTTCAAGCCTCGGTTCAATTAATAAAGCAAGATAATTCAACATCAAGTATACATTCAAAGATCAAGCAAGGTCAGATCAAAGATAAACATTAAAAATAAATTCCAGATCAAAGAAACTTCTCTGCTTCTCTGTTCAAAACCCATCCGGGTGAGTAAACTAACACACTTAAGCTTGAATCTGATAATATATCTTGGTATTCTAGGATTAATACTAGTTATTGTGGAAAATGATGTATGGATGTGAATATATCAGTGCATGTTTGTTATACAGGTATATATATATATACACCTGTTCTTCTGTTATAGGCTAGAAACAGAATCATAAATCAAAATCTCTGCTATCATTCTCTTATAGGCTTAGATGATTGAATGAAAAATGCTTAAATAAAGTAGATCTTAATTGTAAAAATATTTTTAAGAATAGTCAGTTTAAGTTTTTCTGGAAAATTGGAAATATACGGTGAAAACTTAAAATCTTGTCAATTTCAAGCATCATGGTTTCGAATTTCATTTACATCACCGAACTTGATTTCAAAAATAATGAACTTTAAGAACAAAATCAAGATTTTTAGTTTGGTAAATATTAGGAAGTTGCGAGTTGAATGGAAAGTCTATTTTGGGTACATTCTGGTGATCGGAGAAAGTTTGGGCCTCGGGGTTGTGGGCAAGGAAGGGTTGTAGGCTGGGGATTGGGGGAAAAATAGAGGAAAATTTAATGATGGCCGGAGTAGCCTGGTGGAGGCGAAGTAAGGTTTAAGATTCAAGTTTGGTCGACAATGTTGTTCGAGTACGTGCGACATCGACAGTTGATCGCACCAGGGGAAATTTATGCGTGAGGGTGTGGAGTGGTTCTGGGTTGACTGGCGTGGCTCCAGATGGTTGGAGGTGATGGCGCAGGGGAGTTATGTTGTACGAATTTGGTTCCAGTAGAATCAAACTAGCTAGATTTTGGCTTTTGGCAAGATTGGTGATTCTGGATGGTCGGGAGGCTAGGGTAGGTCGGCGTCGACTTGTGGAAGGTGGTGGCGACGACCAGAACGCCGGCGATCAGTGGTGCATATGCATAGTGTCAAGTTGTGTCAGTAGCTTGAGTTTGAAAAAAAAGTGGTTGCCTCGAACTCGACCTCGTGAAGTTTTGTTGCTGGCTCGAGTACGTGCTCGAGTATATTCGGGTGTGTGTTATCATGTTTATAAGTTTTAAAATTTAAAACAAAAACAAAGTATAAAAAGGAAAGAAAGGAAGAAACTTGGGAATAAGCTCGGGTAAATTGAGCATTGGCTCGGGTGGAAACCCGAAGTGGTCTTGGGTTTACGAATATAACATTTTTTGAAATTTAAAATAAAATTAAGTTTTTCAAATTTTAAATTTAATCAAGTCTTATAACATTTTCTTAATTAAAAGTTTGTACCAGTTTTGTTAATTAGTTAAAGTTTTCGAATAATTATTGTAAATTAATTAAGTTCAAGTGTTTTACTTCTTTATTTTAAATAAATTCTTAAGTTTATTTTAAATTAATGTTGTAATTAAGAAGTAAATCGAAAAGATAAAATGTTTTTAGTTGTTAATTAACTTAAAAATCTAAGTTAATTTATGGATTAATAATAATTTTGTTTCAAAGATCAAAGGTTTAAAGATTAAATGTTTTTAAAGTTAATTGATGGATAATTACTTTGAGTAATTGATTTAAAAGCTTTTACTTTGTGTAATTAAATTAAAGCTAATTACTTTGAGTAATTGATTTAAAAGCTAATTACTTTATGTAATTGATTATAAAGCTAATTACTTTATGTAATTGATTTTAAAGCTAATTACTTTGTGTAATTAAATTAAAGCTAATTACTTTGTGTAATTGATTTAAAAGCTAATTACTTTATGTAATTAAATTAAGTCTAATTAATTATTGTGATTAAATTAAAGAGTAATTAATGTAATTAGTTAAAGGATTTATTAATTAAGTAATTAATTAAAGGGTAATTAATTAATGATTAAAGGTGAATTAATAAATGATAAAAGATTAATTAATTACTTAAAGATAATTACTTAATGAAAGTAATTAAGGATAATTAATTAATGATTAAAAGTTGATTAATCAAGTGATTAAAAAATAATTAATTAAAGGATAATTATTTTGTGGGATTAATTAATTAAGGTAATTAATTTGAGGATAATTAATGAATTTGAGGTTTATTAATTAATGAAAGTAATTATGGGATGATTTATTAATTAAAGGTTAATTAATTAGTGTAATTAATTGAGAATAGTTAATTAAAGAATGATTAAATAATTAAAGGTAAATTAATTAATGATTAAGTTGATTAGATTGTTAATTAAAGTTGATTAATTAATAATTAAAGTTAATTAATTTATTATTAAAGGTTAATTAATGAATGATTAAAAGATAATTAATTAAAAAGGTTTGTAATTAATTAATGTTAATTAACAAGGATTAGTAATTTATTCATAAGTAATTAATCCAGTTTAAATTAATCAAGTGACAAATTGATCTTACCTATGGATGATTGGATTCGATTGAATGCTTTGAATTGTTTGATATCTCTAATGTGTGACATTCTGTGATATGAATTGTGTGAATTGAGCTATAAATTGTGATTTATTTATCTGTGATGAATCTACATATTTATTTGTTTATCTGTGAATGGAAGATAATCGTTGTAGGATTATACCGCTTATCGATATTGTAATGCTTAAATTGATGATGGTTGTGATATTGTATTGTTGTGTGCAAAACCCCTAGACCACACCACACACACACAAATATGGGTTGCACGAGGAAATCGGTCAAGGCGTAAATATTTTGAATTTAATATTATTTTATTCAAAATGGTGAAATGATGAATTTTGAATCCAAATGGTTTTGGAAATGGAATTTGGGTTTTATCGGAAAAGCTTTTGAAAAGGAAGTTTTGAAATTGAAATTTAGTTTGAATATAATATATCTTGTTTAAGTTTTGAAATTATTTTGGAACCTATAGTTTAAAAGGGTTATATAAGTTATACAATATATATATATATATATATATATATGAATTTAAAACCATTTTAAATGAATTGTTTTGGGGATTTGAATTTAATTCAAATAGAACTTTCCAGGAATACGGTAGTTCGGTGATTTTCCAATGTATACTGTGAAAGGCTATAACTTAGGTTAATTTAATCGGATTTTCCCGAAATGAAAAGCATTTGTTTTCAAATGATAATAGCTTTCATATAGAGAAAGAATTCCCAGTTTTGTTAAAAGGATTTCAAGTTTGAAATAGAATTATTTTGAAAGCTAGGAATGAAACTTTGTGAAAGATTGGTGAACATTGTTTTAAAATTGATGAGGATCTTAAAAGGGTGAATCTTTTGTGTTAAAAGATTAAGGTGGAAAGTTTTTAAAACCATACGAAGAAAAGTTTTTGGGCTAAAAGTGTGACTTAACTAATATCGCAATAAATCCATATGCTTTTAAAATAAGCGCTCATTATTCGGTTTAGCCGGGAGAGGACTTTGTGTCATATAATCCATTCCGAATAGTGATACGAAAATATGGATAACATTCGAAGACAGTGGTGAAGATCGAGTATTTTCGAGAATGATAGGATTACCTGTCGAAATTCTCTGTACTGAGTTGCGCCGGTATGGAGATCTCCATATGTGATGGGAGTCCGATCGGGATTGTGAATACCCGGATTGCAAGGGCTTCTTTGAAGTGCCTTCGGTTCTGTTCGAACCTGGAACGGACTTGTATGGTTGTATGTCTGACATTAAACTTTGAGATATAAAACTGATTTCTATCAAATATATTTCTGTTTAGTGGCGGAAAATTTATTCTCTTAGCTTAACACCCTTCTCTAAGACGTACGAGCTTAAAGGTAATGATCGAAACAGGAAGGATGCGGCAAGGTTACGGGGGTAGCGCCCCTTAGGGTATGTGCTTTTCCTTCTGGATAAAAAGTGGTATCATGGTATGGAGCCCAGATACTTAATTTATGTGGTTGTTGGAAAATTTTGGTGTTGAGGATCCTCGGATAAAGGTCGATCATGAAGGGGATGACATACTCATGACAGTTAGTTACCTCGTTATAGAGGTAACCCAGTCTTGTGTTGGCAGAGAGCTAGTTGTGTTCTCGGAGCGTCCCTCCAGAGGCGTACCCAATCGGTGAGGAAGTTCCTTAGCCTGACCATTGTTGGAAATATAATCACTCAATACGAGCCATGTACGGTTTTAGTTGTAGAACCTACCATTTAACATGGTAGCTATAGTAGGCATACTATAACGGTACGTATGCTGGCTAAGATTAATATTATACTTTCGAAATGTTTTCTACACTATGCACTAATAATAATATTAAAGAGTTTTTACGTATCAAGCATGTTTGACTGTCATAAGGAGAAATCTCCCCCAAGTGTGCGATTTCATTGTGTGCGTGCCGAGAGGCCTTATGGTAGTTTCATTTTCTAAAAAGAATAGCGAATTTCTTTTTATTTTATTTGTTCAAAATAAACTGTTTTTGTTTTCTCACACCAGTCCTATGACTGACCTGTAGTTTATTGTTCCCTTTCTAAACTCTGGATGCCCAAAATTTTCCACACGGGCAGCCTAGAGTCATATTTTCAAATAATCAAATAGTAGGTATAGCTTTGGTAATTTTTGGGGTCTGTGGTTTCGGGATCGCATTTGTTTCACTTCAAAATTGTGTACCGAGTTTGCTTCAGTTCAGCATGATGGTGATTCGAGCTTGGATTCTTTTGAGCTTTGGCATTGAAGATGTTATCTTTCCGCTGTTGTTGCCGTTTGTCTTCTGCAGTTCTTTCCGCTGTTGTATATCTTTTAGCTCTGATATTGATATTCAATTGTATCATTGTTGTATCAAATATTGTGTATCAATAAAATTATTCATTTCTGTTTTCGTTGTTTTGTTTACTCAATGTGTTATAAACTCCGACGATTTGGATTTCAACGTTTGAATCTACGGCATTCGAATACGAGTGAAGTATGGATGTCAATTTTCGAGCACTGAAATTCAGGTCGTCACATTATGCATCTTTTGTAGACACCATTGTACTTTGTGCATCTTTCGTAGATGCCATTAGCTTGTGTAGGGAGTTATATAGGGTCTCGCCTGCAGTAAGGTTTATGGAGTAGCAGGCCGATCAAAGGGTAGAATTAGGATTTCAGCTTAATTATAGGATTAGGAATTCAGCCTAATCAAAGCAGCTAACAATGACACGTGCAAACAATCAAAGTTAATCACTTGCGTTAATTTAGTTATTCGTATTTATTTCCAGCTTATTCCTTTTTCATCCTATTCTCTTTATTTCCTTTTATAACTAGAACTATTGCAAAGTCTATTATCTTTACTTTTCTTATATATGCTAGTAATTACTATCATTTAGCAAACTTTTAGTCTAACCCACTCCTCCATTATCCCCTTTCCCCTCGATAAGCAATCAGGGGCAACGGCGGTAAACTGAAGATTCTTGTGGACTTCTTTGGCATATATTCAAGCATTTTTTCCTTTTCTTCATTTCTATGTTTTAATTCTTTTATTGCAATGGAACTATTTGAATGATGTTTTATACTCTGATTTTATTGAGACTATGGTTTTTAATTTCACAAGATATGTATGGATATTTTGACATATGATGTATTTGTTATTTGGTGACTTATCTGGTTTTTAAAGTAATTATGAAGTTTTGTTTTAAATAAGTTACTATTTTAATTATTTCTGTCGTTTTTATCTATTCATGTCTTGTGAATCTTTGTCTCTACTAGCTTTAGTTATACCTACAACAAACCACACCTTTTAGTTGTGTCCTTTTGGTTATACTAAGGGGTGTGGAGTATTTCAGCAAGTACAAGAGGAAGTAATAAAATATTATTAACATGTTAATAGCCAAGCAAGGATACTATACAAACATAACGTAATAACTAATCCCAATCAGGTATGATAAATTTACTTATAATTTCTATAAGATACATATGCTCTTGTGTAAGTGTTCATACAGGAAGTATAAAGTATAAGCCAAGGGAAGCATCGTCACATAAATTGCTTACCCTACCGAACTTATTGGTGATCTCGTACAAGTACGCACGACAGCGGTGAAAAAGGTTGCTAATGAAACAAGCAACCAAGCAATCATATGGAATAAACATATCATGTCTACTATCCAGGAACAGGAGAATATAGACATGAATAAAATCAGATACAACAACGCATAAACATTAAAAGAATATTAGCTTCACACCACAAGTGCATGATCAACCCAGTTCAAAACTTCAGAAGAAACCACTTACCTAGCCAAATATTTTGGTGATTGACCTATGCAAGTATATATGGTGGTGATGAAGGAATCACTAGTGCATGGTAATTATATAAGGAAAATACATCGCAACCACCAGTTTTACTTGGCCAAACTAGAACTTATCAAATCCACGTGTCATGGAACCCCTGTATATTCCTATCCTTAGGGCATCTCGACATTCTTGGAACATTTATATGATGACATACATCCCTCAGGACATAGGGGCAAAGAGATTGAACTAGAGGTACCAAAGGCCTACCGGATAGAGATGAAAATCAGTAAGAGATCATGCTAGATGATCATATTACCAAGAAAGAATGAACTATGAATGCCAAACTATTAAACGATGTCTTGGAATCATCAATAAGATTTTTTCAAGTGGATAAGGCTTTTCAACATATTAGTAGTGGAAAACCTACCGAAAGGATGGGAATGTGGATATAGACATTTAGGGTTCTTGATAGCCATCACATGAGAAAGAAAGACAAGTTTGGATGAAAAAAAGAAAACTTTGAATTCTACGAAAGTATGCTTTGGGGGGTAAGTGTTGTGGGCATTTTTTCCCATAACATGGTGAATATGAAAAGACATCATGGAGCAAAGAAATAGCGAAAAGATGCATAATAAAAGCGCCATCGCGTAAGGTGAAGCATTAGGGGAAAAATCAAAATGGTCAAAAAAATATAATCAAAGCACTTGAAAATGTTTCTAAAGTCAGGATATGCATCTAGGTTGAAACTGCATCTCAATCTGAGCTATGGATTGGAAGATATGATCATCGTAATATTTGTCCAACACTTAATGAATTCGGGCCCTACCATGAAGAGCTACTACCTACTTCAAGCAAATGGAACATTCAAGGGCACTGGAATACTCTACTCAATGATATGTAATTATTGGTCCAAGTTTTGTTAAATTTTGACTTGAGATAAAAGAGTTAAGGCACAAAAACGTGTGCAGCTCGAGTAGTTGAGCACCAAGCTTCGAATGAGGAGTCAAGAGTAAGCATATTATTTTTATGGAACATAAGGAATTGTCCAGTAGGAAATCTACTTACTCGGTGCCTAACTATTTGCATTGTATGGAAACCATGACTAGGCAAGAGGAAGGGTAGCATGGGAAGCGAGCTAGAAGGCAAGGCTAATATGTAGATAAGGAAGCGCCCTCCCCCTATTCGGTATCCTAAGTTACCAAACAGAAGTCCTTGTTTGGTAGCCTAGGGTACCAAATAGAGTTTTATGTTCGGTAGGTACCGAACATGATATCATGTTCGGTACTCAAGGTATCGAACAAGGGATTCTATTCGGTGCTAATAGGTGTTGAACAGAACCACAAGCTTAGCAAAGAAGGGGAGGGATTTTGACCATGAAAGACCGCATCGAGAGAGAGCCGAACTAAAGACCAAGGAGGGAACCGAATGGAAAAGGGAAATTTAGGAACCCGGCCAGCAACGTAGCCATGTGCATAATGTCGAATCAAACTCCCCTGGAAAGTGCTCATAGCCGAACCAAACAGTCCACATACGGAATGAAATCTGCATATATTTGGAAATTATCAATTGTATTCCTAATACCTATGAATATTCATCTGGGCAAGATATACATGGAGATTGCTTGATTCATCAAATTGACCACCATACCTCTCCACTCCTATAAATATCAAAGCTTCCAACAACAATGAGGGGCAACTCGGGAGAGCCACATAGTAATGGCAGACAAGTCAAGAAAAGCTGGGATCTACCTAGCATGATCTCCCTAACAGGAGCAGCCCGGCAAGATCTTCCTAGCAGAAGCAGCCTAACAAGATCTTCCAAACAGGAACAACCTAGCTGAATCTCCATAACAGGAGCAGTCTAATAGGATCAGCCTAGCAGGATCTCCCTAATAGGAGCAATCTACCATAAACAACCTAACAGGATCTCCCTAATAGGAGCTGCATGGCGGGAATTTCCTAGAAAGATCTCCCTAACAAGATCTACCTAGTAGGAACAATCTAGTTGGAATAGCTTAATAGGAATAGCCTAAAAAAGACAGTCGAACAGGAATAGGCAGGCGGGATCAACCGAATAGAAATAACGGAACGGGCTCACTTAAGCTATGTATTACTGTCTTTAGAGCTAAAAATCATTGTATTTTGTATCTTAGGGCACTGTGTCAAATATTAATAAGAAGAATAATGTAAATGGATAGTGGATGTAAACATATTCTGGCCAAACCACTATAAATCTTTGTGTTCTTTATTTTACTGCAATTTACTTTCTATGTAACCTAACATGATCTGCTCTACGAAAATCAATCATAATACAAATATAACAGTTTTATTATACACCCAGTATCTACAACGCTATAATAAATAGATTAGAGAATGAGAAATGCGGACTGCGGATCTTAAGGCTAGGATAAAAACTAGAGGGGGTGAATAGTGTTTTAAGGAATTATTAAATCTTTTTGAGTTTTTGGTAATTTAAACACAAATGTATGCAATATTCAGACATAGATATGATCGCAGAATCAAACACAGATGCAAAAATAAAGTAAAAACAGTAAAGGAAAGAACACACCGGATTTTATACTGGTTCGAAGTTACCCAACATCCAGTCCCGTACACAAGTACGGATTTCCTTTCAAAAGCAATCTTTACGATTACACCCTCGATTTCAAGGCAACGAGGTACACCCTCCAGATTCACAATCCTCTGGGTAGAGATACTTGATTTCCTGGGCAACAAATTCACCCAATTGATTTCCAAGGCTACAATCACACATTTTCTCGCTTGATTGATTTCCAAGGCCACAATCACACTTTTTCTCGTTTAATTGATTATAAAGAAGCCTATAACTCTGAATAGCACTGAGGATCTTGATGAGATAGTGGTAGAGAATCAAACTAGAGATAATCTAGTTAGATTCAATGTTTTATTTCGGCAGAGTAATGGTAGGAATGTGTATAAAGAAATATGGAAGAAGAAGAGAAATGATAACCAAAAAATATGAATAAAAATTCATTGAAAACAACCCCTACTTATAGAAGAACAACAGCCATGTCCATTCGTGAAGAGATATGACAAATAGACACTTCTTGTGAAATTTAAATTTTGAAATTAGCTGACACTATGTCGACATGGGTATACTGAGTATGTTGACATCCCAAAGGAAATTTTAGTGCTTTGTTTTTCTTTTAAAATAACTTTAAAACTATTTTAAACTTTTATAATTATACTTAACTATAGTTAAAATCCATAAATAAATATAGAAAATAATATATACAGATAAAATTTTACTATCATTTTATATTTAAATCTAAGTATAAATATTAAAAGTTAAATATACTATTAGATATAGTTTTAAAACTAAGGATAATTTGACTTTGAAAATAAAGATTATTTTGAGGCTAAAAGTATTTAAAATCAAGATAGATGTTTTTGATTCTTTTAAAAAGAAGGTTTTGAAATCATTTTGAAAACAAGGTAATTTTGTAAAATCATTTGAATAAAAAGTTAGCGGATACAAAACAATGTTCCACTAGATTTTTCGTAGGTTCCATCCTACTTAGGGTCCCATCCCTTTAACGGGCTAAAAGTGGATTCCATTCCACGAATAAATTGGATTTTAAGATGCCAGTGCTTTTCTAGGAGTTTTAACAAAATTCCTAAAAAAATAAATTACTTGAAATCTTAAACTCTTGATAATCTTTATACTCTTGATACTCATGAGTCTTCAATCTTGATATCTTGAATCTCTACACTGTACAGTCTTCATTCTTAGTACATGCATGGTTATATCCGGCATATACATATATATCTAAACTATACTGTTAGTATTTATATTTAATAATCTATTCTAAGGTTGCTGTCATCAAAACCATCATCTCACAGACTAACAATCTCCCCCTTTTGATGATGACAACCTTTGTTTATAAAATATTACTTCTTTCCTAATAACTCCCCCTAAAACTAATAACTCCCCCTTAATCTATGCCTAACTAACCTATTTTATATTTCTCCCCCTTTGTCATCAACAAAAAAACTAACTCCAAATATACAACTCCAAACATACAACTCCAAACTATATGACTCCCCCTAAATCTAATACTCTATGACACGTGATTATAATGATAGTGTTATCATAAATAATCAACACTTAGATCTAAAACTAAAACTTAATCCTAAACTACTAACTATCCTAAGTATATAATAATATTTTTAATAGAACACATATAAGAACACAAATTATTTATTAATCATATAGTTATATTTATATTTTCGTGGGAAACGTAAGAAAGAACATACAACGATAGGGAAAAAGAGAAAAGAAACTAATGATTGTCTTTGAAAATGGGAGATCTATGAACCGAACAATTTGGATAGTGGAAACAGAAATTTCCACGTTGTTTGACAAGATTTCCATTTTTGTCAAAACACACTTCACCAACGCAAATGACTTTGTCGTCATCTTCCGTGTGCACTTCTTCCATGAGGACTTCTTCTTCTTCTTCCTCGGCGGCCTCTTGTACTTGATCTCCTGAAGAGTTTTCATCAAACAAGATCGGGTTAGTGTGATTGTCCATTAGAAATTTTTGTAAATTCCTAATGATTTTTCCTTGCCTCTCTTGTTCTTTAGCCATTCATGTTGAGTCAAGATTTTTATAAAGTTTTGATTTCTGACAAAGGGATAAGACATGATCGACAAAAAGAAGTTATTTCGGACACAAAGAGATCCATATGTTAGAGGTTGATTATTTGGTATAATTAGTAATATTATTTATGTTAAAATCTATCCTCAAATAATCGTATAACTTCAATTTTCTTACATATGTATATATATGAATAAATGCACATTAGCTGTGCAAACTGGACTAAACCGGTCGACCGGTTAAAATATGGCGGTCGACCGTTTATGCCCAGAATGCACAGATAACGTGCACAAGTGACCATAACGTATATATATTCAAATACCTGTCTACCGGTCCTTTTTGACCTGTCGACCGTTTTCAAACAGAAAGCAACCTTTCGTATAGACACTTCCTTTTCTTCAATGGTTGCCTCTCTTTCTCTTCACTAATGATCATGACCTTTGCTTGTACCTTTTCACAAAGGGTTATGACTGTTTATTTCTTATATAAACATCATGAAATCATTATTCCAATTAACCAATTTCTATTATTCTAATCTCTATTCTATTGATCTCAATCTTATACTTTCAAAGCGCTCAAATTGCTCATATTCTATCATATATCGTTTTTGAATCCTGAATTTTATTTAACATTCTTTTGATTCAATACGATATCCACTTCCAAATCTTCATATATACAAATATTCTATTTGAGGATAAGATTATAGGAAGTTTGTACTATAAGTGAAAAAATAGTGTTAGCAAGAACACATACCGTCACCAAACAATTATTTTCATTTGTTGAAGTCCTCTTGTTATTAGAGGCAAGTGTTGAAGTCCTCAGTGTTGTAAGAGGCAAGTATTGAAGTCCTCAGTATATTAGAGGTATGAAATCCCGTTCGTCTGCTCGGGTGTTGTAAACCTGTTCCTCCGGGTGAAGCGAGGTAGTTAGTAGTGAAAATCCAGATAGAAGTCTGGGACTGGACTTAGGACGGTGCTTCGAACCAGTATAAAAATCTCTGGTGTGATTTTTCTATTTTTATTTACTTTGCTATTATCATCTATTTCCGCATTTATATTATATTCCATATTACACGATCCGTTTGTACTATGTTAGCACGTACACTGCATTTTTTACACTTCACTTGTGAAAATCCAGATAGAAGTCTGGGACTGGACGTAGGTCGGTGCTCCGAACCAGTATAAAAATCTCTGGTGTGATTTTTCTATTTTTATTTACTTTGCTATTATCATCTATTTCCGCATTTATATTATATTCCATATTACACGATCCGTTTGAACTATATTCGCACGTACACTGCATTTTTTTACACTTCACTTGGTATCAGAGCAAGGGCATCATATTACCGTAACACAGTTATTTGATATATTCTTGTAATATGGCAAATAACGCAAGTACTAGCACTCAAAACACCACTTACATGGAAGGTCAATCGACACAAAGACCTCCATTTTTCAATGGTCTTAACTATAGTTATTGGGCAACACGTATGTCATTCTTTATGCAATCAAATAGTTATGATGCCTGGAATGCTACTCAAAAAGAAATAGTGAATCCAACAACTGATTATTCAGAATGGACTGCGGCTGAGAAAACGGCAACAGCCGTAAATGCAAGGGCCATAAACATGTTGTTTTGTGCATTAGACCAAAATGAATATAACAGTGTTAGTATCTGCACTACTGCATATCAAATTTGGCAAACGCTGAAAACCACTCATGAAGGTACTAACAAGGTTAAGCAAGCCAAAATAGCCATGCTGAAAAGTCAATTTCAAAATTTCAAAATGAAACCAAATGAGACAATCAATGATATGTATTCACGGTTTTAAACTATCCACCATGCACTTATTGGCTTAGGACAAAAGCATTCTGATTTTGATGTTGTCTCAACAGTCCTACATTCTCTGACTAGTGAATGGGAAGGAAAAGTATTAGCAATTGAAGAAGCTAATGACCTTTCTGTCACGAAGCCAGATGAATTGATAGGAAATCTAATGTCCTACGAAGCTAATTTGCAGACTAGAAAGGAACAAAAAGAAGAAAAGAAAAACGTGGCATTCCATGCTGAAAAGGACGAAAATGAATCAGAATCTGAAGATGAAGATCTGGCATTCATAGCAAAGGTTTCAAAAAATTCCTAAAACAGCGAAAAGCCAGTCGTTATAACAGAAAGAAATCTGGATCAAATAAACCAATATCATCCTCTGAAGAATGCTTCAACTGTCACAAAAAGGGGCACATGCACAAGGATTGTCCAGAGCAAAAGAAGAAGTCAGAAAATGACAAATTAAGATATAAGAAGGACAAATCAAAGAAACGAGCATTCTCGATAACATGGGATGATACAGACTCATCAGAAAGTGAGAATGATACGGAAGATGAACAAGCAAATGTCTATTTCATGGCAACAGAAGATGAGGTACAAATTCCTACATTTGATGAAGTACTTGATATAAATGCTGAATTGATAGTCAAATATAAAGACATGAAACGAAAGCTAAGAGAAGCCAAAGTAGAATTGAGTAGAGTAGAATTTGAACGAGATATGTTAAAAGACGAGAAGAGAATATTAGAAGAAGAACTTGAAAAAATTTCAAGAATCATCATCTAATATTGATTCTCAATTATCTCTTTTGAGTCAAGAAATTGAAACTCAAAAAGAGAAAAATGATGCTCTCACTACTAAAAATTATGAGCTTAAGGCAAAAGTCAAAACTCTGGACCTAGAAAAGGCTAGTTTACAAACTAAGTTAGATAACATTACTCAAAATGTTTCTAACTTTAACAAAGGTCGAGAAAATTTGACAAAAATCATTGAAAGTTCACAATCTATTTCGGATAAACAAGGTTTGGGATATAAGAAACAAGAAACCAAGAAACATCTTGGTAATAAAAGGAAGAAGAAAGTACAAAAAACTGAAGCTAAGAAAAATCTTAGTTTATTGTATTCCAAACCAAAACCAGTTGTGAAATTTCAAAAGAAAAATGTCAAGACTATCAAAATATGGGTTCCTAAAACAAATAACAATTTTATTAGGAACAAATATATTCAGAATTTCATGAATACTATGCATCTTAATATTAATTATGTATATAAAGAGGATACCAGACCCGTATGGGTTTGGACTCCTAAGACCTAACTCTTAGGACCCCATAAAAAGTGGGTACCATGGACTTAATTTTATTTTTTGCAGGTCCCACTTAAGAAAAGAGGAAAGTGGATATTGGACAGTGGTTGCTCGAAGCATATGACTGGAGACAAGAGCTTATTGACAAATATTACATATTCAGATGGTGGCTCCGTCGCTTTTGGAGATAATTCAAAAGGCTATATCATCGGCAAAGGCGATGTGAGTAATTGCGGTACATCTAACTTACCTCTCATTACTAATGTCATGCTAGTTAGAAATTTGAAACATAATTTACTTAGTATTAGTCAGTTATGTGGCAAGGGTTTTACAATTTCCTTTTCGAATAATAAGTGTAGTATTTTAGATAAAGACCATAATTTAGTTTTCGAAGGTTAATAGAGACAGAAATATATATATATTCTGAATATGAATATTAATCATAATTCAGATTTGTGTCTTGTGGCTAATGATAATGATCCATGGCTATGGCACAAACGCTTCTGTCATATAAACTTCAGAACTATTGACAAGCTAGCCAAAAACAATCTAGTTAGAGGACTACCCGAAATGAGTTTTAAGGTTAACAACATTTGTGATGCATGTCAACTAGGAAAATTGACCAAATCATCTTTCAAATCCAAGAAAGTCGTATCAACATTACAACCACTTGAGTTACTACATATGGATTTATTTGGACCTACTAGGGTTCAGTCAATAAATCACAGTCAATATGTGCTTGTAATTGTTGATGACTTCTCCCGTTACACATGGACATTTTTCTTAAAAAACAAAAGTGACACTTTCGATTATTTCAAATCTTTCGTCAAAAGAATTCAAAAATTAAAAGGGATTAAAGTTAAAAATATAAGAAGTGATCATGGCGGATAGTTTGAAAATAATGAACTTGAACATTTTTGTATAAAGAAAGGTATATATCCACAACAAAACGGAGTTGTAGAACGGAAGAACCGAACGTTACAATAATGTGCAAGAACATTATTAAATGGAACCACCTTACTAAAACATTTTTGGGCAGAAGCCGTCGCAACTGCCTGTTATGTTTTAAATCGTGTGCCCATAAGACCTCTTACCAAGAATACTCCTTATGAATTATTTAACAAAAGAAAGCCTAGAATCTCATACTTCAAAGTTTTTGGTTCCAAGTGCTTTATTTTAAATAAGAAAGACCAGCTTGGCAAATTCAATCCAAAAGCCGATGAAGGAATATTTGTCGGTTATTCGGAACGAAGCAAGGCCTATCGTATATTTAATAAACGAACCAAAACTATTGAAGAATCACTTCATGTCTCTTTTGATGAATTCTATCAGCATCCTCAAACTATTTCATATGATGCCGAAACAATAGTCACTGACAATCCAATCATCACAACTGTTGATTTTGACTCGGAAATAATTATTGAGAATATTCCTCAAATATGTGAGTTACAATCACCACCAAGAATATTAAGAGACCATCCGGCCCAAAATATAATTAGTGAAGTAACATCACATGTCAGAACAAGGAATCAACTCAACCAAATGGGTCATGTCGCTTTTCTCTCAAAAATCAAACCTAAGAATCCAAAAGAAGCTGCTATAGACGATTACTGGATCATTGCCATGCCGGAAGAACTAAATCAGTTCGAGCGCAATGACGTTTGGGAACTTGTTCCAAGACCAACTGATCAGTCAGTTATTGGTACTAAATGGGTCTATAAAAATAAGGCTGACGAACAAGGAAATATCACCAAAAATAAAGCAAGATTAGTAGCACAAGGGTATAATCAGGAAGAAGGTATCGATTATGAAGAAACTTTTGCACCAGTTGCTCGACTAGAAGCTATTAGAATCCTATTATCTTTTGCTTGTCACAATAATTTCAAACTTTATCAGATGGATGTCAAAAGTGCTGTTCTCAATGGATTTATCAAAGAGAATGTCTATGTCGAACAACCTCCTTTGTTCGTACATGAAAAATATCCTGACCATGTGTTCAAACTTAAGAAAGCTCTGTATGGCTTAAAACAAGCACCTCGTGCTTGGTATGAACGACTACGTAGCTATCTTATTAACTCAGGATTTCAAATAGGCAAAGTCGATCAAACTTTGTTTATCAAACATTCTCAAAAGGATATTCTAGTTATCTAGATATATGTAGACGATATCATCTTTGGTTCAACAAACGATAAACTCTGCAAGGAATTTGCAAGTATTATGACCAAAGAGTTCGAAATGTCTCATATGGGAGAACTATCATATTTTCTTGGACGTCAAATCAAACAACTTCCGAATGGTATCTTTATTAATCAAGAAAAATACTGCGGAAATCTTATCAATCGCTTCGGGTTAGATAACACATCTGGTAAACCTACTCCTATGAGTACAACTACACATCTTGAAAAAGATGAAAAAGGTAAGAGTGTTGACCAGAAACTTTATCGAAGCATGATTGGTTCTCTTCTTTATCTTACAGCAAGTCGTCCAGATATAATGATGAGTGTTTGTCTATGTGCACGCTTTCAAGCAAATCCAAAGGAATCACGTCTACGAGCAGTGAAACGTATAATTCGTTATCTTAATAATACCAAAGATTTCGGTCTTTTTTATCCAAAAGAATGTCCATTTGAATTAGTATCATATAGTGATGCTGATTTTGGAGGCTCTCGAACGGATAGAAAGAGTACAAGTGGTACGTGCCATTTTATAGGAAAATCACATGTCTCTTGGTTTAGTAAGAAACAAAATTGTGTTTCACTATCAACATGTGAAGCTGATTATATATCAGCAGCTCTCGCTTGTACTCAAGTAATATACATGCAACAAACACTTTAAGATTTTGATATTCATTTATCAAATTCTATTATATACTGTGATAACTCAAGTGCTATAAATCTTTCTAAGAATCCAGTGAATCACTCCAGAACCAAACACATTGATATCCGTCATCATTTCCTTAGAGACAATATCGAAAAAGGAAATATATGTCTCAAATATGTCCAAACTGATAACAACTAGCGGACATTTTCACTAAGCCTCTACATGAGTCTAGTTTCATTAAAATTCGTAGAGAACTTGGTTTAATTTCTAAAAAAGAACTTGATAAGTAATAATGTTATATTCTTAAGTTCTTTTCGGATTATTTTTGCTATTGCTATATTTGGAAATTGAATATGAGCTTTTAATTGTTCTATGGCCAAGTTTGCATGTCAATTCTCATCCACAAGCTTATAAGATTTATATATATATATATATATATAAGCTTGACAAAAATAATGTTTTTATCACCTCTTATACGAACCTAAAAGTTTATATATAGTTCATTATGGCACATATTTGTGATTAGTGTGCTCAAAAATCCCATATTTCAGCCACAAGTTCTGAGCCAGAAGAATATTACTCTCCTGAAACTCCAAAACACAATTCAAAGTGTCATCATCATTGCATTCATTCTCCTGGAAATATGCCTACTTTGAAACGAGCAAAGAAAGTGTTGTTTTGTTCACCCAATACCAGAGAGAAGATAAATGAGATTCATTATTATCAAAAACATCAAATCGACCTTCAAAGACAGCTGCATTATGAGCAACAACTGACTACGGAACGTCTATCTCTTCCAGAAAGAAGGGCATCATTCTTTTGTGGTTCAAACAAACATGGCGTATACGAGCCACTGCCTTATGCACCTTCATCCTCTAGAAGCCCAAATTCATGGGATAAAAACTATGCTCAGAATGAAGGAGCGAAAGAAAAGTGGTCGCCATGGAAACCACGCATTACCGATGTCAAAGAAGAGACTTTCGATCATAATTCCTCTACCTCTCGTTAAATCTGTTTTAATATTATGATTGTATTCTCGTTTATATATATATATATATATATATATATATCATGTTTTTGCATAAAATCAATATTATTTGGATTGTTTAACAACACAGAAATTCATGCAAGCAAGAACAACAACTCACAGGCAAACCAGTCGGCCGGCCAAAATCCACCAGTCGACCGTTTTGGTCTCTGTATGAAAACAGTCGACCGGTGATTTAGAGGCGGTCGACCGGTTTCGTGATGTTTGGTTTTTTAAAAAGGTACATACGGTTATTTCTTCACTCCCTCTCTTCATTTATTTTTTTTAACAACCTCTCATAACCCTAAAAATAAAATCTTCTACCAATCTCTCCAACAATGGCTCCTCCACAAAAGAAATTAAAACAAGCTTCTACCTCCGAAACACAACCAATTGATCTCTCTATCAAGAAGTGGCTTGTAGATCCAATTGCAGTCAAAAGATGGAATGAGATGAAGGATTTTACAATCCATCCGAGTTCTTTTACTAAATTTTCCGATTTCTCTATTTATCGTATTCTTAGTTTAGCCAAGGAAGCAGACATTGAAAACCTAATTGACTTTGATCAAAACAATGTGGAAATTAACCATGTAATGATCAAATTATTCTACGCTAACCTAAATTTAGAGAAAAACAAGCCCGAAAATCCTAATTATTGTCTTTGGTCAATTGTTTGTAGCAAAGAAGTGTTTATCTCATGTGATAGGATGGCAACCGTTCTTGGTTCTTCATTTTTTGGTGAAAAATTCTCAAGTAATTTTTGCAATGTTCATGTCCGTAATCAAATTAGCCATCAATTTATTGAAGATGACAAGGATAGCACTAAGTCTATGGGTCTACGGCCTTCTGCAAGAATTCTTCACTATACTCTTGTGCACTCTCTTTTACCAAGAATAGGAAATTTTGATGCCGTCTATAAAGAAAATTTCAAGGCATTATACTCAGTCTATGGGGTTATTCGTATAAATTGGATTGGTATGATCTTTGATGAAATCTTGAAAGTAAATGATACCACTAGACCACACTTGTTCTATAACGAGTATATTATGCGTCTCTTGCTTGATTGTGGCATTGAACCTCCCAAGTCTTCTATTTCCAAACCAAAAGTCATCAACAAAGCTACAATTACAAGAATGAAGCTTCCCGCTCCATACTTTAATATTATGCCTTTTGAACAATGGAAAGAACAAGAACATAAAGAAGCTTCATCACGTCCATCTCGTCCTAAACCTGAGGAAGTTAAACTCTTACGATCATCTTCCTCAACAAAAGAATCACTTGAAATTATTGCTCGAAATCAATTCCTTCTCGAAGCACGACTTAAGCGCATGGATACAAAAATGGATAAACGCTTTAACAAACTTGAGTCCTTCTTCGTTTCTATATGGGAAGCAATATCTTGTGGTGCATCATCTTCTTCAATGCAAGCTTCATACCCTAGCAAGCTCCTAGCTCCTCCTACTTTTGCTCGGACATCTTCGGAGGAGGGTACAAGCTCGGGAACTAGTCATGAACATCGACACAGGAAATCTCAGCTTGTTGAAGAAGAAGAAGACGAGGGTGAGACGGAGTTAGAATAGTTTTTTTTAGTCTATCTCTTTTTATCTTTTATGTGTACCTATGACTTTAGCTTTTGCTTTAAAGACATTATCTGGCACTTGTACTAAATAGTGTCATGTTTAAATTCGTACTAGACTTATGTGTATTATAATTTTGTGTGAATGTTACTCTTGATCTATGGTAGTAGTTTTATGTTGCTTATAATCTCTCCATTTAAACAACTCCTTTTTGTCGATGACAAAGGGGGAGAAAATTGTGCTAACAGTATATATACAGGACATAATCTCAGGGGGATATCATATACAGGGGGAGATTCATAACTATGTTGTCATCAATCAAAAAGGGGGAGAATGTTGAGTCAAGATTTTTATAAAGTTTTGATTTCTGACAAAGGGATAAGACGTGATCGACAAAAAGAAGTTATTTCGGACACAAAAAGCTCCATATGTTAGAGGTTGATTATTTGGTATAATTAGTAATATTATTTACGTTAAAATCTATCCTCAAATAATCGTATAACTTCAATTTTCTTACATATGTATATATATGAATAAATGCACATTAGCTGTGCAAACTGGACTAAACCGGTCGACCGGTTAAAATATGGCGGTCAACCGTTTATGCCCAGAATGCACAGATAACGTGCACAAGTGACCATAACGTATATATATTCAAATACCTGTCTACTGGTCCTTTTTGACCTGTCGACCGTTTTCAAACAGAAAGCAACCTTTCATATAGGCACTTCCTTTTCTTCAATGGTTGCCTCTCTTTCTCTTCACCAATGGTCATGACCTTTGCTTGTACCTTTTCACAAAGGGTTACAACTGTTTATTTCTTATATAAACATCATGAAATCATTATTCCAATTAACCAATTTCTATTATTCTAATCTCTATTTTATTGATCTCAATCTTATACTTTCAAAGCGCTCAAATTGCTCATATTCTATCATATATCGTTTTTGAATCCTGAATTTTATTTAACATTCTTTTGATTCAATACGATATCCGCTTCCAAATCTTCATATATACAAATATTCTATTTGAGGATAAGATTATAGGAAGTTTGTACTATAAGTGAAAAAATAGTGTTAGCAAGAACACATATCGTCACCAAACAATTATTTTCATTTGTTGAAGTCCTCGTGTTATTAGAGGCAAGCGTTGAAGTCCTCGGTGTTGTAAGAGGCAAGTATTGAAGTCCTCAGTATATTAGAGGCGTGAAATCCCATTCGTCTGCTCGGGTGTTGTAAACCTGTTCCACCGGGTGAAGCGAGGTAGTTAGTAGTGAAAATCCAGATAGAAGTCTGGGACTGGACGTAGGACGGTGCTCCGAACCAGTATAAAAATCTCTGGTGTGATTTTTCTATTTTTATTTACTTTGCTATTATCATCTATTTCCGCATTTATATTATATTCCATATTACACGATCCGTTTGTACTATATTAGCACGTACACTGCATTTTTTTTACACTTCAATTCAAAGTTGCATCACTTAGATTTCAGTCATTAACTGAAGAGCATCATTAAGAGAATCCTCCATTTTCGTCACACAAGCGAGCGTTGTTCGTTGAAACGGTTTAGAAGTATGAGAAGGGAAAGAAAAGGTTGAATTTTCGTTTGATTTGGAAGAGGTGGCCATTGATTATTTAATTTCAAAAGATAGAACAGAGAAATAACAGAAAGAATGAATAGAATTTCGAAAATAAGAAGAATATATAATCAATTATTTGAATTTTGGTGGGAAAAATTTCAACAAAATAAAAAATTGTTGTATGTCGACATGGGGTACAAGGGGATGTTGACATGGTTCTTGAATTTTTGTTTTTAAATTTATTTTGATCTAACTTTTAAATATACTTTATTATTTATATTTTTATATTTTAGTTATTGAACAAATACCTAATTCTCTCCTTAATTTAGTAAATATAGATTCATTTAAGGTTTTGTTAATATATCAACAATTTGATTCTCCGAACTAATATAATCTAGAGTACTTACTTCCTTATTTATATTATCTCTGAGAAAATGATGTCTTATATCAATATGTTTAGTTCGAGCATGTTGAGTAGTATTTTTGCATAAATTTACCGCACTTGTATTATCACAATAAATTGGTGATTTTGAGATATTTAAACCATAATCTTTTAAAGTTTGTTGCATATATATTACTCGAGAATAAGCCAAAGCAGCAGAAATATATTTTGCTTCATTTGTTGATAAAGAGACTGTGTTTTGCTTTTTACTAAACCAGAAAATCAGAGAATTCCCCAAAAAGTGACAAGTTCCACTTGTACGTTTTCGGTCTGATTTACAACCAGCATAATCATCATCACATAAGATATTAAGTCAAAAGAATCATTTTTAGGGTAAAATAAGCCATAATCAGAGGTGTGTTTAACATACCTTATGATCCGTTTTACGGCTTTAAGTGGGTCTCTTTAGGTTGGGATTGATATCTTGCACAGAGACAAACACTATGCATGATATTAGGTCTACTAGCAGTAATACAGAGTAGTGATTCAATCATTCCTCTATATAATTTTTGATCTACATCTTTCGAGAGATCTTCTTTACTAAGGTACTCATTGGTTGCCATGGGAGTGGGTTTTCCACTCGCAGTAGTCAAACAAAATTTACTAGTTAGATCTTTAGCATATTTTTCTTGACTAATAAAGATACCATTATCTAATTGTTTTATTTGTAATCCAAAAAAGAAGTTTAATTCACCCATAAGACTCATCTCAAACTCTTTTGTCGTTATTTCAGAAAATTCTTTATTCATTTCAAAATTAGTTGATCTAAAAATGATATCATCTACATAGACTTGTACTAGCTGAATATCATTTTTATTTCTTTTAACAAAAAGAGTATTATCTACTTTACCAATTTCAAAGTTTGATTGTAATAAGTAAGATCTTAGTCTATCATACCAGGCTCTAGGAGCTTGTTTTAGACCATATAGAGCTTTCTTAAGTTTGTAAACATGATTTGGTAATTTTTTGTTTTCAAAAAGTGGTGGTTGTTCAACATATACTTCTTCTTTTACAAAATCATTTAAAAAGGCACTTTTGACATCCATTTGAAATAATTTGAAATTACTATGATTTGCGAAAGCAAGTAGAATCCTAATGGCTTCTAATCTTGCTACGGGAGCAAAGGTTTCATCAAAATCTATTCCTTCTTCTTGACAAAAACCTTGAGCGACTAATCGAGCTTTATTTCTAACTACCTCTCCTTGTTCATTCATTTTATTTTTATAAACCCATTTAGTTCCAATTATAGATTTATTTTCAGGTCTAGGAACAAGTTCCCAAACATCATTTCTAGTAAATTGATTTAGTTCTTCTTGCATAGTCAAAATCCATGAATCATCAGTTGTTGCTTCTTTTGGATTCTTGGGTTCAATAACTGATATAAAACTACATTACTCATTTGACTTAATTGATTTCTAGTTTTAACAACAGATTGCATATCTCCTAGTATATTTTCAATAGGGTGATCTTTTAAAAGTTTAGCCCTTTTATTAGGATGATTAATTTCATTATAAGTTTCAGTTGACTCTTGATTTTGAGTGATTAAATCCTCTTCATCATTTGTATCTTCAAAATTTTTGAGATTTTCATCGAACGAAACATGCATTGTTTCTTTAATGGTGTTAGTTCTTGAATTAAATACTCTGTATGCTTTACTTTTACTAGAATATCCGATAAAGATACCTCTGTCAGATTTAGGATCAAATTTATCTAAGTTATCTTTAGCATTTAAAATAAAACATTTACTTCCAAAAATTCTAAAATAAGATACTTTAGGTTTCTTCTATAAAGAAATTCATAAGATGTCTTATCAGTTAAAGGTCTAATTAAAATTCTATTTAAAATATAACAGGCGGTAGCAACTGCTTCTGTCTAAAAATACTTTGGTAATTTACTATCTGAAAGCATAGTTCTCGCACACTCTTGAATCGTCCTATTTTTACGTTCTACTACTCCGTTTTGTTGTGGAGTTTTTGGAAATGAAAAATTATGAATTATTTCCTTTTTATTGCAGAATTCCTCAAACTATTCATTTTCAAATTCACCACCGTGATCACTACGAATGGTTATAATTTTTAGAGAAAGTTGATTTTGATCCTTTTTGTAAAGTTCTTAAAACTTCAAAAGTATCACTTTTATGCTTCAAAAATATTGTCCATGCAAATCTAGAATAATCATCCACATTTACAAAAACATATTTACTACGATTTATTGACAGAATTTGAGATGGACCAAATAAATCAAGGTGAAGTAAATCAAGAGGTTTTGGGGTTGAAATCGTATCTATTAATTTAAAGGAACTTTTTTTAAGATTTCCTAGTTGACATGCATTACATAGACTATCTACTTTAAGATTCATTTTAGGGAGACCTCTTACTAGATCATGTTTTGACAGTCTAGAGAAGAGTTTGAAATTCAAATGCCCAAATCTCCTATGCCAAAACCAATGGTCACTTTTATTTTCCAAAAGACATAGGTTATCATTTGAAACATTCATACTAAGAATATAAATATTCTTTTTCCTAACTCCCTCAAATATTATGGTTGTATTATTATCTTCAATGTGACACTTATCTTTTTCAAATTTAAATTTATATCCTTTATCGCAGAGTTGACTTATACTTAGCAGATTATGTTTCAGATTCTTAGCTTGCAAAACATTAGTAATAATTGGAGTTTCAAAGTTACCGGCTTTGCCGATGCCAATCACATATTTTTTTGAATTGTCTCCGAAGTTAACCAGTCCTTCTCTTTGTATATTATATCATTCAGCATATCTGGATTGCCAGTCATGTGTATAGAACATCCATTATCAAGTATCCATTCGTTTTTTTTATTTGCATAATTTGCCCGTTGTGGATTGATTCCTCAACTCCCATAAAGCATGTTTCCTGCACATCAAACAATTTTGGTAGACAACTTGTATTTGAACATTGATTATATGCAGACTCATGAGACAATGATGATCTGAATATTTCTAAACTAGTATTAACAAACAATGCCATTTAAAAAAAATTTAAAAATCAAATTATGAAACTTTGAAAACCTTGCTCTGATACCAAATGTGAGAAATGCGGATTACGGATCTTAAGGCTAGGATAAACACTAGAGGGGGTGAATAGTGTTTTAAGGAATTATTATGTCTTTTTGATTTTTTGTTAATATGAACACAAATGTATGCAACACATGGATATGATCACAGAATCAAACATAGATGCAGAAATAAAGTAAAAGCATTAAAGGAAAGAACATACCAGACTTTATACTGGTTCGGAGTTGCCCTACATCCAGTCCCGCATACAAGTATGGATTTCCTTTCAAAAGCAAGCTTTACAATTACACTCTTGATTTCAAGGCAACGAGGTACATCCTCCAGATTCACAATCCTCTGGGTAGAGATACTTGATTTCCTAGGCAACAAATTTACCCAATTGATTTCCAAGGCTACAATCACTCCTTTTCTCGCTTGATTGATTTCCAAGGCCACAATCACACCTTTTCTCGTTTAATTGATTACAAAGAAGCTTATAACTCTGAATAGCACAGAGGATCCTGATGAGATAGCGATAGAGAATCAAACCAGAGATAATCTAGTTAGATTCAATGTTGATTTCGGTAGAGTAATGGTAGGAATGTGTATAAAGATATATGGAAGAAGAAGAGAAATGAAAACCAGAAAATATGAATAAAATTCATTGAAAACAAATAATATTTATTGAAGAACAACAGCCATGTCCATTTGTGAAGAGATATGACGAATAGAAACTTCTTTTGAAATTTAAATTTTGAAATTAACTGACACTATGTCGACATGAGTATATTGAGTATGTCGACATCCCAAAGGAAATTTTGGTGGTTTGTTTTTCTTTGAAAATAACTTTAAAACTATTTTAAACTTTTATAAATATTCTTAAATATAGTTTAAATACATAAATAAATATAGAAAATTATATATATAAAAAAATTTACTATAATTTTATATTTAAATCTAAGTATAAATATTAAAAGTTAAATATATTATTATTAGAGATAGTTTTAAAACTAAGGATAACTTGACTTTGAAAATAAAGATTATTTTGAGGCTAAAATTATTTAAAATCAGGATATATGTTTTTGATTCTTTTAAAAGGAAGGTTTCGAAATCATTTTGAAAACAAGATAATTTTGTAAAATTATTTGAATAAAAAGTTAGCGGATACAAAACAATATTCCACTAGATTTTTCGTAGGTTCCATCCTACTTAGGGTTCCATCCCTTTAACGGGCTCGAAGTGGATTCCATTCAACGAATAAATTGGATTTTAAGATGCCAGTGCTTTTCTAGGAGTTTTAAAAAAATTACTAAAAAAAATTACTTGAAATCTTGAACTCGTGATCATCTTTATATTCTTGATACTCATGAGTCTTCAATCTTGATATCTTGAATCTCTATACTGTACAGTCTTCATTCTTGGTACCTGCATGGTTAAATCCTGCATATACACATATATCTAAACTATACTGTTAGTATTTATATTTTATATCTATTCTAAGGTTGTTGTCATCAAAACCATCATCCCACGGACTAAGATAGAGGTGTTTTCCCCTTATTTATGCAAACACCTCTTCTCATGGTCCATCAAATGCCTGCTTGTATAGGCTATCATCCTGCCTTCTTGCATAATAATAGCTTATAATCATGATCGCATGCAACAATGTGAATAGTGAAAGGTTTTAATCCATCGGGATCGTTAGTACAAGTGCACCGGTTAATTGCACTTTCAGCTTCTCGAAGGCTTCTGTGCATTTCTTATACCACGTGAAGACCAACTTTTTCTTAGTTAGACGAGTCAATGGTACTGCTACCATTGTAAAGTTCTAAATGAAATTCCTATAGTAACCCTCCAAAACAAGAAAAATCCAAATTTCCATAGCGTTCTTCACAATCTTCCAGTCCTGAATAGCTGCCACCTTTGCAATGTTAACCTACAACTACTTCTGAGAGACAACGTGGTCAAGAAACCTTACCATCTTCATACAAAAATGACATTTTGAGAATTTGGCTTTTAGTTGGTGTCTTCTCAAGGTCTCTCATACCTCCCTAATGTGATTTGCATGTTTACCTTCGTTGTTACAGAATACTAGAATATCATCCACATATACTACGACGAACTTTTTTATTTGTCCCCTAATCTGCCCTTCAAATCTACAATGTATGAAGGGGCATTTGTCAACCAAAATAAATTACCACTCATTCATACTGTCCGTCTGGAGTGCGAAAAGCTATCTTCTTCTTAGTATCTTTGACTATTCTTAATTGATGAAATCCAATGGCTTAGTTCAACCGAGAAAAGATTTTGGCTCCGACAAGCTTGTAAAATAAGTCATTTATTCTAATTAAGAAATTCTTATTCTTCTTGGTCAACTTGTTGAGTTTTTGGTAATCGATTCATAGCCTTAATGAGTCGTCTGCCTTAGTGGGAAAGACAACTGGTGCTCCCTATTATGAAGTACTGTAACAAATAAACTTCTTATGTAACAGCTTCGAAATTTGCTTATCTAACTCCCGCTTATCTTTGGGGGACATATGCTTAAAGTGCGACTGGTCTAGCATCTTTGTCTAAATCAATCCCAAACTTCATTTCTCTTTAGAGTGGGAGACCAGAGACTTCTTCAAAGACATTTGGAAATTCCCTCACAGTGGATACAGATGAGCTCATCTTGTGATAGGCTAAGAGAATGTAGATAGCTCAACGAAGCGGAGCCTTAGGGTATGCATGTATCTCCCCTTCACATCTCTTCAACCATATAATCCTCATATCATAATCTAAGGCAATCCCATAGTAAGATAACTAATCTATTCTCAAGATAAGACCATACCCCTCAAGATAAAGTCACATTACATATATCCACTACTAGGTCTTTGCAAACAGTGCTAGATGTGTCTACCTCCCAACCGTATTCGACACAACTTTAGATTCAATGAAAATTTAGGTTTCTAATTTTAAGGCTATAACTATATTTCTAGTTATAAATGAATGTGATACTCCTGAATCAAATAGGGTATAAATAGTATTATCGAAATTAACAGTTATACCCTCCATAGCGGCTTTTCCTTTGTCCTTGGGAGGAGGTTTGCATGAGACAGGTACAACTTCAATGGTGTAGGCATGCAAAACATGTCCCTCATTAGTTAGCTTTAGACGTCGTTTCTTGTGGTGCTTTCACTCGTTGCAATTATAACACCTCCATTTGAGCTCCTCTCTCAATAAGCTCACTTTACAGTCCTTTACGATGTGTCTTCTTTTGGCATCCATGACATGTCATACTTTTCTTCTTTAATTTTTCTTTAGCCCCTTATCTTTCCAGAACTTTCCTTTCTTTGCTTCATCCCGATTACTGAACTGTCCTACTTTCTCCTCTTCTTCTTTACCAACTGTATTAAGTAGCTCTATTTCGAGTAACACCTCGTAAGTGGCACCCACGGGAACTTGATTTAAGAGCAGTTCCCTTAAGGGAAATTTAAACTTTCACAAATTTCATAGCCCTCTTTGCCTGGGTGTCAATCAAACTCATTCCAAATTCGGCCAACCGAACCCTAATTTTAATTAATATTATTTAGAAGATTTAATTGGATAAATAAAATCATGTAAAAGGTTAATATAATTGAGATTTGATGATTAGTATAGGTGGAGTCTTAAATAATGAACTAATGGAATTAATTAGAACGGAGGAGGATACATGAGAAGGACAAAATAGGAGAAGGGTATAATTCCTAAACATAACCCTTCCCATTCTCATTCCTTCCTCACTTATCTTCATAAAAACAAAATCAAAAGGGTAGGCCGACCATTGCTAGGAGAAACCATAGAAGAAAAACTAGGGAAATCTAAGGAAGCTAAAGGGAATCAAATCAAAATACAAATTTCAACCTTCTTAAACCATTCAAAATGAATAATAGTTATGCATCTCATGTTTTAAGAATTATTTTTGGTTTTAAGCATAAATCTGATTCTTTTGCTCATATTATGCCATGCTATGATAGTTTGAATAGTTATATGCTTATTGGTAAATTTATAGACTTAGTTATGAGATTAAGTGATATGTTTGAGTTATAAAAACTATCATATTATATCCAAATGACTTGAGATTTTGATATGATGTTGGAAACATTATTTTAGAAGTGGTTTTTGTCATTTTCTGATTTAATGAGAATATTTGATGAATTTCATAAGGTTGAGAAATGATTTATTTTGGGTATTAATTATTAAAAACGGCTAAATTACGTTTTTGGCCCAAAAATTTTATATGTTAAAGGATATAATAAATTGGATTTATTATTGATTTTTGAGGATTTTTCCCATGAGTTCATGATTTTATATAAATTTATTAGCCTAAAAAAGCATAATATTTATATTAAAAAATTAATATAAGTTAATGGTTTACAAAAACGTGTTTGGGAATGATAAATACACCCTATGGCAGTTTTTTGGAAAAGATTTTGATAAATAAGTTTGTTATCTAATGGTATTTTGACAAATATAAGGAGTTTGTGGAAATAAATTACTTTGAATCGCAAATTGCTGTTTTTAAGTTATTTACGACATTATCACTTCGAAGTCATGGTCGTCGAAGTCCATGATGCTGCTGTAATACATTATCTACCTTAATGAATACGTAAGATATCATTCTAAATGATATGGATTGAATTCGGGAAGGTTGCCATCGACCTCATGAGCTTCGAAGAGAATGATATCGCTTGTTTCCATCAAACATTTTAACCATGCCGCTTTTATCCTTATCGACATCGATGATAGCAATGTCGCTTAATTTTTTAAGGACATTGACTCAATTGGTTTTGAGGAGTTTATAGCAGTGATAATAATGTCACATGTTTTAAATATTTTGCTTTGACTCTATAGGCAACTATTCAGCTATTAATGACTTCAGCAATATAGTGTCATGTGTTATAACTTCGAATTTAATGGTTGCTGCTTCTAATCCTAGTAAACTATTTTCGAAGGTGGTTCCGAAGATGGCTAGGGTGCCGATTCTAATGACTTCGTCTCTAATGAAGCCTCTAATTTTTCTTGAGCAAATGACGCCAAGATTCAACCATGTCGACTCTATTCTTTTGAGGCTTATGCAAACCAAATTTTATACCATGGGACACCGATGTTTTATGAAGTGTGACTCCATGCTATCGGCCTTATGGCCTTATGTTTTAAAAGTTAAAGGCTTTAAATTATTATATGTTAATAAGGACAAAGACCCTAAATGGCAATAAGATCGCCGACGTTATAAATTAAATGGTTCTATGTACTTTGGCTTATAGCTTATGTTTTGAGAGGCAAACACTCTCATATCCTCACCGATGTTTATCAATATAAACGTGTTACATTTTTTTGGCTTTATAGCCTATGGTTTCGAAATGAGTTAACTTCCAAGTGATTTTGAGATTCGTCAATACTATTTTATAAAAGCATATATCATGGCATAATTATTTTGGATATAGTAAAGGGCTATATTTTTCTTATTTTGAAAGTATTATTTCAAGAGTTAAATCATTTCTTCAGAAAGTACTTTCATGGAAATAAAAAAGGATATTTAGCCTAGAATTTTACTAAAGTGATTGTTCTTATCACTTCTGAAAGATTATGATAGGATAAAATTGACTTAGAGATTAGAAGACCTGATGGGACTGTTGTAGGGTGGCGCCCTATACTTCAACTATTAGCCCTAGCTGATATAATCCAAAATTCCAGTGTGTAGGGATTTGTTGAAGGTAAGATAAAAGGTAGGTTTACGCATAGAAAGGAATACATAAAGATAAGATAGGTTGTAGGTTGGCTTGCAAAACCTTCAGGTTTATAATAAGCCTAGCAAAACTATGAGACTGACAGATGGTCAGGTAAACACTTGGAAAAGTGTATTTACGAAGACCATCCAATTTTCTTCTAAAAGTCAGTTAGAATTTGGTAAATCTGGTAGGCCCGAGTCAGCAATGTAGGTTGGTAGTTACCCTTTACAAACTAAACATTGGAATGGACAACACTGATTTGGTGGATAGTCATGATTATCCATGTAGCATGCATGTATTATTATTTATATTGTTTATTATAACCATTTTGGTTGCAGGATTTTGATTAGCAAAAGATATATTTTAAAAAGGGATATTAGTGAAGGGAAAACCATTGTGCTCAGCGGCGTGGTCCCACTTAATATCTATAAACCAAGATGACATATTATTATTTACACCAGGCTACTTGTCCGGCTCGAATATGTTTTCCCCTTAAACTCTCGGGTGCTCAAAATTTGATTTGAGTAGGCCGGGAGTAAAGGTTTTACAAGTTAAATAGGGTTTAGTGTATAAAGCTTGCGAAGACATGTAGAAGGTAAAGCTAGGTATGTAGGAGTCTATTTAGTACTATTATTCACTGTGTTATGTCAGTTATTGTATGAGTGTCCTGACGGTAAATGTATTTGTCTATTTATTAACTCTGGTCGGCCAAAGGGGCATCTTCATACGTCTCTTTTGGAGTATTTTGTAATAATTGTACTTTATTTGAACCTGGGCAACATTTGGGATTATGTAACGAATACGGAATATTATCTTTGAAATGTACTAAGAAGATTTTCTTTGAAATCATGTTATAAATTATTTCATTTCTTGTACTTCTGATATTATGGATACAATTAACATAACCACATTTTATAATCGGAAATTAATACTGTATATGACTGCAATATCTGTAGTGCTTTGTTTCGGATCTTAAAATGGGCGATGTTACACCAACTCTGTGGACTTGTTAATGTACTTTGTGACTATAGAGTCCCCTTACTTTAGATGGATGAACTTCTCCAATTGTAGATTTACTTCTGCATTGGAGATGAATCGAGACTCGATGCAAGTCTTGAATTCATCCAAGTTATGTCTTCGTTAGCATTTTATGCGGTCGCTATGGTAGAATAATTCAGCCCCTCCCCTTTCAACTGTCATGTGGATAACTTCCTCTTCACTTGATCTTCCCATTATGGTCCCTTGAATACTTGGTGACAATCATCAATCTAGGCTTTGGTTCTTAAGAAGTCTTCTGACCCTAAGCATACTTGTCCACCCATACTTTGAAAATCCTTGCATAGCTTATGGAAGTCTAACGGTCGAATGATGGCTCAACAAAAGAAGCAATTGGCGTCGCTTGGTGCAGTTTGTTGGGAAATGAGGGCTTGCCTTAAAAATATTAAATATTGTCAGAACCATGTAGGCATACCAGGCATGGTGGGTATTTCCTTGGTAGTGGGTTCCCAACCTTGGAGCCATTTTAAGCAATAATCAACTATTTGTAGGTTCAAAGTTTAGTCATGACTTCTTACGATAGTATTACTTGTTGAACTAAGAATTTTCCTAAGGTGTTTGCCCATGTCTATATATGTGTTTATGTGTGTCTAGTGGGGTTTTGAAAAATATTTTTAAGAATAACAGTACACACTCTTGCATATTCTTATTCCGGTTGATTGGATAACGAAAGCTCTGATACTAAATCTAACAATCTGCTTTGAAACTGGCCTACTTTCTACCAATGGAAGCCCAATAAGTCTTAGGTCCATTCCATAGCTAGCTGTTGGTTGGTATAAGTAAACAGTTCACCGAGCTATCTATCTATGCTTTCAAAATCCCATAGCGAAGGGACAAAATATAATTATCAAATGAGTACCTGTTGCAAATAACCATGTCTCAAAAATTCAATGTATCTAAACATATAAACCAAGTTAATATACATTTTTTTAGGGTATATCAAAATATGAATAGATAACACGTACTACCACCAGGTCTTTACCATATTCCCCTCCACCTATTTCATCGAATCTAGTCTGTATGTTATAATGAGGAGGGGGTCAGAACAACAATGTCTAAGCATCTCAAGTTTTACAATAATAGTATGTAGGCGGTAAGTATTCAAATAAGTATCATGTCTTACGAATTTATTATATTTCTCTATGTATAACTCCAACTATGGGCACTTCTCCACATATATCTCCAACCATTGGCATTTCTCTACGCATATCTCCAACTATGATCTAGTGGCCCTACAATTCCTACTTCGTGATTATAAAAGTGGGTGCACATAACTATATCATATTGGGGATAACAACCCTTATCCCATCCAATCACATCTTAATGATGACAAGGAAGGAAGTACCTGGCTACTAATCGCCTTAAATTAGGAAATGGGCAGGACCTCCAGTCATTTAACACCCAACCCCAAGCAAACATTTTTGGTATTCCTTAATCGACATTGTACTAAATCACTTCTTATCAACTTACTACTTCTTAGATAGGTAAGAGGCAGGGTCTAACGTAGCCATTTTAAATCTTGGTCCCAAAATGGACCCTTCCCAAGAAATTTCCTATAATGCTTATAAGCAATAATCTAGACCATCTCATACTCACGTATAAGATAATCTCGACTGTTTAATACGCCTTAAATAGGAAGAGCCAGACCCAAACATAGCCATTTAATACCTCCAACCATGAAGCACGTTCGTCTTAGGATATCCGTTCTATGACCCATATACCAAATCGTGAGGTCTCACATTAGTCTAATTATTTGTACATCTTAGTAGCCAGATTAGCTGGACAGTCCCGCCCTACAAAATTCAAATAAACCTAGCATCCACTATAGGTGAAGTCCCACATTAGTTTCAAAGTCACACTACTGTTAGCCAAATCGGTTGGGAAAACTTCTATGTGCTTTTAACTGACCTTGCATTCCTATAACTTAGTATATTTTCACTCTCCAACTTTCCAAAACTGTACTTACATATATGTATAATATATATATATATATATATATATTATACATATACACATAATATACCTCACCCATATTTACGCATTAAAGGCTACATAAGGGAACCTCCTTATTTTTCCTTTATCTATGGATTAAATTCCCTAATTATCCTAACTCTTTTTATTAGATTAATTGTTCATGGTTAATTTTGTAAGTTACCAGTTTATAATTATAATTGCTAGATTTACAGCGTTTAAAGGAATATGTTATTATTATATTTATGCCTAGTTTATTTTATGTGTATTAAGGTAATTTATCCATTTCTTATTTAGGGTGTTGTATTTCAATATTAAAACTGCAATAATTATAAAAGTTAATTCATTATAGGAGTTGCGCAATAACTAGCATTATCAATAAATCGGGTATATAAAACGAATTTTTTATGCATATAAAAAAAGAATCCAAAGCATATGATTTGTTTTTTGCTAATATGGTAGAACTATGCCTCCCTCGCTAAGAACCCAATTTACAATATAAATCTTTTGTATTCCACTAAAGTTTTTTAAACGAATAGTGTTGCAATGACAAAGAAATCGCACTTATTTGTTATTGAAATAGGTGATGCACACTACGGACAAGAGGAGAAGAATCTCACTTTTCCCACTTTGCACGCCTCCTTTTACTTTTTTGTTTGGAAATTTTTGCCACGACAATCACAAATAGAAAAGTGAAATCAAATAGATACAGATTATTTATATTGTAAACATTCATGAATTAAATTCTACGACATTAAAACAAAATAGCAAAGATTTCAACCAATTCACCAATTTCACATATTATGGGGAAATGTTTGGGTTTTAGTCGATAGTTTTCTGCATATAAAATCTTCCAAGGCACAATACAAATCCAAATATCAAACTTTACTATACTATGAAGGAAAAATAAAGATTCCCATTCAAGATAATTCCTAATGAGCCATATATATAGACACACATACATAAAGGTACATATATAATTACCTTTATCTATTGTTAGATCTCTTCTAGATACTCTAATTCTTTGATACATATTTTTTTTAAGTTGGAGTTTAAGAAGTTTAATTGTGGCGAAAGAGAATAACAAAGTGTCGTTGCAGTCCTAAGACATGTACGAAAAGAATGAAGAGGCTAGCCTCTTATTTATAGCAGTTCGGATATGCTAGAATCATAGAAGGAGAATATTTTAAAATTTTTGAATCAGGGCCATTCAAGCCTAGGCAAATTCTATCCATAACACAAAGACCGATCAATCAGCCCTTCATAGGTGGTCGATCGGTTAATGTTTCTGGCCGTATATTTTTAATGTTATCTCATAGATATTTGTTACCTTATTTTGATTTAAACGTTAACGATTACTTAAACATAAAGTCTTATATTTACCATTTATTTTTTCTTTTATTTTAATAATATTTATTACCTTAATTCATTTTGAATTATTTTTGATTCAAAATTTGCATATGTCGATATCTTCTTTATTTCAACTACGATCACGAAGCTTTATATATGAAAATTGCTTGGAAAATTACCATAAACACAATGTTGCAAGTTCATGGTTGAATTTTGACATTTGCAAAATTTCCATTTTTAGCATCATTCGTAATTTACTTCTCTTAATTAATCTTTTATTATTTTTACGGGGTGTTACGTTAGGCTATAAACACGGTCATACTTGCAAAATACTCTCTTATATGTCGGATCCTATCTTTGGGAATTTGTGCCTTTGATGCATATTTTTGGGCATCCATCTGCACTTTAATCTATCTTTAAGCATTGATTGGAAACATACAATGACCATCTTACTTATCTTCAGCCAAGCATATCTCATCGGGTTGTAAGGATAGTTATGCCTGTAGAAGTTCCAAGTATACATCGATTCATATCTTTGAGAATTAGAGTCTAGGATGCCTATCCTTAGGCATCCATTCTTGGTCTCACCTATCTTTGAGTGTTAAATGGAAGGATTCATTAACCATCATCACTTACCATCAGCTAAATGCATCTCATTGGGTCATAAGCATGGTGATTGCAATTAAAGGTTCAGTAATACACTAATCCCAATCTCCAGGGATCAATGTTTAAGATGTTTGTCGCTGACCATCCATTTTTGATATTTCCTATCTCTAGGCATTGATCAAAATCATTCACCGACTGTCTTGCTTATTTTCAACCACGCATGCCTCAACGAGGTGTAAACATAGTTCATGATAGCTTTAATTTTACACCAATTCCTATTTTCGAGAACCAGTGTTTTAGCTACCTAACTCTAGACATCCCTCTTTGACTTTGCTTTTCTCATGCATCAGTCATAGACCAGATGAGTAAGGGCAAATCTTTCAATCAACCCTAATGTGATTATACTTTTTTGGCATAGGTCATGGATCAAAGGAGTTCATCGGTACCTATCTTTGGTTATCTGGATAAGCCTTTAATCACATGGCACAAAATTAAACTTCTAAGAACACCTTTCCATTGGTTAAAAAAGCTAATTTTATTTACAAACAAAATAAATGGCAGATCTTGCCTTATTACACTCCTCCCCCTCCGTTAATCAGGGTAGCTCAAATAAATAAATTAAGTGAAATAGCATTGTAGGTATTTCTATTCCACTCCCATGGAATTGAGGTTCCATCAATAGTCGATAGCATGACAGTTTCATCTCTAAGCTTTTGTTCCATTATATCGGGACTTCCCAATTGGGAACAAGTACCCTCGTACCAAGGAGGACTCATTTCAAAATGAGGTCCCCTACCTTAATGGTATAGTCTCTGATCCTTGCATTGAAGTGTCTTCCTACTCTTTTATAGTGAGAAGCTACCTTTAGTTCATCCTCTTCTCATCTTTTGTCAATGATGACAAGTGAATCAAGCAAGATTTATTTGTTTGTCTTGGGATCATAAAGTTTTCTTCGGTGAGAATGGATTTCAATTTCTATCAAAACAATGGACTAAGCTTCATAGGCCAAAGCGAATGAAGTATGCCCGATTGTGGACTTATGGGTCACTCTGTAAGCCCACAATGCTGTGGTAACTCATCTACCCAGTTTATCTTGGCTTTTTTCAGTTGTTTCTTCAAGATAGATTTGATTATCTTGTTTACCGCCTCCACATGTCCATTCGCTTGTGGGTATGCTACTATCGAGAAGCTTTTTGTAATTTTGCATCGGTTATAGAAGTCTTTGAACTTGGTACTCTTGAATTTAGTTCCATTATCGGCATTGCTCTTCTTGTGGATCAAAATCTACATACAATGTTCTTTACCGTAAAGTTGATCACTTTCTTCGTAGTGATCATGATCAGTGGTTTCTCTTTAGTCCATTTTGTGAAGTAGTTCACAAATACGATATCGTACTTCGTTCCGCCTTTTGACATTGGTAGAAACACTGATTATATCGATTCTCCAAGCTAAAAATGGCCAGGGCTCCAATCATATGTCAAGGAACCACAAGAATGTGGCCTAATAGAGAAACCCTAGGGTCGCTTATCTAAAGGAGTCAGTCCAGATCAAGCAGAGAAGAACCTAGGTGGAAAAATGGAAAATTGGTTATTATTATTATAACAAGTGGACCTCCCCCAATGAAGAAGAATTGGAGGGAAATGGAATGGTATGCGAGCTCATTGAAGCATGTACCATGGGAGGCTACTTTGTTGTAAAAGACAGAGCTCTGGCAAAGCACTAGAGAACAATAACGAATGACATCATATTCTGAAATAGAGATGCCGATGGAGTTAAAGCGCTAACTTTTGATCCCATGGTGGTAATGGTTGCAATTGGATAAGTGACTGTACATAGGGTCTTGATTGACACGGGGAGTTTGAAAATTGTACTCTTCAGCAGCACATTTGATCATATTAAGATTAATATGAAGGAGGTTGCATGTAGCTTGTAAAACCAAAATAAAAGGGTTTATAGACAAAGCCAAACAGCAAATTGGAATGATTGATTTGCCTATGGAACTAGGCAAAGGAGATCGTAGAATTGTCCAAATCTAAAAGTTTGTTATCGTGGACGAGTATTTGGCATACAATGCATTCTTAGGACGATCGGCTCTTGCTAATTTCAAAATAGCTTTGGCAACTTGTGTTTAGTGATGAAATTCTCTATGAAAAATGGGGTCAGAGTGGTGAGAGGTGACCAAAGTACTGGAAGGGAACATTATATTGCAAAACCAAGAAAAGCAAAGCGACATGAGAAAGGCAAGAATATAGAGAGAACTCTCTGAATTCAGGACTCACAAGCACAGCAACTAAAGCCTGGACTCAGGTTAGGAACCATAGCTTATTCGATAAGGCTATGGATCCTAGGAAGAATTCAAGGGGAGAGTGACCATCATTGGTTGGGTTGACGGTGAATATTCCAAATGACATAGATGATTCTACTAGGGTCCTGAAGATTGGATCTCAGATCAATGTGAACTTAAGAAAGGAATTGGTGAATTTACTCTAAGGAAACTTGGATGTATTCACCTAGACACATCCAGATATGTGCGGGATATAGTTGGAGATGGCATGCAATGCACTGAATATTGATCCAAAGTTCCCACCAGTAAAATAGAAATGGCGCAGTCTGGGTCCGGAGCGATCCGCTACACTAAAGGAATAAGTGGATTAGCTGAAGGCGAATAGCTTTATCCAAACACTTTATACCCTAATTGGGTATCGAACCCCATGTTGATTAAGAAGTATAACAAAAAATGGTAAATGGGTGTTGACTATTTGGATTTAAATAAGGCATTCACAAAGGACATCTTTTGTTTGCCCAGAGTCGACCAGTTGGTGGACGGAACTATAGGACATGAATTACTCTCATTTATGGATGATTATTCGGGCTATAACTAGAATCTGATGCATATACCAGATCAAGAGAATACAAGAATTATAATGGACTTAGTATTATACTATTATCATGTGACGGCTTTCGGTTTGAAGAACATTGGAGCCATATAATAGATATTGGTAAATTCTATATTTAAGAATCAAATCGGGCGGACAATGGAAATATACATAGATGAAATGCTTGTGCAATCACAAGTATCATGAAACCATTCAGATGACTTTTCAAAATTTTTTGAAGTTCTACAAGAATATGGAATGAAGTTAAAACTACTGAAATACTCTCTTGGATTAGCATTCGAAAAGTTTCTAAGATTTATCTTCAATGCATGGACCATTGTGGCTAATGCAAAATAGATTAATGCCTTGAGGAATGTATCTTCCCCAATCATAAAGAAACAACTTCAAAGCTTGAATGGAAAGATCGCAATTTTGAGTCGATTCGTTTCAGGGGCGATAAATAAGTGCATAACTTTCTTCGACGCTCTTAAGATAGGTAAAAAGAACTTTAAGTGGAATTAGGATTGTCAGAATGAATTCAAGGAATTATTAAGGCACATGGAAACACCACTGGTATTATCCAAACCACTGGATAGAGAGGATTTATTCATTTACCTGGCAGTGTCTGGTAATGCACTAAGTGTAACATTATTGCGTATGGAGGCAAGGATTCAAAGATCTAGTGTACTATATCAGCAAGAGGTTCATTAGAGCTGAAAAGAACTAACCGAAGCTAGACTAAACTCACTAACAGCTTGCTGATTACGTCAAGATGTTATGACCGTATTTTTAGGCTTATCCGATCAAAGTGTTGACAGATCATCCTTTGAAACAAGTATTGTACCGACTCAAAACCTCGAGAAGGTTACTAAAATGGAATATCAAACTGAGTAAATATGACATCACTTACCATCTAAGGAGAGTGATAAAAGGATAGGCATTAGCAGAGTTCATTGCTAAATTTACCATACTAGATGGTGAGGAAGAGGAGGAGGATGCTGCAGTAATGGCTTCTCATTGGAAGTTATTCGTCGATGATGCTTCAAATAAATTTAACTTGGAGACAGAAGCAATATTTGAAACGCCAGAAGAACAATCAATATGTTATGCATTAAAACAGAAATACCTTTCGCCTAATAATGGAGTAGAGTATGAGGCACTGACAGCAAGATTGAGGATAGCAAAAGATCTAAGGACAAAGACACTTCATAGATTTAGTGATTCTTAACTGGTGGTTTGCCAAATCTGAAAAGAATATCAGGTCAAGGGTGTGAGACTAGTCCCTTGCCCGTCAAAAGCATTGGAATAGCTCGAAGACATAGAGCATTAAAAAAATGCACATCTCTAGAGAGGTAAATATAAAAGCCGATTAGCTAGCTAAGCCAGCTGGCTCTAGGGAAGCACAATTAATGGGATTGGTTCCGATGGGGTTTTTTATAGCTCTTATTATCGATTAGATGGATGTCGACTGGATCCTATAGACTATGGAAGAGGAGTCATGATGACCCCAATCAAACTGACCAATGAAATTCTCCCAAGAGACAGAAATGAACGGATTCTTCAAAAGGCGTCACAGTTTGTTATGCAAGATAGGGTATTATACAAGAGAGGATTCTCAACTCCCCTATTCGATATGTGGCCAACGATGAGGCTAGGAAGATCCTCATGGAAATCCATGAGGATAGCTATGGCAAACATACTGGAGGGAAACTTATAGTGAAGAAGATACTTAGCTATGAATATCTCTGGTCGACAATAAACTGGGATGTTATTGACTACACAGATGGTGTGATCAGTGCTAAAGATTTGCGAAGATTCCAAAAGCCCTATCAATGAAACTTACAAAATGGTCGGTCCATGGCCGTTTGCAACTTGCGGAATCAACATCATTGGTGTGCTACAAAAAGTGAAGGAAGGAGCCAAAGATACTATAATTGTAGTGGATTACTTCACAAAATGGGCTAAATGGAACCATTTTCCATGATTACAATGGAAAAGGTAATCAACTTTGTATCTAAGAACATTATTTGCAGGTGTGGAGTACCTTAGAAGATCAACACGGATAACTAAACTTAGTTCAACAGTGCGAAGATCAAGGATTTCTGCAAACAGTACAGAATTGCAAAGAGCATCTCCATAGTGGCACATTCGTAGGAAAATGGGCAAGTGGAAGCAGTGAACAAGATCATCAAATCCACGTTGAAAAAGTGAATGGCTATAGCTAAAGGCAATTGGGTTGATGAGCTTCTACTAGCTTGATGGGCTTATATGACAACATATGAGGCTTCTACCGGACACTCGCCATTCAGTTTGGCTTACAGATCGAAAGAAATGGTCCCAATAGAACTCGAAGTCCCTTCTCGTCGTAAAAGGCACTTCAATCTGAAGATGAATAAGGATCTCCTGCTTGATTCTCTCGATTTCATTGATGAGAGAAAGGAAGAGGTAGAATTAAGGGTTATTGTCCACCACAAAAGGGTGGCACGACACTTCAACACCAAGGTTCACAACCGCACCTTTGAGGTAGGAGATCTCATCCTGAACTGAGTCTTCCTGGGTATGGAAGCGCTTAGCCTAAACTAGGAAGGATGCTACATGACTGATCGGAAGCATGGAGATGGAACATTCAAGCTGGCAACCATTGATGAAATCCTTATCCTACATTCATGGAAAAACGATATACTCCGACACTACTGCACTTAATTTTTTCTTCATTTATTTTCGCAAATAAGCCACCCAAGGATACTGAGGGCATTGTAAAATGGGCAGCACGTGCCACTCTTTCCATTTGCAAATAAAGTTAGCTTCTTGAACCAATAAAACCATGTTCTTGTAAGAAAAACTTTTGTGCCATGCGATTAGCAGCACAGTCGAGGAAATAAGAAATATGTCCTTGGATAATGGACGGGGAATATGGACTCAAATCACCGGTTTGATGGGGAAAATCATGTCAAACCGCCATGTCAACAGGAAAAATCCGTTGAATATGCGCTTATATGATTTTTGTTTGATGATAATAAACATACATACATTCATTTAAATGTATTTGTTAATATACTATCATATTTTCACAGATTAAATAAATATTTGTTGAATAAATTAAATAACACAGAATTTGAATTCAAACGAATATTTTATTCAAACAAATATTTATTACAACTTTGAATAGTACAATTTCAAGCTCTCACTATAACTATACAACTTTGATTACAATAACATCACATTTCATATTTACAGTTCACCTCACTACATATCACTCACACTCGTATTTATCTTCAACTTCATTCCAGTTTGAATCCAGCATCTGAGCAATCTGCAAAAATATAAACTAATGCAGTAAAATTGAAAAAGAAATATTTTTGCAATTCAAAAATAAAAGATAATTTTTTTGAAAATATGATTTGCCTCAGTTATTTGGGCTGTTCGTCATCATTAAAATTTGAATTCATCATACACGAACAGCTTGTGACATACACAGTGTATCACTGTATATGCCACAAGGCCGTGCACATCGATATACACTTGATAATGCTACAGGGACAGGTGAGCACAGGTCAAACCCAAATGCAAAGCCGGGTTCAACTCACGTGAAATATATTTAAAATCACGACACAAGCACAAGGTCAAACCCAAGCTGTAAAACTGGATTCAACACAAGGCAACATGACATGAATGGAACGAAGACCAACAGCAAAATGGACTGCAACAATCATGTATGCAGATCAGGTCCAGTGCCAACAAACAACAAGTCTTGACCAAAACAGTTGCAACATGGATATCACAAAACAAAACTCACTGGAATGAACAAGCATGCACATACACCAGAAGCTCAAGTCAATGCACAGTGCAAACATATGTACAGCAACCCAACAGTGATACAAGTATGCAACAACAAGAAAACCAGTTCAACGAGTATGACACAACAACAAGGCAACAGTGACTCAGATGTACAACAAGTCCAAATACATCAATAATGCATGAAACAATGAAACAGTTCAAAGCTTCAACAAATCAGAACAGCCATACATGAAGTGAATCAAGTTCAACGGTGCAATGACCAAGCATTAACCAATGAACAGATGAACAAAATGACCAAGTGTAACTGGAAACAATAATGGATGCAAACTACAAATACATGATACTGTTCAATATCCAAGACTCAAGAATGCCTCACTGACCATATGCCAAAACTAACAGCTAGTGATATATGCAAACAAAACAATGCCACTGCAGATTAGACATGAATGGTGAGTTGAAACTGACCAGCATCATCTATGAACTGAACCGGTGGCTATATGGATTGAATGAAATGGGTAAAGGCACGTAGCTGCTCGAAATCTGGAGTGAAAATGGCATGTAATTGAAATGAGAAGTTAAATGAGAAAAAGTAACTGAAAAGATAAGCTGAAGTGATAGTGCGGTAGAAAGGAGACGCTGAGATAAATTGAAGAGTAAACATAAATGCAGGTGCCATGTACTGCCAAGGCTGAAAGCGATGATTGCCATGGTTAGGATTAACATTTTATTTTGTCAATTTCAGCAATAGTGATGCTTCAGTTGTTACTGGACTACAGCACGACCAAATGGCCAAGATGAAAAACCAGAGTTCAATGCATATGAGACCAGCAATGCTCAAGACCACACAGGCATATATGTCAAGTAAGTACTACAAAGACCATGTCGAATGCAGAAACAAGTCAATGCAACATGAACCAATCAGTAGCATATACTACAAGGATGAACACAAACATTGCAGAGATGACCGAAGTATAATACTAATCAAGCCAAAGTCAACAGTAAAATGATCGGAGTCAGAGCCGTGGATAGCAAGAATATACACGCATATGAACAAGTCAAAATCAAAGCCGATGATTTTAAACCCTGTCAACCAAGTAACCCAAATTATACGTATATGAAAAAGTCAGTGACATCTCAATCATCAAAACAAAATCGAGCGGCCAAAGCACAGTGAAGATGAATTCAAACAAAATTTATACGAACGCAAAAATAGGGTTTTGAATCCTATATAAACCCTAGGATCATCATCGGCAAATCCATTGAGTTCAAGCATCAACCAGTAAAGCAAAAGGGATAAATTATGTACCGAAATCGCAAAACGAACTCGATCCAAATTGAAGAGCCGTGAGCAAATCAAAGAGCATCAATCCTACTATCGAACGAGATCGAGCGGCACTTCAATTTGCATAACCCTAGTTTGAATTGCAAGGAGCAAAAGCAAATTTGCAGAAGCCCTAATTCGCAAAGAGGAACGAAAGAGGATCGGCCATATTTTCATAAGTCAAAAGAAAAAGGAACGGGTTGAAGAAGAGAATAGGGCTGGCCTTGTAATTAAAGGGATTTCAATTTTATATTAGGGTTTTTGTTTTTATTTTTAAATTTCTGTTTAAATTTGTTTTTAAATTTTAAACCGTTTAAATTTCTAGTCGTGTGACTAGGGGACAAGCTACGTGGTGTAGCTTGAGAATTCGCAACTCGGTGGTTGAGTTGTGGCAAGGTTTTGAGCGTAGAGTTAGATTAGTCAATAGCGGGTATAGCGAGTTTACGTGTGTAAGCGAGGGACTATCTAATTTCTAGTAGAAACCTTGGGGGCAGCACGTAGGCAGGGTTTTGCCGAAGCTGGGTAAATTCTGTGTTGTTCTGTTTTTTTTGTTATTTATATTCTGCGATATCTGTGTTGCTATTCTGTGATCTGAATTGAATATTTTATAAGCTTCTGTGATTAATTTTTATAATTTATATTATCACCCTATTCACCCCCCCCTCTTGGGTGAAATCGATCCTACAAGTGGTATCAGAGCTAGGAATAGAAGTCAACATTTGTTTTAAAAAATTCGATTTCTTTTGAAAAGATCAATTTTTGTTTTAAAAATTTGAATTTTTAAAATGGCTTCTTTTAATAATGCTTTTGCAGAGCGTCAGTCGATAGTTAGACCACCAATGTTCAATGGTGAATATACTTTTTGGAAAAATAGGATGAAAATCTTTCTGAAAACCATTGACGCTTGGGATATTTTTGAGACAGGTTATAAAACTCCAATTATAACTGTAGATAATCAAGAAATAGAGAAACCAAAGGAACAATGGACAGAACTAGAAAATAAATTACAAAATACTAATGCCAAAGCTATGAATTCTATTATCTGTTCATTAGATCAATTTGAATTTAATCGTGTCTCACATTGTCTAACTGCACAGGAAATATGGCACATACTAGAAGTGACTCACGAAGGAACATCTCAAGTCAAAGAATCTCGCCTTGCCATGCTAAGCAGCGAATACGAGAACTTTACAATGGAGAAAGAAGAAAATGTCAAAGAGATGTACGGACGACTTTCCAATATCGTATACAAATCAAAAGCTCTCGGAAAAACATACACCGAATTAGAAATAGTCCGGAAAATCCTCAGAGTCATTCCACGAAGCGTTGAAGCAAAAGTAACTGCCATACAAGAATCAAAAGATTTAAAAAAACTTAAAGTTGAAGAACTCATCGGAAATCTCACCACTTATGAGCTAGAAATGAAATTCAAGGAAGAGCGTGAAAGAGGTGACACTCGAAAGAAATCAATAGCTCTCAAAGGAACAACCGAAAGTGATGATGATAACGATGAAGATGATGGAGCAGTAGAATTGGCGCTACTAATAAAGAAATTCAAAAAGTGGAATCGCAAACACGGAAATCCAGCTCGAAATCATGAATTGAAAAGAAGAATAGGGAAAGCACTTGACTACTCAGAAGAACAGGAGATCATCTGTCATAAGTGCAATAAACCCGGCCATATCAAGCCCGATTGTCCACAAATTAAATCCAGCCATGGAAAGAAACAGAAAAAGAAAAGTTTTGCAGCCACTTGGGATGAAATAGACGAGAATGATCAAAGCACTGGCAGTGAAAGCGAAAAGGCAGAATTGTGTCTTCGAGGTGATACAACTGACAGTGACGATGACGAGCCAAGTGAGGTATCAAAACTTACCCATTCTGAGTTGCTTATATATTTTCATGAAGTAAACGGCTGTTATGAACGACTTAGGGAAAAATACGCCAAACTTGAATCTCAAAAGGTTACTTTGATAGAATGCAATGAACAACTTGATCAATTAGTTAAGAACTATCAACGTAGAATCCCTAAGTGTGATAAGTGTCCAACATTCGAAGAGGAAATTAGAAAATCAGAAATCAATATAAAATCACTTGAAAATGAAATTATGATTTTAAAAGAGAATGAAAATAGTAGGAGAGAGAATTCTATTAAAAAGTGCACACAATTGTTAAACGAAAATGAATCTCTCAAATCACAAGTCCAACAACTGTCTGCTACTTTAGATAAATTTTCCAAAAGTGAAAAATCGTTGAATATGCTATTAGGAAAGCAAACTGTTAATACGGTTAGACAAGGACTTGGATATAATTGTTCGAAAATTGTTGAAAGCAATATTAGTCAAGTTAATTCTATGTGCACAATTTGTAGAAAATATGGACACAATCATAATAATTGTTGGTATAGACCCAAACATGTGAAAACTATACCGATTTGGGTTCCAAAAGGCACAAATATAAAATCTCTCAAAGTTAAACAAATTTGGGTGCCGAAGGGAACAATTATAAATAGTTTTGGATCTACACAAAATTATCTTTCAAAATTTTCTGCCACTAACAACCATGGACCTATAAAAACAAATAGGTCACATAAATCTTTTCCCGTGTAAGTGTGGTGGCAGGCTAAGGAACAATAACAGTGTTCTCTGGATTTTGGCTGTTCCAGAAACACAACGGGCGACAAAGCTAAGTTCCTTAGCCTAGTATAAAGGTGACAGAATCACAATGGACAACAATGAAAAATATCGTAAAGGTAAAACAGGTAATGGTATGTTTTAAATGAGATAATCTGCACAATTCTTAATTAAAATCAGCCAATATTGAGATTGATGAAAAGATGATGATTTTGTTTCTGACTTATTCAAAATTGTTGGCCAATTATATTCTTATGCCAAAAACACTATAAAATTCTCTAGATTCTTTGAATTACTTCATATATATCAGTTTGGATTAAAAATAGTGTTTTGTTGGATTATACAATTGGTTATAATATGGCTAACTCTATATTCACGGTTTTCTGATTATTTACATGGCTTCAATTCAGATTCAAAAGAATGTCATTTAAATTGTTGTTAAAATTGAATTTGAAATTTTTGGTGCACACTTCATGTTTTTTGGTCTATAAAATTCAATTAATGATTTTTGAGTGAAAAAGAAATTCAGATGCAGATTACACTGGTAATCTAGTTGATTGAAAAATTACTAGTTGAATGTGATTTTTGAGACATTTAGTAACTGCATCGTGTTTCAAAGAAAATATCTGCATATTCTTCATTTCAAATAATTTTCAAATAGCAGAAAATTTTCTTTTAAAAACCCCCTGGAGAAAATCATTTTTGACCATAGTTTCAGATTAGTCATTTTTGAAAAATTAATTTCATAATTATTTTTGAATTTGATTTTAAATGACTATTTTGACTAATCTGACTCTCTAATGTTTATCGAAAAGAAAAATAGTGACTGAAAAAGTGATGAGTGTTAATATTGATCATATATTATGACTCGAGACGGTATAATTAGTAAATTTCTTTAGAAATTTAAACAAGAGTTATAAAAAAATTTGTTGGAAATTATTCCATGACCATCTCTATATCTATCATATTTCTAACGACCATCACTCATCAAAATTCTATATAGTTTGTCGATATGTGGTACGTTAAACAGGAATCGTTTGTTTTTCACTTTCACATTTTAAAAAAAAACAAAACAAAAATAAATAAATAAATACCAAAGTATTCACTCTCATTTAAAAGTCCTCACTGTTATGCATGGGTGAATTACTTGGAATTTGTTATGTGCTTCCATGCTCATTTAAAAGTCCTCACGGTTATGCATGTATGGAACGCATATCAAAAGTTGATTTTTTTTTAAAATAAACAAGTTGATTCTAATCCCATTTAAAAGTCCTCACGGTTATGCGTGGTTAGAAGATACTTGAATTCATTTTTATTAAAATAAAATTGGAATACTACTAATCTCATTTAAAAGTCCTAACGGTTATGCATGGTTAGTAGATATTCAAATTCCTGATATAAATATACCACAAATAGAAATAACTATATGGTGTTATATGATGACATCATTTCCATCATTCTAAAAGTGGAATATGCGCCTAACAAAATATTTATGATTTTTGTTTGATTTTTTATTGAAATTTAATATTTATATTCGATTGAGTTTTAATGTTGAATTAATATCGATAACTTTATCTCTATTTTCTCTAACACTCTTATCCTTTTGCTGATAACAAAAGGGGGAGAGAAAAGTTAAGATTTTGTCAAATAAAATCAAGCAAAGGTCAAATAATTTTCTATTTGCATCTAGACTCATTTGCATAATTTTATTCGTATGCATATATGTAGGGGGATCTTTGTGTAGAGAGGAAGCATTTAAATAGGGGGAACAATTAGGATATATCAATGATCAAATACATTTAACATATTCAAAATCTTAAATATATGTTTATTATCATCAAAAGGGGGAGATTGTTGAATATGCGCTTATATGATTTTTGTTTGATGATAATAAACATATATACATTCATTTAAATGTATTTGTTAATATACTATCTTATTTTCACAGATTAAATAAATATTTGTTGAATAAATTAAATAACACAGAATTTGAATTCAAATGAATATTTTATTCAAACAAATATTTATTACAACTTTGAATAGTACAATTTCAAGCTCTCACTATAACTATACAACTTTGATTACAATAACATCACATTTCATATTTACAGTTTACCTCACTACATATCACTCACACTCGTATTTATCTTCAACTTCATTCCAGTTTGAATTCAGCATCTGACAATCTGCAAAAATATAAACTAACGCAGTAAAATTGAAAAAGAAGTATTTTTTGCAATTCAAAAATAAAAGATAATTTTTTTGAAAATATGATTTGCCTCAGTTATTTGGGTTTTTCGTCATCATTTAAATTTGAATTCATCATACACGAACAGCTTGTGACATACACAGTGTATCACTGTATATGCCACAAGGCCGTGCACACCGATATACACTTGATAATGCTACAGGGAAAGGTGCGCACAGGTCAAACCCAAATGCAAAGCCGGGTTCAACTCACGTGAAATATATTTAAAATCACGACACAAGCACAAGGTCAAACCCGAGCTGTAAAACTGGATTCAATACAAGGCAACATGACATGAATGGAACGAAGACCAACAGCAAAATGGACTGCAACAATCATGCATGCAGATCAGGTCCAGTGCCAACAAACAACAAGTCTCGACCAAAACAGTTGCAACATGGATATCACAAAACAAAACTCACTGGAATGAACAAGCATGCACATACACCAGAAGCTCAAGTCAATGCACAGTGCAAACATATGTACAACAACCCAACAGTGATACAAGTATGCAACAACAAGAAAACCAGTTCAACGAGTATGACACAGCAACAAGGCAACAGTGACTCAGATGTACAACAAGTCCAAATACATCAATAATGCATGAAACAATGAAACAGTTCAAAGCTTCAACAAATCAGAACAGCCATACATGAAGTGAATTAAGTTCAGCAGTGCAATGACCAAGCATTAACCAATGAACAGATGAACAAAATGACCAAGTGTAACTGGAAACGATAATGGATGCAAACTACAAATACATGATACTGTTCAATATCCAAGACTCAAGAATGCCTCACTGACCATATGCCAAAACTAACAGCTAGTGATATATGCAAACAAAACAATGCCACTGCAGATTAGACATGAATGGTGAGTTGAAACTGACCAGCATCATCTGTGAACTTAACCGGTGGCTATATGGATTGAATGAAATGGGTAAAGGCACGTAGCTGCTCGAAATCTGGAGTGCAAATGGCGTGTAATTGAACTGAGAAGTTAAATGAGAAAAAGTAACTGAAAAGATAAGCTGAAGTGATAGTGCAGTAGAAAGGAGACGCTGAGATAAATTGAAGAGTAAACATAAATGCAGGTGCCATGAACTGCCAAGGCTGAAAGCAATGATTGCCATGGTTAGGATTAACATTTTATTTTGTCAATTTCAGCAATAGTGATGCTTCAGTTGTTACTGGACTACACGACCAAATGGCCAAGATGAAAAATCAGAGTTCAATGCATATGAGACCAGCAATGCTCAAGACCACACAGGCATATATGTCAAGTAAGTACTACAAAGACCATGTCGAACGCAGAAACAAGTCAATGCAACATGAACCAATCAGTAGCATATACTACAAGGATGAACACAAACATTGCAGAGATGACTGAAGTATAGTACTAATCAAGCCAAAGTCAACAGTAAAATGATCGGAGTCAAAGCCGTGGATAGCAAGAATATACACGCATATGAACAAGTCAAAATCAAAGCCGATGATTTTAAACCGTGTCAACCAAGTAACCCAAATTATACGTATATGAAAAAGTCAGTGACATCTCAATCATCAAAACAAAATCGAGCGGCCAAAGCACAGTGAAGATGAATTCAAACAAAATTTATACGAACGCAAAAATAGGGTTTTGAATCCTATATAAACCCTAGGATCATCATCGGCAAATCCATTGAGTTCAAGCATCAACCAGTAAAGCAAAAGGGATAAATTACGTACCGAAATCGCAAAACGAACTCGATCCAAATTGAAGAGCCATGAGCAAATCAAAGAGCATCAATCCTACTATCGAACGAGATCGAGCGGCACTTCAATTTGCATAGCCCTAGTTTGAATTGCAAGGAGCAAAAGCAAATTTGCAGAAGCCCTAATTCGCAAAGAGGAACGAAAGAGGATCGGCCATATTTTCACAAGTCAAAAGAAAAAGGAACGGGTTGAAGAAGAGAATAGGGCCGGCCTTGTTATTAAAGGGCTTTTAATTTTATATTAGGGTTTTTGTTTTTATTTTTAAATTTCTGCTTAAATTTGTTTTTAAGTTTTAAACCGTTTAAATTTCTAGTCGTGTGGCTAGGGGACAAGCTACGCGGCGTAGCTTGAGAATTCGCAACTCGGTGGTTGAGTTGTGGCAAGGTTTTGAGCGTAGAGTTAGATTAGTCAATAGCGGGTATAGCGAGTTTACGTGTGTAAGCGAGGGACTATCTAATTTCTAGTAGAAACCTTGGGGGCAGCACGTAGGCAGGATTTTGCCGAAGCTGGGTAAATTCTGTGTTGTTCTGTTTTTTTCTGTTATTTATATTCTGCGATATCTGTGTTGCTATTCTGTGATCTGAATTGAATATTTTATAAGCTTCTGTGATTAATTTTTATAATTTATACTATCACCCTATTCACCCCCCCCCCCCTCTAGGGTGAAATCGATCCTACAAAATCGACCTCCAACCTTCTAAGAACTGGCATGTCTAGGAGACAGGCGACGTCGAGAAGGTCCGAACGGTTGGGTCAATGAGGAAAATTGACTTAAACTGTTGGACCGATGGGAAAATTAACCCTAACCTTTTGAGAACCGGATTTTCCTAGAGATAGGTGATGTCAAAAAGGTCTGAACCGCCAAGTCTGTGACGACCGCCCATGACTCCCGCACGAAACAAGGGAATGGTGCGTTGGAGAGTGTGCCAGGCAGCCATGGACGATAGCCAGGGTAAGGTAAAACAGCAGACTCTATCGTATTACTCACAGCGCATGGATAAAATACAATAGAAAATATACATAGTGAAGCTCTATAGAACAGAAGTCTCATCATATAAACTCATAATAGTTTTATACAATCATCTGAATAGTCAATACATCAAGCCTCACTACATAACACTCGGAGTATCAATCAAACAGCGGAACATCCAGTACATATAGTAAGAAAACAATATGCAAAAGCCTCCAGCTCGTCTTCGTCATCAACGGCGTTGGTAGCCAAGAACAGCACCTGTCACCTGCTACCTAGTCTGCCCATCCCAACATGGATGAACAACCCAAGGTAATAAGAGTTGAACATAAAACCTTGAGTCAGACAACAGTCTTAGTGAGCAGTAAATTAACTATCAAACATACCAAAAGAGCATAAAGGATAAAAGGAATAGGAACTCAACCATCCTACTCCACCTCATTCTACAGTGATAGCCCCCAGACCCACTAAGCAGAAACAAGCATAACAAAGCAGACATTTAAAGTAAAGTAATTATCACTCGAGTCAAGGTCGATGTTTTCCAAGTACAAACCCCCAAGGCCTAAACCAAGATCAGATAAGCACCAAGAAAACACCGCTCTTAAGGCCGAATGATGATACAATCAAACATCCATGACTATGGCTATCACTGTTATCATTGCCTCGATATCACCGTTAATTGAATGACCGGCACCTTCTTTCAGCCGTCCGTCAAGGGCTAATGGCAACCCCGGTTCTAGACATAACTCTGCACGTCATCATGACCCCTGCCTAGGACTATCGCATCTGCCCAAAGTACTAACACGTCATCATGACCCGTGTCTGGAACGTCATCGTGACCCGTTCCAACGTACTCTTGCTTTGAGCATGCTAGAACCTTCAATAACGATAAGATCCAAGCCTCCTAGTCATCCTCCTCGACGACTATTATCACACTAGCTCAAGCGCCTCTCGAGCCCACCATTATCCACAAACCTGGACCGCATCACCGAGTTATCAACATGCTTGGGATGATCCCGTCTGGATTAAACCAAGGCTCTCACACATCATGCTTTGCTTCAACGCATCATAGCAAAGTCCCATCTCAACATCATGGTTTGCCTCATCGCATCATGGCAAAGTCCATCGTCATCAAATCTATCCATATGAGCTTCCACATCCGCTTCATATGCCACAAGCAGCTTTCACCATTCAAGAGCCTTTCCACTTAGCTTTTGAATCATCTTCGACCAACTTGTCCAAATCAAGTTATCAATCAACTAATCAATCAAATCAAACATTAATCCAAGTAATCAATCATTCAAACAAGATCTAATAAGCAATTAAAACAATAATGGCAATTTCATAAATAAAGAGTTCAAATCTAACATGCATTCTAACAAGCATGAATTATGAATAATATCTCTACAACTTGATGAATGAACTTGCATAAGTGAACATGTAGTAAAATGGATATCAAAACTTCATAGATGATGGATCTACATGCAGACTTAGGGAAAATGCATGAAATCACTATCTTTAACACATAAACAAGCCACCGATCCAATATACTCCTTTGGGTCCGTGTGAGAGATAACCACCACTCACCGAATCACCTAAACACCTCAAAAACAACCAACTTCAGATCTGGACAGCAAGGAATCAAGCTTGATCCTCCAAAGCTTCGCTTCAAACGATGAAATCTCTCTTCAACGGATGGAGATCTTCAACTTTGGTCCTTGGATCTTTGATTTGATCTTCAATTTAGATGGAAGGAATCACTAGATTAGAGTGGAGAAAAGAAGTGAAGAAGTGTGGTAGTCGAGCTCTCAAAATAGCAGCACTTCGTCGCTTCAAAATCCGGTGCCAAAAAGTGAACCAAACCCCTCTATTTATAGGCTGAAATCTCCATGAGTCGTCCCCCTTAAGTCGCCGCCCCCATGAGTCGTCCACGACTCAACAGACCCCCACGGCTTACGACCTAACAGGTCCTACGACCTAACTACACAGCCTACAGACTCGAGTCAACGACCTAACTGGGTACGCGGCATACGACCTAAGTGAGAAGCCGTCCTAACAACTTACGACTCAACAGAGGTGCACGACTCACGACTTAAGCCCATACGCCGACCTAACGACTCATGCGACCTAACTCTAAGCCGGCCTAACACGCACACGACTTAACCCGTGTGCGACTCAACACAGACACGACCCCACCCAAACACGCGACCTAACACAAGTGCCGACCCAATGACTCAACACATATAAGTCGTCTAACGACCTAATCTACACAGAACCAAACTTAGGTTGCATACGACCTATCCTATAACTCGGCATAGCTGACCTAAGCTATTCACTAAGTCGCCCCAAACGACCTACTCTCCTTAGGTCGGTAACTCGTCCAATCCGACCTATCTCCTATATCACCAACCCTTAGGTCACCTAAACCTTAAGTCGCCGATTCACTTGAGTCGGTTACTACCCTAAGTCGGTCACTACCTATGAGTCGCTCACTCCACTAACTCGTCCATGCTCCTTAAGTCAGTCAATACTCTTAACTCGGTCAATTCCTTAGCTCGGTCATCCTTATAAGTCGGCCCAAACCACTATTTCGGCAACACCTTAAGTCTCTCACACGAGCTAACTTCCCCACGACCTAGCACTAAGTCGTTGACTCCCATACGTCGCTCCACTCGACCTAGCATTCACACGAGTTAACTCAGAACGACTTAATAAAACTAACAACTTAATGCATATAGTTTAATAATGTTTCGATCCGTAAAAATACGGGTCGTTACATTCTCTCCCCCTTAGGATTTTCGCCCTCGAAATTCCAAACAAACAAGAGCAACCAAAGTTATTCCGCATGCCTACCATCCATAGCAATTAAAAAACCATGCATCCAATTACTAGCCTAGCATGCAGAATTCTAAGACTTAGAACAAGCTACGAATTCGTGAGATGTCACGACACCTTAGGGCCATACCTCGAAGAGTTCAGGATGAGATGCCTTCATCCTCTCTTCCTCCTCCCACGTACAGTCGTCAACATCATCACTCCATTGTATCTTGAGCAACGTAATCGTCTTCCTCCTATGCTGTTTCATGTCGGTTTCAACAACACGAAGCGGCTTACGAAGTCTCGTAACAACTGGATCAACCTCTAAATCTTCACAGCTATCAGCAGAAACCACGTATTCGAGTCATGCACATACTTCCGTAGATAAGTTACATGAAAAACATCGTGCACACCCACCATCTTTTCCAGTAACTCCAATCTATAGGCGAGCTTTCCAATTCGCTCGATAATCGGGAATGGTCCAACAAATCTCGGAGTCAATTTTCCTTTCTTCCCGAATCTAATAACATTCTTCAGAGAAGAAATCTTCACAAAAACCATATCACCTACGTCGAATTCCAAGTCCTTACGACGATTATCGGCATAACTTTTCTGACGGTCTTGGGCTGCCTTCATTCGTTGCCGAATGATCTCTATACAATCCGAAGTCTGTCGAATCATCTCTGGCCCAAGTATCAGCTTTTCTCCTGTTTCCAACCAACATGTCGGAGAGTTACACGGTCTTCCATACAATGCCTCATGTGGTGCCATACCAATACTGGACTGATAACTGTTATTATATGCAAATTCCACCAAATGAAGATGATCTTCCCATGATCCTCCGAAATCCAAAACACATGCCCTCAGGAGATCTTCCAAAACTCGGTTGACTCTCTCAGTCTGACCATCTGTTTGGGGGTGATAAGTTGTACTCAAACACAACTCGGTTCCCAAAACTTCCTAGAAGCTCTTCCAAAATCCACTAGTGAACAATGGATCTCGATCGCTCACTATACTCTTCGGAACACCATGGAATCGAACTATCCACTTAACATACAACTCAGCCAACTTCGATGCAGTCCTAGTTGACCGAACAGGAATGAATCTTGCACTCTTAGTCAAACGATCTACAATGACCCAAATCCCTTCATTCCCTGCTCTGGTTCTAGGTAGACCATCGATAAAATCCATCGATATTTGCTTCCATTTCCATGTAGGAACTTCTAATGGCTGAAGCAATCCACTGGGCTTCTTCTGTTCGGCTTTTATCAACTGGCAGTTCATACGTTTGGAAATAAAATTTCCAACATCCTTCTTCATACCTTCCCAGTAGTAGGTTCTCTTCATATCCCGATACATCTTATTTCCACCTGGATGAATTGTCAACTTCGAGTGATGACTTTCCCTGAGAACTTCATCTCTCAATTCATCTATATCAGGAACAACTGGTCGTCCTTGCTTCCGAAGCCAACCCTCTCGATCGACTTCGAATCCTTTATCCTTCTCTGGGTTCAATCCAGATTCCAAATCACAGATAATCTTGACAATCTTATCGTCTTGCTTTTGACTCTCGCCAATTCTTTCCACAAGAGTAGGTCTTATCGATAAGTTTGCCAACATCTCAGGTTCCAATTCACATCTAGGCCTGAAGTCAAATCCAGCCAAATACTCAAGATTCTTCCATTCTGAAAACATGGCTCCCAATCCTGCATGTCTTCGACTTAACGCATCCGCCACTGCGTTGGCTTTTCCTGGAGTATAGGCTATACCAAAATCATACGATGCTAAGAACTCTAGCCATCGTTGCTGTCGAAGATTCAAATCCTTTTGGGAGAAAAGATACTTCAACGACTTATGATCCGTAAACAACTCGAATCGAACTCCCAATAGATAATGTCTCCACATCTTCAGAGCAAAAACAATCGCCGCTAACTCCAAATCATAAGTCGGATAATTCCTTTCATGCGGCTTCAGTTGTCGACTTGCATTTGCAACAACTTTATCCTTCTGCATTAGCACTGCTCCAAGTCCAGTACCACATGCATCGGTGTAAACCACCATCTCATCATTCCCACTTGGAATAGTCAAAACAAGAGCACTTGTTAGTCGCTCTTTCAGGATTCCGAAAGCTTGCTCACACTTATCATCCCATCTGAACACTTAGTTCTTTTTCGTCAATCCTGTTAACGGTGCAGCTATCTTGGAAAAGTATTTGATAAAACGATGATAATATCCTGCTAATCCAAGAAAACTTCTCACATCAGATGCATTCTTAGGTCTAACCCAATCCTGGATTGCTGCCACCTTCGCGGGATCAACCGCTATTCCATTTCCAGAAATAACATGGCCTAAGAACCTCACTTCACTCTTCCAAAAGTGACACTTCGAAAACTTAGCCTTTAGCTGATGTTTCCGCAAGATTTCCAAAACAATACGCAAGTGCGTCTTGTGCTCTTCTTCAGTCCTGGAATAAATCAGAATGTCATCCACGAACACAAGTATGAACTTGTTCAACTGATCTCTGAATACCCTATTCATAAGATCCACAAAATATGCTGGTGCATTGGTCAATCCAAACGGCATTACCAGCCACTCATAAAACCCGGATGGTGTCCTAAAAGCAGTCTTCGGCACACTATCCTTAGCCACTCTCAACTGGTGAAATCCCGTTGCCAAATCCATCTGAGAAAACACCTTAGCTTCGTGAAGCTGATTAAACAAGTCATCTATTCTCGGCAATGGATACTTGTTCTTCCTAGTCACTTTATTCAACTCACGATAATCCACACACAACCTCAACGATCCATCCGCTTTGGTTGCAAACACAACTGGTGCACCCCATTCGGACACGCTACGCCGAATGAATCCTTTCCGTAAAAGGTCATCAACTTGCACCTTCAACTCTTGCTGCTCCCTAGGCGCCATCCGCCTAAGAGGAATCACAACTGGTCTGGCTCCCTCAACTAGATTGATACGAAACTCGATCTCCCTATGCGGCGGTAGCCCTTTGACTTCATCAAAGACGTCCTCAAATCCATTTACAACCGGCATCGATGACAGTCCATCCCGTGGAACAACCAGCGAATACATGAAGCCCATAAAGACGCCTTCTTCATGCTTACATCATATCACAACCTTTCGCCCTTCCACATTCCCGACTGTCACCTCCAGTTTCTCACAATCAACCTTTGCCGCATACTTCCTAAGCCAGTCCATACCCAAAATAATTCCGAACCCCGCAAAGTTCAGAACAAAACAATCACAAACAAAAGAGCAATCATGACTCGATACAACTAGACCACGGCATACCATACACAAACAAGACGAACCCCCAACTGGATTAGTCACAACCAATGGTCTATCAACAATATCCGGTTCCAAACCCAACCGGTCTACAAGATCATCACAAACAAACGAATGCGACGCCCTAGTATCAAACAATACTCTAACTGGAACACCACATATGGAAAGAGTACCTTGAACCACCCCACTCTTCCCTTTCTCATCAACAGTAGGAGCTTTCGAAGACGATGGAACAGCTCCCAAAGTATAAGCTTGCACAATCTGCTTATCTTTCCTCGGTTCTGGACAGTCCTTCCTGATATGCCCCAGCTTATCACAGTTGTGGCACTTCAACTGCACCTTTGGATTCTTGCAATCCCTAGAGAAATGGCCCTTCTGCCGACAATTGTAGCAGGTCACTTCACCCTTTGGCTTCTTCTGGCCATCCTTACCCTTCTGCTGTTGCTGCTTCCTCTTCTTGTTTCCACCCTGCTGTGGTTTGGACTCTTCCTTGGTCACAACAACAACAGACCCTTCCTTAGGAAACAAACTCTAGTGCCTGAGAGCTTTCTCCACAAGCTTCTCAAACGAATCATCCAGATGATCCACCAACTGTCTCCCAAGATAATTGTCCAAGCCTGTCACAAACTTCTCATTCTTCTGGTAGGGAGATTCAATATACGACCGAGCATACTTGGACAAAGCTTCAAACTCAGAAACATACTCAAGAACTGATCTTCCACCTTGCTTGAGTTCTACAAACTTCTTAAACAAAACAAATTTCTGAGCCGTAGAGATGAACTTAGCTTCAAATCTAACTTGGAATTGCTCCCAAGTGATCTCTTCCTCTGGAGTATCAATGGTGATAGAATTCCACCAATCCGAAGCTCTCCCTTGAAGCTGTCTTGATGCAAGCTTCCTCTTAGTTGCATCCTCAATTCCCAAATCGCCAAAGATTCTTCTACAAGCATCAATCCATCTCTGAACTTCTATGGTTGATTCTGTTCCCAAGAAAACCTTTCCTCCAAGAGCAGTATAGTCCTTGCACAACTTAGCAGAATCCACTGGTTTTGGAGCTTGAACTTCAACTCCATCATCTACTGACTGTCCTGAAGTCGGTATCCTTCTCATTATCGAAGTCATCATAGCTTCGAACATTGCAGCATAGTCAGTAGCTCCCCCAACAGCACGGCTTTCCCTAGCAGCTTGTCTCTCACTTCGACTCATCCTCAATATCTACAAAAAGGAATGACTTAGAACACCTTGAGAAACAACTACACAAGGAGTTCAAATCCTTCTAAACTACTATATTATATATAGTAATCATCCATCAAAATACAATTATGTCTTTCATACGTAGTTACGTCAGTGAGCGTTGGCTAAAATCGATTAACCAACTGATACCAAATGTGACGACCGCCCATGACTCCCACACGAAACAAGGGAATGTGCGTTGGAGAGTGTGCCAGGCAGCCATGGACGATAGCCAGGGTAAGGTAAAACAGCAGACTCTATCGTATTACTCACAGCGCATGGATAAAATACAATAGAAAATATACATAGTGAAGCTCTATAGAACAGAAGTCTCATCATATAAACTCATAATAGTTTTATACAATCATCTGAATAGTCAATACATCAAGCCTCACTACATAACACTCGGAGTATCAATCAAACAGCGGAACATCCAGTACATATAGTAAGAAAACAATATGCAAAAGCCTCCAGCTCGTCTTCGTCATCAACGGCGTTGGTAGCCAAGAACAGCACCTGTCACCTGCTACCTAGTCTGCCCATCCCAACATGGATGAACAGCCCAAGGTAATAAGAGTTGAACATAAAACCTTGAGTCAGACAACAGTCTTAGTGAGCAGTAAATTAACTATCAAATATACCAAAAGAGCATAAAGGATAAAAGGAATAGGAACTCAACCATCCCACTCCACCTCATTCTACAGTGATAGCCCCCAGACCCACTAAGCAGAAACAAGCATAACAAAGCAGACATTTAAAGTAAAGTAATTATCACTCGAGTCAAGGTCGATGTTTTCCAAGTACAAACCCCCAAGGCCTAAACCAAGATCAGATAAGCACCCAGAAAACACCGCTCTTGAGGCCGAATGATGATACAATCAAACATCCATGACTCTGGCTACCACTGTTATCATTGCCTCGATATCACCGTTAATTGAATGACCGGCACCTTCTTTCAATCGTCCGTCAAGGGCTAATGGCAACCCCGGTTCTAGACATAACTCTGCACGTCATCATGACCCGTGCCTAGGACTATCGCATCTGCCCAAAGTACTAACATGTCATCATGACCCGTGTCTGGAACGTCATCGTGACCCATTCCAACGTACTCTTGCTTTGAGCATGCTAGAACCTTCAATAACGATAAGATCCAAGCCTCCTAGTCATCCTCCTCGACGACTATTCTCACACTAGCTCAAGCGCCTCTCGAGCCCACCATTATCCACAAACCCGGACCGCATCACCGAGTTACCAACATGCTTGGGATGATCCCGTCTGGATTAAACCAAGGCTCTCACACATCATGCTTTGCTTTAACGCATCATAGCAAAGTCCCATCTCAACATCATGGTTTGCCTCATCGCATCATGGCAAAGTCCATCGTCATCAAATCTATCCATATGAGCTTCCACATCCGCTTCATATGCCACAAGCAGCTTTCACCATTAAAGAGCCTTTCCACTTAGATTTTGAATCATCTTCGACCAACTTGTCCAAATCAAGTTATCAATCAACTAATCAATCAAATCAAACATTAATCCAAGTAATCAATCATTCAAACAAGATCTAATAAGCAATTACAACAATAATGGCAATTTCGTAAATAAAGAGTTCAAATCTAACATGCATTCTAACAAGCATGAATTATGAACAATATCTCCACAACTTGATGAATGAACTTGCATAAGTGAACATGTAGTAAAATGGATATCAAAACTTCATAGATGATGGATCTACATGCAGACTTAGGGAAAATGCATGAAATCACTATCTTTAACACATAAACAAGCCACCGATCCAATATACTCCTTTGGGTCCGTGTGAGAGATAACCACCACTCACTGAATCACCTAAACACCTCAAAAACAACCAACTTCAGATCTGGACAGCAAGGAATCAAGCTTGATCCTCCAAAGCTTCGCTTCAAACGATGAAATCTCTCTTCAACGGATGGAGATCTTCAACTTTGGCCCTTGGATCTTCGATTTGATCTTCAATTTAGATGGAAGGAATCACTAGATTAGAGTGGAGAAAAGAAGTGAAGAAGTGTTGTAGTCGAGCTCTCAAAATAGCAGCACTTCGTCGCTTCAAAATCCGGTGCCAAAAAGTGAACCAAACCCCTCTATTTATAGGCTGAAATCTCCATGAGTCGTCCCCCTTAAGTCGCCGCCCCCATGAGTCGTCCATGACTCAACAGACCACCACGGCTTACGACCTAACAGGTCCTACGACCTAACTACACAGCCTACAGACTCGAGTCAACGACCTAACTGGGTACGCGGCATACGACCTAACTGAGAAGCCGTCCTAACAACTTACGACTCAACAGAGGTGCACGACTCACGACTTAAGCCCATACGCCGACCTAACGACTCATGCGACCTAACTCTAAGCCGGCCTAACACGCACACGACTTAACCCGTGTGCGACTCAACACAGACACGACCCCACCCAAACACGCGACCTAACACAAGTGCCGACCCAATGACTCAACACATATAAGTCGTCTAACGACCTAATCTACACAGAACCAAACTTAGGTTGCATACGACCTATCCTATAACTCGGCACAGCTGACCTAAGCTATTCACTAAGTCTCCCCAAACGACCTACTCTCCTTAGGTCGGCAACTCGTCCAATCCGACCTATCTCCTATATCACCAACCCTTAGGTCACCTAAACCATAAGTCGCCGATTCACTTGAGTCGGTTACTACCCTAAGTCGGTCACTACCTATGAGTCGCTCACTCCACTAACTCGTCCATGCTCTTTAAGTCGGTCAATACTCTTAACTCGGTCAATTCCTTAGCTCGGTCATCCCTATAAGTCGGCCCAAACCACTAACTCGGCAACACCTTAAGTCGCTCACACGAGCTAACTTCCACACGACCTAGCCCTAAGTCGTTGACTCCCATACGTCGCTCCACTCGACCTAGCATTCACACGAGTTAACTCAGAATGACTTAATACAACTAACAACTTAATGCATATTGTTTAACAATGTTTCGATCCGTAAAAATACGGGTCGTTACAGAGTCGATGACGAAAATTGATCAAACAGCCTGGTAGATGGGGAAAACTAACACCATCCTTTTAATAACTGGCATTTCTCGGAGATAAATGATATAGTAAAGGGGAAACCTTAATCCATAAGAAGCTGACATGGTCTGGAGATAAGCGATGCTAGAGAGAAGAACCATTAACCTTCAGGAATTTGTTGTTGCCCGGAGATAGGTGCGAAGAGAAGGACAGGCGACTCGCTCAGGGATTAATTGGATAATTCAATCCCAACATGTAGGAATCCATTATTTCCCGGAGATAGGAAATGATAAAAAAGTAATTCTTAAAATAGAGCTTCTAATGTGTTGGTATTTGGAAGAAAAAACCAATGCACGGCCTAATTTCCAACTTTGAACTTGTAAAAATTCAAATGCAACCCGTAGTTAGGTAACTGCTTGAACAAAAAATTGCACAAACACCCAAATGATTATAGTAGATAAAAGATTGAAGAAACTAAATAAAAACATGCAGAAACAAGGCGCTAAAGTTTTATAGTGGTTCAGCTAACCGTTGCTTATTTCCACTTAACTTTGTTGACAGTTTATAGTGTTGTTTATACTTCTGTTCTTACGGATTGGTATAGATCAGTTAGAGTATAGGAGAATTATAAAAAAGTTGTAGAGAAGTGAAAACGATGCTAAAAATGAACCTTTTCGCTTCTATTTGTAGTTGTAGATTGCCTGAAAACTTGCCTCCATAATCTCCACCTCCTTTTCGACGCCCAAATCAAGTTCTCTTGAGAAATAGTGGATACCTCATCAATATTCATGGATCAATACCGATCCATCAGCTTGGATCATTACTGATCCATAAGTTTGTCATATGGATTGCTTTGAATACCTCATCCTAGATCGATTCGTGGTTGGATTTGTGGTTTTCATCTTGTTTGCAATATCATTAGCTTGTTTTTGTGTCTAAGTGATGGATCGATAGAAGAATGGAGTTGTTGATTTCAAGTGCTCGAGGAGATCGACAGAAAATCTTAGGGAATCGATGCAAAGGAACTTGAAATAAGCTTCTAAGATCATCACTTACAAGTAGAAAGAGTTGGTGCAAAAGTGGGTGAAGTGTTGTGGATTGGTAGCGATCCAACTACTTGGATCGATACTGATCCAACACTTGGTTGGATTTTTGGACTTTGGATTCCTGGCACGATTTGCGCTTGCCTCCTATGACTTTGGTTGTACTTGGTTTTTGGACACTGTAGCTATCCTTTGAACTTCTTGCCTTGATAGCTTTCAACTTCGACTCATCAAGTTCATCTATATACTGCATGGTCAAAAGGCTGGATAAGACTTGCCCTCCAAAGCACGCCTTGTGAATTAAAGGTGTACTTTGCTCAAGACAAATGTTGAAGTCAATGGAATATCAGTAATTGAATCTTATGGTTAACAACGGATATTGTGAATCATCCTATTCCTTTGGATTCATCTGTAAATCAAAGGTCATTCCAAAACGTGATAGCTATGGATTCAAGTCCTTGCTTTAGTGTCTGTCACAGGCAATGATCCCTTGTTCTCCCAGAATTGGTAAGCCATGGGTCATATCACTAATCAAGATTATCCCATGTTCATCTGAAGGGTAGAAGTCATGCATAGAGATCAGTGACTTGATTCGGTAATTGCTAATGAATCATTCCTAGGTAAAATAACGTTCGAAGCTAGAATATAAATCCCAATTTCCCCGAGTCATGCATTCGATGACTATTTCAATTTCTGATCGCTTTGGATCGTTAACCAAAAACTTGATATTTTGGATCTTTAAATGAATGTGTGGTCGTTCAGGATCGATTGTTAAGTCCACAATCCTTCGAATCATTAATTGAATCTGTAGCCATTCAGGGCTGATAACCAAATCCATAGTCTCTCCGGGACGTTAACCAAATCCATGGTCACTAAGAGCCAATAATCAAACCCATGGTCTTTCCAAACCATTAATCAAATCCATGGCCGTTAAGGGCCGATAATTAAATCCATGGTCTTTATGGACCATTAATCAAATCCATGATTGTTTAGGGTCGATAATTAAATCCATGGTCCCTTCGGACCCATGTTGACCCTAACCCGCTTGCTTTTCAAAGAGGGGACTCAACAAGAAGTAAGCCTATCTACTCGTGCTCTGATGTGGTGACTTACTTCTTTTACTCCGGTCCATGTTCTTTGACCAGGACTTAAAGCAATCAATATTGTACAAGTCCATTCACTTGCTCTCCGATAAGGGAAATTGTACTTTATGGTCATTGCCCTATCTCTCCAATCAGGACTAGCTAATCAATATTAGTCATCATATTCATGTGGATTTCAACAAGGATTCATCTAATGGAATCGAATTCAAACATTAAAAAACATAAAGTCAAACATCATGATAGCCACCTCACTGGGCGTTACAGCCTAGCATCCAACATAAAGTGTGCCTAAGGACCGATCAAGATCCCATACACGAGTGAGTGGTTCGATCGTAATATTGGATTGTTTGTTGAAACCAAAGATGTAATGTGAGAATCGAACCAGATTCCCTGCCATCCCAATCAAAAGATGACTATCCTCGACCATGAATCAAGGTCGTGTTCATTCACTATAGATGTTGGCTGCTCTTATTCCAACACTGCATCTCGGCTTTTCATCTATTGTCGTAATTGGTTATTTCTGACCTATTCCTTGGTCAGATTGCATAAGTATCTACAGTCATTTGTGTTATACCCATATATCTCATGGAATAGGAAATATTTTTCGAACATTCTTTCATGGTTCGTCGGCTCTCTCCTTGTTGGTTTCTGATAGAGGATCTATCCCCTGATATCATGGTAATTTCGCTCCATAATTTCATTCAAATCCTTGTAAGAAGAGAGTTTTGGTTCACTTTTTGCCACTTGGATCCCTCAAAGCCATCATCCATCATTCTTTTTCCTTTATCCTTTCCAGACCATGCTTCGGATAGTATTCCGCCATCAACAACATTAATTTCTTCCTTATCAACTTCAGCATTCTCCTGATGTAGGTATCTTTTGGCCTTATGATAAAATTTGGCCAGGTTTATCAGTGGATCCCGCTCTAAGGAGACCTTGAAATCCATCTTTTTCGATGCTCATGAAACTGCCGCCATTAGAATAACTGTTGTATCTGACTTATCAACCATGGAAATGGGTGCGTTAAATATTGTCAGAAATTCTTGAGGGTCTCTTCGCCTCTCTACTTCACATTGGACAGCGTCATTGCATTTTTGCTTCATGAAATATGGACCCAGAAATGCTTCATGAATCTGTATACTAACTCGGCCCATGTGCTAATGTAACTATTCTCCATCTTCCTAAATCTTAATGCCGCCAAATCTGTCAGATATAAAGGGAAATACCATCCTGTAACCTCTTCAGATGCATCTAGAACCTCCAATTACCAGATATACCTCATCAAATGAACTGTTGATCAGTCTTTCCATTATACGTCTCAACGTAGGCTGCTTGAAATTAGGTCGATTCCTAGCGTACCGAATGTTCAGATTAAATGGACTTATGTTTACATCTTCCAGGCTCCATTTAGGAAGCACACCCCTCTTTGCTCATCTAATCATCTCAGCAAGTCTGTCATTGTCGTCTAAAGGAATTCATAAGTTTGCATTCTCAACTTGCCCCCCGTTTCTATGAGGCAATTCTGACACATACTCCTACGACCATGCTTCTGCATTCTGATTCACATTCAAATGCTCCTTATTATCTCATGGACGTGTATCCTTGCCTTTTGACTCAACATTCGCCATGTCTCCATGTTCTTATAGATCGATATTGATCGGTACATATGGATCGGCACCAATCCATATGACTTGTTCGGGATTCATTCTGATTTGACCTAGTCGGCTCCCAAGTGCATTTTCTCCAACTTCTGGCCTTTGGTTCTAATTTTCCATAACTCTGGCTATTCTTGTTTGCCCATTCTCTTGAAGAAATTTTCCATCATCTCTTTCTGGCAGGCCATCATCATTTCCTACATTTTATTCATAATGGTTTCTATCTCATCCATAGTTAAGTAGATGAATGGAGGGTTGGCTCCCGAGGATGCCTCTTGGATACCCCCTTGTTGATTTCCTCTAATGATGGTCTTTCTAGTCGATTGTATCGTTTTTAACCTTTTCAAATCTCAAATCAACGAATTCAAGTGGTTCTCAGTGAAAGCACCAAAAGAGTGTTATCCAGCCTTTTGACCAGGCAGTATATGGATGAACTTGACAAGTCAAGCTTGAAAGTTATCAATGCAGGAAGCCTAGAGAGATAGTACAGGAGGAAAGCACAAACCATTCCAAGAATTCAAAGTTCAAAAATCCAACAAAATGTTGGATCTGTACCGATCTAACCATTTGGATTAGTACCGATCCACAACGCTTCACTCACTTTTACCCCAACTCCTCTTACTTGCAGATGATGATGATAGAAGTCTATTTCAAGTCCCATTGCATCGATTTCCTATGATTCTCTATCGATCCCCTCGAGCACTTGAAATTAACAACTCTATTCATCCACTGATCGATTACTTAGACTTAGAAACATGCTAATGATTTTGCAAACTAGATGGAAATCAAAAGCTATCCATTAATCTAGCTAGGACAAGGCATTCAAAACAATCCATATGACCATCTTATTGATCGGTATTGATCCAATCCTATGCATTGGTATCGATCCTGAATACTGATGAGGTGTCCGCCTATTTCCTAGAAGAACTGGTCTTGGGCATGGAAAATGAGTTGGAGATCATGTGGGCAAGTTTTGAGAAAATCTATAGCTATAAATAGGAGGGTAGGGGCTTATTTTCGAGCATCTTTTTCACTTCTCTACAACTTTTCTATAATTCTCTTCTAGTCCCACGAATCCATGCCGATCCATGAGAATAAAAGTGTAAATGGCACAATAAAACCATCAAAAAAGTTAAGTGGATGTAAACAACGGTTAGCCGAACCACTATAAAACTTTGGTGTCATGTTTTTTTGTGTTTTTGTGTGTTTTTATTTAGTTTCTTCACCCTTTTATCTACTATACTCGTTAGGCCATTTGTGCCATTTTTTTCAAGAAACGGCTTTAAGAAAATAATAGTTATAATCTACTAATAAAATCATCGTTCTCAAAGATGGAAGCTGGCATATGAACAGGAATTTCAGCAAAAATGTCGGCAACCAAGTAGGACATGCTTTGTCGAGGATTAGCAAAGATAGTCATAGCAATTCAAAAACAAGAATTGGTCAAGCTTTTTCGGATCAGGTTTAGGATCGTAAAAGCACACTTAAACCAGGAGGCAATCGAAGAAGTTGCCCCACAACACTACTAACTTATAAATGCCTAAAGTTTGCATTTGGTGTAATAAATCCCATGAATAGGGATAAGTGTGCAAGCAACTGGTTGAATGGAACCCGACTAAGCACTGACAGGAATAACCATTTATTTAATTACATAATGGTTCTGTTTTACCGAATGGAGAAATTTGGTAGCTATAAACAGGGTTGAGTAACTAGATATAACCAAAGCATTGCATGAATATTATTTATGTGCATGGGGTTACAGTAAATAACACATTGCATAGAAACAAGCCTATATAATTGTAGCACACGCAGTTATATCATATACACAAGCAGTTATATACAAATTGTATGGTACATAAAGGTGCAGAAAAGTAAATAAGAGAAAGGTAACAGGGCAAAAGTTTCATCACCATAAATTTTATGCACATCTTGAAGTGGGCCATGCCCACGCAATCTCAACCTATTCAAAACAAAAAAACCAAACAATACAGACTCCACAACACAAAATATATGAATCTCAGCCCGATAAGCTCCTAGTAGTATCTAGTTAGTCTTCCCCTTCTTACCACCTCTGCTACCTTTCCCACTACATCTTCCCGGGTGAGTTGTATTTTTATTCTCGCCTTAGTTACTCTGCCAGGGGAGTATTACCCTCTAAATCGACAGTCTCTTCACTGATTGCGGTATAGAGATCGTCAGATTTGCCGACAGGAGCTTTACTAGGCTTAGCCTTGGATGGCCTGATCTTAAGCATGAGAAGTTTGGAAGTGTAGCTTGTCAGAGTAGAACCGATGGGCTTTGTGATGCCAGGCTCGGACTTCAAATGGATCTTCTCGAAGTCAACTTTTAATCTCTTTGCCGTTATGGTGTGATCGATGGGGTCTACAGTGCCGGTAATAGCGACGTATTCTTCTTCTTGAGACCCGAAAATGACTTCCAGCCCCTCTAATTCTGTAATCTTCTAGGAGCCAGAATTGGGCTTGGAATCGAAGGGTGGGACAAGAGCAACGAGTCCTTTAGAAATAGATGTCAACAACAAGAATACAGTAGCAGTGCCTGACCTTTGATTAACTGAAGGCAGAAGAGGAAGGTATGGTTGACGTACAAGTTAACAGACAGAATAGAAAAGTTTAGTGATAGACTCGGAGTAAACTGAAGCTTTCCAAAAGTCTGTGAAATGAAAGAAATATCTAAGCCTGGGTTTTGGTCTCAAAAAGAAACTTCAAATTCCCATTCTTTATTTATATGCTTCTCATTAGGAAAAAAGGAACGTAGGGCTCATGAGAGATGGCTGCTATAGAAATTGGGATCAGATGGGTATTTGCGAAGCTAACTCCCCCAGATGCAGGAATAGTCACTGCTAGCTCTATGGATTTTGAAGCGAATGTTTCATGCTCACCTGATAAGCTTGGGCCAGCGAGAGCCTCGGAAGCAGCAGCAGCATTAGCATCCTCTTTAGCTAGGATAGCCTTCCCTATAGCAAGTTCTTCTATGTCCTCGGCATTACGGTACATAGCCATTATCTCCTCTTTCGACAATTATTTTAGTCCCATGCAGCTCGGTGAAGCACCTCCCCTCAAGCATCGACGAGAGTCCCAACATAGTCATTCCCTAACCACTCTATATATTTTTTGCATAATGATGTTGGCATAGAAGTGTTGGATATTTTCATTAAGCTCGACTCTCTCTTGCCTTATTCTCTTGAAGATCTTTGAGTTCATGTTGGGAAGCTGCAAGCTTGATGTGGTTGGTAAGTTTCTCGTTATATAGGAGCTCTAAGTTGATGTAAGCTTTATTTTTTTTCATGGAGCTTTTAAATCTCCTCACAGAGTCATTCAAGTTCAACTACCTATTCTAAGATGGTCTAGTCCCTGCTCGTATGATTTCTTCTTTTTCAGTGAGAGTTAGATCTTTCACTTGCTTCTTTAACTCTGCCCTTCTTCGTGGGCGATCTTCAGCTTGTTATGCATCACGATCGCGAGCCAGCTTCATTTCTTCCTTCAAGTTTTAGACTTAGCCTTTGCTTCGAGAGCTACATTCCTCTCCCAAGTGACCTTCATCTGGTTCTCTTCCCTTTCCTTTAAAATCCTCTCGTAAGTTGCCTTCTCGAAATCGAAGGACTACATGTTGTTGTAATTAATTCAGCGAAGAGAGGTTGGCACAGCTTCTTTCATTTGTATCCAGTGTTAATATGCTTTTAGGCACTTTGAGCAACTTGATCTGCCACTTCTTTCAAAACATCCTCGATGTCCTAGTCAAACGTCATGCCGTGCAAGAAGAGGTTCGAAAATGCAACTCGTAGGGGAGCAGCCAGAAAAGTAACCAAAGGATCAAGGACTCCCTTGGTAGCAGGTGAAATCATTGTAGTTAACGAGTGGGAAGCAGGAAGTTGTTGCTGTGAAGAAGTTTGAGTTTCTGAATGTGCTGGAAGTGCACTAGAGATAGGACAATGGCAGTTATGTGAGCATCATGGTCCCTATGCTCTTCTTTAATATCGCTTTTACTCCTCTCCTTCTCTTATTCTCTCTTTCATGGACCCTATCAACTCAATAGTCTTTGTTCACCTCCCGGTCCTTCCTTCTTCACCATTCCTCATGAGTCTCACAATGACCTTGGTAGTTGGAGTAAGGTGGATAAGGATCGAGTGTCTTCTCTCTATAATCTCTCCACTGCATGAAAGAACTCCATATCTATCACGACCTATGGAAACTGAAATAAGAAAATGATAGTATAAAAATTAAGACTTTAAAAAATGAAGGAATGTGAGGATGCATGCCTATGATCCTAATGGTGTGTGTAGTATTGATGACCCTCAAAGTGCTCTACAGACCATGTTAGCAAGGAACTAAAGACAAAGTCTCACTGTCTTCGCTTACAAACCCTCTATGCAAGAAGGCGAAGCACAATCTCGCTTCATCCAGAACATCGCGAATTGAGATATCACTTTCATCGATATCACTCAAACGAGCAAACACCAAAGGAACAGGACTGAGTGTTATCTACTTTGTGAGTAGCATAGTCTGATTTCCTTCCCCTACAAAATTTCGATGGCAATGTGCTTCGAATAGGACGAGCTAGGAAGAATGAGACTTCTGTAGGGGGTCTCTCCAAATGACTCACACTCCACACTGGCTTGATAACCCTATCACTTGGGCCCTCTTCATTTTCCTCAACTATTGGCTCTTTTCCTTCCAATCTCTCTTCAATCTCACTCTCCTCAGGAATCAACTGTATCCTGACTCCTTTGGCTTGGTCATTTAGGGTAACCCTAGCAGTTTGTACTTTTTAATCTCTTACGACTAGCTCTTTTGCATATGTTGTGCCCGATGGTCCCATGACTTCCCTCAGAAGCTTCTCATCGTAGCTGCAAGTGAGAATGGGAGAATATGTACGTGCTCTAGAGGTACTAGGTAAAGGTGACTACGCAATGGTGAACATATCAAAATGTAGAAAACTGCATCGTCATAAGTTTTCGTTCATCAGAAGTAATGCGACGATGCGATATTAGAATCTAACTTCTGTTAGGCCCCTCGAGAATAGTCTCGTGTTGCTTGTGATCATCCTGAGTCAAAACGCCTGTGAAGAAATAAATGTTAACTTAATAATTTGAGTCACTGAAATCCATGTACGAAAGGGGCGGCGGAAAGAAAATCTATTTCCAAATAGCTAGAATCGGTTGAAATCGTAAGTGCATCATACGAAAAAGTACTCGTTTTTGAAGTATGAGCGTTCATTATAAAGCTTTTTAATGAGCTTACGCCTACACCGGGCTTCAATGATCATGTAAGAAGGAGAATCCCGTCTTTGCTTGAAGTGCAGTAGATAAGAAAGTTTTTTGAAAGTAGGAGCCCAGTTGAACAAATTCATGGAAAGGAAGTAGAGAGAACTTAGAAGAGCATATCCCTTTGAATGAATTTGGGATGGAGCTAGCCCAAGTTCTCATAGAACCATTTGGACAAAGGGATTTAAAGGTGGGATGACACCACCTAAGCACATGTACTGGTTGCACGCCGTGTATCCTGGTAGAGGGTTGTGTGCAAACTCGACTCTCGTTGGGGGACGAACATCATCTTTGAGGATTCCGTGTTGATGAAAAATGTTTTGGAGCATTCAAGCCATAGCATCATAGACTCTAGCTTTGGCGGATCTTCAATACTCTAAGACTTATAAACTCATTTAAAGGAGGCGGTTGGTCCGCAACCAAGTCCACTGGAATCAACGAGCCTTCTTATTTCGATGTGATAGGATGACCCGGACCATTTGGAATAGTTGGCAAAGCCTGAGCTGTAGAGGATCCAACTTCAGAAGGAGTGGATGTGCCTTCACTGGCCTTGAAACGCAGCGGAGGAGTGCATGTGCCTTCACCGGCCATGAAACGCAACGATCGACGAATCATTCTAAAACTTGGCCTATAACAGCTCGAATTTTTAATCCGAAATTAACTAAGTAAATAAGTAGTTAATCGATAATTAAATAAATAATCAAGAAAATTAAAGAGACATATGCTGCCAATATGTCATTTGGACTATCAGAGGAAAGCGCACATGATTACATCGCCATGAAATTGTATTAAAGAAAGTTAATATATTGTGAAGCACTTTTAAGTAATAATTTGATTAAAAATGATTTAAGGTGTAAAATTGATTTAATTTAATCTTAAAGAGTAAAATTAGTTTAAATGAGAAAAAAAATCTTAATTAATTTGTAAAAAGTGAATAAAAAGGAGATTTGGTCCAAAACATGATTTTTGATATGTTTTGTCAATATTAACGTAATGAGAAGTATAAAATGAAGTTTAAATGAATTAAAATAAAATAATTGTTATTTAATTTATTAAATTGATTATAGCTAGTTGTATCATGTTAAAACAAAGTTTAAAAATATAAAAACATCGTAAAAGTAGAAATTTACTTTAAGAAAGCAAAATTGCACTTTTGTGCAAAATGAGCTGATTTGAGTATGAATTGTAAATAAAAGAAAATTTAGATGATAAAAATATAACTTGAGTTTATATTACGAATATATAAATGAAATGAAAATGTAATTTTTGTTTTGAGATTGGAATTGATTTTTGTTATGGAAATTTGGTGGAAATAGGAAACCAAAGTAATAAAAGAAAAGGAAAAAAACAGAACGGGTTAGTAATTTAGTTAGGCTCAAGCACAATTGTTAACTTAAGTTTAGAATTAAGTATCTAGAGACTTCTTGACCAAGAGCTTTCTTTTGTATTTAGGAAACAACTTTACATTTACAACTTCATCATTTTTCTACTTTGTGAAAGAATGCACAAAAAGCATGTTCATCCTCCCTATTTAAAAATAAAAATAAAACAGATATAAAATCCTAATGTTGTCCAGCCTTTGGGCCATGCAACATCTGGATAGACTGGATAAGTCGAACTTGGAGTTGTCAAGCTAGGTAGCCCGAAAAGGTAGCCCTCGAGTGTAGAAACCAAGCACAAACAGAACCACGGGATGAAGGCCAAACCAACCCAAGGCAAGAGAGGCAAAATCCCACCAAAGTGGTGGTTCGGTACTGGTCCAACAACATGGATTGATACCGATCCATGGTTGCTCCTCTAATGGGACTCATCTTCTACCATATTATAGTTCATGATAGAAGCCTATTTCAAGCATTGTTTTGTTGATACAATGCAACTATCTATTGATCTCCATGAATACTTGATTTAGCAACTCTATTCTTCCATGCATCCATTGTTTGGACTCAGAAACAAGCTAATATTGGTACAAATAACTATGGAATCATGAAGCTAACTACAAGATGAGCCAAGTAAAGGATTTCAAAATAATATCCAAGTAAATATTACAGGTCGGTACCGATCCAACTCCTTGGGTCAGTACCAATCCACGAACCCTGTCGAGGTGTCCTATTCTCTTAGGGAAATAGTCTAAATCATGGAGAATGAGGTGGAGATCTTCTGGGTGAGGTTTTAGGCTCTCTACCTCTATAAATAAGAGGGTCTGGCTCATTTTTTAGGATCCTTTAGCCTTGCTCTTCTTACTTTAATTTCTTGTAATCTCTATCCGAGTTATACCGATTTGTAAGAACTTCTGTCTCCCAGTCAAAATATAAGCAATAAAATCATTAAATGGAAGTAGGCCTTGATTTGTCGAACCGCTATAAATTGTTGTGTGTTGTTTCTTACTCATTTTCATTTAATTTTCTTCTTTATTTATTCTTTACTTATTCTTTTGGGAGTTTGTGCCATTTTTGGTTCAAACATTTTGGTTTTGGTGCTTTTACAGAGAATGATATGCTCAAGATACTTGAATCCATCATCTACTATTGGATTTCTTAATTCCAAGAGTAGATCCAATTTTCCAATCCTACTTTTCTACTATTCAGATTTTCAAAAATCTAACAGAAACTATTTATAGTAGCTCCATCAAGAAGAGGCCATTCTACCAATTTCGGAGCTATTACTGAAGTTGAGAACTAGAATGCTTAGCATGTAGATGAAGATGCCAAACCAACTCAACCGGAGGTACGAAATCCAATCGATGTCGTGACTAGAGTGGAGATGGAGCAGATGATAAAGAAGGTGTTGTACAGAGTCTAGGAGAGTCATATTGAGATGAATCAAATGATGTAGCAGAGTTAAGACTACTGAATCAATTAACTCAAAACAACCGTAGGAGGAGCAGGAGAGATTCCAGTTCAAACTTTGAAAGTTCCTCATCATCCGAGAAGAGATGGTGAGATGGAAAGCATAAGAAGACTCCGAATGGTGTTGGAACGTTGTACCAAGGAAGAAGACAAACTCAAGGAACAAGTTTGTGGATCGCTACCAACTCAACTAATGATTGGCTTAGAGCTCGTCATTTGGAAGGTGGCGTGGATTTGGCTTCTGGTCACTCCGTGGATGATCAATATCTGAAAAATCATGCTGCTGTTGACGATACAACTCATGGGAATCAGATATGCAGGACTGCTGGACGAATGGATGCCCCCAAAGGCTTGGGAACCTAGGTATCAAGAGATAAACTGAGAGCCTTTGCCGAGCCGAACACTTTGGGAAGATCGCAATCACTGACATTCAGTCAAACCTGTCGACTCGGAGTACCTAGAAGATGGTCAGGAGACTTGTATTTGAAAATCATTTCAGGAGAAATGATGAGTAAGGTGCCTCTTCTAGTCAAAATCTATTTACTTAAAACATTTTGCACAAGAGATATCCCCGAAGGTTTGTAATGCCGACGATGTCGTTGTATGGATGAACAACGATCCTAGGCAGCATTTGATGAGATATGAGTGGGATATGGATTCTGCCAGAGCTTTTGATGCCATGAAATGCTACTATTTTTCAATTTTTTGAAAGCAGTAGCTATGATGTGGTTCACTCGACTTCCACCAAGATTCATATCGTCTTTCATTGAGTTGTCGTGAAAGTCCGTAGAGAAATTCCGCTTACATACTTTATGTCCAAAACATGTTATGTCTCTATCAGACCTCTTCCAAGATGATGGAGAGTCATTGAAGGATTTCTTGAATCGATTCCACACAGCCATGACAGAAATTACAAATCCTAAGGATAACATATTGCTAATGGCGTTAATCGGGGGGATTCATTATGAAAGGGATTTCAGGGAGTTGGAAGGGAAACCCCCATCGACTATGGATGCTTTCTATAGAAAGGCCAACGACTACTTATGCTTGGAAGAAACATGCAAGCGTTCACAAAGAACTAAGGCTGGCAGTTCGGCTGGAGTAGTGCAGAACAATGTCACAGTAAAGCAATCTAGAGGAAGTTCTAGAAATGTGGATGTGAATGTTGGCAAATAAGAATGATATTTGGAACCAGAGTGGTGATTGGGCTAAGGAGCGAAAGCGGATAACAGGAATCGTACTGTGACTACTTTGGACGATGGTTATACCGAACTGAACAACTCAATAAAGAATATCTATCTGGCAACCCAAGGTACGAGCATTAAAGGAAGCTAGCTCCGAGAGAGTCGACCGAGAAGGAGTAGAAATTTAGCAAGTTCTGTAGGTTTCATGAGATGCACGGTCATTATACCAATGAATGCAGGCACTTACGCGATGTGATTGAGGAGCTGATTTGAAAGAAAAAATTGCAATAATTTATGAAATCCCCACGAATGGAAGATGGGGAAATTTTAATTACCTTGGGTCAAGATCCCAATGGGGACAAGTTGCTCCTAGTGGTGAAGAGCCTAGGAGAATTAAAAAATATTTTGTAATAAACACAATTATCGGTGGACTGCATCCAACCAACAAGAGTTGAATGAGATGGACAGATATGTTGGTGCTTTAAAGCATACTGAATATGGGAACTATTTGCAATTGAGGATGGACTCTAACAAAATAATGCAAAAATGATGATTGATGACATTGTTGTCCGAAATAGAGATGCAGATATGGTGGAAACCCCAACGAATGACTTGTTAGTTATAAGTCCACGATTGGCTCTGCTATTGTATGAAATGAGCTGGTTGACTGTGGGAATTCGATCAACATTCTGGTTAGAAAATCTTACGACTAGTGCTTCTGGAGGGCAAGGACATGAGACTGTGTAAATCTTGGATCAATGGATTTAACGAGATAGCAAGCCAGTCAGATATGTTGAATTACTGGTGGTGCTTGAAGAGGGCGACCGCAGATGAGTTCGAGTCATGCCTTTTGTTGTGTTGGATATTTACTCTACCTGTTGGATATTTACTCTACCCATAACGCATTTTTGCATCGATCGGCCCCGGCTGAGTTTAAAGCAGCTATAGCTCCCAGTGTTTGATGCTTAAATTTCGTATGGAGAATGGTGTGGGAGTAGTGCATGGAGATTAAGGGCTTGGTCATGAATGTTATGTCGTCGAGCTAAGAGAGGCGAAGCAAAGAGAGAAAGGAAAAGGTGTAGAGGGGACACTCTGCATAAAGGATTTGAATGCATAGCAACTAATTCCTAAGCCCAAGCTCGAGAAGCACGGTCGGTTCCATAAAGACATGGACCTACGAAAAGAGCAACTGGATGAATGTGCGGCTCCAGCCGAGCTAAGGACTAACATTTAGGTCAGTCGGGATGACTCGACATGGATCCTGAAAGTTGGATCATAGCTTGGTGTCTGGATGATGAAGGATTTGATTGGTTTTCTCTAGGTAAACTAGGATGTGTTCGCCTAGATGCACTCTGATATGTATGGGATCTCACTGGAGATAGTCAGCTATGCATGGAACATAAATTCCAAACGTGTTCCTATGAAATAGAAGTGCCTCAACCTGGGTCTAGAGAAATCCACTGCACTCCAAGAAGAAGTGGAGAAGCCGAAGGACAATGGCTATATCCATGATGCCTTGTACCCGGAATGGGTAACCAATCCAGACTTGGCCAAGAAGGTTGACAGAAAATAGAGGACATTCATCGATTATTCTGGTTTGAACAAGACGTGCCTAAATGACACCTTTCCGCTTGCAAGGATTAATTAGTTGATAGAGTCAATAGATGGACATTAATTTCTTTCTTTCATGGATGCATAATCTAGATACAACTAGATTCCAATGCACATCCCAGAGCAAGAACATACCAACTTTATTATCGACTAGGGATTGTATTGCTATCTGGTCATGCAGTTCGGGTTGAAGAACGTTGGAGCAACCTACCAGACACTAGTGAATAGGATGTTAAAATATCAAATTGCATATTCAATGGAGGTCTATGTGGATGACATACTAGTGAAATCACGGCATTCAAAAAACCACATTGACGATCTAGCAGAAATGTTAGATATTCTTCGAAAATATTGGATGAAGCTCAGTCCTTTGAAATGCTCCTTTGGCGTTGCATCAGGGAATTTTTTGGGCTTCATCTCAATTCCCATAGAATTGAAGCCAATCCAGAGAATATGAAGGCATTAAGGGACATGGAGGCCTCGAGGACACTGAAGGAGTTCCAAAGTTTAAATGGAAAGGTCGCTACCTTATGTCGATTCATCTCCAAAGCCACCAGCAAATGCATCCCTTTCTTTGATGTGATTTAGAGGGATAAAAGTCCAAAAGGAAAAAAGCTTCGCTTGGACGTAGGAGTGCGCAGACCCATCCAAGCTCTGGTTGATCACTTGGAGAGACCCCATATCCTCACAAAATTGGTGGATGATGAGGACGTGTTTATATATCCGGCAGTGTTGGTGCATGCTTTGAGCATCACACTTGTACGTGAGGAAGCCCGCATCCAACAACTGATTTGTTGCATCAACAGGCAATTGAAAGGAGTGGAAAGAAATTAACTGAATATGGAAAAGCTTGCATATTTCCTGTTTTTTACTTCAAGGAATCTCCACTCTTACTTCCAAGCTCATCCGATCAAAGTTCTTATCGAGCAGCCTTTGCGACAAGCCTTACAACGACCTAGGACTGCTGCAACTCTATTGAAATGGAACATTGAATTGAGCCAATATGATATAACCTATTACCCCTTAGAAAGCTATAAGGGTCAAGCTTTAGTGGATTTCATAGCCGATGCATGATATGATACTTCGAAAAGTAGTTGTGAACAAAATGCTAGGTGGAAGATGTACATGGATGATTCATCGAACGAATGTTATTTCGGTGCTGGAGTTACTTGTCACTCCGAGGAACATTCAATCTGTTATTCCTTAAGACTCGATTTTCCTACAACAAACAACAAAGTAGGTTATGAAGCCTTGATTGTTGGACTCTAGATTGTCGAAGAACTGGAGATAAAAACTTTACATATTTTCTGTTATTCACAGCTAATGGTGTGTCAAGTGCCGATAGAGTTTCAAGCAAAAGGAGCAAGACTAGCCCCTTATCTAAACTTAGTCCTTGGGCAACTTAGTGGCATTGAGTATTATATGATAATGCATATTCCAGGGAGGAAAATGTAAAGGCAGACTCATTGGCTAAGCTGACCAATTTCAGAGATGTGCAGCTCATGGGCTTACTTCCAATGGAAATTTTATCAGCATTGAGCATCAACCAGATGGATGTCGATTGGATCTTGAAGGCTGAACTTGAAAGAGAGGCATGTTTGACTCCGATAACAGTCTACTTATAGAGAGGAATCCTTCCCAACAGGAGGAATAAGGGATGTAAACTCCTTTACCAAGCTATAAGATATATCTTACAGGAAGGACTGGTGTACATGAAGGATTTTTCTATCCCCATGCTTCACTGTGTCGCTCACAATGAGGCCAAACAAGTCCTTATAGAAGTGCACGAGAGGGCCTGTGGCGACCACACTAGGGGCAAACCCTAGCGAAGAAGATTCTCCGCTATGGGTACTTCTAGCCAACTATCAACCAAGAAGCAGCCGATTACACTAGAAAGTGCGACAACTGCTAGAGATTTGCTGAGATCCTAAGAGCCTCACCAATAAAGATTACTCAAATGGTCAGTCCTCGGCCATTGGCAGTTTGGGGGATTGATATTATTAGTGTGTTGCCAATGTCTAAAAGTGGAACAAAATACGCCATCATCGTGGTTAACTACATCCCCAAATGGGCTAAGGGGGAGCCAATAGCCATAGTTACCACGAAGAAAGCGATCAACTTGGTAGTTCAAAATATTATCTGTCATTTTGGAGTTCCATAGGTGATGTTGCTATTAATAGAACCGATTCGACGGTATTTAAGGATTTCCGTCGTCGACATCGCATAGAGAGAAGATCTATTGCGGTGGCACACCCTCAAGCAAATGGACAAGTTAGAGCTGTAAACAATATTATCATGTCCATTTTTAAAAAACGATTAGGAAAGTCTAAGGGCAAGTGGGTCGATTAACTTCCATTGGTATTTTGGGCTTAACGAATGACCCATAAGTCTGCAATAGCCATTCTCCATTCTCCCTAGCCTACTGATCAAAGGCTATAATTCCGATTGAACTGGAAGTACCTTCTTATCGGGTAGTTCGTTACAACTCGTGGATGAATGAGCGACTCCTTTTGGAATCCCTTGACATTATCGATGAGAAATGAGACGAAGCTGACTTGAGAGCACCTATCCATCACAAACGACTTGCCTGGTATTACAACGCCAAGCTCAGGAATCGGACCTTTGAGATCGAAGACTTGGTCCTCAAACAAATCTTCCCAGGCCCTAGAAACTTGGGCTAGATATTGGAAGTTTTGTATGCAATAGAACAAAATCTTCGAGATGGCACTTTTCGGCTTGCAACGGTTAACAGGATCTCACTCCCGAGGGCATGGAATAGGGAGCATTTACGATGCCATTTCACATAGAAATAAATTTGCACATAGCTGAATGAAGCTATGTAAGACAAAATCTGTCATTCCTATTTTTAATAAATAGCTTCCCAGATCTTTTTTACATTGCTTAAGAGTTGTGACTTGACCAACTCGAATGAATTTTTATGCGAATAATGCAGGTGTGTAGGTACCTGGAGGTAGGTGCCAACCAAAATTCTATGGTTCATGATCGGAACTTCGAAGTTCTTCTCGATATCCAAAGATTGATATCAACTAACTCTTGTCCTTGGATTGAGGGTAGGATTATAAACTAAATGGACGGACCCGACCTTCCGTCAGCCAACTCTTATCCTTCGATTGGGGGCAGGAGTATAAACAAAATGGACATGACCCAGCCTTCCGTCAGCTAACTCTTGCCCTTGATGTGGGAGTAGGAGTATAAACTCAAAATGGATATGGCATGACCATCCACATGCTAACTCCTAACCTTGATGTAGATGCAGGAGTATAAATCTAAATTTAACATGACACAATTGTTCATTCGCTAACTTTCATTCTTGATGTTGGGATAGGAGTATAAACTAAAATAGACGTGATAAGATGGTTCAATCCTTAACATTTGCCCAGAGTAAGCAAAATAAAAGGTCCATGCCCAGCGTAAGTTGGGATCTTTTCCATGAACTCTGAATCGACAGTCGGAATTAGGTGCGACTGTAAATAAAAATCCTAGATGAGGATGTATGGACAACGATCCTAAATAGTTAATTTAAACTAGCGCCAAGTGATCGGCGCAGTCAGTTACCGTTATCCTCGAAAAGGATATCCAGACCGATATTCTAAGTGGTAAATCTTAACTAGCGCCCAGAGTTTGGCACTTCAACAATTACTTTACATTCACTAGAATGATGAAAGGCCAATAAATTGCAGAATGGGCTAAGGATTTAGTCCGATAATAATCATTAAAAGGAATGAATCATAAGTACATTGAACGAAAAGTGATTTATAAAACAACTTAGGCTAATTCACGTAAAGATTTTATTAAATAAAATGTCTTTATTATTTACATTTAAAATGAAATTTGGAAAGTAAAGTACAAATTTTATATACACCTAAAACAAAAAGAAAAAGCAAGGGCCGAACCTACACAAAGCTGGCCAAAAAACGAAAATAGACTACTGCTATTATTGCAGACTAGAAGTAGGTCTACCTAAACAAGCAAGTTGACAACTACATTTTCCACTTATGCTTCCTCTTCTTAGTGTTGGAAGACACATCACATGAGCTTTCACCCATCCTCTTACCTCTTATTCCTTTTCCCTTCGGAGGTGAGCTAAGTATTGGGATGGTAGATACACTATGAGTGCTCTCAACCAAAGGAAGGGAAGCCAGAGTGCTCTAAAATATCCTACTGGTGTGCACTGAGTGCTTCCAAGCGAAGGAATATAGACTAGAGCAAAGATGGTTTAAATGGGTAGGGCTATGGATAAAGTAAGGAGAACGTTCTCTATCTTCTCTAGCTTGATTTCTATGTCTCGAAGATGTTCTTACTTGAGTGTACTCATGCTGCGAACCAACACTAGCTCAGAAACTCCAATAATCATGACATCGTCATCGGTCTGAGCAACTTGGGTTCCACTAGTCCCTTAATCTAGTAAAGCATCGATCATTTTCTCATCAAGTTCAGAAGTCTCTTCAACTGGGATGGTTGGGACCATTATTGAAGTTGTAGCGAATACTAATTCTATTGCAGGCGCTTGTTGTCCCAACTGAAAGTCCTTATAGGGAAGTGGGGCAATTTAGGGCCAACCTAAAACTTGAGAGATATAAAAAGATAGATTAGTGATGTCGATCGGCGACATGTCAACCCTCTAAAATACAGGGAAAGTCAAAGAGATACCTTCTTCTGTTTGGGGTTCTTTATAGGCTAGAGTGCCACCGGAATTTCCCTTCGAGATGGAAGAAAGGATAGTAAGCCTGTCAAATTGGGGATTCTTTGGAGCATAGCCAGGAATGGTGGATTTATTAGGAGTAGTTTTGGACCTAGAGGTGTCCCTAACGGTAGCATCTTGCAGCAACGATCTAGATCCTTTACCTAAATCTTTTTGCACTATCACGGCTAGCTTCGGATGGAGAATATGTTTGCTCCCTTTCAACACCTCAAGCTCATATCCTACCAGGACCTCTTTCTCAAGGCTGGCCAGGTTCACCTTGTCGCCCTTAAGGTATTCTTTCTTATTAGCAATGACTTATTCCTTGTCCGGAGCCAAGACTCTAGGGTAATCATTGTTTAACCACTTTAAGTTGTAGAATTTGAGCACAATAGCATTGTACCTATTAAGAAGCGGTTCAAACTTCTCCATCTTCTGCTGCTCTAGGGTCTCAACTTCTCGTCTTACAAGTGCATCCACGTCTTGGCACGATCAACTGCCTTGTTTCTTTTGTCCCAAGTAGTGAGTAGCTCTTTGTAGTAGCCCTGCGCCTGTTGAAGGGCCTCATCCTTTTCTTTCATTTTTGCGCTCAAGCTTGGTTTTGAGTTTGGCGACACTCATGTTCATGGCACCTCTCTCTAACACTAAATTTTTATTTCGATGGAATACTTTATCCATTTCATCTTGATGCCTAGTTCTCTCTTCTTCAAGTTCCCTGATGGCATCCTCATCTTTCTTCTCAGCTTCGGCTTGAGATTTCCTTGAGTTCTCGACCTTGGCGTCAAGATGAGCTATGGTTCTTTTGTTATTGGCCTCAACGAGTTTTTGGTTCTCGATTTCAAATTGCCTTCCCTTAATACGTTAGATATCTTTTGAGCCACTCAAGACCATTCGTTGTACTGGTTATGAACATCGGTTACATAAGCAATGGGCATGTCTTGGACATCAGATATAATTCTCTTCAAGTTAGGCACGAACATGAGCCCATCGAAGCAATATTTTGGAAATTGCTTTTTCAATTTGGCCATTCGAGCATTGATAATGAGTTCTTACTCGGTAGTGACGACTGGAGCTTCAGCAGTTCCTTTACTGGGTTTGCGATGGGAAGTCTCAAAAATGCTCTTGTGGTGCCAACGATCTGAAGAGCGATTAGAATGAAATGGTGCTAGATGTTTTAGGCGATTATTAGGTAGAGGGAGTGTACAAGAAGTGCCACCCAGTAGAAAATAATCACGGTGATTAAGAAGCCTGTTAGGGCCTCTCAAAGGAGGAGACCTTGATCTGGCATAGTGTTTGGAGGTGGAATACGTGATGGATAATCTCTATAATATCTTCTCATATCCCGGCTACCTTTATCTCGGTTAGACTAGTAGTCGGATTTAGAATCTTGACCATTGCCCGGTTGATATGTGCCTAGGTGATGCCTATATGATCAGGATGCATTTTCTTCAAGATATTGATATATGGATTTCTTCTTCTTCGTGTATCCTAATAAAGAAACAAGAGCGAGATAGATTCAAGGAGTAAGGATACGAATCAAGTGTAGTGTCATGAAGTGCATATGTGCGTGAGTGTCATAGTGTCCCCCCGACATACCATATATATGAGCTTTACTCATGGGAGTAATCTCTTCCACACTAGTAGGAATGATGTCGTTATCGAAGTGAAGAGGAGAGCCAAGACTCTCTAGGCTCATATTTTCGAGATTGAAGGAACCAAACTCGATAGGAACTAACCCCAACTTAGAGAATGTATCATTCAAAGGAAGAGAAGGAGTTCTTTCTGTATTTTTAACTAGGGGAGGTTGCGTGCATGTCTGTGCCTTAGAAATCTTCACAAAGATTCTCTTTTACGGAGTAGACTGACGGTCATTTTTGGGTTATTCAATCTGAGACTCATGGCACACACATATATCATCATGACCGGCTCTATCACTTTCACCCATTACCTCGACTTCCTCAATGTGTTCTTGAACATCTCTAATGTTTTCTTCAACGCCAGCCTCTGGTTTGGATCAACGTTGCCACCACCAGGTGATTTGTTACCATCGTCGTTGTTACTAGTAGTTACTTGGACTTGAATAGTGTTGGGACCCACTTCTAACATATTATGGGTGAGAAGATTTTAATCTGAATTTTGATAACTTTATCTTCCACTAGATGTATCATAAGAGCCTTAATGGCATCTAAAAATGCTATTCTTTTAGGTATTGTCAGGATATTTGGATTGTAAAACAAGATATGAGTTAAGCCTACAAACTATAAGGCAAATTCATGTAATGCACATGGAATGGAACTTATATCCAGACAACCATATATGTGTGAATCCAAGCAGACAATGGACATAGAATCACTCATTGTTGAAATAGCTCAACTTGTTCCATGTGTCGGAGATTACTCTAAAACCCTTGGCTAGTTCCAAGTAGGTTAAAAGCGGACTTTCTCTTTAGCTCTTAAAGCTGTATATGTATCCAATCTCCTTTTCGTTGGGTGCTCGGTGTAAATGTTAAATGAAGACAATATATTTGCCGAGTATAAATGCATAGCTATTCAGATGCAGTTGTGTTGGAGCCAATCTCATGAAACTCAGGACTTGGCGGATGAACTAATTGAACGGTGGGACACAACCCACCGAACACGCGTACCTGTTGCAAGCAGTATATCCTTCTAGAGGATTATGAGAGCTTTGATGGTTTAAAGTGACTAAAACGTCCTCAAATGGAATTCTGTGCTTGTTACAAATTCTACGAAGTGATCCTCCATCGTTTTTAGAAGCGATGGAATCAATGGGTTCATCTAAAAGAACAGCATCTTCGAGAGTGTTGGGAATAGATTCAACTTCTAGCCTCTCCATGGGCTCTATAAGATTTTCAGGAACTTGTTGTTTAACTTTGAATTTTCTTATTGATGTGCATGTTGAGTTTATTGTATAAGTGGAGTCGCAGTTGAACTTGACTTAACATCAGATTCGATGTATTTAGAAGTAAATGGACTTGCGGCTAGAGTGGAAAGGCTCTCGGAATGTCTATGCTCCATTTCTAAAAATACTCAATAGATAATCAACATTTGATTAATTGAAACTATACCCCCTTTGCTAAAGTAAATTCTAGTGCAGTATTATGTGGCGTTGTATAGCTTAAATTTTCAATGTTATTTAACAGTTCATTTTAAGTGTTTGGACATCACCCGAAGTGGTCGACATTGCTGACCATCTCGAAGAGTTTCATATGCTCGACCGTGCTTTAGGAAGAAGGAGGGATTCGACGCAAATCCACGAGGAGAAGTTTACTTATGAACTTGGAGTTAGTAAAATTATCCTAAGTGTTAGAGTCATATCGATCCAAATACTTAGGAAAAATTCACCTTCCTTCTACATCTTCTTTAAACCCAAATCATGACCATTAACATCTACTTATCCACGTCCATGTCCAATCCCACTCGTATGAAATTTTAGGTCGTCGCCTACCTAGGATTCAAGGCTTAGTCTTTGGATTGGGTTTGGATGCAAAATGGGGTTGCAGGTTCAGATCAATGGGTTGAGTTCGATCAAAGTGATGCAAGCGTGTCAGATGCAAGGTGGTATCAAGTGATGGCGGCCCTAAGGTCGAGTGCAGGTGTGAGTTCGATTTAAAGGACAAGAGATTGGTAACGGCGAGAGCATAAAGTCTAGGGTCGGTGAGCAAAAGGACGGTGAAGAAAAGATTGGAAGGAAGTAGGTTCTATAAACCCACAGACCCAAATATTTTGGCATCCAAGTTGAATAAATTCTCTAATTTTCGAGTCGGTACCGATCCAAGAAACGGATCGGTTCAAAGTCATACTTTTTTCAAAAACAAACATATATATGTATATGTATGTATACGTATGTGTATGTATATGCATGGTAAAGATTATTCAAAAACGTGCACATATGCATGTGTGAATGCACGTATCCAATCCTGAACGACTAGAATCAAAGGGAATCTGATTCAAACTTGAAAAATCCATGGAAGGAACTAGCTCGGGATTTTCGAGGTCTAACTGATAGATCATGGCAATATGTTCCTAATTTATAATGCCAAGGTTCCAGGAAAGTGTCGCGATGAATAACTATGGTTATAGCTTTTCACAAAAACGACTCACAGGAAGGATAACGACCATTTAGAACATTGAGTGAAGTCCTTCATAGCAATACTGGATTATCTCGATTCAAAGCACACCACATTTGAGATAAGATGTACTTTGGGGGGCAAGTGTTATCCACCTTTTTGACTAGGCAGTATTCGAATAGACTGGATAATTGGAACTCGGAGTTATCAAGGAAGAAAGCCCAAAGAGATAGCCCCTAAGTCCAGAAACCAAGCACAAATAGGATCACATGGCAGGTGCCAAACCAATCCAAGGCTGGGGGGGAAAATCCTACAAATGGTGGGTCGGTACCAATCCAACACCCCGGATCAATACCGATCCAAGATTGCTCCTCCAATGGGACTCATCTTTTGCCTACATACTCTTCTTGATGCTAGAGGCCTATTTCACACATTTTTTCGATTCAATGCAACTCTTTATTGATCTCTAAGAACACTTGAGTCAACAACTCCATTCTTCCACGGATCCGTTGTTTGAACTCAGAAACAAGCTAATATTGATGCAAATAACTATAGAATCACGAAGCTAACCATAAGACGAGTCAAGGCAGGGAGTTCAAAACAATGTCTAAGGCAGTATTATAGGTTGGTACTGATCCAACTCCTTGGGTCTGTATCGATCCATGACCCCCACTGAGGTGTCCACCTATTCTCTTGGGGAATTAGTTTAAAGCATGGAAAACGAGGCAGAGATCTTCTAAGTGAGATTGTAGGCTCCCTACCTCTATAAATAGGAAAGTATGGCTCATTTTTTAGGATCTTTTGGCTCTTGCTCTTCTTACTTTAATTTCTTAAAATCTCTATCGGAGTTGTACCAACTCAAAAAACTTCTGTTTCCAATCATAATATAAGCAATAAAATTATTAAATGGATGTAGGCTTTGATTTGTCAAACTATTGTAAATTGTTATGTTTTCCTTCTTACTTGTTTTCATTTAATTTTCTTCATTTTTATTCTCTACTTAATCTTTTAGATGTTTGTGCCATTTTTGGTTCAAGCATCTGAAAATTCCAAAATTATAGTATAGTAATCACTACACTATATTAAACCATTAATCATAATGAAGCTTTCATTTTGATCAATAATTGGAGCCATTGAAATTTTAAAGAAGAGGGAAAGCTAGTGTAAAGGTGCAAATATAAGAAGAGGACAAACAAAGAAGGTTGCTAGTTTGAGATCTTCAAAGGTGTGTCAAACTTTATAATTTTCATTTTTGATTTTTTATTTGAAAAGCTGATATGTTGTTCTTGAAATCTCAATTTCGTTTGCTGATGTTTGATGTTCATAAAGTAGAGATATTTATAGCTAACTTTGACTAAATTTTTCTAAAATCCAATTTATAAAACAAATTTTGTTGAATTTTGTGAGAAATGAGAGATATAGTTGGATGTGCCGGAAGGGAGAGAAGCTGCGCTGGAGGGGAAAGGAGGCACCGCGCTACGCTAGCAGTGAGCCTCGACTGCTGTCGCAAGGCAGCAGCAAAGCTGCTACGCCTAGTGCCAGGCCTCTTCCTTGACCTTTGGCAGGTTTGACCTAACCGGACCTGGTCCGGTCAGGTTCAGTTGAGCTAGGCCCACCTAAGCCCAACCGCAGCCCAAATGAGTTGTGCATGTGCAAAGCCCATTTACACATAAAAAATGTAGAAAAAAAGAAAGAAAAGATGAAAATGAATAGTAAAAAGAAGAGAAGGAGAAGCTTTAGTTGGGATGTAGGAGTGTATGTGTATGGAAGTATGCATGTGTGAAGTGTGTATAGAAATGTGTGCACAACATGGGCATTTGAGCTTATAACATGAAAACTAGTGTCAAATATACGTTTCGAAATACAATGAACTTTCAAAAAAAAGTTCACTATTTTTATAAAATAGTTAATATACTTAATTAAGAAAATTAATGTTAAAAAAATTAATAAAATAATAATAATAAAAGTGATGTTTTGTCGTTAAGTTAAATTGAGGTGTTTTATAGAAAAATGAAAAAAAGAGGAATCTATTTAAATAAAAATTCTTTATCTAGTTAAATATTAAATAAATAATATACATTGATGTATGTGATGGATATTTGTTATGATATGGATGTTTTATTTTGTATATTATGATTGCGTTTCCCATACGCCATTGTTGGTCCAATTTTCATGTTTCACTCACACAAGACTTCAAGTCTGACCCATTTATTATATTTTTATAATCCTCAGGTCAGTGGCACCAAGTTTTACAGGTTACCAAGTGTGAAACTCTTCTACCATTACATCTTAGTACTTCAGCTGGACTTTACCTATCTATATATTATAACACCATATGTAGTCTATGTCGTGATGTGTTTGTATTATAGTAAGTATGGTTATAGCTAATATGTCAGCAGTTGTAAGACATGGATATGTACTGGATGGGTTTATTGTATGGTGGTGACATGGAATCTGTTATGTAATATATGTGACATATGATGTGCATTATATTTTATCATATTCGATTCTGCGTTATAGTTAGTATTACTTATGATTGTGATTGTATTATTCTATACTTAGGAACCACACATGTTTATTGCTTTGTACTGAGACTGTTTACGTGGTGATAAGTTCTATATCTATATTCTGAGATGTATTCAATGTTGATCAAAGGGAATATTCACGTGTGTATCACCCACATCGCCTCAGTCTCCATGTTACTTGATAATGTTACTCAATAATATTCTTAGATAATATAGGTATACAGATGGGGCATTACACTGTTGGCATTAGAGCCAGAAGTTCAAAACAGTACATTCAATCAGAAGTAGGGATGACCTTAGAGTTGAAACTTAGAATGAGTCAACCCATGTTTGTATTCTTCCTCTCTGTAAGGAAGGAAGAATATATGGATGATTACAGGGGTAATCATAAGGGATACATAATATATATGCATATTTGTTCGAGAATCTCATATGTATATGTATATTTTTCTCTCTATTCACTGTTTACGAAGATGCATTATAAGGTGCAGATTAATAAGTATGCCATCAAAGAGAACTAATAGTGGAGGTGCTGGTATGAGTACCAATACGAGTGATCATCCAATGCAGTCAGACCATGGTGAGGAAGATGAAGTGAGGTTGACTATTTAGCAATGGATGACTATCATGCAAAATGCCCGAATGGAAGTTCCCCGCACTCCTCAGATTTAGAATTTTGCAAAGCTTAGCCGTGACTATGCATGCTTAGGTGGAAAACCATTTTGAGGTAATGAGAATGCTATAGAGGTTTAGTCATGGATTAGAAAGGCCGAAAGGATCTTTGACGATTTGGGCTCGACAGATGTCCAAAAGAGGCAATTGGCATCCAAGCACTTATAGGGTAGTGCATTAGATTAATATGATGCTATAACTTTCGAGATTCAAAAAGATGGGATTTCCTGGAAACAATTCAAAGAGATGTTTGAAGCTCGATTCCTTCTAGAAGTTGAGAAAGCGGCCTTGATTAGGACATTCATTTATCTTAAGCAAGGTGATATGCCAGTCCAAGAATATTTGAATAAGTTCAATGTGATGTCGAAGTATGGAATGACACATCTCAGTACTCCACATAAGAAGAACAAGAAATTCATTCGAGGACTGAGGAAGGAGTTAAGGAATAAGCCGCTGACTCGGATTTGGTGTTCTTCTAAAGAGATTGTGGACTTAGCACTGCAATATGAGCAAGTAGAGAAAGAAGACTATCATAAGATTCCTAGATGCTCAAATGCTTTTAGAGTTGGATTCAAGAGAAGATTCTTCCCTAGTAATGGAAAAGTTAACACTCAAAATAGACCAGTGTTTAAGAAACCATATCGATAGAGACAGGTTAGAGAGAAGTTAACTGGACAAAAGCCGGTTAGGCAGAAGCAACCAAAGAAACCAAAAGCGATATGCTTTGCTTGTGGTTTAGAAGAAATTATGCAAATCAATGTATAGCTACCAACCATCGATAGTAGAAGATATCTTTTGATCGTGAAGCACTTAGACATATTAGTAAGACTTGTCCCAACGTAGCGAAAGCGCGGGAAGCGAAGATGTTTAAAATATAAGGGAAAGAGGCCTACAATTATGGAAGGTGCAATTTATACTAATGATATTCCTATTTGGATTTTATTCGATACCGATGCATCCCATAGCTTTATGACCAAGGAATTAGCTAATCGACTGCAATTAGAGATGTCTTACTTAGTCACTTCTCTTCAGATGGCTAATCCTATTGGGGGTTATGCTACTTTGATGATGAAGTTCAACTATGTCAAGATAGATTTATTCGGGTATTCTTTTATGTGTGACTTGCACGTAATGGACTTTTTGGCTTTGGATTAATATTAGGTATAGACTGGCTTGAGAGTTATGAAGCTCATTTATTCTATGTCGACCAAGTAATTACACTCAAGCTCCTAGACTACAAAGAACGTATTTAAGTTGCACTGGAAGATTTGCAATCAAGTACCGGTGGTTCTTTATTTGCTATTAAGGCTCAAGAAGAAGATGAGATTGCTAAGATACCAGTTGTATGGAATTTCGCTAATGTATATGAACCCGTGATTGGTTTGCCACCAAAATGAACAGTAGATTTTAGAATTGATCTAATACTAGGTGCATAACCTGTCAAGGACAAGCATCTAGGGTGTGCCCAAAAGGAATGCAAGAGCTGAGAACTCAACCTGAAGATTTAGAGAGGAAAATTTTTATTCGTTAAAGTAGCTCACCTTAGGCATGTCTGCAGTCTTTATCAAGAAAGCTGACGGACTGTTGTGGCTATGTATCGATTACAGGATGTTGAATGAGTTGATCGTTAAGAATTGTTATCCACTACCAAGGATTGATGACTTATTTGATCAACTAAGTAGAGAAAAGATCTTTTCTTAGCTCGATTTAGCAACTGGATTCCATCAGTTGCATATGGCTGAAGAGAACAGTCCAATAATAGCCTTTAGGATGAGTTATAGATCCTAGGAATGGCTAGTCATTCCTTTCAGGTTGATGAATGCTTTAGCATGTTTTTGTTGACCTAATGAACTGAATATTTCAGAATTGTTTGGATAAGTTCGTCGTAGTAATTATCGACAACATCCTTTTATATTTCAAAACAAAAGAGGAGCATGCAGTGCATTTGAAGGTTATTTTATAGTATTTAAGAGAGCATCGGCTAAAGGCCAAATTTTCAAATTGTCATTTCTGGCAACGAGAGGTGAAGTTTCCTAGACATATTGTTTCGAAAATGGGGTTATCCATTGATCCAGCCAAGATTGAAGCTATTAATAATTGAAGCGACTTGAGATGGTGACAGAGATACGCAGTTTTCAGGGAATATATGGATATTATTGGAGATTTATCAAAGAATTTTCCAAGATAGCAACTCCATTAACTAAACTAATCAAGAAAGGAGTGAAATATGTATGGACGATGGAGTATGCAGATACTTTTACGAAGTTGAAAGAATTGTTAATCAACGAACCTACCGTAATTAAAGACATGGTTGTCCATTTAGATGCTTGTGGAGCTGGATTATGAGCTGTACTGATGCAACGTGGTAGGGTTGTAGCTTACGCTTCAAGACAGATAAGACTATATGAAGTGAGGTATGCTACACATGAATTGGAATTAGCAGCAGTGGTGACTGCTTTGAAGATCTGGCATCATTATTTGTTGGACAAATGATTCATGCTATACATGGATCACAAGTCATTGAAGTACCTCTTTACTCATTAAGATTTAAATATGAATCAACAATAGTGGCTAGAATTCCTAGCAGCAAATGACTTTGAGGTCTAATATACACTAGGAAAGGCAATAAAGTAGTTGATGCGCTAAGCAGGAAGCACCAAGTGGTAGTATCCATAATGTTGGCTGAGTATCAAGATTTGGAGCTATTGGCACAATGTGATATTCAAGATAAAAGGTGCACTAGGTGACTCTAACTTTATACTTGCAACTATCAAAGCAAGACCTAGTTTGATTGAAGAGATATCTTTAAGATAGAAGGAAGACCTAATCGTTGCTAACTGTGTACAGCGATTGAAGGATGGAGTAGATGTTGATGATTTGAAGGGATTCGAATTAGATTCAAATGGTTGTCTTCGGAAGAATGGAAGACTTTGTGTACCATATAATACTGATTTTTAAAGACAAGTTTAAGATGATTTTCATTGTTATAGATATACGATGCTTCCTGGTGGAACGAAGATGTATCAGGACATGCAGCGGCTATTTCATTGGGATGGTAAGAAGCGAGACATGGAGATTATGTGAAGAGATGTTTAACTTGCTAGTTAGTTAAAGTCGAGCACCAGAAACCCAGCGGACTACTTCAACCTCCGGAAGTACCACTATGGAAATGGAATAGAGGATCAATGGATTTAATCGATGATTTGCCATGTTCAAAGTAGGAAAATAAGAGAACATGGGTTATTGTGGACAGACTCACTAAATCAGCACACTTTACTCATGTTAAGTCAAAGTGAACAACAGAGTATCATGCTAAACTTTATGTAAAGAAAATCATTCGACTTCATGGTGTGCCAACTAGCATAGTGAGTGATCGTGACCCTCTCTTCATAAGTGTATTTTGGAAGAGTTTGCAAAGAGCTTTGGGTATGAAGTTGAATTCTAGTACTGCCTACCATCCACAAACGGATGGTAGGACCGAAAGGGTAAATAAAGTACTAGAAGACCTTCTTCATATATGCGTATTGGATTTTGGAGGTACATAGGAAGATTATCTTCCTCTGGTGGAACTTTCTTATAATAAAAGTTTTCAGCCCAGCATAGGCGTTTTGAAGCTCTATATTGAAGGCCGTATCGATCACTAGTATGTAGATCGAAGACTGGCAATAAGCTCATTTTGGGCCTAGACACGATTCAAGAAGCTAATGAGAAGATTGAATTGAAAGGAGGAAGAATGAAAGAGGCACATGATCGCCAGAAATTTTATAATGATCGAAGACGAAACCCGTTGGAATTTTCTATTAGACATTTAGTATTATCAAATCTCACCAACGAAGGGAGTGATGAGATATAGCAAGACTGGGAAGCTATCTCCAAGATACGTTTGTCCTTATCAAATTCTAGAATGGGTTGGAGATGTAACTTACAGAGTCGAACTACCGCCAATCTCTTGGGAATACATAATGTGTTTCACATTTCATGGCTAAGGAAATGTATACATGATCCTGAATGATTTTAGAGCAAAAGCAGATAGAAGAGCTGAATATCAAGCCTGACTTGACTGTTGTCAACGAGCTGATTCTTATTGTTGCTACGGAAGTTAAGCAGTTGAGGAATAAAGTTATACTACCTGTCAAAGTTCAGTGGTCGAATAACCCAAAAGGCTATACTTGGGATATCCAGTAAAGCATGCAGCAACATTACCCAGAACCATTTAAGGCACGAATGAGTCAGGCATGGCGTATATTAACACTACTTATGTGTATTATATTTTAAATGCTTGATTGATTGCTTATATGAATTATTTTCTATGGTTTCTTATGTATTTTACACGCACACACACTAGGAGTGGTTGTTATAGTCTCCTTGAATGTGAATTTCAATGATGCAATTCTTGCAAGGAGAGGAGTTTTGTAATAGCTCGAATTTTTAATCTTGTATTAATTAAATAAATAAGTAATTGGTCGATAATTAAATAAATAATCAAGCACGTTAAAGTGATGTAAGCTGCCAATATGTCGTTTGGACTATCGGAGAGAAGCGCACATGATTACATCGCCTGGAAGTTGAATTAAAGAAAGTCAATATCTTGTGAAGTACTTTTTAATAATAGTTTGATTAAAAATGATTTAAGGTGTTAAATCGATTTAATTTGATCTTAAAGAGTAAATTTAGTTTAAATAAGAATAAAAATCTTAATTAATGTGTAAAAAGCGAATGAAAATGAGATTTGGCCAAAAACATGATTTTTGACATGTTTTGTCAATATTGACAAAATGAAAAGTATAAAAAGAAATTTAAACAAATTAAAAAGAAAATATTTTTTATTTAATATATTAAATTGATTTTAACTGGTTGTATTATGTTAAAAAAGTCTAAAAATATAACATCATAAAAGTTAGAAATTTACTTTAAGAAGGCAAAATTGCATATTTTTTTTGGGCAAAATGAGGTGATTTTGAGTATGAGTTTGCAAATAAATCAATTTTAAATGAAATAAAAATATAACTTTAGTTTATATAACAAATAAACTTTATAAATGAAATGAAAATATAATTGGTTCGAGATTGGTATTGGTTTTTGTTAAGGAAATTTGGTGGAAAGAGGAAATCAAAGTAATAAAAGAACAGAAAAAACAAAATGGGTTAGTAATTTAGTTAGGCCCAAGCTGAAATTGTTAAATTATATTTAGAATTAAGTATTTAGAGATTTCTTGACCGAGTGCTTTCTTTTATTCAAGAAACAACTTTACGTTTCCAACTTCATCATTTTTCCTCTTTGTGAAAGAATGCACAAAAAGCATGTTCATCCTCCCTTTTTAAAAATAAAAATAAGATAGACATAAATTCCTGAAAATTCCAAAATTGAAGTATGTTAGTCTTTACACTACACTAAACCATTAATCATACAGAAGCTTTCGTTTTGATCAATAATTGGAGCGAAATAAATTGTCAAGAAGAGGGAAAGCTGATGTAAAAGTGTAAATAGAAGAAGAGGAAAAGCAATGAAGGTTGCTAATTTAAGTGCTTTCAAGGTAAGTGAAACTTTATAATTTTCATTTTTAACCTTTTTATTTCCAAAGTTGGTATGTTTTACTTGAAATCTAAATTTTGTTTGGTGATGTTTGATGTCCATAAAGTAGAGAAATTTGTAGCTAAATTTTGATAAAAAATTCCTGAAAACCAAGTTAAAACAAATTTTGTTGAATTTTGTAAGAGAATAAGAGAGAGGTAAATGTTCCAAAAGGGAGAGAAGTTGCACCAAAGCGGAGAGGTGATGTCTGCTGTGCTTGCAGTGTGTAACGACTCGCTAATCCGTACCCTTTGAATCGACAATATACTGCACAAGTCAGACGCAAAAAGCATAAACTGACGGAAAGTCAAGAGAAAGAAAAGAAGAGAGAAGAAGAGAAGAGAAGAAAGAGAGAAGAAAGAACCAAACAGAACGATATCGCAGCGGAATAACATATAATATCATATTAATTATCTTTACAAAACAGAAACTGTATATACATACATCAACCAGAGTTCAACAATCGATCACAAATCATCAGCCTGGACAGATATAATAACATGTCCTTACAACTGCTGATAATACACAACCACAATGCGCAAAGCGGACAATCAAAACAGATACGTGTATAAAAAAATGAAGATCTCAAGCTCTCCTGCTGAAGCTCCAAAAGCACTAAAACTGAACTTGTAAAAATACTCGATCTGACCCAAGCATTGAAAGGGAAGAACGTCCGGATCAGTCTGGTAAACCAACGTAAGAAACATACTCAACTAAATTTTTTAAATTACCAAACATTTTCTTTACCAAAGCAAAAGTATCTCGTAAGACACACCCACACATCAACACGGACATGTTTTTACCTTACGACAACTAAAACCTTTCTTATCTAATCCTCTTATATTATAATAGTCTCTATTATACAAATAATATTAATCATAGATGAAATTGTTACATTGATTAAATTCTAGCATATAGCCTAAAATGGGTAATACAATCAAAATAGCATGTACGTAGCAGAGTTTGGATTTTCGTACAAATGACTAGGTGAAAGGACTATCTTTCGATGGGTACACCTCTAAATGGATGTCTCAAGAAACCATCACAAAGTTCCTCTACCAACACAAGATCGGTCTACCTCTATAACTAGGCAGTACGAATATGTCATCCTCCGGTCATTAGCAACCTCTTCTGAGGGCCCTCATAGAATACAAACCACATTAATTTACATCCTGAATGTCATAGCGGGAATAAATACATCTAGAAGAGGATGATCATATCTTGATAGGAGGGACCCACATAGCCTTGCCTCATCTAACCATATTTCGGTCATTTCCAGTTGATGAGGCCTGAGGTAACGATTACCTTTCATACATCACACATCACATCACTTTGAATGCCACACGGTGATTTCCGTTGACTATTAATTGCCTTCCACAAAAACATAACCCTTGAGCTCATACGTCTCAAGGAGGGTGTTAAGCTAAGAGAAGTTGCATTCTCCCCCACCACTGATGTATATTTGTGAAAACCAATGTACGTAATCTTTATAAATGCAATGTCAGACAAACGTCCATATAAGTTGTCCAGAAATAGGACAAACCCAAGGTACTATCCTACCACTTCCTGTCGAGAAATTCCTAGGATTAGTAGCGAATAATCCTTATATTGGATATTTCATAACTTAGAGACTACTCCTACTAGATGTATATTGGGATTTTAACCCCAAATAATCAACAAGCAGTCGTCCACTATGTAAATCCTAAATATCAATATCAACACAACCAACCTGCACAATCATCGCATAAAATGTTAGTCCGAAGTTGCTTTCTGATAAACCATTGTTGGTCTCTTTGCACCAACAACGCAAAAACGTTTCTCCACCTCACACAAGAACTAATTCTCATAGACATATCACGTCTCCAAAATTCAAATTGTTATCCTTCAGCCAAGAAGGAAGCTCGATAGATTGGAGTAACAATCCACACTATACGAATCAACATCCTCAACACAAACGATAATCAAGCCAACACGGAAGGCTATGTACTAAGTGTACGACTAAATAGCTCTCACGTTAAGTCGAGGAACTAAAATAGCCAAATTTTGATAGTCGGTTATTTAACTATCAAAGCAACAAACAAATATCTGGCACCATAAGCAATCACTACGCCCTTTTAGTTAGTCTTTTATTAATTAAATCACTTGTCAAATATTCACTTCAAATTATCTTTAAAAGATATATTCTTAACCTATTTCAACTTTTATATTGGAAAATATTTCTATATACTTATTTAACAATAAGTGATTCACAATTCTCTTTAATTTCAACACTTAGAAAATAATACATATACTTAAATTAAGATTAAGTATATACTTTATCCTTTAAAGGAAAACATTCTCTTAAACACATTAATTTGGGTCAAAATGAATGTTGTGTAAAACATCGTTACGACAACCTAAAATCATTAGTATAGGGATTCGATAATTAGATAGATATATAAATCCCATATACTAAACAAAACATCTCCTTTTGAAAATCATTTACTATAACAACAGTGTTATAGTCCATCATCTCCTTACTTCTCAAAAACGTCTATTTCAACAATAAATGTTGAAATCTATGGTTTCGATACTTAACACATTTTAAGAACATCTTCAAACCATTTTACTCTATTACTTTCCAAAATATTTATTTTAATTTAAAAGATTATTCACTATCCAAAATCATGAATATAATTCTCTTCCCAAATTCATTGCTTCTACTCATTTAATTAAAAAGATTATCCACTGTCCAAAATCATGGATGATATCCCATTAATAAGATTTCATATACAACTTATCAAATTCAATTGATTTCACATTAATAAAACAATGTTTATAAATTCACATTTCTATTTGATAAAGACTTCCATTTATAAAATCCCTTTGTTATTCTACTTTACCTGCCAAAATACGATTATAAGTTAATTCACTTATAAATATCTTATTAAAATTAATTCTTCTTATAACTTAATAAATTCACAAATCTTATTTACTTATAAGATTTAATTTATACTTCATTTTAACATTTACAAAACCCTTTTATACTTCCATCACTTTTGATTTATAAAAATTCAATTTTCTAAATGTATACATATAAACTGTTTATAGTAATTTCAAAATCTCAATTTAAACTATTTACAAAATAGTTATCTCCATATTTCAAAGAAATCATATTTTGTTTCCAATTAAATAAACTTATTCTTTCAATAATTTACAAATCATTATTAAAACTTATATAACTCCAAAAATCATACTTAAGTATATTTCAAAAAAATTGTAATTTTTATAACATAAAAATTATCATTTTTATTTATTTAATAAATCCATTTACTTAACAATTAAAAAATAAACAAAACATCTATTTTCAAAATCACTTGAAAATCCTTTTTAATTTGAAATCATCACTTTAATATTTTTAAATTACAAAAAATAGGCCCAATGCTGCAACAACGCTAAATACATCAATCACAACATATAACATATGATAATAGCATATATCACAGTGTCTGTAAATAAAACCAATACTGTTGGAGAATCCAGTTGGATTCCTCCAACCTATCACCTGCAACAAATATACATATGAGAATATGTGTACAATGTCCGCTGCGAGGCAGATGCGCATACAAAAGGTCATCCGATCATACATGGGAACATATAGGGTCTCATCTGCTCTTATTGGCAGGAATATATTCAAATACCAATTAATATATAGATAATATATCATATGTCATCCAAACAATCATCAATCAACATAAAATAAATTTATTCTCACATATATAAAAATATCACCGAGTCAAAAAGAGTGAATAGTACTCACATTGGATTCCATTTCGTCAAACTTTAAGGCAATGAACTTTAAGATCTAATGCATACTTCCTACCATGCTTTGAAAACCAAATGAAAATAAGCCCGAATTCCTCCTTCCTAATGCTTGGCCAAGTCTTAAAATGGAGATTGGTCGAAAGTATAGAGAAGAAGTGGTAGAGCTTTGAACTTGAATTCTCAAAATTAGACCTGGAAAATAGGTCATCTTATCTCTTGTTTTTGACTCTCTTACTCTCAAAATTTGAAAAACTTGTTAAATGAAAAGCTATTGAAAATTATTTTCTCTTGAATTTTAAAAGAAAGAATCACTTGATTTTTATTAGTTTTAAGGAAGAAGTGGTCAAAAGAAAAGGAGCTATTCTCGGATTCATAAATATAAAGCCTGAAAATATATACTTCAAAGAATTGAGTTTCGGGTATAGGTTGTCTCTAATAGGAGATTCTTGAATGAGCGAATTTAATTCGAAGGAATTGGAATGTAATAATATCGATTCATACAGAAGAAAAGGTTCTCTATTGATTAAAACCAAACGCTGTACCTATGGGATAGAGGAAGAGGAAGAAACCGAAGATTTCACATAGTACTTTTTTTTGATCGAAAAATCAATCTGATTTATTTCGTACCCCTCGCTCGATGAGAAAATGGGTCAGATTTTACAGGATCACCAAACCTTATGGTACTTAAGGAATGATGGAAGGAAATAAAAAGAAAAGAGAGGGAAAGAAAATCGAAATGAAATAAAGAATAAAAAAAAATAAGTAGAAAATAGAAGAGCCCAGATTCCAAATGAACAAATTCAAACTCGAAAAGGATCTTTCTGATTCTCGAAGAATGGGGGGCAAAGGGATTGATCGAGACTCTTGTTCTTATTAGATTATGGCCAAATTCTTATGAAAGCCTTCTCCACCATAGAATTCGGCCTTCGGGGCGGCGGCTTCTATGAGGAAACCTCAAAACTAGAAAATGTAATCAACATAAAAGTTGTAGCTACTGGAATTAATATGGTCTAAAAAACTAATTTCTTAATTTGGATCTGTTATGATCAAGTTATGATCAAAACAAAATGGCATATTCTCTGGCTTAAAAACTGGGTCCAAAAATGCATTGGAAAGAAGTGGATTTTTAACATGGTTATTTTTAGAATGAGACAAAGTGGTAAACTTGAAAGTTTTAGACGCTGGAAAAATTACATGATTTGAAAAAATTATTTTATATTTTGGTTCTGATTTTAATAAGTTATAGCCGAGAGAAAAAGAGGTAAAATATGGAGAGAAAAAGAAGTTTGATTTGAAGAGAATGAATATTGATTTCTTTTGAATATTTTATAAAAAATTTAAAATTATTTCTTTCTTTCTTTTTTCTATGACTTGGAAGCCATTAAAGAGAAGAGGAAGAAGGAAAGGAGCTTGAGAAAGAAGAAGAAGAAGAAGAAGAAGAAGAAGAAATGTGAACGAAAGTGAAAAAAGAGGTGGATATTTAAAGAAAAAGAAAGAAATGGTAAATTTACCAAAATAACCTCTTACCAAATTACCAAACTATCATTACTTCAACCTAAAGCAATGTCCACTTTTTTAATACATAACATCATCCTTTCACTTCTTACTTTATATTTTAGTCACTTAAAGATTAAGAACAGAAAGGAAATTATTTTGTTCGATTTTAATTTGATGTGATTTGATGTTTACTTTTCTTACTTCTGTTAATTCTTACTTACTTTTACTAATAAATTCTAGAAGTTTTATAATCCTATTTAGTGAAAGTAAACATGTTTAGTTATTAAAATGTGTAATATATATGTTAAAACATGTTAACAAATGTGTGATAACGTTGCGACAACTTATTTTGAACAAAATGTTGACTTTTGGATAAAACGTTTTCCGGTCACATTTTGACCTTTTTGTTAAACTATTTATTCATGTAAATCAAACTTCAAAATAAATTTCTTATTATCTTTAAATGATTAAGACAAGCATATTTGACTTATAAAATAATATAAAACAATATCCAAATCTTCTTATAAAAATACGACATCGATTTATCGATATGCGATGAAATTTGACAATTTTATAAAACAAGTTTTATATATTTATCGAACCATTATAAATTAACTATTATTATCAAATGAGTTTGATATCGATTATATATATGTTTAAAAGAAATTATTTATCCTTTAAATAAATTTCTCGAATATTTATCCTACTTTTTCAGAATCTGAACTTGTAAAATTTACAATGGGAAACCAAAATCTTTATAATATCAAAAATAAGTTTCTCATTCTTATTTATCATATAAACATGATTGTTTAGGTTTGAAAATTCTACATTTGAATATATAAAATAATTAAATATCTTTTAAATTCAAAGTGTTAAAATTACAGGTCATTACATTCTCCCATACTTAAAAGAATTTCATTCTCGAAATTACCAAGCAAGAAAAAGTCACAAAATTCATTAACTTTTCAAAACAACTCGTTCAAACTAGGTTACCAAAATCACTTAAATGTTTAACTTTCTCTAAATAATTTAGTTAAACTTCTTGTAACAACTTTTTTAAGTTTTCAAATCCATTTATTGATTTGGTTGCTAATTCATTTTTCTACTAAATTTGAATTTCACTATGTAACTCAAATTCATATTCGTCACTTCACATTATTAACTTCTTATATTCAACTCTACTTTTCATATTCATTTTATTTATCAAAATCAACTTGATTCAAAATTACTTAAGTTAAATTTCATTCCACTCTCACTTGCATTTACTTTCAGTATACAACTTAAATTACTACTGATTTTAATTCAAACTCTATTTTATTTAACTTTTACTTAAGTCAAATTCATATAACTTATTCAAATTCATATTTTGTTTTGCTTAACAAAATTGTTTAACCATTTTAACAATTGTTTTACTTATAATTTTCCAATTTTCTAAGTTATACAACTTAATTATCTAAACTTCCAAATTTATATTATACAATCACTTACCCCTTACGTTTAGTTTTCATTCCACTAACTTATCAAATCTGGTTCAAATCCAATTCAATTTATTTAACTTTCCTGTAGTTAAATTTCATATCATATATTTTATTATACTAACTCAAATTTATTTCAACTTTACTAAAGTTAACTTTTTTTATTTCATATTATAAGCCCAAAACTCATTTTACTTATATTTATATATCAATATAAACTTGGATTTTAAATTCAAATTTTTTTATCAAAATAAAACACAAATTTTTAATTTACTATTGGTAGCAAATCCATCACATAGAAACTCGAAAATGATACTGACGATGTTGCAGTCATCACCCTTATTATTTCCCAGTAACAGTAGTGAATTCAGTACTTTATGTTCTTTTAAGAAATCCTTTTATTATTTATAAATCACATTTTTAAACTCTTTTACTTATATAATTTCACTATTTCACTTTATTTATATAAGATTCATTCCAAATTTATTTATCTTATTTATATTTATAATAGTATAACCTCTTTAACTTTGAAAAATAACTTTCAAAATCAACGGAATTCAAAATTCTCAAATTCTTAGTTTGAATCCATTTTATTTATAACTCATATAGTTTCATTTCTTATACATAAATTTATTCCACAATTATGATATGGATGTTTTGTTTTGTATATTATGATTGCATTTTCCACGTGCTATTTTTAGTTTAATTTTCATGTTTCACACACATTAGACTTCTAGTCTAACCCATTTATTATATTTTTAAATTACTCGAGTCAGTTGCATCGAGTTCTACAAGTTAATAGGCTTGAAGGCACTTTTACCTTTACAACTTAGTACTTTAGCTGGACTTTATCTATTTATATTATAGCACCACTATGTAGTCTATATCGTGATGTGTTAGTATTAAAGTATGGTTGGAGCTGATATGTCAGCAGTTGTAAGACCTGGATATGCACTAGTTGGGTTTGTAGTGTGGGGGTGATGTAGAATCTGTTATGTAATATATGTGATATATGACGTATATTATATTTTACCATGTTCGACTCTGTATGATAGTTAGTATTACTTCTGATTGTGATTGTGTTGTTCTATCCTTAGGGAACATACATGTTTATTGCTTTGTACCAATACTTTTTACATCATGGTGAGTTGTGTATCTATATTTTGAGACAAATTTAATGTTGGTAAAAGGGAATATTCATGTGTGTATCACCCATATCGCCTTATTATTTGTATTACTTGATAGTATTACCCAGTAATACTCCTGGATAACATGGATATAGAGATGGGCTGTTACATTACATTTAACATGGTTAAGTATGTTTTATTTTAAATAACTTGTCCATATGGCCAACGTCCAGAGTCCAAAGGATGTCAAAGTGTGTTGACCAATTAGATTCTAAATATTGGCCAGGGTAAGTGCAAAGTGTTTAATCTATACGGTATGAGTCTTGTGTCCTGTACACAATAAACAGACCATCCTATGTAGATAGCTCATTCGTACTAGAAACGTGTCAATCCACACAACGGAACCATTGTCTGGAGCGACGCAGAGGCTTTTCTTTGTAGGAACACTGGAAGTATAGTAATGAGAAAAACGTTGTGTTAGAATCATCCAATACAACTGATCTAGAACAAGAACTATCCTACCATAGTTTAGACAACGATGAGGGCTTATCCAAGTTTGACAAGAGATGGTCAAGGTAAGAAAATCGAATCTGTCTTCGGAATGGTATGCACACGACCAAGGCAAAACCCGAGTTCGTCAAGGCTTAAGCGCAACCTGAATCTCCTCTCAATTACAATCGGCCACACCCCCACCACTACAATCGCCAACCTTGAAAAATTGGTAGTTTTTGATTGGTGATTAGGACTTAGAGTTATCGGGCCCGAATCCTTTTGATGAAGATTTAGAGCGTGGCGGTGTCTGTAGCCTGGAACGCGATGACGTGAAGGTAGGCGAGGACTGGGGTTGGTCGAGTGGTGCTAGTGGATGGAAGGCTACATGTTAGCTCTTGAATGGTTGGAGGAGTCCATGGTAAAACATCTCGGTGCAAGGATGAGTAGAAGCACACGAAAGAAAAGGTGAGTATGATTCTCTAAGTCCTTTGGTATATAGACTCGATGGAAGACCAAACATCTCGGTACTAAGTGGTAGCTCTCAGTACCAAGAGATTTCCCACCCTAAATATTCCATGAAGCATACCAAAAGAAAGAGTGTATTTTTCTAGGACGTGAAGCGATCTCCCAAGCATAAGGCATGTACCTAGTGTGGAAGAAAGGAATACTAAATGTGCAAAGCAATTAAGGGAATATTTGCCAAGCAAAAGCAATGTTGTAAAGTAATACTTAAATGATTAAATGGAATCGACAAATAGCAAATCGGGACTTATCTTAATTAAGATCACACTTTGTTTTAAAAGGAAAGCATGCCTTAAGGAGCAGGTGTTAATCGGGTATTTAAGCAAGTACATTTTCAATGGAAGTTAGAACATCAAGTCGAAGACGAAACAACTCAAAAACTAAAAAAAACTTAGAAGAAGTAAAAAAGAAAAGTTAAGGAAAACTAAGGCATTTGGAGCTAAGTTAACCACTCGGTACTAAGAGATTCCTCTCGGTATCGAGAGGTTTTTCCACCTGTCTTAGCACTACAAACCCTATGCATTTCACATGCTACACAATCCACTAGTGATAAAGTACTTTTCTCAGAGTTTGGATGAGTAATTATCAGTATCGATGAGAAGAAAGCAAAGAAAGCAAGATAATACAAGTGTTATTGGGAAAACCATCGTTGATAACTTAAAGTATATGGAAAAGAGTTTGGGATATATCAAATTTGTGACAGAAGAACAAAGCAAGTAAAAGGAGTAGAATTTCACCAAGGAGAACCACTCGGTATTGAGAGGAACCTCTTGGTACTGAGAGGTTTGATTTGCATGTAGGCCCTCGTGCTCACTTGTACATTAGGCTTACTTTCGAACTTTGACCCCCTGGATCTATAGAGTTGTTTCCCAAATAGCATCCTTATAACAACCAAAAAAGGATCTTGGACTATGCTCATTCTTCGTCTCCTATCTCTCCTCATAATAGTCACCTAGGCAGATGCTATTGACAGTTTTAGGCTTAAAAACCTATCAGTACCTTGTACTACTGACTCTAATTATCTGTCAAATCCTTAATCAATAAAACTATGAACTGGATGTAGGCCAAAGATTACCGAACCACTATAAAAACCTTGTACCTCTCTACTTTTCTATGTTTTTCTATATTTTCTTATTGTTTATGCTAGATCTAATCCTAAAATAGGTAAAATTTAGGTATTGTGCCACTCTGAGTGTCAACAACTCAACTTGATAATCCACTTCAACAATCTCGCCGAATTCGCGGGTCTATACAGTACTTGTCTCAATGGCTGATTAGTAAGTACTTTTACCGGATGAGCCTAGAAGTATGGTCGCAACTTTCCTGAAGCAATCAATAAGTGGTACACTAGTTTTTTAGCTTTGGATAATTTTTTTCCACTCCGGTGAACCGCTTATTGATGTAATATACAAGCCTTTAGATTTTAGACCCCTCATATACTAAGATCACACGTGCATGAGTAGATATTGCTGGGTAACAAATAAATCTTCTTCATTCAAAGGGTTCGACAAGATTGTTGGTCTTTTCATATGCTTTAATAAATTTTGGAAAGCTTCCTCATATTTCATTATCCATATAAACTTTCCTTTTCCTTCTTGAAGGCATAAGAATATTATACATTTATCTATACCATTTAAAATAAATCGATTCAATGCAGACCTTATGTTCAAGCTTTACTTCTTCCTCCTTGTCCTTAGGGTAGTAACCTCTTTCAATGCTTTGATCTGCTTTCGGTTAGTTTCATTTCCCCTTGAGTTTACAGTGAACCCCACAATCTTAAACGATGCGACTTTAAAAGAACATTTTAGTAGGTTAATCTTAATTCCAAACTTCCAAAGCATATCGAACATCTTAGAAAAGTCATCCATGTGACTCATCGAACGCTGTGATTCATAAGCATATCGCCCACGTGGACCTCCATAGTCCGTCCGATTTGATCTTCAAACATCTTATTTACCAATCATTAGTAAGTAGCTCCAATGTTCTTCAAACCGAATGCCATTACTTGACAACAGACTAACGGTACAGACCCAAATAAGTGATGAAACTTGTATGCTCCTGATCTGGAATGTGCATTGCTATTTGGTTGTACCTGGAGTATGCATCCATAAAGGATAATAGTTCTTGTCCGATGGAAGAATCCATGAGTTGGTCATCCTTCGGTAAAGGAAAGCTATCTCTCTGGCATGCTTTATTCTGGTCTAAATAGTCGATGCATGTCCGCTACTTTCCATTTGGCTTCTTGACCAATATAGGGTTTGATACCCATTTTGGGTATAATGCAACGTAGATGAAGCCGTTTACCTTCAGTCCACTTCTCCTTTCAGTGCAGTGGATCTCTCCTGACCCAAGCTGCGTCTCTTGAACTTCACAAGGGAGCATCGTGGGTCGACATTTAATAAATGGTACGCTACCTCTGGCGAAATTCCACACATATCGTAATGTGTCTAAGGCAAACACATCCAAGTTTACCCGGAGAAACCCTACAAACTCTTTCTTCATCTTTACAACGAAATGAGATACAACCTTGAGAACCCAAGTGGATCATGATTGTCGATTAGGATGTTAATCGTTAGCTCCACCGGTACTACCCTCACATCCTCTGGTTCTTTTAGGGGTCCATAGGTTTGTATAACTGACTATGGGACCCAAGCCAGGGCTTTGTCAGTAGTTTCTATGCATCAACAATCAAGATGTAGATGATTTTCTCTGCATCTTTACCTTTTCCATGTTGCTACACCTCTCTGAGCTCTGTGACATTACATTCTCAACTAGTGCTTTTGTCATCTTGACTAGCTCTAACTCCGTTCTTGGTAAGGAAATCCATCGTCAAACACCAGCAAGTACTATTTTGAAACTAGCAAGGGCTGGTCGGCCTAAGAAAGCATTATAGGAAGAAGAAAAATATCGACCACGAAAAAAGTCTGTACCCACACTATCTTGTGGTCTCCTTCGCCTAATTCTATAACAAACCTATACAACTGACAGGCTCTTTAGCCTTTCTGGTAAATTCGTGGATACGGGATTTACATGGATTTAGATCCTTCAAATCGATCTTCATCTGACCAAAGTTTTTCTTGAATATACTAACCAAGCTTCCACAATAAATCAAAACTCGTTGCACCGTTACTAACTCAATAATGAAAATTATTACCATGGGATCAAGCGTTAATGCTTCGATCTTGTCAACATCTCTGTTCTAGAAAATAATGTCATCATTTATTTTTCACCATTGTTTCACCCGAGCTCCATCTTTAACAGTAAAACAAATTTCCAGATGCACATGTTTCATTGAGCTACAATGCCTCTCCATTTCATTCCACCTTTTCTTTGCCGAAAGGAGTCTTCTAGATATATTATTTATGACGATCCTTCTTTCAGGTCTCGGTCCCTCTCTACTAGAAGTAGGTTGATCCCTTTTAGGCATTCTGCCCTTGGGGTCTGTCATTCATTTATCCTCCAGCTTGTGGATTCTTCATGGACTATTATAGTTTTGTGACAACCCACACCTCTTGACACATTAACCCAAAACCTAGAGTGACTTTCGGACTCGTTTAGTGCTAAGAAGTATGGGTTACCAATTTTTAAAACATTACAGGATATAGTTACAAGGATAAAATCTAAGACATTCTACACTTTCAGATCTCACAGTGGAATATAATATAAAATAAATACATAAATTAATCATCTCAGAAAAATATTTTAGAAACATAGTCTCAAAATACACCTAGTCAAAAATCCAGGTTTCAAAAGTGATAATAAGAAATCTGATAGATGTTAAATACAATAGATAGTTACATGGAGAATAATGAAGAATGGTATGCAATGCCAGCGCCAAGCTTGCTTCTCTATGTACTAGACCTAAGCCAATCACTTACTGCCAAGTCCTTTATGGTAATGGAAAATGAAAAGGAGTGGGTCAGACAAAAGTCCAGTGAAAGAATTGTAATACTAATATATGGTGATCACATGCAATTGACTTTATTTATAATCTACGTGACCTAGGGTGTCCAACTTGTGTTTGTGATTTACTTGTTAGGGTTAGCCATGTTATCCTACGAAATATTGGTCCAAATAAACCTACACCCAAACATCTTGTGGAGGTTTATACTCGAGGGTCGAACAATGAATCAAACAACTAATCAACAATAGATCGAACTAATAATCTCTTGGACTGCTCCAAACATAAGATCGCACAAAATATCACCCTTGGGACAGCGTTACCTAAACAATGTAAACACATATTGTACTTACACCTTGAGAGGATCCCGCAATACCGACTTGTGTCAACGATGACTTAGGACCTACTGAAGCACCCGCGTCTAGTAACTCAACGGTGAAGCCAGTTATTGCACCGCATTAGGCATCCACCAAGAGTGTCATGTCCTAATCATCATATAAACTTAGAAACCTCTCGTTAGTGCTAGACTACGCACCGTACTAGGCATCCACCAGTAGCGTCTCATACATCGAGGAACCTCCTGTAAGTGTCATTACTTAGTACACCCTTGAGATGAAACTGCATCAAATATTAATTTCGCAGAATAAATAGTAGCTATGCCTAATTATCTACATATATGTCCATCTCAGTGCCACGGTATTCAAAAGTCAATAATTAGGGAACTAACTTCCCATACTTAAATGATAAATACCATTATATATACCAATACATATATAAACCAGGGTCATAGGTCGAGGTTCAACCTACGCCTGAAATTTGTTGATCGGTCGACCGCTGGCTACCATAGCGACCGACAGCTGGCTATCGACGGGCTATGGTAAGCTGTCAACCAGTTGGGTTTAATAGCAGTAAATTGTGTATTTTGATGTTAATTTAAGTTTAACCTTTGTTTAACCTGTTTCTGTCAATTAATTATGCATATGATTCGAATGGTTTTTGTGTGTAATTTATAATTTTGTTTACACGAATTCGACTTATAAATTTTTTAATTGTATATATGTGTTTACATCTCAGAATCAATTCAAGATGAAATATATGGTGTAAAGATATTAAATCAAGTAATCAATTCAATTCCAAATCAGTTTCTTTGTTTTAAATCAAGTAAATCAAATAGGGACTATATTTATGCAATTTAGACTTTTCAATATCTCTATACAGCTGCAATTCACTTAATAAATAAACTTCAAATTTGAAAACTTTTATCTCGAATTAAAATGATTTAATTTTCAGATCAAGTAGAAATACAAATAAATTCAATTACTTGTGAATCAACATGTTTTAATAACCAATCCACTCGCCTCTTGGTGCTTCCTTTCTTCCTAGCTCGCCTTGGATCTCCTTTTCTTCTTTAATTTATTGATTTTATCTTATATTTTATTTCATTTTAAAAAAGAGAATTTTATGGAGACGAAAATTTTTAAGAGAAGATGTGTTTAGTCGTACCGACTGCTGTTGATGTTTGGGTTTTAAAAATAAAATAACAATGATGGTTACATCTCTATTTATAAATGCATGAATTCATTATTACTATAAAATTCGAGGTATTCAGCCTAGGCTAACCCTAGCCGACATTTACCCACCGGTCGACTAGTTCATCGGAGGCGGTCGAACGTTGGGTGTCGACCGGTCCTATTGATGTTGTCGACCGGTTAAGTTATATATGTTAAACGTTAAATGTCTAGATTTTATTTATTTGTTTCTTCTAATATATTTTTAATTATTTTTATTTCAATTCTTTAAATGTTAATAAACTTTCCATTTGAGCTTCGATTAAAATTCTTTATATATGAAAATTGTTTAGAAAGTCGTTATGAATGCAATGATGCAAGTTTCACAGCCAAGTTGTAAAGTTTGCTCAAATTACATTTTTAACTTTATCTTAATTTGTTTTAATAAATTCTCGATAAATTTTATAGGGTGTTACATTCTCCTACTCAAAAGGATTTTGTCCCCAAAGTATCTATGGATGGAAAAATGCAATATTCGGAAACCAATACCTACAACCATCTACTCGACCATCAGCCACTAGCAAACATTGTCCTTAGTTTATATTTCTAATGAAACTTGTATATATAGGTATGAAATGCATATGAACCAATGACTAATGAAAAAATTACACAGCCTCTTGATCTAGTCGACCTCTTGAAATGCTCGTGTTTATGACATGCATCCAACATTTATGCAACTCCATATACTTGTAATTCTATACGAATGAGAAACCACTCAATAAGTATGCAACAATCATACGTGTATAACTCAAGAAATTAAAACGAATGATGGTGCAAGTGTAGACTAACCTAAATATATTAGCCTATATATGCAAAGATTTATTTAATAAATGCATCCATTGGCAACCGTCATCCAAAATATGTCTTAATGACACGTTCACAACCATTCCTAGCATCCAACATCTCTACATATGGGGTATGCCAAGCTAAAGCCTATATGCATAAGTAGTAAAATATATTAACAAAAATGGGAATGTACCAAAAAGAGTTCTAGATGGATAGCTTAGATCTTCTTCTCTGGCTTCCATGTACTCTTCGTGGCTTGTCTCTCCACTTGGTCGTGACCAGCCTAATAATTTTAATGCAAAGTCGCTTTATACCATGCTCGATGATACAGATAGGTGACAATGAACAAGTGATTCTCTTTCCATTACCACATCTTCTAGTTGACTCCGCTCAACCACAACTGTAGGATCGTGTAAACATTTTCGCAAGTGTGACACATGAAAAACATCGTGTACTCTTGCAAATCTTTCAGGAAGCTTTATCTTAAAAGCAAACTTCCTTGTTTTACCTATGATCAAAAAAGGCCCAATAAACCTTGGCGCTAACTTTTCCTAACTACCAAACCTCATGGCATGTCTAAGCGGTGAGACCTTCACAAGGCCATGTCACTCACTGCAAACTCAAATTTTATGCGTCTTCTATCAGCATAAGATTTTAACTGTCTTACATGGTCTTCATCCTCCTACATATCATGTCTATCTTCTTTAAAATCTCCATTACTATGCTTGGTCCAAGAATGGTCCTATTTATAGTGCCCCAACAACAAAACAGTCATCTACAAAGTCGCTTGTATAATGCTTCAATTGTTGCCATCCCAATACTTGTCTAACAACTATTATTTTAAGCGAACTCCACTAGTGGCAAGTAATCCTCCCACAAGCCTCCAAAATCCAAAATACACATCTAAAGCAAGTGTGTCAATAATTGATTTACCCTCTCCATCTGTTTATCTTTCTATGAGTGATAAATGATACTCAAATTAAACTCAATGCCTAAAGCTCCTTGAGACCCCTTAAAAATTTGCTAGTGAAACTGGTCTCGATCATTGACAATGCTAGAAGGAACTCCATGTAACTGAACTATCCCCCTCACATATAGGGTCGCCAAAGACGCAACAGTCCTCATACTCCTAACCAAAACAAAGTGAGTGCATTTGATCAGTCAATCGATTATAACCCAAATACTCTCATCCCCCCTCCTACTTCTAGGTAATCCATTAATGACATCCATAGAAACACTCTCCCACTTCCACTGTGTAATATCTAATGGTTGTAACAATCCATTCAGCTTATTTTGCTCCGCCTTTGCCCTTTGGCAAGTATATACTTAGATACATACTCTGCCACATGCCTCTTTATGCCAGGCCAATGAAAGACTTTCTTCATATCATGATATATTTTGTCTCCACCAAGATAGATGGTCGTCCAAGAACGATATGACAGCGCTACTACTGTGTCATCTCTCTATAACCACCCTTTCGATTCAATGGTACAGATGACTCAACTGTTCTCTTTTACCAAGCTTCTTGAAAATATCGTACAACTCTGTAGCTTGTTTCTGACTTGACCCAATGTGGTCAATAAGCATAGGCTGCACATCCAAAGCTGCTAACAATCCATGAGTGATGTCTGATGAAGGTCAAAAATTGAATGTCGAAATAAACTCCAAGCGCTTCCACTCCAAGAACATAGCACTCAATATTTCCTACTTTCAACTCAATGCATCCTGCTACCATATTACATTTTCCTAGAGTGTAGGAGATACCAAAATCATATGATGCTAAGAAATCCATCCAACTCTATTGCGTTAAATCAAATCTTTTCAGAAGAATAGATACTTTAGTGATTTATGATCCATGAATAGTTAGATCCACTCTCTTAATATATAATGCCTCCATGACTTTGGTATAAAAGCAATAACTGGCATATTTTCTCTTGCGGAATTTCAACTGCTAACTACCATAGTTCACCACTCTCCCATCCTGCATAAGAAATGCGCCCAGTCCATACCACAAGCATTCGTATACATTGTGATTGCCTTTGAACCATTGGGTAGTACCAGAATTGGTGCACTAGCCAACGAATACTTCTGCTTAATAAAAGCGTCCTTAAATTCCGAGTCTCATGAGAAAACCAAATTCTTCTTGATAAGGCAGTCAAAGGGGAAGAAATTTTAGCAAAGTCCTTAATGAACTTCCTATAATAGCCTGCCAAACCAAGGAAACTTTTCTCCGCCAGGCATTCTTCGATAATGCCAATCCTATACTACAGCAACTTTACTAGCATCGACAACCAGCCTATGTTAAGAGAAAATATGTCCCATAAATTGAACCTCCTTGAGCCAAAAGTGACATTTGGGAAATCTCACCTTCGACTTATGCCCGCAGAGATTGTTGAGCACTCTCCTAAATGAAACCCGTGCTCCTCCTCACTTTTCGAATATACCAATGTGTCGTTAACAAATATCATCACGAACTTAGTAAGCAACCCTTTAAAAACTCGATTCAACAGATCAACAAAATGTGCAGGTGAATTAGTTGATCCAAAGGGAATGATCAACCACTTATAACGTCTGTTGGGTGTTCAAAATGCGATTTTCTAAATACTATCTCCGGCTACACGCAATTCATGCAACCCAGCAGCCAAGTCAACTGAGAGAACACCTTCGCTTCAACTAACTGATCAAAGAGATCTCTATGCAAGGCAACGGGTAATGATTCTTCTATGTCAGTTTGTTCAGCTCACGGTAATCGACACAAAGCCAAAGAGAGCCATCTACCTTGGCGGCAAAGACAATCGGTGCTCCCTACTTTGAAATACTTCTCCTAATGAAGCCTTTCTTCAATAGATCATTCACTTGCTTATTCAGCTCGCGTCTTTCTTTAGGAACCATATACCTTATAGGTGTAACGACCCAGAATTTTGGTTATTTGAAATTGGAATATTTAATTGATTTTAAATATTAAAAAGTTAATTTTTAACTTGAATTTCAAATATAATGATTGATTGGATAATTTAATAATTGGAATCTACTTAAATAATTGAATCTTGAGTTTTAATATTGATAAAAATAATTTCAAAGCTTATTAAATTTCTATTTACAAAAATGAAGGTAAATTAAAAAATTTAATTGAATTTAAAAGTGAATTGTTTTATTTTAAAAATAATCGTTTGCATTTACATTTAGAAATAGCCTTTCGGGACACATTCTCAAATTTCGACAAAACCAGTTCCATTGGATCCGTAATAGTGTATTATTGTAGGATTTCAAATTTCGTAGTGTTTAGAGTTATCGTTTGATCCTACGAGATATAAATGTGTTGAAATTAATATCTAGAATTTAATATGATAATTGGGTCCAAACAACTATCTTCTCCATATGATCGAATTAGGACTCAGAATCTTTTCCATTTTGTTTGGAATAAGAATATAACATTATGAACGTCCAGCGACATGCCTCGATAGGGTTTCGAGGTTTTGAGCTGCGTCAATTGAGACATTTTGAAATTTATTAATATATATTGACTAGCCAACACCTCACATCAGCTTCTTGTCTTCATTTCAAGCCAATCTAGATTGATCTGACCTTTCTCTTTTGTATACGTTTCCTCCTCTTTTAAATTTTCCAGCCGAGCACGGTAAAAAAAAAAAGAAAGCCAAAACTTAAAAAAATGATTTCTCAATCCACACTTAACAAAAAATTATGAAACTTGTTTTAAAAATCTAGTTTTCACCAAAGCTACGATCTGATGCATATATTGTATGGTGTGGCCGTGTGTAGGAAAGTCGACTGAGAAATCGAGCATGGGTTCGAACACTAGGGTTTCAGATATTGGGAGCTTTGGTCGACGATTGTTGACATGGTGGTGGTATTTGGTTTTAGATCAACGAGTAACTTCAGAGGCACGTTTTTGATTATGTGCGGTTGCTTGTAGAAAATCGCGACATTCACTGTTCGCGTGGGTGGACGCATAGGGCGCATTTTGATAGGCTGGGGCGGAGGCGTTGAGATGGTGGTGGTTGAGTCGAGCTTGAGTGAGAGAGACGTTGACATTGTTGGATGTTAGTTTCGAGTGGTGATGCTCCGGACCACTATGGCGGGCACGTGACCTTGTTTGGGTTTCTCTGTGTATCATGTGCAGGAGATAGGAGAAAAGAGAAGAAGGAGAGGGAGGGCATGTGTTGGGCTTGGGCCGTTCAAAGCAGGAAAAAACAAAGAAAAAAAGAAAGGGAGGAATCTGGAACGGATCGGGTTTGTTGGGGTGGGCCGTGGGTCGAGATTTAGGTAACTGAATTTTGAAAAAAATGATTTCATAATTATTTGTTTTAATTAATAACAATCCTTATAAATTTAATAACTTACTCATTCAAGGCACAAATGACACGCCGTTCATTGTGTTGGGATCGTGTTGTTATCCTCTTTGCAAATGATTTAAATTTCTTGCCTTTGGAACTAGTTGAATTTTGAGCTATAGTTGAACGTCGTTCGACTACAGATCGACCAAAATGCTAAAGCAACAATTAGAATTCAGGTGAGTAAATCTCACTCATTTTAAGTAATACTTTTTAATTGGTACTTGATTAAATATAAAAGGTTTTAAAAATCAAATTTTTAATAGATTGAGAAAATAAAAGTGAATTTGGGAGTAGAGATAAAATTAGTGTTGATACACGAAGATTTTGATCAATGACAATAAGCTTCAACAAATAAGGAAGAGAATGCAAAAGCTAGAAGAAGATAGATGAAGACCAAAGTATGATTTTTCTATGTGTCTTAGTCTAGATTATTTGTTAAAATCTATCCTCAAGAGATTTGCACGAACATTAGAACACAATTCATAAAAACTTCATTCACACGTTCACTGTGCATACTTTAATACTTCAGTCGATTGAACAGACATGGCCAGTCGACTGAAACTATACACATATACAAAAATGCACAGTTTCAGTCGACTGAATTACCTGCACAGTCGACTGAAATTGTTCCTGAAAATTTTTCTTCACATTTTCAGTCGACTGAATCTCCTGCTCAGTCGACTGAATTTAAACCTGCGAATTTTCTTTGAAAAGACACATTCTTCTTCCCAAGAGTTGCAACCATTCATCAATGGAAATGGAAGCATCTCTTGTTTGCAACCTTTGACAACATATGCATCTCTTCTATAAGTATAAATTCATGATTCTAACATCATTTAATTCACCGAATTCTCTTGCTTTAATCTTACTATTCTCTTGTTCATATTCTCTAGATATTCCCAAAGCAATCACCAATCTATTGCTTGAATCACTGTTTTTGTTTATAACATTCTTTTGATTCATAGCAATTCACATTTCCTAAATCTTCACGAACACATTGCATATTCTCGAGGATAAGATTATAGGAATATTGTACTACATAAGACTCATTAGTGTTGACAAGAACACAACAAGTCAAATATTGTATTTTATAATTGAGTTGAAGTCCTCTTCGGTAGTTGAGGCAAGAAATCTCGTTCGGTTGTTCGGGTAAGTTGTAAACCTATTCCTCCAGGAGAAGTGAGGGTGTTAGTTAGTGAAATTCCTAAGAGAAGCTTAGGGACTGGACGTAGGACGAGAGGTCCGAACCAGTATAAAAGTCTTGGTGTCTCCCTGCATTTACCTACTTTATCTACCTAGACTATTTCATTATTTCATATTACACGATCCTACCGCATAGCCCAATCTTTCAATTGGTATCGGAGCAAGGTTGTCCTATAACCATAACACCGTTATTAGACATATTGATAATATGGAAAATAACGCAAGTACAAGCACAACATCTGCCTATAGTTCTACATTTGCAGAAGGACAATCTACCCAAAGACCTCCTCTATTCAATGGACTAAATTATAACTATTGGGCTACAAGGATGAGGATTTATATGCAAGCAACAAGTTTTGAAGCCTGGAATGCTACTCAAGCAGAGTTCGTTGTACCCACAACCGATTATCCTACATGGACACAAATTCAAAAGAATGAAGCTAGTGCAAATGCCAAAGCTATGAATATGCTATTTTGCGCCCTGGATAGAAATGAATTCAACCGTGTGAGCATATGTACTACTGCATATCAGATATGGGAAACTCTTAAAGTCATACATGAAGGCACAAACAAGGTTAAACAAACAAAGATATCCATGTTGAAGAATCAATTCCAAAACTTTAGAATGCGACAAAATGAATCCATCAATGACATGTACTCAAGATTTCAAGACATTCATCATGCTCTAATCGGACTAGGAGAAAGATACACGAACTTTGACATTGTGTCTAAAGTTTTAAATTCACTCACTGATGAATGGGAGAGAAAAGTACTAGCAATCGAGGAAGCAAATGATTTATCTACAATGAAACCAGAAGAATTGATTGGAAATCTTATGTCGTATGAAGTAAATATGCAAGCCAAAAAGGATCAAGCTCAAGAAAGAAAGAATATTGCTTTTCATGCGGAAAAGGAAGAATCAGAGTCTGAAGATGAGGATCTAGCATTTATAGCCAAAAATTTCAAGAAATTCCTAAAGTATAGAAAAGGAAAAAAAATCGAAATCAAAAAGAATTTCTTGAACAAACCATCATCCTCAAATATAGAATGCTTCAATTGTCATAAGAAAGGACATATGCAAAAAGATTGTCAAGAACAAATGAAGGAAAATCAGAAAAACTTCAACAACAAAAACAAGAAGGATAAATTCAAAAAGAAGGCATTTTCTATAACATGGGACGACTCAGATTCATCTTCATCCGAAAATGATAGTGATAGCGACAATGAACAGGCAAATGTATGCTTCATGACTCAAGAATCTGAGGTAAATAATTTAACTTTCGACGATTTAATTGAAGTAAACACTGAACTCTTAAGAACAATAAAAATTCTTAAAAAGAAAATTAAGGAAATTCGTGAAAATCAAAACAAAGCTGAGTTTGAGAGAGATATGTTAAATGATGAAAAGAAAATTCTTGAAGAAGAACTTGAAAAAGTTCAAGAATCTTATTCAAATTCGGAAACTCAATTATCACTTTTAAGTCAAGAAATTGAAACTCAAAAATTAAAGAATGATATAATTATTTCTGAAAATCATGATTTAAAAACTAAAATTAGACAAGTTGAGTTAGAAAATAATAGTCTTCAAACTAGATTAGAGAACATCACTAAAAATGTTTCTAACTTTAACAAAGGAAGAGAAAATTTATCTAAGATTTTAGAAAATTCTCAATTCTCTTCAAATAAACATGGATTAGGATATAATAAGGAGTCAAAAATTTCTAAAAAGAAAAATACAAATTTTAAAAGGAATATGGATTCAAAACAACAAAAAATTAAGAAACCTATTAAAACAAAAGTACAAAACAAAGTAGTTACAATTTGGGTACCAAAAACTAACAATGTATTAATAAGAAATAAATATGTTAAAACATTTATGGATAATGTTCATCATAATAAAAACTATATTTATAAAAAAGACACTAAACCAAACTGGGTTTAGTTTCCTAAAACTCTAACTTCTTAGGACCCTATTAAAAAGTGGGTACCAATAATCTCATATTTATTTTCAGGTCCCACTTAAAAAGAAGAAATGGATATTAGACAGTGTTTGTTCAAAACACATGACCGGAGACAAAGATATGCTTACAAACATCACATACTTTGATGGTGGCTCGGTTACCTTCGGAGACAATTCAAAAGGCTATATCATTGGCAAATGAGATGTGAAAAATTACGGTACATCAAATTTACCTTTTATAACAAATGTTTCATTAGTTGAAAATTTAAAACATAATCAACTTAGCATAAGTCAATTATGTGACAAAGGTTTTAAAATAACTTTCTCAAATAATAATTGTAGTATTTTTGATCAAGACCAAAATCTTATATTTGAAGGAAAAAGAGATAGAAATATTTATGTTCTAAATATGAGTATTAATCATAATTCAAGTATGTGTTTACTTGCCAAAGACAATGATCCTTGGTTATGGCACAAAAGATTTTGTCACATAAATTTTAAAACTATTAGAAAACTTTCTAAAAACGAATTAGTAAGAGGATTACCCAAAATAAATTTTAAAATAAATAATTTTTGCGATGATTGTCAAAAAGGGAAATTAACGAAATCATCTTTTAAATCTAAGAAAACTATTTCAACTTTACAACCATTAGAATTACTACACATGGACTTATTCAGACCAACACAAGTTCAATCCATTAATCATAGTCGATACGTATTTGTAATTGTTGATGATTTTTCAAGATATACATGGACTATTTTTATGAAAAATAAAAGTGACACTTTTGAGCATTTTAAAACATTTGTCAAAAGAATCCAAAATATTAAAAACTTGAAAATTAAAAATATTCGAAGTGATCATGGAGGCGAATTCGAAAATGAAGATTTTGAAACATTTTGTAAAAAGAAAGGAATTAATCATAATTTCTCTTTTCCTAGAACTCCTCAACAGAATGGAGTTGTAGAAAGAAAGAATAGAACATTACAAGAATGCGCGAGAACATTGTTAAATGGATGTTCTCTACCAAAACATTTTTGGGCAGAAGCAGTTGCTACTACATGTTATGTATTAAATAGAATTTCAATTAGACGTTTAACTAAAAATACTTCTTATGAACTATTTAATAATAAAAAACCAAATATATCTTATTTTAAAATATTTGGATCAAAATATTTTATTTTAAATACAAAAGATCAACTAGGAAAATTCGATTCAAAAGCTGATGAAGGAATTTTCGTACGATATTCTGAACGAAGTAAAGCATATCGAGTATTTAATAAACGAACAAACTTACTTGAAGAATCTTTACATATATCTTTTGATGAAAACTTTAGTAAAAAATTAAATATAAAAGATGATGAAGAATTGATAAATATAGAAGAAATAAACCTTGAAAATAATAATGAACAAGATCTCCTCTTAGAATATTACGAGATCATCCAACTCAAAATATAATAGGAGAAATAAATTCTCAAGTTAGAACAAGAAATCAACTAAATCAAATGGGTCATGTAGCTTTCATTTCATCTATAGAACCTAAAAATCCAAAAGAAGCATTAACAGATGATTATTGGATTATCGCAATGCAAGAAGAATTAAATCAATTTGAACATAACAATGTTTGGGAATTAGTTCCCCGTCCGACTAATCAATCTGTAATTGGAACAAAATGGATTTACAAAAATAAAGTAGATGAACAAGGTAATATAACAAGGAATAAAGCAAGACTAGTAGCACAAGAGTATAATCAAGAAGAAGGTATTGATTTTGAAAAAACATTTGCTCCTGTTGCAAGATTGGAAGCAATACGTATACTATTAGCCTTTGCTTGTTACCACAATTTTAAACTTTGCCAAATGGATGTTAAAAGTGCATTTTTAAATGGTTTTATTAAAGAGAATGTATATGTAGAACAACCTCCGTTATTTATACATGAAAAATATCCGGATCATGTATTTAAATTAAAAAAAGGCACTATATGGTCTTAAACAAGCTCCTCGTGCTTGGTATGAAAGACTTAAAAGTTATTTATTTAACTCAGATTTAAAATTGGAAAAGTAGATCAAACACTGTTTATTAAAAATACTGCCAAAGATATTTTAATAATTCAAATTTATGTAGATGATATTATTTTTGGTTCAACAAATGAAAATTTGTGTAAAGAATTTTCAAAAATAATGACTAATGAGTTCGAAATTCTCATATGGGAGAACTATCTTATTTTCCCGGACTTCAAATCAAACAATTAACAAATGGAATTTTTATAAACCAAGAGAAATATTGTGATAATTTAATAAAACGATTCGGCATGGAAAACACTTCTGCAAAACCTACTCCTATGAGTACTACTACACATCTCGAGCGAGATGAAAATGGCAAAAGTGTTGATCAAAAATTGTTTAGAAGTATGATAGGTTCTTTGCTCTACTTAAACGCTAGTAGACCTGACATAATGATGAGTGTTTGTTTGTGTGCACGTTTTCAATCCGATCCTAAAGATTCACACTTAAGAGCGGTAAAACGTATAATGCGATATCTTAATCAAACTAAAGATTTCGGTCTTTTCTATCCAAAAGAATGTTCATTTGAGTTAGTATCATTCAGTAATGCTGATTTTGGTGGATCCCGAACGGATAGAAAAAGTACAAGTGTACTTGCCATTTCATTAGAAAATCACTTGTATCTTGGTTTAGTAAAAAACAAAATTGCGTCCCCCTCTCCACATGCGAAGCCGAATATATATCAGCTGCTTTAGCTTGCACTCAAGTTATATACATGCAACAAACACTTAAAGATTTTAATATAAATTTAACAAATTCTACAATATATTGTGATAATACAAGTACAATAAACTTATCTAAAAATTCTGTTAATCACTCTCGTACAAAACATATAGATATTCGTCACCATTTTTTACGTGACAATATCGAAAAAGGAATAATTAATTTAGAACATATTTCTACCGAAAATCAAATTGCCGATATATTTACTAAACCTCTATTAGAAAACTCCTTTATAAAACTTCGACGAGAATTAGGTATAATATCCTTTAAAGATATCAAGTAGAGATGCATTTGAAATATTCACTCATTTCATTCGACTAAAATAATCTGTTCAGTCGACTGAATGAACATATCAAATATTTTTCGGAAATGTTATATGCTACATTATATAATTTGTAGACCACTCATTTTAAAAACTGAATTTTTAATAAGAACCCTACTTTTCTAACAAAATTCTCCTAACCATTAAATCATTATGTCGGTTAAAAATCTAAATAAATTATAACCATTAGTTGTTTAGTAAAATTCTACTATAACTAAATTCTAAATTTTTTATTATTCATCTCGATTTTACGATTAAAAGCTTAAACAATTTCAATATAAAATGTCGTCAAACAACTCCTTCTCTCCGATCAATATCACCTCGTCAGTTGATAACACTCCAACATCGCCAAAACTTCCCACACCAACACCAACACATGAGCCGGTTTACAAATGGGAAAATTATCGTACTGGTTTCACACCAGAATCGAAAAAGGCGAAAAGAGGACTCTTTATTTCACCTGACACAAAAAGAAAGATTGATGAAATTCATCACTTTCAACAACAACAAATCGATCTTCAACGAGAGCTATACTTCGAGCAAAAAGTTACAGCACGACGTTTGAGTTTTCTAGAACAAATCGGTTTACGCTTCTGTGGATCAAAGAAGAACGAAGTGGCTGAACCCCTACCTCGCCCTGTTAGCTCACTTGATCCATCTTCATCTTATCGTACACCAGTCGATCCTATGAATCCTTGGGCGTCTTTTAGGACTCCTCAATATAGTCTGAATTCATGGGATATAAATTACATGAAGAATGAAGGAAAGAAGACTCCAAGTCCATCCCAAAAGAAATAGTTGAATTTTGAAATATTCATATCAATATTTTTGTAACTATTCCTTTAAATAAATTGTTTAATTTCAAAAATTAACTGAAACAACAACATTGCATGTTTCAGTCGACTGGATTCCTCTGCTTAGTCGACTGAAAATATGACAGAAAATAATATGCAAAGTTCAGTCGACTGGAAACATCTGCACAGTCGACTAAAAATTCAACAGAAAATTTCAGCAACAAAATTCAGTCGACTGAATGTACTGCTCAGTCGACTGAATCTATCACAGAACACTTCGGCCTTTGATTCAGTCGACTGAACAGAACATTCAGTCGACTGAACGCTGCTTCCCAGGCAGAATTTCCCCTTTTAACCACCAAAATTTACCATACTTATTCACTTTTACCTCCTACAAACCTTCTTCCCCAAATCTATTCGAAACCCTAGCTCTCAAATTCCTCAAAATCAAATCAATTCTCACCAAAATGGCACCAAAAAGATCAAGAGCCTCATCTTCTTCATCCTCCGAGCCAATTGATGCTCAAATAGCACAATGGCTTTATGATGGAACTGCTGTCACCCGATGGAACAAGATGAAGAATTCTTGATCTTTGAGCATTCTTTCATTGATTTTCATAGCTTTCAAACCTACAACATTCAAGCATTAACAGATCCGGCAGGTTTGACTCCACTTCTAGACTTAAAAAGAAATGATCATGTCATTAATCATGTAATGGTAAAATTATTTTACGCTAATCTTAATCTTGGACACCAAACTCCAAGAAATCCAAACAATAGTGTTTGGAGTATGGTGTGTGGAAAGAAAGTTTGGTTCTCCTTGGATAGAATAGCACACATTTTAGAGTCCCCAAATGTTGGAAGAAAGCTCGAGGAGATAGAATTCAATCCACACATTCGTGACAACATCAACCATCGATTTATGGAGGATAATATCAACTTTAGGGATTTTAAGTCCACCTCCCTTCGACCTATGGCGAGAATTCTCCATAAAGCCCTAATGAGAACAATTACACCTCGTACGGGATCGTACGAAATTGTATACCAAAATAACTATCGAGCACTATATGCTATTTTTGGCAATATACAAGTTAATTGGGTACAGCTTATTCTTGATGAGTTTCTCACTTTCAACAATGGCAAAATGCGCACTATTTACTTTGGAAAGTACATCATGCGACTTCTCCTAAATGTCGATACGCCATTACCTGAATCAGAGAATACAATGGTCCATCAGATTGACCCAAGCTTCACTACCAACCAATCCTTGGAGATATTGTCAAGAAATCAACAAATTCTTGATACTCGTCTTAAAAAGGTAGATCATAAGCTTGATAAAATCAAAGGATTCTTCAACAAGCTTTGGGATGCAATATCATGCTCAAGCACCACTACTGCTTCAACATTTCGAGGCAAACGTCCGGCACCCACGTTTACATGGACGACATCTGAAGAGCATACTAGTAGCAGCGCAAGCGGAGCTAGTTGTGGCCAAGGAGGAAGAGCACCTAGACCACCAATAGGAGGACCCGTCATACGTGAACCAACTGGAAGGAAAGGTTCATATGACTGGGATAAGGATGAGTGATTTTGTTGTTTTGATGTCTATTTTTAAACTTTCTAATGGCTTGTATAAATAGCTATTTTATGCTTGTCTGTCATAACATTTTTATTTCTCTTAATTCATTCTTATATTCTATATGATTTAGTGATTGTTTTGAAATATTATTACTGCTATTAGTTCTTCCTTTTTGTCGATGAAAAAGGGGGAGAAAATCTATGGTACTAACTTTGTTTTGTAGAAAAGACAGTGCATACATTCAGGGGGAGAAAGTAAGTATATATATTTCTAGAATAGTATTGTCATCAATCAAAAAGGGGGAGAATGTTGATACACGAAGATTTTGATCAATGACAATAAGCTTCAACAAATAAGGAAGAGAATGCAAAAGCTAGAGAAGATAGATGAAGACCAAAGTATGATTTTTCTATGTTTCTTAGTCTAGATTATTTGTTAAAATCTATCCTCAAGAGATTTGCACGAACATTAGAACACAATTCATAAAAACTTCATTCACATGTTCACTGTGCATACTTTAATACTTCAGTCGACTGAACAGACATGACCAGTCGACTGAAACTATATACATATACAAAAATGCACGGTTTCAGTCGACTAAATTACCTGCACAGTTGACTGAAATTGTTCCTGAAAATTTTTCTTCACATTTTCAGTCGACTGAATCTCCTGCTCAGTCGACTGAATTTAAACCTGCGAATTTTCTCTGAAAAGACACCTTCTTCTTCCCAAGAGTTGCAACCATTCATCAATGGAAATGGAAGCATCTCTTGTTTGCAACCTTTGACAACATATGCATCTCTTCTACAAGTATAAATTCATGATTCTAACATCATTTAATTCACCGAATTCTCTTGCTTTAATCTTACTATTCTCTTGTTCATATTCTCTAGATATCCCCAAAGCAATCACCAATCTATTGCTTGAATCACTGTTTTTGTTTATAACATTCTTTTGATTCATAACAATTCACATTTCCTAAATCTTCACGAACACATTGCATATTCTCGAGGATAAGATTATAGGAATATTGTACTACATAAGACTCATTAGTGTTGACAAGAACACAACAAGTCAAATATTGTATTTTAGTAATTGAGTTGAAGTCCTCTTCGGTAGTTGAGGCAAGAAATCCCGTTCGATTGTTCGGGTAAGTTGTAAACCTATTCCTTCGGGTGAAGTGAGGGTGTTAGTTAGTGAAATTCCTAAGAGAAGCTTAGGGACTGGACGTAGGACGAGAGGTCCGAACCAGTATAAAAGTCTTGGTGTCTCCCTACATTTACCTACTTTATCTACCTAGACTATTTCATTATTCCATATTACACGATCCTACTGCATAGCCCACTCTTTCAATTAGTTATACTGAATCTTAAATAAGATTCTAAATTATGAAATAGAGATATTTGGCTATGGTTTATTTAAGAAATTGATTTATAAATGGAATTTAATTTAGAAATCAATTTATATTTGATATAAATGATGTGAAACTGTTATAAACTGGAAATGAGATTACGGGATTTATAAACAATGTTTATAAATAGAGTGAAATGATTATCATTTAATAAATTGAAGATATAAATTTACGATAAGAATTTATGATGTTATGGGTAAATCGGTTTAGAAAGGAGGATAGATTTTTCTTTTGGAAAGGTGAAAAAGAGTTTTGCGAAATTTAGGAACATAAATCGATTGGTAATAAATCGTGAGAGATTTATAAATATTTGGTTAGTTATATAGGAATTAAAAAAATATTTTTACCGAGAAGTTGATTTTGTTTTAAAAAGTGGATTTTTAATTATTAAAGTAGGTGATTTAAAAATGTTTTAGTATAAAAATATTTCAGAAAGTTAGCTATTTAAATATTTAAGAATTGTCAAAATGAATTACAAGTTTTATGAACAAGTCTTGTAAATCGATTAGAATTTTATTATCAAAGCAGGATTAATTATCGTTTCAAACTTATGTAATTATTTTAATTGTTTAAAAAGTATATTTCGTTATTAAATAAAGTTTTCGGAAAGTAATGGTATACTTTCATGGAGAAATCGGGAGGCAGAGAGTGCCTACAATTAATTTTGGATTTCTCTGGGATAGAGACGTAATCATTGAGCTGCGAATCCATGGTTGATACTGCATGGTGCATTCCATATTTATTTTAAAAAGTTTTCAAATATTTTTGAAAAGAATGATTAGTGAACGTACTTACTCCGATAAGATAAGTATATACCTTTTGATAAAGAGATTTAATTTGTTAAAATTTAAATTAAATAAGACTTAATGTTTTAGTGGAAAATGAACTCTTGGTTGAATGATTGTTTATTTGATAGTTAAATAACCGACTATCAAATCTGGACTAAAAACATTACTTTGGGAATATCTAGGAGAAACATGGGAATTATATGGTACAGTTACTGTCGAAGGTGTTATACTGTATGTATAAACGTGTTTTGTTCTTCTAGGACGTTGGTAAGGAAATCCGTCAACTAACGGTAAGGAGATGATATCCGATCTTATTTTCGTCTGTTTATTTCCTAAAGAACCGGGGTTGAGTTTACCAGAAATATCTAACGTTGTTTCGAAGAGACCTGGATCCGATAAGTTATCTGAAAACCACTCATCCAACGATTACGTTTCGAAGTGAAGACTAGAGTGTGTAATAGAAGATGGAGCTTTGAAGTGCAAGGGTAATCGCTACTAATCCTGAAGATTATTCCAAAATGAATGTAGTAGGAATAGTGCCTTCGGTTTCGTTCAGAACCAGAACGGACTTGTATGGATGAATGTTTTCAATACATTGTCATCGGAGGACAATGTGCATTCCAAGTATAAATTCAGTAGAAAGGTAATCGTAGCCTCAAGCCTCATCAATTGGAGTGACTGAAAATTATGGGAGAAGAAGCAAGGCTAAGTGGGCCGCACCCAATTAGGGTATTTGATCACCTTTCTAGATACCCTCGGATATATTATAAATTATGGATACGGTGGTGCATAGAAAAGAGCTCTCGATAAGAGTGGGAACACTTAGGGTGATAACATATTCAGTATTATCTAGGTTAGGGATAGAACCGGTCTTGTGTTGTAGGGGATCCCGACAAGGTCCTCGCTACATTTTTTAGAAGTGTATTGTGATAGGTAATACCAAAGTGCCTAGTCATTGTATGGAAATCCATTCTCCAATATGTGTCTTTACGGTTTTAGTTGTAGAGCCCAGTATGTTGGAATTTAATTAATGTAACAATTTCGGCTATTTGAATAAGTATATATACTTAGACACTATTATAATATCAGATGATTTTGATATAAAATGTTTTGGTTATCGTAAGGGAAAAACCCGTCGTCTTTATGTGTGACATGGCCTTACGAGATATCTTTGTTTTTCAAAGGATTTTGATAACATTAATGATTCAAATTGAGTGTGTTTTCTCATACCGGTTTTCCAGACTGACTCGGGGTTTATTTTATTATAATGCTCAGGTCATACTGAGTATTATAGGTTTAGATTAGGATGTTATGGAACTTGGAAGACGAGCTGGACGACGAAGACGTATTACATGCATTTTATTATATTCCATTTGTATTGTAAGTTGCATATTCAACAATTGTGAGGAAAAGTTGCTATAATTGTCTAGAGTTGGTTTGTTGACTGTTGTACTATGATGATTGGTATGTATATTAACAGTTATAGTTTTCATTGTACAAGATCTATTGATATATATTATATTTTGTTCCGTTGCGATTGTGAGATTATGTGTTGTTGTTTTCTCTTTTCTTCTACCTATTCTTTTTCTTTTCCCCTAACTATCGGGTTTTCCATCATTCGATTGTTCGACATGTTATACATCTGGGTAGTCTCAAATTGCTGGCACTGAAGCTAACTCTTCGTGTGATAAGTCTAAAGAATATGGTAACTCAATGTAATTGAAGTTCTGCGGTCGTAATAAATATCAAGCATGTGAAGTACCCAAACAAACGACTTTCCTGTCACAATCTAAGACTGCCCTATACATAGTCATCCAATCCATACCCAAAATCAAACGAACCTAAAAAATCCCTGGACAAAAGCATCGCAATTTAACTTGACCCCCAAAATATACAATTTCAAATCCTTTCAAATCATAAATATGCGAGTCGATTCTCCGACAGGGTTTGATACAATTGTTGGGTCAATAGCTATGTTAATGTCTAAGTGCAGGCCATCTAAGCGTCTACTTGAAATAAGGAGTTTGATGCTTCAATGTCAAATAAGGTATGAATGGATAAATCAAATAAACTTAACACACCTTCAATTACAACCTTCTTTCCTTTGACTACTACTGAAGATGCACTCGAGCTGGGAACAACACCCAGAGCATTAGTTGAAACCACATGGATAGGGGTCTTTGGTGTAGTCATACACTCCCTCCACGTGTGCCTGAGTTAATTGTAGTTGTAGCACTTGATCTTTAAGATGTTCATCTTGCAATCCTTTACAACATACCCTATTCACTGCATTTTCTACACTTGATTTTCTGCTTTTTAATCTTTCATTGGGTCCCCACTCTGCCCTTGCACTGATTCAGTTGGAATGTCTTCCCTCCTAGCTTCTTGAGTTCACTCCTCATCTCTTCTTTGGAATATTTAGCAAAGTCATTTCAACTAAACCCTCGTAAGTCGCTGCCAAGGGAATGTGACTAAGTGCCAAACCTTGAAGAGGTTAATTCAGACCCTTTGCAAATTTCATTGCTTTCTTGTAAGGGGGTATTTATTAGATCTAATCCAAACCTACCCAACTCATTAAACTAATTTACATAGCCTCTCATTGACATCTCTCCTTGCCGTAAATATATGAAATACTCCAACTGTACTCCTTGCTCTGCTACGGAATGAAATCTCTTCTCAAAATGCCCCTTAAACTCTCCCTAAGTTTTCTCTTCATCATTGGTTTTTTCCACTAACATGTCCCACTAATTTATAGCCTCTGCTTGTAAATGCCAGGAAGCAAGCTGTCTCTTAACGACATCACCAAGGCCCAACAATCCGAAGATACACTCACAAGTATGAATCCATGCCTTCGAGTACACAAAAGATTCATTCCCTATATATGGCTTCCCTCCTAGCTCACAAAGTCCTTACATAGTGTTAATCTACTTTTTAGCCAAGCAGATTTAAACTAGATTTAGGAGGCCAAAGTTAAGACGAAAAGAGTCACGAACTTGGAAACATGCTTAGGAAGGCTAAAAGAATGGACTCGGGAATTGATGGAAATTAGAGCTAAGTAGATTACTCGATACCGAGAGGTTCCTCTTAGTGACGAGAGGTTTTTCTTCCACTTGGCACTTCCCAACCTCCTTATACTCCAAGTACTTCTTCAAGAAATCATGATAAAGTGATTTTTCCATAAGATAGATAAGGATCACAAAGAATTTTGAAGAAGAAAGTAGGAAAAGGCAAGAAATATCGAGTGATTCATTAATAAGAACTAGATCATCAGGAAAAAAAAAGAGTTTAGAATGCATCGAATTGGAGATAGAAAGGTGACAAATAAGATAAGGGGTTTCCACCTTGAAACAACCATGTAGTACCGAGAGCTTTTTATTGGAGATTTAGCCGGCATGTTTACTCCTGTACACTTGAACCTGCATCTGGACTTTATTCAATGTGGGCTCTTGAGTCTACTAGCAAGTTTCTCTATAATACCATCCATTTAGCAACTGTACAGGGGATCCACACTCTGCATCTTCTTCACTCTTATCTCTTTCCCTAAGCGTACTCTAGAAACCCCATTGTAAATCTAAGATCCGCTAGATTGTGGTCAGAACTATTAAAATTAGTTGTAATATAGAGAGAAAACGACTAATAACAAAGGTTAAAGTGGGCGTAGTCCTAAGAATTCATTGAACCACTATAAAAATTATGTCCCCTTTTCTGCTTTTACATTATTTTATTAGAATTGGTACTTTCATTTGATATTTAGACGTTGGTACCGTATTTGCCATCAACGCATAGCTTGGAAAAACCAACGACAAGTGTATAGGTAGGAACTGCACCTGGCGCCTGCTCTACGAGTCCCCTATTAAGGTTAAGCTTAACTTGTCCTATCGCTTGTAGATACTGGTGCAACCATGTAACATCCCCTATCTATAGGCCTGAAGCTAAGTGCTACATATGTTGTAGTCATCCATAGTATAACTTCCGGTGACCAAATACGGTAACGTTCGTGGTATCCATAATATCATAAGCACGTGAATATGAAACAAGATCACAGATTACAAAAACAACATTTCTGATTACATTTCATAAAACATGTTTCACATCCAAATTACACTATCCCAATGTTTCCCCGCTTCAGATCAAATATAGTTATTACAAAATACCCCAAGAGCGATATATGAAGATGTCCCCTTGGATGACCGGAGTACTAAATAGTCATAACAGACTTAATACAACACAACGGATATAAAATAAGTCCAAAATATAGCTAACTTCAGCTTCCTACTCGTCTTTGGAAGCTTTATTCATCTAACTACTAAAACATGTAAATCCTCAACCCTCAGCCTACTCAAATCAATTCTTAGCACCCGAGAGTTTAAGGGGAAAAATATAAACTTCGGGTCAAACACAAAGCCTGGTGTGAATAATACTATAGGTTTCGGTTATTTGATATTAAGTGAGACCACACCTCTTAGCGGAAGGGGTTACCCCTCATTAATATCCTTTTAAAAAATATCTTTTGTAAATCTTAATCCTGCAACCAAAACTGGTTAAAAAAATAAAGCAATATCATGTATGCATACAAATCAGGTAACAAATAGACCATTTGTCTAAACACTATAGTTTTTTTTGGCTAACTACTAACCTTTGGCTGGCTTGGGCCTACCAGACAAAATAAAAAAATAATCTAACTTCTATTAGATACTCCTCTTCTGGACGGTCTGTCCCTAACTTACTTGTCCCAGGGTTAATTGATCATAATGGTTTTGCGGGCTTACCGATAACCTATCCTCACTCTATATATTCCTTTCCGTATGTAACTTCATTTTAGTTTTCTTGTGATAAATCCCTACACACTGGAATTTTAGACTAAATTAGCTAGGGGCTAATAGTTAATGTATATGGCGCGACCCTATACCAGTTTCATCTGGTATTCTAATATCTAAGTCATTTTACTTAGGGTCTTCTACCCATAAAATTTTCCTTGAAAACATTTTCTCTCAAATTGATTCAAACCTTTAAGTCATACTTTAAACAAGGAAAATATACTATATTCTTTACTCAAATCACCTTGCCTTGTTTTATATACTTTACACAAAACTTTATTGATGAAAACATTTAAACCTTTGAAAGTACCCCTTTCGAAACTAAGTAACTATTTTGTCTTAAAACCTTAGGCCAAAAGGCCAAAACATACCTTTTGAAACCATTCTAAATAAACCTTTCGAAAACAAAAAAGAACCTTTCTTTCGAAAGTTTTAAAACCTTAGACATCCTCTTATCAAAACACTATAAACATTACCATTCGAAAACATTGAAATCTTCCATTTAAAACCTTACAAAACCATTAGGGAACCACCCCTTCAAAATCTTTATCTTAAACCTTTTGAAAGCACTAAATCCTTTTCATAAAATCAAACCTTCTGAAAGCATTTGGGTTCAAGTAAAACATAGGGAATAACCTTTCGAAACCATTTAAAACTCTTCCTTTCAAAATCAGATGGTTTTGACTTTCAACGGCACAAAGGGTCATAAAGAATTTAAGTTAAAATCACTCTTCCAAAAGCTATTTTCTAGGTAAAGAAGTGATGGTGTCGAAACCAACCCTTTGAAAGCATTGGAGAAATGGCTTAGGTTTTAAAACAAAGTAAACCTTTCGAAAACGTTGACTCAAAAAGGTGGAAAGCGGCAGCAAGGGGTTTCGACCCCGTCGAAAACTTCTTTATAAAAGAAAAGGCGCAACCTCTTTCGGAGCCATTCCTTAAAATCATTTAACCAAGTCAAAATCATCCTTTTCGAAAGCAAAGCAGGTGCAATTTCATTTAAACCCAAAGTAAGGCTTCGACTCCTTCAGAACCCCTTGTCTCGATTCTATACCTTTTTCCTATGCCCAATCCACTACGTACCAAAGCTTTTGATACCATGTGTATCGGTTTCGATGGAGACGGATGCGTAAGTAAGGTGTCGAAGGCTAGGTGCCGAAAGTGGCGAAACATGTAAAAAGCATGTAAAATCCGATTTTTATCTTTTTAAAGTAATTCTTTTCAACTAACATGCCTTGTTTGTTAAAATATGATTGGTTGCTAATTTCTTTTCTAAAAGTACTACCGAAATTTCAAAAATAAAAAGATTAAATTATTTACAAAATGCCCCTTCTCCTTTTATAAATATATATATAAAACATTTAAGTTGCATGCCTTAAATAATTTTATATACTTATTAAAACACTTAGAAAAAAATCTATAAAAATTCCCCTAATCATTTTTAATATGTTTTCTAACTTATATTAATTTCTGACCCAAAATATATACATATTTGTTGTAATTAATTTTAAACCCCAATAACCATTTTCTTTACTAGAAAATTAAGATTATATCCATATTAATTCAGAAAATTATGAAAACTGAAACTCATCTCTAAAATATCATTTTTAATCATATACTAAAATCAAAAGGCATTTAGATGTCATTTAATAGGGAGTTTACACAAAATTTTATCATAAAATCCATATGAAATAGCAAAAATTATCAACAAGCATATAACTCCATTTTAACATTCAAAACATGGCAAAACATTGCAAATTAGCTCGGATTTAATCTAAAACTGAAATCAATTAAAAACATGAGGTGTAGTTACAACTTACCTTAGCTTAGTGATTAAGGAGTTAAGATTTGGTCTTGGATTAAGTTGATTAAGTTTCCTCTTGATTCTTGCTTTATCTTCTACTTGATTTTCCTTAATGGTGGCTGACCTCTCTTCATTTAGTTTTTGTTTTGAAAGTGTAAAGTGAATATGGTTTAAGGGTTTAGGGTATAAGAATATACTTTATTCCTATATTGCACTAGTCTACTACCCTAACTTAATTCAATTTAATTTTCTTAGTTCATTAGTTCAAATAGGCACGACTACCCTTCTATTAATCACAAATCTCAATCCCCCAATCATTACATTATTTTATTTTATTTAACTAATTAAATACTCAAAATAATGTTACTCAAAATTAGGTTCATTACAAACCATATTGAGATGTTCACAATCGAAATCTCAACTGCATCATTTAAGCCGCATCTGGTAGAATTGCTCGTTCTCTCTATCTGTGATTTGAAATTATTGGTAACTTTCCCACATATAGCATTAATAAGATTAAGTGATTGTGCTTTCTTCATATTAAATCTTTGGAAAACTTTATATATGTGTATATATATGTGAAAATCCTCTAAAAAACCTTTATAAAATATTCAAATACGTTCTCTCAACATGCGCCTGATTTCTAAGGGATCTTAAATCTAGGATCTGATGCCAACTGGGATAACCCACACCTTCAGACACATTGACCAAAAGCCTAGTGATTATTAGACTCGCATCGTGCCAAGAAGTACAAGCAATCAATTTTCAAAACATTACAGGATATGGTTATGAGGATATAATCTAAGACATTCTACGTTTTTAGATCTCATAATGGGAGGCAATAAAGTATAAATATAGAAAATAATCATCTCTGAAAAATGTATCAGAACCACGGTCTAAAAATACATGTAGTCATAAATCCAGAGTTTCCAAAATGGCAGTAATAAGTCTGATAGATTCTAAATACAATAGACATTTACATGGAGAATAATAAAGAATAATATTCAATGCCAATGCCAAGCTCACTTATCCACGTACAAGATTCGGCCAATCATCTACTGCCCTATCCTTCTGTAATATGGGAAAAAGGAAAGGAGCGCGTCAGGTAAAAGTTCAGTGAATGAATTGTATTACTTCTATATGGTGATCACATATAATTGACTTCGTTTATAATCTACATGAATTAGGGCATCCTACTTGTGTTTGCGAACTACTTACTAGAGTTGGTCACATAAGCCTAAGGAAATAGGGTTCCAAAATACACCTACAACCAAATAATTTGTGGAGGTTATACTTAAGGGTCGAACAACGAATCGAACAACTAATAAACAATGGATCGAACAATTGATCAACAACGGATCGAGCTAATAATCTTTTGGATTTTTCGTTGTATAAGATCACACAAAATATCACCCTTTGGACTGCATTATCCAAACAATGACTACACATATCATATTTATACATTGAGAGCATCCCACAATGCTGACTCACGTCAAAGACGAATTAGGGCCTACCGAAGCATCTATTTGTCAATAACCTAATGGTAACACCACTTGTTGCATCGCACCGAGCATCCACCGATGACGTCACATCCTAATCATCAGAGTCATTGAGTAACCTCCCATTAATGTCAAACTATGCACCTCACCTGGCATCCACCAACAATTTCGCATACACCGAGAAACCTCACCTTATTGTCGTGTGATTAGCACATCCTCACTATTAAACTACCTCATATTGTATATCAAATTCATAGAACAAGTAGTTTTTAGGCCTAATTTCCCACATACACATCAACCCCAGTTCGACAGTTTTCAAAAGTCAAGAATTAGGGAACTAACTTCCCATGCTTATATGACATATATACTATTATATTTACTAATATATACTTGGGCCATAATCTAAGTGTTTGCACCAAAAATTGGCACAAACACCCAATAGAAGTTTTAAAGAGAAATAAATGAAGAATAGTAAATGAAAATAGAGGAAACAAGTAATGAAATAGTATAAAATCAAAATAATAGCATGAACACAACAATTTATAGTGGTTCGGCATTGAATGCCTATGTCCACTTTAAATAGATAGTTTTATTAATCACTTTGTAAACTGAGTACAACAGGGATCAGATGAATATCCTTAGTTACAATAGAGTACAAAGCAACTAGCAGCGTAAAGGTTCCAAAAATGAATAACCAAGCATGTATTTATAGATGAAGATAGTAAAATATCTCCTTTAAATTTGGCAGAAGGATCTCCAAAACATTATGGACCCATAAGTGGGATCGCTTGGCCCAAATCCTAAGGAATAAGGATCGGTGCCTATCCCTATTTTGAAGCAATTTGGGGATCTGATCCCTATAGGAGCTTTCCCTTGTTGTAATATGCTTATCCTCCAAGTTAATTCCAGTTGGATTAGTAGAACTTAAGTTATTGCTAGATCTTTGCTTTAATGTGAGTTGTTTTTTGATTTTAGCCAATCCCTATTGAGGAAAAAGGGCCAATCCCTCTAGTTCATCTTTTTGAGGTGCGATCCCTAGGGTAGACTCCCTTGGGTCCCAGCATCTTTCTCATAAAATTTCATATGCATTGGAGTTATGTATCCTGAGATATTGATTGTTTTCCATTGACTTGCACTTGCTTAGCTGAAATATGTCGATCCCTATGTTAGAGAATGATTATAACCGATCCCTCCTCTATTTTGAAAAGTATTCCATACTTTAAACATTCTGCATTGCATATCTCTCAATTTTTTTCAACCACATCTTCATATTATCATCTGTACTTGATATTTAAACCTCACAATCATCGCTATGGACTTACTGGTCATGATGACAGTCGAATTTAACTTATCCAATCAGTTCAAATATAGCCGGTTCAAAATGTCATATAACATTTGCCTCCCAAAGTACATCTTGTGTTGAACATGATGTGCTTTGAGACGAAGCAAGTTAGAGCCGTTGGAAAGAAATCCACATAGTTTTATGAATAATTGTTATCTTTCCATCGGATTATTTTCTCAAAGTATTGTACCTTGTTTGATCATCATGATGCTTGGTCGTTTTCCAATGGTATAAATTCAGGATTATATTCCATCATTTGATATCTATATCTAGTTCTACGAGACTAATAAGCTTTGGCTATCCGATTCAGTCTTAACCTTGAAAGCTTCAGGTTTGAATTTAATTTCTATCGATTCCAAAAATTGAGTTTTTTTGAAACATTCACGTGCATGTTCGAGTACACATTCTTGTCGTTGGCTCCTGGATGTGTTTGCATGCTTATGGGTGGTTACCAATTTTCATTGAGTTGTATGAAAGTCCTTTGCATTTCATAATTTATATATATATGCTTGCATGCACATAGGGTTCATAACCGATCCTTTTTTTAATGTATGTAGGGATCGCCATTCTTTTAGTCGACCCACTCCCCTTTCTCTCTTCCCTCCTTTCTTTTTTTATATGTTTATAAGGATCGGCGTTCCTTTAGCTGATCCATCATCTCCTTCTTTCTCCCTTCTTTTTTATGCATATAGGGATCGACATTCTTTTAGTCGATCCCTCCTCCTTTCTTTTGAGTTCGTGGAGAATGAAAACGCGGGCCGAACCCACATCCCCCATATATAGTTAAAACCTTTCTTCTCCATCCCTTACTTATCTCATTTCTTCGACCTTCTTATTCTCTCCAAGCTCGGTTCCGATCCCTTCCTTTCCAACTTGAAAACCCAATCCCTTTTCTCAAATCAGATATCATCTTCTTCTTTAGATTCGCCATTCTCATCTTGTTCTGGACTTCTGCTTCATCCCCAACTTGAATCGAAATCCAGCATTAACTCATATTTAAACATTTAGGTAAGTTTTCTTACCTTTAGCCTTTAACTCGTGATGTGATATTGGGTTCGATTACGTTCATGGATGGGTTAGAACTAGATGCGAATGGAGTTGTAACAGTTAGGTGGAGAGGTGATGGTCAAAGTTGTTCGAGGAAGATGAGACGTATGTATGAGGCAAGGGATCGGTTGGAACGTAGGTGAAGAAGAGGGATTAGAGTGGATGCTTGATGGAAATGTGAAAATGTTGAAGTAGAGGGATCGGTATTGAAGTTTGAGGAGGAAGGGTTCAGTTGCATGGTTAAGTGGAGGGATCAGTTGCTTTGCTTAGTGAAGGGATCGGTTGGCTACTGATGTGGAGAGGGATCGATCATTTGTGAAGTGAAGAGGGGTCATTTATTTGTTTTATGAAGAGTCTAAATGCGGCTAAGTGGAGGGATCGGTAGTTATGTGTTTGTGAATGGAGGGATCGGTTGTTTTGCTTTGTAATAGGGATCGGCTGTAGGGTTTGTAATAGGGATCGGTTGTTTTTACATAAATGGATCGGCTATGGGAACTTAGCCGATTCAAAGCTTTGAACTGAACTTAAGCACTTTAACAAACCAATCCAAATTCACTTGCATGAGAAACCAGAACCAATCCCATGTTAGTGAACTTGAACATATGATGATAAGGAAAAAGGGGATTTGCATATCCAATATCGAACTCGAAATTGAACGACCAAACTTCTAGGACTTAGAATACAAATTAAGTTTTAACATATGGACTTCAATAATGGACTTCACACTTCTATTTACCAATGCTCAATCCCAAAGCTTACACAACTGATCCATCTAAATGCCAGTTGAGACGGTTAGCGATGACAGTCCCTCTGATCAAAATTCAAAGTCTCATCACTTACTTTTGCTTTTAATTTGAACTGTTTATCTTTGCACCGCTCAATACCGCACCACACTAGTCTACACTTAACATGGGAGGACAGGTAAAATTTTCAAATCTCGATTATCTACTGAATTAAGTTGATATAGGCTCCAAATGTTGAGAGTGTTTAGCTGCAATGCCTTTTGGACAACTTCATAACTTAGCAATCCCGAAGCTGAGTCAAGTTCTGCAACTGCTTTCGGCAGACTTTCCCCTGATCGTCAATTTAAGCAACTGAGGTCACTAGCCCATTGACCGACCTTTTTTCTGATATTCCTATCCTTTTGGCATAAGATATAAGTCCTTTCCCTCGACATTGTAGAAGGTGTTATATTTCTTGATAACTTGACAGATTCCCAAGCCTTTAGAATTGACGAGGCTGCCCTTTATAGACTATGCTCTAAACATGAGATTCCGTTTGGAGATGTTATGGTTCCTTCAATGAATGATAGAGCTCATTTGCCCTAGAGGGACATATGGCATGCAATAAATTCATATGTTTGGCCAGATGCATGCCATCTTTCAATTCTTTCATCCGAGGAATGCTAAATTTTAGGAATAGCTTTTGCTTAGCTGCATCCGAACAGTTGTGCTTTTCTCTATGGCACTTTCTCACTATGTATGGATGTTCTGTTCTGCCCACTATCTCGTGAGGACATCAGGATTATTTACAACTTTAAACGACGGACATAAATCCTGTCTTACAATTTCCTCAAGCCTTCGTCTAGTTTTCAAGTTCTAAGTGGCGCTTGGAACAAGCTCGGCACCTTTCAATATGAATGGTTTACGTTCTTTATCCGCCTGGCTTGTCGAGGCTATGGTTAGAAGGATGTAAGTGTTATTTTTACTTTATTATCAAATTCTTTAGTCCAAGTCATATCCTGAATTAACTAATACTTTGAAAATTTATAAACGTCCATCCACGTCTGAATGGCGGTAGTTACTCAAGGGCGGTTTCTATAATTCATGCCACCCTAGTTGAGGACAAGGACATCAGATCCCTTGTAACCGATGAATGGTTATCACTATTTGGGCTATTAGAAGAAGGTCGTAGCATCGGGCTTCCAGGATGTTTTGCACCATCAAGAAACTGGCAAAATAAGAAGGTGATGCTAATAGCCCTATCATGCCCCAATCGAGGGGACTTGGGACGACGCCGAAGAGGGTGAAGTTAGAGGTGCCGAAACCAATAAGCCTGGAGATGCTTATGCAGGTCCGGGCAATGAGCTTGTGTTCGAACCATCAGAAGGCACACAATCTCACATGCTAACAAGAAGAGGAAAAAATCTTATTATAAACTCCGTAGGAGAAAACCGCTAAAGAGCCAGAGTTCATCATCACCTCAGTTGATGAATAGTCTTCTTCTCAACATTTAGAAAGTTCAATGGAAGGGTTCTTGAATTCCAATCCCTGATGATATCATGACTTATGACTTCTCCGACATCAGTATAGGGGTCTCAATTCTCCTATCAGGAGTGGCGACGACATTCCTCCCACTAGCAAAGGGGAGAAAATTCCTATGAGTAAGGCTACAGCAACTCTTCCATAAGGGGGAACTAGGACACTCACAATCACGCGCACTTCACTGCACGATTTTCGTATATTGTTTGTTCGATGGTCACTTATACACTCTTGTTTGGTTTGCTATGTCTCAATCTTGTGCCTTTGATCGCTTGTGGGGCTCTTCAACACAGTACGGATCCATTCGTGGTCCAGAATAGGGGAAGCATCGAGAGAGAGATGACAACCGGAAAAGAAGTCATCCCTCGAGAAATCCTTCCTCTTCCAAACATAACTCCCAATCTCAATCGTCTCATCAGGATGTTCAACCTAATCTTCTTGTACATAGCGGTGATTAAACTTCTTTCCATGCTCCTCAAATTGCTATGCTGCCTAAGCAGTATTCCGGTTCACTTGGTTTTAGACAATCCTGTGATCGTAGGTCGAGCAAACGCCCATTTGTTACTTGTGATCTAACTTTGCCTACTGCAGCTCTTGAGGCATCCACGATAGAAAAATTAGCCGAACTTAAGGTCATTTTCCCAAAAATTTGCTTCAATGTACTTGAGTTCCTACCATTCATACAATTCTAGAGAATGCTAAAGCGAGTTCCCCCGCATGTGTCAATTATGTTTTTGTGCAGCATGAAGTATTCCAACATTTGGCAAAAAAGATCTCTGAGGTATCTATCGAGAGATGACATGAAATCAATCATCTCAAGCTTGATGCAACCCATGATAAAGACATAATTAAACATCAAAATAGTGAGATCTCAAAGTTGACGGTTAAGCTAAATGCGGTAGAAAAAAGTTCGAAAGAAACATATGAGGTAGTTATTCGTCTAAAAGCGACTCATAAAAAAGAGCTAGATGTTACCCTCAATTTCGAAAATATACTTGGTGTGGAAAAAGATACACTACAAAAGGAGGAAAATATTCTGGGCTACTACATTAAGGAACTCGAAGAACTCTTTAAAAAGAGAAGAGAAACTCGAAGCCAAGAAGGAGTCGTAAAAATATTGCGAAGAGGCCGTTGAAGCCCGGGGACTATAAATTAAGCTTGACGAGCCACTTGCTCAAATTGAAGTCCTCAAGGAAGAGGCAAGAGAAGAGGGACATAGTGAGGTTAGAGAGAAGATCGAGGTCCAATTAGAAGATGCTAAAGAAGCTGGTCGAAGTGAAATAAGGACATGTTCGATCCTCTCATCGTGGAATATAATGCTAAAGTCCTAATTCATCGCGATCTGAGTTTCTTTAGAGAGGGCTATCTTGAATCGATCGTCGAGGCTTGGGAATACATTGTTGAAATGAAGAAGAAAGCCCTTAGTGAAGTCGATCTAGATGAAGAGAAGCTGGTATGGGAGATTCTTTGTAGGAATGAACCTTTAGACCTTGCTACTGCGAGACTCCGATACTTTGATATTTTAGCACCCTCCGGCAAAGGGAAAAGAATTATTGAGTGAAGTCTGATCCCAAAGGTACCCCTTTACTTCAAATGGTTGGAGCGTCAGTTTCTTTTGGCCTGGGACAGGATCTGAGCTACGATCCAGATAGACCCAGCTATCAATCAAAGGTGCTGACTCCTATTGTAGAGGGGAGCACTCCACCATCAACACAAAGTCAACCGGTTATAGGTATCCCGCTTTATTCTCCATTATTCGAAGTTTTCAATCTTCATGCTCAATGGTCATGGCTTATCTTCTTGTTTTGGCGAATCTCCAGGCATTCCAGGTTCTAGCCAAATTCCAGGAAGTGGTGCCGTCATGGAGCAACAATCGAAATCTACTAAAATTTCAACGACCATTGACATTACAAGACCCGACGCTCAAGTTATCGGAGCACTTGATGATAAAAAAAATGATGGCCAACTATTATCATATGCATCAGAGGATGTTATAATCATTGATGCCACCGAACATACCGATAAGCTCAGCTTAAAAGAGCACATCGAGAGGGAGGAGTTGTTAAAGGAAAAGGCTAAGGCTGAACCCACTACAAGTCATTCCACCTGGTGGGTCCATTCCCGAAAGTACTCCCTCCAACCTCCAAGAGCTCTCTTGCCAAGAGCAGCAAAGGATCGAAAAGAAGAACATGTGGAAGCTCGGTGGTGTCACTCCTAAAAAATCCAAAAATAAGGGTACAGGAAGTAGCCATGATTCCAGCTTAGTTTGTATAAGCTTGTATAGCTGTTTTTCGCTTTTCGTTGGCTGTTATTGCATGGGTACGACCCTCACTTTTGAATAAACTTGTACCACAATTTTGAAATTTAGTATGCAAATAATTTTTTTAATTTTCTATCGAACTTTTATGTGAATTATTTCTAAGTAGTCGAGTTATTACTTTTCCATTCAATGTACTTGTAGTTCGTTACTCGTTAATTCGGACAATCGTCCATTGATATTTATGCAAGGCCTCATGTGGTTGTGGCCTTAAGTTGTATCAAACACTAGGCTCGAGCCCTAGAGTTATTCCATCAAATTCAGTGGTTTGAGTAATTATACTCTTGCCCCCAGTCTCAAGTTGGTGGAGATAGATGGCGGATGGTTGAACTCCATTCTTAGAGAGTTTATATTCCTCTTGTCGGTTTCAAGTCGGAGTTTATGGTGTAGTGGGTGCTCGAATTGCAATCATCTAGTTGTTTATACTCATATCCGCACTCTAGGGATAATAATTAGTTAGCAAGCGGTCGAATCACACCCATTCGTGTTTATATTCCAATACATGCTCTAGGGATTTAGAGTTATTCTGAAAAATAGTTGAATCGTACTTACCTTAATTGATTGATTTTCCCCCATGTATGGGGTTTAATTTACAAGCGATCGATCGTTTCACGATCGCTTTTGATTTATATTTGTCCCACCACTTGGTATGATTAATTTGGTTATTGAATGGTCATACTTAGTCCATTGGGTTGTGAGCGAGAATCATCAAACGAACGGTCGGACCATTCTTATTTTATTTACTTCAATTATGAACTTATGTAATCCGCTAGCTCTAAACTTTGGGAACCTGCTCGGACATATCAATATTAGTTAGTCGGGTATCATAACTAATATGTAACGTTACAACAATCATAGATATGAAGGAAATTTCAAATTTTATTTGCCAAATGGAAAGGAATGACATAATTCATATTATTACATATCTAGAAAATCAAATGCTAAAGTAGATTTATAAATTGAATACAATTGAATGAAAAAGAATAAACTAAGAGAAATAGCGTTGTAAATGCTCCTTATTGCACGTCCTTAGGAGTGTGACGCCATCAACAGTCGATAGCTTGAAAGCTCCATCTCCAAGCCTCTGTTCAATGAAATATGGTCCTTCTCAAGTAGGATTTATGTGTGATGGGGTAGGGAAAACCCATTTCTAGAGGATAACTCCAATTTCAAAGGTTCTACGTCGGACTTTGGTGTTATAGTACCGGGCGACTCGGTGTCGATGTGTAGCTACCTTCAAATCAGCTTCCTCTCTAAGATCTCTATTCATTCTGGGATCGTAGTAGGTCACTCGATGAAAAGGGACTTCTAGTTCAATAGGAATGACGATTTCAGAGCCGTAAGTAAGGGCGAATGAAGTATAGCTAGTCACGGACTTGTGTGTGGTTCTGTAAGCCCCTAATGCTATTGGGAGTTCATCCACCCACTTGCTTCTACCTTTTCCAAACACTTCTTCAGAATGGACTTTATGATTTTGTTCACAACTTCAACTTGTCTATTTTCTTGAGGGTGAGCAATTGTCGCAAATCTCTTCTCAATATGATTCCGACGGCAGAAGTCTTTGAATTCAGCGCTATCGAATTGGATTCCATTGTCAGCCACAATGATTTGTGAAAGGCCAAAACGACAGATAATGTTCTGGATAATGAAGTTGATTGCTTTCTTTGTCGTGGTTGTCTCTAGAAATTCCGCTTCGGCCCATTTGGTGAAGTAATCAACTATGAAGATGGCGTACTTCACACTACCTTTAGAGATCAGTAAAGAACCGATGATATCTGTACCCCATATGGAAAATGACCATGGACTAACCATTTGTATGATTTCTATTGGTGGAGCTTTTGGAACTTTTTCATACATCTGGCACTTATCACATCGCCTAACGTAATCGGTAGCATCTCGGTTGACAGTCGATTAATAATACCCCTAACGGAGTATTTTCTTTGCTAGGGTTTGCCTTCTAATGTGATCACCGCATTCACCTTCATGAACTTTTTTTAAGACTCATTTTACTTCATCATGAGCGATACATCTGAGTAAGGGAATGGAGAAACTCTTTCTATACATGACTCCTTCCTGAATGATATACCGTGAAGCTTTGTGAAGGACTTGTCGCCTTTCATTCCTCCATTCGAGAAGGACTCCATATAGCAAATAGTCTTTAATCGGAGTCATCCACGACTCCTTATCAGGAACCGTCTCTAGTACCCTATCGATTTCCATCTAGTTTATGCTCGAAGCGTCTAGTACTTCGATTGGAACCAATCCCGTCTATTGTGCATCCCCAGTGTTGGCAAACTTTGCCAATGAGTCGAGCTCTTTGTTTTGATCTAGAGGAATGTGTGTGATGTCATAATACTCAAAGTCAGTCAATAGCTCTTGGACTTGGATTAGGCGTGGGCGAGTCTTTGTCCTTTTGCTTAGTAATCTCCCCTAACTTGGTATACTACCAATTGCGAGTCATAGAAGATTTTGAGGTTTATCCCTAGTTCTCTGGCAAGTTTGAGTACAACGATCAGAGCCTCACACTCGACTTCGTTGTTCCTCGTAGTAAAGTTGAGCTTCAAAGAGTAGCAAATTAATCGATCCTCCAGATTTACTAGCATGATTCCGACTCCATAACAATGATCATTGGATGCTCCAGCCATATACAGTTTCCACCGAACGGTAGAGGCTCCACCACTCTCTAGGAGATCATCTTGTGTAGTGGATTCTACTATAACGTCTACCAGTACATGTCCTTAGATGGCTCTCCGAGGGAGATAAGTGATGTCGAATTGACTCAGTTTGATGTTCCATTTGAGTAACCTCCCTGATGTCTCGAGTCACTATAAGACTTGTTGTAATGGCTAGTCGGCGTAAATGTTGATAGGATGAGCCTGAAAATAGGGGCGGAGCTTCCATGAAGCATTCAAAAGGCAGTACGCTAATATTTCTATCTTCGGGTAGTTCTTTTCAGCTCCTATTAATTGCTTACTAACATAATAGACCGTCATGGATCTAATTCTCCTCGTGAATCAATGCGGCACTTATAGCATATACCAACACAGCCAAGTAGATATACAAGTCTTTATGATACACCGGCTTTGACAACATGGGAAGCCTCTCTAAATGGTTCGCCAAAGCTCGGAATGCGTCTTCACAATCCTACATCCATTCAAAGTTCATTTTCCCTCTTCTAATCAGGTCGAAGAAGGGAATGCATTTATGGTAGCTCTGGAAATAAATCGACTTAGGCGTCAACCTTCCCATTTAAGCTCTGTACTTGTTTGATGGTCTTCGACACATTAGTTTTGCAAATTGTTTGAATCTTCTTGGGATTAACTTTGATTTCATGATCATTGACGCTGAAACCCAAGAACTTTCCTAATACAATGCAAACATTTTCGCTAAATCTCTAATGTGGTTGCTTGATCGTCGTGAATTCATGAGCATATCATCCACATATATCTCCATCGTCTTTCTAGTCTGGTATTTAAACATTCTATTGACTTTTGCATTGGTAAGTTGCTCCCGCATTCTTCAATCCAAATGGCATTACCACATAGCAACACAATCCAACATCGGTAATGAAGCTGGTGTGCTCCTGATTGAGAATGTGCATCAGGATTTGGTTATATCCAGAAATGCGTCCATGAAAGAAAACAATTTGTTTCCTATGGTTGAGTCTACCAGCTGGTCAATCCTTGGAAGGGAAAACTGTCTTTCGGGCATGCCGTGTTCAAGTCCGAGTAATCAACACATGTGTGCCACTTTCCATTTGCCTTTTTCACAAGTACAGTATTTGATACTCATTTAGGGAAGAGGGCATCATGAATAAACCCATTGTCTTTGAGCCTATCCATCTCCTCTTTAAGGGCAACAGATCTCTTTGAATCCATGCCATGCCCTTCCTTTTTCATTGGGACATGCCCCGGGTCGATATTTAGTGTGTGGCTCACAATGGCAGGCGAGATGCCACACATGTCAGAGTGAGTCCAAGTGAACACATCAAGATTTTCTCGGAGAAAACCAACAAATTCTTTCATCATTGGGGTGCTGAGTTGTGATCCGATCTTTTGGACTCATGACGGGTCATCGTGGCTGACTGTGAAGTCAATTGTCAACTCAACCGGTGCAGCCTTAGTCTCTTTGGGCTCCTCCTTGTCATCCCTTGTATTTATGTCTATATTGAACCGATTGTAGCACTTAAGCTAAGGCCCAGGAACTGGTTGTCAATCTTTAGCAGTTTGGATGCAGAGACAATTATCCACACCCTTACCTTCTCCTTCCATTAAGCATCTCTTAATTCAGCTACATAGCAGGCATGTCCGTTCGCCTAATCACCATGCACAACCCAACACCCTTATTAGTTAGGAACTTCAAAGCTAAACACCATAGGGCAAGAGCTGCATGGAATTCAGCTAAGGCTAGTCGGTCCAGAAAAGCATTGTATAGAGAGTCAACATCCAAGACAATAAATGAAATATATGCACTCTCTTGCAGTCACCTTCTCCTAACTCCACGAGTAATTCGACTTAACCAATAGCTTCGGTCGCAGCACCATTGAAGCCATGAATGCAGGCTTTAGACGGTTTCAAGTCCTTGGCTACCATCCTCATCTATTTGTAAGCCTTTTTGAAAATTATATTTACGAAATTTTGACTATCAACTAAAATCCTTCTCACTAAGACGGGGTCGACCGTGGTTGAAATGACCATTAGGTCGATCGTCAGTGCCTTCACCTTATCTACATCTCTGTTTTTGAACATGATGTCATCTATCATTGTACGTTGATGTTTTTCCACAGTTCCATCTTCTATACTCGAACAACATTCAAAATTCTTATGCTTGATCGCGCTAACATACTCAATCTCATGCCAACTCTTATCAGCTGGATGCGGTCCTCCAACTATCGTGTTGAACACTAATCTTCCACCAATCCATGCCGGCTCCTTGGCCCAGGGCGGAGCTTGTCCTCGGTTAGGGTCAGATGTCCCCTGCCCACCGCCTTGCGGAGTTTTAACAAACTTCTGTAATTTTCTTTCTCGAATCAAGTTCTCGATAATACCCTGAAGATGCCAACACTCATTAATGTTATGACCATAACGTTCATGGAACCGGCAATATTTTCCTGTCTGCTTCTCCATCGATTCTTTCGAAGGAGGCTTCCTATACTGCATACTAATGCGTGTAGGTAAGTAAATATTCTCTACAGATGTATTTTGTGGTGTGTAGTGTAGAAAATGCGGATTATGGATCTTAAGGCAGAATTAACACTAAAGGGGGGGGGTAAATTATGTTTAATTAATTTTACGAATCTTCTTGAAATATTTTCAAATTAAACCCAAATGGATGCAATTCACAAGCACAGAAAGAATTGCAGAATCAGACACAGATGCAAATAGTAAATAAAAAGTAGTATAGGAAAGAACACACCGGAATTTTACACTAATTCATAGTTACCCTATATCCAGTCCCACATAATTTCTTGTGCATATTTCTTTTCATATATAATGCCGATATTATAGTCTCGATTTCAAGGCCATGAGATACACCCTCCTATCTTCGAGTCCAGGGTAAACTCTCTTGATTTAACCAGCTACAAGATCGCCCAATTTATTTACGGGCTACAATCGCACCCAATTGATTTACGGGCCACTATCACATCGTTTCCAATATCACTTCGATAGACAGAGTGACTCGATACACTTATTTGTTTAAAAATGATCCTATAACTCTAAATAGCACTTAGATCTTTGAGAGAGAGAGAGACAGAGAATAAAACTAGAGACGATCGAGTTTGATTCACATAGGATTTTGGCAGAGTTTTTTTAAAATATAAGATAATATTTGAGTGGAGAAGGATTAAAGAAATGAAGAAAAAATAACTTAAAATTAGTTGAAAACATCTGGTATTTATAGAAGAACAACAGTCATGTCCATTCGTGAAAGTTTATGATGAATAGATACTTCATTTGAAAATATGAATTTAAATTCTATGGTCACCATGTCGACATGGGAAGATGGGGTATGTTGACATGCCCTGGTAAATTTTAAAAATTGATTTATGTTTTTAAAAGAGATTTTCTTTCTAAAAATTGTCAAAACAATTTCTGAAGTTTATAAACCATTTTGAATATAGTTTAAACTTATAAAAGAGATTTAAAAAGTTATCTTAAAATTGTATAATCTATAAGATAGAAGTAATATTAAAACTTAGTATAGAATATATTTGAGATTTAAAGCTTATAATATTAAAACCTGGAGATAGTTTTAAAATAAGAGATGATCTAAATATAAAGGATGATAAGAATAGTTCATGACTAAAATATTTAAACTGAGAGGATGACTTCAAAAAAATTGGAAAAACATTTAAAATAAATCATTTTGAAAATTTCGTGGATTTCATGCCACTATTAAAGCAAGAAGGTGGATTCCATTCCATAATTAAAATAAGAATAAAGATTTTAGTGTTATCATGAAGTTTTAACATAAATCTAGACTCTATTACTTATCTTGATACCTTGAACTCTTGATACTCATGAGTCTTCGGCCTTGATTTCTTCAATCTTGAATTCGTCAGTTTTGAATCTCTATGCTATACGTCTTCATTCTTAGTACTTGCATATATACCCTGCATATACATATATATCTAGACATGAATATTAGTATTTATATTTTATAACAAGTCCTAAGGTTGTTGTCATCAAAACCATCATCTTAGGAACTAACAGTCTCCCCTTTTTTGATGATGACAACCTTTGCTTATCAAATCTACTCCACCAAACTCACTAAACTCTAATTCTATTCCGACTCCCCCTTATTCCAACAACTCTCCTTTAATCTACTAACTCCCCCTTAATATAAGCCTATCTAACCTATTTTATAATTCTCCCCTTTTGTCATCAACAAAAACTAATCCTAAATTACATTACTCCCCCTTAAACTAATACTATGGAACTAAATACTAATAAGGAAGTTTAATTAAGCAAAAACGTAAATATAATTTTATTATATATGTTGTTATAATACACAAACAAATAAACGAATGTATACAAATACATAATATATTAAAACATTAACATAAAAACAATCTAATGAGAGCCTTTGATAATTGGTGACTTGTGAATCGAACAATTTGGATTGGAGACAAAAGTTTCCGTGTTGTTCGACCAAATTACCATCTTTATCAAAAAAGACTTCTCCAATGCAAATAACTTTATCGTCTTCGTCCATTTGCGCTTCTTCTTCGTCTTCCTATAATGGATTATGAATATAAATACTAGAGGAGTCATCTTCAGTCACGATTGGGTCCACACAATTATCCATTAGAAATTTTTACAAATTTCTAAGGATTTTGCCCTGTTTCTCTTATTCCTTAGCCATCTTTATTTGCATGACTTGCAACTTAGTCATCATTTGCAGAGAGTCCTTCAAATTTCCTCTATCTTCATGACTCGGGCCAGTGTAGTTCGTTGAAATGGACTAGCAATAGGAGAAGGAAACGAAAAGGTCGTATTTTGGTTTGATTTGGAAGAGGAGGCCATTATTTTATATTTTCAGAAGTTTATTACATAGAGAAATGAAGTGGTAGATAGAAGAGTTCGAAATATAGAGAATATATAACTACCAAACTAATTTTAGAGGGAAAATCAAATTTTCAAATTTTACCGTTGTATGTCACATGTGGGATAGAGAGATGTCGACATCCTTATGGAAATTTTGACAATTTTATTTTTCTTTATTTATTAAAACATATATGTTACTATATCTATATTCGATATCTCAGTTATAGAGCAAATACCTAGTTCTCTTCTAAATTTTGTAAAGGTTGATTGATTTAAGGGTTTGGTCAGAATATCAGCTATTTGATTCTCGGTGTTGATAAATTCAAGATAAATAATACCTTTCCTTATATTATCTCTGAGAAAATGATGTATGATATCAAAATGTTTGGTGCTGGCATGATGAGTAGGATTTTTGAATGAATTTATTGCACTAGTATTGTCACAATAAATTAGTGATTTTGAAATATTTAATCCAAAATCCTTTAGGGTTTGTTGCATATAGATAACTTGAGAACAAGCCAAAGCAACAGAGATATATTCTGCTTCAGTCGTTGATAGTGAGATGGTATTTTGCTTTTTACTAAACCAGGAAACCAGAGAATGTCCTAAAAAGTGACAAGTTCCACTTGTACTTTTTCGGTCTGATTTACAACCAGTATAGTCAGCATCACAATATGAGATTAAATCAAATGAATCATTTTTAGGGTAAAATAGGTCATAGTCTAAAGTATGTTTAACATATCTTGGGATACGTTTAGCAGCTTTAAATGGGTCTCTTTGGGTTGAGATTGGTATCTTGCACAGAGACAGACACTATGCATGATATAAGGCATACTCGTAGTCATATAGAGTAGCGATCCAATCACCCCCTATATAGTTTTTGATCAACATCTTTTGACATGTCCTCTTTATTTAAGGCTTCACTGGTTGCAATAGGAGTGGGTTTTCCACTCACAATGGTCAAGAAAATACCACTATCTAATTGTTTTATTTGCAATCCTAAAAGGAAAGTAAATTCATGCATATGACTCATCTCAAACTCTTTTGTCATTATTTCAGAAAACTCTTTGTTCATTTCATTGTTTGTTGATCCAAATATTATATCATATACATAAATCTGTACTAATTGGATATCATTTTTGTTTCTTTTAATAAAAAGAGTATTATCTACTTTACAATTTCAAATTTTGATTGTATTAGGTAAGATCTAAGTCTATCTACTAGGCTCTAGGAGCTTGCTTCATACCATATAAAGCTTTCTTTAATTTGTAAACATGATTTGGAAACTTTTCATCCTAAAAAAGTGGGGGTTGTTCAACATAAACATCTTCTTTAACAAAACCATTTTAAAATGCACTTTTGACATCCATTCGAAATAATTTGAAATTGCAGTGGTTTGCGAAAGAAAGTAGAATTCTAATGGCTTCTAATCTTCCTATGGGTGCAAATGTTTCACCATAGTCTATTCCTTCCTCTTGACAATAACTTTGTGCAACTAACCGAGCTTTATTTCTAACGACCTCACCTTGTTCAGTCATTTTATTTTTATAAACCCATTTAATTCCTAATAGTTTTGTCCTCAGGTTTAGGAACAAGTTCGCATACATCATTTCTGGTGAATTTATTCAGTTCTTCTTGCATAGCAAGAATCCATGAATCATCAGATGATGCTTTCTTTGGACTTTTGGGTTCAATAGTTGATACAAAAGCTACATTGCTCATCTTGTTTAGTTTATTTCTAGTTCTAACAACAAATTCAATATTTCCTTGTATATTTTCTATAGGATGATCTTTTAAAAGCCTGTTCCTTTTATTAGGATGAACAGTTTCACATATTGTTTCATTTGATTCATTATTTAAAGTAACAAAATCATCTTCATCATTAATTTAAACAAAATCTTTGAAATTTTCATCAAAAGATACATGCATTCTTTCTTAAATGGTGTTAATTTTTAAATTGAAAACTCTGTATGCTTTACTTCTGTTAGAATATTCAATAAAGATTCCTTTGTCGGATTTAGGATCAATTTATCCAAATTGTCCTTTGTATTTAGGATGAAACATTTACTTCCAAAAACTTTAAAATAAGATACCTTTGGTTTCTTATTGAAAAGAAGTTCATATGATGATTTATTGGTTAGGGGTTTAAATAAAATCCTATTCAAAATATAACAAGCTATAGCGTCTGCTTCAACCTAAAAATTTCTTGGTAATTTACTATCTGAAAGCATAGTTCTTGCACACTCTTGAAACGTACTATTTTTACGCTCTACCACTCCATTTTGTTGTGGAATTCTTGAAAAGGAAAAATTATGAGTTATTCCTTCTTTATACAGAAATTATCAAAACTTCCATTTTCAAAATCTCCATCGTGATCACCACGAATAGTTTTGATTTTTAAAGAAAGTTGATTTTGAATTCTTTCTGCAAAAGTTTTAAATAAATCAAAAGCATCACTTTTATGTGTTAGAAAAATTGTCCATGTAAATATAGAATTATCATCTACAATTACAAAAATATATTTACTGTGACTTATTGATTGAATTTTAGATGGTCCATACAGATCTAAATGAAGTAACTCAAGAGGTCTTGAAGTTGAAATCATATCTTTCAATTTAAATGAACTCTTTCTATGTTTTCCTAATTGATAAGCATCACATATACAATGTACTTTAAAATCCATTTTAGTGAGACCTCTAACTAAATCAAGTTTTGATAATCTGGATAAAACTTTGAAAATCAAATGCCCAAATCTTTTATGCCAAATCCTAGGGTCACTTGTATTAGCCAAAAGACAAGTTATAATTTGATATTTTCATACCAAGTATATAAATTTGTTTCCTCCTAATTCCTTCAAAGATAATATTTGATTCATTACCTTCGATGTGACACTTATCTTTTTCAAATTTTAATTTTGTAGCCCTTATAACAAAGTTGACTTATGTTGAGTAAATTGTGTTTTAGATTTCTAATTAATAAAACATCAGAAATAGTAGGAGTTTTAGTGTTACCGACATTGCCGATGCCAATCACATATCCTTTTGGGTTATCTTTAAAGTTGACCAGTTCTCCATCTTCATAAATTATGTCATTTAGTATCTCTGGATTACCAGTCATGTGTCTTGAACATCCAATATCAAGTATCCATTTATTTTTCTTGATTTGCACCATTTGTCCACTAAGTGTTGATTCATCAAAAGCAATATAACACATCTGTTCTTACACAACACATAAATTCAGTAGATAACTTGGTTTTTAATAATAACAATATGCACACTTATGAAACAATAATGATATGGACAGTTTTGAACTAGTGTTTACAAAATCTTCAAAATTTCCATTTTAAACTTTTTCAAAATTCAGATTATCATAACTTTGAAAACCAATGCTCCAATACCAAATGTAGAAAATGTGAATTACAGATCTTAAGGCAGAATTAACACTAGAGGGAAGGTGAATGGTGTTTAATTAACTTTATGAATCTTTTTGAAATCTTTAAATAAATCAAACCCAAACAGATGCAATTCACAAACATGGAAACAATCATAGAATCAGACACAGATGCAAATAGTAAATAAAAAGTAGTAAAGGAAAGAACACATCGGAATTTATACTAGTTCAGAGTTACCCTACATCTAGTCCCACTCAATTTCTTGTGCAGGTTTCTTTTCAATATAATTTTGATATTACAACCTCGATTTCAAGGCCACGAGATACACCCTCATGTCTTCGAGTCCAAAGCAAACTATCTTGATTTAACTAGGCTACAAGATCACTTAATTGATTTATGGGCTACAATCACACCCAGTTGATTACGGGTCACAATCACACCGTTTCTAATATCACTTTGATAGATAGAGAGAATCGATACACTTCTTCAATTACAAATGATCCTATAAATCTAAATAACACTGAGTTCTTTGAGAGAGAGTGGCAGAGAATCAAAGCAACGATGATCGAGTTTGATTTACATAGGATTTCGGCAAAGTTTTGTTAAAATATAAGTGAATTTGATAGGAGAAGAATGAGTGAAGAAACGAAGAAAAACTAACTTAAAATTCGTTGAAAACATCTAGTATTTATAGAAGAACAAAAGTCATGTTCATTTGTGAAAGGTTATGATGAATAGACACTTCATTTAAAAATTTGAAATTTAAATTCAACGGTCACCATATCGACATGGGGAGATGTGGTATGTCGACATGCCTTAGTAAATTTTAAAAATTGATTTTTGTTTTTAAAGAGATTTTCTTTCTACAACTTGTCAAAACAATTTCTGAAGTTTATAAACCATTTTGAATATAGTTTAAACTTATAAAAGAGATTTAAAACATAATCTTGTAAAGAAAATATAATCTATAATATAAAAGTAATATTAAAAACTAAGTATAGAATATATTTTTGAGATTTAAAGCTTATAATATTAAAATCAGGAGATAGTTTAAAAATAAGAGATGATCAAAATATAAAATATGATAAGAATAGTTTAAGACTAAAATACTTAAACCGAGAGAGATGACTTTAAAAAAGTTTGGAAAAATATTTAAAGTAAATCATTTTGAAATTTTCACGGAATTCATTCCACTAGAGAAGGTCGTGGGTTCCATCCCACTGAAGAGGTCGTGGGTTCCATCCCACTATTAAAGCGAGAATGGATTCCATTCCACAATTAAAATCAGAACAAAGATTTTAGTGCAATTATGAAGTTTTAACGTAAATCTAGACTCTATTACTTATCTTGATATCTCGAACTGTTGAATTCTTAATACATATGGGTCTTCGATCTTGATTTCTTCAATCTTGAATTCGTCAGTCTTGAATCTTTATAACTGTACAGTCTTCATTCTCAGCAATGGCATATATACCCTGCATATACATATATATCTAGACAATAATATTAGTATTTATATTTTATAACAAGTCCTAAGGTTTTTATCATCAAAACCATCTTCTCAAGAACTAACATGTAGGTATCACTAAATGGAATTCTAGACTTTCCACTTCCAGTATCCCTCTTTCATTTATGGTTCTGATCACCGTCTTTCTTCTGCTGGTTCTTCTTCCAAAAGCATCTAGCTTCCGTTTTCCATTAGTATTGAGTTGCTTTTACATAAAAACATTCCAATGTTGCGAGTGGTTTGCCAGCTAACCAATTGCTAAAGTCAAATTCTGGATCAATCCCTCTCGTTGCCGCCATCAATATTGAATGATCATTCGCATTCCTGACTTCTATGACGGCTGTATGACATCTCTCCAAATAATATTTCAGGGATTCTCCCGAAGCATGGATCATGTTAGATAGGGACATCACTTCTTTATGGCGAGTTCCATGCATACGAAACTACTCCACAAACTTCGTTTCTAAGTCATCAAATCTAGAGATTGACCATCAGGGTATCTCCTAAACCATATCGTTGCTATGCCAGAGAGAGTAATAGGAAAACATCTACATTTTTTGCATCGTCAGCTTGGGCAGAATCCATCAGCCATTCATATCTCATGATGTGCTGCATATGGTCGATTTTTTCCTTATATGCAGGCATTGACAGCATGTTGAACCTTCTTGGATACTCCGCATGTAAGATATTATCGATGAACGGGGTATGGCTTCTCGAGATGCCCTAATCATCATCGGTCAAACCTTGGCTCCACCTCACTAGCTGTCTAACCATAGCCGATAAGTCCGACGTTTGAATAGTTGGGGCCAAGCAGTAGTCGTACTTCACCTGGCTTGAATGGTCAAGCCGATGTCTATAGGCCTTTCCATGCCTTCTTGCCTTAATATCCTCTCGATGTGTATCACGTACATTCATTTCATTATCATTCCGAGGAGGTAATTGATCTACATCCATATGAACTCTAGCATCCAAATAAATCATAGTAGCTCCAGCTTAAAGAGGTAGGCTCCCTCCTTTGGAGGAGGGATCGGCACCATTCTGTTTCAGCAAGCCAGATTGGCTTGCCTACTGATGTCAGGAAGCTTCTACATGATATTCGCAATTCTACAGCATCTATGTCTGTGATAACCATCTAATGAACTAGAACTCTCTGATGTCGAATAAGGGGTTGGGTCCCTTTTAGCTTTCCTGCACTATTGCTGACTAAGTTGGTTCATTAGAACAATATTGGCTTGAATCTGCCAATTCAACTGTCAGTGGCTATCAACTAGCTCTCTAATTAGATTCTAAAATTAAGATCAAGTATTAGAATCAACTAGTGTAACGTCCCAAAATTTTGAATTTCAAATTCGGTAAATTGTTTGAACTTTTGAAATTTAATTTGACAAAATTTCAAGAGAAATAAAATATTATTAATATTAATATTATAAAGTTGTATGGATATAAATAAATGTTTGATAGCTTAAGTTTTTAAATGAATGATAAATAAAGTAAAAATATATAACAAACAAGAATTTGTGTTAAACTATAAAATATATATGTTAAAATTTTATGACAACATAAGATAAATGCATATTAATAACTATAACCATTTTAACTCAAGCATAAAGTATAAAACAAAACTAGGCAAATGTATGTATATGAATTAAGTATGCAAGAAGATAAAAAAAAACAAAATATATATACATAGTTAAAATTCAAACAACATGTTAAAAAAGTATGAAGATTTGTACAAGAAGATAAGTGTAGACATGATGAAATAAGACAAAGCAATAAATGCAAACCTCCACAAAATCATATCAGCCACCATTAAAAAAGGAAAAAAAGAAAAAATGAATGATAAGTATGAGCTTGCAAAAGAGGACGATGCAATTAATGCAAGCCTCCACAATATCGTTTCGGCCTCCATATAAGAAAAAAATTCTCTGATTAAAGGTATATAAATATTTATAAAGTACAACTAAAATCTTGCTTCAATATTTTACTAAAACCTGTACACTTCTTTATATATCAATCTATGCATTAGTTCGTTCATCCCAGCTCAGTAAATCTGAAGTAAAGGAAATCAGTATCATCATTTTATAAACTACAATCCAATTCAACTAAAACAAATCAGGAAAGAAGATCCAGGAAAATCAAAACTGCAACCGTTAAATACAAAAATAGTTCTATGTTTCAACCATATTGAGGTGAGTAAACATAATATCAAATTTTATGCTAGATTATGATCTGTGAATGATTTATGTTAATATGGTTTGGATATCTTCTTTAAACACTGTGAATATGGAATTTGTTTTGATAATACAGAGACAGGTTTTGCTTCTCTGTTCTTAGTTTAGGATGAAACCAACATAGACAAACAATTCGATTTCTTCTATTCTAATCATTTTCAAGCTTCAATGTCTAAAGTAAAGATGTATATTTAAGTAAGATCTACGATCTAAAAATAATTGCATGAAGTATAGAAACATACAGGTTGAAAAATAAATGTTTTACAGAGGATTCCTTAAAATTTGAAAATTTCGAATTAAATAAAACGTTGATTCAAATATATAGTTTGAATCCTTGCTTAAAGTCATCAATTTTAAGATGTGTTTGATGATTTTTAGTGGGTTGAGGTAATAGTAGTTGAAGATGACCAAAAAGGGGTTTTTGGCCAGAATCAGGCAATCGGTGGAACAGGGGGTGGCCGGGTTGTGCGAGGTGGTGGAGGAGCCTACTGGGGTGGTGGGAAAAATAGGCGGAGGTTGCCATGATCTCGGAGGCGTCGGCGGCGATCATTTTTAAATTGTAAACCTAATTTTTTTTGAGTTATCGAAAAACTGAGCGACGCGCATCCTCTCGTGCATTGGGCTGCACGAATTTTCGAGGGATGATAGCCGAGCGTGTGTCGGAGTTGTGACCGGAGGCGTTGAACCTCTGGTGGCCGATGACGTGGTTGCGAGTAAGATTATTATTGGAGTTGGGTTTAGGTTCTCGATCGAGACAGGAAAAGTCGATCTGGAGCTTTTAGCTTCAAGCTGTTTATTGTGGACGAATGTTGGGGAGGAGGGCGACTTGCCGGAAAAAGTGAAGGTCGTCGGAGCGACGGTTATCATCGTGTACGTGCATGGCGATGGGGGTTGTGTCAGCGTTTGGGTTCTCTTGAGTAACCCGAGGGGTACTCGAGCAAATGGGGAGCTTACGTGGGGTAGGTCTCGAGTTGTTTCAGTGTTGTATCGTGATTAATTTGGGACTTAAACAAATTTGTGTGAAAATTTATCACCCGGGTTAGTTTAGGCTAAAACTCGAAGCAAGGGGCATTTCCATCGGGGATAACTCGAAGTAAGCCACGGGTTGGACATGAAAGCGAGCCAATCTAGTTTTAACTAAAATTTTGAAACTCGAGATAAATGATTATTTCAAATCCACGTTTTAGAAATAAATGAGAGTTGTTAATGGGATATGGAATAAATAATATTAAATCAATTATTTTAAAAAAAAATTATGAACTTTAAGATTATTTCAAATTTTATATTTTCCTTTAAAAAAAGGGGTTGTTTTAAAACTAACTTAATAAAACATTTAAGCGTAAATCAAATGTTTAAGTGTTAATTTAAAACCCAAATTTATTTAAATGGTGAACTAGTATTAACAATTAACTGTTTTGAGTTAAGAACTTGTTTTCAAGTTTAATTAATTTAACAAATATTTAACAACGTTTTAAAAATCTAATTAATACTTTAAATAATTAATTAATTTAAGATAAACATTTAAGTTAATTAATATTTAAGCTTTTTGTAGTACTAATAAATTGGTTTGGAAATAAGAAGATTTCTAAATGTAAATTTAGATAAATAACAAATTGTTTTGGAAAGCAACCAAGGATGATTAAATTAATAATTATAATTAACTAAATAATTAAGGATTTATGTCGTAATTGAAGATTGGTTAATTAACAATTAAGTATCTAATTAATTTGTAAATTAAGAATTGTTAATTTGATAATTCAAGTTAATCAATTTATATTTGGTAGTTAATTAAAATAATAAATTAAGGAATAATCAATTTATCAAGTTGATTAATATTAATCAATTTATCATTAAGAATAATAAATCATTAATTAAAAATAATCAATAAAAATAATTTTTGGTTAATTTATTAAATCACATTCACTTTGATTGGAAAAATAATTAACTACTGCCATGCACTAGATTGATATTTCTGTTGTGACTGTGATACTATGTGATGCACTGTGACTGTGATTTGTTTCTGTATTGATGTGAAAACCCTTTTTGTCCGTAAAATGGCATTTAAACTTCGATGTGACAGGGAGTCGAATTTCAGTTAGTTATTGGAAACCCACATCGAATCCTGAATATGAATCTTTGTGATTGATATATCCACGTATTTTAAAAAATTGAGCGCTCACTATTCGGTTTAGCCAAGAAAGGACCTATGTGTCATATAACCCATTCCGAATAGTGATACGTCGAAATAGATAGCATTTGCAGACCGATGGTGAAGACCGGGTGTCTTCGAAAGCGATAGAATAACCTATCGATTGTCTCTGCACTGAGTTGCTCCGGTATAGAGATTCCCTAAGTGATGGGAAGTCCGATCGGGATTGTGGATACCCGGATTTGCAAGGGCTTCTTCCTTTATTGGACGAAGTGCCTTCGGTTCTGTTCGAACCCGGAACAGACTTGTATGGTTGTGTGTCTGACACTACACTTTGAGATATAAAGCAGATTTCTTTCAAATACATTTCTGTTGGTGGCGGAGAATTCATTCTCTTAGCTTAACACCCTTCTTTGAGACGTACGAGCTCAGAGGTTATGTAATTGTAGGTTACCAGCGATATACTCCCAATTTGGTAGTGTGGCATGCTAAGTGCTGCTGCGTGTTGATGATCATTTGTTGATCATTTGTGATCAAAGCAAGGCTTTCATGTAAAGCATAGCTTTGTGGACGAGACCTCATCGGACCTCACAACCCGGAAATGGTCGAAACAGGAAAGATGCGGCCAGGTTATCAGGGTCGCGCCCTTTAGGGTGTGTCATTTCCTTCTGGAAAAAGGTGATGTCATGGTATGGAGCCCAGATATTTACATGTGTGTTAGCTCCAATCTCATTTACTGTGTGGTTGTTGCTTTGTGATAGAGGGCCCTCGGATAAAGGTCCCAAAGGACTGGGGAGTGGCATACTCGAGTAGTAATTACCTAGTTACAAAGGTAACCCGGCCTTGTGTTGGCAGAGAGCCGGGTAGGTTCTCGGGACGTCCCGCCAGAGGCGTACCCATGTGGCAGTAGGAAGTTCCTTAGCCTGACCGTTTGTTGGAAATCCAAAGAAACAATATGAGCCCAGTACGGTTTTAGTCGTAGAACCTGGCATTTAACATGGCAGCTATAGTAGGCATAGCATAATGGTACCTATGCTTGCTAAGATTAATATTCTATTTTCGAAATGTTTTCTACACTATGCACTAGTAATAATATCAAAGAAATTTCCCCATACCAAGCATTTTTGACTATCATAAGAAGAAATCTCCTCCAATTCTGCGCTTGCATTGTGTGTGTGGCATGAGGTCTTATGGTAGTTCCATTTTTAAAAGCATACCGGAAAATTCTTTTATAAATCTTGTTTTCTTTAAAAGCAACTGTTTTTTGTTACTCATACCAGTCCCATGACTGATCCGGAGTTTATTGTTTTCTTTCCTAAACTCTGGATGCTCTTATTTTCCACACGAGCAACCTAGTAGCAGGTTTCCGTATATTGGAGTTAGCAGTATTTTGGAGCTTTTGCTTTGGAGATATCTTAGGAGCTTTTGGAGATCTCAGGTGTTTAGCTTTTAGGAGTCCGTTATCACTTCTTTCATTGAAGAATTTTTGGATATATGATCACTGTTGTATTAGTATGATGCTGTATTTGGATTTATGGTGTATGTATTAAATTGTAACAACCCGTATATTTGGACCATTTAAATTGACAATAATCCACACATGTCAACTTAAATAATACAAAATACGAATCATTATGGGATTATAAATACATAAATGTAAATGAGGATCAATAAAATATCACAGACACATAACAGTCATAGAATAATGCTGCGGAAAATACATCGTCATAATAGCAGTTCATGAAGCTACTACATGAAGTACAACAATGTCACTACATAAGGTGACTGAAAGGAAATACATAAATGCCCAACATGCTAGTACATCAATACTGGAATAGAAATAGACAGATAAAGATAAATGCTAAGTCTTCAGCATCTTCAACCAACCTTGATCAGCAACCGGATAGCTTCAGACTGACCCGAGCATATACAAAAGATAAACACTCGAGTCAGGACTCAAAATCTTATACAGGATAATCAAGTGCAGGGAATAAAGTCCATAACTCAAAGATGAATAAAATAACATCTCTAAGGGTCCGATAAACTATCTATATATACAATAGAATACGATAGGTAGATAATGTCTAATCAATAAGGTACGAAATTAAAATAGAGTTAAGGCGTTACCATAATTTCCCTTAACACATTTTATAATGCCATAGTCTATACAGCACCGTAAACCCCACCGTAAACTAGTGGTTATCAGAGGGTACCCCATAGGTATAACACAAAACAAAATGTAGGGGTCGCGAATAGGATAATCAGTATCACAAGGTACATGAGGCGATACCAACTAGGATACTAGTAGTTGCGTGATCCGGACTGATGTTGAGCATAGCCAGCAGCTACCTCAACACCGCGAAACAACACTCCCTAATCAAGGGGTGCACCCAAATCGAATCACAAAAGTAATAGATATGGTATCGAAGAAGTATGTCCGCTAGAGGTGGCGAACCTCAATGGCCCGGCGCGGCTCCTGTTTTAGTCATGTCAGGGGTAATCCAATCGTTCTCTTTCTTTAGTCAACGCGTTCACCAAACCATCCACTTCATTCTGGATCAACACTCAGCGTATAATAGTTATTAAAGTGGTTTTCGGTATCGACAGAGAGTATGTCCATATCCGATCCCGGTCTCTTTAATAACTACGTATTTATTACCCGATGGTCGGTTAAATTTACGTTTAAACAAATCAGTCCAAAAGTCAAGGTGCAAATTTGACTTCCAAAATTTGACATTTCACGATTCAATTTATTTCAGATATTTAAAACATATTTCCAAATGCAATTTTTAGTTCAAACATTTGAGTTAACAATAAAATTAAGCATTCAAGTTCAATTTAATAAGATCTAAATTTCGTTTATTAAATTTAGTTCATAATCAATGAATTCAAGTTAATGGTCAATTTAGTTCGAATTATTAAATCAAATTTTATTCATTTCAATTCATATTTACATTCACTGTTATCATAAATTCGATTAAATCAATTTCATTAACTTAATTCCTTTTTATCAAAACTTCATTTGATTTATTTACCAATTTAATTAAATTTATTTTTTAAAGAAACCCGTTTCCATTTATTTGGTTCAATGATCTACATATCACAAATAAGTTATTTCCGAGTTACAAATCAACTCAATCCATATTCCGTTTACAATGTTCGGATTTGATTTATTCATTAAATTTAAAATCATTTAAATCTAAATTATCACTAAACTAATCCATAAAACTTTAGTTAGTTTAGTATTCCACTTAAGTCAAATTTTCTTAATCTCAAATTAAATTTATAACAAGTTTCAAATCTATTTAATTAAAAACCAAGTTTAAATCTAAATATAACAAATCTAATAAAAATTTAAATTATTAAATTCTAGAACTTACTTGTTTCTAAATCTCATTTCAATTAAATTTGCCAATTAATTTTATTCAATTAAATAGGTTTATTAATCCATTCAATTTAATCCATTAATTTATTTCAATTTAATCCATTAATTTATTTCAATTTAATCCATTATTTTATTTCAATTTAATCCATTAATTTATTTTAATTAAATCCATTAAGTTCGTTACTTAATTTCCTAACAAATTGTTAAGTTCATTCCTTAATTTAAAATATATTTCAATTTCAAAAATGATTTTTGCTGACCAATCGGGTTTCTTATTTTTGATTATCTATCCTAGGCCAAGTTATTTTAATTGGGTATTTATCATTTCAACCAATATCATTCAATATAAAACAAAGCACAGCAAAGGGAACTTGTAGTGTGATAACTGGGATGGTGTCAAAGTAAATAAACAAGCAATAGCAACCATACATAACAATTCATCAATTTATTAAATAATCCCGAAATAATCGTATTAATTTACATTTGTTATTTATACAAATTAATATAATTATTCCTAGAATCCACACTATCATTTCATGCATATTAAAGATTATTACATTATGGTTTTCACTTGGTGTCCGTTATCAAATTTCTACATCAATCATACATTCAAGGGTTCAAAGTGAGGTAAACGCTAATTCCACGTGTCGATTTATTTAAGATTTAAAGGGGGTCAAGTTCAACATATATAATCCATTTTACATTGTTAACTATCCTATATCAAATTCAATTTCATATTAATTATTGCTTATATTAACAACCAAATTCAACATCACATAGCAAATTTAGTGTCACAACTATTTACCATAAACCAGCATCAAATCACAATTTATCACGTTAAAATCTTTTTAAACAATACATGGCGTTAATTTAGAAATTTTAAATTCTATCAATACTCAATTTTAACTTGTATAGCAAATAACAGTTTTATTTCAACAATTTTAACAGTCAATAATTTAATATCCAAATTAATATTAACAATAATTATCACTTGATTATCATCGCATAATAGATTAAGTCATGAATGAAATATTCACCTTGCGTGGTTAGAGAAGATGACGAAGCATGAAGACGAATAGATGAGATAGACCCTAATAAGCACGATGCAAAACGAACACAAACTGCAATCAAACAAATAATTAATCAACAATTTGTTTATTGAAACATATATCAATTGAGTATATATATTTAAACCATACCAACAATGAAGCAAGATAGATTTGACAAGCTGAATGGAAGCCTAAGTCTACGAAGCAGTAGCTGAAACAAACACAGTAAAACACTGTATGTGAGCAATCAGAAATTCAAAAGCATATACTACTTCATAATACAACAGTTCCATATATATTTATATATATCAAATGCTGGAATACAGCTGCGATCAAGGCGAGGCATAGTAATGACGGCGAAGCGGGGACGTCGCGGTGGTCGGAGAAGGCGGTTGCGGGCTGGGGTTTGGCTGCTGTCGCTGGCGGGTTCAGGTGGTCGGCGGGTTCGGGTGGTCTGGGTGTGGACGCGGGCGAACTGGGTGGGCGGATGGTGGCAGCAAATGCGGGTTGGAGCAGTGGCGTGGGGGGGTCGTTGGCGGTGCGGGCTGTGTTAGTGGGACGCGGGGGAGGCAGACTGTGGGCGACGTGGAACGCGGAGGCGGGCTATGGGCAGTGGGACGCGGGGAGAGCTGTGGGCAGTGGGACGCGGAGGCGGCGATGGGCAGCGGGACGCGGGGGCGGAGCAGGTGGCGTAGCGGAGTGGGATGGAGCAAAAAAAATAAAGGAATTTATGAAGAGAAGGAAGAAGAACACGTACCAGAGAGTTTGAGTGCGAAGTGAAAAATCAATTAATGCAGAGGATAGCTGATATATATACAGATATGTTTAGAGTCCCAAGGTCACAGCAATGATGTTCTTGGTAAACGTGATGGCTATGGGCTTTCCAAGACAGCTGAATAGTCAAAGACTCCTAGAATTCTGAGCGTTGGGGACAGTTGGGTACCGGTTCGGGCTACGTAACGGACCAGTTTGTACTGCGTTAAACAATTATAATTCGCAACGCTGAACTCCGGTTGACACAAATAAATATACTATTTTGATCAGCGCGACGAGGCGGACACAACGGCATGAAGATATTGATGGTTTGACATTGTTTGCAAAGTGGTTAATCTTATTGAACCATTTGCTCGAGCGAACAATTTAACTAGCAATTAAAAGCGAAATTTGACAAAATGAAATGCGCCGTCATGATAAGAATATTTTTCTTATGCAACATTGTGAAAAATATTTGAGTTCAGACGATAGAAAATTTACACATAAAATTTAAACTAATATGTAAATGTGACGAACGAAATTTACTTCAATATTTTTTCACGAAATTTGGCGTACGCCTATGTTTATCTAGACGCATTCCAAACGTGAAGCTTGAATAGCAACGGAATTTGTTTGTGCAAATTCGAATTTCTACACTAATATACAATTTTAAAAATTTTAAACTGGGTTTGAATAGCAGGTTTCTGTATTTTGGAGTTAGCAGTATTTTGGAGCTTTTGCTTTGGAGATTATCTTAGGAGCTTTTGGAGATCTCAGGTGTTTAGCTTTTAGGAGTCCGTTATCACTTCTTTCATTGAAGACTTTTTGGGTATATGATCACTGTTGTATTATTATGATGCTATATTTGGAGTTGTGGTGTAAGTGTTAAATACTCTGATGTATTATTGGATATTCTGATGTTGTATCTGTGATGTGTGCATGATATTCATTTTGTTCCGCTGTTTTATATTCATCTGATGTTGTTATAAGCTCCGGCGATACGAATTTGATGTTGTTTGTCAGACATCGAATTCGGATTGTCACAAGTGGTATCAAAGCTGAAGATTGAGTAAATATTTTAGCTACGGAGTATAACACATCAGGTGGCTCATTAGAGATCGGGTGAAATATACCCTAGAATGATTATAACCAAGACTGGAACTCCAAATTTTATTAGTCTATTTCTTTTTACTGCTGATATTCCTTAAGATATCTCGTCCGAATATATAAACCAATTTTCTTACTAATTTCAGGTAGTAAGAATGAGCAGACGAAGAGGAAGAGTTAAGGGTCAAGGGAATGCCACAGTACCTAATCAAGATCCCCCAACAGTAATAGCAGCAGTACCTATTCAGCAACAGCCGAATCCGGTTGACTTACATAAAAATTTCTCAAGACTTGGTGGTAAGCCGTTCACCGACAAGGGGTCAATTGTTGAGGCTCAAGCATGGATCAGATCATGTGAGAAAATCTTCAGAGGGCTAAAACTGCAAGATGATCAGAAGCGAATCATAGCTTCTTAGCAACTTCAAGATGAAGCCTCAGCCTGGTGGGAGACAATCACGGTAGATAAGCCAGAAGACGAATTTTCTTGGGAGAAATTCAAAGAAGTGTTTGAGAAGCGATATTTTCCATCAGCTGGAATTTCTCGAATGTACCAGGAATTTATGGACCTAAAGCAGGGAAGTTTATCATTCGAGAGGTATCTGAACAAATTTAGTGAATTGTCTCGTTTTGGTCCCGAATTGGTGAATACGCCTTTAAAGATGAATGAAAGATTCATTCGCGGGATGAATAAGAAATTCCACGAAAGAATGACGGGCCACGTTAAGAAATCATTTTCAGATTTAGTTGATATGGGGTACAGATATGCCACACTTGATATGCAAGAAGCCTCGGCAGAGAAGGGAAATTCGGGCAATCCAAATTGGAAAAAAGGGAAATTTGGAGGCAAGAAACCATGGCAAAGCAAGGAGAAAAAGAAGAGCATTCAGGGAAGTACAGCTGAGAATGTCCCTTGTTATAATTGCTTGGAAAAGGGCCACTACGCAAACAGCTGCAAGAAGCTAAAGAGAGACCAATCTGCTCAAGCAAAGCCTAGGAAGTGCTATTATTGTCAAAAAGTGGGACATGAAGTTAAAGACTGTCCAACCACGAAGCAAGCTCAAATAGCAAAGGTGTACACAGTTAAAGACCAACCTGCATCTTCCAAAGCAGAAAAAGGAAAAGGAGTTCTGGAAGGTAACCTTACTATTTATGATAGAATTGTTAGAGTTCTATTTGACACTGGCGCTACACATAGTTTTATCTCTCAGCAAGACATTAATGAATTAAATCTTGAACCTGATTTTGTTGATGAGCCTATATGCGTAAGGAATCCAGTTGGAGGTCCCGCGAATCTTTGTCTTCGATGTAGAGACGTTCCTATCTCATATTGTCATTATCAATTCCCTATTGGTCTCTTCGTTCTTGATTTTAACGAGTTTGAAGTCCTACTCGGAATGGATTGGCTAGAGAAATACGAAGCCAAATTGGATTGCATTAATCGATTGATTTCGATTAAAACCAAATTTGGAGATTTCATCAAAATTTCTTGTAAGGACCCTAGTCCTAAAAGGGAAGGATTGATGTATAATTTGGGTTATCCCGAACCCAGTTTGGAGTCTATACCAATTATCAAAGATTTTCCGGACGTGTTCGGAGAAGTGAAATCTCTACCTCCACATCGAGAAATAGAATTTAGAATTGACCTTGTACCCAATGCTCGTCCTGTCGTTCACGCAAGTCGCAGGATGGCACCTAGGGAAAAGATTGAATTGGTTCAGCAAACTGATGATCTACGAGCAAAAGGATTAATTCGACCCGGTGTTTCTGAATGGGGTTCAGCCGTTGTGTTCGTTGCTAAATCGGATGGATCTTTGAGATTGTGTGTAGATTACCGCGATCTCAATAAGATGACTCTCAAGAATAAGTTTCCTTTACCCAGGAACGATGATTTATTTGATCAATTGCACGGCGCTCGTTTCTTTTCAAAGATGGATCTAGCTCAAGAATTCCATCAACTACGAATCACCAAAGATTGTGTACATTTAACTGCTTTCAGGGGTCCCAATATGTTCTACGAATGGTTAGTCATGCTTTTGGGCTAATCAATGCTCCGGCGTACTTCGTAGATTTGATGACCCGTGTGTTTCAGGAGGTGCTGAATAATTTTGTTCTTGAATTTATTGATGATATCCTAATCTACTCCAAAACCGAAGAGGAACATGTTGAACATCTCATAATTGTTTTGGAAATTTTGAGAAGGAACATCTTATTTGAAAAAAAATTCAAATGCCACTTTTGGGTTAAAGAAGTCAAATTTCTTGACCATTTTGTTAATGAAGAAGGAATTTCTATTGATCCAAGCAAGATTTCATCAATTCTGGACTGGAAGTAACCCACTACTCCTAGAGAAATTCGAAGTTTTCTAGGTTTAGCGGGATATTATAGGAAGCTTGTACAGGATTTTTCAAAGTTGGCTAGCCCATTGATTAAGTTAACAATGAAGAATGCTAAATTCATTTGGACTCCAAAATGTGATGAAGCTTTCCAGGAACTGAAAAAGAGATTGACTACTGCTCATGTTCTCGCTATTATTAGTGGAAACCAAGGCTTATCTGTCTATATTGACGTGGGTGGTGAAGGGGTAGGTGCAGTGTTAAAGCAAAATGGAAAGGTAGTTGCCTACGCGAGTAGACAATTACGTCCGCACGAGAGAAATTACCCAACACATGATTTGGAACTTTTGACTGTTGTTTTCGCTTTAAAAATCTGGCGACGCTACCTTCTGGGTGAAAATTTTGAATTATTCACCAACCATAAATCCTTGAAATATCTCTTTACCCAAAAAGATCTGAATCTGTGACAACAACGTTGGTTGGAATTTCTGGCATCATATGACCTACATATTCTGTATATGCTGGAAAAAGCCAATGTAGTTGTCGATGCTTTGAGTAGAAAACATGCTATTCTTTATCATCGGGTTATCACTCCTACTCTTCTTGAAAAGATCGCCAAAAAGCAAAAAGAAGACCAGTTTCTTCAGGAAATATATGGGAGAATTCGTCGAGGCGAAGATTCCAGTTTTACAATTGATGATAATGGGGTTATATGGATGAAAGGCAGAATATGTGTTCTGGACATTCCTGATCTGAAGCGTGAAGGGTTAGATGAATGTCATAAATCTAAACTTTGCATCCATCCCGGAGTCAACAAAATGTATCGTGATGTTAAAAGAAATTTCTGGTGGAAGATAATGAAAAGAGACATATCTATTTACGTGAGTCGCTGTGCTACTTGTCAACAAGTCAAAAGCGATCAAAAAAAAGTGGCCGGTTTACTTCAGCCTTTGGAAGTACCAAAATGGAAATGGGATCAGGTATCGATGGGTTTCATCGATGAATTGCCACGAACCAAGAAGGGAAATGAAGCAATTTGGGTTATAGTCGACCGTTTAACCAAAACTGCTCACTTTATTCCAGTGAAATCCACTCGGACTGCAGCAAGCTTAGCAGGGCTATATATAAAGGAAATTGTTCGTCTCCATGGTATTCCCAGCAGCATAGTGAGTGATCGTGACTCGATCTTCACTACTAGATTTTGGGAGGCATTCCAAACCGCTTTGGGAACAAAATTGAATTTCAGCGCTGCTTATCACCCACAATCTGATTGGCAAACTGAGAGGGTTAACCGAATTCTAGAAGACCTTTTGCGGGCTTGCATTCTCGATTTTGGTGGTTCTTGGGAGGACCATTTACATCTGGTCGAGTTTTCATATAACAACAGCTATCAGGCCAGTATAGAAATGGCTCCTTTCGAAGCTTTATATGGTCGTCCGTGTCGATCTCCTGCATGTTGGGTCGAATCAGGTGATAGACTCGTCCTTGGACCAGATATGATTAAAGAAGCCATGGAGAAGGTAGATTTTATTCGTAAGAAATTAATAACAGCTCAAAATCTCCAGAAGAGCTATCATGACCACCGAAGATTTGAAATTTCAGGTTGGGGATTCTATATTTCTTAAAGTATCTCCAATGCGAGGTGTATTGAGGTTTGGAAAGACCGGTAAGCTGGCACCGTGGTATATTGGTTCTTTTCCTATTCTAGAAAGGATCAGTCCTCTAGCATATCGAGTACAGCTACCCAGCTGGTTGTCTGGCGTACATGATGTGTTCCATAATTCTAATCTTCAAAAGCATGTGCACGATCCAGATGATATTATTGAAGAAGCTGTTCAGCAGGATCTCAAAATCACTCCTAACTTGGCAGTTAAAAGAGAGCCGATAAAAATTGTAGATCGTGATGAGAAGCGATTGAGAAACAAAGTTGTGAAACTGGTCAAAGTTCAATGGAATGGCGATCCAAAGGACTGTACTTGGGAAACTGAAGATAATATGAAGAAATCATATCCCAATTGTAGGGTAGACATCTCGGCTTAAACTGGTAAGCCATTTCCTTATTGTTTCTGAATTCGTATATTCTTTGTTGCTTTTCTCTCTCTTTCAAATTTCGAGGACGAAATTTTCTAAAGGAGGGGATATTGTAACATCCCAAAATTTTGAATTTCAAATTTGGTAAATCGTTTGAACTTATGAAATTTAATTTGACAAAATTTCAAGAGAAATAAAATATTATTAATATTAATATTATAAAGTTGTATGGATATAAATAAATGTTTGATAGTTTAAGTTTTTAAATGAATGATAAATAAAGTAAAAATATATAACAAACAAGAATTTGTGTTAAACTATAAAATATATAAGTTAAAATTTTGTGACAACATAAAATAAATACATATCAATAACTATAACCATTTTAACTCAAGCATAAAGTATAAAACAAAACTAGGCAAATGTAGGTATACGAATTAAGTATGCAAGAAGATAACAAAACAAAATATATATACATAGTTAAAATTCAAACAACATGTTCATAAAGTATGAAGATTTGTACAAGGAGATAAGTGTAGACATGATGAAATAAGACAAAGCAATAAATGCAAACCTCCACAAAATCATATCAGCCACCATTAAAAAAAAGGAAAAAAAGAAAAAATGAATGATAAGTATGAGCTTGCAAAAGAGGACGATGCAATTAATGCAAGCCTCCACAATATCATTTCGGCCTCCATATAAGAACAAAAACTCTGATTAACGGTATATAAATATTTATAAAGTACAACTAAAATCTTGCTTCAATATTTTACTAAAACCTGTACACTTCTTTATATATCAATCTATGCATTAGTTCGTTCATCCCAGCTCAGTAAATCTGAAGTAATGGAAATCATTATCATCATTTTATAAACTACAATCCAGTTCAACTAAACCAAAACAGGAAAGAAGATCCAGGAAAATCAAAACTGCAACCTTTAAATACGAAAATATTTCTCTGTTTCAACCATATTGAGGTGAGTAAACATAATATCAAATTTTATGTTAGATTATGATCTGTGAATGATTTATGTTAATATGGCGTGGATATCTTCTTTAAACACTGTGAATATGGAAATTGTTTTGACAATACAGAGACAGGTTTTGCTTCTCTTTTCTTAGTTTAGGATGAAACCAACATTGACAAACAATTCGATTTCTTCTATTCTAATCATTTTAAAGCTTCAATGTCTAAAGTAAAGATGTATATTTAAGTAAGATCTACGATCTAAAAATAATTGCATGAAGTATAGATATATACAGGTTGAAAAATAAATGTTTTACAGAGGATTCTTTAAAATTTGAAATTTTCGAATTAAATAAAACATTGATTCAAATATATAGTTTGAATCCTTGCTTAAAGTCATGAATTGTAAGATGTGTTTGATGATTTTTAGTGGGTTGAGGTAATAGTAGTTTGAAGAAGACCAAAAAGGGGTTTTTGGCCAGAATCAGGTGATCGGTGGAACAGGGGGTAGCCGGGTTATGCGCGGTGGAGGAGCCTACTGGGGTGGTAGGAAAAATAGGCGGGGGTGGCCACGACCTCGTAGGCATTGGCGGCGATCGTTTTTAAATTGTAAACCTAATTTTTTTGAGGTATCGGAAAACTGAGCGACGCGCATCCTCTCGTGCATCGAGCTGCACGAATTTTCGAGGGATGATAGCCGAGCGTGTGTCGGAGTTGTGACCGGAGGCGTTGAACCTCTGGCGGCCGATGACGTGGTTGCGAATAAGGTTATTATCAGAGTTGGGTTCAGGTTCTCGATCGCGATAGGAAAAGTCGATCTGGAGCTTTTAGCTTCGAGCTGTTTGTTGTGGACGAATATAGGGGAGGAGGGCGACTTGCCGAAATAAGTGAAGGTCGCCGGAGCGACGGTGATCATCGTGTATGGGCACGGCGATGGGGGTTGTGTCAGCGTTTGGATTCTCTTGAGTAACCCGACGGGTACTCGAGCAAATGGGGAGTTTACATGGGGTAGGTCTCGAGTTGTTTCAGTGTTGTATCGTGATTGATGTGGGACTTAAACAAATTTTTGTGAAAATTTATCACTCGGGTTAGTTTAGGCTAAAACCCGAAGCGCGGGGAGGGGGGGGCATTTCCCTCGGGGATAACTCGAAGTAAGCCGCGGGTTGGACATGAAAGCGAGCCAATCCAGTTTTAACTAAAATTTTGAAACTCAAGTTAAATGATTATTTCAAATCCATGTTTTAGAAATAAATGAGAGTTGTTAACGGGATATGGAATAAATAATATTAAATCAATTATTTGAAAAAAAAAATTACGAAGTTTAAGATTATTTCAAATTTTATATTTTCCATTAAACAAAAAGGGGTTGTTTTAAAACAAACTTAATAAAACATTTAAGTGTAAATCAAATGTTTAAGTGTTAATTTAAAACCCAAATTTATTTAAATGGTGAACTAGTATTAACAATTAACTGTATTGAGTTAAGAACTTGTTTTCAAGCTTAGTTAATTTAACAAATATGTAACAACGTTTTAAAAATCTAATTAATACTTTAAATAAATAATTAATTTAAGATAAACATTTAATTTAATTAACAATTAAGCTTTTTGTAGTAGTAATAAATTGATTTCGAAATAAGAAGATTTCTAAATGTTAATATAGACAAATAACTAATTGTTTTGGAAAGCAACCAAGGATGATTAAATTAATAATTATAATTAACTAAGTAATTAAGGATTTATGTCGTAATTGAAGATTGGTTAATTAACAATTAAGTATCTAATTAATTTGTAAATTAAGAATTGTTAATTTGATAATTCAAGTTAGTCAATTTATAATTGGCAGTTAACTAAAATAATAAATTAAGGAATAATCAATTTATCATTAAGAATAATAAATCATTGATTTAAAATAATCAATAAAAATAATTATTTGGTTAATTTATTAAATCACATTCACTTTGATTGGAAAAAAATTAATTATTGTCATGCACTAGATTGATATTTCTGTTGTGACTGTGATACTATATGATGCACTGAGACTGTGATTTGTTTCTGTATTGATGTGAAAACCCTTTTTTCCCGTAAAGAGGCATTTAAACTTCGATGCAACAGGGAGTCGGATTTCAGTTAGTTATCCGAAACCCACATCGAATCCTGAATATGAATCTTTGTGATTGATATATCCACATGTTTTAAAAAATTGAGCGCTCACTATTCGGTTTAGCCGGGAAAAGACCTTTGTGTCATATAACCCATTCCGAATAGTGATATGTCGAAATGGATGGCATTTGAAGACCAGTGGTGAAGACCTGGTGTCTTCGAAAACGATCGGATAACCTATCAATTGTCTCTGCACTGAGTTGCTCCGGTGTAGAGATTCCCTAAGTGATGGAAGTCCGATCGGGATTGTGGATACCCGGATTTGCAAGGGCTTCTTCCTTTATTGGACGAAGTGCCTTTGGTTCTGTTCGAACCCAGAACAGACTCGTATAGTTGTGTGTCTGACACTACACTTTGAGATATAAAGCAGATTTCTTTCAAATACATTTCTGTTGGTGGCGGAGAATTCATTCTCTTAGCTTAACACCCTTCTCTGATGCGTACGAGCTCAGAGGTTATGTAATTGAAGGTTATCAGCGATATACTCCCAATTTGGTAGTGTGGCATGCTAAGTGCTGCTGTGTGTTGATGATCATTTGTTATCAAAGCAAGGCTTTCGTGTAAAGCATAGCTTTGTGGACGAGACCTCATCGGACCTCACAACCCGAAAATGGTCGAAACAGAAAAGATGCGGCAAGGTTATGAGGGTCGCGCCCTTTAGGGTATGTCATTTCCTTCTGGAAAAAGGTGATGTCATGGTATGGAGCCCAGATATTTACCTGTGTGGTATCTCCAATCTCATTTACTGTGTGGTTGTTGCTTTGTGATAAAGGGCCCTCGGAGAAAGGTCCCAAAGGACAGGGGAGTGGCATACTCGAGTAGTAGTTACCTAGTTACAAAGGTAACTTGGCCTTGTGTTGGCAGAGAGCCGGGTAGGTTCTCGGGACGTCCCGCCAGAGGCGTACCCATGTGGCAGTAGGAAGTTCCTTAGCCTGATCATTTGTTGGAAATCCAAAGAAACAATACGAGCCCAGTACGGTTTTAGTTGTAGAACCTGCCATTTAACATGGCAACTATAGTAGGCATAGCATAATGGTACCTATACTGGCTAAGATTAATATTCTATTTTCAAAATGTTTTCTACACTATGCACTAGTAATAATATCAAAGAAATTTCCCCGTACCAAGCATATTTGACTATCATAAGAAGAAATCTCCTCCAATTCTGCATTTGCATTGTGTGTGTGGCAAGAGGACTTATGGTTGTTCCATTTATAAAAGCAAACCGGAAAATTCTTTTATAAATATAGTTTTCTTTAAAAGCAACTGTTTTTGTTGCTCATACCTGTCCCATGACTGATCCGGAGTTTATTGTTTTCTTTACTAAACTTTGGGTGCCCTTAATTTCCACACGGGCAGCCTAGTAGCAGGTTTCCGTATTTTGGAGCTAGTAGTATTTTGGAGCTTTTTCTTTGGAGATATCTTAGGAGCTTTTGGAGATCTCAGGTGTTTAGATTTTAGGAGTTTGTTATCACTTCTTTCATTGAAGACTTTTTGGATATATGATCACTGTTGTATTATTATGATGCTGTATTTGGAGTTGTGGTGTATGTATTAAATACTCTGATGCATTATTGAATATTCTGATGTTGTATCTGTGATGTGTGCATGATATCCATTTTGTTCCGCTGTTTTATATTCATCTGATGTTGCTATAATCTCCGGCGATACAAATTTGATGTTGTTTGTCAGACATCGAATTCGGGTTGTCACAACTGGGTTCTGGACATCAACTGGATTGGGTAGCATTCACATCTACTAGTAGATTGCTCGAAATTCCTTGTTAGATGCTAGAGTTATCATTTCCTTTTGCATTTTGAGATGTAGATATGGTATTCCTTACCATTGTTAATAATTTTCCTTTTGAAAATCTTAATTGAATGAACAAGCTTTTTGAATATAATATAGGATCTCTTCGAGGGATTTATGCAATCTAGTAGCAATAAAGGGATCCAAACGGAGCTGAGAATCTCTTTCACGGTGAAAGCATAAAAATACTTGCACTAAAAATTGTTAAAACACCCAATAGAAGTTTTGAAGGGAAATAAATGAAGAATATTAAATGAAAACAGAGGAAACAAGTAATGAAATGGCAGAAAATCAAAACAATAACATGAACACAACAATTTATTGCGGTTCGGCGTTGTTTGCCTACCGCCACTTTGAATAGATAGCTTTATTAATCACTTTGTAAACTGAGTACAATAGGGTTCGTATGAAAATCCTTAGTTACAATAGAATAAAAAAACAATTAGCAGTGTAAAGCTTAGAGAAATGAATAACTAAGCCTATATTTATAGACATGATAGTGAAATATATTCTTGAAAATTCGATAGAAGGATCTCCAAAACAATATAGGCCAATAAGAGAGATCGCATGGCCCAAATCCCAAGGAATAAAGCTCGGTGCATATCCCTATTTTGAAGGAATTTGGGGGTGCGATCCCTGTGGAAGCTTTCCCATGTTGTAATATGCTTAGCCTCTAAGTTTCACGACAGTTAGATTAGTAGAACTTGAGTCATTGCTCGATCTTTGCTTCAGTGTGAGTTATTTTCTTAGTTTAGCCGATCCCTATTGAGAGAAGAGGGTCGATCCCCCTTGCTTCGTCCTTTTGAGGTGCGGTCTCTAGGGTAGGCTCCCTATGATCCCTATATCTTGTTCATAAAATTTCATATGCATTGGACTTATGTATCTTGAGATATTGATTGTTTCCCATTAACTTGCACTTGCTTAGCTGAAATATGTCGATCCCTGTGTTGGAGAATGATTATAGCTGATCCCTCCTCTATGTTGAACTATATTCCATATTTTGAACATTCTACGTTGCATATCTCTCTGTTCCATTCAATCATGGCTTTATATTATCATTTGTACTTGATATTTAGACCCTACAATCATTGCTCTGGACTTACTGGTTTTAAAGACAATCAAATCTAACTTGTCCAATTAGTTTGAATGTAGTTGGGTCAAAATGTTGGATAACACGGAGGTTCAATATGTGCTTGAAATTCACTAACCGGTCGACTTCTTGCTACCATAGAAGTCGACCGCTTGCTATCGAACCGACTTTGGTAGGCCATCGAGCAGTCGGGTTTTTTTAGCAGTACATTATTTCTATTGATGTTAATTTATGTTTAACCCTAATTTAACATGTTTCTGTCGATTGATTTTACATATAATCGAACAATTTTCATGTGTAATTTATAATTTTGTAACACGAATTAAACTTATAAATTTTGTAATTATATATGTGTATTTACATCTCAAAATCAATTCAAGGTGATACAAAGAATGTATACATATTAAAATCAAGTAAAATCAATTCAAATCCAAATCAATTTCTTCCTTTTAAATCAAGTTAAATCATATAGGAGTTACATTTATATAATTTAGACTTCTTAATCATATCTCTATACAGTTGCAATTCACTCCATAAATAAACTCCAAATTAGAAATTTTTTGTCCCAAATTAAAATCATATTATTTCTAGATAAAGTAGAGATACAAATAAATTCAATTACTTGTGAACCAACATGTTATAATAACCAACCCACTCGCTTCTTTGTGCTTCCTTTCTTCGTACTCACCTTTATTCGCCTCTTCTTCTTTAATTTGTTGACTTTATTTTTAATTTTGTTTTTATTTCACTTTAGAAGAGAGATTATTGAGGGGACGGAGAAATTTTAAAGAGAAGTAGTGTTTAGACGTACCGACTGTTGCCACTGTTAGGGTTTTAGAAATAAAATGACATTGAAGGTTACATGATTTTTTATTATAAATTATGGGATGTGTGGCCTAGCTAACCCTAGTCGAAATTTACCTACTAGTTGACTGGTTCATTAGGGGCGGTCGATCATTGGGTGTCGATCGGTCCCAATGATGTTATCGACCGGTTAATTTATATATGTTATATGTTAAACATCCAGATTTTATTTATTTGTTTCTTGTAATATATTTTTAATTTTTTTTTGTTTCAATTCTTTACATGTTAATAACTTTTCCATTTAAAATCAAATGAAAGTTGTCTAGAAAATCATTGTGAACACAATGGTGTACGTTTCATGGTCAAATTTTGACATTCGCTCAAATTACATTTTTAACTTTATTTTAAATTGGTTAATTTCTTTTAATAAATTTTCAGTAAATTTCGTGGGTATTACAGGCTTTTTTTTAAATCAAGTTTTTGATCACATCCCTTAAAAGATGACGCTCATTGGTATTGTTCCCGTGGGTCTTATAAAAGCGACAATACTTCCCCAAGCATCATTCAGCTTTAGTTGCCTCCCTTCAAAGCTGCTTCTTACAATTCTTTATATCCTTTATAGCAAGGTAGATGTATTGGACCAAATCATTCAAGGGTGTGTGATCTTCTAGTCTATATACCTGATGCTCTTATTGGTGTCCTGCTTCTTCCCACTAATGCCTTGATTTTTCCTCTTTGGGTTATTATTTCCAATATTTATTGCAATGTTTCCGACGCTCTCAGTCGGATTGCTTAATAGCAATGTTGCTCTACTCTAACTCAATTGGTAGCCTACCACCAATCAGTTCTACAACCAGATCTACCTCTTCCAAGCGTAGAAGCTAGGATTCCTTTTAGTTAAACTCTTCCATAGCAGGTGGACATCTACCAAAATATGTACCAAGATGAACTCCTCGGATCAATTCCATTAAAACAATATATTTGTACGAATTGCTAGCATCAGTCGCTGCAGTATTGAACTATTCCAAGAGATCATTCAAAGTCTTCCCTAACTCTGATGGATGTTTGACAAGGACATCACATCCTTTGGTCGAGCAATATAGTGGCCGAACTGCTCTATGAACTTCTTCGCTAGTAGGTCAAAAGAAAATATGGAACTCGGGTGATTCGAGTAAACCACATTGTGGCTATCCCATCTAAGAACATGGGAAAGAACCTACACCTCACTACATCAGTAGCGTGGGAAGCATCCGTATACCATTCATACTTTAGTAGATGTTATCTTGGATTTGTCATTCTATTATAAGACGATGTCATTGGCAACGCAAAATTTTTAGGATATTTCTCCTACAATATATTATCAATGGATGGAGACCCACTAAGTATTGAACCTCAATCATCATTACTCTAATGTTGGTTTTCATTTAGTAATCTTTTAATCATACCTATTATAAACTCTTTGTTGGTTTGGGTAGTTGGATGATGATTGTCAGGGACAACCCCGAGTGTTTGAATCCACAAATACTCTTAGTTCGTTGCATGAGTCTAGGTTCCTTGACTCTCGAGGAGCCATTCGTCGGCCCTCCATGTCATCTTGAAGGTTCTGTGGCATTCTTTTAAACAACATCAGTCTATGCACCAGCATTTTATCCTATGTCATTATCACATCATGCAAATCATCCTCGCTTTCAGAAAGATTCACAATTTTAGGTGGTTGTCCGCTGCTCCCCACCTTCAACATGGTCGGTACCGAGTTGATTATGGTCGGTACCAACCATGTTAGTTGTGGATAGAACAACTCCACTTCCTCCACTTTGCTTCTTCGATGATCCAGTAGCCTTTCTCTTCATCTTTTGCTTGCCTTCTCTCCTGTTTTGATCCAACAAAGATGAGCTATCTTCCTCGAAGCTTGAAGATGACGAATCCTTCAAGCTCTTCCTACGCCTTTGTAGTTGCTGAGACAGCAAAGCGAAGCTTTTCTCCATCTTTTCAAAGATGGCATTCTAGCTGTCCAGCATCCTCTTGTTTATTTCAACCATCATTTTTTCTAGTTCAGCTTTGGTTACCATTTCCTAGGGGCCATATCCTTCAGATCTGATCTAGATTCGTCTTTAAATCCAAATAACTTCAGTATGCTATAAGAAATATTTAGATCTAAGTTCTAGATGCTCGAAATCAAAAGTTCTAAGCTTGATTTTTTATAGTGGTTCGACCTAAAATCAATATCTATGTCCACTTTAATTTTATTGCTTGAAGATTTAGCACGAATACCAATGATTTAAAAGGTTTTAATTCTATGAAATAATGCAAATTTCTATTTGATAATAGTTTGCGATTAAAGTTAAAGTCTGGGAAAATTAGAGTTCAAGATCCAAGGACAAAGAGTAAAGAGTGTAAAAGTCCTTTTCTCATTGCAGAATCACTCTATTTATAGTCAAAATCATCCGCCAAAATCGTTAGATCATTGTAGACCAGGTAAGAAATTAGATCCGCATAAGTAGGAAGGAAAAACGAGTCATTTCTATGCACGAAAATCATGTAGTACCGACCATAATATGGTTGGTACAAGCGTAATTTGTCATCGTTAAATAATTGCTTCCTCATACTTGTCCATATTTCCAAGTTTCCAAGCTCGACTGTCAAAGTTGCTCCAACAAAACATATCGGTACCGACATGATTTATCCCATATGGGTTTATCCCTTTTCTTCAAAAAACGGGCGTAGTTACCTAAGTGTTCAGTAATGTGTCAGCTACCAAAATCAACTCAACATCGACCATAATTTTGGTCGGTGTCGACCATAATTTATTTGCTCCAAATTAGCTCCAACTTCTTATACTACATCATTTCACTATTCTAAGCATCCTCTTAAGTTTTGATCCATTTCATCTTCGTCTTATTGTCCATATTCACTAAGAAGTTGCCCGATTCAAATTCTGGATACCAATAAGGAATCTATCTCATTTTCTCCACATTAAACATTTTAATATGGCGTCTGCATATATTATATAGGACAATCCTAACATCCTTTTGTACTATTTATAAAATATGTCATTTCAAATTCAATGTCTATATTAAACAACTAAGAAAAATGATTACGGCATGAGTACATCGTTGGCAATTATAAGTTTATCATCTACTTGTAGTTTTAGAAATATTATAGTACCTTTATAGTTCTTTTTTATAAATACATGCTTCCAATGTATTTTGACCAAAATTCAAACTATTTGATTTTTCTATCAAGCTATTTGTCCAACTCTGATGCTAGTTGATTGATACTTTTGTATCAACACTTAGATCCTATCCAAAACCCACAAACTTGGTATCGCTCCAACTGACATTGAGACACTTTGGTTGTTATATGCAAATAACATATTCTAAATCATTATTTATAATTTCTTTTTCAACATATATGTACTATACTCAAAAATCATATCGAGCAATAATATTACAAGTAAAATCTGAATTACTTTAAGCACATTAAATAACAAATCTATTACATTAGTTTCAAAAATTAAGATTTATAATGTTATTCTATCAATCTTAGCTTATTATATTCCTTGCATTGGTCTTCTTCTCGAAGACACTTTTATGGCTGATGGATCATATGCCTTCGAGTATATGTACCAAAATCTTATTTTGATAATGTACTTGGAATCCCTCCTGGATTTATGCATCATGCCATATGGAAAAGTCAATACTCTTCATGGCTTATTGGCAACTGAGGAAATTCTTTTCTCGATATTGATATGACACTCATATTTTCTCTTTAATGTGTGAGAATTCTTATCAAACATTATAATGTGTTGTATAAATTTTTGTTCTGGTAATATTGTTTCATCATGCATAATCAATTTCGCCTTTAGACCTTATCCAAATATGTCTTGCTACCAATAATTTCTAAAAGAAATTCCTTCATCGGAAAGTTGGTGTTTCTTGCAACAACTATTATTTTTCAATATAATAGAATATGTATTTAAAAACATTTTATGAATTGCCTTTATATATGCATAAATCTAATTTAGTTTTTGGTTTGTGAAAATTTATGTTCAACATAAGTTTCTCAATCAATATTTGCATGCCCGAAACCGCTTTGGGATGATTGACATAATATCCTTACGAACAAATATTACGTGTAGCCACTCGAGTTACACAACCTATCAACTCCTTGACCTAGGATATGTAAGGGATTCTTATAAACTTTTATCTTGTATAGTCTCGTAATTTATCTTTTGGATGAAGTTAATTTAATCTAAGTACCTACTCTTAAGTACACATCATAATAGAAAGAAGTTAACTCAACTTCACTCATTTATTAATCGTTCTTTGTCCAACAAAGTTAGATTACTTCTTATTGATACATCATTATATATCATAGGTAGGATTGACTTTTAAGGTTGAATCATTTTGATGCATCATTATTTATATATAATCAAAAATAAATCAAATATCCATATTCTTGTACTACTTCAAAGTTAAAAACTCATATAAGATAATACAAGGTTTGTAAAAATAAATAGTTAAGCAACTTAGGTATGAAAGTTTCAATGATCATATAAATTGGCTCTTGCATAGGTCTTAAAGTGGAAACATGCCAAAAGTCTATTAATAAGTATATTTTATATTTATATGTTTATATTAATATAGTACATTTGTATATTTTAACTACTAAACATTTTATCAGTTATATTTTAGTTGCTCAAATCTATTAAAGAATATTATTTCGACTTGTATAGCATATAATCTTACAACGTTAGAAAGTTTCACTGTTGTGTGTTGATCTAATTATTGATCTATTTATAATCTGCGTGATTATCTTTGTGATTGGAATCGTTAAATGCTAAATTTTAGCCGAATATATTTTGGGTATCATTAGATGCCAAAAATAAATAAATTTTGATTTTTGAAAATTTAAGTTGAGAATTCATAATAAAATTTTATTTTGAAAATAATTCATTTTAAATAAATAAACGTTGAAATGTTTATGTTATAAAATTATGATTTTTGTGAAATATAACCGAAATGTGATTTTTGAGATAAGTAGTTGATTAATTTATAAAATGGTTTAGATTGGGATTTTTGAATTATTATAAACGGTTTATATAAAAGATTTATAAAATTGAGGTTTATAAAATAAAATATTGGAATTATAAAACAAGTTTTTATAAGTGTTAAAATGGAATATAAATGGATTTTATAAGTGAATGAAATCTATATATTTATAAGTTGTGAAGTTACAAAATGAATGGATTTTTGGTAAAATAAAATATTTATAAGTAATTAACTTATAAATTGGATTTTTTGCGTATAAATGGAATATGGATAGAATTTGTTAATAAAGTAATTTTATAAGTGAAGTTGTTATAAAATATAAATGGAATTTATAAACGTTGCTTTATAAATCCGAAATCGACTTATTTTAATAAGTTTAATTATTATAACTTATTGAAGGAAATATATCCACAATTTTGAACCGTGAATAATCCTTTAAATAAAATATGTAAAAATGATGAATTTGGTTAATGAAGTATATTCACGATTTTGGACGGTGAATAATATATTAAAGAAATATTTTGGAAAAGTTATATTTTAAATAGAATTGAAAATGATTCAAAAACGTTTTAAAATGTGTTAAGTATCGAAATCATAGATTTCAACATTTATTATTGAAATAGACGTTTTCGAGGAATAGAAGGAAATGGTGGACTATAACACTGTTGTTATAGTAAATGATTTCCGAAAGGAAAAGTTTTATATAGTATTGGGATTTATATATCTATTTTAAGTTCGAATCCCTATACTAGTGATTTTGGGTTGTTGTAACGATGTTTTATGCAACATTCATTTTGACCCAAATAAATGTGTTTAAGAGAATGTTTTTCTTATAGAATAAAATATATACTTAATTTGGATTTAAGTATATTGAATATTTTTCAAGTGTTGAAATTAAATAGATTGGTGAATTACTTATTATTAAATAAGTATGGAAATTTTTTTCCAATATGAAGTGAATGTTCTGAGATTTTATATTTTAAAGATAAATTGAAAATGAATATTAGAAATCGATTTAAAAATCGTATGTTCATAGATATTTTGGAATTGTGAATTCACTATGGAATTTATAAAAGAAAGGGAAATTTGTTTAAAAATAAACATTGATTTATTTTTGAAGTGTGGAAATTAATTTACGGTTTCGGAACGTAAATTTAATATGGTAAGGATTTATTTAATTGGTTTAAATAAACCATTTTGAAATGAAAGTTATAAGGGTGTAAATTTATTTGAAATTGGTTTTCAAATGGTTGAAGTGTGGGATATATATCTTATAAACATATTTTTGAAAATAAATAATTCGGGAAATTATTTGAAATCGGGTGATGTTGTGAATATTGATTGATAGTTAAATAACCGACTATCAAATATTGACCTTTAAATAGGTATTTGTTGTGAATTGGTTGTAATTGAATGCTACACTTATTTTTAAATTATTGCGCTCGTTTTCGGATTACCCATTCCGAATAGTGATACGACGTAATGGATAGCATTGAAGACCAGTGTTGAAGACCGGGTATTTGTGAAAACGATAGGATAACCTATCGATTGCCTCTGCACCGTTAGCTACGGTATGGAGATTTCCTTTGTGATGGGAAATTCAATTGGGATTGTGAATACCCGGATTGCAAGGGCTTCTTTGGAAGTGCCTTCGGTTCTGTTCGAACCCGGAACAGACTTGTATGGTTACATGTCTGACATTACATTTTGAGATATAAAGAAGATTTTTTTCAAATACATTTCTGTTGGTGGCGGAGAATTTATTCTCTTAGCTTAACACCCTTCTCTGAGACGTACGCGCTTAGAGGTTATGTAGTTGAAGGTTATCAGCGATATATTCCCAATTTGATAATGTGGCATGCTGATTGTTGTTGTGTGATGATTATTTATTGATCATTTGTTGATCAAAGCATGGCTTTGTGAAAAAGCGTGGCTTTGTGAAAAAACGTAGCTCTGTGACGAGACTTCATCAGACCTCACTCTCCGGAAATGGTCAAAACTGGAATATGCAGCAAGGTTATGAGGGTCGCGCCCTTTAGGGTATGTCATTTCCTTCTAGAAAGGGTGGTGTCATGGTATGGATCCCAGATACTTACTCATGTTGACACACTATATTTATTACTGTGTGATGTTGGTTATCGACCGCTCGGATAAAGGTCCAAAGGAACCGGGGGATGGCATATTCCTGTAGTAGTTACGTAGTGACAAAGGTAACCCGGCCTTGTGTTGGCAGAGAGCTGGTTAAGTTCTCGGGACGTCCCGCCAGAGGCGATCCCATGTGGCAGTAGGAAGTTCCTTAGCCTGACCATTTGTTGGAAATCCAAATAAAACAATACTCATCTTGTACGGTTTTAGTTGTAGAACCCGTCATTCACTTATGGTGGCGCCCCACTGTTTGGATGGTAGCTATGGTAGGCATAGTTCGGAATGTCTATGCTGGCTAAGATTTATATCTTTACTTTCGAAATGCTTTTATCACTATGCACTAATAATAATATCAAAAATGATTTGTTTTGCGTAGTAAGCATCTTTGACTATCATAAGGAGAAATCTCCTCCAATTCTGCGTTTGCATTGTGTGTGTGCGGGGAGGCCTTATGGTAGTTTCATTTTCCAAAAGCATTGTGGATATTTTCACTTCCCTTGTTGTTGTTGTTGTTTTAAAAGATAAATAACTGTTTTAAGTTCTCACACCAGTCCCATGACTGACCTGGAGTATATTGTTTTCCTTCATAAACTCTGGGTGCCCATAATTTTCCACACAGGCAGTCTAGAGTAAGGTTATCAGGTCATTCTGGATTCAGAAGTGCTATGGAGCTCAAATGGAGTGCTGGATGGCGAGGCGTATTACTTGTATATGATATTATCTTTCCGCTGTAAATTTTCGCTTGTAAGGACATGTTTGTATAACTGTCCATTGTCCTATAGTGTTGTATATTGTTGTTGTACACTCTGATGTGATGTAATGTAATAACTGAGATAGTTCTTTGTTTAAAAGATTATTCATTTATCTATTATACGTTGTTTCGCTGCGTTATGTGAGATTCTGATATTGTTCTATTCTGTTTCCTTATTTCTTCTATCTTTTTCTTCTACCTCTTCTTTTTAACGCTCATGGTTCGGTTTTCCGGCATTCGATTGCATGGCAGTTGATACAATGGACGTATTAATGTCGATTTTCGGAAGTCGAAGAATCGGATCTTGACACCTAAACTCCTTTAGGGTGACCCAACTAGTAACCACATGAGCGATTTTAACATGTAGTCCATTGACTAGCATAACCATCGCGGGACATGTAGGGTTAAAAGGTAATGCTTCCTTGCAGATCATAATATGACAACCCCCTATCGTGCTAGTTGTAGGGATCAAACTTGGGACATCCAATATACTAGGCGAATGCCTTATCCAACCTCGCGCTAATGCCATTGAAGAACCCGGGCAGTTTGTAGATGGTAAAATGTGTTGATTAAAGAAATCTCTAGTTGGATAATAGCGGGACTATTAAGTCTAATGGATTTCACTAAATCCAACCTAGTTTTAAATAAATTCGTATTTTTGTGATGCCCCACCCTGAGACCCACATTAACAAAGAGAATTACACGGTAATACTGTCTGTTACTGCGGAGAATAGGTCTTGTTATGAGCGACCATCCATATCTATGTCTTAAACATCTATTGAAAATATTGATTTAGTGCTCTAAAATTTTTTCCTTTCTTAAGTGGATCGACATATTCAATAAATGCGTATTATAAAACTACAGTGGCTAACGGATCTATCAAATCAAAATACAATAATAATATAGATACAACATATTACAGAACAGTAGGCAAACATATATATACACACACACACACACACATACATACACATACATCCTATACAATACAAATGATATAACAGAAGTGGTACAAGGACCATAATATATACAAAGAGTCAATACAATAAATGCATATCAGAGTCATACAAAACGGCTATAAAACTAAAAAAAGAGATAAGCTGATATCCAAAGCGGAAGCATCAAGTAAAGTCCAAATGCAGGTACCTAACTTGAAATAACTCAGTCTAACCCGAGTTTAAAATACACGAGTCGGTCTATCTAAACAAATCAGTTTACGATGATAAGTGATAATATGAGCACAAGGCAAGGTGATAATCTTCTCAGGTGAGAAGGAAAAATTCAAGAGTATACGGTTACTTCACATGGCATAACTAAGTAAGTATAGTAATTTCAAGTGATATAAGGATATCACTAAATATGAATACATCTCAAAGGTGATAAAACTTTATAACAAATCTCACGATAAAAGCACGCCTCATCTCATAAAAGTATCACAAAACATTAAATATGGTTTAGGAGAAAGACATAACTCTAAAGAGGATGAATCCCAAACCTGCCATATCGGCAACTCAAAGCAATCTCAAAGAAATCACCATCTCAAAATATGCCATAAGGCAATCAAATATAAATCTCCAACATATGAGAATATAATCCCAAATAAACGCCAAAAGGCAAATCTCATATAATAACGCCAATAGGCAAATCTCAAATAATACGCCAAAAGGAAAATCTTCTATAATAACGCCAATAGGAAAATCTCAAGCAATACGCCGAAAACACAAATCTCAAATAACACCAAGTGTTAACAAACCCAAATCTCAAATATAGAACTCGATAAGAAGTTCAATTTCCAAAAGATGTAATTGCCATATATAATATCTCGAATGGCTCAAATGGGCAATAATGTAAAAAGGTGATACACTTGGAAAATAGTAAAGAAATCGATGAAATCATCTCAAAGATATAGTACGTGTTTATGGTTGAAGCCCACCAAGTATTGTTCTCTCAAAATAAGGCACCATGTCTCTAAGACAAACGTCCCGAAGGACAACATCCCAAAGGACAAATAAATACGTCTCTTAGACAAACATCTCCAAGGACAAAACGTCACAATGGACAAATATGTCTCTTAGACAAACGTCTCGAAGGACAAATGATCTGAAGGTCCAGTACTGGCAAATACGTCTCTTAGACAAATGTGTCACAAACTTTTGGATAGGAACCCAAACAGTGTTAATGTGCATCCCATACCACACGTTCGTACTAAACAGTTCACTAACAGCTAGTAAATTTCACACTCAAAGAAGTAAAAAGTTTACCACATCTCATTGGTAAACTCGACCCGAAGGCCAGAACGATCAAACAGACAAGTCAGGAATTGACCGATAAGATAAATGCACGTGTCCCATACCACATGTTTTACCAAACCATTTAATTCTCCTTCTCATTCACTTGTATAGTGAAAAAACGTATATTATATATATAAATAATTTACTTGAGAAAACAAGCTTTTAAAACCAATTTTCAAAATCAATTTTGAAAGACATATTTTAAAATTCTCTTATTATCGAGAATAAATATATTTATATTTTAAAATACTTTAAAAATATCATATAATAATAATTTAAAATGCCCTTTTATTTTAAAAATTATTTCAAAGCATTTTGGAAAAATCCGTGCTCGAAAACAATGAAAAACAAAGAAAATACCTCAAAACCGATAACTCGAATTCAATTCGAATTCAATTAATATTCAACTCAAACTCAATTCAAATTTGAATTTCAAATTCTCAAAACATAGCTAGCTTATTGGTAGGCATCGTAGCTCTCAAAACATCATCAAAATCCAACAAGATGGAGCGCGAAACTAGCTAGAAGCAACTCGAAAACAAAGGAGCAACACAGAAAAAGAAAGGCAAACAATTACCCCCATCGGCCAACCGCCAGGTGGACCTCTCAACTCCGTAGGTCGACCGTACGGTCGACCTAGGTAGCTTTCTCACGTGAATTCGATTTCCAGCGTGAACTGATTTCACAGCAGAAGTTTAACATAGCATATGAGTGAATTTTGCAACCAAAGTTTCCAGGCACATAGAAAAACACATAAAATACAAATTAAAGAAATTTCGATAGCATTTCATTACCAAAATTGAAAGTTATAGTTGCTTAAGGTAGGGACTCAGATCAGATTTCATAGAGGTATGAAACAAAAAACAGTAAACGATTACAGAGCAGAAATTTGCACAAAATACTGCTCTTTGAGCATTGCATTAGCTAGAGATTATGAGATTTAACTCACCTTTCTAATTATCAAACCTTGGATTTATGCTAAAAGATTGAAGCTTTGAGGAGGAAACGACTTCAACTATAAAACTTCAATAAACAGATATGCAAGAAAAACAAATACTGTAAATTAGAAAATCTTCTCTGAAATTAGAAATTAGATGAAACTACATGGTTTGGAGTTGGATTACCTATTGATTTATTCTCTAGATCGCAAAAGACTTTAATTTTATGAATTACATGAAGAAATTGGTTTGAGTTTGCAATTTGGTGAAGAGGGGTTTGTACTTTCTTGTTTACTGGTTTATGAGAAGGAGGAAGACAATGCAAATGAACGTATAGTAAGTAATTTCCTCTTTTCTTAATCGGGCTATGAATATTAATGGGCATGGACCTAAAAATTAAAAGTAAATAACACGGCTTATGTTAAATAATCAACACTTATATTATAAAGGCTTCATATTTACACTAATTACCAAAATAAAAATGTATTTTCTTCATATTTTTACATAAAAAAATTTGTAGACTTAAACACTTACAAAATAAACATTTTCCACCATATGAAAGTTAAACTTATATTTTTAAAACATTATTATTATTAAAATCCTTTATTTCACAATAATACCTAATTTTCATCAAGTAAATGTAAAAGTCTACATTTTTAACTTCTAAAATTCAATAAAATTATTTTCTTACTTAGAAAAAAAATATCACAAACCATTTTATACTCAAATTTATTATTAAAACTCATTTTTACTCCAAATTCCATCTTTTTATTTAATTAAACACCTTTTAAAATCAAATCTTCCTTTAAAAATTATTAAAAGATGCTACAATAATTATTACAACTACTACAATTTCTCTAAAGCAAGGTCATTTCCCATTTATTATCACTCTAACCAAATAAAATAAAGTTTGGAATTTTATTTTCACATTTTTAATTCCAAAATTCATTGTTTATTCCAAATAAACAATTTAAAATCTCTAATTTTAAATTAAATTACAATATTAATTTATAATTGCCATTATGATTTAATATTAACAAGTAATCTCCAAAGCAGGGTTGTTACAGATTCCCCCTTAACAGAATTTCGTCCTCGCAATTTCTAAAGAAGTGTTTATATTCAACTCGTTTATTTCACCAATCAAAAGAAAAATAGACAAGCTTGAGCTTAAAATTTCTCACCCTCAAAAAAATGATAGAAAACCAAGAAAAGATTACACGATTATTTCTATGGTTTCGCAAGTGGAATTACTGGGATTTGTGGACCATCGAATTTCTACGAGCAATACATCCCTATTCGAAGGTGTTTCACCTTCGAAGCAAAACACGGATAGGATGTTACACAATAGATAAATCAGTTGAGATGATTCCTAAAAAGCTTCATGAATAGAGTCGAGATTTAATCACAACTTTATCCCAAACTCCAACCCACATGATGATAATCGATACGACTTTCTGTAGAGCACTACGAAGGGAGTCATACCGACATTAGATTGACAACTATTAAGGAAACAAAACCCAATAAGAGGTATGTGGTTTTCCCCAAATACCACCAAACTCATACGATTGCATAAATGCAAGTCGTAAAATAATTGTACAGAGGCAAGTTAAGACTCAAGGAATAGATTTTTAAACTCTCTTTTACTAATCAAATATTCTTAAATTTTTCCAAACCATTATCTTGTAGATTTAAAATTCTCATTTTTCAACACTTGAAAATTTCCAAAGCTTCTTATTTAGATTTTAAATTTGAATTCATTACTCTCCATTAGAGTAAATAAAGTTTAGGTTGTTTATTCTCTATTTCTTTCATAGCTATTCCCTAGTTTGCAACATATATTATTATTATTTTTCAATTTGCTTCTCAAATTTCCTAAGTGATAAAAATTTTCGAAAAAATTGGCAGAGTCTCCTTTGAATGGAGGGCCATATACAATATTACAAAAATGATTTATATAATATACATCAACCATTAGGTCGAAAACACAAAATATACAATCATTTAACTCTTAAAATTAATCTGAAGACATACCTTTCTTTTTAGCATTTTAAACGAGTTTGCACAATCTTATATATAATCTTTTTTCTCAAAATATAGTCTAGCTATCCTCTTTTCACTTGTACTTAACTCAAATAGATGATATTTGTTCATGTTCATAAATAATAAGTACTACACTTAATTATTAAGGGAAAATGGATCAATTTCATTTCATACCTGCTGTAAATAAGACATGTTTTGACCCAGCAACAACCAAATTTGAAAATTTTTATGAAGTGAGATTATTCTACTCAGTCTAACTTTTCCAGCAATGCAAAGATCATCAAAATCTAATTTACGGTTTGAAAGTTATGTTAAATTTACTTTCAGCTTAAATCTTAGAGAATTTTGTAGTAGGGCAGAAATGTCTATCCACTTTCAAACCTATTTTAAACCAAATCAAATTCAAAATCTTCCAAAGTGGTAAAAAGAAAATTTATAGATTATTGAAAGCTCTTTCATTTACATAAAGATTGAACTCGTTTGGAGTTATAAATCTCAAGTTATCGCTGTTTTAGTGCAGCATTTTTCCAAACAAAATTTCAACTTTTAAATCAATGTAAAATTTGAAATTTACCTAAACCATTTTAATCTCAAACTACATTTTCAAAGAAGCTTTTTTCTAAATCATTTATTAAATGATTTTGTTTTTCCTCGAAAAGCTAAGGCATACAAAATTATGGTCAACTTTATGTAATCATCATAAAACATTTTACTAAGCGAAAATATTTTCATTACTTTCCAATATCTAATCTTTAAAACAATTAACAAAGAAAACTCATTTTCGAAGAGACAACTAATCTCTTCCATTATAAAAAGATGATTATTGATTATCCATATAATAAATTTTGGAACATATATATATATATATATATATATATATATATATATATATATATATATATATATATATATATATATAAAGTTTAAAATCATTCTCATAATTAAAATGATTACACTACATAAATGGTTCATTTATTAAAGCAATTCAAATTCACATTTTCACTCGTCATAAAAATTAAATTTCCATCTAATTATCAACATAAAACTAATTAAAGTTGATAATTAATTAAAACATTTTTTCAAAAGAATTTTACAAATTCACACCAACCAATTTTTAATACAACCAAAATTTAAAACAAAACTTGCTCACAACTTCATGCTAGAAGTTTAAAATTAGCATAGTTTTATATCTATCCTCTACTATTACTCAAATAACAAAGTTTCAAAACAAATTTTATAGTCATCATTAATAGCTTGTACTAAAATATTTAATTGGTATTTTAGTTTTTCAAACCAAAGTATTTATTTATCTTAAATACATTATTTTATTAATCAAAGCATCATATGATATTTTCTTCTAATTAAGACATCCCCTTAATTAGAATTATTCACTTTACTTACCCAAATTACCATGTTCAATTTCTCAAATTCCAAATAATGTAAGGGTAATTCCTCGATATTGATTTATAGTGAATGACCCCATTGATTGGCTGTAGAGTTGATCAAATAATCAAAACTGCCTCGCCACTCATCCAACACTCACTATGGTTCAATGGCTTCATTAAAAAATTAAAATAAACATTAGTACTCTACCATATTAATTATTTCCAAACTTTACTTATTAAAATTCAATTTACCGTGTTTGACTGTTTCATCACAGCGTTTAGGAAATCCCAATCGATAACGTTGGCCAAACACATCGACCAGAATTCATAAAGCACTGGACAGACAACTCAACAAAAAAAATTCATTTTCTTTGAAAAGAAATACCTCATATATAATCCTCAAAATATTATCTGTTTTTCCAAAAAAAATACAATTTCTCTGAGAAACATGTCTTTGATTTTTGAAAAAAATTGAAAACATAATTTATTACTTATTCTCAAAACCAAGGAATACAAATTGAGCTCATTGAGATAGTCCTAGAATACTCGATCCTCAAGATTGATGGAATGGACTAGAGTGTTCATTATTCCGAACGGTATAATGAACCACTCACAAGACTCATAAAGAGTGCAGAATGCGGTAAGAGTAACGCTATCCCCCACGACTCGTAGCTCATGAAAAAACGATGTAGGGTCAAGCTGAGGAATGACCCTAAACCATTCAATATATTAATAGAAATCGATAAGATATAAAAGTAATGGCAAGATATCTTCTTGAATGAGGAAACGCTACACTCACGACACATTATTACTTCGGATGAAGTAATATCACAAAGTATACCAACAATTGAGATATCCACTTTTAGGATACTCAAAAGAGGTAAGAATGGCAATGCCAATTAAATTCAATAAATCACCTCATTTCCTTAGTGGATATCCTCATGGAAGGATGAACGAAAGGCTAAGAACTGGGAATGATGTCAATATAACACTCGATTGCCTGATTGGGTGATATACCCAAAACATACTCACAGAAATCAACAGAGTCATAGTGACTGGAATTTGAGATATATCATCAACGTCTCGAAATTCAAGAGTGAATACATAGACTTCGAAATCATCATTAACATTTCAAAGAACAAGAAACAACGAATCAGCCGAACTAGGATACTTAATATAGGGTCCTTCTATTCACAAAATGTAGCTTGATAATAGGCAAGCCACTTCATCTCAAACACTTCAAACTCTACATAGAAAATGTCATACTAGTTTAAACAAAAAGATAAGCTATAAGCAACAATCCCAAATCCTCATACATCAAGCCAAATATTGCGGATCCCTCTATAGGATTTGCAATCCTCATAAAAGATCAAGACAAGAACATCCAAAAGCATCAACAAACTCCTCCGATATGGATGGATGTCAAGCACCTATATTGAAGAGGACTCGAATAAAACAATCATGATTAGGATTACTCCTAAGATTAGATGTCATCAATTCAATTTTTGGAGTACCATGGAATAAAAATATTCCTAGACATAGCCCAAACTTCTATCTCAAAGGACACGATGATTAAGTGATTTATAACACATGTATTATACTTTGATGTACCGTAATATATGTTTATGTTCTGTATTTATCATATTTTGTTTTCTAAACTTAGCTTTGATAGCAAGCTGTAACACCCCATCCCAAAACCCACATTAACAAAGAGAATTACAAGTTAATATTGCCTGCTAATGCTGAGAATAGGGATGGCTGGAAGCGACCAGCGATAGCTTTGTCTTAAACATCTATTGAGTATGTCGATTTAGTGCTCTAATTTTTTTTTCCATACTCAATTGGATCAACATATTCAATAAATAATTAATACAAAACTACAGTGGCTAACGGATCTATTAGAACAAAATACAATAATATAGATACAACATATCACAGAACAGTAGCCAAACATATATATACACACATATACACAGATGCATCCCATACAATACAAATGATACAACAGAGTGGTACAAGGACCATAATATATACAATGAGTCCATACAATAAATACATATCAAAGTCATACAAAACGACTATAAAACTACAAAAAGAGATGAGCTAATAACTCGGTTTGACCCGACTATAAAATAAGTGGGGCGGTCTAGCTAAGCAAATCAGTTTATAAAGATAAGTGATAATATGAGCATAAGGCAAGGTGATAATCTTCCCAAGCTCAAGTAATACGCCAAAAGGCAAAGCTCCTATAATAACGCCAACAGGCAAATCTCAAATAATACGCTAAAAAGGCAAATCTCAAATAACGCCAGGTGTTGGCGAACCCAAATCCCAAATATAGAACTCGATAAGAAGTTCAATTTCCAAAGATGTAATCGCCATATATAATATCTCGAATGGCTCAAATGGTTAATAATGTAAAAAGGCGATACACTTGGAAAATCACAAAGAAATCAATGAAATCATCTCAAAAATATAGCACGTATTTATGGCCGAAGCCCATCAAGTACTGTTCTCTCAAAATAAGGTGTGACATCTCTTAGACAAATGTCCCGCAGGACAACCTCTCGAAGGACAAATAAATACGTCTCTTAGACAAACATTCCGAAGGACAAATATATCACAATGGACAAATACCACTCCCAGACAAACGTCCCGAAGGACAAATGACCCGAAGGTCCAGTACTGGCAAATACGTCTCTCAGACAAATGTGTCACAAACTTTTGGATAGGAACCCGAACAGTGTTAATGTGTGTCGCATACCACATGTTCGTACTAAATGGTTTACTAACCGCTAGTAAATTTCACACTCAAAGCAGTAAAAAGTTTACCTCATTTCGTCGGTAAATTCGACCCGAAAGTCAAAACGATAAAATAGACAAATCGGGAATTAATCGATAAGACGCACGTGTCCCATGTCACGTGGTTTACCAAACTGTTTAATTTTCCTTCTCATTCGCTCAAATAGTGCAAAAATGTGTATTATATATATAAAATAATTTACTTGAGAAAACAAGCTTTTAAAACCAATTTTCGAAATCAATTTTGAAAGCCATATTTGAAAATTCTCTTACTATCGAGAATAAATAGATTTTATATTTGAAAATACTTTAAAAATATCATATAACAATAATTTAAAATGCCCATTTATATTAAAAATTATTTCAAAGCAGTTTGGAAAAATTCGTGCTCGAAAACAATGAAAAAAAAAGAAAATACCTCAAAACTGATAACTTAAATTCAATTAAAATTCAACTCAAACTCAATACAAATTTGAATTTCAAATCCTCAAAACTTATATTTCCTATTGACAAGCATCATAGCTCTCAAAACATCATGAAAACATCATCAAAATCCAACAGGATAGAGAGCAACACAAGCTAGAAGTAACCCGGAAACAAAGGTGCGTCACAGGAAAAAGCAGGGAAAACAAATGCCCCCGTTGGTTGACCGCCAGGTCGCCTGGTCGACCTAGCGGTTGACCTAGGTAGCCTTCTCACGCGAATTTGATTTCCAACATGAACTGATTTTCAAGTAGAAGTTTAACATAGCATACGAGTGAATTTTGCAACCAAATTTTGCAAGTATATAGAACAACACATAAACTACAAATTGAAGAAAGTCCTGCAGTATTTCGTTACCGAAATTGAAAGTTACGATTGCCCAAAGTAGGCACTTAGATCAGAGTTCACAGAGGTAAGAAACAGAAAATAGTAAATTATTACAGAGCAGAAATTTGCACAGAATACTGTTCTTTAAGCATTGCATTAGCTAGAGATTGTGAGATTTAACTCATTTTGCTATTAGAGATGATCAAACCATGGATTTATGCTAAAAGATTGAAGCTTTGAGAAGGAAACGACTTCAAAAACTTGTAAAAGTTCAATAACCAGACATGCAAGAAGAAAAAATACTATAAATTAGAAAAGCTTCTTTGAAATTAGAAATTAGATGATACTACATGATTTGGGGTTGAATTTCCTGTTGATTTATTCTCTAGATTGCAAAAGATTGTAATTTGATGAATTTACTTGAAGAAAATGGTTTGAGTTTGCAATTTGGTGAAGAGGGGTTTCTACTCTCTTGTTTACTGAATTTTGAGAAGGAGGAAGACAATGCAAATGAACGTATAGTAAGTAATTTCCTCCTTTTCTGAATCAAGCTATGAAAACTAATGGGCATAGACCCAAAAATTAAAAGAAAATAATATGGCTTATGTTAAATAATCAACACTTATATTATAAAGGCTTCATATTTACACTAATTATATAAAAAAAACTGCATTTTCTTCATATTTTTACATAAGGAAAATATGTAGACTTAAACATTTACAAAATAAAAAAATTCCACCATAAAAAAGATAAATTTATATTTTTAAAACATTATTATTATTAAAATCCTTTATTTCACAAGAATACACAATTTGCACCAAGTAAATGTATACCTTGCAACTATGGAACAAAGTTCATGGAGGTTGCGGGTTCGAGTCCCGCAGCTGAGATATGTTTCCCTTAAGGCCTTGAGTGGTCTATCCTCAACAAAGCCGAAAATGGTAGAGGATTAATGCTCTTGGCTGGATAGGCTAAAAAAGGGGGTCAGTGTGGCGGACAGCTGTATCCCCTAGCTCTACTCTCTGGGGTAGGGTTTTAAGAAATGTAAAAGTCTACATTTTTAACTTCTAAAATTCAACAAAAATTATTTTCTTACTCAGAAAAAAAATATTACAAACCATTTTAAACTCAAATTTATAAGTAATACTCATTTTTATACCAAATTCCATCTTTTTTATTTAATTAAACACCTTTTAAAACCAAATACTTCTTTAAAAATAATTAAAAGAAGCAAAAGGACAATAATTAATATAATTATTGCATTTTTTCTAAAGTAAGGTCACTTTCCATTTATTATCACTCTAACCAAATAAAATAAAGTTTGAAATTTTATTTTCTCATTTTTGATTTCAAAATTCATTGTTTATTCCAAATAAACATTTTAAAATCTCTAGTTTTAATTTAAATCACAATATTAAATTACAATTACCATTATAATTTAAAATTGACAAGTAATCTCCAAACAAGGGGTTTTTTACAATTTTATTCAATTTTAATTTTATATTTTTGAATAATATATTAGCATATCAGTTAAATGAATAATTAGGGAATGCATTATTTATACATTCAACATACAAGAACATGAATAATCTAGAATAACCGTGTGTATAACTATACACACACATATATTTAGATATTGGGATTTTTATGTATTGTATATACACATACATTATAATTATATATACATATATGTAATGTAACAAACTCACATGCATTTCAAAAATATAAATATTAAGCATATACATATGTTTGAATATGCTACAATACATGTATATAGTATATATAAACATATTGATAGTAGGCCCGAACAAAGATAAATTTAGGTAGGCAATTGAAAAAATTTAGAGTTATAAGCATGGGCCATGGGCTTGGCTTTTGGGAAAAAAAACCTGGCTATAACTTAGTAACAACATAATTCCAGACATGAACCTACACCAACTAAACATTGGAACATAAGCTCTACCGTTAACCTGCACAATACTTTGCATTCATTCAGTGAAGTTAAATTGCCTACTATTATTGAAACAAGAATTAAAATTTTTGGGCCTCATCTTCAATATAGACAACGGTTCATCATTCGATTAACCCGAGCCCGGGTCCAACCCTGACTAATAGAAAACTATATATTTGTATATGTATGTGTATATATATATATGAGTATGAAAATAATTCTCAAACTTGATATTTAAAAATAAAAATGAATTTTATGAAATATTAGTTATTATTTTATTTATTATATAGGGTATATTTAGTAAAGTGAAGTAGCCTCTAGAATTGTTCGAGGTTTTGTTAGAATTTATCAGGTGCATATATAAAAGTTATATACGTATCTCGGTATACGATATCGATAATGATTTAAATTGGATTTAAATTAAATAAATTATTAATTAGCTTGGTAGGTTTTTGGACTACCATGGATCCATGTTTTAGCATTCCTAAAGAGGGGTAAGAAGGGATTAATATTTAAGAGAAAAATATGTGTATATTTTGTCTCTAACTTGCAATATAAATTTTGAATCAAAGGCTCCTCTTTCTTTTAATCGTTGCTTGCTCCTCTTCCACCTCTGACTGAAAATAAAAGATCCCAAACCCACCTCAATTTCTACTTCATTCGGCTCCAAATCAATTTATAATAGTTCCAATGTTTGTAAGCCGGTCTATTGCAACGAAGGGTGTAGATTGAGAGATTAAAGGAAACTGCTTGGATTATCGTGTGAATTATAGGCCACATCTTATTAAGTGCATCCCTGATTATAGTTTAATATATATGATATGTACGAAGTTGACGGTGTTTTTGTGCTTAATTGTCATCAGTTGTATATATATGTTGTTGTCATAAAGAATCATACATTCATTATCTAAGAATAGTTAATCATTTAGTTCATTGAATTTGTTAAGATGATTAATAAACAAATACCGATTCGTTTATATACGTATGAATAAATTCGGCCTATAAGTATTAAACTACATTTATGTGAACTTAATTTGTAAATCATATTTCAAAATAATGTTTTAATTAACTCTTATGTGTGTGTGTGCGAGCGTGTGTATACGTGAGTGTGTGTTAAATTGAACTAATTAATATAAATATATATTTTACAAGTCTATATACTAGACAATAAAAAAACTATTCAAATTATTATATAACTGGTTTTAATATTCAATTCTATTTCCCAGTCGATTTCATAGTCCTAGAGACTGCACCTGTCTCAAATCCCAATAGTCAGATTCCTTTGATATTAGGTCGTCCATTTTTAGCAACATCAAATTCTATCATAAATTGTAGGAATGGTCAACTCCGACTTTCCTTTGGGCACCTAACCATTGAACTAAATATCTTCAATCTTAACAGACAACCAAGGGATTTTGAAACAGAAGAGGTTGACATGATCCAAACAATTGTAGAAAATGATTTTAGTGATATTACGGAGTCTCTTAACATGTGCCTAGATCATTTTAATTCCAATTTAAATGAAGATGAATACATTTATGAATTAAATGATATGCTATGCTCTTTTCATAATTCACTAGAATTCAATCAGTTGATGTCTACTGAAGCCTCAAAAGAAGTACGCCCTAAATTAGACCTCAAACCTCTTCCAAATGATCTTAAGTATGTAAACTTAGATTCTTCGGAAAAATTCCCTGTAATCTTGGCATCCGATCTCATTAAGGACCTAGAAGAACAACTTTTGAAAATTTTAAGGGAAAATAAAGAGGCAGTAGGATGGGTAATCGCTGACATTAAGGGAATTAGTCCATTAATTATTGAACATCGAATACATTTAGTCGACGAGGCTAAACCCACTCGCGAAGCTCAAAGGCGATTAAACCCTAATATGAGAGAAGTGGTAAAGGAAGAAATTATTAAATGTTTAGACAATAACATTATCTACCCTATCTCTGACAGTACTTGGGTAAGTCCGGTACAAGTTGTACCAAAGAAGTCTGGAATCACTGTGACAACAAATGAGAATAACGAACTTGTCCGACAAAGGTCAAAACAAAATGGCGCATTTGCATCGACTATCGAAAACTCAATGCAGCAACGAGAAAAGATCATTTTCCCCTCCCTTTCATTGATCAGATGCTCGAACGCTTAGCCGGTCATGAATATTATTGTTTCCTTGATGGTTACTCTGGCTATAATCAAATTCCCATTGCGTTAGAGGACCAACATAAAACAACATTCACATGTCCCTTCGGAACTTTCGCTTATCGTCGCATGCCCTTCGGTCTTTGTAATGCTCCTGCTACCTTTCAAAGATGTATGATGAGTATATTTTCTGATATGGTGGAGGATTTCTTAGAAATATTCATGGACGATTTTTCAATCTATGGGTCATCTTTTGATCAATGCCTCCTTCGTTTAGAACGTGTCTTAAAGCGATGTAAGGAGAAATCACTTGTTCTTAATTGGGAAAAATGTCATTTTATGGTTAAGCGAGGAATAGTCTTAGGTCATGTTGTCTCTAAAAATGGCCTAGAAGTTGACAAATCTAAAGTTGGTCTTATTGTGGGCCTTCCTCCTCCACGGTCCGTAAAGGACATTCGCTCATTTCTCGGCCATGCGGGATTCTATAGGAGGTTCATTAAAGATTTTTCAAAAATTTCAAAACCTCTTTCGAATCTTCTGGCTAAAGACGTTAAATTTGAATTTTCCAATGAATGTGAAACGTCTTTTGAAACCGTCAAATCGATCTTGACCACTGCACCTATCATCCAACCTCCAAATTGGACTTTGCCTTTCGAATTAATGTGCGACGCTTCTGATTATGCCATTGGAACCATCTTAGGTCAACGAATCGATAAACTTCCTCGAGTCATCTATTATGCTAGCAAAACTCTTAATGAAGCTCAATTGAATTACTCAACCATAGAAAAAGAGTTTTTAGCAGTTATCTTTGCCCTCGATAAGTTTAGATCATATCTCATAGGTTCTAAGGTCATAGTTTACACCGATCATGCCGCCTTGCGGCATTTACTCACGAAAAAGGATACCAAACCCCTCTTAATCCGTTGGATTCTCCTTCTTCAAGAGTTTGACCTAGAAATACGAGATAAAAAGGGTTCTGAAAATGTCGTAGCTGACCATCTTTCTCGTATAGTGCATGAAAACTATGATAACTCTCAAATCAACGATCATTTTCCCGATGAACAAATTCTTTCATTCTCTAGTGCACCATGGTATGCGGACATTGTAAATTATCTTGTCACAAATGAAACACCTTCCTATTGGTCAAAACAAGATAAACAAAAATTTCTCTCCAATGTTCGAAACTTTTACTGGGACGATCCTTATCTTTTCAAATATTGCACCGATCAAATCATTCGCAGATGTGTCCCAGAACATGAATTCCATAGCATCCTCTCCTTTTCACATAATCAAGCATGCGGAGGACATTTTGGAGCAAAGAAAACTGCTGCCAAGGTGTTACAGTGCGGTTTTTATTGGCCTTCTCTTTTTCGTGATGCCCACGAATTTTGCTCCAAATGCGCTAGATGTCAACAAACAGGTCGTATTTCCAAACGTGACATGATGCCCCTAAATCCGATCCTTGTCATCGAAATTTTTTATGTTTGGGGCATCGATTTCATGGGTCCTTTTCCTAATTCTTTTGGAAATCTCTACATCCTACTTGCAGTAGATTACGTGTCTAAATGGGTTGAGGCCATTCCTACCAAAACGAATGACAATAAAGTTGTTGTCAAATTTTTGAAAGAAAACATATTTTCCCGTTTTGGCACACCTCGAGCCATTATAAGTGATAACGGTTCTCATTTTTCTAATCGTGCTTTTGAATCTCTTCTTAAGAAATATTCTATCACTCATAAACTATCTACTCCATATCATCCACAGACCAACGGTCAAGTCGAGATTTCCAATAGACAAATTAAACAAATTCTTGAAAAGACGATTAACTCCAACAGAAAAGATTGGTCATCTAAATTGATAGACGCCCTTTGGGCATTTCGCACAGCTTATAAAACCAATCTAGGAATGTCACCATACCGATTAGTCTTTGGAAAAGCATGCCATTTACCCGTTGAGCTCGAGCACCGCGCACTTTGGGCAATCAAATACCTTAATTTTGACATAGAAAAAGCCGGATCGCATCGTAAATTACAATTGTCAGAATTAGAAGAACTAAGAAATGAAGCGTACGAAAATGCAAAGATTTATAAAGAGAAAACCGAATTCTATCATGATAAATCCATACTTCGTAAGACATTCGAAGTAGGTCAGAAAGTTCTCTTATATAATTCCAGACTTCATTTATTTCTGGGAAAATTGAGATCCCGTTGGACAGGTACATATATTGTGGAAACAGTATACCCTTATGGCGCAGTTGAAATTGAAAATCCTAGGGACGGTTCCATTTCAAAGGTCAATGGGCAACGCTTGAAGCCATTTCTAGAGTTTGAACAGCACGAGGACGATGAGTTCGTGGATCTTCACGAACCTAGCTATTCGGCATGAGCCGCTCACTATCTTTCATATATCAGGTTGTAGTTTTTTAGTTTTTTTTTCTTCTATTTTGCATTTGCATTCTATTTGACAGTTGGGACACTGTCTCATTCCAGTGTGGGGGGGACGCATATCTCATTCTGTTTGTTCATATTTCATAGTGTAGCATCATTTTTTTTTAAAAAAAATGATCATCTCATTATTTGTTTTCAAATTTCCTTTCAATTTTTTTTCATTTCCCAATATTTTTAGGACTTCGATTTATTTTTAATTAGTCAAGACAAAGTAAGTAAGCAGTTGAAGTCAATTGATGAAGATTTTTGTGAATCGCTAATTTCAAATGTAAAATATAATGAAAAGTTGAATTACAAGAGATAATAGTGAGGTTAGTATATAGGGGGATTCATAGGTGATGGTTATGAAATCTTTTCTAAACTGTAGTCTTTGTTTAAAAAAAATGGCAGATTTAAAGTACATGCATTGACATCTCAAATCATTAAAGTTAAGTGGTGCTAAGTTGATTTGCATAACACTCTTTAGCTCTTCTCAAAAAAAAAACTAATAAGAAACACCTACCGTCGATGGGTGTGCACACTTGTGAAAGTGTGTGCACTCGCCACGCTCTATACTCTTCTCACGTAAGCCCGCAAGGCAGTGCATGGATGGTATATCTGGCCTCAGCATTTTGAGTTAGGTGTATAAATAATTAAATAAACAATCACCTAAGGATTACCGACCTTTTTTGACATAGTCAGTGTCGGTTTGCACAATCCGCCAAACTCTGTCCCAACTCTCACGTAAGCCCGCGAGGCAGTGCATGGGTGGTATACCTTGGTCCAAAGGATAGGTGTAAAAAAAAAGAGAAGAAGAAAAAAAAAACTAGTAAAGAGAGACTAGGCTTTGAAACCCAAACACTTCTTGACTTTGTTGATTTGGCTTGGTATACAAATGGAAATGAAAAAATACCATTTTGAAAAAAACTGTGATCAACAGTGAAGAATTTATTTCATGGCTGCACTATGTTATTGACCGAAACAACTGGCCAAACTAGAATCTAATGTATGAAAACTTGAGTTACATTGAAATTTGTGATTAGTGAGGAACCAAAAATTTGAAGAAGTTGACTAAAAACTGATATACATTATTTTGTTGCAACTATTTTGAAGTAAATCGAGTCTCCATTTGTGTAGAATTTTGCATTCATGTAGTACATTAGAATCATCACATACTGCATTTGGATTTTGTGGGTAGTATCCGCTGAAAACCCTCACGAGACACCACTCGTCCTACTAGGGACACCTAGAGGTTTAACGGCTTGTTGCATACGCTCAATGCAATCGTGTTTCCTACGAAAAAGGATTTAGTTAGTTTTTATTTTCTTCTTTATTCGAGGACGAATAAAGTTCAAGTGTGGGGGTATTTGATGAACATATTTTTCTGCATTTTAAACCATTTGTTTCATATATTTTTATTTTAATAAAGTGGTATTATACGGGTATTTTTTTGTGGTTTTGCAGATTATAGATTCCAAAGTGCAACATTTTGAATACCGTCGAAGAGAAAGTACATATCGTTCATGAAGAAATGCATCTCACGTCACCAACATGTGTACTATTCATGCAAGAAATCAATTGCAAATATTGAAAATACACATTCAAAGTTTGACTTGAAAATCTCTCAAAGCAAGGCCACTTGTTAATCAAATAACAAAGCAAAGACCAATTCAAAGTGAGGTGGCCTTATTTTTCTCCTAATATCAAGCAAATGGACCTAAATAATCGGGTTATTTGTGGAGGCTGAAGTCTTTAAATAGAGAGAGGAATGCAAATGGAAAATCATCTCTTACCTCATCACTTTTCTTCAAGTTTAGATTTAAATTCAGCACTGTTTTTATTTTCGAACAGAATACGTAGGATTGTTGATTAGATTTAGCAATTTATTTATTCTTGTTCTTAGTTATTTTCTGCACTCTTTTCAGTTAGTTAATAATTATTTCAGTTGTTTGCTCCGTTATCTTCTTTTTCGCAATTTCAATTTCTGTTCTGATTTTTTTACAATTCTATATTTTGGTTGCAATTTCGATTAGTTTCGAAAACGATTCGGAGTATATTATTGTTTTTATTTTCTGTTCAAAATTCACCGTCGAATTCGTTTAACACGCCTAAGATTTAACTATGGATTTTAATTGTTTTAAAATACAATTCCCTGTGTTCGACCTGCATACTACACGCCTGTGCGCTTGCAGAATTTATTAAAATTTATGCTTTTCTAATTAATAGAAAAGTCGCAACAATAATAAGTAACATATTTTTATGAGTTAAACCTTGATAATTTAATTACATTGGCATGAAATAAAAGATACGACTTGCTTAACATATAGCATGATAAATAAAAAATGTAGGAGATCTAAAATGATGATGAACTTGAAGAAGAGTTCCCTCCAAACTTCGTATCACTTTTCCACAAAAGACTGTCAATCTTATTTAAAATTTTCGAGAACTTTTTACTCATAAATATCTTCAATTCTTTTGATTGGTGAGTAGCTTTTCTTGATTCTTAATAGTATTTGCATTTGTTTTCCTATTTGTGCTTTCAAAACTTTCAAGAGAAGTGTCAGTCTCTTCCCTTTCTTCTTCTTCCTCTTATTTGATTTCCATCCCTTAAGCCTTATCTTCTTAAATTTCTTCTTCCTACTCTCTTGCCAATATCTCCTCTTTTGGTAAGATTTCATATGATTCAAACCTAAAGGGATTATGCATAAGAGAGATGTTTTCTTATCAAAAACTTTTAGCTTAGCAAGAGGATCTTCTCTCACATAACCTCCAAAATAATTAAAAATTCTTATTAAGTACACATCATAATAAAGTTTATTTTCATGAAAAGAAAATTTCTTAGCTGAAAATATGATAAAATAGCTTATGCCTAATTTATATTACTTTTAGCAAACAGAGCAAAAGGTGCTTTAGATTTTTTTTGTAGGATCGTTGTAATTTCCATTCTTGGCGTAATGCTTTGTTGTAATATTTTATTTTCTTCCAAACTTCCTACTTGTGAGCAATTTTGGACCAGGGTAGCCCAAACCTTGGGCTGGGCTTGATTAGCCTAGCCCTAGGCCTTAGATTTTGCCTTTGAATTCCATCTGAATATCATCTTCAAATAATTATTAATTACTTCACCTTATTATAGTTGATTTCAATGCTTTGGAAATCTTGTCCTTTACAGTTGCGACCAAATATTTCGCCAGTCAAAGAATTATTTAAAACAATAAGAGTGCATTTAACACTACTCTAAACCTTTCCTTTTTTCCTTCATAAAACTTTCCATTCATTGCATAAAACATTTTCACCAACTCAGAATAATAAACAAGTTCATTTTGAGAGAGATTTCTTGAACCAAAAATACAATTTTCTAAATAAGAATTTGTAAATCATAAGAATAAAAATCAAATTAACAGATATACCTAAAAATATATTAACATGCTTAGCATATTATACATAAGCATCCATGAAATCTTTATCGTTATGGGCCAACTATTTACTTTGGTTAAGAGCCTAGAAATTTTGGATGAAGTTGAATGAGAAGTATAAATGATAAGTAATTTTTGAAGAGAGAGAGACTAATGAAGATTTATGTTTAAATTTTGAAAATGAGTATTGTAATGATGACTGAATGAAATAATGTGAATAAATAATAATAGCTACGCGACAACCTAGAAAGTGTTGAATTGAATTTTGAAATTGATGAAAATGAGAGAGAAGTTAAAAAGTTTGAATTTTGAAAAGATTCTTCGAAATAGATCAGCATAGGTCATCATACCCCCGCGCATATGTCGACATACATATGGAAAATTTAAAATTTTTAATTTATTTAATCTATTTAATATATATTTTTATTGATATATTTAATGTTACTTGATAATTTAGTATATTTATATTTTTATAATTATTTGACGTAATTTATATATTTAGTTATATATATATATATGGATTTAATATATATATATAATATTTGAATATATTTATATATAATGGATGATTAAAAATTCAAAAAGATATTTAAATAGAACAAGTTTTAGAGTTATTGATTAATATATCACTTTGCATTATGTCTGTCGTCGATTATCTTTGATGTATGATCAATATCTATTCGTCATCCTCTCCATTAAACAATGCCAGTATTTTCGATTTCTAAGTCATCGTTGCTTGATATTGAGTCTAAGTCATCCCAAGTTGCATTGTATGCATGTTTCCTTTTCTTGTTGAATGTATTTTTATTGGGAGGGTTCTTTGACTTCTTTTGATTTGAACAGTCCCTTTTCAAATAACTGAGTTTATTTCATTCAAAATATTTAACCGCACCTCCATTTTATGAATTATTTGCATTGTTGCCATTTTTAAAAAAATTCATTTTACCATACTTCAAGAACTTTTTGAAATTTATTTCAAGGACGTGATTTTCCCATCATTATCATTTCTGATTCATGATTATATGTTGTAGCATTAAATGCCAGTCTTCTCGTTTGCTTAACTTTCTTTTATTCCTTATAACTTTGCTCCATAGACCATTAATTTAGCAATTAATTCTTCTGCTTTCACGATACTAATATTATTGGCTTCTTCAATCATCAAAGTCTTTTAATCTCATTCATTAGAGAGTGAATTTAAGATCTTCCTGACTTGGTCCTCTTAAGTAAAATCCATTTCTAAAGATATTAATGCATGTAATATATACTAAAATTTAGAATACATATCAAAAATGGATTCATTTTGTTTAAATTTGAAAAGTTGAAACTGATTAGTTAACATTGATATCTTACTCTATTTAACTTTACTAGTGCCTTCCTGCATGACTTGTAAAGTCCTCCAAGTTTTATATGCACTTTTAAAAACATGCACTCAATTGAAATCATTTTTATCTAAGGCAACAAATGGAATATTCATATCCTTTTAATTATTGTGTGTTCGTGCCTTTTGGTCGTTAGTCCATTATGCATAATATATTTAGGGCTCGGTGTACTAGGTTTGTGTAATATTCCAAATATCTAAAGCATTTTATTTTAAGTAGTTTTTCATTCTACAAGACTAATATGCATAATTATATATTAAATAGTGATGGTCTAGTAGTAGATTGTCCTTCCATGTAAGTGTTAAAGAGTGTGTTACTGGTGTTATTAGCCATTTAACTTTTTCGAAAATCAGCTAATGGCATTTTGACAATCGTGCACTCTGTTACCGAATGTGTGATAAGTGAGTTACTCTAACTTACTGATGTAGGCTTAAGGCTACTAATACACTAGAGAGGAAGGGGTGATGAATATTGTATAACAACTATTTTACAGTTTACTTGTAATTCAAAATTATTTTCTCTCTGTAACACCCTTAATTATAAATAACTTTATTCAGGAGATTTAATTAGACAAATTAAACTGAATAATGTAAAGAATAGAGTGATAAGGAGATTGAGATTTGAAAATTAAATAGAGGTCGTTCTTAATTAAGTAAAATTAAAATAATGAGTTTATGGAAATGGCTTTATAAGTTAACTAATAAAAGAATAAGGCAAGGGTATTATGGGAAATAGTCGTCCACCATAACCCTAAACCCCTAAATCATTATTTCCATTTTCATTCTGTGATAACCAGAATTTTGGAGTAAGCTGTTAATTGATACTTAACTGGGTTAATCATTAGAAATACTGATTTAAAAATTAAACAAATAAATCTGATAATAAATATCATATCTAGATTAATATTTATTTGATAATCACCTAATATAATTATTAAAATTTGACAAGTTATTCTTTTACAACAAATAATAATGATGGTTTATATATATGGATGTAAGTAGATTTTAAATAGAATTTTTTTTTTTTTCAAAAAAATTAAATACGGGTATGTTTAAGTGTACATATCTATATATGAGTTGATTTTGAATTAAATTTGAATTGGAAATTCAAAGAATAAATAATTTAAACAAATTGGATATAAAATATATATGTATATGATTTTATTAGTATATAGTTTGTTATTTTCTTTTAAAGATCATATTATATGAATTAAGGAAAGTAGTTACTGAATAAAAATTTAATATAAAAGTTTATCGAAACATTTAAAAATATAAATAAAGTATATATATAATTTAAGTACATAAAAGAGTTAATAAAGAAATTTAAAACGTTATAATATGCAATTTACAAGTGTAAACAAGATAAAATACCTTTAAACAAGTGTAAGAGAAATACATCATTAGATTAACAAATGTTAAGTGATTCAACAAGTGTCAATTTCTATTTTATTTTCTTTATATTTTTAATAATTCCTAATTAAAACCTATATAAACATCTAATTTTCTTTCTTCATTTCTTTTTCTATTTTCCTACTTTTAAAACAAAAAAACAAACCATAAAGGAAACTCAGATCTGAGACAAATTAAACAAATCAAACATTTAAACCAAAAAAATAAAGAGAGCCTGTTAATGTTCAACCTAGGGAAAAATCAAGGCCTGTACGAAAAGTAGTAAATAAAATAAAATTTCATACTGCAATCATCTTTGCAATCTACAACCTGAAGCTCATCAATTCAATTCAAGCTAATTTAACAAGGATTCAACAAGCAGCAGCTCTTAATCAAGAAATTTCCATAATATTTCAGGAAGAAAACTTCATCTGTTCTTTAATAAGGTGAGTAAACTGTAGTTTTTTTTACAGTTTTAAAACCTAGTGCATGTTGAAATATTCTTGAAGAAATTTGTGATGAATGTTTGTATAAATGTTTGCATGTGTTGTGTTAAGGTGAATGCATATAGAAAATTGTAAGCATGTCTGGTTTTGACTATGCATGTTGCATACAAAGATTTTATCTCTGTTCTTGATTGTTCAGGCTTTAAATTTTGAAAAAAATTAAGACCTTCTTCCTGGATCTCTTTAGACTTCCATTTATAAACAAAATTTGTTTGTTATATCAAATTTTAAATTTTAAAAATGTTCAAAGTTCAAAACTGAAGCTGGTTTGAATAAAAGGGAAGAAGAACTATAAGTTTGAAAATATATCAAAATCTCAACCAAAAAATTGTTTGTTTCAAATCTATAATATGTTTTGTCGTCAAAAACAAGGACTTTTAAAACTAAAAGCAAGAATTTTAGAATGATAAATCATAAGAAATCGAGCAATGATCGTATTTCATTTTTCGAGTAGTTTCTGAGGATTAGGGAAGTTTGGTGTCGTGAGCTCTTGGATGCGGCAAGCATGGAGGTAGGGGATGTCGGAAAAATGGTGGCTCAATTTCGTTGACGCCGTAGAGGTGTGGAGGTAATAATTTAGGGTTTAGGTTTAGGTTTTGGTTGGGATGTGGTTGTTTGCACGGCAGTTGCGAACTCGAGATGGCATCGGAATGGGTCGGCTTTGGGAAAGAGGAAGTTGAGTTTGTGGCGAGTTCGCCGATGGGTTTTGGGTAGCTTTGGTGGTCGGAGGATGTTGGTCGAGGCGATTGAAGGTGGTCAGATAGTTTCTGTTTGTCATCTGAATGCGATTATTCTGATTTGAGGTTGTTGAAGAGATTCTGGGTAGCCGTGGAGGGTGAAAGGATCGTTAGTGACTTGGCAACGGTAGCGGCGGAGGTTTGATCATCTCCGATCATACATGCAGGTGCACGGTGCACCTATGTGCTCTGGGTCGTGATGGCTTTGGGGAAGATGATTGTGGGTCGGGGATTTTACGAGTTTTTCTCATGCTTGCTTCGAAGGGTGGGCGATTCGTGTGTGACTCGGGAAGTAGTTGCGGTTGTACTCGTGAGAAACACGGGTAAGTGCTGGGTTGATTCGGTAGATGTTTATGTTAACAAGTATTTAAGGTTAACATATGTTGGTTTTTAATAACTCACTTTATCATTCTTTTAAATAAAGGTATTTATTTCCAAAAGTTATTAAATAAGATTTTAATGTTAATTAAGAAATTAATTTAAGATAATGGTTAATCCTTTAATTAATAAAGAATCCGAGTAATTAAGTTTTATAAATTAATTAATAAGTAATTAAAAATAAATGAAGGAAGTAATTAAATACTTAAAACTTAATGTAATTAAGTTGTGGGGGGTGGTTAATGAAGGTAATTAAGGGTTGAATCATTACTAGTGATTAATTAATTAATTAATGTAATTAATTTTAAGTTAATTAATTAGTTTAATTAATTAAAGATAATCATTTATAAATTAATTAAGTATAATGACTTAATTAACTAAAATTATTAATTTAAGTAATTAAATTAAGATAAATTAATTTGTGTAATTAATTAAGTGTAGTTTCTTACTTAATTTAGGATTGATTAATCAAGGTTAATCAATTAAGAAATAATTAAGTAATAAGTAATAAGAGGTTAATTACTTAATGTTAAGAAGAATTATTAAGTTAATTACTTAATAAAGTAACTAATTACTCTGTAATTAATTAAGTTAATGTGGTTAATTTTAGTTACTTAATTAAATTTAATTAATTAAAGATAATTACTTGATGTTGGGTTAAGTATAATTACTTAATGTAATTAATGAAGAGTAATTACTTAGTGAAGTAATTAATGAATAGTTACTCGATGAAATTAATTAAAAGGAATTACTTAATGGAAAGTAATTAAAGGATAATTACTTAGTGAAGTAATAAAGTGATAATTACTCAGTGTAATTAAAGGATTAATTAATTGATATAACTAATTAAGGAGTTAATTAATTGAGGTAGGTAATTAAAGGATGGTTAATTACTAGAAGTGATCAGATGATCATTAATGAATGTCATTAGTTAATTAAAGTTTAATTAATGGGGATGGTTAAGGTTAATTAATCTTTGTGGTAATTAAAGGTAAATTACTTAATGTAATAATTGATCAAGGACGATTAATTAAGATGGATGATTTAGGGATGTTTAATTTTTGGTTGCAATTAACTAATTAATAAGTAAACAAAATTAAAGGTAATCTAAGTAAAGTTGGAAATTAAATTAAAGATTTGAACATCTGATTTAACCTGTTATGGATGATTGAATGGTGTTGGATGATTTGCTTTATATCTAATCCAATAGCTTATAATGAATCATGATATGTTATGAAGAGTGAACTGTTGTATTGTGTGTTGTCTATCAATAATTAATTTGCTTGTGTGACTATGATATTTTGTATATAGCTGATTTGTATCCACTTAAATTGGAAATAAGATGACATAGGATTCAAAGAGACCAGAGTCGAGTATGAGTAAATACCCGAAACCACTTCGATTCTTTATAAATTGATATGTGAAATCAATAGGCTGGAATGGAATGATTTAAGTAAATTGGACTAATTAATCTAAGTTTTGGTACTTAGGATTTGATGTGTGGTGTCTTTAACAAATTGTGAATTTGTAAATTGATAAGAGTTACCCGGGTTTATATAAGTTTTATGCTATTATATTTCATGTTAGATGGGTTTACTCACGCTGGTTTCTAGCCTGACCCGGGTGTTACTTTGATGTAATGCTCGGGTTAGACCGAGTATTACAGATTTTCAGGTAAGGACATTTCTAGAGCTCAGGAGGCAAGCTGGAAGGCAGGAACGTATGGAAAGTAACCGCTGTGTATTATTGATTTGTGTCTAGAACATGTTGTTTTTGTGTCCAGTGATTGTGAAAATGTTGTAACTATGATGTATTAAAATGTTAATTTACTGATACAGCTTCTTTGTATTAAAGTTATTTTATGATATTATATTTTGATCCACTGTGAATGTGAGGTTCTATGTCTTGTTTTCTGTTTTCTTCTTCTATCTCTTCTTTTCTTTTCCTAACTGTCTAGAATTTTCAAGATCGAGAATTCCGGGTTGCTACATTTGGTATCAAAGCGAGGTTAAGCGAGAACCTTGGCTCTGGTGGGATTACTCATTGAGGATAGGGTCAATAGTACCCTAGAATGAGTTGAGTGTGTGTGTGTGTGTGTGTATATATATATATATATATATATATATATATATATATATATATAAGAGCGTACTTGTTGTTTTCTTATATAAGGATTTTAAATGATTTTATATAAGACTATATTTTGATAAATAAAGCAATATTTTTTCTAGTAAATTTTAAGGTAATTGGTGATTAAATTATTGGAATTGAATTAAGTGGTAATAGAAATATAACCAAATTTAAATTAAACAATGATAAGTTTGAAATGGATTCAAACTGAAATTAAAATCTAAAATTTGGAGAAGAGTTTTCAGAATAAGATAACAATGAACTGGATTCCAGTTGCAATAACCATGGTTATTATCATAAATGATTATTGTGTAAGAAAAACGAAATGTTTTAGGAAAGTAAAACATTTAAGTAAGTATGACTTATAAATTGGAATTGAAAATGATCTGAATTGTGAAATTTCAAATCTAGGTCCAGAAATTTGAAAACTGTTTCAAAGTGATAAAGAGATAATAAATAATGATATTTTAATGAAAGGATCCTATTTCAAACTAGAGTTGTTTGAAATTTAAAGAAATTTGTTTTGAATTGAAAACAAAAGGTGGTTTAAAATTTAAGGATAACTTAGTGTGTAAAGGAAGTAAATATGTATATATGTGTGGATATACATAATATCAAAGATAATTTGAAATAAACTCTAAAGTGATGAATTTTGATTTTCCCTAAAGGGTGATGTAAGACCCAAAGTAAATAAATTTTTAAACTTAAGTGGGAAGATTATTAATGTTAGCCGGCATCTTGGCCCGGTTACAAAACGACAGTTGAAGACACTACTATCAGCACTAGACAAGATTATGACCACGAAGAGCCTAGAGGCATACGGGTTTGATGAGGACAACATGTTTGGCATTTAGGCATGGTTCAGCGAGAACGGTTACGCGCACGTCACACGGCAAGCTTCGCTCGACATCAGAAGAACGCTCGGCGTTAGAAGAACGTTCGGCATTCCAGCTTCGTTCGACCTAGGAACATCCTTCGGCTAAAGGGTATCGTTCGGCTAAAAGGTACATTCGGCGAACCTCGATTGTTTGGCATCCAGCTTGGTTCAGCAACCTTGGATCGCTCGGCACTCCAGCTTCGTTCGACCTAGGAACATCCTTCGGCTAAAGGGTATCATTTGGCTAAAGAGTACGTTCGGCGAACCTCGATTGTTCGGCATCCATCTTGGTTCGGCAACCTTGGATCGCTCGGCACTCCAGCTTCGTTCGGCATGAGAGCATCGTTCGGCGCCATTACCTTGGCTCGGCATCTTACCATTCGGCCTCCCTGGTTCGGTACACAAAGCTTACTCCCTTTGGGCCGTTTACTCTATTTGGACCGAGCTATTCAGCTACCAGGCCCACCAGGAAAGTCCAACCCACCTTCGTCTATAAATAGAGGGACAGGGGCACAGTGAAATGGACCCTTTTTTACGGGAACACTGGGGAGACTCTGCCATTTCTTATACTCTCCTCTTTTTAATTCAAACTGGTATCCAAGTGATTGATTTACGGATTGTATCTGTATTCAAGTAATTGATAAAGCAATAAAGATTAAACTCAAAGTGGATGTAGGCAGTTACGCCGAACCACTATAAATCTGGTGTTCTCGTTTTTGTTATTCTTTTTCATTGAATTACACTGTTTTTCGGTCCTAATTTACTCTCTTCATTAGTCTCTCTACATAACTCTACTCAAGGGTGTTAGTGACCAATTTTGGTGCTAACATTTTGGTGCTTTCACGGAGAATTGAATTCTCAGCTTGATTGGATCTCATCATCTACTATTGGATTTCCATATTCGCGAGATAGATCCAGTTGTCTAATAGAAAACTTCCTATTCTACTCAGATTTGAAAGAAATCTAAAGGAAGCTGATAGCCGTAGATTGGATTCACTGATGTACGCAAGATTTGGCGATTGGATGTTAAAGTTTGCACTCAAGTTGAATGAAGATCGACCCTCCTCTAAAGGCAATTCAACCGATCGCCCCAGAAAAAGTCTATGCCGATCGTTGCAGAAAAGGTGTATGCCGAGTTACACTTGGCCGTACACTCCTGGCCGATCCATCTTGGCCGAACACTCCTGGCCGATCCATCTTGGCCGAACACTCCTGGCCGAACCATCTTGGCAGAACACTCCTGACCGATCCATCTTGGCTGAACACTCATGGCCGATCCATCTTGGCCGAACACTCGTGGCCGATCCATCTTGACCGAACACTCCTGGCCGAACCATCTTGGCCGAACACTCCTGGCCGAACCATCTTGGCCGAACACTCCTGACCGATCCTCTAGGCCGAGAGCTCCTCCAGGCCTAGCATACCTCTAGGCCGAACGCTCGTCCAGGCCGACCATACCTCTAGGCCGAACGCTCCTCCAGGCCAATCCAAACCTCTAGGCCGAACGCTCTTCCAGGCCGAACATACCTCTATGCCGACCACCTCTATAATGCCGAACGGTATTGTATATGCCGAGCGGCATCCAGACCGTTCCAAACTTAAGTTACACCGGTCTCTTATACGACCCCTATAGTGAATTCAAAACTCAACTTAATAAAGGAACATTCTATCTACTTCCCTTACATCCCCTGATCGACCGGGGCATAGAGGATCTAGCGACAGCTTCTGAAAGACAACAAGGGAGCGGACAAACAACTGCTACTCGAACGATACTCTCAAAGGGTTATTATATTGATCACTTGAGGATAATCGACCTCCATATATATTTTAGCAGCCGGTTAGCTGGAGAGCCTCCAACGACCATGGATCGTCTCTATGACAATAATGAATCTAAATCAAAGTGTGGAGGAGCGGAACAGACTAAGGAAAATAGCAATGAAGGCCCGTTGACTAAGGATGTAGATCCTAGTAGCCGAAACAAGACCTCAAAATTTGGCTCATATGCTCTTTGAAAGATTCAATTGACAACCTCTACTTGAAGACTCACGACTCGGAGTGATATTGGAAACCAACCTCGAGAGAGTACACCAAAGTCTAAAGAAAATCAGGGGAATGTTGTATATTCCCAAATGCTCACTGATACTAACACGGGCGATTACAAACACCTCCGAGGTGTGATCAAAAAGCTGATCTAGAAAGTAAAGCTTCAATAGCATGTATATGTCCTGCAGAATGGCGGGCAGCGAATATCCGATGCCTATTAATAAAGGGATATGATTATCAATTGGACTGCTGACGGCCGACATCCCTTTGAAAGGAGCCAAGGGAAAAAGTCGAATAGCAAGCACACGATGCTACTTCATCTATCAATGAGATTTATCATAATCTTCTTTGAATCATTTCCATTTCTATTTCAATTGTTCTATGAACTACGACTAACTTTAACTAAACTACTTTCAAAACGATGTAGGAGATTGGATACTCAGATTTGGTCACCAACCAATTCACGCAGACCATGATCGGACGTGTGGAGTACATCTAGATGAGAATAATTCAATCGCTCATCATCAATCATGTGCCTTTAATTTAGGGCCAAGAACTAGAGATTGAAAAGCTCATTACGATTAGAGCACAAATATAAAGTCGACATGACTGACCATCTATTCATTGACCTCCACGTTTGACTCGGAGACCTGAACAAGGCTTGGAATTAGTATGGCCTGATCGCCCACTCAAATAAAGTCATAGAACAAAGTTTGACAGAATACAAAGGCCTCTTCTGAAGCTCAGTGACGCCAAGATCTGTCTAGAGTGGACGGGATTTGATCATCTACACACCATATCCTGCCTTCAACACAAAAGAAGGAGATACGGAGCAAATTGTAAGAGATTCTGCTATCTAACCCAACACGGATGTGATCCAACCATCTGACATATACCTCCTTCCTTGACTCGATTGGAAGAGCTATAATTACCAAGCGGACGAGAATCGATCGTCCATTTTTCAAATTTCGTCCCTTGAGCTGGGGGCAAGATCCCATTCCATGAGCAAACGTGGTTCGACTGTTCATTCGACAACATTAGCCTCGATACGGTAGATGAATACAAATTAAAGAGTGGAAATACGACTACTATCAACTTAAACCTCCAAGTCCCCAGAGCGCGGACTGGAGTACTCTAAGTCTCCAGAGCGTGGACTAGAGTATAAATGACTTAAACCTCCAAGTCCCCAGAGTGCGGACTGGAGTACTCTAAGTCCCCTGAGCGCGGACTAGAGTATAAACGACTTAAACCTCCAAGTCCCCAGAGCGTGGAATGGAGTACTCTAAGTCCCCAGAGCGCGGACAAGAGTATAAACGACTTAAACCTCCAAGTCCCTAGAGCGTGGACTAGAGTACTCTAAGTCCCCAGAGCGCGGACTAGAGTATAAACGACTTAAACCTCCAAGTCCCCAGAGCGTGGAGTGGAGTACTCTAAGTCCTCAGAGCGCGGACTAGAGTATAAACGACTTAAACCTCCAAGTCCCCAGAGCGCGGACTGGAGTACTCTAAGTCCCCAGAGCGCGGACAAGAGTATACATGACTTAAACCTCCAAGTCCCCAGACTGGAGTACTCTAAGTCCCCAGAGCGCGGACTAGAGTATAAACGACTTGAACCTCCAAGTCCCCGGAGCGTGGACTGGAATACTCTAAGTCCCCAGAGCGCGGACTAGAGTATAAACGACTTAAACCTCCAAGTCCCCAGAGCGCGGACTGGAGTACTCTAAGTCCCCAGAGCACGGATAAGAGTATACATGACTTAAACCTCCAAGTCCCCAGAGTGTGGACTGGAGTACTCTAAGTCCCCAGAGCGCGGACTAGAGTATAAACGACTTAAACCTCCAAGTCCCCAGAGCGTAGACTGGAGTACTCTAAGTCCCCAGAGCGCGGACAAGAGTATAAACGACTTAAACCTCCAAGTCCCCAGAGCATGGACTGGAGTACTCTAAGTCCCCAGAACGCGGACTAGAGTATAAACGACTTAAACCTCCAAGTCCCCAGAGCGTGGACTGGAGTACTCTAAGTCCCCAGAGCGCGGACTAGAGTATAAACGACTTAAACCTCCAAGTCCGCAGAGCGCGGACTGGAGTACTCTAAGTCCCTAGAGCGCGGACAAGAGTATACATGACTTAAACCTCCAAGTCCCCAGAGTGTGGACTGGATTACTCTAAGTCCCCAGAGCGCGGACTAGAGTATAAATGACTTAAACCTCCAAGTCCCCAGAGCATGGACTGGAGTACTCTAAGTCCCCAGAGCGCGGACTAGAGTATAAACGACTTAAACCTCCAAGTCCCCAGAGCGCGGACTGGAGTACTCTAAGTCCCCAGAGCGTGGACTAGAGTATAAATGACTTAAACCTCCAAGTCCCCAGAGTGCGGACTGGAGTACTCTAAGTCCCCAGAGCGCGGACTAGAGTATAAACGACTCAAATCTCCAAGTCCCCAGAGTGCGGATTAGAGTATAAACGAAACCTCCAAGTCCCCAGAGCGTGGACTGGAGTACTCTAAGTCCCCAGAGCGTGGACTAGAGTATAAATGACTTAAACCTCCAAGTCCCCAGAGCGCGGACTGGAGTAATCTAAGTCCCCAGAGCGCGGACTAGAGTATGAATGACTTGAACCTCCAAGTCCCCAGAGTGCGGACTGGAGTACTCTAAGTCCCCAGAGTGCGGACTCGAATATAAGCAATTCGGATCTCCTAGTTCCCTGAATATGAACTATGACACAGATGACTTGAATTTGTCAAATCCCTGACATACGGGCTAGAATGTATTCTAAGTGCTCGAAGCACAGAATGGAAGTTCAACAACTCCCGAAGTGTTTCCGAGTTATATGAAGATGGACCGAGAAGTCTATGTTACTCACAACTGCTTGGATCAACATCACAATCACAAAGAAAACTGAATAATAAGAGTCTTTTGTAAGACGGAAAAAGGAACTAAACTTTAATGAGAAATGAGTTCCTATTACAACCCCTCCAAAGTTCGGAGTCGACATTCTATTTACAAGGACTAAGGAAATAGATGAAACTAATTACATGACTTAAACTAACTCTCATTGAACGAGGATAGTAATCACCTCTTGTACTTCTTCAACTCCTTTCCGGACGGCTCCTCTCCATAGCATTTACCCTTTGTACTCTTCTTTGATAGAGGGGTAGCAACTGAAGAAGTACGGAGAACTTCCATAGGCTTGGACCCGCCAGGAAGGATGACCTTGAACGGCTTGTTTAAAGGATCGTCCAAGTCCACAACTCGGGGCTCGACCTTGACCCTGACCTTCTCTTTCTCGAGCCGCTCCTTCATGCTCAATTCGGATGTGTGATTAGAGGCGCCTGTAATTTCTACTTCGTAACCCCCGTCGGTATAGGAGGAGGTTCCGGACTTGTCTTCATCAAGCGCTCCTATCACCTGAGCGCGGACGGGAGTACTCTAAGTCCCCTGAGTGCGGACTAGAGTATAAACGACCTAAGAACCTCTACATCCCCGGAGCATGGACGGGAGTTCTCTAAGTCCCCAGAGTGCGGACTAGAGTATAAACGACTTAAACCTCCAAGTCCCCAGAGTGCGGACTGTAGTACGCTAAGTCCCCAGAGTGCGGACTAGAATATGAACGACTTAAACCTCCAAGTCCCCAGAGTGCGGACTGGAGTACTTTAAGTCCCCAGAGTGCGGACTCGAGTACAAACGACTCAGAAACCTCTATGTCCCCAGAGTGCGGACTAAAGTGCTCCTAGTCCCCTGAGTGCGGACTAGAGTATAAACGGCTTAAAAAACCTCTACATCCCCAGAGTGCGGACTACGGTACTCTCAGTCCCCAAAGCACGGACTAGATTATAGAAGACTTGAGAAGAATCTCCAAATCCCAGAAGCGGACTAGACTACTCTAAAATCCCGGAATGCGGACTGGAGTATAAACGAGTTGACAAAAATCCCTGCGTCTCGAACTGTGGACTAAAGCATAAACCGTTCGACAAATCTCTAAGTCCCCGGAGCATGGACCGAAGCATGAGTACAAATTGGGCGCGAATCAACCGGGGGGAGAATAACACTAAGTCACCAGAATGCAGAGTGGTGTATAAACATCGATAAATAGACGAGTGGATTCCGACCATTCTCTATTACGCAAACTTCGGCATGGAATCGACCGAAGGATTATTAACCCGCTAAGGATGGAGTTCGACCATCCAACTAGTGGCCTGGCCAAATCAATGCTGGGAGCATGGGTACAAATCACTAAAAAGCTGAATACGACAGCTTACTATAGCTCTAGCGTGGCGTTCTTTATAACTTGAAGCAAAGACTGCAGGGAAGCCTCAATACAAAACCAATCGAAATGGCATCCAAAGCTACGAGCAATCGACTATATCATACCTCAGATCGAGGGTCAATACCGATCCGCACGAAGCACATACGAATGTGACTCGGATGTTTCTTGAAAAACTATGACCTCCAGAGTGTGGAAAGGAGGGTAAACCATGAATACTTGGTCAAAAATTCTCCAGCACCCTCATTCGATTCGTCAGGAGGAGTATGAAACTGGATGAGCATAACCCGACTGCATTTGTAGCCAACTTTACCCCGAGAACTGATTACAGAGCATGAACCAAAGTGGATGTAGATGACCATCCACCGTCCAAATTACGCCCTGAAACTGACGTGGCATCGAAGTATTCCTCTTGGAATGAAAAACCACGATAAAATCCGAGATATGTGAGACCTAGTCTCCCATCGATTGACATGATTCCACGATTCAACGGGAAAGAGAGTAAAGCTAAGGTGGGCGTGGCTGGCCTTCCTACTTATCGGTATATACCCCAGACCTGGGGGCACGAGCGAGGAGCAAGATGAATGTGAACCGACTATTCACCGATCACCTCTATGTCTTTGGAACTTAGGTGAAAACATAAACATAGCTAGGACGAGACTTAACCGTCCATGCAGTACATTTATCAACCCGAGACTGGGAGAAGACGCATGGTCATCCTAAAACTGGCTACGATAGCTCAGTATTAAAACTTATATATAGTGCTTACAGTTGCTCAAGGAGACGACCGAAAGGATGCCTAGAGATTGAATCATTGAATTGACACCTTAGCTCATGATCAATTGACTTTCACTCCAACCCGAAGGACGGGTAAAGGATCATGAATGCATTAAATAGAAAGTGCGTTACTCGAATACACAAGCAAATTCAAACTCATAGCAAGATCCAGCTATACAGTTGCACGCCACTCGAGGCTGACCCCCACTCGACATTTCCTTCAATGCGTTGTTAAGCCTGATCTTTGGCCATTTGTTGATAATCTATTAGAGCATTCAGAGTCCTTCGCTATTAGACTTAAAAACTCATGACAAGACTCTAGGGTTCGACTAGAGCAACCATCATTATTGGTCGTCCCAACCATATTTCACATTGAATGTTATGCAAAATAATTACATCTATACTCAAAGAATCTGGGATGGCACCTGCTAAGGTGACGGTCGCCATTACACTCAGCCATGGCGACCCTTTCCGGGTGCTGAATATCGGATCACAACTCAGTGTAGTGATGATAAAAGAATTAGTTGGATTTTCTGAATAAATGATGATATGTTCCCTTGGACCCATTCTGACAAGCATATGTGATTTCATTAACTATCGCGAGCCATGCATTGGATATCAACCCGAAGCTACAAAAGCTAGCATAATATCTATTGATTTCACCATGAAAGCTCCACTCTTACTTTTAGGCTCAATCCATCAACGTCTATGCCTACCAACCGTTGCGACAGGGCATCCAATGACCTGAGACGTCTGAAAGACTACTTAAATAAAATATCAAACTAAGCTAATTCGATATCACTTATTTCCCTCGAAGGGCTATCTAAGGATGGAAATCAGCAGACCGCACACCCAAATTCACTACCTCAGAACACTACTCGAAGAGTAGCAGAGAACCAACCATAAGATGGAAAATGTACGCGAATGGAGCATCCAATGATCAGTGTTATGGCATAGGAGTCATGATAATAACTCCTGAGGAACGATCAATCTGCTACGTCCTGAAACTCGATTTACCTATAACAAACAACGATGCTTAGTATGAAGCCTTGGCTGCCAGCCTCAAACTTGCTAGAGGATTTGAAGTGAAAACTTTACATATCTTTTGTGATTCTTGATTGGTAGTATACAAATTTAAGGAAGTTGATCTTGCTAGGGGGCATTGTCTTGCCCCTTATCTCGGCCAAGTCCAAGAGCCACTAACCGACTTCACGTATTACATCATTACACACCTCAGCGAACAAAATGAAAAGGTGTCATGGTTGACTCCCATCAAAGACTATCTACAATGAGGAATTTTTACTGAACGGAGGAATGGAAAACGACAGATCCTCCTCAAATCTTCATACCAAATCATCTAAGAATAAGTCGTTTGTCAAAAGGAGTTTATCCATCCCCATGCTTCGGCGCATCGCCCAGGATGATATCTTGAGCCAATTCTATGAAGAAGAATGCGGTAATAGCATCAGGGGGAAAACCATGATAAAGAAGATACTTTGCTACAGGTATTACTGGCCAACTATCAATCTAGATACGGTCGATCATGCTAGACAATGCGAAAAGTGCAAGATGTTTGCAAAAATCCAGGAACCCCACCGATGGAAATTACTCAAATGGCTAGTCCACGGCTGTTTCCCACTTGGGGGCATCGACGTCCTCTTCTTACCAATCCTAAAGGTTGAAGCTGTGAACAAAATCATAGAGTTTTTACTGAAGAGGGGTTTGGAAAACTCCTCAAGTGGCTGATTGCAACCCTTATTTCACAGAAAATACAAACAAGGAATCGCAATTGAATTGCAATTAAACTGGACGGAGTTGGCGACGACTTATGAGCATATAAAACGCATTCGAGAGCCAATGGAAAGAACATGTACCCAAACGTGCATGTGTATATCTGAACAAGTCCGACTTCTTGAAATCAACAGAAATTAAATTCTCACTAAGGGTTATTGAGAAAATACTAGATCAGATAGCCGAAGCTTGCTAGCTCTGTAGAATCAGACACGAGTGGTCACTGATGAACTACAACCATGGATTTATAATATTGGGAATCAACCAAGCGTCAAGACGGCCAAAGAAGGATATGACAGCATGGGAGGATAAAGTCGAAGGATAATGACTATTAAAGAAACATGATGGATTTCTTTCTGAAGACAAGGAATACTCGCTGATTCAAAGCGTGTTGTGTTGCTTCACACGACACGTTTTGGGGGGCAAATGTTAACCGTCATCTTGGCCCGGTTACAAAACGACAGTTGAAGACACTACAATCAGCACTAGACAAGATTATGACCACGAAGAGCCTGGAGGCATACGGGTTTGATGAGGACAACATGTTTGGCATTTAGGCATGGTTCAGCGAGAACGGTTACGCGCACGTCGCACGGCAAGCTTCGCTCGGCATCAGAAGAACGCTCGGCCTCAGAAGAACGTTCGGCATTCCAGCTTCGTTCGACCTAGGAACATCCTTCGGCTAAAGGGTATCGTTCGGCTAAAAGGTACGTTCGGCGAACCTCGATTGTTCGGCATCCAGCTTGGTTCGGCAACCTTGGATCGCTCGGCACTCCAGCTTCGTTCGACCTAGGAACATCATTCGGCTAAAGGGTATCGTTCGGCTAAAGGGTATCGTTCGGCTAAAGGGTACGTTCGGCGAACCTCGATTGTTCGGCATCCAGCTTGGTTCGGCAACCTTGGATCGCTCGGCACTCCAGCTTCGTTCGGCATGAGAGCATCGTTCGGCGCCATTGCCTTGGCTCGACATCTTACCGTTCGGCCTCCCTGGTTCGGTACACAGAGCTTACTCCCTTTGGGCCGTTTACTCTATTTGGAGCGAGCTATTCAGCTACCAGGCCCACCAGGAAAGTCCAACCCACCTTCGTCTATAAATAGAGGGACAGGGGCACAGTGAAATAGACCCTTTTTTCCAGGAACACTGGGGAGACTCTGCCATTTCTTATACTCTCCTCTTTTTAATTCAAACTGGTATCCAAGTGATTGATTTACGGATTGTATCTGTATTCAAGTAATTGAGAAAGCAATAAAGATTAAACTCAAAGTGGATGTAGGCAGTTATGCCGAACCACTATAAATCTGGTGTTCTCGTTTTTATTATTCTTTTTCATTGAATTACACTGTTTTTCAGTCCTAATTTACTCTCTTGATTAATCTCTCTACATAACTCTACTCAAGGGTGTTAGTGACCAATTTTGGTGCTAACAATTAATCTGAAGTTTAAAATTTAAAGTGGGAATTCAAATTTGAGTAAGGTTAACAGGGTTAAATTGAGGTGAATTTAACTTAGAAGAAGTTAAATAAGTTTGAATGATCAACCTGATTTGGAAATTTCAAGATGAAATTAACATTTAACTTGGAAAGTTAAATGGTTGATTTGAATTAGTAGTTTTGGTGATCTCAAAATGGGTTTGAGATCTGAAAATTAGAAATGGATGGATGTTTTAAAATAATTTGGAATTGTAATTAAAGTTGAATGGGTTTAAAATCAAATGGAATTTGATTTGAATTTGGGAAGAAGTTGAGGTTAATTCAACTTGAATTGAGATTAAATCAATTTCAATGGGAATTGAAGTTATTTAAGTTGGAATTGATTCAATTTAAATGGAAGTGGAAGTTTAAATTGAATTGATTGGAAATTGAGGTTGGGAATTGAACAGTTTGACTCTGGACTATTTTCAAAATAAATTATTTTAATATAAATCTATTTTTCCAAACTATTTACTATACAACCATTCTTTTTAAACCCCAAACTATTTTATACATATTTTACAATTATTTTTGGAACTATTTAACAATTTTTCAACTGTTTTATAAATTAATTACTATTTTTCAGCTATCTTACAAATTAATTACTATTTTACAACTATTTTGCAATCATTTAAAATTTCTATAACTATTTGACTATTTTCGAACTATTTTACAATTACTTAACTATTTTACAACTATTTTACAAACTAATAAATATTTTTCAAATGCTTATCTATTTTAAACTTTTCAACCTATTTTCTAAAATTAAACTGGACAGAGTTCAAACTGTTTATGATTAATTACCAAGTGAGATAAGGATTAAAGTGATAATCCAAATGGAATTAGAACAATTGGGAATAAGTGGATGGAAATTAAAGTAAACGTGAATAGAAAAGGAGATTGATTTGGGTAGTAATCAATAAAGATAAATACGTAGGATGTATGTATATTATTCTATTTGCATAGTGATTTGATCCAGATTCGAGCATAGAATTTCGAGGTAATTATATTGATCCGAGTTGGGATTTTTCACTCGATTTTCGATGGTAAACCTGGATATGGGTTGTTGATTGGTTTTGGATATTTTCTATCATAGTTATGGCTATGCAAGGAGAATGACGGTTTCTGATCAAGAAACCAGATCTGAGTCTGCACTATGAAGTCGGGCGGACGATACTAGTTCGGAAGAGAAATTGCATGATCGAGTGAGCGATCAGATTGATATGCATACGGATGATATGTGTACATCATGCGAATTTGAAAAAAATTGATACTGGGAATTTATGGATAAGAAATATGAAATGGTTTTTGAAATGAAAGGTATATTTTATGAGATATATGATAAAATAAAGGGGTAATTGGATATTTCTATAATAGAAATTTACTTTATGGAAGTAAGTGATATGGTAAGTGGTTTTGTAAAGTAATCAAATTTGAATATTTGATTTGGCATGAACAAAGTTATGTATCTTTGTTATATATATATATGATAAACTTCCCTTGATGAATCTAGCCAGAAATTAAAGGGTTTTAAAAGTAATTGAAGTATAAAAAGAGAATTTATACAAGTTTAAAGTGATCCAAAGATTTTTAAAGTTATATATATCTTTATATATATATAAAGGAACTTATGAGAATGATTTTGAGAAAAGGTTTTTGGAACCTATGAATTTGGAAAGGCTTTTGATTTTTTGGGAAAAATCAATTTTGGAGATTTGGAAAGCCTAGTTGAGAATTATCGATTTTGGGATAATCGATTTTGTGAAAAGGAGATTTATATGAGATTGATACTAGGTGTATGATTTGAAAGATACTATATGTGTATAGTATAAAGTGTTTTGAAATTGGCTCTGGAGAAAAAGGCGCTACCTTGGAATGAACTTCTCAGGAGTGCCACAGGGTGGTACTACCTTGAACCCTAAGGGGGGGTTCTAAAGTTGATACTATGAGGAGTCCGGACAAAACTAGGTCCTGAGGATTTTGTGTAGTGTGTAGCGAAATTCGAGGGCGCTGATGCCTACAGAGGCAATTGGGTTATGCTATAACGACAGTGTAACTCGATGTCACTACGATCTATTACAGACCATAGCGAAAGTCGTGTATGCCGCTGGGAGCCAACAGTCTACGTTTGATTTTATATCGGTATACTGCGACCTATGGTAAAATAGCAAAAGTCGTGTGTGCCGTTGAGAGCCAATAGTCTACGTTCGATTTTATATCTGTAGACTGCGATCTATAGCAACATAGCGAAAGTCGTGTGTGCCGCAGAGAGTCAATGGTCTACGTTTGATTTTACATCGGTAGACTGCGACCTATGTGGGAGTGGAGAAGTTTCATGTATAAACAGCGAAAATCGAGGGCGCTGATGCCTACAGTTACATGGACTTTTGCTGTGATGGCAACCTAATCCTTGAATGTAACTGTGGTCTGTTGTGGGTTCCATGGCGTAATCGAGAGGCACGGAGTGCTTACAGTTACACGGACTTTTGCCACGGTGGCAACGTAACCCAGGATGTACCTGTGACCATGGATGGGGGTGATGATTTCCAGAGCATTCTCACCAAAGATATTTCCTCTATTTTCAAAAATATTTTCAAAAATATTTTCAATATCTCCAATAAAATTATTTTCCAAATATTTTCACTAGGTGTGGAAAACGGGTTTACCAAGTACTTATAAATTTTCAGTCCTACGCTTGATCAAGGGATGACCAAATTTCAATAAGAATAAGGATGGACTTGTTGAAACATCGAGTTGTAAAAGTATTTTTATAAAAATAATATTATATAGATTTTAAAGAAGTATTTTAAAAATGATGAAAGAATAATTTATCTGATATAAGTATTTTTTAAATTCTGGCTTCATTCCTTTTCGGGGACGAAAAGATTCAAAGGGGGAGGAATGTGATAACCTAAATTTTTGAGTATGCTGTTAATTGATAATTAATTGGGTTAATCATTAGAAATACTAATTTATAAATTAAACAAATAAATCTGATAATAAATATTCATATCTGGATAAATATTTATTTGATAATCACCTAATGTAATTATTTAAAATTTGACACCTTATTCTTTTACAACAAATAATAATGATGGTTTATATATACGGATATAAGTAGATTTTAAATAGAAAAATTTTCTTTATTTGCAAATAAATAAAATATGGGTATGTTTAAGTGTATATATCTATATATGAGTTGATTTTAAATTAAATTTGAATTGGAAATTCAAAGAATAAATATTTAAGCAAACTGGATATAAAATATATATGTATATGATTTTATTAGTATATAGTTTGTTATTTTCTTTTAAAGATCATATTATATAAATTAAGGAAAGTAGTTACCAAATAAAAATTTAATATAAAATTTTATGGAAACATTTAAGAATATAAATAAAGTATATATATAATTTAAGTACATAAAAGAGTTAATAAAGAAATTTAATACATTATAATATGCAAATTACAAGTGTAAACAAGATACTTTTAAAGAAGTGTAAGAGAAATACATCATTAGATTAACAAATGTTAAGTGATTTAACAAGTGTCACTTTATATTTTATTTTCTTTATATTTTTAATAATTCCTAATTAAAACCTATATAAACATCTAAATTTTCTTTCTTCATTTCTTTTGCTATTTTCCAACTTTTAAAACAAAAGAACAAACCATAAAGGAAATTCAGATTTGAGACAAATTAAACAAATTAAACATTTAAACCTAAAAAATAGAGCATGTTAATGTTCAACCTGGGAAAAAATCAAGGCCTGTACTAAAAGCAGTAAACAATATAAAATTTCACATTGTAATCATCTTTGCAATCTACAATCTAAAGCTCATCAATTCAAATTCAAGCTAATTTAATAAGGATTCAACAAGCAGTAGCTCTTAATCAAGAAATTTCCAGAATATTTTAGGAAGAAAACTTCCTCTGTTCTTTAATAAGGTGAGTAAACTGTAGTTTTTTTTTACATTTTTAAAACCTGGTGCTTGTTGAAATATTCTTTAAGAAATTTGTGATGAATGTTTGTATAAATGTTTGCATATTTCTGTTAAGGTGAATGCATATATAAAATTGTATGCATGTCTGGTTTTGAATGTGCATGTTGTATACAAAGATTTGTGTCTTGTTCTTGATTGTTCAGGCTTCAAATTTTGAAAAAAATTAAGACCTTCTTCCTGAATCTCTTTATACTTCCATTTATAAACAAAAAAATTTGTTATATCAAATTATAAATTTTAAAAATGTTCAAAGTTCAAAATTAAAGCTTGTTTGAATAAAAGGGGAGAAGAACTGTAAGTTTGAAATTATATCAAAATCTCAACCAAAATTATTATTTGTTTCAAATCTATAATCTGTTTTGTCGTCAAAACAAGGATTTTTAAAACTAAAATCAATATTTGTTGAATGATAAATCATGAGAAATCGAGAAATGATCGTATTTCAGTTTTCGAGCAGTTTCTGATGATTGGGGAAGTTTGGTGTCGTGAGCTCTTGGATGCGGCAAGCATCGAGGTAGGGGATGTTGGCAAAATGGTGGCTCAATTTCGTTGACGCCGTGGAGGTGTGGCGGTAAGAATTTATGGTTTTAGGTCTTGATTGGGATGTGGTTGTTTGCATGACATTTGTGAACTCGAGATGGCATCGGAATGGGTCGGCTTTGGGAAAGAGGAAGTTGAGTTTGTGGTGAGTTCGCCAATGGGTTTTGGGTAGCTCGGTGGTCGGAGGATGTTGGTCGAGGTGATTGAAGGTGGTAAGATTGTTTCTGTTTGTCATCTGAATGTGATTATTCTGATTTGAGTTTGTTGAAGAGATTCTGGGTAGCCGTGGAAGGTGAAAGGATCGTTAGTGACTTGGCAACAGTGGCAGCAGAGGTTGATCATCTTCAATCTTACGTGTAGGTGCACGGTGCACCTATGTGGTCTGGGTCGTGATGGCTTTGGGGAAGATGATTGTGGCTCGGGGATTTTACGAGTTTTTCTCATGCTTGCTTCGAAGGGTGGGCGATTCGTGTGTGATGCGGGAAGTAGTTGTACTCGTGAGAAACACGGGTAAGTGCGGGGTTGACTCGGTAGATGTTTATGTTAACAAGTATTTAAGGTTAACATATGTAGGTTTTAATAACTCGCTTTATCATTCTTTTAAATAAAGGTATTTATTTTCGAAAGTTATTAAATAAGATTTTAATGTTAATTAAGAAATTAATTTAAGATAATGGTTAATCCTTTAATTAATAAAGAACCCGAGTAATTAAGTTTAATAAATTAATTAATAAGTAATTAAAAATAAATGAAGGAAGTAATTAAATACTTAAAACTTAATGAAATTAAGTTGTGGGGGTAGTTAATGAAGGAATTAAGGGTTGAATCATTACTAGTGATTAAGTAATTGATTAATGTAATTAATTGTAAGTTAATTAATTAGTTTAATTAATTAAGATAATCACTTATAAATTAATTTAAGTATAATGACTTAATTAACTAAAATGATTAATTTAAGTAATTAAATTAAGATAAATTAATTTGTGTAATTAATTAAGTGTAGTTTCTTACTTAATTTAGGATTGATTAATCAAGGTTAATCAATTAAGAAATAATTAAGTAATAAGTAATTAAGAGGTGAATTACTTAATGTTAAGAAGAATTATTAAGTTAATTACTTAATAAAGTAACTAATTACTTTGTAATTAATTAAGTTAATGTGGTTAATTTTAGTTAGTTAATTAAGTTTAATTAATTAAAGATAATTACTTGATGTTGGGTTAAGTATAATTACTTAATGTAATTAATTAAGAGTAATTACTTAGTGAAGTAATTAATGAATAGTTACTAGATGTACTTAATTAAAAGGAAATTACTTAATGGAAAGTAATTAAAGGATAATTACTTAGTGAAGTAATAAAGTGATAACTACTCGGTGTAATTAAAGGATTAATTAAATTAATATAATTAATTAAGGAGTTAATCAATTGAGGTAGGTAATTAAAGGATGGTTAATTACTAGAAGTGATCAGAGGATCATTAATGAATGTCATTAATTAATTAAAGTTTAATTAATGGGGATAATAAAGTTTAGTTAATGTTTGTGGTAATTAAAGGTAAATTACTTAATGTAATAATTAATCAAGGACGATTAATTAAGATGGATGATTTAGGGATGTTTAATTTTTGGTTGTAATTAACTAATTAATAAGTAAGCAAGATTAAAGGTAATCTAAGTAAAGTTGGTAATTATAGATTTAAACGTCTGATTTAACTTGTTATGGATGATTGAATGGTGTTGGATGATTTGGTTTATATCTAATCCAATTGCTTATAATGAATCATGATACGTTATAAAGGGTGAACTGTGATATTGTGTGTTGTCTATCAATGATTATTTGGCTGTGTGACTAAGATATTTTGTATATAGCTGATTTGTATCCACTTAAACCGGAAATAAGATGACATAGGATACGAAGAGATCGGAGTCGGGTACGAGTAAATGCCCGAAACCACTTCGATTCTTTGTGAATTGATATGTGAAATCAATAGGCTGGAATGGAATGATTTAAGTAAATTGGACTAATTAATCTAAGTTTTGGTATTTAGAATTTCATGTGTGATGTCTTTAACAAATTGTGAATTTGTAAATTGATAAGAGTTACCCGGGTTTATATAAGTTTTATGCTATTGTGTTTCATGTTAGATGGGTTTACTCACGCTGGTTTCCAACCCGCTCCGGGTATTACTTTGATGTAATGCTAGGGTCAGATCGAGTATTATAGATTTTCAGGTAAGGACGTTTCTGGAGCTCAGGAGGCAAGCTGGATGGCACGAACGTATGGAAAGTAACCGCTGTGTATTATAGATTTGTATCTGGAACATTTTACTTTTGTGTCCAGTGATTGTGAAAATATTGTAACTCTGATGTATTAAAATGTAAATTTACTGATACAGCTTCTTTGTATTAAAGTTATTTTATGATATTATATTTTGATCCGCTGCGAATGTGAGGTTCTATGTCTTGTTTTCTATTTTCTTCTTCTATCTCTTCTTTTCTTTTCTTAACTGTGTGGAATTTTCGAGATCGAGAATTCTGGGTCGTTACACATTCCATACGTCCATAATTCAAAAACATTAAACAAAAAAAGGTGCTCAAAGCCAACCACAACCTAGGGGAAAAGGAGATTACAAATTTACTAAAGCTTAAGATTCAAGCAAAGGAGGATTAAGCAAGATCAAATCTCAAGTTCCTTATCCAAAGCAAGGTGAATAATAATCAGATCATTCATTTGTTTTTAAAAGGCATTTGATTTTGGGTTTTAAGTTTAAAACCTTTATGATGATTTTACTGACGATATGCTTAGATTACATGACATGTTTGATTTAAACAAGCATGTTTGATAAAAAAATATTTGATTTTAAGGAAAAAGTCATATATATATTGGGTTTCAAATGCCATGAGGATAAATATGCTGTGTAAAATATTTTTTGGAGATGCATTTAAATTTTCGTAATTATCCAAATTATGGATAATTTATTATGAATTTTTAAAGGAAGAAATAAATAATTGGGTTTAAATTTTATTTCGGCTATTATATAAAGGATTTTGGGTCTGAAATTCATACATGTTAGATAATATGTTAAACATGAATTTTGATGATTTTGGGGATTTTCCTAAGTAATTTACTATGGAAATTAAATTAATTTAGTTGGAGGACTCGAATGTCTTAATTGTTTTGCTAAAGGGAAGAGCTTCTTTACTAACTACTTTTAATTAATTCTGGATGAATTCGCCAGTCTTTAGAAAAGATTTTTGTAAAGGTTATGGCAACCAATTATATTATTACAAATAGGCAAGTGAGTTGAAAAGAGTTTACTTAAAAAGGCAACAAAACAGTTTTGTAAAGATTTATTATTTCGCCAATTCCAGTAGCAACCTTTCAACCTCATACCTCCACCCCCAACCAAATCGAAACCAATGCACATGGAATCAATACTATGGTATGTAGTGGATTGGAGAAAGGCAGAAGGTGTAGAGTTGCAACCATGCTTTCGAAGAGGTCGGGGCCATTTTAAATAACTTTCGAAGGTCTTTATTTTGCTTTCAAAAAGAGATGTCGCTTGCCTTGATTTCAAAGAGATACTTTCAAAAGGGGTTGAATATAGCTTTCGAATGGGTTGTCGCCTTCTTGTTTTGAAAGGATAGCTTTCGAATGAGATGCTATGTTTTATGTTTTAAAATGGAGCTTTCAAAAGAGTAGTTTTGAACCAAGACGAAACCTTGCTGCCATCTTACTACCTTTCGAATAGGTTGAAGTTTTCAATGAATTTGAAAGGCAAGCTTTTGTTTTATAAATATAACAAGATGCTTCCCAATGCTTTCAAAAGGACTCTAGTAGCCATTTAAAATAAAGGTTTCAAAGTTGTCCTTTCAATTGTTTTACTTAAAAGATTAAAGCTGTGACGTCCCACCCTGAGACCTACATTAACAAAGAGAATTACATAGTAATTCTGTCTGCTAATGCGGAGAATAGGACTGGTTAAAGGCGACCATCATAGTCTTGCATTAGATAAGAGCTAAGTACGTCGATATTTATACTCCCTTTTTTTCCATTCATCTCGAGTATTCGACATACTTAATTCCTATCAAATACACTAGGTGGCTACAGGATCAATTCAGAAACAAAACATAATAACTATATCAATAACAGGTCACAGAACAGCAACACAGAAACGATACATATGAATACTTACATCAAATGTAATACAACATGCCATTAGTGGTATACAACCACAATATATACATACATTCCCCACAAAAGAATATATACATCACAAGTTCCCAACAGAAAGACTACTACACAAAAACTATGCCATATCCCAAGTCGATAGTGAAGTCCAAAGGTAAAGCAAGCTAAGAGTCCATCTACCTAACCAGCAACTTGGTCTGACCCGAGTAATAAATACACGGGTCGAGCTAGCTAGAACTTGATATTAGTATAAGATAAGAGGAATATAAGTGTTTGGGGGAATTCTTCCTTTTACTACAAAGGAAGGGTATAAGTATAGTATAATCACAATGTATGGTATATGTTCACCAAGGGTTGTCGCATGAATAGATTTAATTCAACATAAAAAATCCATACTTAATGGCATTCAACTCAAATGCAAGGAATCGTATAAGAGAAACTCATCAAAATTCCAATATGAATCTCATTAAACTCAAGATAAGTTCAAATATCATAAAAAATGAAATCACCCTATACAACATCTCATGTAGCACAAGGCTATCGATGTAAAAAAATATCTCAAAATGGTGAAACCGTAGAAAACTCAAAAAACACAGAACACCGAATTAGCCAGATCCCTGATTGCAAAGCTGAAGCATTGCTGCACGTGCTGCTATTTATAATTTAGGTACCTAACTCGTGGACCCAAAGGTCATACTCGTGGTGATCGATGTCACATAACTCGTGGTGACCGAAGTCGCATAACTCGTGGTGACGAAGTCGCATAACTCGTGGTGAGGAAGTCGCATAACTCGTGTTGATCGAAGTCACATAACTCAGATGACCCGAAGGTCTATAGAACTGGCATACTCGCGGATGTGTCACAAACTCTCGCAAAGGAACCAGAAAAGTGTTAACGTGTGTCCCATACAACACGTTCGCACTAAATGGTTTACTAACCGCTAGTTAACTCCAGATCATAAAAACAAAATCACAAACCTTGGAAATCTCATAATACTCATATATCTTGCCTTCTATCATTGGCAAGTGCAAATAAATCTCATAGTGGTTTCTCATAACCCATAATGCCTAAAAAGGAAAATCGCATCTCAAGGCTCGCCTCGTCTCATCGACGAATATAGCAACATATATATATATATGTGTGTGTGTGTGTGTGTGGTTCTAATTGATTATTACCCCTATAATAGGAGATCTCGAACCTCCCAATTCACCAAATATTGGCTAACTCGGATAATTCCTATAATAGGAATTATAAATCTCAATTATCAACCCAAAACAATATACACAAGAGGTTTCGATCGTACAAGTCCGAAATTAACCAAAAAGTAAACTTACATGTCCCGTATCATGTGTTTTACTAAATTGTTTAATTCTCTTTCTCATACGTCCAAAAAGTACAAAAAGATGTATTATTACATAGAAAATAATTTATTATAGAAAACAAGCTTTTAAAACTATTTTCGAAATCGTTTGGAAAATAACTTTTGAAATTCTTTTATTATAGATGATGTATAATTTTAATAGAAATATATTAATTATAAATATTGTAAAATATTTATTTCAAAAGCTAAAAAAAGAATCTTCTGAAAATGGTTAAGAAAGCACTTGCAAAGACACGATAAAAATTAACAAAAAATCAATGAAATTATTCATAAAATCATCGTACGAAAATCCCCTAAAAACTCACCAATCCAAAATAGGTATAAGTGGTAATATTGGCTCTTCCATCTTACGATAAAGCCGATAAATAAAAATATCATCGAAAAAAATCCAGGTAAAACAATTTAAATGTTCAACTGGAGCAAAATATGCTCTGATTCAAAGTTCCAAGCAAATTTTAATTTAATTACAAAGACTTAAAAGCCTTGAAATTTTGCAGGCATAGAGTTCAACAACTCTACCTTAAAAAAATAATGGATACAATCGGACAAGAAGCGAGAAAGATATGATCTCTCAAAGTTGGACTTGCAGCCAGATTTCACTGTCAACGGCTGGAGCAAAACATGCTCAAATTCAAAGTTTGACAGCACGTTTCTATAAGCTACAGAGGTCGGAATGACCTAAAATTTAACATGCATAAAGCAAAACATTTATAATTTAAACTGAAAAAATAATCACACAATTTAGAGAAATTATGAGGAAGTAATGATGTTCCAAAGTTGATCCAAGACTGTGTTTTCACTGTAAAAATCTGGGTAAAAACATGCTCCGAATCAAAGTTCGGCAGCATATTTCTATATGCTATATAGGTCGAAATGACTTGAAATTTAACATTCATAAAGACCAACATAAAATCTTAAAACTTCACTAAGAATCAATCAATTTAGACTAAGCATGAAAAGGATATGATGTCTCAAAGTTGGACTCAGGCAGTGTTTTCACTGTAAAAATCTGGGCAAAAACATGCCCCGAGTCAAAGTTCGACAGCATATTTCTATATGCTATATAGGTCAAAATGACCTAAAATTTTACATTCATAAAGACCAACAACAAAACTTAAAATTCATCAAAAATCAATCAATTTAGAAAAAGCATGAAAAAGATAAGATGTCTCAAAGTTGGACCCAGGCAGTGTTTTTGCTATAAAAATCTGGGCAAAAACATGCTCCGAATCAAAGTTCGACGGCATATTTCTATATGCTATGTAGGTCGAATGACCTGAAATTTAACATTCGTAGAGACCGACAAACTTAAAACTGCATCAAGAATCAATCAATTTATACAAAGCATGAAAAGGATATGATGTCTCAAAATTGGATCCAGGCAGTTTTTTAACTGTAAAAATCTGGAAAAAACATGCTCCGAGTCAAAGTTTGGCAGTATGTTCCTATAAGCTATTTTGGTCAAAATGATCTGAAATTTGGCATCTTAATCTATGAAACATGGTCTATAAAACAAAAAATATCTGGCAGCATTTTGTTGCAGGAATCGAAAGATATGACTGCACAAAGTTATAACCCAAGACAGTTTACACAGGAAATCAAAATAGTTCAAAAACTAATTTTATAGCAAAATTTTTATTTTAACTTGCGATTTTGGCGTTGCATGAGCTAAATTTTGTTGGATTGATACTCACCTTTCAAAATACCTGAGCTTCAATGTCAAAATGGTGAAAAGAGGCGAGCTTTTGCTTGAGAGATGCTTCAACAACCTAGAAATGTAATTTTCAAAGACATGCAAGAACAAAAGCGAAAGTTATATGCAATTCATATCTAATTCTAATATTTTGACGAAATAATTAAGTAATATTGGTGGAGATTACCTTCTATTCTCTTAATTTGGTGATTTTCTTCTTGAATTAGCAGCAAATTGGGTGAAATTTTTGTTTTAGTTGAAGATAGCCATGATTTACCTTTTTCTGTTTACTGTAACTTTTGTTTTTTGAGGAAGAAGAACTAAACTACGTAGAGTAGTTTGTTTCTCACCAGAAACATCCAGATAATGGATTTTAGGTTTTAAAACCTAACCCAAAAAGCCCAAACCAATATTGTTTAGAGAAAATGTTGAATTATCTTTATTTTTATCTTATATTATTAACATATGTGTACAATCTTTTTCATTTTGAAACCAAATAAAAATATATGCACAAATGTATGTGAATAAAATTATTATTTTAACAATATAAAATTTATTTCAGCTATCAAAAGTTGCTTTTTTTCAAATAGAACCTTATTTTTAACAATATCACACTATTTACACTATTTTATTACAAAACACTATTTTTAATTCAACAATTTGTACAAAAATTGTTTCTCTTGTCAAATAAATTACAAAAATCATTTTAACTCTTCTTAAAACATCAAAATATAATTTTCAAAAAAATTTCATCTTTTATTTTTTTAGAAAAATGTGTGATCCTTTGTAAATAGAGGAGAGCACACATACAACCATATATATCACAATAATAAGGTGCTGCCAACATGCCTGGCAGGTAACAAAACTAAATACAAAGCATCAAAGAAAAATCAAGTACCCCTAAGATGAGTTCCGGCAAGGACACCATCCATCACACCCCGATATCGAGTTCCGGCATGGCCGCCACCTGATACTAAGGTGTTAGGAGTACCTAGAAACAAAAGAATATGATACTCCATGCATCTGAATCAGGAGCTCTATGCATCACAAACTAAGAAGGAAGCTCCATGCATCTGGATCGGAAGGAATGAAGAAGCAGCTACTGTAAAGTGGAACTGAATATGATGCTGAATGGAAAATCTGCTCTAGATACAAAGGAAGAAGTGCCAAGCAGAAGAATGGATCCTCCTGAAGATAATACGCCGCAATAGAGATGAAAGTATCATGCATCAATGGTGGAACTGCAAATAATCCTGGGTGGAAGACTCTACTATGATGGCCTCTCTGCAATCTGTAATCATGCAGTCTGAAGACATGAGAAACTACAAAAAGAGCCTGACACCCTATCACCCATACCTATATCTGAAGGATGACTAAAGAAAAAGTAAGAATTATATATATATATATATATATGTACATTTATATAATTAATATACAAATATATGTATAGATGAGGTAGGCAATAAAACCTAAATAAGACTAAATAGGACAAAAACAATAGAACTAAAATACCTATAAACTAATATCACCAAAGACAAGAACAATAATTAAAACAAAACTTAAAAGATTCTTATGAATCTTGAATCATAAGTAAGTTATGATTAACATTTAGATCATCATATAAATTTGAAAAAATATTAATGTTAATACTGTTAATGTTAAATATATAATTGTTGTGTTTGAATAAGTTAATATTATAACTAACCTTATTAAGATACCCTTTAAATAGATTATTTTTAGCTAATTTATGTTTAAGATTAGAAATCCAATTAAAACAGAATGAAGAAATTGTAAAAATTAATTTGTTAAAATGATTATTATTATTATTAAAAATTCTTTGATTTCTTTCAAACCAACAATTCCAACTAATAATAATGAATAAAGTGTCAAGTAAAAATCTAATATTCTTTTTGAACCTAAATCAAAAATTATTCCAATAGAAGTCACAATCCAAAATTTTAGTTGTTATATTAAAATTTAAAAAATTTAGAATATTATTTAGAATGTAATAAGAATCTATGCGATCATAGTATATATGTTTTATATCTTCAAGATGCAGATTACAAAAATAACAATTATTATCATTTTGAATATTTTTTCTTTTTAAGAATTCTATTGTATTAAGTTTTCCATGCAGTATTAACCACATGTGAATTTTAGATTTAGGAGGAGCATTAGATTTCCAAATAAATTTAAACGAGTTGTTTATCGTACAGGAGAAATTAATAAATCTGTAAAAAGAATTAGAAGTACATTTCTTACTCTTATCTCATTCCCAATGAATAATATCATTATCATTATCAATATTATAAAGATTTAATCTTGCATAAAGAAAATAAAGTTGCCTAAGAGTTGAACCTACTAAAATTCTATTAAAGCTAAAATTCCAAGGAGAATCATTTTTAGGAGAATAAACTTCATAATTAAAGCAAAATTAAAATTACAAATTTCATAAAGCTCTTTAATTTCCAATTTAAGAGGTAAGACCGAAATCCAACTGTCATGCCAAAAAGAAGTACGATTACCAGAATGAACAATTGTATTTATTCCTAAATTAAATATATCATTACATTTTAAAATGTTTTTCCAAAAATTAGATATATTTTGAGTGGCTAGAGAAGCAATTTGATATAAATTTCTATTTTCATTATAGTAATATTTAAAAATCATCTCTTTCCAAATAGCGTTATCATTTATATCCTTAAACTTCCATAGCCATTTACCTAGCAAGGACAAATTCATATTATGCAAATTAATAGCTCCTAAACCACCTTCTTTTTGGCCTTACATACAGTTTCCCAGTTTATTAGACATTTATATTATTATTAGAATTTTCCCCACTCCATAAGAAGTCTCTTCTAATTTTATCAATAACCCAATCTGGAAACAGATGCATGGACATCCAATAGATCGAAAGTGCTGATAAAACCGAATTTGTTGAAACTAGTCTACCTGCTCTGGATAAAATCTCCCATTCCAGTTAGAAATCTTATTTTTGATTTTATCAATGATAATAAACCAATCGTCATGTTTGAGATTAGTGGGTCTAATCACAAAGCCAAGGTAGTCAAAAGGAAATTTCATAGTTTTGCAATTTAGAGTATTAGCAACTAAGTTTTCAACTTTTTCAAAATCATTTAAAACTAACACGGAACTTTTGTCAAAATTCATTTTTAAACTAGATAAAAGTTAAAAACTTTAAAGGATAAACTTGAGGGTTATAATGTGCTAGAAAGATAGGAAGAAAAAAGTAAGATATCGTCGGCAAATTGAAGGACCGATATACCATTACACGATATGTCATTGCCTACACATCCTAGAGATCCATTATCCACCACTTTTTTAATAATTTTAGCAAAAACATCATCAGCTAAGTTAAATAATAAAGGCGATAAGGGATCCCCTTGCCTTAAACCTCTCTTAGATTGAAATCTATTACCTAATATACCGTTAACCATAATACTAGAGTTTCCAGTTCTAAGCAAAGACATAATCCGACTGATCCATCTATGACCAAAACCTCTAGCATGAATAATATCTATAGGAAAATCCCAATCCACCGAATCAAAAGCTTTAGCAAAATCAAGTTTTAAAATCGCATAGGTTATGTTGTCCTTACAATAGTAATTAATATATTCTTGAACAACTGCCACTGCATCAGCGATATTTCTCCCTTTAATAAAAGCCGATTGTGAACAATCAATTAAATCGTTCATTCTTATGCTAAGTCTATTAGCTAGAACTTTAGAAATGATTTTAACTGAACAGTTAATCAATGAAGTAGGTCTAAAATCTTTTTAAGTTTTTAGCTCCTACTTTTTTATGTAACAAAATAACATTTGCGAAATTAAATCTCCCTAACTGCAAATTACCGTTATAAAAATCATTAAACATATTAACTAACTCAAATTTTAAAACGTCCCAGAAAATTTTATGAAATAAAATTGGAAATCCATCAGGTCTCAGGGATTTATCACTTGGCATGTCATTAACTTTTTTCTAATTTCCTCTTCAGTAAAAGGATTATCTAAATCTGATAAATCAACAATAGAATTAGATGGATACAGATCTATCCATCTAATATTGATTCTATGTTTGATTTTTGAACCAAAAATATCCTTATAATAGTCTGTAGAAGCCTTGTTAAGATCTCTTTGATCCACTAACTCTTCATTATTAACAATAATAGAATTAATTATATTACTACATTTTCTACCATTAGCTATATTATCAAAAAAATTGGTGTTATTATCTCCTTCATTGATCCATTGAATTCTAGATCTCTGCTTCCACACAACCTCCTCCTTTTCTAAAATTGAATTTAGTTCATCTTTTAAATTAGAAAGAACGTTACGCTCACCTATATTTAATTGTCTAGATTCTTCTATCTTATTAATTTTAAGCATATCATTAAGAATGTTATCTTTTTTAATTTTTATATTGCCAAAAACATTCCTATTCCGGGTTTCAAGAAAAATTATAAGCTCTCTAAGTTTTGATACAAAAGATTTTGCTGAATTATTCTTATTTCTAGTATTATGATAACTCAAGGAAATCCATTTACCATTAATTAAATTCACAAAGTTTGATTCCAAAAGCCACATCTTTTTAAATTTAAAATTATTAATAGTAACGCTATGATGCACATAGGAGAGGATAATAGGACAATGATCTGAGTACGTATAAGGTAAACCAGAGACTATACAAATTGGAAATTTATCCTCAATTTCATCACTAACAAAAATCTATCAAGAAGAGCCATGGATGGAGACTCTCTTGCATTACTCCAAGTAAACTCTCTATTAGAAAGAGGAATTTCAATCAAATTAGAATTTATAATAAGTTGATCGAATTCTTCCATAGCGGAGTAATACCCTTATCTAGGTAAACGCTCACCTATGAAATGCGTAACGTTAAAATCACCCCTCATAATCCAAGAACCCGGAGCCAAAGATCTAAAATCTAGGCATTCATTCCATAAAATTCTCTGATTAATTTTAGAATTAGGCCCATAAACATTTGAAATATTTAAAAAAGAGTTGTCAGAAAGATTAATAAGAATAACATGAAGAGAATACTGCATAGTAATACATTGAAGCAACATAAAAAAATTATCATGCCACCCTATCATTAAACCCCCTGAAGTACCCACTGAAGGTTAAAAACCCCATTTTGTAAAATGATACCCGCCTAATCTTCCAAAGAAACGAATGTCGGGACAGTTAATTTTAGTTTCTTAAAGTAAAGCAATATCAATAGAGTAGTCTTTAAAAAACATTCTAACCTTATTACATTTGTTCAAGTCATTCAAACCTCTAATGTTCCAACTAATGATCCTCATGAACTAACAGTACTAGCCATCTCTAATTCCTTACCTCTAATATATACCCGATCAATCTCGACATCGGTTAAGATAAAAGATGTATCACGAATATTTCATCTTTTATTTTAATAAAATACATATTTTCTTCATATTCTCCTTTTAAATTCAATAAAAGCTTTAATATAAGCAATAACTTACATCATTATTGCATAACTCAAATAAAAATCAACGATTGGTCATTTTCTTCTCAAATTTAACAAAATAAAGCTTTAAAACTTTATTTTTTTGAGAAATATGTGTGATCCTCTTAAGAAGAGGAGAGCACACATGTATATATATATCTATATAACACCAAAAATACAGTAGCTACCAACAAGCCTGGCAAGTAGCCAAAAACCCTCCATATAAAAACAATGACAAATCAATCCTCCTAAAAGTTTAAAAACTAAAGACACATTCCAAGCAATCTACACAAGAAAATAGAAACAAGAGACATGAACGACTCCACAAAAAGAGCAACCTACAACAACAACTCCACAACACCAGCCTCGACAACCAGAAATGACTCCATGAAATGAGCAGCCTACAACAGCAACTCCACAACACCCATTACGGCAACCAAAACCTCCAACCAAGCAATTAACCTCAAGCAAAAGACCTAGAATTCTTAAGTTTCAACCTGGGACTTCTTCTAATGCTAACAGCTAAACTACTCCTACAAATTTTATTATGATTTTTGGGAATAGGAGTAGAAACATGAGCATAAATAGAAGATCTTCTACGAGATGCCCAGCAGCAGTACACTATAAATCTAAAAAGATCGACGTAATAATAGATGATCTTGCTTGAATCACAAGACGTATCCCTAATAGAACACAGCCTCCCTAAAATAAATTCCAAACCCAACCATTTTTGAATCCTTCTCACCCTATTAAAAACAATATTCCATGAATTCAACTTCTTGGTTAACAGAGAGCCACTAATCTCTACAACATTGCATGAACGTTTCTCAAAAGTTTTGGGTTGCAGCTGCCTAATTGAGATACCTCTAATCAAAAAAAATCTAAAACAACACACGAGTCATCATATACTACAGAATCACTTGGAAAACAAAGTGCACATTGCGTCAAACTGCATGCTTTTTTAAAAATAGCTGCATTATACGAGCCAATGGAGTTCTCCAAATTCAAATCCACTTTAGCCAAGAAAGCTTCGTCGTCAACAAATAAGCTATCAACTACACCTTTCTCACCAAGACTGTAAGAAGAACCATCATCACCTCGAGTTAACACAACCTTAGAGCTAGCAAATCCTCGAAATTCACTGTCTTTATTTACTGAACAATCCCAACCTGTCGACATACCATCATCAAAAGTTAATTCACCATTTACTTCATTCATAGAAAACTCTATAACCTCAGATGAACAAATACCAGAAACAACTTTCAAGTCCAGATCATCAGTATCAATATTACATTGATACACACAATCACCAGTATCAAGACTACAAATATAAAGACCAGCAGTTACATCAATGCACCAATCACCAGAATGCTTTAAAGAGGCTTCACCAGCCATGGAAATATCGACATCAAAATCTTTTGCATCATCTTTAACCACAGATGAAGGCACTCTAACATCAATGGCCGAAGAAATCAAAATGTCTGAAGCTGCTAAATCATCAGGAATTCAAAAACCATCAATCGATAAAGAATTCTGAGAGCAAAACTACTAACCGCAGGATCTAACAGAAGAATATCAGCATGAGTATCCCTATTCGAATCATTCACATATAATTCTTCAATGTCAAACCAATGTGAATCCTCTGAATCACAGAAAACTTTATCTTGTTTCGAAAACTCCTTAGGTGGAACCCCATTCCAATAACCAGAATTCGAATATTTTCTAATGTTTTCAGCAGTTAAGCAATCGAAGTGCCAAAACATTTTGTTAAAAAGAAAGTCAAAATCTTTAAAATTACCTATACAATAATCCATAAAAAGGCCTCTTAATCTCAGGAACTCGAGAACAAAGAAAAAGTGATGATCCTTTGGACACAAATGCTTCTAAAAAAAATAGGATCAGAGTAATTGAATAAGGGATCTGTAGAGAGGAAAGGGTTAAAAAATGAAGGGCAAGATGATGTCTTATGACCAAATACTCCATAATTAAAACAAAGAATAGGATTAGAACAAGCTTTAGCTTTATGATTCCTATCTCCACAACGAAAACATTAGAAACCCCTCTTCCAATTCATCGAATTTTAAAACTTGGTTTTTAGAGAAAAAGAATTGGTATCATAAAATCCATGATGATGTGATTATGACGACTACGCAAAGAAAGGAAAAGAATTTGTCCGAACACCATTTTCTTGAGTACGGACATTTTTCCAGTTGCTCTCCATTTTCTTAAGATTCGATAGTTGAAGATAAGTCTATGTAGTAGTTTATTTAATAAAGCTTTAAAACTTTATTTTCAACTATAAATATTTATTCCAACCATTAAATATTGAAATAAATACTCAATTGATTTATTAACTTAAAGTTAACAAAAACCCAATATTTATTCTCAAGTCACATTGTTTATTCTAAATAAACAACTTTAATAAAAATTCTTCTTCTTCTCAAATTTATTTGATTCTCAATATTAACTTATGACTATCGTTATAACTAAATTTTTATAGGTAATTACCAATACCAGGGTTGTTTCAGCCTCCTCCCCTTAAAAAATTACATCCTCGCAATTTCTAGAGGAAATCTATATTCAACACACTTTATTTCATCAATCAAAGGAAACTTAGTTAGGTTAAAATGGAAAATTTATACCATCGGAGTGAGAAGATAAGAATTCAGGATACGATTGCTCGATGAATTCTTTGGTTTCCCAAGTGCAGTCATTGGGATTATCGGACCATTTAATCTTCACAAGCGGAACACTCTTGTTTCGAAGACGTCTAGTCTCCGAAGCAAGAACTCTCAGAGGATGCTACACATAAGATAGATTAGGAGAGACTTCTAACTTCTCTAAAGCACGACTATCATGTACGGAATCTGAATCTCGTAGACACTTCCTTAACTGAGAAACGTGGAATACGTCGTAAACTCTAGAAAACTGATAGGGAAGTGCTACACGATAAGCAACCGGACTGATACGCTTTGTAATAGGAAATTTGATCCAATATAGCATGGTGCTAATTTCCCGGTCTGGCTAAAGCGTACCACTCCTTTCAGAGGAGAAGGTCGAATATAAACAAGGTCAACCAATTATAATTCAAGAGGCCTCCTACGGTCGTCCGCATAGGATTTCTGGCGACTCTGTGCCTCTTTCATTCACTCACGAATAAGATAGATCTTCTCAGATGATTCTCGAATAGATTCGGGGCCTAAATTAAGCTTTTCCCCCGACTCAAGCCAACAAGATGGAGAATGACACGGCCTTCCATATAAGGCTTAAAAAAGATCCATGCCGATAGAAGATTGGTAGTTATTATTATAAGCAAACTCAACTAGAGGAAGATGATCCTCCCAACTACCACCAAAATCCAAGATACAAGCACGAAGCAAGTCTTCCAAAATATGGTTCACTCATTCAGTCTGTCCATCAGACTGTGGGTGATAAGCGGTGCTAAGATTAAGCTTTGTGCCTAAAGCTTGCTGGAGACTGCCAGAAGTGACTTGTGAAAAGAGGATCACACACAATAGATGAAGGGACACCGTGCAATCGCACGATCTCCTTAATATAAAGCTTCGATAAAAGAGATGCCATCGTATTCGACTTAATAGGAATAAAATGTGCGGATTTGGTGAAACGGTCCACAACAACCCAAATACTGCTATGGCCTGACCTCGAACGAGGTAAGCCATCAAAGAAATCCATAGAAACTTGGTCCCACTTCCACAATGGAACCTCTAAAGGCTGAAGAAGACCACTAGGTCGTTGATGCTTGGCCTTAATAAGCTGACAAGTCATGCAATTACTTACATAACCTGCCACATCACGCTTCATGTCTTCCCAGTAATACAAGTGGCGCATATCAGCATACATTTTGCTGCTGCCTGGATGGATAGTATACTTAGAACGTTGACATTCAGCTTGAATGTCCCGCCTAAGTTCTAGAATAGGAGGCACAACTAGGAGATCCTTCTTTCGAAGACACCCATGAGTATTGATGCCAAAATCACTCATCTTAATATCATCATGGGATTTAGACTTACACTTCTGAATAAGAAGCAGCTATATCGAAGTCTTGCCGCTGAGCCTCGACAATCCGATCCAGAAGAGTAGGACGAGCTTCCATGCTATATAATAGAATAGGAGAGTTAGATGTGAAAGCACGATCATGAATATCACACGTGGAAAGAGTCTCAAGAACTTTCCATTCTGCAATCATCATGGAAATAATAGCTAAATTAATGCTTGCGACTCAAAGCATCAGCCACTCGATTCCCCTTGCCAGGGGTATACTGAATATCAAAATCATATAAAGCTAGAAACTCGAGCCAACGATGTTGTTGCATGTTGAGCTCCTTTTGGGTGAACAGGTATTTGAGAGACTTATGATCGGTGAAGAGAGTAAAGTGCTCCCCCAACAAATAATGACTCTACATCGTTAAAGCAAAGACAATGGCGGCAAGCTCTAAATCATGGGTAGCATACCGAACCTCGTTCGGACGTAATTTCCTTGAAGCGTAGGCAACTACCTTATCCTTATGCATAAGAATAGCACCGAGGCCACTATGACTGGCATCGGTACAGACAATAAGATCCTGATTCCCTTTGGGAACCATATGAACAGGAGCATTAGTGAGAAGCTCCTTCAATCTTTGAAAGGAAGCCTCACACTTATTGGACCAAGTATAGCGAACACCTTTCGACGTAAGGCTAGTCAATGGCAGCACAATACGGGAAAAGTCTTTGATGAAGCGGTGGTAAAATCCCGCCAAGCCTAGACATTTATGAATCTCATGAACATTCTCAGACCTCTTTCAATTTTGGATGGCTTCGATCTTAGAAAGATCGACCGAAATGCCTTCGGAAGAAACAACGTGGCCCAAGAACTTAACTTTCTTTTCTCAGAAGTGACACTTAGAATGTTTTGCTTTGAGTTGATGTTGTCGAAGTGTACTCAAAACAATTCTAAGATGTCGAGCATGGTCCGCTTGGGACTTAGTATATACAAAATGTCTCGATGAATATAAGAACGAACTTATCGAGGTATTCTCGGAATACTTGATTCATAAGGTCGACGAAATAAGCAAGGGCGTTTGTTAAACCAAACGGCATGACGAGCCACTCATATGAACCATAGCAAGTGTGGAAAGCTGTAAGTGGAATGCTATCTTCTGCAACTCGAAGCTGATGGCAAGGTCAAGCTGTGAGAAGACCTTAGAACCACTTAACTGATCAAACATATCGTCGATCCTAGGTAATGGATAGCGGTTCTTGATGGTTAACTCATTAAGCTTGCGATAATCGATGCATAGCTAAGAGACCCATTGGACTTCCTTACAAATACCACCGCGGCTCCCCACGGTGAGGAACTAGATTGAATGAAATACCTGGCTCCAAGCTCTAGAAGTTGCTTCTTGAGTTCATCATTCCCTTTGGTAGACATCCTCGTGGAAGGACGACTAACAGGCTATGCACCTGGAATAAGGTTGATTCGGAACTCGATAGCACGCTTGGGTGGTAATCCCAAAACAGGGTCAAATAAGTCTGGAAAGTCATGGACAATAGGAATCTGAGATGCATCATCATCATCTCGAGATTCAAGAGAGAATAGAAAAGCATCGGAATCGCCATCGACATCCCGAAGCATAAGAGGCAACTAAGCAGGAGAGTCGGGATGTCGAAGGCGTAGGATTCTCTCTAAACATAGAATCGTGACATCGTATCAAACTAGCCAGTCCATACCCAATATCAATCAAAACCAAGAGAAGGAACCACGTGCAGATTCGCATGGAAAGAATAGCCATAAAAAAGGATATCAACATCATCACAAAGCATACTAAGAGTTGTGGATCCCCCAATAGGATTTGTAATCCTAAAATAAGTAATCAAGTAAGAAACACCCACCTGTAAAGTATCAACGAGTCCCTTCAATACAAATGAATGCGACGCACCCGTATCGGAGATAACTCGAATAGAATGATCATGGAACAATATAGAACCCTCCAAAATAGTGGAAGATATACCTCGAGACTGAGAAGCGCTACCAGAAGCCTTTGCCACATTTAGATTACCAGAAGGTGCATCCTTCTTCTTCTTAAGGCAAGTAGAAATCATGTGTCCCTCTTGCTTGCAATAGAGACACCTGCGAGGATGAGGACACTCGCGAGCTAGATGGTCTCGGGGTTCACAATTGAAGCATGCTAAGACCTTTTCTGAATGAGGTGTGCCATGAGGATGAGAACTAGAATTTCCTTGCTTCTTCTTCTTAGGAGGAAAGGACTTGGATCTCTAGAAAGGGAATTTCTTCTTGTGTAGGTTCTTTCGAACCTCAGCCTCATTGCTACTATCCTTTTTCTTTTCGATGGCTTCGAGGTGAAGCATCGAATCCACAAGCTCCTCGAATGAGAGCTTAAGCTGAAGCATGAGAGATTTCTTCAACTACTTCTTAAGTCTAGATACAAACTTAAGATTCTTCTTGTATGAAGTGCTGATGAACTCAAGCCCATACTTAGATAGAGACTTGAAGGATGAAACGTAATCAGATACGGAGGATTTGCCATGCTTCAAAACAAAGAAGAGACGGGCAAGAAAAGCCTTCTCGGATTCTGGCACGAACTTGAGCCCAAAACAGTCTCTAAAATGTTGCTAAGTGAGGATGGACTCATCCATTTCTGCAATAAGGAGCTTATACCGGTCTAAAGCTCGTTTATGTAGCATACTCGATGCCACAAGAACTCGATGATGATTGGATATCTCCATGCGAGTGAAGATGCGCTCGCAAGTACGGAGCCAAGCCTGAACCTCAAGAACTGTCTCGGAGCCTTTGAATGGCTTGTCTCCAAGGTGGGTGAAGTCGCTGCACATGCATGCAAATGTGGATTTGCGCGGAGGAGAGGACTGAGCTGGGGTAGGAGGCTGAATGCTCCTAATAAGCTCGAGAATCTGGTTAGTCAACATATAAACTCCTTCGGGACGAGAACCACTGGATTGTCCTGCCTCCGAAGTGCGACCTCTTCCTCTTCCAGACATAGTTGAAAGTTAAGATAAGATAGGATTATTCACAGGGGTACAAAATTGCAATTCAAATGCATTAAATAAGGAATACTACGGAATTTAAAATTAACATTCCTAGACATATTCCTTTCTATCTACCCTAAAGGAACTAAAAGGTAAGGACAAAGTCGAGTTTGTTTACGAGTAGGGATGATGTTACACTTGTGTTATACTTAATGTATGGTAGTCGTGTATACTATTCTGTTTTTATTACATTTATGTTCTGAACCTCGCTCTAATACCAAGCTGTGATGCCCCACCCTGAGACCCATATTAACAAAGAGAATTATATAGTAATTATGTTTGTTAATGCGGAGAATAGGTCTAGTTAAGCGCGACCAACATAGTCTTGCATTGGATAAGAGCTAAGTACGTTGATATTTATACTCATTTTTTCCATTTCGTCTCAAGTATTCGACATACTTAATTCCTATCAAATACACTACTATGGTGGCTACGGTATCGATTCAGAGTCAAAACATAATAACTATATTAATTACAAGTCACAGAACAGCAACACAGAAACGATGCATATGAATACAAACATCAAATGTAATACAACATGCCACTAGTGGTATACAACCACAATATATACATGCATTCCCCACAAAAGAATATATACATCACAAGTTCCCAACATAATGACTACTACACAAAAACTATGCCATATCCTAAGTCGATGGTGAAGTCCAAAGGTAAAGCAAGCTAAGAGTCCAACTACCTAACCTACAACTCGGTCGACTAGAGTAATAAATACACGGGTCAGGCTAGCTAGAACTTGATATTAGTATAAGATAAGAGGAATATAAGTGTTCAAGGGAATTCTTCCTTTTACTATAAAGGAAGGGTACAAGTATAGTATAATCTCAATGTATGGTATATGTTCACCAAGGGTTGTCGCATGAATAGGTTTAACTCAACATAAGAAATCCATAATTAATGGCATTCAACTCAAACGCAAGGAATCGTATGAAAGTCATAAGAGAAACTCATCAAAATTCCAATGTGAATCTCATGGAACTCAAGATAAGTTCAAATACCATAAAAAAATGAAATCACCATATGTAACATCTCATGTAGCACTAGGCTATCGATGTAAAAAAAATCTCAAAATGGTGAAATCGTATAAAACTCAGAAAACTCAGAAAACCTCGGATTAGCCAAATCCCCGATTGCAAAGCTGAAACATTGTTGCATGTGCTAAACTCTTGTCCAGTGCTATTTATAATTTAGGTACCTATCTCATGGACTCGAAGGTCATACTCGTGGTGACCGATGTCACATAACTCATGGTGATCGAAGTCACATAACTCGTGGTGACCGAAGTCGCATAACTCGTGGTGACCGAAGTCACATAACTCAGATGACCCGAAGGTCTATAGCATTGGCACACTTGTGGATGTGTCAAAAACTCTCGGAAAGGAACCCGAAAAGTGTTAACGTGCGTCCCATATCACATGTTCGCACTAAACAGTTTACAAACCGCTAGTTAACTCCACATCATAAAAATAAAATCACAAACCTCATAAGTCTCAGTATACTCATATATCTTGCATCGTATCATTGGCAAGTGCAAATAAATCTCATAGTGGTTTCTCATAACCTATAATTCCTAAAAAGGGAAATCTCATCTCAAGACTCGCCTCGTCTCAACGGCGAGTAAAGCAACATATATATAAGTGGTTCTCATTGATTATTACCCATTGAATAGGAGATCTCTAACCTCTCAATTCGCCAAATATTGGCTAACTCAGATAATTCCTATAGTAGGAATTATAAATCTCAATTATTAACTCAAAACAATATACACAAGAGGTTTCGATCGTACAAGTCCGTAATTAACCGAAAAAGTAAACTCACGTGTCTCATACCACATGTTTTACTAAATCGTTTAATTCTCTTTCTCATACGTCCTAAAAGTGAAAAAACATGTATTATTATATGGAAAATAATTTATTATAGAAAACAGGCTTTTAAAACTATTTTCGAAATCGTTTGGAAAATAACTTTTGAAATTCTTTTATTATAGATAATTTATAACTTTAATAGCTTTATATTAATTATAAATATTGTAAAATATTTATTTCGAAAGCTAAAAAAAGAATCTCCCGAAAACGGTTAAGAAAGCACTTGCAAAGAAACGACAAAAATTAACAAAAATTCAATGAAATTATTCATAAAATCATCGTACGAAAATCCCCTAAAAACTCACCAATCCAAAATAGGGAAACGTGGTAATATTGTCTCTTCCATCTTAGGATCAAGCGATAAAAAAAATATCGTGGAAAAAAAATCCAGGTAAAACAATTAAATGTTCAACTGAAGCAAAACATCCTCTAATTCAAAGTTCCAAGCAAATTTTCATCTGGTTACAAAGGTTTAAAAGCCTTGAAATTTTTTAGGCATAGAGTTCAACAATTCTGCTTTAAATAAAAAAAGAATGGATACGATCGGACAAGAAACATGAGATATATGATCCCTCAAAGTTGGACTTGCAGCCAGATTTCATTATCAACGTCTGGAGCAAAACATGCTCCAATTCAAAGTTTGACAGCACGTTTATATAGGCTACAGAGGTCGGAATGACCTGAAGTTTAACATGCATAAAGCTCAAAAACTATCATTTAAACTACAAAATGAATCGCACAATTTAGAAAAAGTATGAGAAAGTTATGATGTTCCAAAGTTAGTCCCAGACAGTGTTTTCAACGTAAAAATCTGGGTAAAAACATGCTCCGAATCAACGTTCGGCAGCATATTTCTATATTCTATATAGGTCAAAATGACTTGAAATTTAAAATGCATAAAGATCAACATAAAAACTCAAAACTACACTAAGAATAAATCAATTTAGACAAATCATGAAAAATATATGATGTTTCAAAGTTGGACCCAGGCAGTGTTTTCACTATAAAAATCTGGGCAAAAACATGCTCCGAGTCAAAGTTCGGTAGCATATTTCTATATGCTATATAGGATGAAATGACCTAAAATTTTACATGTATAAAGACCAACAACAAACTTAAAATTTCATCAAGAATCAATCAATTTAGATAAAGCATGAAAAAGATAAATTGTCTCAAAGTTAGACCCAGGCAGTGTTTTCGCTGTAAAAATCTGGGCAAAAATATGCTCCAAGTCAAAGTTCGACAGAAAATTTTTATGTGCTATATAGGTCAAAATGACCTGAAATTTAACATGCATAAAGAACAGCAACAAAATTTAAAATGCATTAAGAATCAATCAATTTATTTAAATCATGAAAAAGATATGGTGTCTCAAAGTTGGACCCAGACAGTGTTTTCACTGTAAAAATCTGGACAAAAACATGCTCCGAGTCAAAGTGTGGCAGCATGTTTCTATAAGCTATTTAAGTCAAAATATCTGAAATTTAGCATGCTTAATCTATGAAACATGGTCTATAAAACAAAAAAATACAGCAGCATTTCATTGCTGAAATCGAAAGATATGACTGCACAAAGTTATAACCCAAGACAGTTTACATAGAAAATAAAAATAGTTCAAAAACGAATTTTGTAGCAAATTATTGATTTTAACTTTGCGATTTTTGGCGTTGCATGAGCTAACTTTTGTGAGATTGATACTCAACTTTCAAAATACCTGAGCTTCAATATCAAAGTGGTGAAAAGAGGTGAGCTTTTGCTTGAGAGATGCTTCAACAACCTAGAAATGTAATTTTCAAAGACATGCAAGAACAAAAGCGAAAGTTATATTATAATTCATATATAATTCTAATATTTTGATGAAATAATTATATAGAATTGGTGGAGATTACCTTCTATTCTCTTAATTTGGTGATTTTCTTCTTGAATTAGCAGCAAATTGGGTGAAATTTTTGTTTTAGTTGAAGGTAGCCATGATTTTCTTTTTTCTGTTTACTGTAACTTTTTGTTTTCTAAGGAAGAAGAACTAAACTACGAACAGTAGTTTGTTTCTCTCCAGAAACATCCAGATAATGGATTTTAGGTTTTAAAACCTAACTCAAAAAGCCCAAAGCAATAATACTCGGAGAAAATGTTGAATTATCTTCATTTTTATCTTATATTATTAACATATATACAATCTTCTTCATTTTGAAACCAAATAAAAACATATGCACAAATGTATGTGAATAAAATTATTATTTTAATAATATAAAATTTATTTCAACTACCAAAAGTTGTTTTTTTTAAATAGAACCTTATTTTTAACAATATCACACAATTTACACTATTTTATTACAAAACTCTATTTTTAGTTCAACAATTTGTACAAAAATTGTTCTCTTGTAAATAAATTATAACAAATCATTTTAACTCTTTTTGAAACATAAAAATATTTTTTTCAAACAATATTTCCTCTTTTATTTTAATAAGATTCATATTTTCTTCATATTTCTTCTTTTAAATTCAATAAAAGCTTTAATATAAGCAATAACTTACATCACTATTGCATAACTCAAATAAAAATCAACGATTGATCATTTTCTTCTTAAATTTAACAAAATAAAGCTTTAAAACTTTATTTTCAACTACAAATATTTATTCCAACCATTAAATGTTGAAATAAATACTCAATTGATTTATTAACTTAAAGTTAACAAAAACCCAACATTTATTCTCAAGTCACATTGTTTATTCCAAATGAACATCTTTAATAAAAATTCTTCTTCTTCTCAAATTTATTTGATTCTCAATATTAACTTATAACTATCGTTATATTTCAATTTTTATAGGTAATCACCAATACCAGGGTTGTTACAAAAGCTTTCAAAAGGATGGTTCTGAAACCATCTGTTTTCCCCCAAACTCTTTACTTGAAGGTTAATGGTTTTGAAAGGAGTACTTTCACTTATGTTCACTTTGATCCAAAAGTTATATTTAAGATTAAACCCGATGGTTTTGAAAGAGGTACATTCAAATCGTTTTGAAGCTATGCTTCTATAAGTTGGAAAACGATGCTTTAATATTTTCGAAAGGAATCTTTTGATGGTTTCGGAAGGAAGGTTTTAATGCTTTCGTAAGATATGTTTTAAAGTGTTTTGAAAGGCATGTTTTTAGTGTTTTGAAATGAAGATTTAAATGCTTTCAAAAGAGATGTTCTAGAGGTTTCGAAGTAAAGGTCTAAGGTTACGAAAGCCATTGTTTTCAGAACAAAGAACCCAATCTTATTTTAAAAGGAAAACCCATGACAATATAAAATAGCTTTGAAATGGCTTTTAATTTTGAGTTTTTGAAGAAGCTTTCCTTGATAAAAATAATGGGTTAAAGGTATTAACCATGTTTCATGTTGAAATGATTTCACGGATATTAAACCATAAATATTAGTATTTTATGTTATTATATGTGCTTCTTCTATAAACATATTAATTGTATAATGGACCCATAACTTTATTTTGGGGAGTAAGGGCATAATAACCAGCTAGGTTGACCCGGTTGTGAATATAGATTAAGTTAACCCTTGAATGAATAGAGTTGCATCCATGAGGTCAGGTAGACCAGAACATAGGATGCCCAAAGACTGATCAAGAAGTTGTCGGTTTGGACATGTTCATAAACCCATGAAAATTATGTTTGGAGAGAGTTATTGGCATGGGCCAATAGGTTCGTGGAGATCCCATAAAAACTATATATGGATAAAGTTATTGATAGAGATAAACAGGTTCATAGTCAACCCATGAAAACTATGATATAAGAGAAGTTATTGGAGACATCAATAGGTTTAGAGAGAACCCATGAAATACTGAAGTTGTTGGCAAGGGCCAATAGGTTCTTAGTGATCACATGAAAAATATGAAACCCGACAAATAGTCCATAAGCTTTGAACAGGTTATTAGTCGGCCCATAAAAACTAATAGGTTAATGGTGACCCTCGAAACTATAACTGAATCAGATAGTCAAATGTATGGGGATGGAAAATCCAGGTTATTTTGCTTGTTTACTTATCATCATGATATTTTATATTGTTATGTTTTTAACCATTGTGGATGCAGGAGCATGGTATATGGTTATTATACTTTTTGGGTAATATACTAGTGAGGGGAAAACCAGTTCCGCTAAGCGGCGTGGTCTCACTAGATATCTAAATGGTTCGAGATGGTAGATTATTATTCATACCAGGCTTTTTGTCTAACTCGAAGTTTATGTTTTTTCCTTAAACTCTCGGGTTCTTGATTGATTTTGAGTAATTTAAGAGTTAAGGTTTTCAAGTACTCCTTTAGATGAATAAGCTTCTGGAGACGTGCAGGAGGCAAGCTAGCCAATAGGAGTTCTTCTCAATTTGATTCCGCCATGTTTTGATGTAAAGGCAAAGTTCTGTAATTGCCTATGTTTAGACTCTGGTCATCCAAGGAGGCATCTTCGTATGTCTCTTTTGGCATAGTTTGTAATAATTATATTTTCTCTGAACGTGGTTCTTGAATTTGGGATTATGTAATGAATTTGAAATATGATTGAAATGGAATGATAAATTTGTTTAATGGTTTTAAATATTTTTCATGTCCATGTATTTTTGTTATATCAATGTATCTAACATTACCACATTTGGTCACTGAAAATTAATAACTATGAATGACTGCAGCATCCGTAGCCGTTAGTTTTGAGCCTCCAAGCGGGGGATGTTACAGGTTGGTATTAGAGCATAGGTTTATGAAAACTTAAAATAAATTTCAAACTTAAAAAGATTTTTCAAAACATACTCCAATGAATCAGAAAATAAGATCGAGGTTTGGGTTAATGTTATAGTAATGTACTTGAATCTTTTATATATATATATAAGTACATATTCCCTTCTCTCTTAGACCGTTTTTCTGTATCTTACTAAGGTTTGTATGCAGATTTATGAGAAAGGAAGATATAGAGGCAGGAAACAGAAGGGGAATTCTCAGTGGAGGAAGCACCATAAAAAATGTAAATGCTCAACCCAACAGGAGAAACCAGGGTCTATAGGCATAAGGTAATTCAAATGCAAATGCCAACGTAGGTGCTGGAAATCTACCAGTAGACGTGGAGATGATATCAGTTCTTCGTCAATCTAGTGCAAGAAGAAGCTTCCGCAAGAGTAGCTAGGGGTAATGCTGGGAATTTTGGAGGAGCTAATCCCAGGACCCTAGTTGGCAATAACTGTGCTAAGATGAGCAGGGATTATGCCGGTCTCGGTGGGAAGCCATTTTTGGGAACAGAATATGCTATACAAGTTGAGAATTGGCTATTGCATTGTGAAAGGATCTTCACTGACCTTGGATTAAATGATGAGAAGAAAAGGAGGCTTGCTTCTAGATAGTTGTAGGGAGCAGCGCTTCATTGGGGGAATGGTTTTACTGCTGGAGTTCCCGAGGAAGAGTTGACTTGGGTGGAATTTCAAAGGAGATTCGAAGAGAGGTTTTTGTCTGAAATTGCCAAGTCGAAATTTTTGAGGAAGTTCATGGACTTGGTGTAAGGCGAGATGTCAGTGATTGAATATGCCACGAAGTTTGATGAGTTATCCAGGTATGGACATGCTACCATTGACACCGTCATCAAGAGGAATGAGAAGTTTGTTCAAGGATTGAGATCTGAGATTGCTAAGGTGACCCTACCACATCTTCGTGATCCTTGTAATGTTGTTGTAGAAATCGAAATCCGACATGAGGATATGCTCGCTACTTATGGGAAGGAGAAATAGTGTAACATCCCCTATCTAGAGGACCAAAACTAAACGCTACAGATGCTGCAGCCATCTATAATATTAGCTTTCAGTGACTAAATAAGGCTATGTTAATAGTATCTATAATATTAGAAACACTTGAATATGAAACAAAATATAGATTTCAAAACAACTTTTACTTCATTACTTTTAAAATAGATGTTCCATATTCAACTTACATAATCCCAATATGTTCCCAAGCACCGATAAAACATACTTATTACAAAATACACCAAGAGCGGTATATGAAGATACCCTCTTGGATGATCAGAGTCATATAGTCATAATAGACCAAATACAAACACAGCGGAAATTCAACGAAACATAAAGCAAGAACAGAAACTTCTAAATAGCTATCCATTTGCCTCCTGCATGCCTCCGGTAGCCTTATTAGGCATCTACTAAACCTAAAAAGACCTTAACCCCTCAGCCTACTCAATTTAGTTTTTGAGCACCCGAAAATTTAAGGGGTAAACATAAACTTCAAGTTAGACATAAAGCCTGGTATGAATAATACTATACATCCCGGTTTAATATGTTAAGTGAGACCACGTCGCTTAGCGAAATAGGTTTTCCCTCACCAACATCCTTTTAAACAATCTTTGCAAAATCTTTTTCCTGCAATCAAAACCGATTAAACACCGTAAAGCATCTCTATGTAAACATACATAAATATCAAGTAATAATGAACTATCTGTTCAAACATGTAAGTTTTGTTTGGCTAACTTTTAACATTTGGCAAACTCGGGCCTAACAGAAAATATAACAAAATTAATCTAACATCTGTTAGACACTCCTCATCTCATCTGGATGGTCTGTCGTCAACTATCTGTTAAATAATTTCTTCTAGATGGTCTGTCCCTAACTTAATATCTCCCAGGTCTTCTTGATTCTAATGGTTTTTTGGGCTCACCACTAACCTATCTGTATACAACATATATTCCTTTCGGTGTATAATCATAATTTTAGTCTACCCATGACCAAGTCCTACACACTGTAATTTTGGACAACAATAGGTGGTGCCAATAGCTAATGTATAGGGCACGACCCTATACCAGTCCCATCTGGTATTCTAATATCAAAGTAATTTTCACATAGGGATCCCCTTCCATAATTTTCCTTGAAAACATTTTCAAAACGATTTAAAATGTAACAACCCGGATTTTTTCGATCCCGAAAACTCCAGATTATTAGGAAAAGAAGAAAAGAGATAGAAGAAGAAACAGAAAACCAGACATAGAATCTCACATTCGCAGCGGATAAAATATAATATCAAATAATATTCTTTACAGAAAGAATGCTGAATCAATCATTTACATTTTAATACATCATAGTTACAACATTTCACAATCACTGGATAGTTAAAACAAATTGTCCCGGATAAATAACAATATATCACAACGGAATGTACTCTATACGTCCCTGCCATCTAGCTCGCCCCCTAAGCTCCAGATCGTCCTTACCTGAAAATCTATGATACTCGGTCTGACCCGAGCATTACATCAAAGTAACACCCGGGTCAAGCTGGAAACCAGCATGAGTAAACTCATCTAACATGATATTCCAATCCATAGAACTTATTTAAAACCCGGGGTAACTCATACTTTACTACAAGTAAACAACTTATATAGTCAACACTTATTTTCACAAAACAATACCTAAGTATCCAACTTAGTTTAAATAGTCCATATTATCCCAATCCAGCCTATTAATTTCACATATCAATCTATAAAGGATTTTAGAAGATTTCAAATCGAAGTGGTTTCGGGTATTTACTTATACCCGACCCTGGTCTCTTCGAATCCCATGTCATCTTACACAAGTTATTGAAATGAAATTACAATTAAAAAATTTAAATACAAGATGTCACTTACACAACAATTCATCTTGATAGATAACCACATTTCACTGTTCAATCCAATCATATCACAAAACATTTCATATCAGAAATATAAAATAATTCCAAGGCATTCAATATCATTCAATCATCCATAAGCAAAGATTATTTAGTCACACCATTTCTAATTAATTTAAACAAATTTGAAATTAATTACTTTAATCACTTTTAATCATGCTTACTTAACATTAATTAATTATAAACCAATTAATTAATCATCCCTTAATTATCCATCTTAATTAATCACCCTTGACTAATTATCCTTTAATTACAGTACGTAATTAGCCTTTAATTAATTACACAAATTAATTATCCTTAACCATTTACAGTAATTAACCTTTAATTACTCTCTTAATTAATTATTTAAAATTAATTTCTTTAACTCTTAATTAATTACCATAATTAATTATTCTATAATCACTTCTTTGATTAATGAACCTTTAATTAATCTCATTCCTTAACTAACCAACCTTTTATTCAATTAATTTATCAATCCTTTAATTAATTATACTAAGTAATTAATCCTTAATTATTTCCATTAAATAATTTCCCTCTAATTAATTACTTTCAACAAGTGAATATACCAAAACTACTTAAGTTAAATTAAATAACCCTTAATCGCTTTTATTAGTTAGTTATCTTTAACTAATAACATTCATTTATTAACCTTTAATTAATCACCTTAAGTAATTACAATTCTCTAATTAGCTACATTCAGTAATTTCTTTAATCACTTATACCAAGTAATTAATTATCCCTTAACTACATTTCTAAAGTATTCAATTTAAAAAAAATCTGAAGTAATTAAAATAAACCTCATACTTTAATTAATTACTTAGTTTCAACAATAAACTTATTTGGATCCAAAGGTTTCAAATTACTTTATTCAAAACACCTTTTTAAAGTTTTTAATATACTTTTTTTTGAAACCTTTTGATAAAGGCTATGAAAACTTGTTCATTTCTTTTTTCTTTACAACTGGTTACAAATTTATGTCGTTTAATCCCTAAAAAATCAAAGCCAATTTGATCCCTACATGGAAAAACTCGAGCCACAAGATAAAATGCACGAGTCAAATTACGGGTTACTCACGAACCATTCCCCCTTCATGACAAACGCAACAACGTTGCGAGCTAAACACGGACACGATCTTCATCCCCAATCCCTTCCCATCTTCCAGAATTGCTTGTGCACACATGCATATGCACCCATAATCCGACACCCTCCGATTAATTTCTCGATCTTCGACGAGTCGACGTCAACCAACTCTATCCACTGGACCACCTTGCATAGAGAATCGTCGGCTAATAAGAAATCGAGTACTTCACCTAGCTTGAAACAACTTTGATCAACCCAAAATGCCTCGTTCCGCCATCCAAGTTCACCAGAAACCACGCGAATTGGTCTAGAGTTCCGCTTCATCACCATGCCTCTATCCTACTTGGTCCAAACACCGATAGTACATCGACGACCTCGAATTGCTTTGCCAACTTAGTCGGAACAAAACCACCACTAAAACCCTTGTTATCATTGTATCGTCACCTACGATGATGAGAAAAAATAAAACCCATTTTCCCCATATCTCTCGAGTCTCGAGCCTCCTCCAGACCAAATCCCAAAAGATATCTCTGAAGGTCTAAATGATGGATCATGTGGTGTGTGTATATGCAAGTATAAGTGACTAACTATATGATGTATCTAATATAAACTTAATAGATGATAATAGCAAAGTAAGTGGAAATAAGTACACTAGGATTTTATACTGGTTCGGACCTCCTGTCCTACGTCTAGTTTCGAAGCTTCTCTTCGAAATTCGACTATCAAACACCATCACTTCGCCCGAAGGAATATGCTTGGTTACAAAAGCTTGTTCTTGTCAAGTGTGTGTTCTATAACACGAATATTGACTATTGAGCACAAATGCTTCCAATATATATCTACAGGATACTGATTGAAGAAATATGTATATATGGAAGAGTGAAATACAAATATATGATTGCTAGAGATCAAGAATATATCAGAGTAAAGAGTAAAGAGCATAAGTAAGTAAGGTGAGATCTTCTCTTGGGTTCTTGATGCTATTTATAACGATAGAGAGATTTTTTGAGTAGTTGCATCCATTAACAAGTGTTCTATGGTTGCTTCTGATGGTGATGAAGAGTTGCAGTGAAGATGAGCAAAAGTATCATTTCAATTGTGACAGTTGTACTTTGAATGTCAACACCCGAGTTCAAAATCAGACGTCTGGAATATGTCTCAAACGTCTGGCTCTTATATATTTTTTGTATATGGTATTTTTTCAGATGTCTGAGTACATTAACCAAACGTCGGATTCTCTCTGATTTGCGAAATAGAGGATTCAATCAAACGTCTGGGTAGTGCACCCAGACGTCTGAACTTATGCATGCTGCTTTTCTTGTGTCTGTGTCATTGCTCTTCTGATTCTATCGACTAGTAGCCTCTTGATACTTTCTTTGAGTCTTGTTCTTGTCTATTTGGTGATGTTAATCTAACACTTAACTGTGAATAGAAATATATATGCATATTCGATTTCCATTGTATAGTTGTCATCATCGAAATCATAGAATAGATTTTCTAACAATCTCCCCCTTTTTGATGATTACAACTATTCAATGTACTTATATATAAATTATAAATCTCCCCCTGAATATATGCTCATTCTTATGTTTTATAATTATACTTATATATCTCCCCCTTTGGCATTATCAAAAAGAATTATAAATAGTATAACCAATCGTCAAATAAAAAGGAAAATTTCATTAATAATTCGAAAGTTATTGCATATATAGATTTTGTCAAATTTACAAAAGTTGATATCCCAAAAACCTAAAATATATGATTCTAAAAACTATGATTCTTTTGGAGAAGCTTTATCTTCATCATCTTCCTTTGCTTCTTCTTTTTCAGAAGTGCTAGCCTTTGTAGGAGATGTCAAAGCTTGCTTGACAGGTTCATCCTCAAAAAGTATGGAATGTTTTGCGGGAGGAGAAGGTACTGGGGTTGGCCAATCTTTAGAAGGTGGTGTTGGACTGTGAACCCGTTGTAGTACTTCTTTAAGAACTGTGAAGACGGTCGAAAGAGATTCTTCAACTGTGGCTAGGCATGTAGCAAATGATGTTTCGAAGTTGTCAATCCTCTTAGCCAAGAGTTTTTGATTTTGAGATAATATATGTTGATTTCGAAAGGTAAGATCTCAAACACTTTTATTTGGATTTGTATCCGTTCGAGTCTCCATAATCTCATCTTGTCCTGGATAATCAAATAGTGCAGGAGGAGGTGGAGATGCTTCTTGATGTTGTTCCTCCTCTTGAGATGGTTTAATGTGTGGTTGAGGAGGAGGCTCAACTCATCTAGATTGACGATTGTGTGTTCAATCTTCAAAGGATATAAATTCTGGGGGAATCTCAGGTATAAGGGAGAAAAATTTGGTGGAAGCATATTTAGGTGAGATTTCTTCGAAGGTTGATTGGTAGGATGGAACGTTACGTGCATGAAGAAGTCTCATAATATAAGTTGGGTAAATAATTGATGGCCGTGAACGAGTCCAGAAATGCTTGAGCTCGTCGAAGATGAATTTGGCCCAATTCACCCTTATTCCGCTAAATAGAGCATATAGGGCTTTGTGCTCTAACTCGGTTATTTGCTCATGGCTTCCTATACGTGGAACGATGGTATTGATTATCATTCGAGTTAGGAGTCAAGCTTTTGGACGTAGATATTTGGAGGCAAATTTTGGCATTTCATCCTCCCAAATTTGATGAGTTATACTATTTCATGGCTTGAAGCGCATATCGGGAATGTTGTATAAATCTTCCCCTGTGTCATAGCATCCTAGGGTTCTACCTATTATGCCTGGAGTTAATATAATCGTGTTGCCATACACGCTAGACCAGAGCTAATTATCTTCATCTTTAGTGTTCCACACTGAAGTGCTATCCAAATTCGCATAGAATAGGAATATCGCCAACTGATCGATTTGGATGTCATTGGGAGTGAATGAAATCAAGGTTTCTAACCCGGCATTCTCACACATTTCATCCAAACCATACATTGAAAATTTAAGTAGATTATAGAGTGGACCTGTGTGAAGCTTTTTCTTTTGAATATCTTCATACCTCTTGATTGAATGTGGTGCTCTATTCATCCATCTTTCAAATTGATCATCCGACCAAACATGAGGATTTGAAAATGATGCTGGTTGGTCTTGTTTTCTTTTGGGATTCTTAGTTCGAGGAGGCATTGTGATTTGATTTGCGTAAAGATGAAGTTTTTGAAAAAAAACCATCACCGGAGGGATCAGGAGGTTTTTAAAATTCTGAGATAAAAGAAAAAAATCACGTTATCTGGGCTAATTTAAAGAGTCGACTGAATTTCAAACGTCTGGATTTGAAATCAGACGTCTGGTTTGCCCTAAATTGGGTACAGTAGATAAATTCAGACGTCTGGTTTGGTCGAATTTATAAAATTTGATAATCAGAGAGTTTTACCGGAAGTTTGGGTTTAAAAATAGACGTCTGAAATGGGATAAAATTGAAAAACAATTATGACAGAGAACTAATTCAGACGTCTGGGTCGAATTTCAGACGTCTGGAATTTTCTGATTTTTATTTCGAGGATATAGAGCAAATTTTCAAACGTTTGGGGGGTATTTCAGACGTCTGACATATGCACATTGCTTAAAAATTCGACGTATATCATAGTGTTAGACGTCTGAGGTCCATATCCAGACATCTGAAATAGGCAAGTTTTCTTAAAATAGCCTAAAATTTGATGGTTTTGCTTATTTTTCGATTTTATTTTATGAATAAAAATATTATTATTTATGTGAAAAAAACATGGATACATACAATAACAAATATAATACATTTAGAAGGCGATGGAGTTTTATGATCTCTTGGCCCGTTATTCTTCCTCGGTTTAAGCGGAGACCATATATTTACACGTTCGTAAGTTCTCGGGGAGCCAGAAAATTGTCTTGATGAAGGGTCCAAAGGAGTACGATAGGAAGATGAGGGATCAAAAGTACTACAAGGTTTTAGAAGTGGTTCATGGACATCTTACTTCTTTGACATATAAAACTTCATCGCTACTTGCTCCAAAAAGCTTAGCCGTCGTGCTGTAACTTTTTGTTCAAAATATAGTTCTCGTTGCAGATCTATCTGTTGTTTCTAATAGTGGTAAATTTCATCGATTTTCTCCTTTATGTTAGGAGAAACAAATAGAGATATTTTGGTTTTCTTGCTATCGGGGGTAAATCCCGTGTGATATGAGGACCACCTATACATCGGTTCCTGCTCTGGTGTAGGTGTAGGAAGTCGTTGTGGTGTATCAGCCGAGCTATCCGTCGTAGGTGTCGAGATGGATATATAAGAGTTCTCAGAAGACATGGCTATATTTTTGTTTCTTGAAGAGAATTTGAATTTAGTGTATATAGTTTTTTTTTGTATAATTTTTTATATATAAGTTGAAAAATTATTTATAGAAAAACTAACTATCTAAAACTTTAAAGGTTCAGAAATTATTAATTATAATTTGCGGACAGTAAAATAAATGACTAATCATAGCCTAAATGAAGGAATTGTTTTTTTTTAAGGAAGAATATCATGAAGTGAGCAAATCCCTAAATTTCGTCGGAGTTTAATAAAAGTTTGTTCATTTAGTGGTTTCGTAAAGATGTCTGCTATTTGATTTTCGGTATTTGCATATTCCAATGAAATGGTTCCTTTTTTAACATTGTGCCGTAAAAAATGATGTCGTATAACTATATGCTTAGTTCATGAATGATTGACAGGGTTTTTTGATAAATTTATAGCACTTGTGTTATCACAATATATTGGGGATTTGTTGATAATTTTGCCAAAATCTGTAAGTGTTTGTTGCATGTATATCACTTGTGCACATGCTAGAGCTGCGGAGATATATTCAACTTCGCAAGTAGATAAAGAAACACAATTTTGATTTTTGCTAAACCATGAAACCAATGATTGTCCGATAAAGTGACAAGTTCCACTAGTATTCTTACGATCTGTTCTACATCCACCAAAATCTGCATCGCTATATGAAACTAGTTCAAATAATGATCCTTTAGGGTAAAACAAATCATAATCTCTAGTACTAGATAGATAACATAAAACACACTTAACAGCTCTTAGATGAGATTCTTTTGGTTTCGCTTGAAATCGTGCACAAAGACATACACTCATCACAATATCGGGTCGACTAGCCGTCAGATAAAGTAAAGAATCAATCATGCTATGATATAATTTTTCATCAAAATCTTTTCCATTATCATCCTTTTCTAAGTGAACAGTGGTACTCATTGGTGTTGGTTTGCTCGAAGTTTTATCCATTTCAAAACGACGTAGTATATCGTTACAATATTTTTCTTGATAAATAAAAATTCCATTTTCAAGCTGTTTTATTTGTAAACCTAAGAAGAAATTTAATTCTCTCATATGTGACATTTCAAATACATTTTTCATAATATTTGAAAATTGATTACATAGATTTTCGTTGGTTGAACCAAAAATGATATCGTCAACATAAATTTGTACAACTAAAATATCATTATTTTATCCTTTAACAAATAAAGTTGTATCTATTTTGCCTATTTGAAAACCAGATGTAATTAAATGATCTTTAAGACGTTAGTATCATGCTCATGGAGCTTGTTTTAATCCATATAATGCTTTGTGTAATTTAAAAACATGATCGGGATATTTTTCGTGAACAAATAATGGGGGTTGTTCTACATATACATTTTCTTTAATAAAACTGTTTAAAAAAGCACTTTTGACATCCATTTGAAACAATTTAAAATTATGATGAGTTGCAAAGGCGTAATGTACGAATGGCCTCTAATCTAGCTACTGGAGCAAAGGTTTCGTCATAATCGATACCTTCTTCTTGATTATAGCCTTGAGCAACTAAACGTGCTTTATTTCTAACAATATTTCCATTCTTGTCTGCTTTGTTTTTAAATACCCATTTTGTTCCTATAGTCGATTGTTCTTCGGGTCTTGGTACTAATTCCCAAACATTATTACGTTCAAATTGATTTAATTCTTATGGCATAGCGATTATCCAAAAATTATCATTTGAAGCTTCTCTATAATTTTTTGGCTCAAAATTTGACACGAATGTTATATGGCTTATTTGATTAAGTTGATTTCTAGTTACTCTAGAATCGATATCTCCAATGATATTATCTCTTGGATGATTCTTAAGAATTCTAGAGGATGATATTAAAGTGTTATTTTGCACATTTGTTTCATTATTAATAGAATTTGTTAGTGGAATAATTTCTTCTTCATCATTAGTATGATGATTAAAAAGATTTTCGCCGAACGAAACATGTAAACTATCTTCGATGGTATTGTTTCGTTTAGTAAAAATTATATATGCTTTGCTACGATCCAAATGTCCAACAAAGATACCTTCATCGGCCTTCGAGTCAAATTTTCCTAAGTTATATTTTGTATTTAATATAAACATTTTGAACCAAAAGTTTTAAATATGATACTTTAGGTTTTCTTCCAAAAAATATTTCAAAATAAGTTTGTTTAGTCATAGGACGTATAGTTACTCGATTTAATACATAAAAAGCTGTAGCAATAGCTTCTACCCAAAAGTGTTTTGGTAAACCACTACTATTTAATAATGTTCGGGCGATCATTCTTGTAACGTTCGATTTTTTCTTTCTACGACACCATTTTGTTGAGGTGTGCAAAGAAAAGAAAAATTATGACTTATTCCTTTCTTATTACAAAAATTAGTAAATAGATCGCTTTCGAATTCTCCTCCATGATCACTTCGAATATTTTTAATTTTCAAGTCCATTTGTGTTCTAATTCTTTTAGCAAATATCTTAAACATACCAAAAGTATCGCTTTTATGTTTTAAAAACGAAGTCCATGTATATCTTGAAAAATCATCAACTATTACGAAAACATATTTGTTGCGATTTATAGATCATATTTGTGTTGGTCCAAATAAATCTAAGTGTAATAATTCTAATGGTTGTTTTGTAGAAATATTATTTTTATATTTAAAAGAGCTTTTCTTTAGTTTTCCAATTTGACAATCGTCACATAAATTTTCTACTTTGTAATTTATATTAGGTAGACTTCTAACTAGCTCATGTTTTGTCAATTTATTAATAATTTTGAAATTGATATGAAAAAATCATTTATGCCATAACCATGGTCATCATGTTTGGCGGTTAAACATAAATTTGAATTTTTATTTATATTCATGTTTAATACATAAATATTTTTGTTTCTAAAACCTTCAAATACAAGTTGTTTGTTTTATCGAAAATATTACATCTATCTTTTTCGAAATTTATTTAAAAACCTTTATCGCATTATTGACTAATATTTAGTGGGTTGTGTTTTAGATTTTTCTACTAATAAAACATTAGAAATAATAGGAGAGTTAGAAATACCAGATTTGATGACTTCTCCAATGCCCACGACATATCCTTTCAAGTTATCTCCAAAGGTTACCGTTCCTCCATCGTTGTATGTTATATTTGATAGCATTTTTGAATTTTCGGTCATATGCTTGGAACATCCGCTATCTAGTATCCATTTCTCCTTATTTTTTATTTTGGGTACCTGCAAAATAAATATGTTTTAATTGGTACCCATATATTTTGTTAGGTTCCTAATTGTTAGGTGAAGATAGCCATATCCAAGATGGTTTGGTACCTTTATAAATATAATTTTTATTATAGACTACAATCTCTAAGAAATTATTAATATATTTTTGTCTAATCAAATTATTATTTATCTTAGGAATCCAAACTTTCATATTTTTGGTATTCATATTAGACGTTGGTAAACTTTTAGTATTTTTATAACTAAAATGTTTAGCATTATTTCCTTTTTGTTTAGAAATATTTTTAAATCCTATTCCATTTCTATTGCCTGATGGTTTTGAACTTTTGATAAGATTTTTCAAATCTTGTTTTCGTTTGTTAGATCTTGACACATTATTTGTAATTTTATCTAATTTTTCTTTTAATTCTAAATTTTCAATTTTTAATAATTCAATATTACTTTTTAATTGTCACTTTCTTTTAACAAATTATACTTCACTATTTTAGTGTTTTCAAAATCAATAACAATTGTGATATTCCGGAATTTCAAACCCAATTTAAATGTGATAATCTTTTTAATAAATTAATTTGCATTAATAAAATAGTTATTTTAAACAATAATAATAAATAAGTTGTAAGTGTATATTGATTTTAATTAAAATTTATGTATACAAAAGGGAAATGGATTTGTTAAAATTGTACTCATATCAAATTTGATTTTTGAATTGAATTTGGAATTTAATTTGAATTTGAATTGTTAAGCTGAAATTCAAAATAGAGTTATTTATATTTTAAATTATTCTTTGATTTTAAAGATGTATTTCTATGATTTTATTTAAAATATCAAATTTGGTTTATATTTATTTCTTTAAGAAGAATTGATTTTATATGAATTAAAAATGTATTTTAAATTTAGAAAATTTATTAAGAAAAACATTTAAAAATCCTTTTTGCATGAAAATTACACTTGTTTAAATTTATAAACACATAAATAACATGTGTTAAGGAGATAACAATGTATAATGGCAAGTGTCATAATTTTTAATTTATTTTCTTTAATTTTTATAAAACAAAATTTTTATATAAAAAGCTATTCCTTATTCTTCCTCTAAATTTTCCCGTTCTTATTTTCTAAAGCAAAGAAAAATCACTCCTCATCTAAAAATCTGAAATTTCATCAAATCTTTCTCTTTCCACAAAAATTAAGAATTCAAACCTCACTTCAAAATCAAAAAAATCTGTAAAACAAATTACAAAAAAATAATCTGCAAAATCAAGTTCCTGTAAAGAAAAAAAGAAAAAAATCAAGTGTAAAGCAAATTCAAAGCTCCTCGGTATCTAAGCTCTGATCAAATTCAAGATTTGAGAAGCAATCAAAGCAACATCATCAAGAAATTCCAAATCTGTAGTCATTTTCTTTTTCCAGAAGTCAAAGCTATAGTCATTTTCTTTCTCCAGTCACTGAATCGCTCGTGTGAGAAAATCTTTAAGAGCATGAAATTATCGGATGAGCAGAAGAGAGTAATGGCTTCGTGGCAATTACAAGGTGGTGCCGCAGTCTGGTGGAATTCAGTGACTGCAAATGTCTCGGAGGACAATATGTTTTGGAAAGAGGTTAAGGAGAAGTTCATGCCTGCGGCAGGGAGAACTCGTCTTTATCAGGATTTTCTGAATCTAAAACAAGGAAACATGTCTATAGCTGAATACAAGACTAAATTCAACGAGTTATCTTGCTATGGTCCAGGACTTATAGACACCCCTCTTAAAAAGAACGATATGTTTGTCCAAGGGTTGAGGCCAGAGTATCATGAAAGAATGACAGCACATTTGAAAGGGTCTTTATGGAGCTAATTGATATGGCGTTAAGATATGAGGACTTGATGAACAAGAGATCAGTGGCAAGAGTTGCTGCATTCGGAGGGAATTCTTCTAACCCTAATAAAATAAAATTCAATCCTAATTGGAAGAAGCAAAACAAGAAGAAGTCCGGAAACAACAATGGACCCAGAAAATGCTATAATTGTCATCAAGTGGGACATTTGGCAAATCGGTGTCCTCAAGAAAGAAAGCAGCAGCATTATAGTGGACCAGGTTCAGCTTTAGTTCAGAAGTCTCTTTGCTTTAACTGCCATCAACCGGTACATATGATTAAAGATTTCCCGCTCCTTCATAAAGTCCAGCAGAACAAAGTATTTGCTTTAGAAGGTGCACCATCAAACTCGTCTAAGGGCAAAGGAGTTTTGGAAGGTACCTTACTTTTAGATGGCAAATATATTAAAGTTTTGTTTGATTCTAGTGCTTCTTTAAGTTTTATTTCTCTGGAATCTGTAGAGAATTTCTTTCTTAGCCCTAGTACCATAGACAATCCCATTTGTGTATCTAATCCTATAGGAAGGGTAACCAAATTAGATAGGATCTGTAAGGATTTGAGAATCTCCTATCTATCCCATAGTTTTTCCTGTGACCCTTATGTGTTTAATTTTAAGGGTTTTGACCTTATGTTGGGAATGGATTGGCTTGACAAATATAAGGCTGTCTTAAATTGTGATGAGTGAACAGTTTCGTTGGAAACTGATCTAGGTAGGATTGTCAGAGTAATGTGTGATAACTCTGGAATTCACTTGAGTAGTCTTTTACGTGGAGTTGAGACTTATCAAGAGGAGGTTGAAGATATTGAAGTAGTCCGGGATTTCTCAGACATATTCGAGGAAGTTAAGTGTTTGCCTCCGCACCGAGAAATAGAGTTCCGTATAGATTCGATTCCTGGAGCAATACCCGTAATTCAACCTAGTAGGAGAATGGCTCCAAGGTAGAGGGAGGAACTAGTGAAGCAAACTCAAGATCTGTTGGAGAAGGATTTGATTAGACCCAATTTTTCTTGCTGGGGCTCTGCTGCAGTATTTGTCACCAAGTCGGATGGGTCGCTAAGGTTCTGTGTAGACTATCGGGAATTAAGCAAAGTGACCATTCGAAATAAGTATCCACTTCCTTGTATTGATGATCTCTTCGACCAGCTTCATGGAGCTTCAGTCTTTTCTCAGTTGGATCTAGCATCAGGTTTCCATCAGTTAAGGGTAGCTGAGGACAATATTCCCTTAACTGCATTTAGGGGACCTAATTGTTTCTGTGAGTGGTTGGTTATGCCTTTCGGGTTAACCAACACTCCTGCCTACTTTGTAGATCTGATGAAACTAGTCTTTAGAGATGTTTTGAATAAGTTTGTTTTGGTGTTCATCAATGATATCTTGCTTTATTCTAAGTCGGAAGAAGAGCACAAGCAGCACTTGATAATAGTATTGGAAACTCTGAGAAGGCATGTGCTGAAGGCAAAGTTCTCTAAGTGTCATTTTTGGAAATCAAAAGTAAAAATTTTGGGCCACATTGTTTCTTGTGAGGGAATCTCTGTAGATCCAGCTAAAGTTGAGACTATTTTGGAGTGGAAGCAGCCTCGGACACCAGCAGAGGTTCGCAGTTTTCTAGGATTGGCCAGTTACTACAGGAAGTTTATTGGGGATTATTCCAAGATCTCTTCTCACCTAACAAAGCTGACAAGGAAGGGAGCTAAATTCAAGTGGACACCTGAATGTGAGGAGGCTTTTCAGAATCTGAAGGCAAGGTTGACAAGTGCTCATGTATTGGCTATTCCAGATGGGAAGAGAAAGTTTTAAGTGTATACTGATGCCTGTATTGTTGGTTTGGGAGCTGTGCTAATGCAAAATGGTAGGGTAATTGCGTATGCGAGTCGGCAATTGAAGCCACATGAGAGGAACTACGCTACGCACGATCTAGAGTTATTGGCCATTGTTTTTGCTTTAAAGATATGGAGGCACTATCTTTTAGGAGAAAAGTTCGAGTTATTTATGGATCAAAAACTGTTAAAATATCTTTTCTCTCGAAAAATCTTAATCTAAGACAGCAGCGATGGGTCGAGTTCTTGGCATCGTATGATTTCGATATTCTGTATAACCCGGGGAAGGCGAACGTTGTGGCAGACACACTTAGCAGAAATGCGGTTCTATCTCTTTTGGAAGTGGTTCCATCTCTTCTGGAAAGGGTTTCGAGAAAACAGGAATCTGATAATAAATTAAGAGGAATCATGAGGAGAGTTAAGAAGGGTCTGTGTTCCAGCTTTAAGATTGATGACAAAGGGACACTGAGGATCAACGGAAGGATTTGTGTTCCGAATGACAGGGATCTGCGACAGGAAGTATTGTCTGAAAGTCATCGCTCCAGATAAAATATCCATCCAGGAATCTCAAAGATGTATAAGGATATGAAGAGAGTCTTTTGGTGGAAGGGCATGAAGGAAGATGTAACTCCTTACGTTAATAGTTGTGTTAACTGCCAGCAAGTTAAAGGAGATCAACAGAAGCCAGCCGGTTTGTTACAACCTTTGGAGATCCCAATGTGGAAGTGGGAGATGATTTTGATGGACTTCATCGACTTTTCCTAGAACAAAGAAGGGGAATGAAGGAATATGGGTGATTGTTGATCGTCTAACCAAGAGCGGCCATTTTATACCAGTTAAGGCAATCCGTACTGCAGCTTCACTGGCAGAAATTTTCTTGAGAGAGATAGTCTGATTGCATGGTGTTCCAGTCAGTATTGTAAGTGATCGAGATCCTATCTTCACCAGCAAATTTTGGGAGGCTTTGCAATCAGCTTTGGGAACAAGTTTGAGATTGAGTACAGTATATCATCCCCAGACAGATGGGTAGACGGAGAGGCTAAATCGAATTTTAGAAGATATGCTGAGAGCCTGTGTATTGGATTTTGGTGGATCATGGGAAGACCATCTACATCTAGTGGAATTCTCTTATAATAACAGTTACCAAGCAAGTATCAAGATGGCTCCTTATGAAGCACTGTATGGAAGGCCGTGTAGATCCCCGGCCTATTGGATATAGTCGAAAGACCGTATTGTGCTTGGACCAGATCTGATCCGTGAAGCATCTGCTAAAGTTGAGCTTATCAAGAAAAGGATGAGAGCTGCTCAGGATCGTCAAAAGAAATATGAAGATAAAATACAAAGACAATTGGAGTTCGAGATTGGTGATTTAGTCTTTGTCAAAGTTTCCCCTATTAAAGGAGCAGTAAGATTAGGAAGACAGGGAAACTCGCTCCGAGATATATTGGTCCGTTCCGAGTGCTTGAGAGGATTGGTACCGTAGCATACAGGATTGAATTGCCAGTCCGGATGGCTGGAATTCACAATGTTTTCCACGTATCTCATCTACGGAAATATGTGCACGATCCATCTCTTATTGTGGAGCCAGCTGTGCAGGAAGATTTAGAGGTTGAGCCGGACTTATCAGTTGTCAGACATCCTGTTCGAATTGTTGATCAAGACGAGAGGCAACTCAGAAGCAAGATAGTGAAGTTCGTTAAAGTCCATTGGAGTGAGGATCCCAGAGATTGTACCTGGGAGACTCTGGATAGTTTTAGGAAGGCTTATCCGGATATGTGTCTAGATAGCTAGTGGTGTTTGTATTGGATGTATTGTTGTTTGGATGTTTTGTTTATTGATTTCTTATGTATGGGTGATATGTATGCTTGAATTGTTGAAATAAAATGAAATTTTGGATTTTCTTTTGTTTAAATTTCGAGGACGAAATTCTTTTAAGGAGGGAGGAATGTGAAATTCCGGAATTTCAAACCCAATTTAAATATGATAATCTTTTTAATAAATTAATTTAAATTAATAAAATAGTTATTTTAAACGATAATAATAAATAAGTTGTAAGTATATCGATTTTAATTCAAATTTATGTATACAAAAGGGAAATGGATTTGTTAAAATTGTATTCATATCAAATTTGATTTTTGAATTGAATTTGGAATTCAATTTGAATTTGAATTTTTAAGTTGAAATTCAAAATAGAGTTATTTATATTTTAAATTATTCTTTGATTTTAAAGATGTATTTCTATGATTTTATTTAAAATATCAAATTTGGTTTATATTTATTTCTTTAAGAAGAATTGATTTTATGTGAATTAAAAATGTATTTTAAATTTAGAAAATTTATTAAGAAAAACATTTAAAAATCCTTTTTGCATGAAAATTACACTTGTTTAAATTTAAAACACATAAATAACATGTGTTAAGGAGATAACAATATATAATGACAAGTGTCATAATTTTTAATTTATTTTCTTTAATTTTTGTAAAACAAAATTTTTATATAAAAAGCTATTCCCTATTCTTCCTCTAAATTTTCCCATTCTTATTTTCTAAAGCAAAGAAAAATCACTCCTCATCTATAAATCTGAAATTTCATCAAATCTTTCTCTTTCCACAAAAATTAAGTAAGAATTCAAACCTCACTTCAAAATCAGAAAAATCTGCAAAGCAAATTACAAAAAAAAAAATCTGCAAAATCAAGTTCCTATAAAGAAAAAAAGAAAAAAATCAAGTGTAAAGCAAAGTCAAAGCTCCTTAGTATCTAAGCTCTGATCAAATTCAAGATTTGAGAAGCAATTAAAGCAACATCATCAAGAAATTCCAAATCTGCAGTCATTTTCTTTTTCCGGAAGTCAAACTCTGGTCTCTGCTTAAAGATAAAACAAGTGAGTAAATTTTTAAATCAGAAAATTTTAGTAAATAAATTTGTGCATGTGAATGACTGTGATGTTGTATGACTTGCATGTAAATATATAGATGAAATCTTGTGTTTATTTTTGTTTTAAAATATGCATGTTTATATCTCTTGATGCTTCTCTGTAATTTCAAGATACAGAGTAAATTTAAACAAGAATTTCAAATTTCACTTAACAAATCATTGTTAAGTTTTAATCTTCAATGCAGTAGCTTTATTTAAATATGAATTAAGGTTTAAAATCTTATTCAAAAAGAAATTGTTTGAAAATCTTCTGAATCAGGAAGTTACAGTGGAAAATTGTAATAACATGATAAAACCATGTGTTGAATTTTGTTGAATCAATTTTACATCTTGAATCTACTTTGTATAACATGATTTTTAAGGCAAAGATCAGATTTTTTAAATTGGAATGGAAGAAGTATTTGGTTGATGACCGAAAATTTGTCTCTGGGCAAATTCTGGCAATTGAGTCAATTCCAGAGGATGAGCTTTGGATGGAAGTTGTAATGTAGATGGATTTATCTGTGAAAAATAGTAGAATAGAAAATCAATCATCAAAGAATTTGGAATTGGGGAAACTAGGGTTTTCGTGCTGTGTTCTGGTTACATTCCAAATTTTCGTGAATGTGAATATTTGGATGGATCGAGTCGCAAGTGCTCTTGGGTATAGTTGCGTCGAGGCTTTATGGTGATGTGACCGAGGTCACGTGGCGAACGATGAACGAGGTCGAGGGTTACGGTGAGTTTTCTGATGGAGGTTAGTTTCAGAAATGGGGCAATTACCTAAATTTTAATTGGAGTTGTGTGTTGTTGATCCACGGTGGAAGGTTGAATCTGGGGTCGATGTGGAATTTGCGAGTGGGGTCGTTGATGGTGGCGACGGCGTCGGCGCGACTTGCACGTGCACGTGTCAGCGGTCGTGCCAGTGTACTTTTGGTTAGGGGTGACTCGGGTTAGCGTTCGAGCAGATTGGATTTTGGCTCGTGCTCATGCAAGGGGAGACGTTGTTGTTTCTCATGCAAGGATGGGTGAAGATAGTGTTATTACTTTCCAGTTTTTCTTGTTTTTTGGGTTCTATGCTGAAAGAATTGGCAAGGGAGAAGGAAGGGGTTTGAGCAGGTTGATCTCGAGCTTGGGTCGGTCGAACCCGAAACTGGTAGTGTTTTTAAAAAAGTTTTAAATTTGTTTTAAGTTTGAACTTTAAAATTTTATTTAAACTACTTGTGAAATGTTAAACTTTTTGATTCAAAGTATTTTATATTTTAATAGTTAAGTTTAAAGATGATTTTACATTTATTTAAATTTAACGTTTAAAATTGTAACAACCCGCATATTTATCGGTGGTATATTTAAATATTTTATTTAAATATGACGTCGTTTGTCGGATTATGGTCCGAAAAGCTACTTTCTACAAACGGCCGAATTGGAACTCGAAACCATTTCCATTGAGTCCAAAATGTCGTTTGCGATCTTTTTGAGTATAATCTTTGATATGTTTGGAGTAAGTTGAATTTTGCTACTTTTTCTATTGGGTTTAGGGTTTGGGTTCAGCCCACTAGCTTAACTAATACCCTAACTCAGCCCTCTCCTCTCCATTCTCTCATTCCACTCTTCTAAACTCAAGCTCCGACTGAAAATGGTGGAAGGGAAAGGGAAATAGAAATTGCAAACCCTAGTTCTTCTTGCTAGCTCATATTCTTGCTCCAAAATCAAAGAGAAGCAATAGGTAAGCTTCATCTTCATCTTCTCCATCTCTTCTCCTCTTCAATTTCAGTAATTTCCTAACCCTAACTTAGGAAATACTTGCTTTGATTTTAGATTGAAGCTTGTAGTGTTGAAGTGGAGTGTAGTTGGTTGATTCCTTGCATTTGTGCTTCTTCATCTTCTTTGTTTTGTGTAAAAAGGTGAGTTTTGAACTCACATCTACTTCTCTTGATTTCATGGGTGTTGGGTATGAATTCCTAACAAGTATGCTTGTGCCATTGCTTTGGATTTAGAAAGAATTTGCATTTCACTGAAATAGGGCAGGAAGTGCAAAATCATCAGGTTCGGCCGACCGAGCCCTGTAGCCGGTCGACCGACCTGCTGTCCCGAGCCATATTTTGTTTCCTGCATCTGGCCGACCGACCGAGCCCTGTAGTCCGGTCGACCGACCTGCTCTGTTCTTCCTGTTTTGCCTATTTTTCATATTTGATTGATTTTCCGGATTTTATCGATTCAAGTTGGTTTTTAGTGTTTGTTATTGCATCTTTGATTTTGATAATTTATTTTTGACTTCATTCACGGGTTTTATAAATAATCCCTCTAAATTGTATTAAAAGCTTCCGTCTCCAATTCATAAATTCCATTTATAATGCACACACACGATTTCGCACTTCGAGCGAAGTGGAAGGAAGATTAAATGGTTAGGTAAAACACGGACCATGAATCCATGCGTTTATCTTCCCGATTAATCCCCGACCTATTCAATTGATCGTTTGACCTTCGGGTTTGGTTTACTGATGATATGAGGTGAACTTTGTACTGCTTTGAGTGTGAAAGTGACTGATGGATAGTAAACCGTTTAGTGCGAACGAGTGGTTATGGGACGCACGTTAACACTTTTCGGATTCCTTTTCGAGAGTTGTGACACATTCCGCCAGTTAGTGGTGTCCAGAACTGGGTCTTCGACCTTCACCACTACGGTTTGTCGCCCTATAGTATCGCTTACGATGTTGGTCTTTATGAGCCGCATGGGTGATATTGGGTTTGTGCCTTTAGTATTGCTTTTGGAGTGGTTTCTTCACCACCGCTCGAGAAATATTGGAGTGGTTTCTTCACCACCGCTTGAGAGATATTGGAGTGGTTTCTTCACCACCGCTCGAGAGATATTGGAGTGGTTTCTTCACCACCGCTCATGAGATATTGGATTTGTTGCAATTGGTATTTGTTATTTGCCTTTTGGCTTGCCTTGGGATATTCTTATCCTTTGATTATTTATGATGCCGATGATATGAGGCTTGTTTTATTATGTTCATCTTATGTTAGATGATTGTGTTATCTCCCTTAGAGATATTTGTTATACTATATGACCTCGCAGGTTCATTATCGTTCAGTTTATCTAACTGATTTGTTTAGCTAGACTGACCCGTGTATTTTATACTCGGGTCAGACCGAGATGTTTCAGGTTAGGTGCTTTGGACTTAGCCTCTTTTGCTTCCGCATGGACTATTCCGCTGACTCCTTTTTGTCTTAGCTTTTTGTGTAGTCCTTTCTGTTATAACTCTGATATGTATTCTATTGACTCGTCTGTATATTGTGGTTTGCTATACCACTTGACATGTATTATTTTGTATACTCTGCTTTGTATCAGTATATGTGTGTATATGATGGTTTACTGTTCTGTGATGTATATTGCATTAGAGTTGTTATATTCTGTTCTGATAGATCCTCTAGCCACCTATGGTTTTGTTTTAAGTATTCATTGGATATGTCGATCTGCTTGGTAAGGCAATTGTCGATGTATTCAATAGATAATTAAAGCAAGGCCATAGATGGTCGCTCCTAAACAGCCTTATTCTCCGTGATAGCAGACGGTATTATCTATTAATACTCTTTGCTAGCGTGGGTATAGAGGTGGGGCGTCACAAAATGGTAATTAGTTTAAACAAAATTGAAATGTTTTAATTATGTAATAATTTTAATTTTTGTTTTGTTTTGAAAATTAATTAAGTTTTATGGCTAAGGTTTACTTTAATTAATAAATTAATTAAAGTTAAATTAATTAATAATTTTAGATGTGTTAAGGTTTAATTAATTAATTATAGATTAATAAATGGATAATTAAGAATTAAACTAAATTATAATTAATAGATAATTAATTAAATAATTAAAGATTAATTAATAAAAGATTAGTAACTAATTAATTAAGTGATTAGTGATTAATTAATTAGTGATTAAGAATTAATTAATTAATTGATTAAGGCTAATTAATAAAGTAACTAAACATTAATTAATTTATAATTAATAGTTAATTCATTAGTGGTTAAGGATTAATTAAATAATTAAGTTTAATTAGTTTATAATTAATTAAGTAATTAAGATAAATTAATTTGTAATTAATTAAGAAATTAATTAAGATTAATTAATTATAAATTAAGCGTTAATTAATAATCAATTAAGGAATGATTATTTTTAATCAAGTTTTAATAATGATTAATTAGGGTAATTAATTAATAATTAAAGGATTATTAATTAATTAATGATTAATTAATTGATAATGAGGTTAATTAAGAAGTGATTAATTAATTAAATGATTGTGATTAATAAATTAATGATTGGTTAAGCAAGGCAATGTGATTAATTCTTAAGTAATTAATTTAATTTGAATTAATTAAATTAATTATAATATGAATTAAGATGTGCTTTCTTATGGATGATTGTTTTGTATTGAATATCTGGATTTGGTTGATATCTGTTGGATAATTATTGAGATATTATGTGATGAGATATTATATATATATATCTCTGTGATAGATGTCTGTTATTATCTGTGGATAATATTGTGTGGATGCTAAGTTTAAATTGAATTGAATTGTTTAAATCTTTAAACAACTTGGCCTTTAAGACACGTTTGGATTTCGATGAGACCGGGATCGGGAATCAAATTTGATTTTCCAAAAACCACATCGATCCAAGTTAAACGTTAGGTTGTGACATCTCAAGTGAAGATCGAGATGGAGTTTTAAAGTGCAAGGGTTATTGTCGTTAACTCTGAGGGTGATGCCAAAATGAGTGTAACGAGATAATGCCTTCGGTTTCTTTCGAACCCGGAACGAACTTATATGGATTGAATGCTTTCAGCACACCGTCAGGTGGACGATGAGCATTCTAAGAGAGTGTTCTTTAAAGGTAATCGTAGCCTCAAGCCTCATCAACCGGGAATGGCTAAAACAGGGGAGTTGCCGCAAAGCTAAGTGGATCATGCCCAAGTAGGACGAGATTTTCCCCTGTCTAGAGGTCCCGTATTATTTCGGCTGTGTGGGCAGTTGTTGGCCACAACTGCGGGGTTGTCTTATTCAGAGCTGTCCAGTAAGGGATGGTTCTGGCCTTGTGTTGCAGGGGAGTTAGGATGGCTCCTCGGTATGGTGATCTAGGCCCCGTACTATGACGGGCGGTACCCCAGTAGCCCTGCAATTGATGAAAACCCATTTTCCCTACGAGACCCTGCGGTTTTGATTGTATTATCCACTTTTGTGGCTAGTAGCTAGAATTTAATGAATGTAACAATTTCGGCTATTTTCTATTTATTTGAAAACCCTAGACCCTATTATAATATCACTGGATTTCCTATCAAATGCGTTGGTTAGCGTAAGGTAAAAACTTACCCGTATTTATTTGTGGGGAGTCTTACGTGATACCTTTTGTTTTCAAAATGCTTTTAAAGTTAAACAACTTTAACTTGTTTACTCACACCAGTCCCATGTCTGACCCGGAGTTTATTTTGTTTTTCATAAACTCTTGGGTACTCAAATTTTTATGAGTAGCCAAGTGATTAGGTTGGGATTGGCAAATGTTTTGGAAGCTGGAGCTGGAGTCCAGGCGTACTTATCTATCTCTATGCGCTGTAGTGACTTTTGATGTTGTATTTTGGGTTGTATGGTTTGACAGACCTTTATAAATGTCAGATGTAATAAGTCGTATTATTTTGTGTACTCTGATATGTAAAAATATGTAATGGATATGTGTAATATTATATTTTGTTTCGTTTCCGCTGTGAGATTCTGATGATTGTTTTTCTTTTCTTTCTATCTTTTCTATTTCTATCTCTTTCTTTCTTATTGATAATACGTCATTCTGGGTATTGAAAGACGGGTCGTCACAGCAATAGCCTCACTTTCTATTAAGTTATTTTTCATTTTTCCTTGAGATAATTCTAGTTCTTCTTCTAAGATATTTTTTTCATCTTTTAACATTCCTACTTCAAGTTCTAATCTATTTATTTTGACTATATATTCTTTGTTTAATTTTTTTTAATTTGTCTAAGTTTAACATATAATTACATGCTAAGTTTTAATAATTCGTCATAGCTAAGTTTTGGACATACCTCATTAGTTTGTGCCATAAAACACACATTAGCTCGTTCTTCGTCACTGTCGCTATCACTTTCAGATGATGAAGAATCCGAGTCGTTCCATGTTACTTTGAAAGCCTTCTTCTTTTTGAATTTTTCAATTCATTTTTTCCTTTTATCATTATTGAGTTTGGGGCAATCCTTCTTCATATGTCTGTATTGATTACATTCATAGCACTTGATTTGAGATAGGTGTGTTGTGTTGGACTTTCCTTCTTTTTGGAATTTGGTCATCTTTCTAAATTTCTTGAATCTATTATAATTCTTGGCAATGAAGACTATCTCATCTTCATCTAAATCAGAGTCATCGTTTTTTGTTGTTGGGAATGCTATGTTCTTCTTCTCCAAATTTAATTCTTTACGTGCCTGCAAATTATCTTCATAGGACATTAAATTTTCTATCAACTCTTTAACTTTGAGAGTAGAGAGATCGTTAGCTTCTTCAATAGCTAATACCTTTCTTTCCCAATCCGATGTTAAAGAGTTGAGTATTCGAGAAACTAAATCAAAATTAGTAAACTTAACTCCTAACGTCATAAGATCATGTTGGATAGTTTGAAATCTAGAATACATGTCAACAATAGTTTCATTTTGCTCATTTTGAATGACGAGCATTGGTTTTGCAAAATTGAAATCTTAGTTTGTTTGACCTTTGTTGTACCTTCGTGTGTAATTTGTAAGGTACGCCAAATGTCAAATGCAGTTGTGCATAACATGACACGTGAAAATTCATTTTTATATAGAGAGCAAAATAAAACATTCATAGCTTAGCATTGTTTGATGCTAAGGTCTTTTGTGCATCGGTCCATGTGTTCATAGCAATAGTAGGTGCTTCACATTTATCTTGTGTGGCTGACCAAATTTCTAGACCATTAGCTTCCATAAAAATTCTCAAACGTGTTGACCAATATGCATAGTTCGATCCATTAAAAAGTGGGAGTCGTGTTGTGGATTGTCATTCTTGAAAAATACTTGCCATATTAAAGTGATTCAAAAACGTGTTACTGTTCTTTGATCAAACCTTGCTCTGATACCAATTGAAAGTCTATATGATGGATAGTGTGGGGGGGGTGTGTGTGTGTGTGTGTATGCAAGTATAAGCGACTAACTGTATGATGTATCTAATATAAAATTAATAGATGATAATAGCAAAGTAAATGGAAATAAGCACACCAGATTTTATAATGGTTCGGACCTCCCGTCCTACGTCCAGTCCCGAAGCTCCTTTTCGGAATTCGACTATCAAACACCCTCACTTCGCCGGGAGGAATAGGCTTGGTTACAAAAGCTTTTTCTTGTCAAGTGTGTGTTCTATAACACGAACATTGACTATTGAGTACAAATGCTTCCAATATTTATCTATAGGATATTGATTGAAGAATTATGTATATATGGAAGAGTGAAATACAAATATATGATTGCTAAAGATCAAGAATATATCAGAGTAAAGAGTAAAGAGCATAAGTAAGTAAGGTGAGATCTTCTCTAGGATTCTTGATGCTATTTACAGCGGTAGAGAGATTCCTTGAGTAGTTGCATCCATTAACAAGTGTTCTATGGTCGCTTCTGATGGTGATGAAGAGTTGCAGTGAAGAGAAGCGAAAGTGTATTTTCAATTGTGATAGTTGTACTTTGAATGTCAATACTCGAGTTCAAAATCAGACGTGTGGAATATGTCTCAGACGTCTGGCTCTTGTATATTTTTATATATGGTAGCTTTTCAGACGTCTGAGTACATTAACCAGACGTCTGATTCTGTCTGATTTGCGAACCAGAGGATTCAATCAGACGTCTGGCTAGTGCACCCAGACGTCTGAACTTATGCATGTTGCTTTTCTTGTGTCTGTGTCATTGCTCTTCAGATTCTATCGACTTGTAGCTCTTGATACTTTCTTTGAGTCTTGTTCTTGTCTCTTTGGTGATGTTACTCTAACAATTACCTATGGATAGAAATATATATATGCATATTCGATTTCCATTGTATAGTTGTCGTCATCGAAACCATAGAATTGATTTCCTAACAATCTAACTGTCGATCAACGGCACTTGCCGATAATCCCAATTTTGAACAATTTTGCATATCTCGATTTATAGCTAACTAAAATTTATGACTTAAGTGCCTAAATTCATCATTTGCCAAGACAATTCATATCATACAATCTAAACTTGAAACTAAAATATTTGAATTTTCTGATTTAACAGGTTTTCACTGTAAAAACTTCAATTTCGATATATTAACAAAATAATTCCACTAGAAATTATTTTTAAAAATAAATTTACCTTATTAAAATAATTTTCTATTCTATGAATTATAGCTTGAATTTACTTGGGTATGAAAATATAGATTTGTTTTCCTTTTCTTGAGTCTATGAAAACAGATAACAGACGCTACAGGTATGTGATTACAGACATACCATATATACAATGAAGTTTAAATCTATATTCAAATCCAAAAACAACCGTACGCACCATATATTCATCATTACTACACATATCTAACACAGGCAACAATTGAAAAAGGTTTTTAGCTTTTAAAAGTTCTTGTTTACTCACCAGAATGAAACCAGAGACCAAGTTTTAAAAATCTGGAATTTTGAATTTTAATTTGATCTGAATCTGAAAAACTTGCTTAGCTTGTTGTTGAGATTTGAAAGCTGGAATGCACTTGATTTTGAACTGATCCCTATATGCGAGTTAAATCTTGAATCTCCATGCTATCTTTGCTCAGTTGAATTGAAGTTGTTGGGTAGATTATTGCTTAATTTAAATTTCTGATTTTGGTCACATGTTTTAAGATTTTCTTCTTTCTTTGATATAATGGTTACATGTTTGTTTAGAATGGAGGTAGGAAAAGTAATGAAGAGTAAAGAAAGATGAATATATGGACTTAAATTATGATTTATAAAACTATAAAAGAAAATAAAGATAAACCGTGACACTTGTTTAAAATTCAACATTTGTTACTAACACTTGTTCACAAATGTATTAATCTTCTTACACATGCCTACTTTCATATATTTATGCTTAAATATGTTTTATTTTTATTTTTTTATAAGAAATTTCTATTATATTTTCCACTTATCTGTATATATATATATATATATATATATATATATATCTTATGTTTAATATTTTCTATTTTAATTATTGTCCCTTTTATAACTATTTATATAATCTTAAGAAAATGATCTTAAAAATTTATCATATACTAATAAGTAAATATACATATATATATATATATATATATATATATTAAAAATTTACCATTAAATAGCTTTTGAAAATTAAAACATTTAGTTCAAACATAACCTCCCAACTATGATATATCGTATTGTATTCTAATCAGTATATATATACACACTTAAAATTTCAATAAAGTTTACACATATCTATTTATATATTTATTAATTTACTAAAAGATTTATAGTTTACGGATATTTATCAAAATCTTATTGGTCCACCTTACAAATCAGCATTTTAATTGAATTATATTCTGTTAATTATTAACTAACCGATGACCAAAAATTGGGTTATCACATTCCTCCCCCTTTGAATCTTTTCATCCCCAAAAAAGAACGAAGCCAGAATTATTAAAATGCTTAAAATTAGATAAATTTTCCTTGGTCATTTTTAAAAACACTTTAAAATCTATATAATATTTCCAAAATAGTTTTTATAGAAATACTTTTATAACTTGGTGTCTTAACAAGTCCACCCTTGTTCTCACAGAAACTCGATCGTACGTTTATCAGGCGTAAGATTGAAAATCTATAAGTACTTAGCGGACCCATTTCCAACACCAAGTGAAAATACTTGGAAAATAATTTTACTGAAAACATTTTTGAAATCGAGGAAACTTCTTTGGTGAGAATGCTCTGAAATCATCAGCCCCATCTATGGTCGCAGTTACATCTTGGGTTATGTTGCCATCGCAGCAAAAGTCCATGTAACTGTAGGCACTCCGCGTCCCTCGATTACACCATTGAACGTGCCACAGATCGCAGTTACATTACAGGGTCACGTTGCCATCACAGCAAAAGTCCATGTAACTGTAGGCATCAGCGCTGTCGATTTTCACTGCCAAATGAAACTTCACCACTCCCACATAGGTCGCAGACTACATCTATCAAATCCCAATGTAGCCTTGGGCTCTCATGGCCTCTCGATTTTCGCTATGTAACCATAGGTCGCAGTCTACTGATGTAAAATCAAACATAGACTGTTGGCTCTCAACAGCACACTCGACTTTTGCTATGGTCTGCAGTAGATCGCAGTGACATCGAGTTAAACTACCGTCACAGCATAACTCAAATGCCTCTGTAGGCATCAGCGCCCTCGACTTTCGCTACACACTACACAAAATCCTCAAAAACTTCAGTATGTCCGTACTTCCTCATAGGATCAACTTTAGAACCCCCTAGGGTTCAAGGCAGTACCACCCCGTGGCACTTTTAATGAAGTTCATTTCAAGGGAGCGCATTTTTCCCTAGAGACAATATCAAAACACTTTATACTATACACATATAGTATCTTTCAAATCATACACCTAGTATGAATCTCATATAAATCTCCTTTTCACAAAATCGATTATCCCAAAATCGATAATTCTCAGCTAGGCTTTCCAAATCTCCAAAATTGTTTTTTTCCAAAAATCAAAAGCCTTTCCAAATCCATAGGTTCCAAAAACCTTTCCTCAAAATCATTCTCATAAGATCCTTTATATATATATGCAGATATATATAACTTTTTAAAAAAAAAATCTTTGGATCACTTCAAACTTGTAAAAATTTCCTTTTTATACTTCAAATACTTTTCAAAAACCTTTCCTTCTGGCTATAGATTCAACAAGGGCAGATTTACCTTATATAACAAAGATATATAACTTTGTTTATTCCAAATCAAATATTGAATTTGATTTCCCATTTCTTTTCTTTATTATATATTTCACAAAATATAATTTTTATTTCAAAAACATTTTACAATTCTTATCCACAAACTTCCAATATCGATTTCATTCCAATCCGCACGATGTACACATATCATCCGTGCGCAATATCAATCCGATCGCCCACTCGATCACACACTTCTAATTCCGAACTTGTATTGTCCGTCTGACTTCCTAGTGCGGACTTAGATCTAGTTTCTTGATCAAAAGCCATCATTCTCCTTACATAGCCATAACTATGATAGAGAATATCCAGAATCAATCAACAATCCATATCCAGGTTCGCCGTCGAAAATCGAGTGAAAAATCCCAACTCGGATCGATATACTATCTCGAAATTCTGTACTCAAATCTGGATCAAATCACTATGCGAATAGAATAATATACGTACATCCTACGCATTTATCTTCATTAATTATTAGTTAAATCAATTCCATTTGTATTCACGTTTATTTATGATTCTATTCACTTATTCACAGTTGCTTCAACCCTCATTTGGATTATCTCTTCAATTCTTATCTCAATTGATAACAAATCATAAACAGTTTGAACTCTGACCAACTTAAATTTAGAAACTAATTTGAAAAGTTAAAAATAGATAAGTAGTTGAAAAATAATTATTAATTTGTAAAATAGCTATAAAATGGTTAAGTAATTGTAAAATAGTTGGAAAATAGTCAAATAGTTATAGAAATTTTTAAATAATTGCAAAACAGTTGCAAAATAGTAATTGGTTATAAAGTAGTTGAAAAATAGTAATTGGTTTATAAAACAGTTGTAAAATACTTAAGTAGTCCCAAAATAATTGTAAAACAGGTATAAAATAGTTTGGTTTTAAAAAGAAAGATTGTATATAGTAAATAGCTTGGAAAAATAGATTTAAGAAAGCTTATATTAAAATAATTTGTTTGCAAATAGTTCAGAGCCAAACTTTTGAATTCCCAATCTCCATTTCCATCAATTCAATTTAAATTTCCACTTTCATTAAATTGATTCAATCTCAATTCAAGTTGAATCAACCTCAATTTTTTTCTAAATTCAAATCGAATTCCATTTGAATTTACTTATTCAACTTTAATCAAAATTCCAAATCTTTCAAATCAAATTTCAATTTGAACTAACTTCAGATTCCATTTCACTTTAAATCATCTCGAATTATATAAATTCGAGTTAAATTTTCAAACGTTGGTTTAACCTCTTAAACCAGATTATCCTTTATTTTCAAAGTCATTGAACAATTTAATTCTTAGTCCAAAATTCAAAATTCTATTTTAAATTGCCTTTACTACTCCATAAACCTATTTCTAGGTTCAAATAATAATTCAAATCTTTTTTTTCAAACAATTTAATCTTTGAAATTCAATTTTACTACCCAATTTATCCCAACAATGGATATATTACCACAATCCATTTTTCGTTTATTTAAACAAATCCAGTTCACAGTTTAAAGTTTATTAATAACAACAAGATGATATCATCCAAATTATTTAAAACATCCATCCATTTCCAATTTCTAGATTTCAAAACCATTTTGAGATCACACAAATTCCCAATTCAAATCCACCATTTAACTTCCCAAGTTAAATCTCAATTTCATCTTGAAATTTCCAATTCAGGTTGTTTGTTCTAAACTTAGTTAACTTCCCCAAAGTTAAATTTCAATTTATTTAGTCCAGTCAGCTTTACCCAATTTGAATTTCCTTTTCAAATTTTAAACTTCTCATAAATAATCTCCTCACTTATAAGTTCTACAACATATCACTTTGGGTTTTCACATCACAGTCCAAGTAAAATTCAAAACTAAACCTTAGAGTTCATTTCAAATTACCTTTGATATTATGTATATCCCACATTTACACATATTTATTTCCTTTACACACCAAGTTATCCTTAAATTTTAAACCACCTTTGGTTTTGAATTCAAAACAAATTCCTTTAAATTTTCAAACAACTCTTGTTTGAAACAGGACCCTTCATTCAACTACATTAAATAACATTATTTATTATTACTTTATCACTTTGAAACGGTTTTCAAATTCTGGGCCCAGATTTAAAACTTGACAGTTCAGATCATCTTCAATTCCAATTTATAAGTCATACTTGCCTAAATGTTTTACTTCCCTAAATCATCATTAACAAACATTTTATCATTTTAGAATAATAACCAAGGTTATTACAACTGGAAACCAATTCACTATTATCTTATTCTGAAAACTCTTCTCCAAATTCAAGATTTAATTTACTTGGTTGTATTTCTGTTACCACTTAATTCTTATTATTTAATTCCAATAATCAACAACCAATTATTTTAATAATTATAAAACTATTGCTTTATATCAAAATATAAACTTATATAAAAACTAATTTTAAAACCGTTTTAAAGTCTTTATATAAGAAAATAACAAATACGCCCTCATATATATACACTCAACTCATTCTAGGGTACCATTGACCCTACCCTCAATGAGTAAACCTACCAGAGCCAAGGTTCTCGCTTAACCTCGCTCCGATACCAAATGTAACGACCCGGATTTTTTTCGATCTCAAAAATTCTAGATAATTAGGAAAAGAAGAAAAGAGATAGAAGAAGAAACAGAAAACAAGACACAGAATCTCACATTCGCAGCTGATAGAATATAATATCAAATAATATTCTTTACACAAAGAATGCTAAATTAATCAATTACAATTTAATACATCAGAGTTACAACATTTCACATTCACCGGACAGTTAAAACAACTTGTCCCAGATAAATAAAATATATCACAACGGAATGTACTCTATACGTCCCTGCCATCCAGCTCGCCTTCTGAGCTCCAGATCGTCCTTACCTGAAAATCTGTAATACTCGGTCTGACCCGAGCATTACATCAAAGTAACACCCGGGTCAAGCTGGAAACCAGCATGAGTAAACTCATCTAACATGATATTCCATCCATAGAACTTATTTAAAACCAGGGGTAACTCATACTTTACTACAAGTAAACAACTTATATAGTCAACATTTATTTTCACAAAACAATAGCTAAGTATCCAACTTAGTTTAAATAGTCCATATTATCCCAATCCAGCCTATTGATTTCATATATCAATCTATAAAGGATTTTAGAAGATTTCAAATCGAAGTGGTTTCGGGTATTTACTGATACCCGATCCCGGTCTCTTCGAATCCCATGTCATCTTACACAAGTTATTGAAATGAAATTACAATTCAAATTTTTAAATACAAGATGTCACTTACATAACAATTCATCTTGATAGATAACCACATTTCATTGTTCAATCCAATCATACCACAAAACATTTCATATCAGAAATATCAAATAATTCCAAGGCATTCAATATCATTCAATCATCCATAAGCAAAGATTATTTAGTCACATCATTTCTAATTAATTTAAATAAATTTTAAATTAATTACTTTAATCACTTTTAATCCTGCTTACTTAATATTAATTAATTACAAACCAATTAATTAATCATCCTTAATTATCCATCTTAATTAATCACCCTTGACTAATTATCCTTTAATTATAGTAAGTAATTAGCCTTTAATTACAAAATTAATTATCCTTAACCATTTATAGTAATTAATCTTTCATTACTCTCTTAATTAACCAACCTTTTATTTAATTAATTTATCAATCCTTTAATTAATTATACTAAGTAATTAATCCTTAATTATTTCCATTAAATAATATCCCTTTAATAAATTACTTTCAATAAGTGATTATACCATAATTACTTAAGTTAAATTAATTAACCCTTAATCGCTTTTATTAGTTAATTATCTTTAACTAATAACATTCATTTATTAATCTTTAATTAATCACCTTAAGTAATTACTATTCTCTAATTAGCTACATTCAGTAATTTCTTTAATCACATATACCAAGTAATTAACTATCCCTTAACTACATTTCTGAAGTATTCGATTTAAAAAAAAATCTTAAGTGATTAAGATAAACCTCATACTTTAATTAATTACTTAGTTTCAACAATAAACTTATTTGGATCCAAAGGTTTCAAATTACTTTATTCAAAACACCTTTTAAGTTTTTAATATACATATTTTTTTGAAACCTTTTGATAAAGGCTTTGAAAACTTGTTCATTTCTTTTTGCTTTACAACTGGTTACAAATTTCTGTCGTTTAATCCTTAAAAAAAATCAAAGCCAATCGATCCCTACATGTAAAAACTCGGGCCACAAGACAAAATGCATGAGTCAAATTCCGGGTTACTCACGAACCCTTCCCCCTTTGAGACAAATGCGACAATGTTGCGAGCTAAACACGGGCACGATCTTCGTCCCCGATCCCTTCCCATCTTCCAGAATTGCTTGTGCACGCATGCATATGCACCCATAATTCGATGCCCTCCGATCAGTTTCTCAATCTTCGACGAGTCGACGTCAACCATCTCTATCCACTGGACCACCTTGCACAGAGAATCGTCAGCTAATAAGAAATCAAGTACTTCACCCACCCTGAAACAAATTGATCAACCCAAAATGCCTCGTTCTACCACCCAAGTTCACCAGAAACCACGCGAATTGGTCCAGAGCTCCGCCTCATCACCACGCCTCTATACGACTTGATCCGAACACCGATAGTACATCGACGACCTCGAATTACTTCGCCAACTCAGTCAGAAAAAAACCACAACTAAAACCCTAGTTATCATCGTAGCATCACCTACGATGATCATAAAAAATAAAACCCATTTTTCACATATCTCTCGAGTCTTGAGCCTCCTCCAGACCAAAACCCAAAGGATATCTCACCGCCGATCAAATGCACTTGCCGATAATCCCAATTTTGAACAATTTTTCATATCTCGATTTATAGCTAACTAAAATTTATGATTTAAGTGCCGAAATTCATCATTTGCCAAGACAATTCATATCATACAATCTAAACTTGAAACTAAAATATTTGAATTTTCTGATTTAACAGGTTTTCGCTGTAAAAACTTCAATTTCATATATTAACAAAATAATTCCACTAGAAATTATTTTTTAAAATGAATTTACCTTATTAAAATCATTTTCTATTCTGTGATTATAGCTTGAATTTACTTGGGTATGAAAATACAGATTTTTTTTTTCCTTTTCTTGAGTCTGTGAAAACAGACAACAAACGCTACAGGTACCATATATACAAAGAAGTTTAAATCTATATTCAAACTTAAAAACAACCATACACACCATATATTCATCATTACTACACATATCTATCACGGGCAACAATTGAAAAAGGTTTTTGCTTTTAAAAGTTCTTGTTTACTCACCAGAATGAAACTAGAGACCAAGTTTTAAAAATCTGGAATTTTAAATTTTAATTTGACTTGAATCTGAAAAACTTGCTTAGCTTGTTGTTGAGATTTGAAAGATGGAATGCACTTGATTTTGAACTGATCCCTATATGTTGAGTTAAATCTTGGTTAAATCTTGAATGTTGAGTTAAATGTTGAGACCAAGTTAAATCTTGAACCTCCCAATTATAATATATCGCATTGTATTCTAATCAATATATATATATATACACACACACTTAAAATTTCAATAAAGTTTACACATCTTTATTTATATATTTATTAATTTACTAAAAGATTTATAGTTTTTGGATATTTATCAAAATTTTATTGGTCCACCTTACAAATCAGCATTTTAATTGAATTATATCCTGTTAATTATTAATTAACAAATGTCTAAAAATCGGATTATCACATAAAATTTTTAAATCAAACTTATACAAGGAAAATATAAAATCTTTATGTGTTACTCAGAATCACATTTCCATGTTATATATATATATATATATATATATATATATATATTCTTTACTCAAACCTTTAGTTGATAAAAACAGTTGAACATTTGAAAGTACCTCTTTTCAAACCTTTGATAGAGCATCCCTTTTGAAACGAAGAAAAACCCTTTTTATTATTTAGCCCAAGAGGCCAAAACCTTACCTTTCGAAACCATTCATCAAACATTTCAAAACCATTAAATTCAAACCTTTCGAAACCATTGAACTAAAACCTTTCAAAACCTTTGAAATTCAAAACTTTCGAAAGCAATAAAACTTTAGACATCCTACTTTAAAAACAACCTAAAACATTACCTTAGAAAAACCTTAGAAAACCTTCCATTTTAAAACCTTCCGAAACTATTCGAAAATAAAACCTTTTGACCTTGTCGAAAGCTACCTTTCGACCCCTTCGAAAGCAAAGCTTTCGAAAGGCTTGGCTTTCGACCCCTTCGAAAGCTTTGCTTTAGACCACATTGAAACCATTCAGCAATTAAAACCTTTCGAAAGCATTCAACTCTTAAAACATAAACCTTCCAAAAACTTACTGGGGTCAATTTAAAACATCTGGAAAATCTTCTTTTAAAAACCTTTCGACTTCATTGGAAGCAACCTTTTGACTTTTTCGAAAGCTCTGCTTTGAAAGCTTTAAAACATATTATTTAAAACAATTGGCCTTTGCCTTTAAAACCTCCTCCAAAAGCTTGGGTTATACTTTTATTAGAAAAACAAGGTAAAACGTCTAAGTTGAAAGCTTTGATATCTTTCAAAAGCATGGGAGAAGCGGCTAGTTTTAGAAACAACTAAACCATTCGACTTTGTTAAAAGCAAAGACTATAGAAAAGGCGACAAACCTTTCAACTTTGTCCAAAGGTTTAAAAACCTTTATTTTTATTATTTTACCTAGCCGAAAGCAACCAAGTCGAAAGTTCTTATTCGAAATCAAAGCGGGTGATTCTTTTATCTTATAAAACAGACATACTCTAACCTCTTTGGCAACTGACCTTTCGAATAAGTACCCTTTGACCTTTTCCAATTCATTACGTACTAAGAAACTTGATACAATATGCATTGGTTTGAACTCATCGAAAGCTTTGATGCCCTTTGACCTTGTCGGAAGGTCTGGGTTGGAAGGTTTGATGCCGTAAAAGGCTGAAACTTGCTAAAAGTATGTTTTTCTTATTTTTAACTTAAAAGGATAACTGTTCAACTAACCTGCCTTTGTTTGTCAAATTCTTATTGGTTAACCAATATTTTTCAGAAAAGTGCTGCTATTAATTTCAGAATTATATAATGATTCTATTTTATAAAATGACCCTTCTCTTTAATTAAATGTATAAAATGTTTAAATCCCATACCTTAAAAAAAATTATATATTCATCAAAACAATTAGGAAAAATCTAGAAACTTTCCAAAAATCCTATTTTAATATGTTTCCCAACATATAAAATTTCAAATCCAAATAATTATTTATTTAGCCGTAAGTATTTTATAACCCAATAAATCATTTTCTTTAGTAGAAAATTAATGTAAATCCGCATTAATTCCAAAAACTACGAAAATTGAAACCCATCTCCAAAACATCATTCCTTACCCAAATTTAAATTTTCAAGTCATTTGGATGTCATTTAATAGGGTTTTCATATCAAACATACCATAAAAACTAATATGAACATGCAATATTCACCAACAAGCATATACATAACTTTAATCATCAAAAACATGTCATATACTTGCAAAAACATTTTGGATCTAATCTTAAAACCGAAACCATAAGAAATTTGGAATGTAGTAATTATTCACCTTAACTTTGAGATTAAAAGATGTGGGATTTGATGTTAAATTAGTTGATTATCTTCCTTCTCTTGAATCCTGGCTTTATCTTCTTCTTGAAAACAATAATGGTGGTCGGCCTTAGATGTTTTTAGTTTGCTAAAATGAAATAAATGTTAGATTCTTTTCCTAAAGGTTTAGGGTATAAGCCTCTCCTATTTCCCATATTGCGCTTACTCATTTTCTAACACTTTATTTTATGTTATCTCGTTTTAATTTGCACACTAACATGGAATGATTGCCCTTAGTTTAATCAAATCTCAACCTATTAATATTCACATTATTTTATTTTATTTAACCAATTGAATATCCTAAATAATGTTATAAAATATGGGGTGTTACAAACAGGTTGAAATTCAGAGTTCTCTAAGCAAGAAGAGGAATTTCTTCAAGAAGAAAGGAACCCAAAAGGGAGAAGCTGCCAAGAAGGCAAAGGCTAATTTGGTTTTGCTTTAAGTGCAATAAGAAGGGTCGTTATGCTCTTGAATGCCAAACTAGAAAGGGGAAGAAGGCCATAGACAAGAAGGGTGTGAAGTGCTTTAACTGCGACCAAGTTGGGCATTATAAGAATCGGTATCCAGAGCCAGTCAGGGCGAACAAGGGAAAAGTCTTTGCTATTGGATCGTCGTCTGCTAGGCCAACTGCTACTGAGAAGGGAAAGGCTGTGACAGAATGTGCGCTTTTGATTCAAAGTACACCAATTAGGGTAATATTTGATATCGGTGCATCGCACTCATTTATATTCCAGTATCTTATGATAGGTTATGCTTAAAACCCACCTACCATGTTACTTTCTTAAGGGTTGCGAATCTGATAAGAGGGTATGCAACTTTGGGAAAGAAATGTGACCAATTAGAACTTGATTTATAGGTCATAAATTTGCATGCAGTTTGTATGTTTTTGATTTCAGGACTTCGGAATCATTTTAGGTATGGATTGGTTGGTTAAATATGAGGTTAGGATATTTTGCCAAGATAGAGAGATATCGCTAGGACACCATGATAGGCATAACCGAATTATATTCTCAGTAGAGAATTCTGACCAGAGTGATTATGCTTTATTAAGTGATATGGAAGTAGAAGAAGACTTAAGTCGGGTTCGGGAAGTAAGAGAATTTGCAGATGTTTTTTAGCCGGTTATAAGAGTACCGCCCAAATGAGCCGTTGAGTTTGAGATAGATCTTGTTCCAGGAGCAAAACCTATAAGTAGACCACCTAACAGGATGACATTTACCGAGGTGAAGGAATTAAATGTGCATTTAGTTGATCTAGAAGAGAGAAATTTTATTAGACCAAGCAGTTCGCCTTGAGGAGCGGTCGCGGTGTTCGTGAAGAAAGCAGATGGGTCATTAAGGATGTGTATCGACCATCTTAAGTTGAATGAGAAGATGATCAAGAATAAGTATCATTTGCCGAGAATCGATGATCTATTTGATCATTTATATGGAGCCAAAATATTTTCTCAATTGGATTTGGTGACGAGTTTCCATCAGTTAAGAGTGGCAAAGGACCGTATTCCGTTGACAGCATTTCGGACTAGGTATGGTTCATACGAGTGGTTAGTAATGCCATTCGGGTTAACGAATGCACCAGTTTTCTTCGTAGATTTGATGAACCGAGTTTTCTGAGAGTATTTGAATATGTTGGTATTGGTATTTATAGATGATATTTTAGTGTACTATAAAGATGAAAGAGAGCATGAAGATCATCTTAGGGTAGTGCTTGAGACGCTAAGGCAACATCAGATGAAAGCGAAGTTTTCCAAGTATCATTTCTAAAAGAAAGATGTTAAGTTTCTTGGTCATGTGGTTTCAAAGAAGGGTTTTTCAATCGATCTGGATAAGATCAAAGGTGTTAATAGCTGGAAGAGATAAGAGACAGTGACTGATTAGAAGCTTTCTTGGACTTGCTGGTTATTACCGGAGATTCATTAAGGATTTCTCGCGGATAGCAAAGCCTTTGACTAAGTTAACCATCATGGACGTGAAGTTTACTTGGTCCAACAAATGTGAGGAAGCATTCCTTAAGTTAAAGCATTTATTGACCAACGCACAACGATGCATATGGAACTGGATTAGGAGTTATGTTGATGTAGAAGGGTAAAGTCAATGCCTACGCGTCACGACAGCTTGGACCGCATGAAATAAGATATCCTATTCATGATTTAGAGTTGGTAGTGGTGATCTTTGCAGTGAAAATATGGAGACATTATCTCTTAGGTGAGATATTTGAGTTATACATGGATCATAAGTCCTTAAGATATTTATTTCCTCAGAAGGAGTTGAATATGAGACAACAGAGGTTGTTGGAGTTTTTAGCAACTCATGATTTTGGTATAAAATATACACCTGGAAAAGGAAATAAAGTAGCGGATACTCTTAGCAGAAAACATCAGAATGTAGTATTAGCCATGTAGGAAGAATAGAAAGATTTAGAAGCTTTGACTACTTATAGTGTGCAGTTAAGATCGACTGCTAGTTCTAGTCTGAGCACCGTCATGTTGTCCTATTTTGCAGTTCGACCTGTGTTGATCGAAAGGATTGCTTCTAAATAGAAAAAGCATCCATTATTAATTGAGAAGATTAGAAAGGTTGAGGTTGGGTCGGAGATCGATGATCTAAAGGATTTTAATCTTGACCAAAGGGGATGATTGAGAAAGAAGGGACGGTTGTGTGTTTAGAATGCTGAGGACTTAAGGAAAGAAGTTCTGAGAGAAAGTCATCGATCTAAATTGATGATTCATCCTAGAGGTACAAGGATGTATCAAGATATGAAGAGGAGCTTCTATTGGGAAGGTATAAAGTAGGATGTTGGCTTGTGGGTTAGGCAATGCGCGGACTATCAACAAGTGAAGGCCAAACATCAGAAGTTGAGTGGATTACTGGAGATACCAATATGGAAATGGAATTCGATTTCCATTGATTTTATAGACGGGTTGCCAAGGTTGAATAGAGGAAATGAAAGTATATGGGTCATCGTGGACCGGTTGACCAAGAGTGCCAATTTCATTCCAGTTAAGCCACTAGGACGGCATATATTTTAGCTAAGTTGTTCATGAAGAACATAGTTAAACTACATGAAATTCCTAGTAGTATAGTCAGTGACAGAGATGCTTTCTTTACTAGTGAATTCTAGAAGATTCTACAGGATGTGTTAGGTACCAAGCTCAAGATAAGCACTGCATATCACCCTCAAACAGATGGGCAGACAGAAAGAGTCGATAAACTACTCGAAGATTTGTTAAGAGCTTGTGTTGAACTTTGGTGGATCTTGGGAAGATCACCTACACTTGGTTGAGTTTTCCTATACTAATAGATTTTAGACTAGTATAAGAATAGCGCCTTTTGAAGCTTTGTATGGAAGGCTATGCAAATCACCAACGTGTTGGTTGGAGACTAGTCTTGGGTTCAGATCTGGTTAGAGAGGCGACAGAGAAGATTGAGTTGATCCGAAAAACGATGAAGGAAGCTCGGTCTAGATAGAAGAGTTACGCAGATAAGAGGCATAAAGATCTAGAATTCCCAGTTAGAGATAGAGTCTTCAATAAGGTATCACCGATGAAGAGTGTGATGCGATTAGGAAAGTCAGGGAAACTGGCTCCGAGATATGGTTGTATGTTCCTAATTATAGAGAGGATAGGAAAGCTCCATATAGAGTAGAGTTGCTTAGCAGTATGGAAGGTGTCTATAATGTGTTTCATGTGTCTCATCTTTATAAGTACATGCATGATCTAGAGACTACTATTCCTTCGATAGGATTGAAAGATTATAGTAGAACCGAATTTGACTTTTGTTAGATGACCGGTTTGGGTTGTAATGAGAGATGAGAAAAGGTTAAGAAATAAGACAGTCAAGTTGGTGAAAGTTCAGTGGAGCGACAATGAAAAGGACTGTATTTGGAAGACATAAGATAGGACTAGAGACACTTTTCCTGATCTGCTATGAGGTTATGTTCTATATTTCCATTATATTGACTGTTGCTAGTCGGGTAGGCTTGTATGGTAGTTAGGAGTTGTTACAGATGATTGCTATGCTTAGTATTTAGTCCTTACTGAATTTCGAGGATGAAATTCTTTAAGGAGGGGAGCCTATAACACCCTTAATTTTAAATAACATTATTCAGGAGATTTAATTAGACAAATTAAACAAAGTAATGTAAATATTAGAGTGATAAGGGGATTAAGATTTGGAAACGAAATAGAGGTCGTGCTTAATTAAAAAAATTAAAAGAATGAATTTATGGAAATGGTTTTAAGTTAATTAATAAGAGAATAAGGCAAGAGTTTTATGGGAAATAGCTGTCCACCATAACCTTTAACCCCTAAACCTTTATTCTCATTTTTATTCCATACGTTCATAATTCAAAAACATAAGAAAAGGGGAGCTCAAAGTCGGCCACAACCTAGGGGAAAAGGAGATTAAAAATTTACTAAATCTTAGGATTCAAGAAAAGGAGGATTAAGCAAGATCAAATCTAAAGTTCCTTATCCAAACCAAGGTGAATAATAAGCCAAACCATCGCATTTTCGTTTTTAAAGAGCATTTGATTCCGGGTCTTAAGTTTAAAACCTTTATGATGATTTTAATGATGATATGCTAGGATTACATGATATGTTTGATTCAAACAAGCATGTTTGATAAATGTTGTATTCGATTTTAAGGCTAAAGTCGTATATACATTGGGTTTCGAATGCTTGAGGATTATTATGTTATGCAAAACATTAGTTGGAGATGGGTTTAAATTTTCATAATTATCCAAGTTATGGATAATTTATTATGAATTTTTGAAGGAAGAAATAAATAATTGGGTTTAGAATTCATTTCGGCTGTTTTATAAAGGATTTCTGAAATTTATATATGTTAGGTAACATATTAAAAGTGAATTTTGATGATTTTTGGTGATTTTTCCTAAGTAGTTTACTGTGGAAATTAAACTAATTTAGTTAGAGGACTCGAACGTCTTTATGGTTTTGCTAAAGGGAAGGGATTCTTTGCTAATTATTTTTAATTAATTCTGAATGGATTCGACAGTCCTTTAGAAAAGGTTTTTATAAAGGTTATGGAAACCAATTATATTTTTACAAATAGGCAAGTTAGTTCAAAAGCATTTGCTTAAAATGGCAACAAAACGGTTTTGTAAAGGTTTATTGTTTCACCACTTCCATTAGCAACTTTTCGACCTCATACCTCCGCACCCAACCAAGTCAAAACTAATACACATGGTATCAATACTTTGGTACATAGTGGATTGGAGAGAGGTGGAAGGTATAGAGTCGAAACTATGCTTTCAAAGGGGTCGAGCCTATTTTAAATAGCTTTCGAAGGTCTTTATTTTTCTTTTAAAAAGAGATGTCACTTGCCTTGATTTCAAAGAGATTCTTTCGAAAGGGGTTGAATATAGCTTTCAAAGGGGTTGTCGCCTTCATGTTTTGAAAGGATGGCTTTCGAATGAGTTGCTGCGTTTAATGTTTTAAAATAGAGCTTTCGAAAGAAAAGTTTTGAACCAAGATGAAACCTTGCTGCCATCTTCCTACCTTTCGAATAGGTTGAAATTTTCAATGAGTTCGAAAGGCAAGCTTTTATTTTATAAATATAACAAGCCACTTCCCAATGCTTTCAAAAGAACTATGGTAGCCATTTAAATTAAAGGTTTTGAAGGCAATGACTTAGAAAGGTGTTTCAAAGCTATCCTGCCAATTATTTTACATAAAAGATTAAACTTTCGAAAGGATGGTTCCAAAACAACTATTTTCCCTAAACTCTTATACTTGAAGGTTAATAGTTTCGATAGGGGTACTTTCGCTTATGTTCACTTTGACCCAAAAATTATATTTAAGATTGAACCCAATGGTTTTGAAAGAGGTACTTTCAAATGGTTTCAAAGCTATGCTTCTACAAGTTGGAAAGTGATGCTTTAATACTTTTGAAAGGAATGATTTGATGGTTTCTAAAGGAAGGTTTTAATGCTTTCGAAAGAGATGTTTTAAAGTATTTTGAAAGGTATATGCTTAGTGTTTTCAAAAGATGATTCGAATGCTTTAGAAAGAGATGTTCTAGAGGTTTTGAAGTAAAGGTCTAAGGTTTCGAAAGCCTTACTTTTCAAAATAAAGAACCCAATCTTCTTTTTAAAGGAAAATCCATGACAATATAAAACAGCTTTGAAATGGCTTTCAATTTCAGAGTTTTTGAAGAAGCTTTCTTTGATAAAAATAATGGGTTAAAGGTATTAACCATGTTTCATATGGAAATGATTTCAAGAATATTAAACCATAAATATTGGTATTGTTATGTTATTGTATGTGCTTCTTCTATAAACATATCCACTGCATAATGGACCCATAACTGTATTTTTGGGAGTAAGGGTAAAATAATCAACTAGGTTGACCCAATAGTGAACATAAATTGAGTTAACTCTTGAATGAATTGAATTACATCTAGAAGGTCAGGTAGACCAGAACATAAGATGCCCAAAGACTGATCAAAAGTTGTCAATTTAGATAGGTTCATATTAAACCCATGAAAACTATGTTTGGAGAGAGGTATTAGCAGGGGCCAATAGGTTTGCAGTGATCCCATGAAAACTATATCTGGATAAAGTTATTGACAAAGATAAATAGGTTCATAGTCAACCCATGAAGACTATGATATAAGAGAAGTTATTGGAGATACCAATAGGTTCAGAGAGAACCCATGAAATACTGAAGTTATTGACAAAGAAAATGGGTTCTTAGTGATCCCATGAAAACTATGAAACCGGACTAATAGCCCATAAGCTTTAAACGAGTTATTAGTCAGCCTATAAAAACTAATAGGTTAATGGTGACCCTAGAAACTATAGCTAAGACAGATAGTCAAATGAATGGGGATGAGAAATCCAGGATATTTTGCTTGTTTTCATATCATCATGATATTTTAAATTGTTGTGTTTTTAACCATTGTGGACATAGGAGCACAGTATATGGCTATTATAAATTTTTAGGTAAGATGCTAGTGAGGGGAAAGCCCATTCCGCTAAGCGATGTGGTCTCACTAGATATCTAAATGGTTCTAGATGGCAGGTTATTATTCATACCAGGCTTTATGTCTGGATTAAAGTTTATATTTTTCCCTTAAGCTCTCGGGTGCTCAACTTATTTTGAGTAGTTTGAGACTTGAGGTTTCAGATGCTTCTTTAGACGAATAAGCTTACGGAGTCATGCAAGAGGCAAGCTAGCTAATAGGAGTTCTTTTCTATTTGATTCCATTATGTTTTAATGTAAAGGCAAAGTTGTGCAATTGCCTATGTTTATAGTCTGATCATCCAATGGGTCATCTTCATACGTCGCTCTTGGCGTAGTTTGTAATAATTATATTTTCTCTAAACATTGTTCTCGAATTTAGGATTATGTAATGAATCTGAAATATGATTAAAATGAAACGAGAAATTTGTTTAATGGTTTTAAAAAAATTCATATTCATGTGTTTCTGTTATATCAATGTATGTAGTATTACCGCATTTGATCGTCGAGAATTAATAACTATGGATGACTGCCGCTTCTGTAGCCATTAGTTTGGGTCTTAGAGTGGTGGATGTTACACTGTATATGTAGATAATTATAAAATGCATAGTATAAATGACATCAGGAATTTTTATACTAGTTTGAATTTCCAATTCTATATCCAACGGCCATATACGCCATATAGAATTTCACTATAACAACTTGCTTCCCATGAGTGACAACTATACCTTTATAATTTCGACTTCTCTATGACAGGATACACTTAACCTCTTGACTTTGAACTAGGTGGCAAGAATACCCATTCTATTGGTGGCAGACACACCTGTCATCTCGACTTTCCATGTATGGTTAAAATTACCTATACAGTCCCCATTTTAGATTGGTGGAAGGATTCACCTCTTCTCTTTTCAAATAGTAGAGTAATATGATAAATAATTGTATTTTCAATACAAAATCTTGCATTGTTCAATACAAAGATTGTATACACCTCTAGTAGCAATATATCTTTGAAATTCAATAGGAATATAATGAGATGAAATAGATAATAATCAAGAATCCAAATATGAACTATCTAATCTTTTGTGTTTTTCAAATCCGTGAAGAATTAGAGTGAGAGAGTGTGGACTTGCAAAATAAGAGAAAAAGCATCAAGAGAACTTTATAGGAAAGTAATGATAAAGAAAAAGTAAGGTAACAATGAGAAGGAGTTATTTAAAAAATCGTGTTTCAGAGCCTTTATAGATGATCAAGGGACATGTCCTTTGGCAAAAGCATAACGCCAAATTCCATTCGTTTAAATTGGTCACAATGTCAGCCTATGCATGTATGATATGTTAACATACTTGTTGGAACTGGGCCAGCCTACAGCAGAACAAATGGGTGAGTTTTGATTTTTTTTTAATATCATTTTGGATCTTAATTGGACCTATGAAGTCAAAATGTATATTAGATCCAATGTAATAAAATTTTAAATAAAATCTTATTTGGTTTATATTGTTAAAATGAAGATTTAAATATAACTTAAACTTATAGATACGGTAATGAATATACCAAATACATTCATTTACGTGAAGTGTAAGTGTATTATATAAGTGGTGTATAAATGTATAAATGAAAATTGTATAAATGAATTTAGAGAGGGAAACCTTTTGCTTTCCTTTCTTACCATATGCAATTAATAAACGGAAGACATTGCAATATATGAAGAGAAAGAACCTTTCATTTCTCTCCCTCTTTAATTGTAATAATTAATCTATTAAATGACATTATAACATATCAACTAAATTTACACACGCCTTTGTTGTCCAAGTTTTTTTATTAACGAAATATATGTATACATCTATAAGAATTATAGAGACATACACACACACATACACATATATATATATATATATAAAGTGAAAACCTATTAGTTGTTTTAAATAATTTGAAATCCAATATTAACATTAACTTAAATGATTTCAATTAAATAAAGATTTGACAACAAAAAGTTACATTATTGCATAAAATCCTCAAACAAATTTGAGTTAAACAAAATATGTAGGTTTCCATATAAACGATTATTACAATTTAATAATTTAGATCTAAACAACATATATTTTTAAACATTGTAACATATGATGTATGTATATATATATATATATATATATTTATTTATACAAGTTTCGATTTTAAAGCTAATAGTTTTCATTAAACTTTTAATTTAGGAATGAAACCATACTTTAGATTTACATGAACTTTAAATATAGAAAACTACAAAGAATTAGAATTTGCACTAAAGTCCATTTATTAATCTGAAGTCAATTTTTTTTACAACACAAGGATTGTACAATTATATTTAACTGTTTACCACATGAAATTAATGATTAATTTCAAAATAATAGATAATTTAACATATACGATTCATTTGCATTTAAGCATGTAAATGTTTTATAATTATATTAAAAAATTCACTCAAAATTAGTTTTAGATTTCATAAATTTCCAAAACAAAATAAAAGAAAATTGGACAAAGTGGGCAAGTGTAAATTATGATAAGAATCTACATGTCTAAACAATACAGAGAATAATATGAAGTTATCAAAAATAATATAGGAGTTCAAACATATCAACTTATCATGAACATGCATTAAAGTGAGATGAAGAATAAACATAGATCTGAATCAAAACAATACAACAAACATTTTTAATTAAAATGGAAAGAATGGTGGTTTAATTTACAAGTGGCAAGATCAACAATTAAAACATGAAGTGAATCATACAAAGTCTAATTATATCAATGATATAAATACATAGGTTTATTTATATAAGTGAATTATCTTTGGATGTAGCTAATAAATCACACCTTTAATAATGAATCAAAACTCCTAGATCAGAAATTAGCCTCTATATTCTGCAAGGATCAAAAGAGATAAATTACTTTTAATCAATAAATTTGATTTGTGTTTGATTTTGGGAATTTTCGAAGTCATGGAAGCTCTCGTATTTTCGGCCATTAGAGAGAAAGGAGAGAACCAGAAAAGAAAAATGAATAGCAAAATCTTATGAAAAGAATAAAATAATGAAGGTAATCAATTCCAAATTAAAAAGAGACTTTTTCCTTCTTTATATTATTCTTTTCCCTTTATTAATTATTTGAAAACTTATCCTCTCTCTTTCTCTTTTATCCGACCAAATTTGGAGACAACATAAGCCTCAAATGATCACAAACCCATTCAACATTTATTTCATTTAAATCTAATTTACACAATCAATTGACAATGTATATCAATATGCGTGTTTGTAACTTTTATTTGCGCACTTTATTAAATGATAATGGTATACAAACAAATATATAATATGAAAATCAATATCTCAAAAATGTTAACTAATTTAAATATACAACGATTATAAATTAATTAAATCGTGTGGTTTATTCAAAATATTTATCATTATGGTTGGGCGACTGAAAGGAGTAAATTCAATCAGGGATTAATGTTGAACAATTCGAATATTAGCATTCACATGTCACCTTAGCTGGTACTGCGACATTTTAGATGAATTCATTGCTTACACACCTTTTTAGTAAATTCGGATTCTACTTATTTAAACGTTACCTGGTAGTGATAATTATTTACATCAATTTTCTTCGCCAAAACTATATCACATTAGGACTTACGGAATTTAGTAATGGCTGGAATTCCAATATCTTGAATATTCAACTCTGTAGTACAAATAAAAGCTCTTGGTTCAATAATAACAATTATTATTAACCATACTACTTTGTCTATAGACTTTGGCTTTGGGTTAACTTCAGTTGACCATGATACCAACCTTATATAACTAGGGAGATGAATCCTCTCTACACTAGTGTTTCACTCCTAATGCTTCCATTCGACCCAACTATCGTCGTTTGATGGACGTCATACCATGATTTAATTATAAGCAAAGCGGAGTTTCTACATTGGAAATCAACAATATTCTCAAGTCAAGAGAACTGTGTAATGTTATGAAAATAGTAGCGCTGTGCGGAAGCTTTTATCAATGGGTCTTTGTCATCCAAATCACAAAGAGATAACTTGGATTGAAAAAAAAGACGGAATTGAAATTAAAACGCAATAACACAAAATATTCCACCCAACCACCCACTTTATTGATTCACCAAAATTTTGTTTGCAATTAATAGAACAAAACTAAAGTAAACAAAATACCATTGAATCAATAACCAAATTGAAAAGGGGAGAAAATATCTATATGGTTAAAATTGTTGGAGAAAAAAAAAATGATGAAGAAGAGAAAATTAGCAAATAGATTTTCCACCACACTTTTACCCTCTCTTCTAGTCTCTATTTATATAATCAATTAATTAATGTCCAAGTTAACATTAAATGGAAAAAAATAATTTGATTAGCCAATTAAAGAGAGAAATAAACATATTCAAATATGCCTATTAATTAGAGGAAACAAAATCTTCTCTTTCTTTCTTTTGTATATTTATTTTCCTCTATTTTTGATTTTGTATCATTAAAATTTAACACTCCACGTTGATGCAAAATCACATATCTCCAACATATCAAGCATGCCATATCTAGATCTATCACAAATCCTCATATCTCAACCACACTAAATTACAAACCTCAACCACCGTCTTCAAGTGATGCATCTTCCACATGAGGTGCACCACACAAATCCAGTCTCAAAAACATTTGTAATACCACAAAGATCTTCGTCTTGTCTTTGTGGATTTTGCAATTCGACATCCGTCTATCACTCGATCTGCGCTCATTACCTAATCACTATTGATCCCTCGAGCATCATCAACATGAAGACCCATGTCTCTAAAATTTTATCCTCAATGCTAGAATCATAAGCAGTGACCACCTTAACCTCTCTACTTTGCTGTGGACTAGGTCATTCAACCGTCACTCGCTTTCCATTAGCGACTATAGAACCAACCAAGCTATAAAGGTTTTCTTATTCCAATACTCCTCTCATCCTTACATGACCACCTTTCTTCACTCTCAAAACTCCACCTTGAGTCTCATAAGTGCAACCATGGCGATCCCACTGACCGAGAGAAATAAGATTATGCAAACAAGTGGGTACATGTCTCACTACAGAAACTTCTCTAACCACGCCATCATGCATACGAAATCGGATAGATCCAATACCACAAGTCGGTATTCTCTTCTCCATTGGTTGTCCTAATCATGTCGACACTCTTCTCATAAGAAGAAAAATAGTTCACATCTCTACAAATGTGAAAACTGGCTCTCGAATCCATCTTCTAAGGCTTATTTTCACTAAAGAGGACATCACAAGAACATCACTATAGGTACCTTCAGCAAAACCTTCATGTGCATCACTACTATTATCACCATGCGCGGCCTTTTTCTGATCTCTTTTATAAGCATAAAACTTGATGCATATGTGACCTTTCTTATTAAAATAATGACAAGTGATAACACCTTTACCATTAGCGTCCTTCTTCTTCCAAATTATATCATTCTTCGAGTTCCTTGCCATCATAGCCTCACTATGAATTGATTTCATACCTGACCCTTTTCTTCTAAGCTCCTCATTCAAAAGACTACTTCGAACGGTTTCCAGAGAGATAGTTCCATTAGCATTGGAATTACTCAATGAAACAACCAAAATTTCCCAACTTTCTGAAAGCGAACTCATTAATAAAAGAGTCTGTAACTCATCATCAAAATTGAGCTTCATATTTGGCAATTGATTTATTACATCTTGAAATTCATTTAAATGCTCTGCAACAGACTTCTGTTCATCTAATTTCAGTTGTACCAACTTTCGAACCAGAAAAGCCTTACTAGTAGCACTCTTTGACTCATACAAAGATACTAACTTGTCCCACAAAGCCTTGTGGATTCACAACTAGCCACATGATGGAAAACTGAATCATCAAGATACTGGCGAATCAAAGCAATCGTCTTCTTATCCATCTTCTTCCGTTTCCCTCATCTACATCAGAGGGCTTCTTTCCATCTCCATCAATCGGATCATGAAGATCATTGAGGTACAGAACATCCTCCATCTTAGGCTTCCAAATATCCTAATTTTTCCCATCCAAGATAGCCATCTTTGAAAACGAAATCATATCCAATATCAATAATTTTTCAAACAAAAATTACTATAAGATTTGCGATGATCTGTGCTCCGATACCAAATTGTTATGAAAATACTAGCGCTTTGCGGAAGCTTTTATCAACGGATCTTTGTCACCAAAATCACAAAGAGATAACTTGGATTGAAAAACAAGATGGAATTGAAATCAAAGCACAATAACACAAAATATTCCACCCAACTACCCACTTTATTGATTCACCAAATTTTTTTTTACAATTAATAGAAAAAAGCTAAAGTAAAAAAATACCATTAAATCAATAACCAAATTGAAAAGGGGAGAAAATATCTATATGGATAAAATTGTTGGAGAGAAAAAAACAAAGATGAAGAAGAGAAAATTAGCAAATAGATTTTCCACCACACTTTTACCCTCTCTTCTAGTCTCTATTTATATAATCAATTACTTAATGCCAAAGTTAACATTAGATGGCAAAAAATTAATTTGATTAGCCAATTAGAGAGAGAAATAAACATACTTAAATATGCCTATTAATTAGAGGAAAGAAAATCTTCTCTTTCTTTCTTTTGCATATTTATTTCCCTCTATTTGTGATTTTGTATCACCAAAATTTAACATTTGTCACATCGATGTTTTTTGTTTGACCTTAGTTATATTAACCAATAGAAAACTATCGAGTGTGTCATTCCATAGTTACCCAATAACTATTAGTATGTAACCTCTTATTGCCCCCAGCAATTATGAGTAATATACTACCCAACATTTGGAGATCGTAACATACTCTAGTCTCAATGGTTGTATTGATATCCGGTCTTATCTTGATTAGGAATGCTTAAAATGGTATGTTTAATTTCATTATGATAAGTTATTCGTGGCTACAACATCTTGTAGCTATTGTCACAAAACATACAATTTATGGATTTTTTATTAAGTATACTTGTAATCAAATTAATTAATATAACTTATTATATCAAGTATATAATAGAAAGAAAACACCTTTATTTCGAACAAGATTGGTTATCGGGTTAGATATATGTAACAAATTATATAATTGCCCCTAGGGTATATCCCTAACTCTATCAATACTTATGTTAAATTTTAAAAAACACTTTATAAAAATATTTGTGATCTTTCATAACTTAAAAGTTAATATTGCATGTTTATAGAAAGATACCAAAGATGAATATAGAGTTTAGTAAAAGAAAAATATCAAGGGTATTCGCTACTAGGCCTTTAACGAAAAAATTAAGGCTCGAAAATTCTTTTTCTAAACACTTTGTAATGTCTTATTCTTGAAGGTCTTGTGTCCTTTTGTCTCTTCTAGTGTTTCACCTGTCTTGAGTCTTCTTTGTCTTCTTATCTTACTCTTTTATCTTCTTACTGATTAGTCTTCATGTACGGTCCATATGTACTTGTGTATTCATGAAATATATTTGAATAGTATACCTGAAATTCTTGCATGATTTTCTATACCACTCGAAGAATCATTGGTAATAATAGTTGTACGGTTGTTGTCATCAAAACCAATACTCGTGCTGTTAACAACAACATGAGTTGTTTGATTAGTTAGGACCGGGTCTGTAAACCAAAACAAAAGGATGTCTAAGCATCATTAATCTAAATTTTTTTAACACTAATCTTTTATGCAAATGGATCTGAAAATTCTTACATGATAAGAAAGCTAAATGAAATGAAATTATTGCTAACTTTTATTACGATGGTATTCGTAATATTTATAAACCCAACAATTATTATATTTATGTATTTTGGAAAAATATTGTTAAATCTTATATTATATTTAAACTTAGACTTAAATATGTGATCTACTATGGAGACAAAATAATTTTTTGGCATGACTCTTGGTTAACTCCTATTGCCATTAAATTTGAATTTCTCGACCTTTACTTGATTTTCTGTAATAAAAATGACGATATTAACGAACTTTATATTTCGAACTTCAAATGTAAATGGAACCTCACGGCTAATGATAGCTTGGTTGGGGCATTATTAAGACAGTTTCAAGCATTCTTATGAAATTTGATAACATTATTTAGATGACCAACAAGATAACATGAATGGAGTCAAAACATACAAATGATAACATTTCAAATTAGATGTATAAATTTCTCAATTATTATGGTATTAAATTGAATTACCGAGACATCTTTAAAAGACTCATGTTCCTTTAAAGCCAAAATACATATGGACCATGATACAAGACAAATGAGAGAGAATCCCCTGTAGCAGACTCCCCCGTTCCACATGTACCCAATCGGAAACACCGATTTTCAGCTATTTTGCAATTATACCCTTTCTCTCTCCTGCTGTTGGGGGTTTTAATTGCAAAATGGCTGAAAATCGATGTCCCTGATTAGTTAGAGACGGAGGGAACAGGGGATTCTGGTATAGAGAATTTGATCTCACAATTTGGCGCCTAAAATAGCTGCAGTTGTACATTTAATTTTTGACTGTCTTTTTCACATGGTATATTATTAACTGGATCTCAATCCTTTTGGACTAGAACTGACATATCATATTCCTTCACCTTATGCTTATTGGAAAGAATGCAGGCACAACTACATTCCATCACGTAGAATTTACTTAGATTCTATTTACATTATCAGTAATTGGTGTTTATGGTTGGAAAGGAGCCAATGTATTTTCAACAACAAACATAGAGAATTTTCTTCAATTTTATATTTTACTTCTTGGCACGTTGCTTTATGGACAGAACCTAATAGAAACAATCTTGATTAGCAGCCTAGATCTAACTGGATACATGGAAACGTTAACCTGGTCGTTAATACCATGCAACTCACTTTAGTAGCATAGAGACTCTCCTCCTCACTTTTTGATAGTTGCTTTGATCGGCGGCTTTGGCCATTCATTGTAGATGCATTGATCCCAACAGCAACAAATCATTTTTCACTTCATCCTAGGTAGCAGCCTAAACTCACTGTTTCTTGGAAGTTTTGAAACTCTCTTCTTCCATTTTGGTTTGAATTTCAGGCACCTTGATATCTTTTGCGCTCGAGCAGAATCTGCTTTCTACATTTCTCACTATCCCGCATTCATTTCTTGGGTGCTGCTCATACATTACATTCAACGCACATGAACCAAATAAATATGCACTTCCTTTTTAAGTCTTGCATGTCATCCACTTCAGAAAGCTTTAGAGTTCTCAGCCGCACTTGTGCCCCAACGGGATTCGTATTCCAATTGTCGCACTTGCACTTTGTATTCAAACAATATCTTTATGTTTTCCAACGGTTGCACCATACAAAGCTTTAGAAATCTCAATCCACTAGTTCTCGGGCATTTTAGAAACCATGTTTCCAGCTAATGCGCTAGTACCCCTAACAACATCTTCATGCTTAAGCATTTCGAAGCATCTATGTTGCACTGCGTGGCCTTCTCAGTCTCACCAGCAACCAAGGAAGTGATCAGCTTTAGTTTTACGATATTTACCATTCTTTCATTACGACTTGATTTGTAATTCATTGGTATCTATTCCCTCATAACCGTGTCTTGATCAGTTGTTTGTTTTCCTTCTTGTTCGTGTTTTAGTGGTCTGTTTTGGTGTCTGGGCATTATTTTTGAACTTGGACTCCCATGCTACGCATATGGATTTGACCAGGGCCGGTCCTGAGCACATGGAGGCCCAAGGCAAAGGCAAGATAATTTGTCTTAAATACAGTAAAAAATGCAAATTAGACTGAAGCATGACTCGAAACTTGGTTGCTCCAGTACCATGACAAACACAATACCACTAGACCAGCTGATCTTTTTAATAGAAGATAATAACATACTGTATATATAACTATTTTTAAAATTTTGGGGCCCTAGAAAATTAGAGGCCCTAGGCCACCGCCTTGGTGGCCTTGGTGGCCTAGGGTCAGGGCCGGCCCTGGATTTGACACTATGTTGATCAACTTATACGAATGCATTTTTTGTCATATGAGAACAATAAATTTGCTATCTTGTAACGACTTGAAAATTTTAACGATCTTAATAATGTAATTAACTAATTTTTTATGAAAATAAAACAACTAATTTTAGCAATGAAAATTTGATGTTTGAAGTACGTCTATTTAAACGTAGTAAGTGTCAGATTCATCAGAAAATATTTAAGTTTGTACAGTTGTGAACTTTCAATTCAAAGTTAAAATTAGTCGAATTTGATGAAAATAAAATATTTTGAAATCCGAATATTTTTATATAAGAAAAATGTAAATCATTTTTCGAGTGAGACGTCATATCTCGTTTCGTCAAATTTGGACAGCTCCAGCCCCGCTTATCTTATTTTCAGTATTTTGGCAGCAGTTTTGACAGCGAATAACGAGTTTTGATAGAATGATCGTATCGCTGATATCTATGTACCATTTGTTCATCTCGTTATGTTGATCTTCGCATTATATTCATTTGTGAATTTCGATATCTATACGCGACGAAATCTACGAAACGGTTTGCCGTATCGGTATCCATTATGAGCTTTTGGTTTTTTCATGGTCATTCAATTATACACCGGTTGCCTTTTATTATTCCCCGAAATTAATTAGTGGCTTTTGTTATTCCCACTGTATTCAATATTATTTTGGTTCGTTTATTCTCCTATTCTCTTTCTCTGCTCATTCTTTCTCATTCAATTACGTTCTGTACTGTTCTTTCCTTTTGGAAGAAAAAGAATTATATAGTAATATAATTCTTGCCTTCGTATTTCTCTTTCAATTGCATTCATATTCGTCTTGCCTGGAATCTGCTCACCGTGCTTTTTACCGTGACCTTCAAAAACCATGTCTGCTCCATTGCCGAGACCTTCCCCTCCACCTTCTCTTTGCATAGCAACCAAGCTACCGACCCAAACACCCAGTTCACCAATACCCTCGCACCCAGTCTCTTTGCTCCACCACCAGCCTGTGATTACAACACCTACCCACAGCAAAACTGCCCCTCTCCTTTGTCATCCGCCTCCACCCTTTTCTGGTCCTCCACACAAAACCCTTGCTTCGCCACAGATCTGCCCTTGCTTTCTTCAACGACCCTTCCTTTTCATCGCATATCTCCACATGACAGCCTACACCTCCTTCCCCTGACCACCCATCATCACCGCGAAGAGCAGCCGTACCCCGCCTCTAATAGCGTGCTGCGCTTGACTGGCCTCCCTCCTCCCCTTACAAGACCCAAGCACCAAGCCAAACAGTCATTCTCCGCCTTTCTCCAATGCATCCACCCTCAGCCACTGCAACATACCACCGAGACAGCAAAACTCACTCCGCCTTATGCACCATCGTGCCTTCACACCTGACAGCACAGCCCGTTTGCCTCTCGGCCTTGCATCACCACCGAAACTCTCATCCGCATCGCCACCAGACCCACATCACGCTGCACGAAGCAGCAGCTCACCCTCTTTATTTATTTTCGCGTTCACACATCGCAGCAGAACCTTGTCAAGACAACACTTGTTTCCCTGGCCAAGCAACCCTGTTCTCCTTTCCTCTTGTTTTAAAAAAAAAGAAGAAGAAAAGTTTTTTATATTGCTTATATATGTTTGTTTTCTTCAACATAAGCCTATATATATAAGTTTACTTGTATATATTTTGCTTTTGAATCAAGTCGCTTAGATTTGCTTCTGTACTTGTCGTAGCTCTTTGACGCGTCGTTGTTCCGATAGCTTATTCGTATGCACATTAGTGTTCGTTGCTTCTCATTTCCATTTTTTTTTCTAGCCTCAAAAGGTGAGCGATCACTCACGATTAACATTCTTATATTTAGTAAATTAAATCACATGAAATGATGATTGAAATATGTTGTTAGATTTGATTGTTAGTTATTTAATTGCTGAATATGATATGTTATCATTTAAAATTGTTAACCTATGTTAATTAACATATGATACCATAACCTATTAGTACGTATATTAAATTTTAATGGTTAATGATTATATATGCTTGTAATTGATAAGCTATGTTATTTTATTCTATTGTTCTCACGGTGCAAGTTCCCTAAGTTTAGGAATTTCTTATGGGTTGAAATGATACATGCTCGAATGATCTTATAGATTAAGGGAAAATCGTTATGGGTTGAAATGGTAAACCTAAGCGATTTTAATTGATTTGAAATTTTGGGATTGCGGGTTGAAATGGTATATACCAGTAAATTTAAATTATTGCAGATTGAAATGATAAATATCTGTATCACTTGACTACAGGATAGAAAATTATATACGAACACCGTTGGTCAATTTTTGAAAAAATGAATTTCAAAGATTTGAAGGGAAATATAAGGGTTTTAATAAATATTTATTTTTAAATATAATATATAAAGATTCTATTTTAATATATCTGAAAAATTAAGATTTTTTTTAAATTTATATGTTTGAAATTTTAAATTTATAAGTTAGGTTTTGAAAAATGTAAATTTTATGATTTTACTTATAATTTTATTATTTTCAAAAATATAAAATATAGTTTAATATAAAATAATATAGATTTAATAAAATCAGATTTAATAACATTTAATATAATAATAGAATTTAATTGGATAAGTATATATATTGTATATAAAATATTCATTTAAAATTATATTAATATTTTGCAATAGTTTTTTAAATAATTTTATAAAATAAAGGTTGGAAAGATAAAATAAGAGGATTTGTAATTAAATTTGTTTAAGAATTGAATTTAAATAAGTATTGATCTAAACTTATTGATTTTTGAGATTTTAAAGAATATGATTTTATAACTTAATAACTTGATTTTGATAAAAGGCGATTAAATGAATATTTTCAAATTTAAAAAAATTAAAATTGAATATTTAATATTGATTTATTAATTCGAGATTTTATTTAAATGTGACTAAAAATGATTAAGTGAATAATATCAAATTTAAATAAAATTAAAGTGGAATTTTGAAATATAAATGAAATTTATCAAATTGTGTTATTGTAATGATTGAGTATTTAAACTTTGAAACCCATTGAATGGAAAGTGGTTTAAATTTGTATGTCTAACTTGGATTTGAAATCGATATAAATTAAATGGTTTAAATAAGAATTTGAATTGAAGCTTTAACTATTTAATTGAAATTCTTGAAATGAGTTTGATTTAAATTGAGTTGTGGAACTAGAGTTGATATGAATTGATTTGTGAAATTGGAAGAAACAATTCCAATTTGAAACTATTTTTGATATAAACTCTTTTAAATATATAAACTACTTTAATATATATTATTTTAAATTTATAAACAATTTTAAATATATATACTATTTTAATCTATAACTTATTTTTAAATATAAACTATTTTTATTGTAAAAAAATTCCAATATATAAACTACTTTCAAACTGTTTAAGTTAAAGTGATATGATTTCAAAATTGATTAAGATTTAAAGTGATATGATTTCGAAATTTAATATGATTTAAAGTGATATGATTTCGAAATTGAATATGATTTAAAGTAATATGATTTCGAAAGTGAACATGATTTCGAAAGTGATATGATTTTTGAAATGAATAGGATATTTTGATATGAAGTATGAACTGTTTGAAATGAAAATGACCACGGCGTGAAATAAGCATTTGGTTGTTAGAGTGATCGGGATCAGATATTGTCATACTCTCTGCCAATACCAAAAGCCACTTTAACAACTGTATACATGGTGGAGAATCCAGAATGAAGTAGGATGGCTTGGCGACGTCTATATGAGTTATGAACATAGCCCTGACTCCCGCGAGTCAGCTTGATGTGACTAAAACAGAAGCCACGCCGGGCCAAGTAAGGTCGCACCTCCGATCGAGCATGCTTCATCGATACCATTCGATTACTTTGTAATTTTATTGGGTGCACCTTTGATTATGGGAGCGTGTCTCAAGGTAGGCGGTAGTAGCTGTTATGCATTACCACCAGTCCGGATTCACAAAACGGTAGTATCCTACCTTGGGCATTGCCTCGCATGCCTTGTCACATATCTTATCGCACCCTCTACGAGTTTGATTTGTACCGTACCTATAGAGTGCCCCTTGAGTAAATCACCAGTTTGGTGGAGCTTACAGTATCTATATGACTACGGGAATATATAAAAATGTGTTAAGGGGAATATGGGTAATGCCTTAACGCTATTTTAATATTTTACTTTACTATAGACATTATCTATGTAGCGTATTGTACTATGTATGTAGATAGTTTAACGAATCCTTAAAGGATGGAATCCCAACGTTCTTTAAGTTATTTGCATTTCACTTGGACATTTCACTTGAGTTGACTTACTTGCATAAAAATGTTAATCCTGACTCGAGTGTTTTGTGTTTTGCTTTATGTTCGGGTCAGACTGAGTGTCACAACATTTGAGACTCACCTTTGGAGTTTAGAGCTTTGCTTGGAGATCTATCCATTATCTACTCATCTTTTCAGCAATTTCGGTTATCTCCAGTTGTTTATGTTCAGACTTGTCATTTGCTTTTGTATTATAGATTCCTTTGTGTTTGGGATTTTCTGTTGTATTTTGTTTCAGACTCTAATGTTCAGTGGTAGCTTCATGAACTATTATTTATCTATTTCTGCTGCTTATTGTTATATTACTCTGTGTCTATGATCTGTGATTGATTTATTTATTATATATGCTAAGTTTTCACAAATAAAAATTAACAATCTGTTGTTTTGAGCAATCAAGTCTGACATGTGTGGATGATTGTCGATTTGAATGGTTCGAAAAAGTATGTCGTTGCATGCCTATTTTTTCAAACCTAATTTGTTGTTAAGCCTATTATTATTCATAACCTAGTTCAGAAAAACATTGTGTTCACCCATGGTAGTCAAGAAAGTATTGGCAAAATATAAAATAAACAATCATTTAAGTATCCAAAGAGTTTATTTTTTGTAGGATGGGTAGAAAATTTAAAAGCTGTGAATTTCCAGTAAAAATTGTGGTTCAAGAATACATCTTAAGCTGACCAATATTCGTATACCAATCGGTAAGTAAATTTTAAATTTGCAATCTGAAGAACTGAACAAAAAAAAAGTAGGTCCAAAAATTAATGTTAGAGGACTGATGTTCTAACGGTATGATGAAACCAGCTACATGAATTCACAGATCAAACAAGTATTTCATATTTCTTTTCCAGACAAATTTGAAAATAAATCGACAGTAGGAAAGCAAACATTAAATACACAAAGTAACACCTTACAACTAAAGGTATGAATCAAATATTTAGTACATAATAACATCATACAAATTAAATAATACTTAGAAGTTATATATAGAATGAGGCAGAGGGAAAACCATCTACTGGAACAAAGATATCTCAACAACCCTGCATAAAAAAGAAAACAATTAAAGAAAGACCTTATAACATTTTCAAACAACTTTATTTCAATCCCACAACCACTTTGTGGCACTTCTTGTAGAGATAACATCTTCCCTGACGATAAATGTATCAATAACTCAATTGCCTAAAATAAACCTTCGTCAAATTCTTTTAATATCCACTAACCAAAGTAATTGCCTTTTGGTTCAATGTTCCATGGATTTGGCCTCAAGTCCCTTGAATTCCAATATACAATTTCAAACATATAATCTCTATAGTCACTTTGAGTTTCTATATATTACCATATAATCTCTTCCAATTTCTATGAAAATTCGATCGAATCTCATGATTTGAAGAGCATGTTTTATTGCCTGAACATGTAATGCTAAAACTAAAACTTTAAAGCATTGAAATTTAAGTTTTTCAAATACCATCAATATAAATGCACATGAATATATGTATAAATAAATCACATATAAACATATGCTTGAAAAAAGATAAACCTCAAATGGAATAGTAAAACTCTTTTAAACTTTTACATTGCAGCAAATGTCAGAGGTACATTTTTTGTTCCAAGACTGAAAATGCGGTGTCATCATGATGTAAATCAGGCATTAGAATATTTTATAGGGACAGTTTGGCACAGGTACCTAATAAGTTTCAAAATACACAACAACCTCAGTAAAAAAAAGTTTGTAAATTAGGTCCGTAGAATTAAGTTACCGAATAATGGCATACACTTATGCAATTATTCAATGAATAATTGCAGACATTTATGCAATTATATCAAAAAATTGCATATATTTTCACAATTATTCATTGAAAAATTGCGGAAAATTTCCGCAATATTTTCAAAAAAATTCGGAAAATTCCGCAATTATTCACCAAAAATTGCTGAAATTTCTGCAATTTTTTCAAAAATTTGCGTAAAATTCTGCAATTATTCACTTAAAAAATTGCGGAAATTTTCGCAATTATTCACCAAAAAAATTGCATAAATTTATGCAACTTTTGGATATAATTGCATAACTATATGCAATTACTTAGTAACTTAATTCTAGGAATCTAATTTACATACTTTTTTTTACTCGGTTTTTTGTGTATTTTGAAACTTATTAGGGACCTGAGCCTAATATTCACTACTTTTTATGTATCTTATCATGAAACATCAAATAATCTAAAAATGCTATAACATGTAGCATTATGTTTCAAGATATAAAATAACTTAATATCAATAAACTTTTGATGTGATTTTAAATATGAGGAGATAACAGTAGTACGAAACATTTGAAGTAATAATGAAGCAATGTATAACTAATAAAATAAAACACATAAAGAAACTATGTATATTACCCTACAAAGGTATAATAATAAACCCAAAATGTTAGATCGAATCATCAACCATAAAACAATAAAAGAAGTTTAAAATCTTATGATTTTCTATCATATTAATGGGAAAAAAAATAGTTCTGTAACTTGCAGAGGAAATTGATGTTTAAATGACTTTTACACACCTATATACCTTAGTTCATTTTTTGGGATCTTGATAATAGAGATTTTTGTTGGAATTAGCAAAAATGAAATTAAATAATTTATAACATGATAACATTATTTGATGCACATTTTAATATCTTCAGTTGCCATAAATATATAGGACGAATAACTCACAACTAAGAAATTCATCTGCCTATAGAGAGCTTATTTAGAAATCCATAACCAATATTAAAGGTTCATCCTAACTATACATAAATAGTGAATAGGCACATCCTAAAAAATTATATAGTTATATATTATTAATAAAGGATGATGTTTTTATGAACTTCACTAGCGTATTGTTAATACCATTGTGTAGTATAACTGACCAATGGTCCTTGAAATATAATATAACATATAAATGTAGATGTTGTCACTTTTTCCCTGCTTTTGACATGATGCTTTGTGCTAGATAAAAAAAGAACCTTGAATATAATATTTCCATTGGTTAAGGGCATTCCCCCACTTGTATAAACTTCCTTTTTAGTACATAAAGTTTTCCAATGGCATCTGAAAGACTTTTTTGGATAATTGAACAGAAAACATTTACTTATACCCCTATTATCCTTTCACTATATATAATAAAGTTAAACTTTTTATATCAAACATGTTATTTTAGCAAACTAAACTTGTATGTAACTCATAGAAAATAGAAAATGAGTGGCTTACTCAATGTACTTTAACATTAATGCTTGAGGGAAATTGTGTAGTATAAGATTGGATTACTATATAAAATCCATCAATATTTCTTAAAAAATGTCCAACATCAGAATTGCATATATTGTATCGAACCAGAATAGTTATACCAAACAAAAATTTCTAACAATAATAATCAAAATTTTAGTGTAAAAGAAAGTGAAATAAAAAAACCAACACTTAATATCAAATGATATAAGAAAATTTTTAGACTATTAATATAGTCATCCAAAAATGACATAAACATAAACAAGTGGAGTTGGTACCTGCAATGTGACGTTAAGAAGAAATTTCTTGGTTTCTCATTCAATCTTTAAACATGATGATGTTTTGCAAAAATTAGGGTTTTAAGCTTTTAGGGGAGTTTTTGAAGAGGAAAGTATTTGAAAAGGAAAAGAAACCATGGAATAGAAACTTGAAATGATGAAGAACATTGATTGCGAACAGTAAAAAAATGGAGAGGTAAATTTTTTGTAAGTAGGGTTTTAAAGAGAAGAGACATTTTTATATGAAATTGAGAAGAAGTAGGATTCTTCGCGTGAGAAGGCTTCAGAGCAAGGATACAATATAGATAGTAATAAAATGAAAAGTCATGGCTTTTCACCCTCAGAATACACGCAGCAACATTCTATTAAAAAAATTAGAAGGCTTGAGAGTAAAGGAAAGTATACTCATCTTTAATATTATAGTATAGATTATAGACACATCTCTCATTTTTTTTTATTAAACAAAATTTCAATAACTCTCCTTGTAATAAAGACCACTCTTATTCTAAAAAAAACTCTTATGTCTATTTAACGTTTGGTTGATTCTTAGGTTATTTTGAAATTAAACTAATTGATTTGGATTTAAATTTAGGAATTTCAGATTTTATGCTTGGACTGATAAGGGTTAGTGAATGAAAGATCAAAGAAAATAAGTGAAAAATAAACAAGGGGTAATTTGGTAATCTAGAAGGGGTGTGAAAGGGGTACTAAGAAGTATAGGATTTTAGAAGTTTTACTGGGATGTGAAAGAAGACTATCGAGATGCAAGTAAAATTGGCTTATGAAAAATTATATATTCAAATTTATGGGGGTATTGGATGCACTTCATATTATTTAGTTTTATTTTTCCTCCATTCATTCAATTGCCTACTTCATATCATTAATTACAAGGAAAGCTATGCTTAAATATTATAGTTCCTAACGATATTTTTTGCCAACCTCGGAGTATAATAACATAGAATGAAGGGCAAACGTTACTCGCTAACTAGGCTTAATGATGGAAAATAAAGGAAAAAGAGCCTTTAGAGCTAAATGACACAAGATGGAAGTGGCCGATTCGGCCAAGTTGCCTACTTACATTGTGAAGTTCTCTTACTATATGACCCTCTTACATTTACAAGGAATTACAGGATAATAAGAAAAGATGATATGGCTAAGATTAGTGATGATGCTAATCTCAAGGAGCCATTAATCTTAGGGAGCTTGAGTAGCGGATCATGAGTTCCAAATCAATCGAGGTCTCATTTATCAAGGGTCCAACCAACCCGAGGTCCTCTTGGAAGTGGCCATGCATGGGGTTTCTTAAAGCAGTTGAACTGATGCTTGGACAATTAAGATAATGTCGCAAAACAAGCTTGAAGCGCGCATAACCATTGATTTTCCTAAATGGACTTGATGAGAGACAACGAGTGAAAGAAAGGAATGTGTGGCTGAGGTAAAGGCCAACAGAACTGTACTAGGAGTATCCTCAGCCATGCTTAGCATTAAATGCACTTGTACTTGTAGTATGATATAACATCCAGCATTTTAAGATAATTAAATAACCAAAATAATTATTAAACAGTGAAAATTAGCGTTTTTAGAATTGTTAGAATTTAGCTACGGGAGTTGCACCATTGGGTCCTCGACAATATTTGAAATCCGAGCTAGTGTGTAGAAGTTATAAGAGAAACAAGATATCATAATAAAATAAAAATACATATATTTAAAAGAAGAAGAAAAGACCCTACGAGTCGATCCTCAAATCCTTCAGGTCGACCCGTATTTCCCTTCTTGACGTAAAAGCATCCAGGAGCGAGCCGATGGATCCAAAGTTGATTTCTGTGCGACCTAAAGCATTGTTTTCTGGATCCAATGATTCGTATCGAGCCTGTGACATGGTTGCACCAGTTTCAATCCTAAAATCCGATGGTCTAAGATTCCCAAACTCCACTATAAATAGAACCCTAGGCCTACCTATTTTCTCATAATAAGATTTTCTCCCGGTTGGGTTCATTGCTTGAGGTTGAACCTTAAATAGAAAATTTTTCTAGGGAGGAAATCTTTTTAATAAAAAAAATTTACACCCTAGAAGTGGATCCAGGAAGGCCTAGGATTAGAGCTAAGGACCACAGGTGGGTGTTTTGTAATTATTTTAGATTTGCAAGCAATTTGAAATAATAGGGTTCTCAATGGTTGTAGTTTTTCTACAATTTTGAGCAGGTTTTATATAAGTTTATAAACAATCAGTTTTTAAGTAAATTTCATAAGTTATTTTCAGTCTATTTTTATTCAGCTATTTTATTCAGTTATTTGCAGTTATTTACAGTTATTTACATCTATTTTAAGTTGGAATTTAGCCTGTAAATGTTAGTTTCTTTTTACAGAGATTTAATCCTTTTTGACGTGAATAAAATATATGTAATGACCCGTATTTTTACGTATCGATAGATCGTAGAATTATTAGGTCGTTAGTGTTGTTTAAGGCATCTTTAGCCTAAGTCGTATGAATTTAACTCGTAAGGAATTGACCCGTGTGGAAGTTAGGTTGAGTTAGAGGAACTAATGGGTTAAGAGATGAGTCATGTACGAGTCAGTGGGGTTTTAAGTCGTAAACGACTTAGGAGATTACGACCTAGCAGTTAAGATGAGTTAACGAGTTAGTGTGTTAGGTCGTTAACGAGTTATAAGAGTTGCCGAGTTATAGAGGTTACGAGTTATGGGTTTCTGACCGACCTAGTAGTATTACGAGTTATAGAAGTTGGCACAAGTTAAGTGATAGGTCGTATACGAGTTAGGGTGATAGAGCGACCTATAGAGGTAACGACCTAAGAGTTAACGAGTTAGGGAGTTACTAGAGTCTTAAGTCGTAGACGACCTATAGTAATAGACGACCTAAAGGTTAGACGACTTAGTGATTTGGGACGAGTTAAGGGTTGACGACCTAAGGGGTTAGGTCGTATGATAGTTAGGTCGGTGGAGTTTTGGAACGGCCTAAGGAAGTTAGGTCGTAGACGAGTTATGGCCTGGTAGTTAAGTCGTCATGTTTTAGGTCGTAGCATTGTTAGGTCGTAAGCTGATGAGTCGTAACTCGTGTAAGTCCTTAGGTCGTATGTGTGATAAGTCGTATGAAAGCTTGAGTCGTAGTCGTAACCTAATAGTTCGCGGCATAGCGGATCCTCGTTCGTTTTAGGTCGCGTAGCATCTGGACCGTTGGATTGTTATACCATGTTAAGTCGTTAGCGACTTAGTGATAAGTCGTAACTCGTGTTGCTCGTTAGGTCGGTAGGTTGGGCCGCTTGTTGTTAGGTCATGAGTAATCGTTAGGTCGTGGGGTAGATAGGTCGGCAACGACTTAAGTTAGGTCGGGGAAAATCTTAGGTCGGCAACGACCTAAAACCAAGCCTACGAGTTACGACCTAAGGGGGCGATCTGCCTATAAATAGAGGGCTTTGGCTCACTCTTTGGCACCGGTTTTTGAAGCGACGAAGTGCTACCATTTTGAGAGCTCGTCTATAACAGTTCTTCACTTCTTTTCTCTACTCTAATCTAGTGTTAACATCCATCTAAGATCGAAGATCAAGATCGAAGATCCAAGAGCCAAAGTTGAAGATCTTCATCCAACGAAGTGAGATTTCATCGTTTCAAGCGGGATTTTGACGAATCAAGCTTGAATCTTTGCTGTCCAGATCTGAAGCGTATTGCTTTTGGGTTGTTTTGGAGATTCGGTGAGTGGTAGTTATCTCTCACGCGGACCCAAAGGAGTATATTGGATCGGTGGTTTGTTTATGTGTTGTAGATAGTGATTTCATACATTTTCCTTAGATCCAAGTGTAGATCCATTACTTATGAAGATGTTTACTTATGCAAGTTCATTCATCAAGTTGTAGAGACAAAACCCATGATTTATATTTGTTAGATCTATGCTAAAAACCCATGATTCATGTATGTTAGACTTATGCTCATTTATTTACGAAATTGCCATTATAGTTAAATTGCTTATTAGATCTAGTTTGAATGCTTGATTGTTTGGATGTATGATTGATTTGATTGTTTCAAGTTAGCTAGTAGTTGATTTGGAACAAGATGGTCGAAGATGATTCGAAAGCTAGGTGGAAAGGCTCTTGAATGGTGAAAGCTGTTTGTGGCATATGAAGCGGATGATAAAGCTCATATGGATGGATTCGATGATGATGGACTTTGCTATGATTAGAGGAAGCGAAGCATGATGATGAGATGGACTTTGCTAAGATGTGATGAAGCAAAGTATGATGTGATATAGTCTTGGCTTAATCCAGGCAGGGATCATTCCAAGCATGTTGATAACTTGAAGGGTAGTTCGAGTTGGTTGATAATGGTTGGCTCGAGAGGTAGCTTGGGCTAGGTTGAGAATAGTCGTCAAGGAGGATGACTAGAAGGCTTGGATTTCCTCGTTGTTGAAGGTTCTAGCAGACTCAAAGCAAGAGTACAAGGGTTGCCCTAAAAGACTACAGGTAGGTGGTCTGGACACCCTAAAGACTACAGGTAGGTGGTCGAGTACTCTGGGTAGATTCGATATACCTAGGCACGGGTCACGATGACGTGCGGAGTTATGTCTAGAACCGGGGTTAACATTAGCCCTTGATAGATGGCTCAGGAAGGAGTCGGTCATTCAATCAACGGTGATATCGAAGCAAGGTTAACAGTGATAGCCAGAGTCATGGATGTTTGGTTGTATTATCATTCGGTCTCAAAAGCGGTGTTTTCTGGGTGCTTATCTGATCTTGGTTTAGGCCTTGGGGGTTTGTACTTGGAAAACATCGACCTTGACTCGAGTGATAATTACTTTACTTAAATTGTCTGTTTTGCTATGCTTGTTTATGCTTAGTGGGTCTGGGGGCTATCACTGTAGAATGAGGTGGAGTGGGATGGTTGAGTCCCTATTCCTTTTATCCTTTATGCTCTTTTGGTATGTTTGATAGTTAATTTACTGCTCACTAAGACTGTTGTCTAACTCAAGGTTTTATGTTCAACTCTTATTACCTTGGGTTGTTCATCCATGTTGGGATGGGCAGACTAGGTAGCAGGTGACAGGTGCTGTTCTTGGTTATCAACGATGCAGATGACGAAGACGAGCTGGAGGCTAGCATATTAGTTTTCTTACTATATGTACTGGATGTTCCGCTGCTTGTATATGTTTTAGTGTTATGTAGTGAGGCTTGATGTATTGATTGTTCAGATGCTTGTATCAAACCTTTATGAAGTCTATAAGATGATATTCTGTTATGAGCTTCACTATATACATATATTTCTCTATTGTATTTTATCCATGCGCTGTGAGTTATACGATAGATTCTGCAATGTTTATTCTACCCTTGACTATCGTCCATGGCTGCCTGGCACACTTTCAGCGCACTATTTCCTTGTTTCGCAGCGGAAGTCATGGGCGGTCGTCACATTTGGTATCAGAGCTTTGGTTAGTCGATTTTAGCCAACGCTCGCTGACGTAACTACGTATGAGAGACGTAATTGTATTTTGATGGATGATTACTATATATATAATATAGTAGTTTAGAAGAATTTGAACTCCTTATGTAGTTGTTTCTCAAGGTGTTCTAAATCATTCCTTTTTGTAGATATTAAGGATGAGTCGAAGTGAGAGACAAGCTGCTAGGGAAAGCCGTGTTGTTGGGGGAGCTACTGACTATGGTGCAATGTTCGAAGCTATGGTGGCTTCGATCATGAGAAGGATACCAACTTCAGGACCGTCAGTAGATGTTGGAGTTCAAGTTCAAGCTCCAAGACCAGTGGATTATGCTAAGTTGTGTAAAGACTATACTTCTCTTGGAGGAAAAGTTTTCTTGGGGACAGAATCAACCATAGAAGTTCAGAGATGGATTGACGCTTGTAGAAGGATCTTTGGTGATTTAGGAATTGAGGATGCAACTAAGAGGAAGCTTGCATCGAGACAGCTTCAGGGAAGAGCTGATGATTGGTGGGGTTCTATCACTATCGATACTCCAGAGGAAGAGATTACTTGGGAGCAATTCCAAGTTAGATTTGAAGCTAAGTTCATCTCTACGGCTCAGAAATCTGTTCTGTTTAAGAAGTTTGTGGAGCTCAAGCAAGGTGGGAGACCAGTTCTTGAGTATGTTTCTGAGTTTGAAGCTTTGTCCAAGTATGCTCGGTCGTATATTGAATCTCCCTACCAGAAGAACGAGAAGTTTGTGACAGGCTTGGACTATTATCTTGGGAGATAGTTGGTGGATCATTTGGACGATCCGTTTGAGAAGCTTGTGGAGAAAGCTCTCAGGCATGAGAGTTTATTTCCTAAGGAAGGATCTGTTGTTGCTGTAACCAAGGAAGGGTCTAGGCCACAGCAGGGTGGAAACAAGAAGAGGAAGCAGCAGCAATAGAAGGGTAAGGATGGCCAGAAGAAGCCGAAGGTCGAAGTGACGTGCTACAACTGTCAGCAGAAGGGCCATCTCTCCAAAGATTGTAGGAATCCCAAGGTGCCGGGAAAGTGTTACAACTGTGATAAGCTGGGACATATCAAGAAGGACTGTCCAGAACCGAGGAAAGATAAGCAGATTGTGCAAGCTTATGCTTTGGGGGCTGTTCCATCATCTTCTAAAGCTCCTACTGCAGAAGAAAAGGGGAAGAGTGTGGTGGTTCAAGTTACTCTTTCCATTTGTGGTGTTCCAGTTAGAGTGTTGTTTGATACTGGGGCATCGCATTCGTTTGTTTGTGATGATTTGGTAGGCCGGTTGGGTTTGGAACCGGAAATTGTTGATAGGCCATTGGTTGTGACTAATCCAGTTGGGGGTTCGTCTTGTTTGTGTATGGTATGCCGTGGTCTAGTTGTATCGAGTCATGATTGCTCTTTTGTTTGTGATTGTTTTGTTCTGAACTTTGCGGGGTTCGGAATTATTTTGGGTATGGACTGGCTTAGGAAGTATGCGGCAAAGGTTGATTGTGAGAAACTGGAGGTGGCAGTCGGGAATGTGGAAGGGCGAAAGGTTGTGATACGATGTAAGCATGAAGAAGGCGTCTTCATGGGCTTCATGTATTCGCTGGTTGTTCCACGGGATGGACTGTCATCGATGTCGGTTGTGAATGGATTTGAGGACGTCTTTGACGAGGTCAAAGGGTTACCGCCGCATAGGGAGATCGAGTTTCGTATCGATCTAGTTGAGGGAGCCAGACCTGTTGTGATGCCTCTTAGACGGATGGCGCCGAGAGAACAACAAAAGCTGAAGGTGCAGGTTGATGACCTTTTTCGGAAAGGATTCATTCGGCGTAGTGTGTCCGAATGGGGTACACCAGTTGTGTTCGCAACCAAAGCGGATGGATCGTTGAGGTTGTGTGTGGATTATCGTGAGCTGAATAAGGTGACTAAAAAGAACAAGTATCCATTGCCAAGAATAGATGACTTGTTTGATCAGCTTCACGAGGCTAAGGTGTTTTCTCAGATGGATTTGGCAACGGGATTTCACCAGTTGAGAGTGGCTAAGGATAGTGTGCCGAAGACTGCTTTTAGGACACCATCCGGTTTTTATGAGTGGCTGGTAATGTCGTTTGGATTGACTAACGCACCAGCATATTTTGTGGATCTTATGAATAGAGTGTTCAGAGATCAGTTGAACAAGTTTGTACTTGTGTTTGTGGATGATATTCTGATTTATTCCAGAACTGAGGAAGAGCACAAGACACACTTGCGTATTGTTTTGGAAATCTTGCGGAAACATCAGCTGAAGGCTAAGTTTTCGAAGTGTCACTTCTGGAAGAGTGAAGTGAGGTTCTTAGGCCATGTTATCTCTGGAAATGGAGTAGCGGTTGATCCCGCTAAGGTGGCAGCAATCCAAGATTGGATTAGACCTAAGAATGCATCCGATGTGAGAAGTTTTCTTGGATTAGCAGGATATTATCGTCGGTTTATCAAAGACTTTTCCAAGATAGCTGCACCGTTAACAGGATTGACGAAAAAGAATCAGGAATTTATATGGGATGATAAGTGTGAACAAGCTTTCGTAATCCTGAAAGAGCGACTGACAAGTGCTCCTGTTTTGACTATTCCAAGTGGGAATGATGAGATGGTGGTTTACACCGATGCATGTGGTACTGGACTTGGAGCAGTGCTAATGCAGAAGGATAAAGTTGTTGCGTATGCAAGTCGACAACTGAAGCCGCATGAAAGGAATTACCCGACTCATGATTTGGAGTTAGCAGCGATTTTTTTTGCTCTGAAGATGTGGAGACATTATCTATTGGGAGTTCGATTCGAGTTGTTTACGGATCATAAGTCGTTGAAGTATCTGTTCTCCCAAAAGGATTTGAATCTTCGGCAACAACGATGGCTAGAGTTCTTAGCATCGTATGATTTTGGTATAGCCTATACTCCGGGAAAAGGTAATGCAGTGGCAGATGCATTAAGTCGAAGACATGCAGGATTGGGAGCCATGTTTTCGGAATGGAAGAATCTTGAGTATTTGGCTGGATTTGACTTCAGGCCTAGATGTGAATTGGAACCTGAGATGTTGGCAAACTTATCGATAATACCTACTCTTGTGGAAAGGATTGGCAAGAGCCAAAAGCGAGACGATAAGCTTGTCAAGATTATCCACGATTTGGAATCTGGATTGAATCCAGAAAAGGATAAAGGATTTGAAGTCGATCGAGAGGGTTGGCTTCGGAAGCAAGGACGACTAGTTGTTCCCGATATAGATGAATTGAGAGATGAAGTTCTGAGGGAAGGTCATCACTCGAAGTTGACAATTCATCCAGGTGGAAATAAGATGTATTAGGATATGAAGAGAACCTATTACTGGGAAGGTATGAAGAAGGATGTTGGAAATTTTATTTCCAAGTGTATGAACTGCCAGTTGGTAAAAGCCGAGCAGAAGAAGCCCAGTGGATTACTTCAGTCATTGGAGGTTCCTACATGGAAGTGGGAGCAGATATCGATGGATTTTATCGATGGTCTACCTAGAACCAGGGCAGGAAATGAAGGGATTTGGGTCATCGTAGATCGTTTGACTAAGAGTGCAAGGTTTATTCATGTTCGATCAACTAGGACTGCATCGAAGTTGGCTGAGTTGTATGTTAAGTGGATAGTTCGATTCCATGGTGTTCCGAAGAGTATAGTGAGCGATCGAGACCCATTGTTCACTAGTGGATTTTGGAAGAGCTTCCAAGAAGTTTTGGGAACTGAGTTGTGTTTGAGTACAGCTTATCACCCCCAAACAGATGGTCAGACTGAGAGAGTCAACCGAGTTTTGGAAGATCTCCTTAGGGCATGTGTTTTGGATTTCGGAGGATCATGGGAAGATCATCTTCATTTGGTGGAATTTGCGTATAATAACAGTTACCAGTCAAGTATTGGTATGGCACCATATGAGGCACTGTATGGAAGACCGTGTAACTCTCCAACATGTTGGTTGGAAACTGGAGAAAAGCTGATACTTGGGCCTGAGATGATTCGTCAGACTTCGGATTGTATAGAGATCATTCGGCAACGAATGAAGGCAGCCCAAGACCGTCAGAAGAGTTATGCCGATAAGCGTCGAAAAGATTTGGAATTCGACGTAGGTGATATGGTTTTTGTGAAGATTTCTCCTCTGAAGAATGTTATTCGATTCGGGAAGAAAGGAAAATTGACTCCGAGATTTGTTGGACCATTCCCGATTATCGAGCGAATTGGGAAGCTCGCTTATAGATTGGAGTTACCGAAAAAGATGTCGGGTGTGCACAATGTTTTTCATGTATCATATCTGCGGAAGTATGTGCACGACTCGAATACAGTGGTTTCTGCCAATAGCTGTGAAGATTTGGAGGTTGATCCAGTTGTTACGAGACCTCGTAAGCCGCTTCGTGTTGTAGAAACCGACACGAAACAGCTTAGGAGGAAGACGATTACGTTGCTCAAGATACAATGGAGTGATGATGTTAACGACTGTACATGGGAGGAGGAAGAGAGGATGAAGGAAGCTCATCCTGAACTCCTCGAGGTATGGCCCTAAGGTGTCGTGACATCTCATGAATTTGTAGCTTGATTCTAATTTTAGAATTTTGCATGCTAGGCTAGTAATTGGATGCATGGATTGTTGATTGCTATGGATGATAGGCATGCAGAATAGTTTTGGTTGCCCTTATTTGTTTGGAATTTCGGGGGCGAAATTCCTAAGGGGGAGAGAATGTAATGACCCGTATTTTTACGTATCGATAGATCGTAGAATTATTAGGTCGTTAGTGTTGTTTAAGGCATCTTTAGCCTAAGTCGTATGAATTTAACTCGTAAGGAATTGACCCGTGTGGAAGTTAGGTTGAGTTAGAGGAACTATTGGGTTAAGAGATGAGTCGTGTACGAGTCAGTGGGGTTTTAAGTCGTAAACGACTTAGGAGATTACGACCTAGCAGTTAAGATGAGTTAACGAGTTAGTGTGTTAGGTTGTTAACAAGTTATAAGAGTTGCCGAGTTATAGAGGTTACGAGTTATGGGTTTCTGAGCGACTTAGTAGTATTACGAGTTATAGAAGTTGGCACAAGTTAAGTGATAGGTCGTATACGAGTTAGGGTGATAGAGCGACCTATAGAGGTAACGACCTAAGAGTTAACGAGTTAGGGAGTTACTAGAGTCTTAAGTCGTAGACGACCTATAGTAATAGACGACCTAAAGGTTAGACGACTTAGTGATTTGGGACGAGTTAAGGGTTGACGACCTAAGGGGTTAGGTCGTATGATAGTTAGGTCGGTGGAGTTTTGGAACGGCCTAAGGAAGTTAGGTCGTAGACGAGTTATGGCCTGGTAGTTAAGTCGTCATGTTTTAGGTCGTAGCATTGTTAGGTCGTAAGCTGATGAGTCGTAACTCGTGTAAGTCCTTAGGTCGTATGTGTGATAAGTCGTATGAAAGCTTGAGTCGTAGTCGTAACCTAATAGGTCGCGGCATAGCGGATCCTCGTTCGTTTTAGGTCGCGTAGCATCTGGACCGTTGGATTGTTATACCATGTTAAGTCGTTAGCGACTTAGTGATAAGTCGTAACTCGTGTTGCTCGTTAGGTCGGTAGGTTGGGCCGCTTGTTGTTAGGTCATGAGTAATCGTTAGGTCGTGGGGTAGATAGGTCGGCAACGACTTAAGTTAGGTCGGGGAAAATCTTAGGTCGGCAACGACCTAAAACCAAGCCTACGAGTTACGACCTAAGGGGGCGATCTGCCTATAAATAGAGGGCTTTGGCTCACTCTTTGGCACCGGTTTTTGAAGCGACGAAGTGCTACCATTTTGAGAGCTCGTCTATAACAGTTCTTCACTTCTTTTCTCTACTCTAATCTAGTGTTAACATCCATCCAAGATCGAAGATAAGATCGAAGATCCAAGAGCCAAAGTTGAAGATCTTCATCCAACGAAGTGAGATTTCATCGTTTCAAGCGGGATTTTGACGAATCAAGCTTGAATCTTTGCTGTCCAGATCTGAAGCGTATTGCTTTTGGGTTGTTTTGGAGATTCGGTGAGTGGTAGTTATCTCTCACGCGGACCCAAAGGAGTATATTGGATCGGTGGTTTGTTTATGTGTTGTAGATAGTGATTTCATACATTTTCCTTAGATCCAAGTGTAGATCCATTACTTATGAAGATGTTTACTTATGCAAATTCATTCATCAAGTTGTAGAGACAAAACCCATGATTTATATTTGTTAGATCTATGCTAAAAACCCATGATTCATGTATGTTAGACTTATGCTCATTTATTTACGAAATTGCCATTATAGTTAAATTGCTTATTAGATCTGGTTTGAATGCTTGATTGTTTGGATGTATCATTGATTTGATTGTTTCAAGTTAGCTAGTAGCTGATTTGGAACAAGATGGTCGAAGATGATTCGAAAGCTAGGTGGAAAGGCTCTTGAATGGTGAAAGCTGTTTGTGGCATATGAAGCGGATGATAAAGCTCATATGGATGGATTCGATGATGATGGACTTTGCTATGATTAGAGGAAGCGAAGCATGATGATGAGATGGACTTTGCTAAGATGTGATGAAGCAAAGTATGATGTGAGATAGTCTTGGCTTAATCCAGGCAGGGATCATTCCAAGCATGTTGATAACTTGAAGGGTAGTTCGAGTTGGTTGATAATGGTTGGCTCGAGAGGTAGCTTGGGCTAGGTTGAGAATAGTCGTCAAGGAGGATGACTAGAAGGCTTGGATTTCCTCGTTGTTGAAGGTTCTAGCAGACTCAAAGCAAGAGTACAAGGGTTGCCCTAAAAGACTACATGTAGGTGGTCTGGACACCCTAAAGACTACAGGTAGGTGGTCGAGTACTCTGGGTAGATTCGATATACCTAGGCACGGGTCATGATGACGTGCGGAGTTATGTCTAGAACCGGGGTTACCATTAGCCCTTGATAGATGGCTCAGGAAGGAGTCGGTCATTCAATCAACGGTGATATCGAAGCAAGGTTAACAGTGATAGCCAGAGTCATGGATGTTTGGTTGTATTATCATTCGGTCTCAAAAGCGGTGTTTTCTGGGTGCTTATCTGATCTTGGTTTAGGCCTTGGGGGTTTGTACTTGGAAAACATCGACCTTGACTCGAGTGATAATTACTTTACTTAAATTGTCTGTTTTGCTATGCTTGTTTATGCTTAGTGGGTCTGGGGGCTATCACTGTAGAATGAGGTGGAGTGGGATGGTTGAGTCCCTATTACTTTTATCCTTTATGCTCTTTTGGTATGTTTGATAGTTAATTTACTGCTCACTAAGACTGTTGTCTGACTCAAGGTTTTATGTTCAACTCTTATTACCTTGGGCTGTTCATCCATGTTGGGATGGGCAGACTAGGTAGCAGGTGACAGGTGCTGTTCTTGGTTATCAACGATGCAGATGACGAAGGCGAGCTGGAGGCTAGCATATTAGTTTTCTTACTATATGTACTGGATGTTCCGCTGCTTGTATATGTTTTAGTGTTATGTAGTGAGGCTTGATGTATTGATTGTTTAGATGCTTGTATCAAACCTTTATGAAGTCTATAAGATGATATTCTGTTATGAGCTTCACTATATACATATATTTCTCTATTGTATTTTATCCATGCGCTATGAGTTATACGATAGATTCTGCAATGTTTATTCTACCCTTGACTATCGTCCATGGCTGCCTGGCACACTTTCAGCGCACTATTTCCTTGTTTTGGTGCGGAAGTCATGGGCGGTCGTCACAATATAAAAAAGAGAAGAATTCGCAAATATGGACTAAAATAGAAAAACACTAAATTTACAGAAATCAGACGTAAAATGAGAAAAACTGAAGTAAAATGGAGACGGCCTAAAATAGGCAAATTTGAGATATTTGTAAGCATGATTATAATAGGTGGTTATAACTAAACATAGAAAATAGAAGAGTAACAGTTGCAAGAACAATTATAACATGCAGGTTTAATTAGAAAGAAAGAAATAACAGAAGGGGCATATTTTAAAACTCAGATATTGGATTAAGTTAATAAGCAAATATAGCAGTAGTAGCCCATACCGGCAGCATTCCCTTTCAGCTCTAGTATCGATGGTCTCGTACGTGGGTGCGACTGGGCACGCCTATGCTGATTAGGGTAAATAAGTGGCCAATAGATAAAGGCTAAATTTTGTGCAAGGGGCACAAAGTTAGAAGATTTGTTTGTTAGGACCAGTCTTGGCAGCATTCCCTTTCAGGTCGAGGATTGATGGTCTCACACATGGGTGAGGCTGGGCACGCTTTTGCTGATTAGGGTAAATAAAGGGTCAGATAGGGGCGACAGTTAGTGTGTACCGACGATGACCGAGCGTGCGGCATCGATTAGGGTAAATAATTCGCTATTGCGCCCTAAGCGCTAAGAGGTGTCTTTTGTTGTGGGACCAACATGATTGGTTCACAGTGGCATAACAAAGATAGGAAAGGCCGATCAATGGGTAGGATTAGGATTTCAGCCTAATCAAGTTAGCAATTGAGATAGGATTAGGGTTTCAGCCTAATCGCAGCAATTTAAGACAAGTGCAAATAATCAAAGCAAACAATCAAATAGAACCATAAACAGTATTTTATGCAAGTTTTATATTTTCTGTATCTTCCTTTCATGCTAGAACTATTGCTTAATCTATTATTTTTATCTTGCTTAAAAATGCTAGTAATTACTTTCACTTACCAAACTTATTGTCTGACCCACTCCTCCATCTTTCCTTTTCCCCAATAGGCCAGTAGAGTTGAGGATAGTTGATTCAGGTTGCTTGGAGATTTATTTCCGAAGTTTTCACATTTTAGAAGAATAGATGTATTCTTTTTCTTTTCATGTTTTTCATTTGGCTTATGATGGATTGACACTTGTGAGAGGGATTATTATTATTATTATTACTCTAATTATGTGAGACCGATATGTATTTTCATAAGACATGTGAGATTTTGAGTTTTTGAGACATGTTATGTTTTTATGACTTATTTTGAGATGAAGTTTAATTCTGAATGATAAGTTATTATTTAAATATTTTCCGCTACTTTTACTTATCTGTCTTGTGAATCTTAGTCTCCACAATGCTTTAGCTATACATATAATGCACCACATCCTTTGGTGTGCTCTTTTTAGGAATACTAAGGGGTGAGGGGTGTTTCATATGATTATAGGAAAGGGACATGCTTCTTGTCAGAGATTGGTACATCTGGCTGTACCTCTTGTCGTTTTGTTCTCATATGCCTAGGTGGCAAAACGGGCCGAGCTGGTCTGTTGAGGCTATAAGGAGCATGGGGAACTGGTGAGAGCCAAGGGCATGTTGATCTAGATGAGATGAGATGGAGTGTAGGTCATAGGTAGTGGTATTGAAGCCGAACCAATGATGGGCCACCCTTGAGGCAGTCTCAAACTATGTCGATTGGGAGACATTGTATCGTTGGCTGCGGTGGTTATGCTTCTTGAGGCATGGCAGTGAGGTATCGTTTCACCCACGTGCATGGTGTGTTGCAACACTTACCACTCTTGAATGGTTAAGATCCTTCTTTCCTTTTGAACATAAAGACTACGATTGAAATGAGAGGTATATAAATACCCCTCTCTCCTTCCCCTTTGATCCCATGGGGCTATTGACATGCAATTTTTTAAGAAATTCAAACTTTGCATAGTTTTTATGATACAAATAGATTACTTCGTCTTCCTTTCCTATTGTTCTTAATGGATTGGGCTTTTATCAAATTTGGTTGGGATTAAAAAAGATGTAGATCTTTGGGGGACGAATCGTATTTTTCAGTTGCAGTTCGGACTGCTTACTTAGATTTTTGCTTCTTGAGATGGACCTTGCCTTTAGTTTGGACATATGCTTGCACCTTCTAATCATATGTTCAATGATGATTACTCGCCGCTCTTGGACTAATGATCTAGGTGAAGCTAGAGGAATTCCTTGCTTTAATGCTTTGACATTCCTGACCTCAGGTCTGTTTGGACGCTTCAATGCCTTACAAGAAAGAGTACTAACTGTCACTTCTACTGCTTATGCGGTGGTTGAGGTTGTAGTTTTCTCCTTGGTGAGGTTGTCGAGAAGCTTTTCAGGGTCTCTCGTGAGATTCAACGTAGAAGGCTTCGAGGGTGACGACACCTTTAGTTTTTTTCAATAAGTCATTAATCGCTTAAAGCATTAGGGAAAGCCATTGAAGCAATCAATCACGGTCTAGGCAAAGATAAGAGCCAGGCTGGCTTGCCTTTTAAGAGTGATGTTAACATGCTTCTTCTTCCGTTTATTTTTTCTCATTTTCAACCAATTATCGATTGAAAATCTTTGTAAGCCTAATGGGGCAAGCACTGTGTCCCCGCCTTCCTTTGAACTAAATAAGAGCAAATTTTTAGTTGAAAAATTATCTATAAAACCAGTTGTCTTTGATTGTTTGCCTGCGACTCCTAGGGTAGCATATCTTGATAACTAGCAAAGTCCCTTACATCGGGTTGACCTATCTGTTTAACTAATAGGCCGGGACGGTTAATAGGGTTGGAAGCGAGCATTGATCGAGAAACATGGTCGTTCATTTGGTGTCGTGGCTGTCAAATGACATTTGAGCTTCATTGTGATGCTTTGTTAGTGGGTGGTCTCAGCATAGATCTAAGCGTTGAGTGGTTCAAGGTCCACCCAATAGGCACGTGATCAAGAGGAGTTCCTGCATTATTTTCAAAAAAAAACTCCATATTTAAGGCATGTTAAGTGCTAATACTGTCTTGCGACAGGCCGAACCTGACTGACAAGAGCCAAGTGCTTGCCGGTACAAAGTGGTTGGTGACATTAGCATAGAAAGAGAGCGCATGTTGGTCCATTAGTTCTCTTGGGCGATAAGCGATCATGTCAGAGTGGAGTATGGCCTTGGCTTAGTGCATGAGGGCTTGGTTCTCCTGGATACCATGTCGCATGTCATTAGGCGACCACTGGTCTTAGTTCAAATTTTGGCTCATGGATGGCTTGAACACTCATGCATAAGAGTGTGGTATAATGGTGAGACGAGCGACATACGCCATCGCTCTAAGAATTTAGCGGATGGAAGTGGTAAAGAGTGAACTTATCTGTGCATTACTCTACTATTGGGAAGTCCCAGCATGAACCTAAGCATTAAGAGGCTTGAAGGTTCTCTAAGGTGACATGCTATAAGCAGCCCAGCTAGAACCTAAGTATCGAGGGACTTGAATGTTCTCCAGGGTAACACGCTGCAATAAGTAGCTGTAGGCGGGCCCAACTCTAAACTAGGCGCTGAGGGGCTTATAGGTTCTTTAGTGTGATACGCTACAATACGAATCCGACAAGCGGTCTCAGCTCGAACCTAAGCATCGTCGGGCTTGACTGTTTTCCTAAGTGACGAGCTACAATAATGAGTTGACAAGTGGGCTCGACTCGAACGTAAGCATTGAGGGGCTTAAAGATTTTCCAGTATGACATACTATAATAAGGAGTTGGGCCCAACTTATTTCTACACGGGCATGCTACGGGTGTAGAACTTTGATGTTACTTGAGGTAACAGCGACGGTACAGACAGTAGTGTCCAATAGCGGCATCATAGGCGAAGGCCATGAAGCATTACGATTGTGTTCCAACCGTCGATGCGCCTTGGCATGAATGAGAGAGACGTCTTACCTAGACTCATGAGGGAGTGGGAAGCCCTAAGCAAGAAATTGAATGCATGGTGATTTACTCTTGTTGGATAACCTGACATACCCCGACAAGGAAATGGATTCTTGGTAATCCACCCTTATGGACAACCGGCAGGACAGGAAGGGAGGGATGGCTCGTGCAGTCCTCGGTGGGAAAGTCTACAGTTCCCAAACAATGTAATGAGCAAAAGATAACTCATCTTAGTTGAATAGCCTTGGTGAAAGTGTTGAACGATCCAAGCTCTATAATCTTTGATGCATTCTTCAAAAGAGGTTATAAGCTCGAAAGTGAGCTTAAGAAATGCACTGGCTGCGAAGTCTGGGCATCTTTAAACATATGGGCGGGCATTTGGCTACTTTTAAATGCCATTGAGAGCGAAGATGAATAAGAGAACTATTTGGTTAAAAATCGCAAGGGGGCTGCTTCAGGCATTAACAGGAGTACTAGGTCTCTAGGATTTCGGTAGGGAGGTTCACGGAAAACGACCAAGATTTTGCAGGGCTTACCCTACCCTTAGGTTTTTCCATGAAGCTCGTTGACCAGGATGGTCTAAATCTTAAGCCGGACATCTAATAGATGGATGTGGCCCGTACACTAGGCACATGCATGGATGCCATAATTTGGTTGATTGTAGTAGCACTGTGGGGTGATGAGCAGGCGCACAGAACAACTGTGCACGATGCAGAGCCAGACTGAGATGGTTGAGGAATCTTCTTAGTGATTAGAAGAGGCAGTGGAGCACTATCCACCGTTTCCACGTTCATGTTAGATGTGAGGTACCAAATGAGGAAAAAGCTTGCCTATGAAACTACTAACCACAAGATTGGAGGTTGGCCCTCCTACTGCACCAGAATGTTGATGATATTTTCAGTCAACCTCGAAGTTATGATAATGCATTACAAAGAGAAAATGTAACTTGCTAATCACTAGTCTTAATAGCATAAAAATGAGAGTAAAAGATCCTTTAGAGCAAAAGGACACAAGATGTGAAGTGGTGCCTACGTCCATTGTGAAGTTCTCTAACTATATGGCTCTCTTATAACTATAAGGAATTACGAGAGAATAATCGGATAAGCTGATAAGTCTAAGACTAAAAATTTGCTAATCTCAAGGAGTTATTAATCTCAAGGAGCTTGAGTAGTATATCATGGGTTCTAATCAATCGGGATCCCCTCCGCTGAGGGCCAAACCAACCTAGTTCCCCCTCCATCGGAGCCCAACCTACCTAAGGTCCCCTCCACCGAGTGCCCAACCAAACTAGCGTCCCCTTGGAAGTGGCCATGCATATGGTTCTTATAATAGCCGAACTAATGCTAGGACGGATAAGATCATTCCACAAAATAGATGTGAAGTATGCCTGACTATTGATCTGGTTGAATGGACTTGATAATGGATAGTTGATAAAAGGAATGTGTTGTTTAGATAAAGGCCAACAAATCTATTCCAGGAGCATGCTCAACCATGCTTTGTATTGAAAAATTGTACATGTAGAATGCCTGTAGGAAACATGATATGCTTCAGGTCAAAGATATGTACACCTGGTTTACCTCTTGTAGCTTTGCTCCTACATGCCAAAGTGGTAGGAAAAGGCGAGCTGGACTACTGAGACCATAACGAGGATGTGGAACAAAATAGAGCCATGTGTATGTCGAGTCAGGTGAAACAAGATAGAGTGTAGGTTGAAGGTGGCGATATCGAAGCTGGATCGATGACGGGCTACCTTTAGACAGTCTCAAACTATACTGATCAGGAGAGAGTTGAGGGAGAGATGCTTAAGCAAATGGGCTAACCTATTGTCGGGTTGCAAGCGAACCTTAAAGAGGGAGTCGGTCGGTAAATGAGAGATGGGCTGAGTTGGGCTTGCGCCTTGCTTTGATGGGCGAGTTGGTTGTTGGGGTTGTTGCAATAGGAGGCTTCGCCAGCATAACGCCTGACGTGTAGTTAAGCAGAGTAGCCGATGTGGGTCTAAGCTTGGTTTGTGTTATATCACACATAGGAAAACCCGGTCGATCTACATCCAATCGTGGTTCGCTTATGCAACACCCTATAAAATTAACAAATAATTAACAAGGCTCCAAAAATGTAATTTGATCAAACATTGGAATTTGATCATGAAACTTGCACCATTGCGTTTTTGATGATTTTCTAAGCAACTTTCATGTTTGGATTTTCACTAGCAGAGCTCAAACGAAAAACATTTGAAGTTTCAAGAGAGAAAATAAATAAATATGAAAAAAGGAAATAAATAAACATTAAATACGGGACCCCACTGGCGGTTCCCCTCGTTGGGTCGGTCGACCATCAATAGAGGAGCGATCGACAGGTCGTATGATGGTAGTTAGGATTTGAACCTTGCCCAATAGCACGGATTCAATTATTTTAATCTAACGGTTGCAGTTTATCCATATGCCTATAAATACCCCTCACTTCACTTCTAATATTTTATGATTCAAGCAGCGAAGCTCGGCCATTTTTCATTCTCCATTATTTCTAAAAAGTATAAAATATTATATATATACACACAAATCAGAGAAGGGCAGAAAATAAAATAGAACAAGAGAAGAAGCGAATCGATACTATGGAAAAAAGTAAATTTTAATCTATATTCCCCTTAACCTCCACTCTCTTCTCAGATATGTAATTCTAATAATACGTATATACCTTGTTATTTATATTATTTTGAATTGAATGGAAAAAGGATTCAAGTAAATGATTGGATTCGGATTTGGAGATTTGGAAGACTTAAAAAGGTGAGTGGAAAATTATATAATTTATTTATAACAGTGAAATTTATCTCGTTGAATTATTATATGTAGATAAGATCTGATGAATTATAGGCATATAACAAACGTATATGATTAGCGCCTACACATTCAATAAAATAGGTAATTGGGATATGAATAGTATGTACAACCTGATCTAAAATTTAAAATCAGTCTCAAATATTTATTTATAGAATGTTAGTAAAACTGTAATATTATTCTAGATCTATAATTGGATTGTAAATTAGATTGCCCTTAGATAGTGAATTTCTATGTTTTGATTTATTCGGAGCGGGTTCTGTGTAATTTCCATAAGTTATCTAATTCTAAAATATGTATAAAAGCACGTCATTTGAATTAATAAGGGATATACCAAAAAGGGAAAGAGATGTGTAAAATATAAATATTCTTTTCCATAGTTTACATTGTATTTTTGAATAAAAGAAAAGAAATAATTCCTTGTAATTTCAAACAAAGCAAAGATCTCACTTTTGATTAATTTATAGAAAATTATAATGGTAATCCTTTTAGAAGGATAACTCTGATAAATTAAAATGTGGAAAGGAATGTTCTATGTTAGAAACTAATAATTATATATATATATAACCATGCTTAACGTTCAAAAGTAGGAATATATAAATAGCGTAATCTATGACTATATACATATTAGTTATTAATAGCGTAATAATTAACAAACTACGATTTATGGATATTAATTACAAATTTAATGGGTAATGTATTTGTAATTAATAGATAAGTAAAAGAGAATTAAATAGAGACTGATTAGGGAAATTAATAAGGCAATTACAGAAAAATGAATAAGTATAATAGATTGATTTTGAAACTAGTAAATAACTGTCATTGAAAAATTTAATATGGCGATTATCGAAAAATAAGTAGCTATAGTAGGTAGATTTTGAAATGGGTAGATAGATTAAAGGAATTAAATGAGGATTAACTAGAGATTGTCCGATTGCGGCATTAATGACTAATTATCATAGGAAATAAACATATATTAGACATTACAAGGAAACCAAAGCCTAACGTACAAATTAGGAATAATAATGTAGAGAATAAATAAGTATCAATGTTATTGATTATACATAGGGAGCAATATAATTTTCATAGTAGGAAATTATATAGCTTAAACTATACGTTTAGGACAAACCCTGAATTAGTTGGTCTAGCCCAACACTTAAGCTTTTGGTAGTAGGTTTGGTTTAGTGGGTTGAGATGCAAGATCGGTAGAGTTACACAACAAAAGACTGCCCTTTACCTAGAGGCTACCAGCAACTATGTATACTTACTACTGATATGGGACATCTCCAACCATAGGAGCCATGGGGAAGGAATATGCGTTGTGGATAGGTAGGGGAAAATATAGCGAGGGTTCACCTTGGATTTGAAGTATTAAATTGCCCGGTATCATTTGCAAAATAAAGTATGTTTCATAACCAATAGAAGGCAGTAAGTAACCAAAAGGGGCATTTTGCTTACCTTACTTAAGTTCGTCTAAATGGGATGTCAGCTATGGAGGGTTGGCGGGCTATGCTAGTTGTTGGTGCTGGTATTTAGTAGTAGGTATGGCATATAAGCTTTGACGTCTAACGATCCATAGCAAGACTCGGGTTATACCCTAACGGATTTCACTTCCTACTAATGTAGAACCCACATAGAAGACTTACAAACCTCGTATAGATGGTTAGACAAAAAAATTGTTTAGTGGAGGTGGTCTGGCTAATCCTTAGATGAGTCTTTGAGTTAGTCTAGTAGTATGACAATTAAATTATATATAATATTACAAAGCCATATATAGGAGCCATCGGTCTCTATAGCTAGAACCATTAACTAGAGTTGATGTTGCAAAGGCCCCGCTTCAGGGACTTGAGGTAGTAAATGGTCGATGGGTCTGCCTCCTCCCTATTTGAGAAGTATTAAGTAGTTGGGGTTTTGGGTAGTGAAATGTTTAGATAAATATGAATACAGATACACACACACAATGATACCTTGAAGAAGGTTAGGTTAAGCATATCGTATGTGCACATAATAATTAATGAAGTAGCTGTAAATAATAGATATAATATTTAAATGGAAATCAATCGGCATAAATTAATGGGATGGGTAAAGTATGTTATTTTCCAATCACTAGAACGTTGTTCTGACACTTTCCTCATAGCAACCTACATGTTAGATTTAGAAGAATAGGAAACTAGAGCAAGATGGGAATGGTATATGATGAATTCTTATTATTCATGCTTGGCGCTGATAAGGTAAATAAATATTCAAGGAATGATATTCTGAGGTAATGGCCTTAGTCAGTATGGATGTTATATTATATTTTTCAATTACATGGTGAGTTTATATTAATCTCACTCTAATATACTTGTGTTTATTGCAGGTTACCAAAACTAACGATTCATACCCTAATGGACTTGGATTTCGATTTAGTGGACATTCGGGCCCATTAAGGTGAAGGTTGTTGCATTTGGTATTAGTGCTTAAGTTAGTTGATCATAGGAATTAGGATACGCTGAGGGAAATGCATTTGTATTTTTACCTATAATTATATATAAATTATATGCCTAACTCTCTAAATTTCGACTAGAGAAATAATTGCGACCGTATTTCGAAAGGACGGGTGAGACGACTATGAGTTGGAAAAATTAATAGAGTTGAATTTTACTCATACCTCAATTACCACGCAGGTGGAGGTCGTATCGTAAGGAGTGGACCAAGAAGAGCTTGACCGTGACATATAGAAGTCGGGTGATACTTGATTCCTTTGTCGGACCTATGCCACCTTATGATTCTAGATTTTGATGGATTATTGATTGAAGAGATATATATATATATATATATATATATATATTATCTAGACCGATGGGAGATAAGAACACATATATTGCAAGCATCTGAAACTAAGGAATGATATGAGTGGAGCAAGTTGTGATGAAGGAGTGAAGCAAATTTTCGCAAGAAGGTGTGCACTAATTACCATAAGAAGATAAGCCAAATTTATGGATGAAGACGAGTTAAGGATGAATGGAATAGAAGAAGATTCTAAAAAGAAATGGAAATTAAAATACATTTCCAAGTCCAACCTCAAAAGAATTTGACAAAATGATTTTTGGGAATTCCTTGAAATGTTTTGAATGGGTTTTTCAAAGCATTTAGTAGAAATTTTTTGTTTTTAAAAAGCAAGAAAATTTGGAAATTCATAATTTGAGAATTTGTCGAGTCAATGGTTCTAATTTAAATATTTTTGGTAAAGAGCTTTTTTCATTTTTGAAATTCTTGGCTTAAATTGATCGAGTCAAAAATTTGGATTTGAAGATTTTTGATAAAGGGATATTTCATTTTTGAAATAAAGTAAAATAGAGCGTAGGTTAGGGTCGACGATTTTTCCTATTTTTTAAATTTGGATTTTTTGTTTTAATATTATTTTTAAGAAGTGGATAAATGGAAATGACATTTGATGCAAATAGGATATAGAAGGGTAAGAACGTCCAACAATCTAGATAGAAATAGCATTAGGAATGTAGTATAAAAATAGGATTAGTAATCTAATTAGAAATAATATAGTAGAAAAATTATAGGAATAATGTATGAAGAATGGAAATTTTCTATGGATATGTAATGTGCGCATATACTTTAGGTAGATTCCTAGATAGTGCTTGCCATTATGCATATCTTTTAGAAGTTTCCCTATTGTGCTATGACAATATCCATCACGGGTGAAAGCGGTAATAGCATGAGTATAGAAAAAGGATGAAAATTATCTTTGTTTACTCAACTTTTCATTGTTTAAAGTTATAGAGGATGTTTTTGAAAAAATGGTTTTTTAACTCTTTGAGTTAAAAATCCTATATTTAAGAGAAGTAAATCTATGTTCTAGAAAGTTCTTAAAAAGGTAAAACCAGTTAGAAAAGGAAAATTTTCATGGTTCCTTTTTGGAACCAAATAATTTTTGAATTGACAAAAATGTTTCTAAGTTTATATTTTAAAGACAGAAGTTTTGGATCAAGTACTTCATGATTGTGAAGTTTTTAATTTTATGAAGAATGGAAAGAACCAAACTATAACATCCCATACTTTGAAGCCTGAAGTTAAGCACTACAAATGCTTCAGTCTTCTATAGTATTATGTTCGGGTGATAAATAATGTTAATGGTATCCATAATATCAAAAGCACATGAATATGAACTAAAATCAATACATATTTCGAAAAAAGCTTTTCTTAGTACATTTCAAATTAATTTCATATTCAATTACATAATCCCAAAATGATTCCCAAGTTTTGGTCGAATATAGTTATTATAAATTATGCACAGAACGACATATGAAGTTGCCCCCTTGGATGATCAGAGTACTAGAATATTCATAAATACATCACAGTGGAAATAATACTAAATAGCCCCTACATAGCTAGCTTTGCCTCCTGCACATCCTCGGAAGATTATTCGTCCAACCTACTAAACCTGAAAAGTCTTTAACTCTCAATGTACTCAAATTTAATATTGAGCACTTGAGAGTATAAGGAAAAAACATAAACTTCGAGTCAGACATAAAGCCTGGTGTGAATAATCTTATTACATCTCGATTTACTGATATTAACTGGGCCTACACCGCTTAGCGAAACGGGTTTCCCCCTCCTAATATTCTTTTAAAAGCATATCTTTTGCAAATCAAAATCTTGCAATTAAACTGATTATAACAATAATAGCAATAACATACATACATATAAATCGGTTAATCAATGGACTATCTGTGCGCTAGTTTTATCTGGCTAACTATTAACCACGGGCTGACTCGAGCCTACTAGACATATTAAATATTCTAGTTCTGTTAGATACGATATTAGACGATCTATTCTTAACCTACTTCTCCTAGGGTCAACCGATCCTAATGGTTTTACGGGCTTACCAATAACCTGCCTCTACTTTGTGTGTTCCTTTATGTGTGTAACATCATTTTAACCTTACCTGTGACAGAACCCTACACACCGAAATTTGGACCTCTATTGCTAGGGACTACTAGCCAAATTATAGGGCGCAACCCCATACTAGTCCCATCTGGTATTCTAATACTGAGTGATTCTTTTAGCAAACATTTGGGCTAACCACCCTATTCAAATTTCATTTCCTTGAAAACAATCTTTACAAATGATTTACCCTTTAGATCGTATCTTTTTAAAACAAGGAAATTATACCCTTTGCTTACTCAAAATACTTATGCAGTGATACATGCTTTACACAAAATAATGTTGAAAAAATCTAAATCCACATGGTAATTTATGCCTTTAAAATAAGTTAAACCCTTTTCACTTAGAAAACATTAGGCTATAAAGCCAAAACCTTCCTTGCGAAACCATTGCTTAAGACCTCAACAATCCTTTTTGAAATCATTACTTATGTAAAGACCCACCATTTTGAACTATTCAAATCGACGCCCGCCATTTTGAACCATTCAAATCGACAATAATCCACACATGTCAAACTTGAATTTCTCAAAACGAAAAATTGTTATTTATATTTGGCAAAACTTAGCATATAAAGTAATTAAATCAATAACAGAATCACATACACGGAGTAATACAAAAATACCAGCGGAATAGGAAAAAAAACTAGTTCATAAAGCTACTATAGAAACATCAAAGTCTAAAACCAAATGAAACCTAAGTCCAAATACAAAGAAGTCTTTAATATATAAGAAAATGACAAGTCTGAACATAAACAACTAGAAATAATTAAAATAACTAAGATAACTGAGAAGCTAAATAGATTAGAGATAGATCTCCAAGCAAAGCTCCAAGCTCCAAAGTTGAGTCTCAAACACTGTAATACTTAGGCTGACCCAAGCACAAAGCGAAACACAAAACACTCGAGTCAGGATTAAAAATCTTATGCAAGTAAACCAACTCAAGTAAAATATCCAAATGAAATGCAGTAACTTAAAGAATGTTTGGAATTTCCATTCTTTAAGGATCCGTGGAACAATCTGCATACATAATACAATATGTTATATAAATAATGTCTACAGTTAAGTAAAATATTAAAATAGCATTAAGGCGTTACCCATATCTCCCTTAACATATTTTTATATAAATGTCGTAGTCTATACAGATACAGCAAACTCCACCCGCATGTGGCCTATCAGGGAGCAATCCATGGGTACGACACAAACCAAACTCGTAATGGGCGCGATAAGGCATGTGATAAGGCAGGCGAGCCAATGCCTAAGGTAGGATTCTACCGTTTTGCGGATCCGGACCGGTGGTAACACATAGTAGCTACTACCGTCCACCTCGAGATACACTCTCAAATCAAATCAAAGGGTGGCCACTAAATCAATCACAAAGTCATAATCAAGGTTTTAAATATCGCTCATCTCCAACGAGATCTCGTTTTCAAGCCTAAACGATTCGAAACAAGTTATTTCCATATAATCTCATTTGACACGTATCTCGGCCGATATTTTGATATCTCGCTTGACATCTCAACCGATGTTTAACCACGAGATATCGGCCAAGTCTAAAATTTTAAATAAATTAACTTTTTTCTATTGGGCTGGCCCATGGCTTAACCCAACCTTTCTGGTTACACTTTATTATCCCTTTTCTCATATCCATGCCATTCATTTTCCCTTTCTTATTTTTTGGCTACAGCAAACATAACGGATAGAAAAGCTATGTTGATTTTGGTAAGCAATTCGCATTTTGATTTCCATCTAAGTTTCTAATTTGGATAAAATTCGAATCGGTTATTCTTCTTCTTTTTCTTACGCTTCATCTATTTTATTTTTTTTCCTAACCCTAATCATTTTTCCCGATTTAATTTTGGGTTTAATTGAACTGATTAATGCTTGTGCTTTTCTTTCAATGTCAAAACATGTTTGGAACTCATTTATACTATGTATGCTAGTTTTTACTTTTTGTTAGTTTGTTAGTGTGCTTTTGTTTACTAACAGACAGTTCAAAAGAATTTATTTCAAGAATATTTTACATTTAAAGGTAGATTTTGTACTTGAAATTAGGAAATTATAATTGTCCTTCAACAATATAAACCATCAAAGGTGGAAATGACATTGTTAACTTTACATTTTTAGTACATAGTTATAATTTGGAACATAATATTCTAGTTTAGATGTATATGCAATAACATTACTAAAACATCTTCCTCTAAAAAAAATTAGTAAGCGTGCATTCTCCTTTCGCTAATGTATTTGGATTATAAACTAAAAGTTTTATTTCTAGACTTCATTAGGTTTCATGCATATTAGTAAACATTGTAGATTCTTGCATTAGACTATTGATATATGCTTCTTGACTTCTATAAAATAGGAGTGATAATGTATTAATAAACTAATGCTATCAAAAAATTTATGTAATTTATGTAAATTTTAGAATGAACTCATCGTCAGGAGCATCAAATGCTCTTATTGCAGCAGAAACAAGTATTGTAATAAGGGGTGATACTTTTTGGGTGCATGGAAAAAAGATTAATGGTGGAAAGCGTTCCAAATGCCTCTTTTGCGGCAAAGAGCTTAGTGGAGGAATTACCCGATTAAAGCAACATCTTGCTGGCATACAAGGTGATTGTGAGCCATGTTTAAAAGTTTCAGCGGAGATTAATCAAAAGGCAAAAGACTCAATAAACTCAATAAAGACAAAAAAGATACAAAAGAAGCCGCACAACAAGCCGTCATTAACAACATATCAATTAGAATTCATGAAAGTAGAGATGAGCATCAATACTTTGATATTTCTAGAGGTAGTAGCTCAAACGCTAAAGGACCTATGGACATATTTGTATATCCTTCTCCTAATGAAGCGGAAAAAAGGTATGGTTCAATCAAATATTAATGTATTGAAAGAGAGAGAGAGAGAGAGAGAGAGAGAGAGAGATGAAGCTTGTGGTTATATTGCTAGGTTTCTTTTTGAAGCGGGTATAGCTTTTATTGTTGTTAATTTAACTTCATTTAAAGAAATGGTGCAAGCAATTGGTTTATATGGTGTTAACTTAAAACCACCATCAATGCATGAGATTAGTGAAAAATTTCTTCCACTTGAAAAGGATAAAATGGAGGAAATTTTAAGGTCATTTAAAGAAACTTGTAGAATTCAAGGTTGTACCTAATGACGGATGCTTGGACAGATCGTAGAGGAAGAAGCATCATGAATTTGGTGGTTAACTGCAATTCAAAAACTATTTTTATGAAGTCCAAGAATGCTTCGGTGGATATTCACAATGCTAGATATACTTGTGATTTTATCATAGATGGTGTCAAAGAATTGGGTGAAGATAACGTTTTTCAAATTGTAACTGACAATGCATCTAATAACATGGCGGCTGCTAAATTATTATCTTTAAAATATCCAAGAATATTTTGGACAAGTTGCACAGCACATACTATAAATCTTATGTTGAAAGACATTGGATCAATTAAACCTACTAGGAGTGCAATTGTAAATGCAAGGTGTGTTACTGTACACATTTATGGGCATACAATAATTCTTGACTACATGGGGAAATACACAAATCAAAGTGAGTTAATAAGGCCTGGACTTACAAGGTTTGCAACATCATTTCTTTCTTTGCAAAGTCTATTTGAGAAGAAAAGAGATTTGAGGAAAATGGTTATATCAGAAGAATGGAGTTTATTGCCTCAAGTTGAATCAATAGAGCACAAACAGGTAATGGTATAGCTTTTATATATGTGTGTGTGTGTGTGTGTGTTTATGCACTCTTGAGTTATGTTTTGGTAGTAAATTGATTTATGTTTTAATTAGAGTTGTAATTTAGATAAGCATTAAAGTTACAGCAAGATTTTTTAACCAATGGTTGTAAATTGTAAAATTGAACTATTTGAATTAATTATAAAATTGTAGACTACAAGGATCATTGGTAACTCCACATTTTGGGATCAAGTTGAGATTGCAGTTAGAGTTTTTGAACCATTAGTGAAAGTACTCCGACGAGCAGATGGTGACATACCTTCAATGGGATGGTTGTATGGCGATGTGGACAATGAAAAAAAATGAGATCGTGGAAGCACTTAATTTCAAGAAAAAAATATCAAGCAATTTGGGCTATAATTGACAAAAGATGGAGTAATAAACTGAAAAATGATCTGCATTTGACAGGATACTTTTTGAATCCCTTACATTATTATAGTAAAAGAGAACAAATTGAGGATAAACAAGAATTCATGGATGGATTCTCTTCTTGTCTTCTCAAGATGTACAAGAACAACCATATCATTCAAGACGATATCACTAGAGAGTTAGGTGTTATCAAAATCAAGAAGGGACTTTTGGTACCGAGCCTGTTATACGACAAAGAAAAAGTACTTCTTTCAATCCTGGTATAGAACACTTTCTTAAATTAACTATTTGTTTTTCGTAGCGCTTGTATCTTCTATTGCTGGAATGATTTTTAGCGTATCTTGCTTTTATTTTTTTAGTCAGTTGGTGGAAAGTGCATGGTGGATCAACACCGGATTTGAAGAAAATGGCTGTTCGAGTTTTAATTTTAACTACTAGTTCATCAGGATGTGAGAGAGCATGGAGCACATTTGAAATGGTACCATAGACTCACTTACAAACATGTTTTAGACCTTGTTAATACTTAGTCAATAACTACTGTTATATTTTGATTATAGTAAATAACCACTATTATTTTATAATGCTGTTAATTTTGCTAATGAATATGGCTGTACAAAATAATTAATATCCACCATTATCTTTCGGTTTCATATTGCAAAGAGTATAGAGTTGTCAATAAATAAGAAGTTAATGACAATAATTAGAAACTAATGAAATAATATTGTTAATAACTACTATTACTTGATATGCATGTATTATAATTTGAGCAATATAAAAAGAAGTTAATTTCGGCAGTTTATAAGGCTTTTTTCAACAAAATTGAACATAATATTGTAGTGTCTTTATCACCGGATACTTTATGCAAGACAGAGGAATCTGATTGTGTATAAGAGGTGCATTTATGGTGTATAAATTTTAACACCTAAAATAGCTAACTAAAACTGTTTTGTAGCAAATTTGAAACTCAGACGTTATTAATTATTGAATAATGGGTGATAGGAGATATTTTACCCCTCATAAAAACTGTTTTGGGAATTTTATTTCACAATCATGATAGACTTCAGGCATTCACATGGTAGAAATAGTCCAAAGAGAAGCATAAACTCCTCTCGTTTTATTTTACTTGTAACTTCTGGCAAGGGTAATGATTTTTTTCTGGTGTAATTACACTAAAAAGGAACAACGCAGATCAGTTATAGTATCAAGAAAGAATGTACTTGTTATATTTATTTATGGCTATTGTTGTTTTTTTTCATATAACAAAGAGGATTGGCTTGACAATAAGTAGAAAGTTGTTGACAGTAAACAAAAAAATGATGACATAAATATTATTACTATCAATAGCTGTTATTATTTAATGAATACATATAGGAATTTGGAGAGCAATATTTTTGGTTGTTAATACTTGGTCAATAGCTACTGTTATATTTTTTATTACAGTAAATAACCACTATTATTTTTTAATGCTTTTAATTTTTGCTAATGAATATGGTTTTACAAAATAATTAAAATTCACCATTATCTTTCGGTTTCATATTGCAAAGAGTATAGAGTTGTCAATAAATAAGAAGTTAATGACAATAATTAGAAACTAATGAAATAATATTGTTAATAACTACTATTACTTGATATGCATGTATTATAATTTGGGCAATATAAAAAGAAGTTAATTTTGGCAATTTATAAGGCTTTTTTCAACAAAATTGAACATAATATTGTAGTGTCTTTGTCACCTGATACTTTATGCAAGACAGAGGAATCTGATTGTGTATAAGAGGTGCATTTATGGTGTATAAATTTTAACACCTAAAATAGCTAATTAAAATTGTTTTGTAGCAAATTTGAAACTTAGACGTTATTGATTATTGAATAATGGGTGATAGGAGATATTTTACACCTCATAAAAACTGTTTTGGGAATTTTATTTTACAATCATGATAGACTTCGGGCATTCACACGGTAGAAATAGTCCAAAGAGAAGCATAAACTCCTCTCGTTTTATTTTACTTGTAACTTCTGGCAAGGGTAATGACTTTTTTCGGGTGTAATTACACTAAAAAGGAACAACGCGGACCAGTTATAGTATCAAGAAAGAATGTACTTGTTATATTTATTCATGGCTACTGTTGTTTTTTTCATATAACAAAGAGGATTGGCTTGACAATAAGTAGAAAGTTGTTGACAGTAAACAAAAAACTGATGACATAAATAGTATTACTATTAATAGCTGTTATTATTTAATGAATACATATAAGAATTTGGAGAGCAATATCTTTTGGTTGTTAATACTTAGTCAATAGCTACTCTTATATTTTGATTATAGTAAATAACCACTATTATTTTTTAATGTTGTTGCTTGATATGCACCTATTATAGTTATTGTTGCTTGATATGCACCTATTATAATTTGGGCAGTATAAGAAAAGCTAATTTAGGCGGTCTAAGAAGAAAAGAAATGCACGTATTCATGGCTGCTATTACTTTTTTTCATGTAACAAAGAGTATTGGCTACCTAGACATTAAATAGGAAGTTATTGACAATAAACAAGAAATTTGAAGAATACAAATTCTTTTGTGTTTTATTACTGTTATTTTCGGACATACCCCAAGAAGTTAATGACAATAAATAAAACAATAAAGTTTGATTGCTATTTTTAAATGACCATAATGTTGCTTATTGTTTTAGCCATTTGGCACTAAATAAAAGCACAGATTGCAGGTTCACATGTAATTTGATACTTATTAGAGCAACAGCTTTATTTTATACAAGCTTGTGTCTTCTTTATATATGATGCTTTGTCTAATTCCCTAGATGATTGCAGATTCATTCTAAGAGGAGAAATCGACTATGCACAAATAAACTAAGAGATTTAGTTTTTGTCAAATTTAACTCACAACTCAAATCAAAGTTTGGTACTAACACAAGAGATGCTATCTTGGCGCCTATCTATAATGGAGGAATGGTAAATGAGTGGATCGGTAATTCTAAAAGATTGAACCATGATGACATATTATCAGACGATGATGGGGATGAAGAAGTATTTCCAGGTGATGCTCTTTCATGTGCCAATGTCACTAAAACTGTGGACAATGAGATGTATACAAGGTCTAAAAGAGCAAAGAAAAAAGCTAAAACATCTCGTAGAAAGGGAAAAGGGATACTGGTTGAAGTGGATGATGCAAATATATTGGATGGAGATACTAACTCAACGTCTTATTCAGAGTCCGAAAATGAATAAACTTTAACTTCTACTTGTATAGAAGCTTTTGTAGCTAAAATATTACTTTAGCTTCCACTTATTTAGAAGCTTTTGTAACTACGATATAACTTTGATTTCTACTAAATTAGAAGCTTTTGTAAGTAAAGTATAACTTTACATTCTACTTGATTAGAAGCTTTTGTAATTAAAATCTAAATTATAACTTGTGGAAAACTTGGTCTTGATTTAGTCGAATTTCATTGTCGTATACATGTGTTTTTTTAACATATTGTCTAATTATTTGTTCATTTGTTTATTTTTACGTAGTCATTTTTCTACCTAATAATATATGATGCAACTTGCTTTGTGACAGTTAGTTTGATATATATTCTATCACATATGATGTTACATTGAACATTATTCATAAATCCTGATTATTTATTTTAATTAACATGAGTGAGTTTTTTCGATACTAAATTACCAACGGTAAGCATATGGTATATTCAAAGTAAATGTTTAGTTTAGGTAGTGACTATTATTTATAAATTTCGATGTATGAAAACTAATTTTCGATGTGATATATACTTTGAGATAGCTCCGAAATAAGCTTTAAGAACCGAGATGTAAACCGTTATGGACGACCGAGATGCACTCATCTCGTTCGAGATCTCATCCGATACGAGATAAGCGCTCTAAATTATTCGAAACGAGACGTGACCAAAATCCGAGAATTAAAACCTTGGTCATAATATGGTATCAAAGAAATGTGCTCGATAGGAGGTGCGACCTCACTTGGCCCGGCATGGCTCCTGTTTTAGCCACATCAAGCTGACCCGAGGGGGGTAGGGCTACGTAATACCTCATGTAAAATCGTTTGCCAAACCATCCTACTTCATTCTGGAATCTCCACCACATACACAGTTGTTAAAGTGGTTTTCGTCATTGATAGAGGGTATGACAATATCTGAATCCGGTCTCTTTAACAACCAAACGCTTATTTCACACCGGATGGTTCTTTTACATTTCCCACAACCAATTCATATTGATATCAAAATATCATATTCACTTCAAAATCATATCACTTTCGAAATCATATTCACTTCAAAATCAAATCACTTTCAAAATCATATTCACTTCCGGAATCATATTCATTTTCAAAATCATAACCACAAAATAGGTTAAACCGTCATATCAAAATATTCGCATTTTAAATCAATCAAATCTAAATCATAACAGTTCCAACTTTAAACTTTTTGAATATTGAAAGTAGTTTATATATTGGAATAGTTATACATTACAAATAGTTTATATTTTAAAAAATAGGTTATGATTGAAATAGTTTATATATTAGAAATAATTTATATATTTAAAATAGGTTATACAATAAAATAGTTTACATATTAGAAATAGTTTATATATTAAAATAGGTTATATATTAATTAATATATTAATTTAAACATTTTAAACATAATACAATTTATTTTTATTAAATTAAATCTTATATTATGAAAAAGTAAATAAAGTTATAAATAAAATCTTAAAATTTACATTTTAAAAATTAACTCATAAATTTACAATTCTTCAAAAAATAATTTTTAAAATCTAAATTTTACATATATGTTTAAAAATAAAATCTTTATATCAAATTCAAAAATCATTTTCCTTTTTTTTCCAAACAATCTTTTCAATATTTCAAAAATCACTTTAAAAACAAACCACCAGTGTCAGTATATAGTTTTCTATCCTAGGGTCAAGTGATACGGATATTTATCATTTCAATCCGCAATAATTTAAAATTTATGAGTATATAACATTTCAACCTGCAATCCTAAATTTTCAAAATCAATAAAAACCGCTTGGGTTTATCATTTCAACCCATAACGATTTTTAGCTATTCTAAACATCATTCGGGTATGTCTCATTTCAACCCGTAAGGAATACCTAAAACTAAGGGAACTTTCGCATGACTTACATAAAATAAATAACATAACACAAAATCATACATAGCATATTACATAAGGGCGCATAACTAACATAACAAATTGCATAAAATAGCATATGACTTACATAACAAATTACATAAATAGCATGTAACTTACATAACAAATTATATAACATAGCATGTAACTTAAATAATTAATTACGGAACATAACATGTAACTTACATAATTAATAAAGGAACATAGCATGTAACTTACATAATTAATTACCGAACATAGTATGTAACTTACATAATTAATTATTGTTAATACTTTAGGTATTGATTTTGATGACAACAACCACATAAATATTACTACTAACGTATTTTCGAGATATGCGGTCATATCAGATATATTATGGAGACATTTACAGAGATTAACAAGAATACGGTGGAAGCAGATGAATTATAGAAGAAGGTTAATCAAAGCAATTGAAGAACGAAACCCAATTAGAGAAGAATGCTGAAGGATAAAGGTGTTTGAAGTGATGATGAGTTGGTTGAACCTTAGAATATCTTGTTAAAGATCTCATGACAATTATACATGAAGATCATCAATCATTGACCTCAACCGAATCACAAAAATCCATAAATATAAGGTAATTTGAAATGCTGAAAATTCGCAACACTTATTGGTGTTACTATTCATTTTGCAACACACCCATGTCGACAAGGGAGGTAAGGGGTTGTCGACATGCTAGCCGTTTTTCAGAATTTCAAATTTTAAATAAAGAGACATTTTCCTCCACATCTTCACCAAAAGACACGTCTCTTCAACCATTATATAAAGGCCTTTGGAAACGAATGTTAATATCAAGAATTCTTATTTTCTCTTACTCCTTCTTCTCCAAACATTTGCAAAAGAAATCCATTGCATACTCTTTAAATCTCCTTGCAAATCAATACTGTTTCACTCCAATTCTTCACTGATTTGCAAACCACACAATATCAGAAGGTTGTACTTTAATTCACACCATTCTTTCTCTGATTTCATCCTATTCCTTAAGGAATTCAAAGATATATTGTCATTGGAGGTCTATAGGATCATTGTATCGAATCTGCAAGAATCTATATTAAAGATACGACTATTTGACATATTTTGTTGTTAGTGATAAGGAGAAGGTGTTCTTGTAGCCTGTGAAATCAAGAGGGTGTGTCTTGTAGCCCGTGAAACCGAGATTGTAAAGGTGTTCTTGCCACCCGTGGAAAACAAGCGATTATAGTGGAATTCTGCACGATATAGTGCAGGACTGGATGTAGGATTGGTTAATCCGAACCAGTATAAAAATCCAGGTGTTATTTACATTACTGCATTTTACTTTATTACTTACTTATTCTCTGATTACTTCTTTCTATTTGCAATTTGAGTAAATACATTTTTATATTCATAAGTAAGTAGTTTATACACATTTCACCACTTCTAATGTATGAATAGCCTTAAGATCCAACATTGTGTTGTAGCTACCCCAGTTTCTAACATTTGGTATCATAGCATTGGTTTTCAAAAATTCATAACTTGGTTTTTGAAAAAGTATAAATGGCTAATGAAACTAATGACACATTTTTTAACACTTTTGTAGAAGGGCAATCTACCACTAGGCCCCTCTATTTGATGGCAGTAGTTATGCATATTGGGCTTGTAGGATGAAATATTATTGCAGTCTAATGGTTTGGATATTTGGAACATTACACAAATAAATACATAGAGCCTCAAACTGAATATTCAAAATGGACACTAGACCAAAAGACACAAGCACTAAATAACTCTAAGGCCGTGAACATTTTATTTTGCTCCTTAGATAGAAATGAATTTAATCGAGTGTTTATTTGTAATTCTGCATATGAAATTTGGAGAACACTGCAAGTAACACATGAAGGCACCAGTAAAGTAAAACAAACAAAGATATCTATGCTAACAATCCAATTTCAACTCTTTCAAATGAAACCAAAAGAGTCTATTTCTGATATGTATTCTAGATTTCGAGATACAGTACATGCATTAATATCATTTGGAAAGAAAATTACCGAAGAAGACCAAGTCAGAAAGATCTTGAATTCACTTCCTAGTGAATGGGATCAGAAGACTCTAGCAATCGAAGAAACCAATGAGTACTATGAAAATAGAAGATTTAATTGGTAACCTAATGTCTTATGAAGTAAAATTGCATATTAGAAAAGAGAATCAAGAAAATGAGAAGAAATCACTAGCACTCAATGCTATGATTGACAAAGATGAACCAGATGATGATGCTATTGCTGATGATATCAAATTTATGACCAAGAAGTTCAAGAAATTCTTGAAGCATTGGATAACAAACAAACTTCGAAAAACTAACAATAATAATTTTAGAAATGGAAATGTTGTTAAGTGTTTCAAATGTGATAAACCCGGTCATTTGAAAAGAGACTGTCCCAAAGTGATGAAATCAAAGTCGAACACTTTCAGTAAGGAGAGGAAACAGGCATTCAATGCAAAATGGGATGATTCAGATACATCATCAAGTGATAGTGATTCAGAAACAGAAAATGCCAACATATACTTCATGGCAAAGGATGAACAGGTATGGAATTTTAATAAAGAAATTACTAATGTTTTGAATGATATGTATCAGGGATATAAAGTACTTAGGAAAGAGTACAACAATAGTTTGGCAGAGATAGATAGATTAAAAATATTTATTGAAAGGTTAACTAAAGAAAAACAATGTCTAAAAGATGAAATTGTAAGACTTAATGGGTATAATGATGAAAAGGATTCGACACTTGGAAGTTTTGAAAAACTAAAAAGTGAAAATGAATCCTTAAAATATGAAAATCTTTCAATGATGTCATAGATCACTGATTTGAATGACAAAATAACATCTCTAGACAATGTTATTCTTAACCGTAATAAGGATTTTGACAAAATGAAAACTGATATTGATAAATTTAACAAAGGGAAAGATAATGTAGAAAATTTATTATCTGGATCTAAACACACTAGAAAAAAACATGGACTTGGTTTCACTCCTAAGGCTAAATGAAAGAAAAATAGTATTCAAAATACTAAGTTTGTTAAGACTACCAAGTTCAAACCAAAACCTAGGAAATTAAAGTTAAAACCTCCAAATAGATTCATTAATTTATGGGTTCCAAAAAGGTTGGATGATATTGAAAAAGAAAAATATATTGATAATTTTATTAATAAGGTTCATTCATCTAATGATAATATTTTGAAAGGACATTCAAACTCTTCTTGGGTTTGGCATCCCAAAATTTAACCCTATGGACCCCAGAATAAAAAGGGTACCGGTATGCATATTTTATAATTTTTCAAGCACCAAACAATGTATATCAGATAGCAGATGCTCAAAGCATATGACAAGAAATCTATTGAACATTGGATAAATATGAAAAGGATTTGTTATTGGCATCGGCAAAGTCGGTAACTCTAAAACTCATCTTATTATCAAATAAGTTTATTTCATGTTTTGAATTGATTTGGTTTCCCCTCATGTGTTTTATTTATAAGCATTTATCTCTATATACAAACTCTACATATTTTCTAGCAGTGATCGAAGTGACTCTTTGTAACGGCCCTGACTCGACCTTCGAAAATCGGCACCGAATACGACACTCGTTTTCCAATGCCGCAGATCCAAACGTCGAATCTGGTTCGCCGGAGCTTATAACACCATTAAGTACAACACAGCGGAAGAAATAAATATCAATATATATATATATATCACATTGATACAATGACAGACACAACATTTGATATAATATGATACAACAGAATGATACAATAGATATCAATGCTATCAGAGATACAGGACACAGCGGAAAAATATCTTCAATAGAATGCATCTCCAAATCCAATGCTCCAATCCAGAAATAGCTCGAACTCCCAATAACGATGCACAAGATAAGCATATGCAGTCCTGATCCAAAGACTGAACTAACTCCAGATAATCTACTAAACCTGACTATCTGAAAAACCCAACTTTAGACTGCCCGTGTGGAAAATAGTGGGCACCTAGAGTTTAGGAAAGGAATAATAAACTCCAAGTCAGTCATGGGACTGGTGTGAGCAACAAAAACAGTTATCTTTTAAAAGCAAACAACAAGAGAATTTAAAATAAAACCGCGATGCTTTTAAGAAAATGAAACTACCATAAGGCCTCCCACCACACACACAATGAAAACGCAGATTGGAGGAGATTTCTCCTTATGATAGTCAAATATGCTTGATACAAGGAAATTCCTTTGATATTATTATTATAAATGCACAGTGTGGAAAACATTTTGAAACTATAATATCAATCTTAGCCAGCATAGGCATTTCGCACTTATGCCTACTATAGCTACCATGTTCAATAGCAGGTTACCACCACATTCCATGGCAGGTAATACAACTAAAACCGTACAAGGCGCGTATTGTTTCGTTTGGATTTCCAACAAATGGTCGGGCTAAGGAACTTCCCATTGTCCATGGGTACGCCTCTGGCGAGACGTCCCGAGAACCTAACCGGATCTCTGCCAACACAAGGCTGGGTTACCTCTGTAACTAGGTAACTACTACTCGAGCATGCCATCCCCCGGTCCTTTGGGACCTTTATCCGAGGTGCCTCTAAACCACAAAGCAACAACCACACAGTAAATGAGATTTAAGCCCACCATATAGGCAAATATCTGGGCTCCATACCATGATACACCCTTTACCAGAAGGGAATGACACACCCTAAAGGGCGCGGCCCTCGTAACCTTGCCGCATCTTTCTCGTTTCGACCATTTCCGGATTGTGAGGTCCTGATGCAGTTTTGTCCACAAAGCTACGCTTTATACCAAAGCCATGCTCTGATCACAAATGATCAACAAGTGATCATCAACAAACAGCAGCACTCAGCATGTCACACTACCAAATTGGGAATATATCACTGATAACCTTCAACTACATAACCTCTGAGCTCGTACGTCTCAGAGAAGGGTGTTAAGCTAAGAGAATAAATTCTCCGCCACCAACATATATGTATTTGAAAGAAATCTTCTTTATATCTCAAAGTGTAGTGTCAGACATACAGCCATACAAGTCTATCCCGGGTTCGAACAGAACCGAAGGCGCTTCGTAAGAAGCCCTTGCAATCCGGGTATTTACAATCCCGATCGGACTTTCCATCACTTAGGAAATCTCTATACTGTAGCTACTCGGTGCAAAGACAATCGAAAGGTTATCCTATCATTCACACAAATACCCGGTCTTCACCACCGGTCTTCAAATGTTATCTATATCGTTGTATCACTATTCGGAATGGGTTATGTGACACAAGGTCCACTCACGGCTAAACCGAATAATGAGCACGATATTTAAAAACATATGGATATGGGATTTCAGTTAAGTCACAACTGATAAAATCCAAAACTTTCTTTTGAATGGTTAAACAAATTACCATTTCAAATCTTTTAAACAAAAGGATTTATTTCACAAAGTTCACACAGTTTCACAAAGATCCATTTACGGACTTCAAACGATTCCCATTTCGATTGGAATAACTTATTAAATCTTTAAATTAAAGATTTAACATATAGCTTTCAAACCGTTTCCATAACTTGGAAATCATTTTCATTTTAGATTTGAAATTCTATTGACATAAATTGGACGTGCATTTCTTATGTGAAAGCTTTAATTAATTGAAAACAAATAGTTTTCATTTCGAAAGAATCCAATTATATTTTCACGAGTTAAAGCCCTTGAATTTAAATTCAAATTCCCAAATCAATACATTTGAAATGGTTTAACCCATATATAACTAGTATAACATATTTAATCCCTAGTTTTAAATTATGGAATTCAAATTCAAATTTTTGAATTCAAATTTAAATCAAATTATTTAAATTCCAAAGCGTTATCAAGTTATTCAAAAATAAATTTTATCTTTGAAATTTTATTTCAAAAGCTTTTCACATTTAACCCGATTCCCTTTCCAAACCATTTGAACTCAAATTGTCTATTTAAAAATCATTTCAAAAATCTATGACTTAATCGATTTCCTCGTGAAATTCATATTTGTGTGTGTATAGTGTAGTCCAAGGGTTTAACACAATAGTGCAACAACATAATCATCACAGATCAAAACACAGTAATATAGTTGATAAGCGGTATAAACTATAACGCTTATCGTTCATTCACAGATTCAGAGATAATATACAAACGTATCACAAATACATGAATAAAATACCCAGCTCACCCCACAAACAAAATATCACAGATCAGATAGGACAACCAATTCAAGGCATCTCATACAATACAATCATTCATAAGTAAGGTCAAGCATTCAATAATCGTTTAGAAGCAGGATTGATTAATTGTTTAATCCTAATTAATTCAATTTATTTCCAATTAAATTAATTACTTATGAATTAATTATCCAATCCTGATTTATTACATTTGATATAAATTAATTTATCAAACACTTTAATTAATTATTATTAATTAATAAATTATTCTTCATTAATCATATCAATTAAATTAACCTCTAAACCAATTACATAATTAATTAACCCCTTAATTAATTTTTTTAAGAAATTAAAACTTTAGTTACTTACCATAAAGTAATTACACTTACTCAATCTCATAAATGATTATCATAAATTAATTAATCTAATTAATTGTTAAAATTAATCACATTACTTAATTATTTAAATAATCTTAGTTAATGACCTTCATTAACTAATAACAATTCTTTAATTACTTTCCTAATTAATCTCTAATTATAAATTAATCTAAATCATTAATTTATAAATTAAATAAATAAGTCATTCCTTAATTATCTTATTTATTTAAATCATTTTTAATACCTTAATTATCTCTAAGGTAATCCATTTCTTTATTAATGACTTCATTAATATTGAAGTGTATTTAAAACATTACACTTCCAAATTTAGATTCAAAATTCATTTTGAATTTAAGATTCAAAATGAATATATATGTAAACATTAGCCAAGTTTTAAATATCAACTTACAAACCTATAAAAGAAAAGTTTTAACTAAATTACTTAAATTTTTATTTAAAATTTAAGCTTTAAAAACAAATACATTACATTTTAACTTGCAAATTCAAGTTAAAACAATTTGTTTAGCTTTTCGTTCAAAAATCCTTTTTATAAAAGAACTTTATCAAAATCCAATTCAAATGTTTATTTGAAAACAAATTACTTAAAAAAAAACTATTTGATTTAAACTTGTTCAAAACATTCAGATTTAAAAACTGATTTAAATCACAAATTTGAATTCAGGAAACTTAAATCCATATTTAAACATTTGATTAAACTTAGCTTTAAAACTTTGATCTAAAACTTTAATTTAAACTTACTTTTAAATTCTTGATTAAAATCCCAATTTCATTTTGAAAACTTTAAGATTCAATGTTTCATTTGAATCTAAACTTCATACTAGATTTAAACTTTGTTTACATCTAGCTTACAAATTTAAATTCATTTAAATTTGTTTTAAATTTAAATTTGCAGACAGGTTTACAAAAACCTATACAAACCAAAACTAACCCGAGGCAACTCACGTTTGCTTCAAGTTAAAACCTAATTTACTTCGAGCAAACTACTCGAATAACTCGAGTAAATCCCGAGTTCAAAACCTCTACACCGAAACAATAGATCATCAGGAAATTTAAATGGCACGGTGCGCATGCACCATGGCTCTGGCCCTCTTCGACCACCATCCTGACCTCCAACATATCGACGACCGTCACCTGACATCATCACGGCCATCCAAATCCATCACGGTTGCTCGAATCAAAATCGAGCTCTCAATTCAAAACCTGGAACTAAACAACGCAATACTGACCAAAACCTGGCAATGCCTCGTGCTTGCAATACCGACCACCAGAAAACACGAGCCACCAGCCACGACTCCATCACCCACCTAGCTATCACCTTCCAAGGCTACGTGCAACTCGATGCACGAACGAGGCCACTTCGACCAAATTTTCTCGACTACAGCCAAACTAGGTTTAGAGATTAAATCCCCTCGCCGCCGTCACCACAGTGAACTGGGACACTTACGATGATTTTTCCCACCATCGTCGTAGGCTCCTCCACCTCCACGCGAAGCCCCGGCTTCCAGAACGTCGCACATCGCCAGAATTCGACAAAATTCCACTTTCAGTTCAACTTCAAACTGCTCTATGCACACTCACTTAAAAATCATCATTTTGGGCTTAAAACTCCTATTTTTCGATAAGGATTCAAGTTATATAATTGAATCAATGTTTTGTGACATTCGAATTACCAAAAATTAAAGTTTTCTCTGTATAATCAAGTTTTCTTTATCTACATATTTATATTTTACTTGAAACTATTTTTTTTAAATCATAACTGATACTTGAATTTTCTTTGATTTAGCCTTATGCTCTGAAGCAAGAAACAGGGATGGTTTCAACATGAACAAGCATTTACACATCCAAATATTTATACCCAGAGGAGATATATATATATATATATGTTTATGCATAATAAAGCAATTCCAAATCTCAGACTAACAAGCAACAATAAATATACTTATTTTTTTTTTAAAAGTTGTTTACTCACCATTGATCTGAAAAGGTTAACAGAGCCTTCTATACTTGAAACTGGCTTGAATTGTTAGCTGAAGTATCCTTCTTTTAATCTCTGGTTGTAGTTGATTGTTGTTCAAGTTAAAGTTTGTTTAAGTTATGAGATGATATTGCTTCAGTTTTGATGGACGAACTGAATTGAAGGTTTGATAATATATAGGAACGAAGTTTTACAGGGTTATAATTTTGTTTGTACAAAAAGTCAGAGATTTTTTTCTTTTGGTTAATGTTGACTAAAGATTTTTTTTCTTACTTTAGCCAAGCAAGATTTCGGCTGATAGATATACTTTGTATGCTAATAATATCCAAGCATTAATTTCTACTGTCTTGTTTTATAAGCTTTTACTTATCTTCTTTTACTTGTACAATTTGTACATAGATAGTTATTTTGCTTTAAAATGGTGGCTGATATCATGTACTGCTTGTTTTTCCTACATAGATATTTTCTTTGTTTTCTTTTGTTTCTTCTTTTGCAAGCTTCATACTTGAATGTATTTTTGTTTTCTTGTTTCATATTCACACTTTATTTGTTTATGCATAGATATTTTATAAAAAAATTGTTTGTTTTGTTTGTAGATATTCATTTTATCTTACTTTTATTTTCTTGCATACACAACTTGTCATGCTTTTGCTTTAGTATTCATGTTTTATTATTATTATTTTTTTCTTTTCCATATAATTTTTTTTCCTTTTGTTTCATAGTATAAACAAATTTCCATTTTAATAAGTTGTTTAAATTTTCCTAATGAAATCACTTTATATTTTAATTCATCTTATATATATATATATATATATATATATATATATTGCTATTTCTAATTTAAATATTTATTTTGTTTAACTTAAATTCTTATTGTCCTGTTCCTCTATATACATATATTTTTATTTTTTATTTATTTTACATTTTGCATTCATATATATATATATATATATATACAGATATTTAACTTTTAAAGAAATCGTTTTTAAAGCTTAATTATACTTTGGTAAAATAACACACATACTTTTATTCAAATTTGGAGAAAATCAAATCAGTTTACGAATTAATTCATAATTTTTATTCAAAAATTAAATTAATTATTGATTTAAACTTAGAAAAAATCCGGGATCGTTACACACTTTTTTCACCCTTTTTGTTGATGACAAAGGGGGAGAAAAGGTATAAATATACTAGGCAAAATGATAGGGGGAATGCATAGAGTTAGGGGGAGTCAAATATAAAAGTATTATATTTTATCTCTCAAATATTTGTATGGTTGTCATCATCAAAAAGGGGGAGATTGTTAATACTCTAGGTATTGATTTTGATGACAACAACCACATAAATATTACTACTAATGTATCTTCGAGTTATGCAGTCATATCAGATATATTATGGAGACATTTACAGAGATTAACAAGAATACGGTGGAAGTAGATGAATTATAGAAGAAGGTTAACCAGAGCAATTGAAGAACAAAATCCAATTAGAGAAGAATGTTGAAGGACAAAGGTGTTTGAAGTGATGAGGAGTTGGTTGAACATTAGAATATCTTGTTAAAGATCTCGTGGCAATTATACTTGAAGATCATCAACCAGTGACCTCAATCGAATCACAAAAATCCATAAATATAAGGTAATTTGAAATGCTGAAAATTCGCAACACTTATTAGTGTTACTGTTCATTTTGCAACACACCCATGTCGACAAGGGGGTTAGGGGGTTGTCGACAAGCTAGCCGTTTTTCAGAATTTCAAATTTTAAATGAAGAGGCATTTCCCTCCACCTCTTTACCAAAAGACATGTCTCTTCAACCATTATATAAAGGCCTCTGAAAACGAATTTTAATATCAAGAATTATTATTTTCTCTTACTCCTTCTTCTCCAAATATTTGCAAAAGAAATCCATTGCATACTCTTTAAATCTCCTTGCAAATCAATACTGTTTCACTCCAATTCTTCACTGATTTGCAAACCACATAATATTAAAGATTTGTACTTTAATTCACACCATTCTCTCTCTGATTTCATCTTATTCCTCAAAGAATTCAAATATATATTACCATTGGAGGTCTATAGGATCGTTGTACCGAATCTGCAAGAATCTGTATTAAACATACGACTACTTGACATAGTTTGTTGTTAGTGATAAGGAGAAGGTATTCTTATAGCTTGTGAAATCAAGAGGGTGTTTCTTGTAGCCCATGAAACCAAGATTGTAAAGGTGTTCTTGCCACCCGTGGAAAGCAAGCGATTATAGTGGAATTCTGCACGATAGAGTGCAGGACTGGATGTAGGATTGGTTAATCCGAACCAGCATAAAAATTTGGGTGTTATTTATATTACTGCATTTTACTTTATTACTTACCTATTCTCTGATTACTTCTTTCTATTTGTAATTTGAGTAAATACAGTTTTATGTTCATAAGTAAGTAGTTAATACACATTTCACCAATTCTAGTGTCTGAATAGCCTTAAGATCCAACATTGTGTTGTAGCCACCCCAGTTTCTAACAATTATTACATAATTAATTACATAACATAGCATGTAACTTACATAATTAATTATAAAACATAGCATGTAACTTACATAATTAATTATTATATAATTAATTACATAACATAGCATATAACTTGCATAATTAATTACACAAAATAGCATGGAATGTGACATAAATTTTCTACCATAACATAACCCAACATGCAATCATTACCAATATAACACCTTAGGTGATTTTCTATATTACAATCATACTGCATATATGCATACAAATTTTATTCTTATCCTTTTTTTATTCTTCTTTTTTTCCTTCTTTTTCGTATGTAAATTTCACATAACATACTAATGACAATTTCCATCACAAAAATGTCAACCTTTAAATCAATATAACATTTTCCTTTTTTTTCTTTTCAACATAGAAATTCAATATTAACATCATGATGCATATTAATAACCATATCATCACATCTATTTTTATAAATAAACAACATAATATCAGAAACATTTTTATGTCAAAAATAATAAGGGAACATATGTGAATATGTCATATCAAATCATAACCAAATTACATAAAATTTCTTAACTATTGCAACATTCCACTAACATATCAATTGATATCCATTTACTTAACATAAGATTATAAATCGTGAGTGAATAGCTCACCTTTCGAGGCTGGGAAAATTTACGACATAAAGCTATAAATTTGAGTCGCGAATTCCAAAGCAAATCAAAGCGGACTTGAATTTATGCAACACAAAATATATAAGGATATATATTTCATTTTTTTTTATAGAAGGGAAGAGGAGAGGGGTTAAGAGGCTCAACCTAGGGTTGAAAGGATGGGTTTGGATGTAGCTAAGGGGGGCTAGGGTGGAACAGATAGTTTGGCTATGCAAGAGGAGAAGATGTGGTGATTTGGGTGGGATTTGGTGGAGATAGGGCATGGCTATAAGCCGGGAAAGAGGGGATGATTTTAGCCTTGCTTGGAGGAAATGGTTACCGAGATGAAGGGGAGGGAAAGATGGCTTGGGTGGTGAAGGAGAGGCGGCAACAGAAGAGGAGGTGGAAGGAATTTGGAAGAGAAAAGGAAGGAGTTTTGATTTTGAGAAATTTTTGTTTTTAGATCAAGAACTCTCTGTAAATTTGGAGGGGAAGAAGGGAGTGTGATGAGAAAGTTTTCTCAAGTGAAAATTATGTACGTACAAGTTAATCAGAAGAAAACAAATGGTCGTAGGAATAGGAATAGACGCAAGTCTCTTGGTATGGATAGAGTCTCTTTGTTAATCAAGGCCCATTAGGACTAAACCAAAACCATCAGGACTTAGCCAAATTTCACAACTAAACACCACAAACTTATTTTAGTTTTTCACAGAAATTCATACTTAGAGCAATAGATATTTTACTTTGACGAAACCAAAAGTGGAGAAAAGATCAGAATTCAGTCTGGTGTCATATAAAAAGAATAAAATTTTAAGATTCAAATTTAAAATTTTCAACCAAAGGTCAAATTTTGACTAAGTTTGACCAAAATTCAAAATTTTAGAAAATTTTCTATTTCATTGAATTTGAAAAATATATTACTCAATATTCCAAAATTTGTTCTTAAATTTTAACCTTTAAATTTTATTTGAATTCAAATAATAATATATTTTAAAATTGACTAAATTGAACCTTCATTTTATTAACATTGGTTTGTCTTCATTCAAATGTTCATTTTATTCAATTCAACATATATTGCTTAATCTTGACTGAATCATTTACCTTCAATTACTCTTTACCTTAATTAAAAGATTTGATTCCAATTTATTCAATATTAAATTTTCAATTGAATGTTGGTTACACATTAATCGTTTTATTTTCATCAAATAATTCAAACAAAATTTTATCCTTTTATTTTCCATTTACATGTTCTTTATATTACATCAAATTTTGCTTTCAATTAAAACATATGTTTCCCTTTTATTTCCTCAACTTCCTCTTTTATTTTAATTTAAACATACGTTCTATTATTACGTTCATTAATTATAATTAATGTTCTCTTTCCTTTTATTTGAAAGATTTTAATTACATTTAATTCAGTTGATTACAAAATAAATTCCAAAGCGGATTAATCAATGGGATGAGGAATAAATCAATTGTTACAAATTAGTAATTCATATCTATTAATTTATTGTTTACACAGGGAGTATAAATCTATTTACCAAATAATTGATTTCTTGTTGTATGCTAATATATTTAGAATAGGGGCATTTTACGAGAAGGACAAACTTTGCAGTCCAATTAGTTTCTAGGACACACATTCACAAAAATTAGTTTCAAGGCCAAAGTCAACAAAATAATTGCTTTTAAGGATAAATTCAGCTATCCAATTATTTTCAAGGGCATAATTTCATAGGTTTTTAGGCCTTAGAAACTAATTATTTTGCATTTTGTCCTTAAAAATAATTATATCAGTTGTGTGTCTTAGAAACTAATTGCGCTTGCTAAAGAGGCCCTTACGACAAATTTCCACTTTAGAATATTGTTTATCTCATTTTTTAGTAACATTTATTGTTATAGTTGATTGAAATTTCATTAATACAGTTGTCAATTACATTCGATCAATATTATTAAATTATATTCTAATACGCGTTACGACTTTCCATTTCAATAAAGATTGGTTGTTTTAGAATTTTATCTAAGATCATGTTTTATATTCTAACAAATTTATTGTTATTATTATTTTACAGTAATAATTGAAAATTCTTTATTTCTAACCATATTCTATACAACAATTATAATTAATATTTTTCAAATTTGTTTGAATGTATAAGTTGTTACACTCTCCCCCACTCAAAACTTTTCGTCCTCGAAATGGAATGAGGTGGTAGAATATAAGCAAATAGACAAATAAGATAGATTCGAAATGAATAGTACCAGATACAAATAATTAATACAAAACCATATAAATTTCATTTCGAATGTTAATTTTATACATTTTTATTACTTATTAACATCCATTTATTATTATCATTCTAATCCACTCACTTTCAATAAATTTACATTCATATCTCACCTTATTTACTTCTTAATTGATTAATATTCACTTATTATTATTCATCTCGGTAATCATTCGATGGATTTATATTCAATTCATTCGATTTTAATTGATTTACATTCAGTTAATTTTGTTTCAATCCACTTTTATTCAATCAATTAACATTCATTTCATTCGCATTTAATTGATTCCAATTTAATGTATTTACATTCAATTGATTTTTCAATTATTTACATTTATTTCATCCACATTTAATTGGTTTGCTTTAAATTGATTTACTTTCAATCCATTACATTTTTTTCCATGCTTACTTATTCATATTCAATGAATTCTCATTCCACTAATTTCTGTTCTATTATGTCCAAATAAATTACATTTAGCTATTAACGTTCATTATGTTCACCATATTTATTTACATTCATTTACAATTGTATTTGTTATTCTCTTTCACATTCAAGTTTATTTATGATCATTTATTTTATTCTATCCTCATAGGATGTTTCCCTTAATGTCAATATCACTTAATTAACCATTCTACAAATTTGCTTAAGTTTAGTATCAACATTCCATATTTTCCTTTGCCTATCGAAAATGTTTAACCACATTCTTATTTTGGTTTTTACTTCTTATTTTCTCAAGTTTCAAGTTATATAGCTTCTATAAAATCCAAATTTCTTACATCTCTGCTTAATTAACTTTCATTCCCAATTTACTTACATTTGTCTTATCTTTATAACTTAAGTTCATTTATATATATATATATATATATATATTTGTTTCAAAAAAAATCCTAATATCTAACTCATTTTATTTATTTAATCCATTTGACTTCACTTAAATTAATTCCACTTCATAATTTTATTTCAACCATTTTTACATTTGTATCACAAACAGTTTACAGTATAAATTTATTTATTACTTATTCAATTTCTTAAGTTCATATTCATTTACTTAAATAGCATTCTCTTTTTACTATTCAATTCATTTCACTAAACATTTCTTATAACATACATTAAGTATATAAACATTCATTGAAACAACTCAATTTTTATTTATAACTTTCCTTAATAAATTCCATTTTGGACATCTTCTTACTTACATTTTATATTGTATACTATTCGATTACATGTTCTCGTTAACATTCAAACCTTTTCCTGGTAAGTTTTTAATAATGTTTCAGAATGTAATTGAGCACTATATAATCTACCTTTTATTTACAATATTTTATTAAGAAAAAGTTTAGTTTGAACATTTTATTACTTATGTTTCCTCTTGTATACCCTTAAATTACATATTCATGTTAACATTGTAATTTTTTAAATATTTCAGGTAAATTATATATATTTTAGAATGCAATTGAGTATTATACAAATTAGTTTTATCCTAATTCAACTGTTTCAAGTTATTTCAATTTTATTTCTCATTTTAAACACTCCAATTATTCAGAAAGTTTACTTCGTTTCAATAATTGAAAACTAATACTTAACATAAACTCAAGAGTTTAATTTACAGTTTCACTTCAAACTATTTTGAAATAATATATGCAATTTTTTTGTATATCAAATAATACTTAAGAAATTCAAATCAAAATCTAGTTTCCAAAACAAAAGTATAGCAAAGAGACTAAGTGGTCTCCCCCACTTTGAGACTAGAAAATGAATGTTGATGATGTTGTAGGCATCACCGAAATTATTTTCCAGCGACAAAAGAGGAGAGTAATGACTTGCTTCTTTTAAATTCTTTTGGAAATAATTTCTACTTAAAAATACCTTCAAATAATATTAAATTATTTTTATTTTATTTTTTTCAAAATTTGAAAACCAAATTTTGAAAACTATCGAAAATTAAATTCTCAAATCCACAATTCAATTTTATCTCATTTGCAAATCAGATTTATGAACCATGTTTGTAAAATTTCATCACCTTATAATATACAATAATAGTTACCGATTTATGAATGTTAACAAAACAGTAAATGATAATCTAGTATTATCATTTCTAACAACTGATTCATTTGACAATCTAAATTCATAAAATTATAATTTTATATATAAAATATAATCATACTTGACAAAATAAACAATACAATATAAAACAAATTTTATAACACTAACAAATACACTCTCTCATAGGACGATTAAAGAATGGATCTTAGAACAAAGATAGAGATTAAAATTTAAAGGAACCCTAAACAAAGAGAATCCTAACTAAGAAGATAGGCTCGAAAGGAAGGATGATTCAGTAATTGATTCTACTCATTCTAGGGTATTGTTACCCTATCTCTAATGAGATTTTACTCCATAAGCTATGTTTTGCCTAAACCAGAACTCTGATACCACTTGAAACGACCCGCCATTTTGAACCATTCAAATCGACAATAATCCAAACATGTCAAACTTGAATTGCTCAAAACGACAAATTGTTATTTATATTTGGCAAAACTTAACATATACAGTAATTAAATCAATCAAAGAATCACAGACAAATATTAATACAACAATACGCAGCGGAATAGATAAATAATAGTTCATGAAGCTACTACAGAAATACCAGAGTCTAAAACCAAATACAACCTAAGTCCAAATAGATAAAAGTCTCTAATACATAAGCAAATGACAAGTCTGAACATAAACAATGAGAAATAATTAAAATAACTAAGATAACTGAAAAGCTGAATAGATTAGAGATAGGTCTCCAAGCAAAGCTCCAAGCTCTAAAGGTGAGTCTCAAATGCTGTAATACTCAGGCTGACCCAAGCATAAAGCAAAGCACAAAACACTCGAGTCAGGATTAACAATCTTATGCAAGTAAACCAACTCAAGTGAAATGTCCATACAAAATGCAATAACTTAGAATGTTCGGGATTTCCATCCTTTAAGGATCCGTGGAACTATACATACATAATACAATACGCTACATAAATAATGCCTATAGTAAAGTAAAATATTAAAATAGCATTAAGGCGTTACCCATATCCCCCTTAACACATTTTTATATAAATTTCGTAGTCTATACAGATACTGTAAACTCCACCTGCAGGTAGGGTATCAGGGTGTACTCCATAGGTATGACACAAACCAAACTCATAATGGACGCGATAAGGCATGTGACAAGGCACGCGAGGCAATGCCTAAGGTAGCATTCTACCGGTTTGCGGATCCGGACTGGTGGTAACGCATAGCAACTACTACCGCCCACCTCGAGACACACTCCCAAATCAAATCAAAGGGTGGACTCCAAATCAATCACAAAGTCATAATATGGTATCAAAGAAATGTACCCGATAGGAGATGCGACTCACTTAGTCTAGCATAGCTCATGTTTTAGCGACATCAAGCTGACTCGAGGGAGTCAGGGCTATGTAATACCTCATACAGAATCGTTCGTCAAACCATCCTACTTCATTCTGGAATCTCCACCACGTATACAGTTGTTAAAGTGGTTTTTGGTATTTACAGAGAGTATAACAATATTCGATCTCGGTCTCTTTAACAACCAAATGCTTATTTCACAACGGATGGTTCTTTTACATTTCCCAAAACCAATTCATACTGATATCAAAATATCATATTCACTTCAAAATCATATCACTTTTAAAATCATATTCACTTCAAAATCATATCACTTTCGAAATCATATTCACTTCCGAAATCATATTCATTTTCAAAATCATAACCACAAAATAGGTTAAACCGTCATATCAAAATATTCGAATTTTAAATCAATCAAATCTAAATCATAACAGTTCCAACTTTAAACATTTTGAATATTGAAAGTAGTTTATATATTGGAACAGTTATACATTAAAAATAGTTTATATTTAAAAAAATAGGTTATAGATTAAAATAGTTTATATATTAGAAATAATTTATATATTTAAAATAGGTTATAGATTGAAATAGTTTATATATTAGAAATAGCTTATGTATTAAAATAGGTTATATATTAGATAAATATATTAATTTAAACATTTTAAACATAATATATTTTATTTTTACAGGAAAATGGGCTGGAGGAACTATTACTTCTTTTTTTTGGGCCTACAGACGCGTATCTTTTTTTTTCGTTTGAAGGACGCGGGCTTTATTCTTTCGTTCCAAGGACAAACTTCTGTAAAAAATTAAATTTGCTTTTTAATCTGTCGTTGATCTTTATTTTCATATCACCGATCTTACTTCATCGATCTTCAATTCAAGGATGCGTTTTTTTTTATTTTTGTATTCGATCTTTTCAACTATCTATCGATCTTCATCGCATTTCTTTGTCGCCGATCTTCATCGTCCTCTGGAATGGTAATGATCAATTTCCTTACATTCAGGTATATTGCTCTTTTTTTCGATCTTCTTCTTTTCTTTCTCTAATGTAATAAATTTAGATATTGCGTATATTTTTGTTTCTGTAGGTTGCACAGTTTTGCCTTCTTTCAGATTTCATTACCTATTTTGGATTTGTTTCAATGGCAAAGTAAGATTTTACTCTGTACTGTTATGCTTATTCGGCACTGTTTATTGTTTTACAATTTTAATGGTAATCTATCGTTGCACTAAATTGTATACGTGGTTTGTTGTGTTATGCTATATTTATATAGCATTCTTTGTTTATGTATTCATAATTTGTTTCAATTTGATTGTTCTATTTTTATTTTGTCTTTTTTTTTAATTGATTTATATTTGTTTTATTTAGCGCTTAATTTTAGATTCTTCTTTTATTCTATTTTATTTTAGCATTTTTAACTGGTTTTTAATTTTTTTTGCAGCACTTATATCTACAATGATGAAGCAAATAGTTCGCTGGTTATTTTTGAACATAATGAGAATTGTTTTTCTACTCGACTTACCACAGGAACTTCTTTGTTTGCTGTTAAGACTGAAATCAATGAAGTTTGGCCACATCTTAGACCATTTTGTACTGAGATATCTTATGTTCTCGAGAATAAGAATATAATCATTGATACTGATTCAGATTTGATTAGTATTCTGTGTTTTCTAATTTTCAAGAAGAGTGAATATTTTAAGTTCACTGTTAAGGAAAAAGTTTGTGCTATAGAATCTGTTAATGCTGGCTGTGGATTAGGCTATGCAAGTGTTCAAAGCACTTCGGTTGGTAGTAATTCTGGTGGTAATAGTGATTCACATGATGATTCTTCTTACTACTTGAAAGATATGTTAAAGAAAGGTTCTCAAAAAAGTATTGTGGATTTTCTTGGATTTTGTTTTAATGGAGCTGAGGATTTTCGGGAGTTTTTAATGGCATATCAAATTAAAAATGGTTATGATTTGATTTTTGTAAGAAATTCTCCTGGTAGAATTTCAGTTAATTGCTCTTGGTTGAAGGATGGTTGTAAGTTTTATCTTAATGCTTCTTCGGATCCTGGTCTACTGTCTCGCTTTTTTATTATAACGTACAATTTTCATCATTCGTGTGGAGCCGGTCTTAGAGATGTTAATAAAGTTAATATTTCTAGTAGATTTGTTAAATCTTTGATCATTGATCAAATTCGAGATGCTCCTATGAAGAAGCCAAATGATATTATGAATGAATTTAGACGAGATTACAATTTTAATTTGTCATATTATTATGATTATAGCGGAAAACAGTTGGCTTTAAAAGAAATATACGGGGATGATGCTATGTCGTATAACGATTTAAATTGGTATTTGAAGGCATTGCAGAAGTATAATCCTGGTAGTTATGTGGCTATGGAAGTTAATCCTTCAACTAATCAGTTTGAGAGAGTTTGTATTGGTTTTAGTGCTTGTTTGCTTGGATTTAAGCACTGTCGGCCATTAATATTTTTGGATGCAGCTGCTTTGAAGGGAAGACCAGGTGTTTTGTTAGCTGCTACTTGTAAAAATGGTAACCAAGGTATGAGTTTCCTTTTACTTTTGTTTGTTTTATTACTTATTTATGTTTCTGGTAATGATATATTAAACTATCATTGTTCAAAGTTGTACACAATTTATACCGCATTCATGTTTATAGTAGAGTTCTTTCTTCATTTTATTTAATGATTGAGTTGGTTACAGTAGAAATGTTTGTAGTACAAATGTTTACAAAAACAAGAACTTAAATTTTATGCAGCGGTTACTGGAAGACTTTAAAATAACATATGTTATATTCATATATCATTTTGAATCTAATTTAATTGTGTATAATATAAATTATTGTCAAGTAATACAGGTTTTGATGCTTATTATAATTTATGTTTCTTACTACTAAGCTGTTATTAATTGTTTATTTTGTAGGTTTCTTTCCTCTTGCTATGGGGATTGTTTCACATGAAAATGAATCTAATTGGTCTTGGTTTTTATCACATCTGAAAGAAATGCTTAATGAAGATCGGTCTTTAGTTTTTATGTCTGATCGTCAATGGAGTCTCATTTTAGGTGTTCCGAAAATATTTCCTTCTTCATATCATAGTTATTGTTTACTTCACATGGAACAGAATATTGGTACTGTTGTCAAGTCAGCTAAAGGCGATTCATCTATTGTGAAGTTGTTCAAACTTTGTGCTAAAGCTTCTAATATGTATGATTTTGAGCGATATCTTTCTAGATTTAAGGATATTGGGGGTACATCCGCAGAAAATTTTCTTAGAGATAAACCTTTTGACCATTGGGCAGATTTGTTTTTTCAAGGAAAGCGTTATGGTGAATATTCATCAAATGTTGCAGAAAGTTTCAACTCATGGATTTTGGAAGATAGAGTTATGCCTATAACTTCTTGTTTGGATGGTATTCGAGTAAAATTTATGGAGCAAATGGCAAGACGAAGAGAGGAATGTTGTTTGTGGACTACAAATCTTTGTCCTGTTATGGAGGAACATTTGTCTAAGTTAGTAGATGATGGCTTTGGTTGGGATGTTTATAAGTCTTCGGAATTTGTGTTTGAAGTTAAATCTCCTAAGTCACAGGTTGTTGATCTTAAAAATCGTTTATGCAGTTGTAATCAATGGAGAGTTACTAGTTTTCCATATGCGCATGCAATTAAGTGCATTAACAAGTCTAGATTATCAGTTTATGATTTTGTGGAGGAATATTTTACTGTTAATGCTTTCAAATCCTCGTATGCAAATGCTATCAATCCAATTCCAGATTTTGATAAACCAGTTGTTGCTAAAAATGATGTGTTGATTAGGCCTCCTAAAGAAGTTCGTGGTGCAGGAAGACCATCTACAAAGAGGCGTGGTGGATTTGGATATTCTCAAAGTAAAAGAAACAGATGTAGCCAGTGTAATGTAGTTGGCCATAACAAAAGGAATTGTCTTGCTTCTTTAAAAAGTTAAAAAAATTTATGTGTTTTGTTAGTGTAATAGAATATATTTTTTACCTGTAAAGCTGCTATAGCTTATAGAAGAATGAAGTCGCATTTTGTGAATTCATTAGAAAATAAAATGTTAACTGTTTTGGCTAATTTGTTTTAGCTTCATATATCTGATTTTCTTATATTTTGATTTGTTGTTGAATTTTTGTTTTTAGGAATTTATTATTTGATCATACTGCAAAATATATAAAATGATATGAACAACTGTATGAGTTCTACATTTCAGTATTAACATTTCTGTTCTATGTTAGGTGTACTTATCGTTTCACCCTGATGCTAGTTGTAACTAGCATTTCATTATACTCAGTATGCATATAACCTGAAATACAGTTTCAACATTGAAACCCATAATCTGTTATTGTATGTATCTGAGTATGCTGTTGTGCAAGAATGAAAGATCTAGCATTTCATAAGTTGCTTCGTAAATTATTGACATTATGATGATGTACAGTTTAATGAAAGTTGTATCCAGCATTTCAGTTAAATGCAAGTTACAGTGTAAACAGTAGTCATCACTCCTGAAACGGAGTTCATATGATTAGCTAATGAGATTGCATGAGTGGTTTTGTAAATAATTGACAGTATGATGATGTATAGTTTACTGATAGTTGTATCTAGCATTTCAGTTAAATGCATGTTATAGTGTAATCAGTATCCATTATTCCTGAAACAGAGTTCATATGAGTAGCTAATGAGATTACATGAGTGGTTTTGTGAATTATTGACAGTATAATGATGTACAGTTGAATGATAGTTATATCTAGCATTTCAGTTAAATGCAAGTTACAGTGTATACAGTAGCCGTCATTCACGAAACAGAGTTCATATGATTAGCTAATGAGATTACATGAGTGGTTTTGTGAATTATTGACAGTATGATGATGTACAGTGAAATGATAGTTGTATCTAGCATTTCAGTTAAATGCAAGTTACAGTGTATACAGTAGCCATCATTCATGAAACAGAGTTCATATGATTAGCTAATGAGATTACATGAGTGGTTTTGTGAATTATTGACAGTATGATGATGTACAGTTGAATGATAGTTGTATCTAGCATTTCAGTTAAATGCAAGTTACAGTGTATACAGTAGCCATCATTCATGAAACAGAGTTCATACAAGTGTTCTTTCTAGAATTTCAGTTAAATTTACGCATTATTCATCACAATTCAATTATGGTAATATGTGTTTTCGCATAATGATAGTTCTATCTAGCATTTTAGTATAAAACATTATTTACAACTTCAGAAATACAGTAGAATCATCAGAAAACACATAAAAATGACAATTTAATATATCTTTAGTTTGTACATTGTAGTTCATGCACTGAAAACAGACAATTATAATCAAGTCAGATTCAAATTGAGAAGTTCAAATACATCTTAGCTGTTTATGCACTAAGAACAAAATACAAGTGTTGGGTAACATATAAGACTCTATCTCAGAATTCATGTCAGACTCCATCTCAAACTCCACCTCGACTCCATCTTACACTCTATCTCAGAATCCATCTTAGTTCAATTAGCAGACGTGTTTCAGTTCAAATAAATGTAAAGTTCAAAAAAGCTACAATGCAACAACTATTCTTCTGTACAATTTTTGTAGGATTTCAGCATTGACCAACTATATTGTGGATGATTGAGTATGTCAAAAACCACTGCAGCTCTCAGGTTGCTAAGCATTTCCTTTGAATATTTATCCGGCATCTCATCCTTATCCAGTTTTTTTAAGTTTGCCATGACGAAGAATGCACAATCAAGTCTGTTTCAGATATAGAAATATTAGTTAATATTACAGTATAACCTAATGCTAAAATAAAATATTATTTTTTACAGTAGAATTCTAAAATATAGCTTTATATTTTTATTACACTACTAATCAGTGCGTTCATAAAGATATCCTTGATGAGTTTGCAATGTGCACCTTATACGTTATCTTTTTGTTCAACAGATGTAGTTCAATGAACTGTCAATTAGAAATGCTATATTTAAGTATCATTTTACATATTTAATGCATTCTAGTGCAATTTAAAAATACAAATGATGTTCTGTTATTGTTTTGCATGTTTACTCTCATCCAAAAGAATTTGAAAATATGTGTAATAGTGTAAACTATCATATGCGATAATTGATAAATTTGCAACCGCGGAAAAAATATAAATGATAGTTTTAACTGTCATTTTTTTTTCATTTTCACAGTTTTATGCATTTTAAAATTTTCAGTTGTAGGTGTTTGTATCATGTTGATCACTAAATATAGTCAGCTGTATTTTGGAAACAGAATAATAAAAGTTTGATGAATATACAAACTAAAATGACAAGTGAAGAAATGGAATTATTTACTTACGAATCAGAATTCTGTGGTGGGCTTTTTGGCTGCAACACTTTAGGTTTGTTAAATTCTTTGTTTAGTATTCCAATTTCTGCCCATTTCTTCTTGAACATTAATTCAATTTTGTCTTTCTGCAAGAAGAAAAATGGGTGTTGTATATTAATGTTAAACTGATATAAATATTATACTTTTCTTACAAGAATGATGGCTTGGTTATAGCTGGGGTTTGAAGTCCTTGTTGATCTGCTTTTTGGTTTGGTTGAATCATAATGACTCCACTGCATTGTATCATAGTTTAGCATCAACAAGCTCCAATGGTTTGTGTAATGTATAGGGAAGAAAATTTTCTCTGTAAATTCATCTTTGACAATAACATCTATTGTTGGCATGACTATGTCTTTGATCACAGTTTGCAGATCGTGTGCTACAGCATTCTGCACATTCATATGCAATTAGAATACTTTATATTATTTTTTAACATTTTATAATGTAAAGTTTATACTTACCATCATCAATGTACTGAAGTAGTAACTATGTTCATACATCTCTTGATTGTAATAAAACCAATCAATTATCTGTTTAACCAAACAAAGAAAATTGTAAGTTTGATGGGATATTTTGTTTTTGAACCAGGAATATTTATGCTAGTATTCACTATGATTTATATGTTTACTTCATTGTATGCACTGAAAAATGTAAATGATAGTTTAAACAAGCATCTTTGACATTCGATTTATCTATATGTTCTTTACAAATACCAATGTTGTTTTTAACTATCATTCTTTTATTTAATACATTTATATGCAGTTAGAAATTTCGAATGCTAGTTTTAATTATCATTCTATTTTTTTGCATTTATATGCACTTAAAAAACTATGAATGCTAGTTGTAACAATCATTTTGCTTTTCTATATAGTTATATGCATTTTACAAATAATAATGCTGCTTTTAGCTATCATTCACTCATTCAATTCATTTATATACACTTTGAAAGTTGAATGCTAGGCTTACCTATCATTCTTTCATTTTATACATTATATACATTTTTTTACTATTACAATTATGATTTGACGCATACCTGTCCATCTGTAAGTCCCTCAAATAGAACAGCTTCCAGCATAGATTTGACTATTGTGATTCCTCCTTTATTTCCTTCATCGTTTTCATATGCTACAGTGCTGTAATTGAAAATCAATAATTGACAAGTTGGTTTTTTTTCACTTTTATTTAATTACAAATATAATGAAAGAAAAAAGATTAGAAATCTTACTTCTCATTTTCATTAAATTTGAAGAAAGTAAGAATTTTGTTTTGCTGTTCTTCATTCAATAATTTTAGAATACCGCTTTTTGTTATGTCTCTACTCTTGTAAGCTTTAGTTGATGGCGAGTACCCATCAATATCAACATCAATTGTTTCTTCATTTTCAATTGTAGTGAGTTGCTCATCTGTCTTAGTGTCAGATTCCTCTTCATCCTCAAATTCTTTATTTTGTTCTTCTTGTTTTTGTTCACTTGTATATTTTTCTTGACCTTCTTTAGTTTCAGGTTTCTCCTTTTGGTCTTCATTGTCCACATTTTGCTTTGTTTTTCTGTGAACAATTTCATATTGACAATCAGGATCTATTCTATTCCTTCTTTGGCGCTTTTTAACCCTCAAAACTAAAGAGCTTGGTTTCTTTTCTGTTCTTTTATTCACTGCCGGGGATTTTCCTGTTTCCTCTGAAGGTTTCTCCTGATGTTGTTGTTTTTTTTCTTCCTCCATCTTCTTTATTTCCTGAGTTATTTTCAGATCAAATGATGGTGCTTCTATATCTTCTGTTGGTTTTGATTTTAACATTTTGATCTCCTTTCTCAACTGTGTGACAATGGCTTCTGCTTGTATTCTTTTTTGTCTCTCCTTTTCTACTTCTTTTTCACTCTTCTTTAATTTATTTTCCAAATCTTGAATGTACTGTTTCATTGAATCAACTTGCATTTTTGATGACTCTTCCAAGTTTTCTTTTTTTTGCATCACAATATTCTCATCTGAATCCAGCTGAACAAATTTTTGTTCCTTTTTTTGTTGAAGAAGAGCTTTTTCAACTTCATTCAAGTCTTTTATTTCAACAAAAATCTATGTAATAAAATAAATATTAATGAATGAGCTAAAAGATACAATGAATGAACTACTTTTTTATATAATTTTCATTTTTCATGTGATGCTATATGTGACTATCATTATTTATTAGCAACTATGGAAATTTGTATTTGTGCAGAAATGAAATGATATATGTAACTATCATTTAAAGTATGATTGTATAATAACAAAATTAAAACTGTTAATATACATTATGTTATGATATATTTATCTATCATTATACATTTCTTGTATTTGTATGAGAAATAATACCTTGCTACTGTCCATGTTTATCAATGTTTCTTTTGAAATTATCTTTTTCAAACTACCAATATTCCACCTTCCACATCTTGGTAAAGTAGAACAGTACGTTGCCAACGGAGATATCAAATTGACATGCTCACATAGGAAAAACTACAAATAAAATATTGCTTGTTAAAATATATAATGTATATAATTTAATTAATAGAGATAGATGTATTAATATAAAGTTAGAATGTTGCACTTACAATTGGGAGCATGGAACAGCGTGGCATGTTTCTTGGCTTTGTTTTGAAAGCCGTCAACGCTCTAATCAATGAATGATGAATTGAAATTGGCCAAGACACTGAGTTCATTTTGTTGTCATCAATAATATAAGGAATATATCCCCATGGCAAGTATCTTTGATTATCGGGAAAGAAGAAGGTTATCATTACAAGAATGATAACCAATTTTGGAAAATCAGTTTCATTTTCAAATTTTTGTGTTTCTAAAACATTATTTATTTTTGAAACTGTAAGATCTTTTGTTATGTGTTCTATTTTTCCAAAATTTCTTAAAACAAAATCCTTACAATTGTCTGGAAGGATTTGTAAACTCATTTTAGGTAATGGAAAAATATTGATTCCAGACAAAGGTAAGCAAAATAGAATAGAAACATCTTCAGGTTTGATTTTCAGAAAAACGTTCCCTACTTTAAAAGCTTCGTCGGTAATAGAAAATGTTTCTATTATATCATCTAACATTGTTGGTGATTTTGTAAAAGAATTTATGGATAAAATTTCTTTGAAAAAACCAGCATAAATTTTTCAAAAGGTGTTTGTTTTAAATAATTCAACTGCTCTATAAGATAACCTCCTTTTTCCTTAATTTTCTTGAAAATTTTAATCATCGGAAGCAGGCTACATCGATATTGAATTTTTTCTTGAGATGATTGCTTTGATTTTTTCTCTTTTGTTATTTTTGCTTTCTTTGATTTTTTCCCTTTTGATTCCTGCACAAAAAATTATGAATCAATAAGTCAGTATTTGTCCAACTATAATCTAATTTCTGAAGTATGAATGCACAATAGAATACTGCTATATCTATGTATCATTATTTGTAGAAATGCTATATTTGCCTATCATTACTCTTTTTCAATATATGCTTGTACAATTTCAAACATTGAATGCTATATTTGTCTATCATTACTCTTTTTCAATTTATACTTGTGCAATTTAAAGATTGAATGCTACATTTGTCTATCATTACACTTTTTTGATGCATGCTTTTGTACTTTACAAAATGAATGCTATGTTTGTCTATCATTTTATCAAATGATACATTTGTCTATCATTACTCTTTTTTGATGCATGTTTCTATACTTCAAAAACTGAATGCTATCTTTGTATATCATTTTATCAAATGCTACATTTATCTATCATTACTCTTTTTCGATGCATGCTTCTATACATCAAAAACTGAATGCTATGTTAAAATGATACATTTGTCTATCATTACTCTTTTTCGATGCATGCTTGTATACTTTAAAAACTGAATGCTATGTTTATCTATCATTTTATCAAATGCTACATTTGTCTAACATTACACTTTTTTGATGCATGCTTCTATACTTTAAAAACTGAATGCTATGTTTGTCTATCATTTTATCAAATGCTACATTTGTCTATCATTACACTTTTTCGATGCATGCTTCTATACTTCAAAAACTGAATGCTATGTTTGTCTATCATTTTATCAAATGCTACATTTGTCTATCATTACTCTTTTTTCGATGCATGTTTCTATACTTCAAAAACTGAATGCTATCTTTGTATATCATTTTATCAAATGATATTTTTTTTTATCATTACACTTTTTCGATGCATGCTTCTATACTTCAAAAATTGAATGCTATGTTTGTCTATCATTTTATCAAATGCTACATTTGTCTATCATTACTCTTTTTCGATGCATGTTTCTATACTTCAAAAACTGAATGCTATCTTTGTATATCATTTTATCAAATGATATATTTGTCTATCATTACACTTTTTCGATGCATGCTTCTATACTTCAAAAATTGAATGCTATGTTTGTCTATCATTTTATCAAAGGTTACATTTGTCTATCATTACTCTTTTTCGATGCATGCTTCTATACTTCAAAAAACTGAATGCTATCTTTGTATATCATTTTATCAAATGATATATTTGTCTATCATTACACTTTTTCGATGCATGCTTCTATAGTTTGAAAATTGAATGCTATCTTTGTATATCATTTTATCAAATGCTACATTTATCTATCATTACTCTTTTTTGATGCATGCTTCTATACTTCAAAAACTGAATGCTATCTTTGTATATCATTACTCTTTTTCAATTATGCTTCTATGGTTTAAAGACTGAATGCTATGTTTGTCTATCATTTTATGAAATGCTATATTTGTCTATCATTCAATAATAATGCATTTTATTGTTGTCTATCAACCATCAAAAACTGTATGCTATATTCATCTATCATCTCAAATTTTGATATTGCGTATACAAATGAAATTATAGATTGAACTATCATTCAATTACTATCTATTTAATTATTGTCTGCCATATATCAAATATGGAAATGTTCTTTTCAGTTATTATTGCATCATTATACATACAGTAAAAAAAGTGATATATTCAACTATGATTGTATAATGCATTGTTTTTCTATCATTCTATAACTATGCATGTTATTGTTGTTTTGTCATTTGTCAAAGACTGTATGCTATGTTCATCTATCATCTAATATTTCAATATGATGCATGCACTAAATCAAATAATGTATTGAAGTATCAATCAATAACTGTCGATCTTATTATCATTTACTATCTATTAAATATTGAAATATTATTTTTAACAAAAATAAATCAGATATTGTACCGTCGTCTTTCTTTTTCTACTGATGATTTCATCACAAAGCTCTTGTCTCTTCGTGTCGTCTTCTTTTACAGTTTTTGCTGCCCTAGATCTTATCGTTCTCGTTGTTTCTTCGTCAAAATCAGTAGAATCGACGGTCGTGGATGGTTTATTTTTTCGTCTTCTCTTTGTTGCCGTACGCATTGCAGTTGAAGCCCTAGTTTTTGAAATTCCAGTTTCATCGTTTATTTGTTCTGGATTTGTTGGAATTTGTGGATTTACGTTGATCGACTTAGCTTCGGAAGTCGACTTAGGTTGTACATCAGCTTCAGGAAGAAAATTGCTTTCGGTTGGGGTTGCCATTGCTTGATTGAGAAGAAATTTTGTTTAGAGAAGAAAAGAAAATAAAAAAGCAGAAACGAACGACCGTGCAAATTTTCGCGCTTGTCCTTTTGACGGAAGTTTTATTTTAACGTCCGTTAAAATAAAATATTATTAAACTTTTTCCTTTAAACTAATTTTCTCTTATTTTTATTAAATTTTATTAAATTAAATCTTATATTATGAAATAGTAAGTAAAGTTATAAGTGAAAACTTAAAATTTACATTTTAAAACTTAACTTATAAATTTAGAATTCTTAAATAAATAATTTTTAAAATCAAAATTATACATATATGTTTAAAAGTAAAATCTTTATATTAAATTTAAAAATCATTTTCCTTTTTTTTCCAAACACAGCTTTTCAAAATTTCAGAAATCACTTTAAAAACAGACCACCGGTGTCCGTATACAGTTTTCTATTCTAGGGTCAATGATACGGATATTTATCATTTCAATCCGCAATAATTTAAAATTTATGGGTAAATATAATTTCAACCTGCAATCCCAAATTTTCAAAATCAATAAAAACCACTTGGCTTTATCATTTCAACCCATAATGATTTTTCCCTGTTCTAAAGATCATTCGAGTATGTATCATTTCAACCCACAGAGAATACCTAAACTAAGGGAACTTGCAGCATTATTTACATAAAATAAATAACATAATACAAAATCATGCATAACATATTACATAAGGGAACATAACTTACATAACAAATTGCATAAAATAGCATATGACTTACATAACAAATTACATAACATCGCTTGTAACTTACATAACAAATTACATAACATAGCATGTAACTTAAATAATTAATTACGGAACATAGCATGTAACTTACACAATTAATTATGGAACATAACATGTAATACAGAACATAGTATGTAACTTACATAATTAATTATTACAGAATTAAATTAATTACATAACATAGCATGTAGCTTACATAATTAATTATAAAACATAGTATGTAACTTACGTAATTAATTATTACATAATTAATTACATAACATAGCATGTAATTTACATAATTAATTACATAAAATAGCATGGAATGTGACAAATTTTCTACCATAACATAACCCAACATGCAATCATTTCCAATATAGCACCTTAGGTGATTTCCTATATTACAATCATACTACATATATGCATAAAAAATTTATTCTTTTCCTTTTTTTATTCTTCTTTTCTTCTTCTTTTTCATACATAAATTTCACATAACATACTAATGGAAATTTCCATCACAAAAGTGTCAACCTTTAAATCGACATAACATTTTCCTTTTTTTTCATTTCAACATAGAAATTCAATATTAACATCATGATGCATATTAATAACCATATCATCACATCTATTTTTATAAATAAACAACATAATATCAGAAATATTTTTATATCAAAAACAATAAGGGAACATAGGTGAAAATATGTCATATCAAATCATAACCAAATTACGCAAAATTTCTTAACTATTGCAACATTCCAATGACATATCAATTGATATCCATTTACTTGACATAAGATTATAAATCATGAGTGAATAGCCCAACTTTCGAGGCTAGGAAAATTTATGACATAAAGCTATGAATTTGAGTCTCGAATTCCAAAGCAAATCAAAGCGGACTTGAATTGATGCAATACAAAAGATATATGGATATATATTTCATTTTTTTTATATAAGGCGAGAAGAGAGGGGTTAAGAGGCTCGGCCTAGGGTTGAAAGGAAGGGTTTGGATGCGGCTAAGGTGGGCTAAGGTGGAAGAGATGGTTTGGTTATGCAAGAGGAGAAGATGTGGTGATTTGGATGGGATTTGGTGGAGATAGGGCATGGCTATAGGCCAGGAAAGAGGTGATGATTTTAGCCTTGCTTGGAGGAAATGGTGACCGAGATAAATGGGAGGGAAAGATGGGTTGGACGGTGGAGGAGAGGCGGCAATAGAAGAGGAGGTGGAAAGAATTCGAAAGAGAAAAGGAAGGAGCTTTGATTTTGAGAAATTTGTGTTTTTGGATATAGAACTCTCTATAAATTTGGAGAGGAAGAAGGGAGTGTGATGAGAAAGTTTTCTCAAGATAAAATTATGTACGTACAAGTTAGTCAGAATGAAACAAATGGTCATAGGCATAGGAATAGACAAAAATCTTATGGTATGGTTAGAGTCTCTTGGTTAACCAAGGCCCATTAAGATTAAACCAAACCCATTAGGACTTAGCCATTCACAACTAAACACTACATATTTATGTCATTTTTTCACATAAATTCAAATACTTAGAGCAATAGATATTTCATTTTGACGAAACAAAAAGTGGAGAAAAATTAAAATTCAGTCTCTTGAATAAAAATTTAAAATTCAATTTCAAAATTTTCAACCAAAGGTCAAATTTTGACTACGTTTGACCAAAATTCAAAAATTTTAGAAATTTTTTTATTTCATTCAATTTGAAAAATATATTACTCAATATTCCAAAATGTGTTCTTAAATTTTAACCTTTAAATTTTATTTAAATTCAAATAATAATATATTTTAAAATTGACTAAATTGAACCTTTATTTTATTAACATTGGTTTATCTTCATCCGAATGTTCATTTTATTCAATTCAACATGTGTTGCTTATTCTTGGCTGAATCAATTACCATCTGTTACTCTTTACCTTAACTAAAATATTTATTTCCAATTTATTCAACGTTAAATTTTCAATTGAATGTTGGTTACACACTAATCGTTTTATTTTCATTAAATAATTCAAACAAAGTTTTATCCTTTTATTTCCATTTACACGTTCTTTATATTACATCAAATTTCTCTTTCAATTAAAACATGTGTTTCTCTTTTATTTCCTCAACTTCCTCTTTTATTTTAATTCAAACATATGTTCTATTATTATGTTCATTAATTACAATTAATGTTCTCTTTCCTTTTATTTGAAAGATTTGAATTACATTTAATTCAGTTGATTACAAAATAAATTTCATAGTGGGTTAATCAATGGGATGAGGACTAAATCAATTGTTATAAATTAGTAGTTAATATCTATTAATTTATTGTTTACACAAGAAGTCTAAATCTACTTACCAAATAATTGATTTCTTCTTGTATGCTAACATATTTATAATATTGTTTATCCCATTTTTTAGTAACATTTATTGTTATAGTTGATTGAAATAGCATTAATACAGTTATCAATTACATTCAATCAATATTATTAAATTATATTCTAATATGCGTTACCACCTTCCATTTCAATGAAGATTAGTTGTTTTAGAATTTTATCTAAGATTATGTTTTATATTCTAACAAATTTATTATTATTATTTTATAGTAATAATGAAAAATTCTTTATTTCCAACCATATTCTCTACAACATTTATAATTAATATTTTTAAAATTTGTTTGAATTTACAAGTTGTTACAACATAAAACCTTAGACATCCTCTTTCAAAACCATTAAAACATACCTTTTGAAATAATTAAAACAAATCTTAAACATTGGGTCCAAGTAAGAATTTGTGGAAATATAGCTTTGAAACCATATACAAGTATTACTTTCGAAACCATAGTTATAAAAACATAACAAAACAAAAGGTGTAGAAGAGAACACATTCGAAAGATACACTTTCAAAAGCCCTATGGTGACGGCAGCATACTTCCGCATGTATACTTAAGTATAAGTAAGCGGCTTCAACCATATCGAAAGGTATGAGACCGGCACCCCACTTTCGCATGTACAAATTAAAAAAAAAGCAGTTTTTAACTGGTTCGAAAGGTATGCATGCGGCAGCTAGGTATCGAATGGGTTCAAAAGCGGCAACTCTTTCAAAAGCTCCGTTTTAAAACAAGGCAAATTAATTGATTCGAAAGCATATAATCAACCCCTTTGAAAGCATCTTTTATAAACAAAGGTAAGTAAATGCCTCCATTCCCTTCGAAGGCATACCTTCGACACAGGCCTTCCCTCCTTTCTCCAATACATTACATATCAATTACTTGATATCAGGTGCATTGGTTTCATCCTTAAAATTAAGATAAGGTACTCAAAACAATCAAACATAAAAGTAAAACATACCATGAAAAAAGTCAGGATAAGTGTCTATAATCCTGCCATCGGTTTCTCACGTACAGTCTCTCATTGTCACTCCATTGGAATTTGACTAATCCAACTGTCTTGTTCCTTAGTCTCTTCTCATCTCTCGCAGCTATACGAACTAATTTTCTAACTATAGTCATATCCAGTTCCAATACTAGATCATCTAACACAGTCAGTGTAATAGTAGTCTCTAGATCTCGAATACACTTCCTTAGATGAGAAATATGAAAAACATTGTGGATTCCTGCCAAACTACTTGGTAATTCTACTCCATACGTGATTTTTTCGATCCTTTGGTCCAATGAACCTTGGTGCCAATTTTTCTGATTTTTCAAATCTGATTAAACCTTTCATCGATGACACCTTGATGAAGACATGATCTCCAACTATGAACTGTAAATCTTTTCATCTTTTATTGGCATAACTTTTTTGCCTAGACCGAGCTTCCTTCATCCAAGCCTAAATTAACTCAATCTTCTTTGCAACTTCTCTAACCAAATCCAGACCAAGAAGTAACTTATCCCTTTCTCTAACCAACAAACGTGAGATTTGCATAGTCTTTCATACAAAGCTTCAAATAGTGTCATCCCTATGCTAGCCTAATAATTGTTGTTATATGAAAACTCAGCTAAGTGTAAATGGACTTCCCATGATCCTCTTAAATCTAGCTCACAAGCTCATAACAAATCCTCTAAGACTTTGTCAAATCTCTCCGTTTGCCCATCTGTTTTGCTGGTGCTAAGCGGTACTTATATTGAGCTTGGTACCTAAAGTCTCCAGTAGACTCTTCCAGAACTCGCTAGTAAATAAGGAATCTCCATCACTTACTATACTAATAGGAAGTCCATGCAGTCAAACTGTATTCCTCATGCATAACATAGCTAAATCTAGTGTAGTCCTGGTCGACTTAATGGGTATAATGTGTGCACTCTTAGTCAATCGGTCCACTATAACCCATACACCCTCATTTTCTCTATTTGACCATGGCAACCCATCTATAAAATCCATTGAGATAGAATCCCATTTCCAGACTAGAACATCTAAAGGCTGAAGTAACCCACTCAGTTTCTGATATTTGGCTTTTACCTATTAACAGTTTAAACACTGCCGCACCGACAAACCTAAGTCTCTCTTCATACCTTCTCGAAAGAAACTCCTTTTGATATCCTAATGCATCTTAGTTCCTCCTGGATGAATAGTGAACTTCGAACAATGGCATTCTCAAAGAACTTCCTTTCTAATGTTTCCCACAATAGGAACACATAGTCTTCCTTTCTTCCTCAACAACCCGTTCTGGTCAAGGCTAAAATCTTACAAGTCATCACTCTCTGTTCCATTCCTTAATTTTGTGATCCATTCAGCTAATAATGGATCCTCCCCTTATTTAGAAGTAATCCTTTTGATCATTACCGATCGAACTTCTAAACACGACAACATAGCATTTTCTTGACTAGAACTACTCTTCGATCTCCATCGTACTCTGCATGTAGTCAATGCTTCTAAATCTTTCCACTCATCTATCATTACCAATATTACATTCTAATATTTTTTGCTAAGTGCATCTGCAACCTTATTCCCTTTTCCTGGTGTGTACTCAATACCAAAGTCGTAAGCGGCTAAGAACTCTAACCACCTTTATTGTCTCATATTCAACTCCTTTCTAAAAGAATAAACATCTCGGTGACTTATGATCCATATACAACTCGAATCATTCTTCCAAAAGGTAATGTCTCCACACCTTCAATGCGAAAATTACTGTAGCTAATTCCAAATCATGAGTTGGACATCAAACTTCATGCGGCCTGAACAATCGAGAAGCATAGGCAATCACTTTATCTCTTTGCATTAATACAACCCCTAACCATGCTCCATATGCATCTGTATACACCACCAAGTCCTGATTCCCCTCGGGAATAACTAACACTGGTGCATTAGTTAATAAATGTTTCAATTTCTAGAATGCCTCCTCAAACTTATCAGTCCAGACAAACTTCACATCTTTCTGAGTCAGCTTAGTCATCGGAGCAGCTATTCGCGGAAAATCCTTAATGAATCTCTGATAATAATCATCTAATCCAAGGAAACTCTCTATCTCAGTCATTGTCTCGGGTCTCTTCCAACTATTCACTGCCTTGATCTTAGTTGGATCCACCGACAATCCTTTCTCTAAGGGCACATAACCAAGAAACTTTACTTCCTTCTTCTAGAAACGACATCTCAAATTTTTTGCTTTCAGTTGATGCCGCCTCAGCGTCTCAAGCACTACTCTAAGATGAACTATATACCCTGTTTCATCTTAGAGTATATCAAAATGTTGTCTATGAATACTAACACGAATCTATCCAAATGTTCTTGAAATATTTTATTCATCAAGTCCAGAAGAATGCCGGCGTGTTATTAATCCAAATGACAACACTAACCATTCGTACGATACATATCTGGCCCTAAACGCCGTCAAATGAATATTATCCTCTGCTACTCTAAGCTGATGGAACCCTGTTGCCAAATCCAACTGAGAAAATACTTTGGCTCCACTCAACTAATCGAACAAATCGTCAATCCTTGGTAACAGATATCGTTTCTTTATTGTCTTCTCATTCAGCTTACGATAATCGATACACAACCTCAACGATCCATCCGGTTTTTTAATAAACACTACGACTACTCTTCAAGGTGAACTACTTGGTTTGATAAAATTCTTACCTTCTAGATCCACAAAATGCACCTTTAACTCTTTTATCTTGGTAGGTATCATTCTACTTGGTGTTCTATTCACAGGTTCTGCTGCTGGTATTAAATCTATTCGAAACTCAATGGCTAGTTTCGGCGATAGTCCTACCACGGGCTCAAAGACATCTACGAATTCTCTAAAAATGAAAACTTGATTCAACTTGTCTTCTGTCTCCATAACACCCAATAAAGCATTAACCTCAAATTAGGGTTTTCTATGGAATATATAATCCGGTCACTATAACTAGGGTGTCCAAGTGATATTTTCCTATCATAGAAAAAATACCTAGCATCGTACTTACTTAACCAATACATACCCACAATAATTTTGAACCCTGCGAAATCAAATAGATGCAAACTGCAAGCAAATATATGACCTAACAATTCACTCAAACTCTAAGTGGTTACATCTCATCTTAAGCCCTTAAAGAAGTAACTAGGTATGAGGGTTCTAGGTTAAGCTTATCTACTAAACAATGAGATATAAAAGAATGTGATGCACCAATATCAAATAGAACCCTAATTGACATACCATGAATCAAAAGTGTACCTCCCAACACAGCTTTTTCTTTCTCCTTTGCTGTTGGTCGTAAGGTAGTTGGTTCCAATGCAAACAATTTATCCTTTCCATCCTTGGCTGGTTCAATACAATGTTCTTATAATGTCCAATTTGATCATAGTTGAAGCATTTTATATTCTTCTTCCCGATCACTTTCTTTCTATCTCCTGAGGGAAATTCGTTAGCGAAATGCCCTTTCTTATCACACTTATAGCATATAACTTCTGTCTTTCCTTCCTTGGCAACTCCACTCTTATAAGCTCCCTTCTTGTGGAAAAACTCTCTCTTTTGGTTCTGTCCACCTTGAGTTTCCACTGCTTTGTTACCATTAAAGAAAGCGGGCACCTTCTCATTCCTCAAAGCCATCTCAACAACTACACACAGATCCCTAACATATAGTAAAGTTGCTTTACTAAGCTTAGGTCTCAATCTACGGATGAACTTCTCATTCCTTTTGATAAGCATATCAACCGTAGCATATCCGTATCTCGATAGCTCCTCAAATCTGGTAGCAACTCCATCATTGCTATGCCTCCCTGCACTAACTCAACAAACTTCTTGAGCAGAGTTGACTTAGCGATCTCCGGCATGAATCTTTCCTCAAACCTCCTTCTGAATTCTACTCTAGTCATGGTCTCTTCATTTACTCCGACAGCAACACTGTTCCACTAGTATAGTGCAGCTCCTTGCAACTGTCTGGATGACAATCTCCTTTTCTGCTCATCGTTAAATCTCAAATCAAAAAAATCCTCTCGCAATGAAGCAACTAATTCTCCACTTCAATTGCATCCTTAATGCGATAAACGACTTTCCTCCAAGCCTAGCATAGTCTCTGCTTAGTACTACATAGTTATTGACCATCGAAGCTTCTTGATTTCCTCTTTCAACGTTTCCTCCAGCTAATCCCGTAGCAGCTCCCGCTTGCATCATGTTGACGAAGAACCGATAAATAGCTCCCATATCAACTTGATGGTGAACTACCACCCACATTAGCAGCTAGTGCCTAACCTGGATTCCTTCTAGTGTTTGATCGGGCATTTCCATTGGTTATGGTGATTCCTCCACCAATGTTGACTCTTCCATTCCTAGCACTCTTCATTTGAACCTCTGTAAGATACAGAAGAATAGCCGAAGAGAGATGGGAAAATAGAGTTAAAGTGCATACTTACATATAGAAAATACACGTTACTATAGTGTTATCCCATACCCCAACCTTTTCTCTAATTCCTTAGGATTATGTTTTCAAAATCATTCTAAGTTTAAAATTTCTTTTAAGTTTTCATAAACCTATGCTCTAATACCAAGTTGCAACATCCTCTACTTTGAGGCCTGAAGATAAGCGCTACAAATGCTGCAGTCATCTATAGTATTAACTTCCAGTGATAAAATACGGTAATGTTAATGGTATATATAATATTAGAAGCACATGAATATGAAATAAATTAACACAGATTTCAAAAACTGTTTTTCTAAGCATTTGAAATTAATATTTCATGTTCAATTACATATTCCCAAAATGATTCCTATGTTTTGATCAAATATAATTATTACAAATTATGCCAAGAGCGACATATGAAGATGCCCACTTGGATGATTAGAGTTCTAGATAGGCATATCAGTCATAAATACATCACAGCTGAGATAATACTAAATAGCTCCTACATAACTAGTTTTGCACCTGCATGTCTTTGGAAGCTTATTCGTCCAATCTAATAAACCTGAATAGTCCTTAACTCTCGATCTACTCAAATTCAATTTTGAGCACCCGAGAGTTTAAGAGGAAAACATAAACTTCGATTCATACATAAAGCCTGGTGTGAATAATCTTATTACATTTCGATTTAATGATATTAAGTGAGACTACTCTGCTTAATGGAATGGGTTTCCCCTTATTGATATTCTTTTAAAAGCGTATCATTTGTAAATCAAAATCCTATAATCAAACTGATTATAACAATAATAACAATAACATACATATGAATTAGGTAATCAATGGACCATCTATCTGACATTATAGTTTTATCTGGCTAACTATTAACCACTGGCTGACTCGGGCCTACCAGATATAATAAATATTCTAACTTCTTTTAGATACAATACTGGACGATCTGTTCTTAATCTACTTCTCCAACGGTCAACTGATCCTAATGGTTTTATGGGCTTACCAATAACCTACCTCTACTCTGTGTTTCCTTTCTTTGTTTAACATCATTTTAGCCTTACCTGTGATAAAGCACCACACACTGGAATTTTAGACTTATATTAGCTAGGGGCACTTAGCTAAAGTATAAGGTGCGACCCTATACTAGTTCCATTCGATAATCTAATATCCAAGCCATTCTTTTATTAAACATCTGGGCTGACCACCCAATTGAAATTTCATTTCCTTGAAAACAATCTTTACAAATGATTTACCCTTGAGATCATATCTTTAAAAAAAAGAAATTATACCCTTTGCTTGCTCAAAATACTTATGCCATGATACATGCTTTACATAAAACAACGTTGATGAAAATATAAATCCATAGGGTTATCTATCCCTTCAAAATAAGTTAAAGCCCTTTTTTAATTTAGAAAATGTTAGGCTATAAAGCCAAAACCTTCCTTTCGAAACCATTGCTTAAGACCTCAAACAATGCATTTCGAACTCATTACTTAAAACCTTAGACATCCTCTTTCGAAACCATTAAACATACCTTTCGAAATACTTAAAACAAACATTTCGAAAGCATTGGGTCTAAGTAAGAATTTGGGAAATATAGCTTCGAAACCATATAAAAGTATTACATTCAAAATCATAGTTTTAAAAACATGACAAAACACAAAGTGTAAAAGAGAACACATTCGAAAGCTACTCTTTCGAAAGACCAATAGTGACGGCAACATACTTCTGCATGTATACTTGAGTTTAAGTATGCGGCTTCAACCATGTCGAAAGGTATGGGAGCGGCACCCCCTTTTGCATGTATAAATTTAAAAGAAAAGCGGCCTTTAACCGGTTCGAAATGTATGAATACGGCAGCTAGATATCGAATAAGTTCAAAAGCGGCAACTCTTTCAAAAGCTCCTTTTTAAAACAAAGGCAAGTTGATTGATTTGAATGCTTAAAATCAATCCATTCGAAAATATCTTTTATAAACAAAGGTAAGTAAATGGCTCCAATCCCTTCGAAAGCATACCTTAGACACGGTCCTTTCCACCTTTCTCCAATACACTACTTATCAATTAATTGATACCATGTGCATTGGTTTTGAATGAGTGCGGAAGGCCTACCGAGCATGGTGATAAAAGCTAACAATGGAAGTGGCGAAGTTGTCATTCAAAACAAAAATGGTTTTATGCCTTTCAAAGTAATTCATTTTCACCTAACTTGCATAATTTGTCAAAATATGATTGGTTGCCAATTCTTTATCAAAATTCTTTTCTAATAAGGCTACTAAATTCAAAATTAACAATTTGAAACATTTAACAAATAAGCCCTTCCCTTTAACAAAACGAATAACACAATTAAGACCTCTAACTTAAATAATTTATTAATCATAGTAAAATACTTGAAAAAATTTCCAAAAATCGCAATAATTCACTTTGAATATGTTTTCTTACATATATAAATTTCCAACCCAAAAACACTATTTAATTGCCTTAAATAATTTAAATCCAAAATTCTCTATTTTCTCTCTTAGAAAATCCATAATAAATCCATAATTATTTGGAAATTTATGAAACTTGAAACCCGCTTCTAAAATAATGTTTTTGACCATATATCAAAAAGCAAATAATATAGATGTCATCTAATAGGTTTTCCAATCTAAACTTATCATAAAACTATATGAAATAATATAAATCACCAACAAGCATATATCTATTCAAACAAACACAATATGACATGTGACTTAAAAAAATAATTCGGATCTAACTTGAAACTTAAATCAATATCAAAAGTGAGATGCAAGTTAATTATTCACCATAGCTTCGTATTAAGAAGGTTGAGATTTGCCCTTAGATAGATTTGTTTAAGCACTCTACTTGAATCCTAGCTTTTCTTCTCCTTGAATCCCCTTAATGGTGGCTAATCGAACTCAATAGGGTTTTAGTTTTGTTTGTGAATGTTAAAATGAATAAGGAATGAAGGATAGAAGGGCTTATGGTATAAGAACAAAGGCTATTCCTATTTTACCTTTACCATATTCCTCCTGCTTACTTATTTTTATTCTCTCTTGTTAATACATTCATTAAGGCACGACTCCTTCAAAATTAACAAATCTCAATCCATTAACTATCTATATTATTTCATTTAATTTATCTAATTAAATGTTCTAAATAATGTTAGTAAAAATTAGGGTCATTAAAAAAACCAAGTTTTTAATATGAAGTAGATATGAATCACTACCTAGATATGATGGGGTAAATGTTTTAAGATATGAATAAAATCGCCACATATGCTTGTAGGGCAGTAATAAAATAGAATGCTTGTTATCCCGCCTTTTGGCAAGGCCGAGATACCAAGGAACTGACTGGAAAATAAGGGTCACACGTCCTCAATTTTGAATGATTGTTGGTTTACTACAAAAACCGATGGATTTTGCCCAAGTCCGGATTGGGCTACAGGTGATACGGCATGTCAAGCAAAGCCGTGGAAACCAACGTTCCAAATTTCGAGGCAATCCGAGTTCGTATGCTCGAGTTATCACTAATGGAAATTGGAGGAAATCCACGTTGTTCGAATCCATAAAGCAAGGCCTTGCTTCGAATCCATCCTCCCAGAGCCTTGCCTCGAATCCATCCTCCCAGAGCCTTGCCTCGAATCCATGAAAAGTTCCTTTTCTTCGACTCCATCGGGCAAGCCCTCACTTTGAATCCATCCAAAGCCTTCCCTAGTTCGAATCCATCAGAGTATTCCTATCTTCGAGTCCGTCAAGCTGGAACCCTTCGAATCCATGCAGTTGTAGGGACTTCGACTCCATTTGATAACTGTCTTCGAATCCACCCTATTAAGACAAATTCGAATCGATCAATGGTGACTTGCCCTAATCGATTCGAACGAGCATTGGTTCAATTAATTCGAAGGAGGCACGTCTTCGAATCGATAACCTCGAATCCACCAAGTCCACACAGCTAAAACCTAGGGATATGACCCAGAAAACTCAAAGAAAAAGGAGGATTGATCCGAAGCGTACGCACCACGTCATCACTTTCATATGCAGAAGCATGGATTCGACCCTATGGATTCGAACCATACCGATTCGAACGGGTCCATGGGGCGAAAAAACTTCAACTTGAATCGATCATAACTCGAGGTCTACAAATCCAAATGCTATGAAATTTTCACAGGAGCTTGCATATACGTAGAAGAATGTCCATGCCAAGTTTCATCACGATTGGACACTTTTTTGATCGATTCGAACCAAGGGTCAAATCGATTCCAAAGTGGGCCCGGATCTCCAGAATTCGGCCATGTGGGCCCCCTCACGTGCCAGAAGCGTTCTCCCTTGATTTTAGGCGAAATATCATCCTCCTACAACTATAAATAGAGCCCCTGGTCATTCAGAAAGAGGATCGAAGAATTTTAGAGATAAAGCACGCCCGGACGCTGCCAGAATTGCTTTAGAGCACCACCGCTGCCTTTGATTTCGAATTTTGGCTTACTACTTGCTGTACTTTGACATAAAAAAGTTGTATTCTCCGAATATCAAGCAATAAAGTAACGAAACTTCATAGTGGACGTAGGCAATACGCCGAACCACTCTAAATCGTTGTCTCTCGTGCAATTTACTTCCTGTTATTTGGAGTTTTTGTTAGATAATCCACATTTTAATTTACTTTCTTCATTTATTATCTCTTCAAAAACTTTCGACGAGTGTTGTGCCCAATTTTGACACAAACACTTTGGTGCTTTCACTGAGAAAACCCAAATTTTCTCCTGCTCGTTGGATCTGTCATCGATACCGGATTGAATAAATCTAAGAGAGAGATCCAGATCATTAAATTCAAATTCCTTCCATTCTATTCAAATTTGCAAAAGTCTAAGGAAAGGAATTCAACTTTCAAGATGGTTAATACAAGAACCACCTCAAATGCTATCAATCAACAAGAGCAGGATCGACAGAATCCTGTGCCGCCACCTCCATCTAATCCGGATGCTACTGGGCACTCCGAACCGTCAGGTTCGTTTACCCGACAAGAGTTGCAGTTGCTACTCCAAGAGCTAACCCAGAGTCGGCAACAACTAGAAGAACAGCTACGCGCTAACGCTGAGCTAATCGACAAGCTGGATCGCCAGAAGCGAAAAAGGTCCAAGAGAAACCACGCTTCTCGCTCCTCCAGCGAGAGTTCTTCATCTTCTGGTTATCACAATCGATCACCACGACCCCGACTAGATGGGAGTCGCATGCCAGTCGTTGGAAATCAACCGGCATTGACCGTTGGACAACTGAGAGTTGGTCCATCAGCCAGTTTCCAAACCGGACCCTCCTCCCGAGGAGGTGCCGTTCCTCACCACACCGCAGAATACCGCACCACTAACATTGCAGCTGAACCAGGAGTCGACGCCCAAGATCAGTCAGACCTGGACCATCAACAACATGGACGTACTCTTGAATCATACGTCCCGGAAAACTATGAGCCACGAAGGCAAGACTTGGACCGTCGACAATATCCGGTCCAACCCCAAAGAATGGAACGTAATCATACTCCGGTGCAGGCCGCATAAAACGCGCAAATGCCGGATCTTTCAACTATGATACGTCAGATGATCCGTGAGATTCAGGGATTCACAAATGACGATTGGGGAGTTTCCCGAAGTCACACTCCTTTTACAGACGATATCCTTACTACCGAACCCCCACGGCGATTCAGAATGCCAACTTTACCCATGTATGAAGGAAACTCCGACCCCAACCAACATATTCTGAAATATGAATGGTCGATGACCGCTGCTAGAGCCGACGATGCAGTAAAGTGTCGTAGCTTCCCCATATCCTTGGGGGGCATCGCTACCATGTGGTTCACTCAATTGCCACCTCGATCCATCTCTTCATTCGACCAGTTAGCCACAAAATTCGTTGAGCAATTCCGCATGCACGTCGCTAGGCCGAAAGATGTCAACACTCTGTCTAGTGTCACTCAAGCTCCTGGAGAAACACTCAAACACTACTTAGAGAGATTCCATACTGCATGTGCGGAGATCAGCAATCCAAACGATAGCTCCGTCCTTATGGCGCTGACTAAGGGGATCGACCCCGATTCTGAGTTTGGCAGCTGGTTAGCAGGAAAACCACATGCGTCGTTGGACCGTTTCCACGCCAATGCGGCTCAATTCCTGAGAATGGAGGACGCGAAACAGTTTAGGAAGCAAACTGATGTAGGACCGAGTACGAAAGGGATTCAAAGCAATGTTGCAATCAAACAGTCCGGTGAGAGCTCCGGAGAGGTTCAGTTGAACATTAAAAATAAACAAGCTCGGCGGAGAGAGAGCGTGAATCAAATTAAAAAACGAGATCAAAATCGTGGCCCGCAGCGCAAGAATCCAATGTTTGACAGTTACACTCCTCTGAATACATCACTAGAGGACCTATATTTACAAACCCGTGATACAATTCAGTATCAAAAACCTGCACCAAGACCGTCGTCAGAAAAGCAAATCCAGACGGGAAAGTTTAGCCGGTACCATGAAAGCTATGGGCACAATACAAACGAGTGTCGTCACTTACAAGATCTCGTTGAAAAATTGATCAGAGAAAAGAAGTTGGAACAGTTTGTTCAGACGCCGCAGCCGGGAGAAGCGGGCCCATCAAATCGAAGTAATGAATCCAATCATCTGATACAGGAAGACTCCACCCCCACCGGCTGGAGGTTAGTAGTAAATGCTGTTGGAAGTATCCCTCATCCAACAAAGCGAAGTTGGGATTAGATGAAGTCGTATGCCAGTCCTACTAGGCATGCGGATACTGCATGCTATAGACATTTGAAAGATAGAGTTCCGATCAAACGACAGAAAGCAATGACTGACGACATCGTATTTCAGTGTGGTGATGATGACAGAATCATAGTCCCGACTACCGATCCATTATTCATATCAGCTCAGGTAGGCCATGTGTGGATGAAAAGGATTCTGGTTGACAGCGGAAGTTCTGTGAACATAATATTTAAGCAAGCCTACGACCAAATGAATCTGAATGCCAAAGACTTGAGACCATGCCAATCCAGTATTCTCGGCTTTGACGGGAGCGCGGCCATGCCCGTTGGAGAACTAGAAATACCGATGGAGTTGGGAACAGGACAATGCTGCAGAATCCGGACGTTGCGATTCGTGGTGATGGACATAGATTCACCGTACAATGCTTTCTTGGGCCGACCAGCCCTTACTGAATTCAGGGCTATTATCGCCCCATGGTGCCTAACCTTAAAATTCCCCACTGACAAAGGAGTTGGTGTTGTTATGGGAGACCATGCCGACTTAAGGACCATCATACTCCGAAAGCGAGTTTCCCGGTCGAACGATGTCAATGACCAACCCCAAGCCTCTAAAATTGGTGATTTCGTCTGCGGAAGAGTACACTCAGCACCATCGCACGTGAAACCAACGTGGGAAGGACCATGTGTGATTGAACAAAAATTCGGGGATGACCTGTTCTTGCTATCAACATTGGGCGGTCCTATTTTGCCAAGAGCCTGGAGAAGCAAGGACCTTCGTCATTGCTACACATGACAGGCTTTATTTGATCTATGAATGCTTTGCGGTTTCCTTTACATTCTGAAATTTGAATTTGTAATAAGGCATTGACTTTGCCATATTTTCTTATTTCAGCAATAAAATACTACCTCTTCAAGCTTGAGCTGTGATTCACTGAATACAACATTCAACAATCACGACACACGAAGAGCTAAGTTCCATCAAATAATGGAATTTATTCAAATAGCGAGTGACTGTGATACGACCGGCCACTCACTAAGTGAAACCCCAGCTCGGGGGCAATTCAACACATCAAAGGCTGAACTGGACCAACACACGACAGTCCATTTAATAACTCGTTCACAGAGTGCGAACGGACTCCAACTTCCCAGAGCGTGAATTGGAGTATAAACATTCAATAACTCGTTCCCAGAGTGCGAACGGACTCCAACTTCCCAGAGCGCGAATTGGAGGATAAACATCATACAAATCGTTCCACCAGTGCGAACGGACTCCAAATTCCCAGAGTGTGAATTGGAGTATAAACATTCAGCAATTCGTCCCGAAGTGCGAACGGACTCCAAATTCCCAGAGTATGAATTGGAGTATAAACATTCAACAATTCGTTCCCAGAGTGCGAACGAACTCCAACTTCCCAGAGCATGAATTGGAGGATAAACATCATACAAATCGTTCCCACAGCGCGAACGGACTCCAACTTCCCAGAGCGTGAATTGGAGAATAAACATCATACAAATCGTTCCCACAGTGTGAACGGACTCCAAATTCCCAGAGTGTGAATTGGAGTATAAACATTCAACAATTCGTTCCCAGAGTGCGAACGGACTCCAAATTCCCAGAGTGTGAATTGGAGTATAAACATTCAGCAATTCGTTCCCGGAGTGCGGACGGACTCCGAATTCCCAGAGTGTGAATTGGAGTATAAACATTAAACAACTCGTTCCCAGAGCGTGAACAAAGTATAAACATCAATTCCAGGTTCCCGGAGCGCGAACTGTGTTACAAATATCGATAACTCTCAAGTTCCCGGAATGCGAACCGGATTATCGATCTCAAATTATCCTAAGTCTCCAGAATGTGGACATGTGCTTAAGATTCGCAGAAAATGCGATCAACCACCAAAATACAATTGTTCCCCGAGACTAGGGGCAGAAAAGCTAAGAGTTAGTCACTAACCAAAGTGATACTATATCCGGAGTTCAACTCGTTCATCAAATCATGACACAAAATTATATTTCCATACTTGGCATATATATATATAAAAACATTGCAAAACACTTAAGTAAAAGAAAAGAGCAACTTCCCATTCAATCAACTAGCAAAAACAAGTTTGATTACATGGCAAGTCAAAAAAGTTTCAATTAAGTGAAGGCCGAATCCACATATATACACGGCTCTAGAAGAACAAAAGAAAAGGTAAAAGAATTGCTATTTCACAACCACATGATAAAACAAGAAGCTCACTCCTTCTTCTTCCAGGGTTTCTTCTTTGGAGTCGAGCCGCTGGACCCGCTACCCGGCTTCCTACGGGATTTCTTGTCTTTCTTTGGAACATCCTCCGGATCTGGCATAATATCAACATCTTCCTCAGAGCTGGAAGGGATAGAGATCCTCTTGTGAGGGCGAACCGAAGGCATGGGGGCGGTAACAGGTGTTTGTTCAGCAACACTCGAGACAGTTACCGTGCCACCGGGAGAGATCACCATTAAAGAAGATAAGCTCGAAGGAGCAGTGTCGCTACCAGGACCGCCACCATTTCGGCGCTTATCTCAGCTAAAATCTCTTCTTCTCGAGTCAACTGAGCTGCACTGGATACGCTGGTGGTTGTTACGACAGAACTGAAGACTGAAGCAGCTCCACTCGTCGCGAATGAAGGATCAGGAATAAGGTCAAGAGAGTGGCCAAGTAGCTCTTCAATCATTTGAACATCGAATGACATCAAGCTCCCCTCTCCCATCTCACCGGCCATGGCAACAGTTGAGATCGCCTCGGCGACAATAACTCCGCGCGTAGGATATAGAACCGGAGGAACTGAGGGCACGGATGCGACACTCTCAATCACTGAACAAAGGAGAACAAAAGTAATCAGTCGGGAAAATTCTCTCGGAAATCGATACTTTAAGACATGAGGGAAATAATCAAAGTACCTTCTTTGCCTTGCCTTGGAACTTGAACAGGCTCGGAAACAGCAATCTTGCCAGAGGACAACTCCGGTTGGTCCGGGTTATAAGCAGGGATAGCTTGTGAATCAGCCGCGGCGGTAGCTTCGGATGAAGTAGGGATAGGGACTTCGATGTTCTCGCTATGATGCGCGACACCCGAACCTTCACCAATGTCCGCTTGATGAATGCCAAGTCTTTCTTTCTCAACAGAAATTATCGCCTCGTGAAGAGTTTTTCTCTCATCCTCGCTAAGCAAACGTGAGCTCAAACTCATCTAACACTTCATCCTGGCAAGACATCCTTTTATTCTCCAATAATTTCTTCCAGGCATTGTAGAGAGGCATCGAGTAATCTCCTAGCCAAGAGAGATTCCTATGTTCTAACACATTGGCATTATATGTGTCCAAGAGTTCATCAAATTCGGTTTCCATCTTGAACCTCTCTGCCTGGATTCTCTCCTCCACCTCCGTTTCAACCTTCTTAACCCTTGCAACTGCCGCATCATGCTCAGCTCGGAGAGACACAGCTTGCTCACACGCTTCTTGCACGGCCGTATTAGCATCATCTTTTTTTTTGTTCATATCAGCAAACTTAGCCTTTAATTCCTCTAGTTCTTTGACTGACGCATCCCGCTCGGCTTCAACATTTTTGTATCGATGGCCCAAATCTTCAACCAAAGTGCAATGTGCCTGTTGCATCTTCGCCATCTCAATTAATGTCTCATCAACCTTTTTTAACGACTCGGTTTCGGCCTTACGGGAAGATTCCGCCTCAGATTGGAGTATGTCAACAATGCGATTCTTCTGAGCCAAGTCGGCTTCCAGTTTCTCGATAATTTTGGCACGGTCGAAGGCTGCTTTTGAAGCTTTAACAGCCGCTTTATACCATTCTTTGTACTGAGCATAGAAATCGCGGGTGTAGCTAAGTGCCGTGGTCACGGCGTCTTCGGGGATTCTTTTAAGATTGGGAGGAAAGATACAAGCGTCGAAGCAAATCTCCGGAAATTCTCTCTTCAATTGAGCAAGTCTGATGGCCCCTTCACCAGATGGTTCAATAGGGGCCTCCTCTGCAGCCGTAGTCGTAACAACCTTAGTTCTAGAACGGTGTGGCTCGAGCCTCCGAATCTGCGAAGACGGTTGATGTCGTAGAGGCTCAGACACCTGAATATGGCTTCGGGGTGGCGGAGGAGAACGAGAGGAGGAGCGGTGTCTCCGATCTCTATTCGATCGCTCCTGACTGGAATAACTGCGATGATATCCCTGGCATAATATTCCTGGCCATTATGCCTCCGTTCACGATCGCGATCAGAGTCTCCACATCGAGATTCGTAATAAGACGAAGGGTGATGTACTCGTCGGAGTTTGTCCAATGTAGAGTGACGGCCAGACATAGCACCTGAAAAAGGGAAACAATTCAGTTAAATACCAGGCGAAAGCAATACGATTTGTGCGGAAGTCGTGTAGTGTTATGAAAGTGTATGCAAATGTGCAAAACCCCCGACCAACCAGAAGTGTCGACTGCACTAACAATAAAGGCTCGTTTATTTCTAAAGCTTCTCAGAGTTCATCCAACCCGGACTCGTGGTGGAGAGATAAGTATTCCGGGATGGGAATGTCATCCAGTCCTATAAAAATGTTTCCTGATTGACAAAGAGCAGCGTCAGAGGTAGTAATTCCAGGGATCAAACGAGATACGACTACAGACTTCCGTCTCTTAAGTTTAGGGACAACAGCCTTGCCTTTCCGCTTTTCTTTTACTCGGGAAAGATCAGCCACAAACTCGGTATAAGTAGGCGTCCTCTCATCATCATTTGCTTCTCTTATCACAATGCCAGGTTTTCTTTTTACAACTTCCTTCTTCTTCCTCGAGGCCGGTTTTGCCAACCCTTCAACTGCAATACTCTGGCTCATCTCAATCAAACCCAGCGTCCTTAAGTTATCGTCGGTCAACAGCAAGTCGATGTGCCTTGAGTCGCTCGGGACCATTTGCAAGCTTTGAACGATGCCTCTATAATGCCCACCGGTAGGTCTCGAAATGATGGCTATAAGAGTAACAGAGTATTAGTGCAAGTATTAAGAGGGGCCATTCAAGGATGACTTATGATACTTACGTCTGGATAACCATCTCCTGGCAAACCCTTGGGGGCATCGAACAAAAAACCACTCATTCTTGAAATAGCTAAGCCTGGTCCAGGCCCCAGTCACAACCTGACATTTTCTAACGCTTCTAGAAAAGTGAAAGATGGGCTATCACCCCTACTCTTGAAATTAAATATATGCCTGATCTCGTTTGGCCTTGGCGGACGAAAAAGGCAGTCCATAAATATAACAAAGACGCTATTCAGCAATGCATGCCCGTTGGGATGGAGTTGTGAAGGAGCAATTCCTAAGTACGACAGCATCTCTCTGATGTATTGGTTAAAAGGAGGGAGAGATCCATTCGCGCAGGCATGGCGGTAAAAGGCAGTATATCCTTCAGGTGGGTTATGTGGTCTGTCATTGGCACTAGGTAATAAAACATCGTCCAGGGATATGCTATGTTTCAAACATATTCGGCCCAACAAAGACTCCGAGATACTGGACTGAACAGAATCGACAGGATCTTCAATAAATATGGCCTCCGGCAACTCATCCGGAGCCGGATCTATAACTTCAGGAGGGAATTCCGGAATCTCAAGTACTGGAGGAGGCGAGCTTTGTACTTCTTGTTGTTGGGAACTCGAAGATTCCATAATTAACTAACTCACCAGAAAGCGACGTTAAATACATAAAAAGCCCATGCATTCCGCCAGTATAAAGTGTATGAATATGTCGTGCAGTGCAAGTGCTATGCATAACTTAAGCAGATTTTACAAGTTGAAACAAGATGTCCGAACGACGAAACTTTGGAATTTGAGAATGAAAATGACCGTCATCGCTGACCGTCACTTCCACGCCACCCAGATGCTACTGACCGATTCAAGTACCATTATGTTATATTATTGGTTAAGTCACAGTTCCATCGACGAGCTTCAAAAAGGAGGTCAAGTCAAATTCGATTATGCAAGGCCGAAGCTCGCCGGAGTCAAGCATGTTAAAGTTCAATGAGTTCGTTAAAGTTCAAACTTGAAATTGGTCGTAGTTCAAATGTTGGAGCAAATCAGAAGAGTGGGAGTCCCAGAAGCAAGGACGTTCGAATCGATCGACTCGAATCGATACGAGTCGAATCGACGAACTTCGAATCGATCGACTCGAATAGATACGAGTCGAATCGACGAACTTCGAATCGATCGACTCGAATCGATACGAGTCGAATCGATGAACTTCGAATCGGTATTCCCCGACTCCGTGTAGTTCGACTCGATGAGACGTTGGGACAGAGAAGCAATTCGAATCCATGAGCTCTGCATAGCTTCGAATCGATCAATATTGAACACCTTCGAATCCATCAGAATATCGTTACTTCGAATCGATCGGCACGAGACCCTTCTTCTTTCACAACCATCGATTCGAAGCCTTGCACTCAAGATCGGTTCGAACTATTCATTCCTGGATCGATGTGAAGCAATGAAGGAAGATAGCGTCCATCAATATCTACGCTCCTCCAAGACAAAATTCTACGATCGATACGAATTGAATGGTTTCGTTCCTTAGATCCATCGAGTCGACCCATTCCAGATCTCACAACCCTTCATGATTTCAGAAGAAAGGATTGAATCGATGCTGGAAACTCCAGTTTTATCATTCCCTATGCTCGAATGGATCCCTTGGTTACCTGATTGGATTCGATTGCAAAAGAAGACTTGGTGGAATTTTATCGTTTCATGCAAAGACATGGTTGTTTCTAGCTCTGGAGGATCGATTCGAAGAAGCGGCGATGGTACTAGTAAAAAGTAAAAAGTGAAAGTGAGGCTTACCTCGCGTATTTATACGGGTTCGAGAAAACGCTTGAGGCTCTTCGTCTCCCGGTCATATTGACCTTCTACCACCGGTCACTCGCAATATCCTATCGATTCGAAAGATCGCTCAATCACCTATCGTGTTCGAATCCATCACACGGCTGAATCCACATATCACTTCGAATCCGTTGCCCTCGAAGCCATTACACATTCGAATCCATCCCTGCAGGATCGATGCGAGGCATTATCGATTCGAAGGAGCCATCGAAAAATGGTTGGATTGAAAATTGTATCGATTCGAAGCATGAAGACCATTGAACCATTGATTCGAAAGCTATCGCTTCGAACATACATGACTTCGAATCCATCAAAATCCACCGATGAGAACGGACAAATCGCTTCAATTTGAAAAAAATACTTGTCTGTCTTTTATATCGATTCAGGAGAGGATCGATACAAGAGGACGATTATAGACAATCATAAAAATAGTGTCTTAACTCGAATCTCAAGATCGGTTCAGGAGAGGACCGATGCAGAATTCGATAAACAAACCGAACTGACAACGACTTGCAATCACGCAACGTTAACCAAAGTCAAGGTGGTACATATATGCACATATGTCTGACTAATGTTTGATCTGTATTATTCACAGGGATCAAATGTCCAGTTCGTCATGATGTAGACGACGAACAGCCGATCGCGATCATACGACGATTGGCTACAGCAATAAAGAATACAACTCTCAGCAAAGCATGTTCTAATTGTCCAACGATAGACTGTAGCTTTTCAAAGCACGTCATGTTTACACAAGACGTACTTTGGGGGGCAAATGTTATCCCGCCTTTTGGCAAGGCCGAGATACCAAGGAACTGACTGGAAAATAAGGGTCACACGTCCTAAATTTTGAATGATTGTTGGTTTACTACAAAAACCGATAGATTTTGCCCAAGTCCGGATTGGGCTACAATTGATACGGCATGTCAAGCAAAGCGGGGAAACCAACGTTCCAAATTTCGAGGCAATCCGAGTTCGTATGCTCGAGTTATCACTAATGGAAATTGGAGGAAATCCACGTTGTTCGAATCCATAAAGCAAGGCCTTGCTTCGAATCCATCCTCCCAGAGCCTTGCCTCGAATCCATCCTCCCAGAGCCTTGCCTCAAATCCATGAAAAGTTCCTTTGCTTCGACTCCATCGGGCAAGCCCTCACTTCGAATCCAGCCAAAGCCTTCCCTAGTTCGAATCCATCAGAGTATTTCTATCTTCGAGTCCGTCAAGCTGGAACCCTTCGAATCCATGCAGTTGTAGGGACTTCGACTCCATCTGATAACTGTCTTCGAATCCACCCTGTTAAGACAAATTCGAATCGATCAATGGTGACTTGCCCTGATCGATTCGAACGAGCATTGGTTCAATTAATTCGAAGGAGGCACGTCTTCGAATCGATAACCTCGAATCCACCAAGTCCACACAGCTAAAACCTAGGGATATGACCCAGAAAACTTAGAGAAAAAGGAGGATTGACCAGAAGCGTATGCACCACGTCATCACTTTCATATGCAGAAGCATGGATTCGACCCTATGGATTCGAACCATACCGATTCGAACGGGTCCATGGGGCGAAAAAACTTCAACTTGAATCGATCATAACCCGAGGTCTACAAATCCAAATGCTATGAAATTTTCACAGGAGCTTGCATATATGTAGAAGAATGTCCATGCCAAGTTTCATCACGATTGGACACTTTTTTGATCGATTCGAACGAAGGGTCGAATCGATCCCAAAGTGGGCCCGGATCTCCAGAATTCGGCCATGTGGGCCCCCTCACGTGCCAGAAGCGTTCTCCCTTGATTTTAGGCGAAATATCAGCTCCTACAACTATAAATAGAGCCCCTGGTCATTTAGAAAGGGGATCGGAGAATTCTAGAGATAAAGCACGCCCGGACGCTGCCAGAATTGCTTTAGAGCACCACCGCTGCCTTTGATTTCGAATTTTGGCTTCCTAGTTGCTGTACTTTGACATAAAAAAGTTGTATTCCCCGAATATCAAGCAATAAAGTAACGAAACTTCATAGTGGACGTAGGCAATACGCCGAACCACTCTAAATCGTTGTCTCTCGTGCAATTTACTTCTTGTTATTTGGAGTTTTTGTTAGATAATCCACATTTTAATTTACTTTCTTCATTTATTATCTCTTCAAAAACTTCCGACGAGTATTGTGCCCAATTTTGACACAAACAATGCTCATAGGGTAGCAATAGGTAAACCCCATCGAATTTAAGGAATATTGGTATGACATAGGAATATTCTATTAGGAATATATGGAAGCTGTAGGAAGGACCCATAAAGGAATGGAGAATGGTGCCCATGGCATACTCGTATGAAGGATTAAAGACATATAGGAATTAAATACCAAAGTTTATAGATACTGTCAAGAGATTTTGATTGGGAGAAGATAGCTACATGATTGAAGAAGAAAATAATAAGATGGCACGACAACTAAAGAATGCTGATTGATTTAAGGTTATTGAAGGTAAGATAGGCTATAAGAGTTATTCCACCAAGTCAATTTCCCGATGAGTTATTCCAATTGTGCCTGGCTTATATTGCTTACCCACTTCAGTGTAGGAATGCACAATTTATCCCATAAGTGGATATAAATAATTGAAGTAACGGATGTACCGCATTTAATAGGAGCCAAGAAGGAGAGTTAAGGAAGGTGGATGATAGTTGAATGACATATTAGAAATGTCTACCTTACTTTAGTAAGGAGTGTTATGGCCATAACATCATTAACCCCTATTGACGATAAAGTTTTCTAACAATTTTCTTTTAGGGGTTTTAGGTTGTAATCGCTAGTTATCTCCCTTAAAATTTAAGAAAAGCATACGATATGGTATGAGATATATTCCTAAATGTGTTGATTTAAAGGATGGGATGAGACTGCTATATATATATTGAGAAACAGTGTAAATAAAGAAATCTCATAAGGACAATTAACCAGCGATTAAATGCAGGTAAGACCGGAAGTTTATAAAATAATTAATAAATCAAGTCGGCAACTAAAAATTAGAAATACTTGGATCCCAAAAGTTTAGAAGTTCATGAGGATAAATTTTAGCAAGTGGAGGAAAGGTAAAGATTGTTGCGGAATCACGGATTACTATCCTTATGCCTAAAAAGCTGAAATTTATAAATATGCTTGTAGGTAGTTTATTGTTTTAGAAAAGGTTCTCTAATCTAGGATTAACTGCAGAATACTAGGGTCAATCATATGAATTAACTCATTGACCAAATCCCGATTTCGTTAAGAAGTGGCCTGATTTGTTTTCCAGAATAAAGCGGCAAATGTTTAGAAAGAAATTTTGTGTTCAAAAGCTTTGAATTTTTTTGTTTAGATACTTTTAAAAAGTTAAGTTCGAAGTATTTGGAAATTATGAAACGATGGTGGTATATTTAGAAGTGACATGAAATATTATCAAAAGGGGATTTGGGAATTTAATAGTTATTTGATAAATAGTTTTGGAAGTAATATGAAAAGTCATGGAATGTTTTAGAAAACAAAACGCCGGATAAACTTTGTATAAAGGAAATTCAAGTAATGTGGAAAAGTTGGTGTAATTTTTAAAAAGTTGAGTTCAAATGTTTTTGGAAGATTTTGTTCTAAGTGCTAACAAACTGGTGTTTATATGCTTTTGGGAATTCAATTCTATTAACGTCAAAAATGGATCAACACCCAAGATTAAGTTGTATGGAACCCGGGAGACCTAGTTTAGCAGATAATAATATGAATTAAAGAAAAATAACAGGGAGACACAAGATTTTTATAGTGCCTGGGCAATTTCTGGTCTACGTCCACTTTATAGCAAGAGTAGCCACCTTGGTGACTATTGTGAGGGAGGAAGATGGAAAAGAGTAGTGGAATCCCAAATCCAGAGTAAAGAGAAAAGATCAGGGAGAAGATCCTTTTTGGGTTGTCCAATGCCACATAAGAGATCGCAGGGAAACCTAGTCAAAATAATAACTATATACCAAGTCATTTGACTAGTCCAACTCTTTTGCTCTACTTTTCTAACTTCAAGTTGATGTGTTCCATGCACTTCTCATCGATTTGAGTTGATTCTAGTGATCTTTCCACCATCACTTGAATTACCCTACGTTCTTTGTGTTTTTCTCATCAACCTTGGAGTTGATTATCCAAACTTTTGGAAAACTCTTGGTCATGAGTATAAAGAGTAGAAAATGAGTCGCATGAAGTTGGAGAATTTAAATGGGGAATCAAAATGACTCGGCACCGAGTCAACTCGGTACCTCGGTACCGAGTTATTTACTTAGCTCAATTCTTGGTGAAACTTTGGTTTTGACTCGGCTCCAATTTCTTTGAGATTTATTGAGTTGATTCATACCATCATCCTAAGTAGTTATAATCACATTAGAGCGAATCATGGAGATGAAAACCATGTCAGTGAATATCATGAGCTTCGGGTCGGAGTTGACCTGACCTGGTTGCTGACCCGAGTGGTTTGTGCGTTTGCTTTAGGCCTTGCTTGGAGTCGTCCAAAGGTTAGAGTGCTTAAAGTCTGACTTGAAGGTTTTATGAGTCCGATCCGATTTTTGCTCGATAATGATTGCCTGTAGTCCAACCTAAGAGTTTTGTGAGTCCGTCCCAAGTTCTACTCTGTAACGATTGCCAGGAGTCCGACCGAAGAGTTTTGTGAGTCCTGTTGAATATGCGAGTATATGATTTTTGTTTGATAATAATAAGCATATATATACATTTAAATGTATTTGTTGATGCACTATTTTATTTTTCACATAATTAAATAAATATTTACTGAATAAAATAAATAACACAATATTTAAATTCAAACAGATGTTTGATTTAAACAAATATTTTATTACAATTTTGAATAGTACAAATTTGAGCTCTCACTATATATATATATACACACACACACACACACACAAATTCAGTTACATTACAATTTCAATCGCATCACATTTTTCACTGTACAAACATTTTCACCTCACTACATTTCACTCATTCCCGCATATTTTATCTTCAACTCTATTCCATATTGAATCTAGCATCTGAATTATCTGCAAAGAAAACACTGATGTGGTAAAATTGATAAAGAAAATATTTTACAATATAAAATAAATGTGTATTTTTGAAAATATTATTTGCCTCATTTATTTGGGTTGTTTTTCATCATTTAAATTTGAGTTCATCATACACGAACAACTTGTGACGTGCACAGTGTATCACTGTACATGCCATAAGGCAGTGCACACCGACATACACTTGATAAAATTATAGGGAGAGGTGAGCACAAGGTCAAACCCAACCAAAAGTCGAGTTCAACTCAAGTGCAATACAAATAAAGTCACGACATGAGCACAAGGTCAAACCGAAGCTATAAGCTGGATTCAACTTAGGTGCAATACGAAAAACAAATCTAGATGAATGTGTACACTTGAAAAAATACACAACCAATCAAACTGTACCAGACCAGTAAATCCATAAAGACCAACAACAAGTGCACATCAACTCAAGGCAAGCAAAGCATAGATTTCAACTAGATTAATAAGCAAGGCAACTCAAACTCGACCAGTGAGAGAGACCAACTTAACATCAATATAACACGTTCAATGAACTGATCAGAGCAACCAGACTACAAAGAAACCCAAGGCCAAGACCAGATTCAAAGATGAAACTCAACCCAAACATGAAATCATGTACAACAAGATTATATGCAAGCAAAGCTACTACATGGTGAAGCAGATATCAAGTGAAGACCACACCAACTCGAATGTACATAAGCAAAACTTCAAGATGAACACACATGTATACATATATACATGCAAGCAATCAAGTAAAGGATCAAATACAATGAACCAGACCAACTCGAGCTAGTCCATACACTTAAAGACCGCACATCACAAGTAAAGACCTAACAATTAAACCAGAACTCCAACCAGATTCAAGAATAAAGTTCAAGATTCAATTAAAAACAGAGCAACCTAGACTAATTTCACACAACAAACACATGTGATCATGCAACTCGAGCTAGCATATCATATATACAATAAGCTCTAGATGGTACACAAGTGAATGGCAACAACATCAAAATTCAGTGGCGACCAAATTACTTCAAACTGCAACTCAGAAGGAGCGACAATGACCAGACTCAAAGCAACTCGTGGTCAGAGCAGTATAACATGGATATATACATGCGTGAACAAATATGCAAGTATACAAGTTAACATGACTCGAAGCAAGAAGGTCAAGTGCACTAAAATATACAGTGCAAAAGTGACAACCGACCAGTTTTTCAACATCAACTAATAATCAGAGAGTGATGAACTAATAGACTCAAAGCCATATGCAATGACCAGAGGCAATAGACAATGAAGTGCAGACCATGCATATATACGGCTCAAGGCCAAAATACACATGACTTCAAGAACAACAAAAACAGAGATGTGTGTGTATAGGAAAACCAGACATGCACATATTGATGAAGCAGTGTCAGTGATCAAGCAAGTTCGATTTCAATCAACACAGTACGGACAGAGCATCACATACATACATATACATATATATGAACACACACGATGGATATATATGTAGTGCACAAAAACTATCCAGTGCAGACTCGAAGAACAGTGGACAGAGCTCAATGCAAACACAGTGAAACCCAAAGCAACCATACATATATACATGTGTGAAACAACATATATACATATAGGCAGTGTGCAAATTCAAGTGATAATCGATCCACAAAACTGTGACAATAATTTCACAAATACACATGTATACATAATACTTATATATGCATACACAGAACTAGCTGCAGTAAAAATCAAATGATCAAATGTTCCAGGTCGAAATTTTTTCTAGGTAGCAGTTCGAACCAAAACAGTGTTGTGTGAGATTTCAAATTGTCACGAATCAAGCTGCGGTTCAATCAACACATCAAGGTGTCTTAAGTGTAAAAGTGATAATAGAAATTGCACAATTCAAAATAAAATTCTCATCTATAAAATATCAAAGTGCCGAAGTCAACATAAATTCAAAGCACTAGAAAATTCAAAGCCGTGGTCACCAAGGGATCAAGCAAGTTCAAAATCAAACAAGCCGTGACAATCAAGTAATGAAGATATACGATTTGAACAAGTCAGAAAAATCTCAAGCATTCAAGCAAAATTGAACGGCAAAACAAATTATCAGACGAACGAAAACCAAGGGAATTAAACCTTATTTAACTGTTGACATCATTGGAAGATAAGGCATCGAGTTCAAGCAAGCTGACCAATAAACCAAAAACAAAAAATCACATACCAAATTCATACCGAACTCGATGAATTTGAAGGAGCCTGCAAATTAGAGAAACTATCGATCGACAGTGCAAGGGACGCTGAATCATATATTTGATCAAGCAACTGGAGTCGGCGCCTTCGAATTTCATGAAGCCCTAATAATCTTAAAGAGGAACAAACGAAAAAGGAAGCAGACATTATTCACAAAGGAGTCAGGCCGAAGAAACAAAGAGAAAAAGGGGACATTTTTGCTTAATTTTGTTTTTGGGACGGCCTTTATATTTGGGCTTAAAATTTTAATTAGGGTTTTGTTTTTTAAATTGTTTTGAAATTTGTATTTTCTCTTTTAAACTTTTGTAAATTCTAGTCGTGTGACTAGGGAACGAACTACAATGGTGCAGTTCGAGAATTCACAACTCAGTGGCAGAGTTGTGGTACGGTTTTGAGCGTATAGTTAGGTTAGTCGATAGCGGGTGTCACTAGTTTACATGTGTAAGCGTCTGACAACTTAATTTCTAGTAGAAATCTTGGGGACAACATGTAGGCAGGGTTTTGCCGAAGCTGGATAAATCTGTGTTGTCCTATTTCTGCATTTATTATTCTGTTATTATCTGTGCTACTACTATTCTGCTATATCTATGTTGAAATTATTTTATATACTTCCGCATTAAATTTTTATAATTGATAGTATCACCCTATTCACCCTCCCTCTAGGGTGAAATCGATCCTACAAGTGGTATCGGAGCTAGGAACAGAAGTCAATTGTTGTTTTAAAATTTTGTTTTTTCAAAAGCCAATTTTTGTTTTGAAAATTTGAATTTTTAAAATGGCTTCTTTTAATAATGCTTTTGCTGAGGTTCAGTCCATAGTTAGACCACCAATGTTCAATGGTGAATATGCTTTCTGGAAAAATAGAATGAAAATCTTTCTGAAAACCATTGATGCTTGGAATATTGTTGAGACGGGTTATAAAGCACCAACTATAGTTGTAAATAATCAAGAAATAGATAAACGGATGGATCAATAGGCAAATCTTGAAAATAGACTATAGAATGCTAATGCTAAAGCTATGAAATCTATTATTTGTTCATTGGATCAAATTAAATTTAATCATGTCTCACAGTGTCTAACTGCGTAGGAAATATGGCACACAATCGAAGTGACTCACGAAGTAACATCTCAAGTCAAAGAATCTTGCCTTGCCATGCTGAGTAGCAAGTACGAGAATTTCACAATGGCCAAGGAAGAAAATGTAAAAGAGATGTATGGACGACTTTCCAATATCGTATACAAATCAAAAGCTCTTGGAAAATCATATATAGAGTTGGAAATAGTCCGAAAAATACTCAGAGTCCTTCCATGAAGTTTTGAAGTGAAAGTTACAACAATTCAAGAATCAAAGGATTTGAAACAAATCAAAGTTGAAGAGCTCATCGAAAATCTCACCACTTATGAACTAGAAATGAAATTTAAGAAGAGTGTGAAGGAGGCGATACTCGAAAGAAATCGATGGCTCTCAAAGGAATAACAAAAAGTGATGATGATGGAGTAGCTGAGCTGGAACTATTAATAAAGAAATTCAGAAGGTGGAATCACAAATACAGAAATCCAACTCTAAATCAACAATCAAAAGGCAGAATAGCCAAAGCACTAGACAACTCAGAAGAGCAGAAAATAATCTGTCACAAGTGCAATAAACCTGGCTACATCAAGCCCAATTGTCCTCAGAATCGACACGGCTAAGAAAGGAAATAAAAAAGGAGAAGTTTTGCAGCCACGTGGAATAAAAGAGATGATGATTATAAAAGCACTAGCAGTGAGAGTGAAAATGCAGATATGTGCCTTCGAGGTAATATAACTGATAGCGATGACGGTGGGCCAAGCGAGGTATTAAAACTTACTCACTCAGAATTACTTATATATTTCCACGAAGTAAATGGCTGTTTTGAACGACTTAGGGAGAAATACACTAAAATTAAATCACAAAGAGATACTTTGATAGATTTAAATAAACATCTTGATCAATTAGCTAAAAAATATCAAAGCAAGAGCCCTAAGTGTGATGAGTGTCCAATATTTAAAGAAGAAATTAAAAATCAGAAATTAAAATTAAATCGCTTGAAGTTGAAATTCTGATTTTGAAAGAGAGTGAAAACACTAGAAGAGAAAATTCTATTAAAAGTGCACATAATTATTTAATGAAAATGAATCTCTCAAAACACAAGCCCAACAACTGTCTACGACTTTAGGAAAATTTTCAAAAAGTGAAAGATCGTTAAATATGCTATTAGGAAAATAAGCTGTTAATATAGATAGACAAAGACTTGGATATAATCAAACTGAACTTGTTAAAAATTAAATTAATAAAGTCAATTCAAAGTGCACGATATGTAGAAAAACTGGACACAATGACAATATTTGTTGGTATAGACCCAAATATGTGAAAACCATCCCAATTTAGGTTCCAAAAGGCACAAATATAAAATCCCTCAAAGTCAAACAAATCTGGGTACCAAAAGGAACATGTATAAATAGTTTTGTGTCTCCACAAACTTATTTTTCAAAATCGTTTGCCACTAACAACTATGGACCTATAAAAAAATTGGTTACAAAAAGATTTTCTCATGTAGGTGTGGTGGCAGACTAAGCAACGACAACAGTGTTATTAGGATTCTGGCTGTTCCAGACACATAACGGGTGACAAATCAAAGTTTCTTAGCCTAGTACAAATGTGGAAGAATCACTATGGGCAACATCAAAATATTATTGGTAAAGGTAAAAAAGGTAAAGGTACATCTATCTTGAATGATATATTGAATATGATAATATGTACCATAATCTGAATTAAATCAGCCAGTTATGTGATAATGAATGTTGATTCAGACTTTTTCAAAATTATTGGCCAATCATATTTTTATGCTGAGAATACAATAAGTATTTCTAGAGACTTTGAACTTGTTCATATAGTTTTGTTTGGATTATTGATGTTTTATTGATTGCTGATTACTCATGATACAAGTGGATATATTTATTTTCTGAATCTGACACTATGTTCATTGTTTGTTTGCGCGGTTTCAATTAAAGTTCAAAAGAATTTCATTTCAAAGCTATTAAAAATGATTTAAAGATATTTTGTTGCACACTTCACGGTCTGGCCTATGACATAATAATCTTGAGTCAAAGAGAAATCCAGATGCAGATAACATTGGTAATCTTGTTGATAGAAAATATATTAGTGGAACGTGATTTATGTTGAGACATTCATTAGTTGCATCGCATTTTTAAAGATTTTTTTTGCATATTTTTCATTTCAAATAATTTTCAATAGGCAGACATTTTCTTTTATAAAGCCCCTTCTAGAAAATAATTGACCTTGTTTCAGATTAGTCATTTTAGAAAATTTGATTTTATAATTATTTTTGGATTTGATCTTAAATGACTACATTAACTAATCTGATTCTCTACTAATTATCAAAAAGATAAATAGTGATTGAAAAAGTGACAAGTGTTGATATTAATCATATATTATAACTTAAGACAGTATATTTACTAAATTTCTTTATAAATTTAAACAAGATTTATAATAACTTTTGATGGGTAAAAACTCCATGATCATCTCTATTTCTATCATATTTCTAACAACCATCACTCATCAAAATCCAATATAATATATCAATATGTGTTATTTTAAACAAGAAATCATTCGTTTTTCATTTTATTATATTTTGTAGTAATAAAAAAACATCCAAAGTATTCACTCTCATTTAAAAGTCCTCACGGTTATGCATGTACGAAACACATCAAAATTGATTAATTAGACAAGTTGATTCTAATCCCGTTTAAAAGTCCTCGCGGTTATGCGTGGTTAGAAGATACTTGAATTCATTTTAAAAAAATTTGGGAATACTACTAATCTCACTTAAAAGTCCTAACGGTTATGCATGGTTAGTAGATATTCAAATTTTTGATATAGATATACCACAAACAGACACAGCTATATGGTTTTACATCACTCCTATCATTCTAAAGTGGAATATGCGCCTAACAGAGTATTTATGATTTTTGTTTGGTTTTTTTATTGAAATTTAATATTTATACTCAATTGGGTATTAATGTTGTATAAATGTCTACCACTTTATCTCTATTTTTCTAACACTAGTACTCTTTTGCTGATAACAAAAGGGGGAGAGAAAGGTTAAGATTTTGGCAAATAAAAGTCAAATATTTTATTTTGTATTTTCTACTTGCATCTAGGCTCATTTGCATATTTTTATTTATTTACATGTATATATGAGGGCGGAGCTTTGTATAAAGAGGGAGAATTCAAATAGGGGGAGCAAATTGAATGATCAAATACATTTACTAAATTCAAAATCTTAAATATATGTTTATTATCATCAAAAGGGGGAGATTGTTGAATATGCGAGCATAAGATTTTTGTTTGATGATAATAAACATATATATATATATATTCATTAAATGTATTTTTTAACGTATTATTTTATTTTTCACATAATTAAAAAAATATTTGCTGAATAAAATAAATAACACAGTATTTAAATTCAAACAGATATTTTATTCAAACAAACATTTTATTATAATTTTGAATAATACAAATTTGAGCTCTCACTATATATATATATATATATATATATATATAAATTCAATTACATTACAATTTCAATCACATCACATTTTTCACTATACATACATTTGCACCTCACTACATTTCACACGTTCACTCGTATTTATCTTCAACTCTATTCTAGATTGAACCCAACATCTGAATTATCTGCAAAGAAAACACTGACGTAGTAAAATTGATAAAGAAAATATTTTGCAGTATAAAATAAAATGTGTATTTTTGAAAATATTATTTGCCTCGTTTATTTGGGTTGTTCGTCATCATTTAAATTTAAATTCATCATACACGAACAACTTGTGACATGCATAGTACATCACTGTACATGCCACAAGGCTGTGCACACCGATATACCACTTGATAAAATTACAGGGACAGGTAAGCACAAGGTCAAACCCAACCAAAAGCCGGGATCAACTCAAGTGCAATACAAATAAAGTCAGGACATGAGTATAATGTCAAACCCGAGCTATAAGATGGATTCAACTCAGGTGCAATACGAAAAACAAATTCAGATGAATGTGTACACTTGAAAAATACTTGACCAGTCAATCTGTACCAGACCAGTAAATCCACAAAGACCAACAACAAGTGCACATCAACTCAAGGCAAGCAAAGCGCAAATTTCAACTAGATTAATAAGCAAGGCAACTTAAACTATACCAGTGAAAGAGACTTGCTCAACATCAATATAACATGTTCAATGAACTGGCCAGAGCAACTAGACTACAAAGAAACCAAGGCCAAGACCAGATTCAAAGATGCAACTCAACCTAAACATGCAATCATGTACAACAAGACTATATGTAAGCAAAGCTACTACATGGTGCAGTAGATATCAAATGAAGGCCACACCAGCTCGAATGTACATAAGCAAAACTTCCAGATGAACACACATGTATACATATATACATGCAAGCAATCAAGCACAGGATCAAATACAATGAACCCGACCAACTCGAGCTAGTCCATACACTTAAAGACTGCACATCACAAGTAAAGACCTAACAATTAAACCAGAACTCCAACCAAATTCAAGAATAAAGTTCAAGATTCAATTGAAAACAGAGCAACCCAGATTAATTTCACATAACAAACACATGTGATCAAGCAACTCGAGCTAGCATATCATATATATAACAAGCTCCAGATGGTACACAAGTGAATGACAACGACATCAAAATTCAGTGGCGACCAATTGCTTTAGACTGCAACTCAAAAGGAGCGACAATGACCAGACTCAAAGCAACTCGAAGTCAGGGCAGTATAACATGAATATACACATGCGTGAACAAATATGCAAATATACAAAAAGTTTACATGACTCGAAGCAAGAAAGTCAAGTGCACTAAAATATATAGTACAAAAGTGACAACTGACCAGTTTTTCAGCATCAACTAATGATCAAACAGTGATGAACTAATAGACTCAAAGCCATATGTAATGACCAGAGGCAGTAGACAGTGAAGTGCAAACCATACATGTATACAGCTCAAGACCGAAATGCACATGACTTCAAGAACAATAAAAACAGAGATGTGTGTGTATAGGAAAACCAGACATGCACATATCGATGAAACAGTGTCAGTGATCAAGCAAGTTCGGTTTCAATCAACACAGTGTGGACATAGCATCATATATATATATATATATATATATATATATATATATGAACACACACATATGGATATATATACAATGCACAACAACTACCCAGTGCAGGCTCGAAGAACAGTGGACAAATCTCAATGCAAACACAATAAAACCCAAAGCAACCATACAGAATACATGTGTGAAACAACATGTATACATATAGGCAGTGTACAAATTCAAGTGACAATCGATCCACAAAACTATGCAGCAATAATTTCACAAACACACATATTAACATAAATACTTATATATGTATACACAGAACCAGCTGAAGTAAAAATCAAATGATCAAATGTTCCAGGTCGAAAATTTTTCAAGGTAGCAGTTCGAACCAAAATAGTGTCACAGGAGATTTCAAATTATCACAAATCAAGCCACAGTTCAATCAACATAACAAGGTGTCTTGAGTGTCAAAGTGATAACAGAAATTGAACAAGTCGAAATAAAATTCTCATCTCAAAAATATCAAAGCGCCGAACTCAACATAAATTCAAAGCACCGGAAAATTCAAAGTCGTGGTGACCAAGGGATCGAGCAAGTTCAAAATCAAACAAGCTGTGACAATCAAGTAACGAAGATATACGATTTGAACAAGTCAGAAACATCTCAAGCATTCAAGCAAAATCAAACGGCAAAACAGATTATCAAATGAAAGAAAATCAAGGGAATTAAACCCTATTTAACTGTTAACATCATCGGCAGATAAGGCATTGAGTTCAAGCAAGCTAACCAGTAAAGCAGAAACAAAAAAGCACATACCAAATTCATACTGAACTCGACGAATTTGAAGGAGCCGTGTGCAAATCAGAGAAACTATCGATCGACAGAGCAAGGGACGCTGAATCATATATTTGATCAAGCAACTAGAGTCGACACCTTCGAATTTCATGCAGCTCTAATTATCTTAAAGAGGAACAAACGAAAAAGGAAGCAGACATTATTCACAAAAGAGTTAGGCCGAAGAAACAAAGAGATAAAAGGGGACATCTTTTGCTTTATTTTGCTTTTGGGCCGGCCTTTACATTTGGGCTTAAAATTTTAAATTAGCGTTTTGTTTTTTAAATTGTTTTTAAATTTGAATTTTCTCTTTTAAACTTCTGTAAATTCTATTCGTGTGACTAGGGAACGGACAACGGCGGTGTAGTTCGAGAATTCACAACTCAGTGGCTGAGTTGTGGTAGGATTTTGAGCGTAGAGTTAGGTCGTCGATAGCGGGTGTCGTGAGTTTACGTGTGTATGCTTGTGACTACTTAATTTCTAGTAGAAACCTTAGGGGCAGCACGTACGTAGGGTTTTGTCGAAGCTGGTTAAATCAGTGTTGTTCTATTTCTGCATTTATTGTTCTACTATTATCTGTGCTGCTACTATTCTGCTATATCTGTGTTGAAATTATTTTATATACTGCCGCATTAAATTTTTATAATTGATAGTATCACCCTATTTATCCTCCTCTATGGTGAAATCGATCCTACAAGTCCGACCCAAGAAAAATTATAACTCGGTCCCAAGTTGTGACTTATAACTCGGTACCGAGTTGACTCGGGTCTAACCTGAGTTTCTATCAAGTTTCACTCGGGCCCGACTCCAAGTCCGATCTTTTCACCTTGCTTTTCTCAACTCAGGTTTTCCTTCATTTTTTCTAAGTTCAGCTTATGTACGACTCGGGTTCGACCCTAAGCCCCAAGTTGAAAAACTCAAGTCAACATTTTTCGCTCATTTTTTGATATTTCCATTTTCTTGCATTTTTAGAATATTTTCCATAGTCCTTGAACCACTTTATCTTTGTTTTGATGTTCTAACTTTCGATTGAAATTGGCTTAGTAAAAACTCGATTAACACTTGGCCCTCAGAGTATGCTTTCGTTAAAAACAAAGCATGCTTTGGTCAAGACAAATTCTGATTTGCTATCCCTTGATTTTGGATAGTTATTAAGAAATTGCCTCGAAGCATTGCTTTTGTCCGGTAGATATTCCTACAACCGTTTTGAATAGTTATAATTTCATTCTTCATTCTTTATGTTAAGGACAAGATCTATGCTTTAAAGATCGTTCCATGCCTCAAACGACTATGCTCTCTCATTATTTTGTATTTTTTCTTTTTTATTACCATCGAGAGCTTTGCCTTTGGGACCTTCCAGTGCCGAATCCTTTAAGTCGTCACCGAGGATTTTCGACCCTTGATTTCTACTTGTCATCGAGTGAAATTCATCTAAGGTCAGAGGAATAGTGATTGATGTGCCAACAGTGATGATGGTGGTGGTGTAGCTGATTGCTTTTTAGTGGAGATAGTCGAAGTTTGAGTTGCCGTGAGCTATGATGGATATCAAGCTTGTTTTAGCTCGTATTCACGTTGCTTCGAAGACACGTCCGACTCTTTATTTTTGGCTAACTCTTATCAATGCACGGTTGTTCTTGTATTGCCGCTTGCGTTCCAATAAGACGGTTCACTTCAAGAACGATCAAGTTGGATGATTTCATCGCCATGCTTTTCCTTTTGCTTCATTTCTCGTGTTCTTGGAAAAAAATCTTTCTTGTCGCTCCAGACAGCGGTTCGGTTATCGATTGTTCATCGATAATGGGTAAGTTCCAGCATATAATATCAGTGTGTCGACATAGCTTGTATTTCTAACATAAGCAAGTTATATACACTGGATGGTTCGTTCGTCGCATACGGGGCACATGACTCATATTGAATAGATTGACATTTCTCACTTGCCCGGGTCAATGCTCGAAACTCGATTGGTCGACATACGTCAACATCCTTGGACTCCTATCGTTGGTCACATGGATTATAATTTTTCAAAATAAAACATACCCGATCGTGTTCAAAGTCAAGTTCCCTTTTCTAGATTGACTCGACAATCTCCTTACTTTAAGTCCGATGATGGCACGTTTTACTCCTCCTAAAGCTGGATTCTTCATAGCTTAGGCTTCGTCTTTTATTCCTGTTATGCCGGGACAGTTGATCATGGATGAATTACAAAACATAGTTGCTCTTATATAGCTGTTGCTAAATCCGTCTCCCCCTCTAAATGAGTACAGGGCTTTACAGTCTTGGACAAAGAGGGAAGAGCAAGTAGGGATCTCCCGAAGCTTACTGGCCCATCGGTGTAATATTAAAGAACTCATTTCTTTCTTTTGAAACCCCAAAAATAGTTTGTAAAGCTAAATATTACGCCTAACAACTATTTCGCAATTTTCTATAATTAAATGCTAACTTTAAATAATTTATAAAATCCAAATCAATATATTATATTCCAATTCCAAAAAATATATTTCCAGAACTTTATATTATAATCTAAATTCATGAAATATACCTTGAAAATTATAAAATAACAATTAGAAACCATTACATATTTTTCTAGAATTTTGTAGGATTTATATAGATTTATTAAAATAAAAAAACTAAATTTTTCATTAAATAATCAATATCTAAATTAATTAATTATATAATAATAATATTGAATGAGATTTTACTCTAATAAAACTGATACACACACAAAACATATTTTTGTTAATAAATATTTTTATTATATAAGTTATTAATTATATAAATAATAAATTAATTAAACAGAACACACAAACACAAATATAAAGGGTCGACCGATTACCATAGATGGTCGACCGGTTGGCTGTTTATTTGTATAAACGATCGCTAGTTTCGAGCGATTTCTCCCCTCCTCCTCGTCGTTATCACCTCCAAATCAAAGCACAAGCAATGCACACAACCAAGATCAACCTAAACACATTATATGAATGATATAGGCATAGATTTTGTGAGTGCGATCACTCACCCCTTCCTCTTCTTCCTCTTCATGCCTTAACGCACGCACCAAGAAACCTATCGCCTCACGAAACCCAAATCTGTTCCTTACGCAAGTGTATATCAGTGTTGAGATGCATCTATCCGAAGTGGAGAATTTAAATAAATTCATTATATTTATAGTGAATTTGAAAGTGATGGAGTTTGGTTAGATTTTTTTATTTTTCTGAAGTTAAGAAAAGGAGCGTAGGGTTTTGTATTTATAGATGAGGGCAAACTTTCCAAAGAAAGAAAAATCCGGAGATGAATATATGATTGTTGTTTAGGCTTAGGTTACTTGGGCTTTGTAAAATATGTAAAATATAAATAAGTGTGTGTATCCGTGTGTGTAATTTTATTTCTTGTATAAACTATTTTTCTATTTGAAACAGATTACAATAAAATTCAAAATAAAACTTATATTCATAACACTCAATTACTCCTCATAACTATAAAATTTCTAGAATCCAATATTCTCATTTTAAACCCGATATGAAATAATTTCCAAATTAATTTTATTTCACAATTCTTTAACAAATATTTATTCTCAAAACTATTTAATTTCATCAATAATTACTTTGTTATAAAATTTCGAATCCTAAAATAAATTCAAATTATTCATTTTAAAATTTAAAAAATCCATTTTAATTAATTAAATATTTATTATTAACAACCCTTAAAAACCGGGTATCCTTGTAGCATTTGTCTTATTTTTCAATCGAATTTTGTGTTTTAAAATTTAAAGTACGTTTGGTATTATTTTGAGTTTTGTGTCTTAGGGTTTTAAATTGCATTACCAAATATGAAGTTAGCAGAAAAGAAAACATTACATTCTTATCAATTACGACGAACGAATTCCCATTTTGATGTTCTGTAATGCAAACCGACCTTTTAACTTGTATTGCAAAAACAGGTTATAAGCTCTAACCTGCCGGTCTTAACAATTTCTCAGTAAACCCACCCACCGCAGACGGCAATTGATTGATCGTCTCCGCTCCGCCCCCTCTCTTCGTTTCGTTGCTGAAATAAATAATCGAACCAAAATAATCAAATTTCTATCAAATATTGTCATCTTCGCTACTCTATTTTAATAATATTTGAATTTTCTTAAACATTCGTAAACATGGTAAGTTAGGGTTTTACCTTGTTTTTTCTCTCTTTTTATTAAAATTGCACTGATTTGTATCTTGCTTTGAAATTTAAGTCGGATATTCGGAAATGGTTCATGAAGCAGCACGAAAAGAATGGTAGCAGCACTGCATCGAAGAAAGCAGAAGAAATCGCAGAAAAATCGGTATGCATGTTATTTCTTAGTTTCTTTCTTTCTTATTCTTTTTCTTTAAGCGATTTGGAGATTAAGCCATGTAATGTGGCGCATTAGGTGGTAGAAACCACGGAAAAGAGAAAAAGCAGTAAATTTGTTGTGAAAGAACCCGAAAGGGAGAAAATTACGCCAACAAAGAGGAAGACCGTGCCTGTGAAAAAAGTTAAGGATGAGGAAGATGATGACTTTGAAGGGTCCAGCGAGAAAAAGAAGAAGGCAACGGTTAATCCAAGTAAGAGATTGAAGAAAGAACCTGTAGCCGTTGAAGGTGATGACGAGGAGGATGATTTGGACGAGGACAAAGAAGTAACCGCACCTGGTAGAACAGCAGGGAGAGGAAAAGGTGGAAGAGGAGCTGGAGGCACACCTGCAAGAGGAAGAGGAAGAGGAGGTGGTGGTGGTGGGAGAGGTGGGTTTATGTTTGGAGAGCGGAAAGATCCTCCACATAAAGGAGAAAAGGTATAAATAGATGAATTTTATTGAATCTAATAAATATGGTTGAACTATGATGAGAGATGATTTTTCATTTTGTTTTGATTTAGGAAATACCTGAGGGTGCACCAGATTGTTTGGCTGGTCTTACTTTTGTTATAAGTGGAACACTTGATAGGTATATTGTGATATCTATTTTCTATGTGATATCTGTTTTCCGGTGTATGCATTAACTAGAACTTGAATTTCCAACTTGTATGCATTTTCATTAGGGTGTAAAAAATGGGAAATGAGAAAAACATAACATGAGAGAAAAGAACTTTGTTCTTTGCGTTTGTAAATTAGATAATTAAATGCGAGAAAGAGTGAAGAACTATTTCTTTACTTAAAACTTAATTAATTAATTGTTCAACCAACTTCATAGTATTGTAGAATGTAGACATGGAAACCCAATTCGTCACATCACCGTTTGAGTAGTTGCATATCTTACTTGTATGAATGTTAATGAAAACGACTTTGTAAAAAGTACAAGAATTTGATTGTGAAGGAGTCCATCAAACGGATCTGAGATAATAAAGTTATTTGATTGTGCAAAATTGCCCTGTTTTACTTCACATTACGGAATTCATTATCTTAAAATTTTCTTTTCAATGCATGTTAAGGAAGAGACTTCCATCGCAACTGATTTTTTAAATGTCTAATTACTCAGCTATAAGATAGTTTATTCCGCAAGTTATGTTTTTTTTTTCTTTCTTCGAACAATTATGTCAAACCAACAGCTTTCCCAGATATAACTTAGAATCCATTCTTCAATGGACATTCAGAAGTTTGCGTTACACAAGATATAGTGCCACTTGAACTGCTATGCCCTATTGCAATCTGCTTAACTAGAGAGTCTCAAGCCTTGGCATAGATTGTAGTCCTTTAATCTTTCATGGCATTCTGTTTGTCGTACGACATTTGCCAAAAATGTGTTTCCCCCCTTTCACAATCACTTTAGTTTCTGCTAGCTGTATGTAGTTACATGGACTACATCAGCAATCAAGTAATTGTTTGTTTGGTAAACTCCAAACAATAGAAACTGCAATACGAGTGTATTTTGATAAGCAATTATATGTTTAATTGAGATTAGATCTTAATTGAATGTTGTTGTGGTTATATGTTTGTAGCTGACTTTCAAATCTGAGTTTACTTTAATTTTTACTTTTGTTATTCTTTTGAAAAAATGGTAACTAGTGTCCAAGGGATTTGAACCCAAAACATTTAGATTCACACTTTAAAAATTAAAACCCTTACCACTGTGCTAGTGGTCCTCGACTTCACTCTAAATTATTATGGTGTCAATCAATATTGAAAACTATGAAGTAGGGACCAGTATACATTTTTCTGGATACAATCCAGTTATACCAAGAAGGTCTTGTGTCCATGGTTACATACATCTGCATTGTTCATTCGAGTTACGTTTCAAATTTAGACCTGCTTTGACTTGACTATCCTTTTCTAAACTGCTAACGCCGTTGGCATCATGCTTTGCAATTGTTGACCTATACTTGGGTTAATAGAGATTTGTAACTATTAGTTGATAGCTGTCTCAATTAAAGTGTTACTTGATGGTTCTCGTCATGAAACACAGGCACACATTTATAATTTCACATTTCCTCAGCATGAGAGATGCTAGGCATGTTATCATCCATTTTGAGAATTATTTTCCATATGAAGAAACAAAGCAAGTAATTTCAGTATGAAGAAAAGTTCTGGTTCCAATCTAGTTACCAATGCCAAGCAAATGTCCAGTATGAAATGAAGAATTGGTTAGGATAATGATTTTGGATAATATTAGATTTGTAAACATTTTGACTTTTAGCTAGCTAGTACACAAACTTCATTATGATTATATCATAGCGTGTATTGACATTATTTTGACTTGTAAATCAACGATACTGAGGTTATCATCAGTGGTGGATTGATGATATTTTTTCCTTCCAAATACCATGAGCAAAGTTGGAAATACCCGCTAGTCTTTGGGCAAGACAGCTTATGAAACACTATTTGAATTAAGGCATGCTTTTAATGAAAAAAAGGTGAATTATTTTATTAACAAAGCATGATTATACATATCCTTTTATCTTATTTTGTCTCTTACAGTTTCATTTTACCTGAAGATATAAATAAATTATTAATGAAGTAAATGTAAAGAAGGGCGTAAGAGGTACGGGAAGTGTATTTATTTTTGATTTTATCTGTTTTTTTATATATGAAACAAATTATTCACGCTAAATTAGTATAAAACTTCATATTTTCTGAAATCCAATATTAATATTGGAACATTACATAAAAAATTAGAACCTTCTAAATAATGCAGGAAAGATGAGAATCTTTCAATAAATGTCGATTTTAAATACCACCTATATTGATAATCTGACACGGTACGTGTTTCATAGTGCTCCCTCCGTTTCAGAATGAAAGATAAATGACATAGAGAACCATGTTAATTATTCACTGTTTACTTGCCTTGGTTTGTCACTCATTTTAGCAAAGGACGTATTATGTTAACTTTCCACATTGCGTCCTCATCGCTTCCCCTGGATACATTTTATGATATAAGTTATATATACCTGTGTTCTGTTGTGATTTGGTAACACGCTGATAACGTCATATTATTCGTTTCAATGAACAACAAATTTATGATTAATATATTGTAAAAAATATTCAGCTTGGAACGTGAGGAAGCAGAGGATTTAATTAAACGTCACGGTGGGCGTGTTACTGGATCTGTCAGCAGCAAAACGGTAAATTGTTCAAAGATACTGTTTCATTATTTGTTAATAACTCTGGTTTACCATTGAATTGCTGGTTATAGAGTTTCCTTTTATGCGATGAAGATATTGGTGGAAATAAATCCGCGAAAGCCAAGGCTTTGGGGTATGTTCAGATGTAGTTCTTTATCTTACTATTTGTTTGCAACTGTTAAACTTCTTTCAATGCTCATGCAGCACTCGCTTTTTAACTGAGGATGGGTTGTTTGACATGATCCGAAAATCAAAGCCCACAAAATCCCTAGTAAAAGAAGATACGAAAACGAAGCCTGATGTGAAGAGTAACCAATCACAAATAAAGTGTAGTCCTATGAAGAACAACGCAACGGAGATCAGAGCCAAAGGTAAATTACTATTGGCATGAGTGGTGGCCTCATGATTATTATAAGCATCGACATTATATTTTAAAAATCATTAAAAAAAAACCTTTACTGTTTCATGATATCCACAAGCATATAAGATTGATATCTATCTCCAAATGATTCTAGTCCTGTTATGGTCTTGTAGTAATCCAATTGATTGTGTTCTATTTAAAGTTTAAGCAACAAGATTGATGCTGGCTAAATAAATTTGCTCATATGGTTGTGGTGATGTATTTATCATTTTTTCTGTTCTGCATTTAAAAAACATAACATATCATAATCCGAGCATGAATTGACACAGGATTGTTTTATCATGCAAAAATTCTTTTGATAGACTTCTTTCTCCTATGTTCCTTCAATGCCACTCAGTGATGTTTGTATGTTGTCCTCCGTTGATGTTTTTAAATACATGATTCTCTTCATTGTCCTTTGTTTCTTGTAAAAGTCAATTAATTGTCCAATGTCTGGTCTCTTGGTTGCCTCAGGCGATCAACTAGGCTCTAAAAGTACAACTCGAACAACAAAAAGCTCCCTACCAATTGAACCTGCTCGCAAGCAAATACCGCAAAGTGGACAAGGTGGTTCATTGACATGGACGGAAAAATATAAGCCAAAAAATGTGAAGGAGATAATTGGCAACCCAACAATTGTATGAAAATTTTATCATCGCATTTCTTCTCTTGTCTTGATGTATTTTATTTAGAATATTTTTATCCTTATGTTGCATGTGTAGGTCAAAGAACTTCATGATTGGTTGGAAAATTGGCACCGACAGTTTCTGCAGTACAGTGACCAAAAAGGAAAAGGAAAAAAGCAGAACGATAGTTCAAAAAAGGCTGTTCTTCTAAGTGGAACACCTGGGATCGGTAAAAGCACTTCAGCTAAATTGATAAGCCAGGAGCTTGGATTTCAAGCAATCGAGGTGCTATATAATTTCTTTACATGTTTTTCTTCATGATCTGCATATTGTAAAAAAAATTTGGATATTGATTGTAGGTTAATGCAAGTGATAGCCGTGGTAAGGCAGATTCAAAAATTGTTAAAGGAATTGGTGGAAGTACTTCAAATTCTATTAAAGAACTTATAAGCAATCAATCATTGAATATAAATATGGACTGGTTTGTGTTGTATGCTTCATTTTTATACTTTTGCACTGACTTGTAGATAACCTTTACATAATTTTATCTTTGTTTTAGGTCAAAACATCCCAAAACTGTTCTGATTATGGATGAGGTTGATGGCATGTCTGCTGGAGACAGAGGCGGAGTTGCAGATCTTATTGCAAGTATAAAAATTTCAAAGGTTCCTATCATTTGCATATGCAATGATCGCTATAGTCAGAAGCTCAAGAGTCTTATTAACTATTGCATACCACTCAATTTCAGAAAGCCCACAAAGCAGCAGGTATCATGTTTGTACTATTCTCGTAATTAAATTTGAATAAGCCGTTCCTTGCATTTTTAGTACACGTTACTTCTATGGCAGGTCCACTGATTTTAGTTGAAAACCAAGTCCATTGTGTTTTTGTTTGTATCTGCCTGTTTGTATTGTGCACTTGATTTCCTTTTGAATTAGAACATATAAACTCAAGATGAAAAGCCTTGTGTGAAATCCAAGGTATAAGGTTTTGCCTGGAACCTCCAGATTCCAGCCGTCAGTTCCAGTCTGTACCAGAATGAAACCTGACAAAATTCCCGGCTCCGGCCAGTCAACTGCAAAAAGAAAAGATCGGCGGTAATTGATACTTAAGAGAATTTTGTGTAGATCAAAGGAAAAAGAAAATAGAAAGTAAAAAAAGAAAGAAAAAGCAACATAGTCAATATCAAAGCATAAAAATCAATGAAATTGAAATTAAAAATATCTAAACATTACAGCAAACATATTGAGAAGTTTTGATCTTATCTCTTCTTATTTGACATTAAGCTTTCTCTTTCTTCTTGCCGCCTGCATTTTTTGGAAACCTAATTTGTTTGCCTTCTCATGAAAGATGAAGAATATGATAATTACTCTTTGTATTCTCACCTGATAATTCGACAGATCGAGTTTGATAAATAACGGGTCGGCTTTTTTACAGTTAGGTTATATTATATGGGAAAGTCTATTTAGACACAAAATATGGACACAATTGGTGACACAATTGATTTTCACCATAGATTGTCCTCTGATTTCCACCTTTCATATAAGGACAAAAATATCCAACGGCTGAGATGCTCCGTGTCCCCAATTTGTGTCTAAATAGCCGCACCCATATTATATAATATCGGTACCATTTTAAAGTGGTTTAGGATTTATAACTAAATAATTTGGATGGGTTCTAAAATGTGCTTTGTTATGTTATTAACTAATTTGAGTGTGTTAACTAATTACATCAATCAACTAATTATAAATATTTGTACCGTGTTATATTTAATTTGAATTGGGTTATAATCAAATTTTTCGCAGTCTTCGAACAGTCTAAACGAGTGAATTGGACGAACAAACGATGAAGAAATGATCCAAATACTTTGGAAACATCATAAAAAGGCATGAAAAAGGAAATATAAAAAAATAGTCGAAAGAAGTTGAAAATTTGAAAGTCATATTTTTGGTCGGAGTCCTCAGGTCGGCACCGAGTAGAACTTAGGCCGGACACACAAATCTCGGATCAGACTCCAAGAAAACAGTAGAAAACTCGAAGTCCAACAACCCTAGGAAAAACCCAAGTCATGACTCAAAACACACACACAAAACACTCAGGTCGGATACCAAGTCAGGTAGATATCGACCTGAAACTCATGATTTTCACTGACATGATTCATTCCAGTATGATTATAATATCCTGGAATGGTGATATAAGAAAACTCAGAAGGTTTGACAGAATTTTGAAGAGCAAAATTGGGTTGGTACCAACCTGATTTGATTGGCGTTGATCTGACGCCGAGGCTTGGAATGACAATAGATGGATGAAAGGAGCCTAAACATGAAGACAAAATGAACTTTTGGATGTAAAAATTCAAGTTGGTACTGACATGATTCAGGTTGGTATTGACCATTTTTGATGACCACCGACTTGACCTGAAATGAAGGCTTGATTTGCAAGAGGTCGATGAGAAGAGCTAAGACATGGAGAAAAACTTGAATAATGATGGAAAAATAGACTGGTATCGACAGTGGTCGGTACCAAGTTGATTTTCTACTTGGAGATCGTGCATGATGACTCGGTCTTCATGCCTTAATTTGTGGATCTTGAAGACTTGGATGGATTCTAGTCCAATTGTGTGACTTAAGGAGGGAATCACCTATAACTATCAACCCATCTTCAACTAGATGAAAACTTTTTTCTCTTTTGGACTAGGGGAGGGGCATTTTCAGATCTAAGTGCCATCTCCTTTTAACTCTAGCAATTCCATTGTAAATCCGAGATTCACTAGATTGTGGTCGGATTTAATTGAATCCGTTCCGAAGAGAAAACAATCAATAACAAGGATGAAAGTGGGCGTAGGCTGGAGTATTCGTCTAACCACTGTAAAATGTAATTGTGTGCTTATTTTCTTTGGATATTTGCTTGCTTGATTCAAGTTTATCTACTTTGGGGTGTTGTGCCATTTTTTGACGCAACATTTTTGGTACTTCCACTAGGAAAAAGCTAGGTTTGACAACCTAAAACTTGGATCTGAAGTTTGAAAGAGATGAAGAGACCTTCTACTAGGCTATTGCATGATCAAGTCAAACGGAGCATGGGGACATCTAGGAGGTATCCTTTAGTTCAAATCAATCCGTCTATGTGATCAGAGATGATATGGAGAGGATGGTGAAAGAGATGCAAGATGAGATGACGGCTCAACAGTAGAAAATGCAAGATGGATTTTTCAGAAGGATGGATCAACAACGAACAGTAGCAACAACTGGACTTCAGTACCAAAGACCAAAAACCAATGCAGGAGCATCTGAAATTGGAGCAGAGCCAACAGAAACCGAGCCCCCGCGACAAGAATAGGTAGGTACCGACCGAATCAGGTTGGTACTAATATGAATATACCGGGGGCACGGTTGGTTTGGGCTTACAACGAGCTAGGATGTTCGGAGCAGACGATGCTAGAGCTAGAAACATGAATCAGAATGCAAATGCACAACCAAAGGAGTATGAACCAGAAGCTCATCGTAGAGACATGAGGCAGAGTGAAATCATGGATCAGAGACTTTCATTGAGTGACAACAACAAAGATTAGAACTAGAAAGTTCCCATGGGAACCCGAGGGGATGACGGAGGATTAAATCGAAGAACAAGTTCGGTGCAACCACTCACGATGATGTGCCAAAGACTGGATCAGTGCTGCATGAATGACCACCATCTATGGCAGATATATCTGGATGTGGCCATGAACTTTGGTCGAGAATAATTACCCCATGATCGGGAGGATAGGAGTCGGGTTCGATTCTCTCACTTGGCTTTTTTGCTTTGAATAAATGACACAATAATGATCTTGAGCCGCTTACACGTGTACGTGACCTCGATTGGTCTTTAGGCATGTTCTGAGTTGGATGTCTGAGATGAATGTTTAAGATATTTGTTTGATGCTTTGATTTGATATTTGAAAGCCACTTGAACCTGATGACTGATATTGATTGAACGTGGTAGTTCTGTCAGAACATATGTGGCGATGACCGTAAGGTACAAGTATCCTTGCCAGAGAGTGAGTGGATTGGGCTTGTACGAAAGTAATTCCCTTCATTGAAGAGTGAGCGGATGGAGTTGTTTGGACGCCGAGTCCCCTTATCGGAGAGCAAGCAGATTAGATTTAGCAAGGATCCGGAGAGAGCGAATTCTAGATTGGATGTTAAACGATCCAGAGAGTTTAACTCTAGATTGGATGTTAAATGATTCAGAGAGGTCGAACTCTAGATTGGATGTTAAAAGATCCGGAGAGGTCGAACTCTAGAATGAACATTGATTTGAACTTAGGATTTGAAAGCCTTGTGATTAGACGAATAAATAAATTCTTAACGGACACGGGACGATTTTGATATTTGATATGATAACTCGGGATAAAAACGGTCTGATTATGATTTATGACTAACATTTAAACAATGACTAGAGTCCTTAGCCATAATGGTTTAGAACGACCTTTGGTTTTGCAGGTGTATCCGAAGAAACTAGATGATTCACCACAACATGGATCGATGGATAGCTGGAGAGCTCGACCGCCAATGATTGATTGCTGCCGCTGGAGCTTGTTCTTGAGCAAAACACATCTTACATTCATAAGGCGTACTGTGAGGGGCTAAAACACTCGGGTTGGACACCAAATCAGGTCGGTACCGATATAAAACTTACGGTTTTCACCGACATGATTTTCAATGACATGATTCATTCTAAAATGATTATAGCTATCTAAAATGGTGATATAAGAAAATACATAAGGTTTGAAGGAATTCTAAAGAGCAAAATAATGTTGGTATTGACCTGATTTGGTTGGCGTTGATGTGATTCTGTGACTTGGAATGTTATTAGATGGATGAAAGGAGTCTAAACATGAAGAGAACATGAACTTTGGATGTAAAATTTAGGTTGGTACTGACCACTTATGATGACCATCGATCTGAAATGAAAACATGATTTGGTAAAAGATCGATGAGGAGAGCAAAGACGCGAAGAAAACTTAAAGAATGATGAAAAAATCAGATTGGTATCGACTAGAAGTAGTCGGTACTGAGTTGATTTTCTACTCATGCATGATGACTTGGTCTTCACGTCTGGATTTGCGGATCTTGAAGACTTGGACGAATTCTGGTCCAATTGTGAGACTTAAGAAGGGAATCATCTATAAATAGCAATAGGACGACTTTTTTCCCTTTTTGGACTGAGGGCATTTTCAAATCTAAGTGCTATCTTATTCTTTTTTAACTTTAGAAATTCTATTGTAAATCCAAGATCCTAGTGGTCAGATCTGATTGAATTCATTATAATTCGAAGAGAAAACAATCAGTAACCATAATTAAAGTGGACGTAAACCGGAGTATTCGTCGATCCACTATAAAAAGTGTTTGTGTGTTCTTATTTTCTTTGAATGTTTGCTTGTTTGATTTGGATTTATCTACTTTGGGGTGTTGTGTCATTTTTTGGCGCAACAAATTGCAGTTAGAATTATATAATAAGAAGACAATTAAGCAAGTTTAACTACCGAACTCGATAATAATAGAAAAGAATATAATCCATTTTTTTAATTTGTTCACCGAAATCCGAAATTGAAACTTTTATCGAAATTTCGAGAACTAACTAAACAAGTCGAAATTTACAAAAAAATTAAAAGACCACAGCCAATTTCTCAACCTCGGTGAAAACCTGTCACTGGCATCTAGTATATCAGTGCTAATTACATGAAATACATGTACAGTTTAAGCTGTAGACAACCTACCATAACATGTTATAAATAGTACGAAACTTTCAGTGTCACTTGATATATCAAAGAAATGCAATAAAATTAAGTGTAAGTTTGTGGATCAATATGATTATTGTGTAACTGCTAAAGAATTATACCGTATGTTTTCAAATTTCTTTGTGCACGTTCTATACTGTTGCAGATGACTATGCTTTTGGATGATGATGCCACTGCTTCTATAAATATTTATTGGTGTTCTTGTTTTGCCTCTTTTAGCTGTTTTATCTGTATTTATGAGGCTATTGATTTATCTAATACATGGATTTTGATTATTAGCATAGCCTTTTTCAGTTGAGTCGATATGTTATTGGCTATACACTGATTGTTTTTGTTTGGTCTATGATACTAACATTGTACCTTGAAATTATGTTTCTATATGCCTTGATGTATCTTTTTAAATGTATAAATTTGCTATACATTAAACCAACTTCTGATGTTTTCAATTATGTGTTATTTGCATGCAACATTAATCACTGATTTGTTGAATAAACATGACAGATGGCAAAAAGGCTGATGCAAATTGCAACTCAAGAAGGTCTTAAAGTTAACGATGTATGCTCCATTCTAATCACAGTTTTATATCTAGTATTTTTGCTATATACTATGTATCATCATGCTCAATCATTGGATCTGCTTTAGTTATTTTATTTTACCTAGCAACTAATTTATTTACTGTAGCTAATTTTTATTCATACAATTATTATTATTATTTACAACGTGCTCTCTTTGGAATGATTAGAGATGACCATTCAACTTGATTTCCATATTCTAATACATTTGTACAAATTTGGATATCATTTAAGCCATCAACTGATGGTTGTAAGTTGCAACTGATGACTTATTTGCAACTTCATATAGTGTAATTTACACCATAATATGGTGAAAATTCAGATGATAATCAAATCTTGTTTCTTCAAGTTCAATGTGTGGACCACAAATATGGGAACAAACAGTTCGGATTACCCAAAATTTTGTAAAGAATTACTTTAAAATAAGAATTTGTGCAAAAGTATACTTGGCAGTTACACTAGATTATTTATTCAATACTTTTTATTGAGAAAAGAACTTCTCCGCACGCGCACGCGAGTGTTGTGTGATTGAATCATTTCTCTTAATAGGTACTACAAAGAATCAAGAGATTCTTTTCATGGGTAGTATTTTTACTTGTTACAATATATTTTTGTTACATTAGCTGACTTACAGCCGAACAGATTGCACTAGAGGAACTTGCTGATAGAGTTAACGGAGATGTGAGGATGGCGATTAATCAGTTGCAGTACATGAAACTTTCACAAAATGTAATCACCTATGATGATATACGAGAGCGCCTCCACAGTAGTACAAAAGATGAGGATATTTCACCGTTTACTGCAGCTGACAAGTATATTTCTACCCTGAACCTATCCTTTCTACTCTGAACCTATCCTTTTGTTTTGATGAAGACATTCTTTGTAGATGTATTCTTTCATCTTGAAGATTTTGTGTTATGGTTATTATCTAAGTTTGCTTTTCTTGCCCTAAGTAGGACCAATGCAACTTTGTCAAACAACCAATTAAATTAAAACAAGTGTATTGAAATTCAGTGGGTATGGAAAAGATGAATTCTAGGAAGATTCTTGTTAATTTGTGTATCTCTGGTATTAAGTAATATGGTTTTATTGCAAGGTCTGTTTATATTAATTAAGGATTCATAAAATCTCCTTACATCATACAAATTAATAAAATTTCACTCCATCTAGGTTTTATCTGCACCCCCTTTCATTGTGATTTAACAACGGCTGGATTCCCAGTCGTCATTAATTATACGCAGTTTTACTCAAAAGTGATGGAAAATATATTGGTATATCTTTCTTCTGACATCTATGATTTATCCTAGATTAAGTTTTAGATGCAGGAGTATTTTCTAAATAAAAACAAACAGAGACATCATCATCATTGATGAAATTTCAAGGCATTGAGTTTAAGTAAACACGTCTTTTAAAAAAATATGTAATACCACACATTGTAAATCTTAGAATTTAATTTTTGCCTACTAAACAAGCATCAGACTCACAATCTCCAATGAAGGTATCATTTAATAAGCAATAACTTATCATATACTAAAAATAGTACACATAAATATTCATTATATTGAAGGCATTTTTTTTTTTTGAGAAAAGAAATGAGCTGAAAAGAAGAAAATAATTACTTTCTACCATGTTTGTTGTAATTTTTTTTAGTATTTTTTGGGAATTTTGTTTAGTTAATTTTCTTTTATTGATCATTGCTCTTACCTTAATGTATATTAATATTTTTTATATTATCAAACTAACCATATTTGTTCTCAAGATTGCTTGGTGTGAATGGTGGAAAGTTAAGGATGGATGAGAGGATGGACTTAAGCATGAGTGATCCTGACTTAATCCCTCTCATTATACAGGTTTAACTATTGTCGGCATTGTTAATTTATTTCTTATTAAAATGGTCTGTTAATTTGGTTTGTTAACTTTGGACACGTCCCTACATTTGGATACCGGAACAGATTCCCGTGGCATTATTCGTCTGATTTGCAAGTTTTTTAAATCAAGAGCCCAAATTTATTTCCTTTTAGTCGCGCTGTGCTATACACTATTTTCCGGTCCAATCAGGGATATATTATTAGATAAGTATGCTAAAGTTTGATCTGAATCATGTTTACTTTTGAGCAATCAGTTTTTTTCGTTTTTCCCTTGGGGGGTGTGTCTGTGTGTGTGCGCGTGTTTTTGTTTTTGTGGGGGTGGGGTGGTTGGGTTGGTGTGTATGCTGTGCCAAATTTTTTTGATCATTCTTTAGCTATTCAATTTTCAAAACCGTTTCTTCCATTGCCTTTGCTGCCATTCTCCCTCTCTTTTGTTACACATAAATAGCTATACAGCTCCGATATGCATAAAGCCTACTAGCATCTGGCCTAAATAAGACCCACACAGTTATATTAATTCGTGTCCAATGCATCCTCAGTTCCTCACACCTTTATTAACACCTAAATCCCTATTTTAATTTACATAGCGAAAAGTGTTTGTGTTAAGCCTTCTCATATCATGTTTGAACTGAAGCCTAGTTGGTAAACTTTGACTGGCCAATGCTAATTTGTAAGCTTGAGCCCTTGCTAATTGTCAAAAAATGGAAAGTTTTTAAGAGGAAAATAATGCGCTCCGAGATGACATAATGAAGAAAGAATTATGGAAACGTTGCATATCTAGGCTGAAAAAGTTATGGATTGCGGTGTAAACATTCGAAAAACGTATATTGCGTTTTAATTTTTTGCGAATTTTTGATTTTTTAAAAAAGTTAGAGAGAAATTAGATTACACATTAGCATTGACTAACCCTAGTTTGTAGTTTACAAACTAGGCGTCGCTCAAATAAGGGATTGATTCCTACAACGGAATTATCCCTACTCTTAGACAGAAAATGGACCCTACTACATGTAGGTTTGCTGAATTCTCCTTGGGAGTATGGAAATTTTCATTGTAGGAAATGTGAGTCCCTCAAATAAAGTATGCGAAGACTTGGTATAAAGACATTATTATTCAAATATGTAAAATGCAGTAATTATTCGTAAAACATCAAATTGACAAACCATTCTCATTTCACTTCAATGATAATATTATACATTTGAAAAAATAAATATTAATAAACCATAATTTAAAATTTTGAGATTTTTACTAAATATTTCTATATATGTTATTTTGTTATAATGTCGCTCGCTACGAATGTCCAGGGTGCAACAACTTCTTTGTTGTGGTTGATTTGACGACTCAAGTCGTTGGAGTCAAGGGGAAATTGAACCTCATAGGGTCGAGGGGAAGTCACACCTCATACGGATTGAGATGACAACGCCTCTATGCTAAATAAAAAAGTTGTATATTGTTTAGTAGATTAACAATAAGTGGAATGTGTCCTTGGAAACACAACGTAAAGTTTACAACAGTCAAAGACATTCTTCTGTTAAAAACACATCACCCAAATGCACTTCTAATATCATACTATAAATGTAGTTATAACTAGATCTCTTAGATGTAGGTAAAACTACGTAAGGATGATGTAAATAAAACCACATCACTCAACGTAGTTTTAACTATATCTTACAATGTCAAACATAATGGTTCAAAACTAAAAACTTCTACACAATTAATCAAAATTCTCTTAAGATATACTCGAAAACTAATGAGTTTGCAGCTAAAAATTTGACCGTCTTTGTTAACGACAGTTAAAACTTTAATTGTCTTTATAAAAGAATATTAAAATTGTACAAAAAAATTGTGTGTTAAAAAAATTGTTTTTTTAATGTATAAACAACCATTGGAAATCATACAAAATTCGTTATTTGATAGTGAACCAAATCTTAAATCCAACTTATATAAAGCTGTCTTATTTCAGAAAATTAAAAGGATTCGGATAGAGCGGATGAGATTAAGTTGGAGGGACATAATTTTGATTAGCGATTAAGGGCTCAAAATGTGCATTATTTAACACAACTACAGCAAATTTGAACTCGTAAAAAATCATGAACACCTTAAAGACTCTAAATTTTATCGAAATTCTGGGTCCTATGGCCACTGCCTTGGTAGCCTTGAGCGAAAGCAGGGCTTGCAATCAATTCCCTTGGTTAGGTATGATTACATATACAATATATTACATACACACAAACACACACGCATGTACACCTTGGAGGGATCCATAACCCCTCGGTTTTTAACCCATTTGCAGCCCTTTTAAACCATCCATTGGATTTGATGAATTAGTGGATGGATTTAATGTCAATATTTTATATTATCTTTCATATTTTTTTTTTCTCTTTCACACAACATTAAATCCATCCACCTATAAATCAAATCTAATGAATCATGTAAAGGTATTACATATGGACTAAAACTAAGGGGATCATTAATCCTTACACGCACACACATATAAAAGGAATCTATATCCCTTTCGTTTTGAGCACATTTATAACACTTCCTGTCATCCATTGGATATGATAGATAATAGGTGCAGTTAGTGAGGATGTCAGAGGGAAAAAACAATAAAGGGCTATGGATCAATCATCTCTCTCGCAAAGATACACAAACAAACCCCTCTATTTTTAGTTTTTTTTGTATCCCCCTCGCATTGGTCATTGAATTTCACAAATTAGTGGATGGATTTGATAGAAATGGAGGAGAAAAAGAACAAAGTATGAGAGAGTATCGATTACTCAACTCAAATACGTCTACTAATTTGTGGAATCCAATGACAAACGTGAAGAGGTTATAAAAGAGCTAAAAATAGAGGGATTATGGATCCTACGTACACACACATATACATACATATAGATATACATATAATAAGCATGTATGCGCATAAGGAAAGATCAAGATCCCACATTATTTTATTGACGAAAAGATCTCACATTACATAGTTTCCTCGTTAAATTTTTTTGATCCACACATCGGATTTGGCTTAATTTTTTTTTGTACATGTGGTCTTATCGTGACAAATATTTAGATCATTCCAAGATTTTTGACCCTCTTCAGAATGATAGGTTAGCATGAATCGTCAAAAATGTCTATTTCGATCGGTAGTCTAGAATGTAGTTTTTGAGGGGTTGAATGCCCCATAATCATTTGAAATTTCGCAAAAGTGATCTATACGATACAAACATCGTATTTACAAAGACTTGTTAAAATCCAAAATATGTAGTTTTATAAAACGGGGAATTTCAGGAGAATTAAGCAATGGAGGATGATCATTCCCCCACCCCGCTCTCTATATAGACACACACATGTGGGATCCGTAGCTCCTTTACATCTTTGCGTCAGAACATTAAAAAGAAGTAAACTTTTTGTAGATATAATAACCTACCAATTATCGGGATTAACTACGCAAAGAAATGTATCATTTTAAAACTTCCAACTCATTCGAAATCGCAATTCAATATGATGCAATATATATATATATATATATATATATATATATATATATATATATATGCGTGAGTGTGTATATATATAATATAATATAAATGTGTGTGTATATGTGTATATTACCGTAGATGTGACGTCGAATGAGTTAGAAGTTTTGAAAATGACTGGCTTTGTATAGTTGATCTTGACGGTTAGTAGATTTTATCAACATAAATTATTCCATTTCAATTTTTTTTGACATTAAAAGACGGAAGGAGACTACATAATGAAGGGGATCTAGGTCAGATTCCATACAAGGTTTTAAATCTCGTATTTCGGTCATGTTTCGTCTCGGTATTTTCACACAAGTTATCTCGTATCGGAGGAGATTTCAGACGAGATGAGTGTACCTCGGGCGTATATCTCAGATTGACATCTCAGATCTTAAAGTGCATCTCGGGAATATCTCGGAGTAACTTATGTGTTTAAAATTGATGTTTTAATGACTTCAACTGATTTTCAGAGTACAAATAAAATTGTAACATATTCGATTTGCATTGAAACAAGAATTGAAATTAATGTTTTGAAGAAAAGTGGAGTTTTATTAGCCTAATTATTTTGGCAATGATCGAATAATATCCTCTTATTTGAAGATAAAAAAGAAACGAAGTCATTTGTTGTGACACATTAAGATAAGAAAATAAAAGATATGTTTAAGGAGTTGGTGCATCATACTTAGATTGAGTAGTTTCTTTTGAATCTATGTGAAAATGAAAAAATATTATGTAAGAGAAGAAAAATATATAATTTCGGGGGAGATCTCGGCATATTTCGAGTGAGATTTGAATATCTTGAATGAAATGAGCGTTGAGAGAGATATGAATGAAGTTTGATGTCTTGTTTCGTCTAAGTGTGAAAAAGAGACCTCGAAGGAGATCTTGGACGAGATATAGAAGATTTAAAATCATGACTCTATACAAACACGTACCCCACACACATATACACAGAATAAATGTAACAACTCATTATTTTTGATCGTTTGATATAACACAGCCCATGATGTGCAAACCCCAAAAAGCGAAAACTACGTGTTGCTGGTGATTGATAACAAGAGACAAACAACAACTATATTTTAATTCTCTCTCCCTCAAGTCACGACGGCAATTAAGACAGTATATAATATAATAAATATTATTATATTTAAAACCAATAGATCCATCCACCTACTTAAGTCATACATAATAGATCGATTCCAAACACACATGCATACATATAACTCAATATCAATGTCTAACGATTATTTATATACGTAATCAATGCCATCATCATCTGCACCTTCAAACGTTATTTGTCATGGCATACCAATTTCCATCAACCAAGTGAAGAACCAAAAAGGGAAAAAATTATAGAGAGGGCTGACCATCGTCTGATAAGTGACGTACATCTACTTTACTACATACTTTAATCATTTTTTTATTAATTTAAGACAAATATGGTAATCATCATATCTCAGTCTTGTTTCACATGCATGCAACAAGTCAGTCAAACAAACATGTCCAACTCGTGGAACAAGGTGTTGGTTCAATACAATGGCAATGGTCAATGATATGGTCTAATCCATATACAAAGTCAAGCTCATCCCATTGTATTAACACATGGTTGAATCACCGAATGGATGCAGTTTCATATACGGCTTACGGATCCATTTTCGTTCTACAACACACAGCTCAGAAAATATTCAGATGACTAAACGATTGTGTTACCATGATAACCAATTGAGGTATCAAATTTCAATAGTTAAACAAAGCACTAATGGAAATCGACTATCCATATGTATATATCCATATATGCACACACACATCTCTATATCTCTCTATATATATATGTCCAAATCTTTCAATCAAACAAGGAGAATCACATTATAGTGTAGTTTAAACGTTATCCTGAAATTTCAAAGCCCTGAATCGATCGAGCAAAATTATACGAACCGGCTATGTAGGGTCAAGGCAAACCTGACCAAACAGGCTGCCATCGGTCAACTGGTGCCACTTGTCAAGCGGTGACTCCACCACCGGTCGATCCGTGGTGAATGGGTTTGACAGGAGCTGCTGTCAATTTCAGTGCATGTATATTTTTTCTTCCGAGTTTATTTCCTTCATTTCTTACCTGTTTTTAATTTGTTTTCAAATCCGTTTTCTTTGAAATTTTGATATGGTCTTCTATTCTTGTTCTACTTAAAATTCATCAAAGGATTCGTGTCAAAATTATTTCAGAATTGCTTCAAAGGCTGTTGTTTATAAAAATAGTTTCATGATTTTAATAATACACTTTCTTACATATGTACTATAAAATACACTTAAAAATCACTATAAATTCGAAATAAAAAAAATAAAATGAAATGAAACAACATATGAAATTTTTTACACACTTTTACATTTTATATATATATATATATATATATATATATATATATATATATATATATATATGCGCGCGCGTCCACGTGCGCTTTATAAAAAGAAGATATCAATGAATTTCTATGAAATGGTTTCACGGGATTCAGCCAATTGTCTCGATCGTGGGATGTCATTTAGAAATAAGAAGCCGTGTTATCAAAGAATTTTCTGCAACTATTTCTAGTATGGAATGAGTCAATCATCCACTTTGGTATCTTTTTGAACAAAAATGGTAATATTGTTCCTCCATTGATCAAGAATTTCGGTCTTTGAGAAGTATCACGATCGTCAAATATGAAGGGTTTCAACTCGTTCAAATGAACGATTTGAACATCTATTGATTCTAACAACTGATTGCAGAGTTGATCATTTGGACTTTTCAATTCATTATATATATATATATATATATATATATATAATATTTTCGATATAAATTGGTTTCTTCCAATTAAACTTGATATTTCTAATCTTTGTTATATAATTCATATAAACGATTAAAACTTCGTATGAAAATTATTTTTAATCTTTGAAATATACCCATCTTATTTCAGAAATTATTTCATAACATATTCGTATGATTTTATCATAGTATTCAATATTTACATGTATTTTAGATATATACGTCTCAAACACTCCTTTTCAATCATCCTCTTTATTACTCTGATTCATATAATTTATCATTTCTAATTTCAGATTTCATCAGTTCATCCACTTCATATGAACGTAAACCCAATATCTTCAAACTTTCACTCCAATATCCATCATTAATCACTGGTTTGGTCATTTTCATCAATTTATCGTTTTCTTTGATTGTGTAAATCAAATTTTTATTTCATGTTTACACCAGTTTATTTACCGTATAATTTCAGAAATTATCCATATTAGACCCAAACTCAAACTCCAATCTATAATCATCTTAGAATTATGAGAAAACATTAGTTATATAATAGATTATAGATTAGGCATAAACCACACACAAATATCCCAAATGCTCTAAATTGCTTCATGTCCGGAATTAGTCTCCTCTCCGAATCTACGTATCTGCGATTCTGAATGGTATTAGAGCGAAGGCCTCAGCCTGCTTTTCGATTTGGCGGTTGATTTGTTGAATTCCGTGAAGGTTCAAGAGAGAATTTTGATTCTGATTAGAAAAGAGTTTTTGAGTAATGAGGAAGAGGTTACATAAAGAGAATGAAATTCAAATTCTCTGATCGGACACCTATTTATGGGACAAGGTAAGTATCTGTTCATTTTAAATGGGCTTAGCCCGTTAAAAATTCAAAATTACGATTTACGAAATCGTCCATAACTTCATCGTCCGGACTCCGATTCGGAAAAATCAATATACAGCGTGCGTTAGAAAAACGAGAGTCTCAATGACGTCAGTTTCATTTCCATATTCAAAATTTTAAAAAATAAGGAATAAATATTTGATTTTATTTATTTTTAATTATCGAAAAATACGGATTATTACAATATACTTGTCCTGCACGCACACACACGTACGCACACAAGCAATAGTTATCTTCACTGATTAACAAGAGTAAAAAACAATAAAAGGAATGAAAACTGTAATTCTCATTTGATTGCAAAAATATTTGGAGAGCAATTGTATATGCTGATAAATTATCAAATATTCCAGTCTTTAGCACTAGAGGAAGATGAGTCAAATGTGAACAATCCATAATTGGTCGTATAAAGGCAGGCCATAACTCTGAATTTGAAAACAGTGACATGTGAGAAATATTTGATTCGCTTAGTAAAAGCTAACTTAGGAGCATTATTACTCGAAGATTTACGGCAAAAAATATTCTGATCATAACTGCTGAGAAATTTCTGAATCTGAAATGTTTGTTATCTGAGCAATGTCATTAAGCGAGGTAGTTGTCAAATGCAGTTACCATGTAAGTTGATAAGCACTCTGGTCTCTTTCTCTTGGCAATTGGTAATTGATATCTAAGGATTTGAACCTAAAATCTCTAGACCAACAATCTAGAATCTTGCCATTATATACCATAGTACCTAAAAATTTAATTCCTTCTCTGAAGAACTTATGTTTATTTGGTTACTAATTGCGACATGGATACACAGTATTTGCTTAAACTGAAGTGTATGCTCGTTGTTTATAGTGTTTTTCTAGCATATGCATATATAACATCTAACTTTTTTTTATACCTTTTATGCTTTAAAATTGCAGGAGAATTACATTAATTATCGACCACTTTCTTGTGGCAAGGATGAAAATGGTGTAAAAAGATTAAATTTGCTTGCACGTGCTGCTGAGTCCATTGCAGATGGAGACATAGTTGGTGTACAGATTCGTAGATACCGGCAGTGGCAGCTCTCACAAGCTGCTACTTTTGCTTCTACTATTATCCCGTATGTTATTGTTGACAAGATTTTATATCATATAACTGTATATGTGTTGTTTTCTGTTGCACGCATATTTTATGTGTGTGTTGGGCCTGATGTTTTCATATATCTCCAAACAGGGCTGCTTTGATGCATGGACCGAGGCAGACTCTTGAACAGGTACGCAATGAGTAATTCTATTTGTGGAAAATGATGGATGTTAAAATATTTTTCTTCTCTGCGTGCTGCTCAAGGTTTGATTAAACAATCCTTTTCCTTTCCCATCTTCCATTAACTCTAATAATAAGGATCCCCAAAGAAACTAGAGTATGCATTACATGCTGGTTTGCGAATAAAGCTCATGTATCATTATCACACTGGAAAATATGTCGACTTGAACTGGAATCATTGCTATACTTTAGCTCAAAATATGTAAACAGGAATGTATCAGTCTTCCTGGTTTTGCAGGGAGAACGTAATTATAACAGATTTGGTGGATGGTTGGGAAAAAATTCAACTATGGGGAAAAATTTGAGGCTTTTGGAGGATGTTCATGTGCACATCCTTGCTTCTCAGGGAACTTACTTGAACAGGTTTGTTTCTCTTAATTATCTTTTATCCATTATACCCTTCCTTTGCAATTTTTTTGGCAGATGGAAAGATAATGAAATTGCAAAAGTACAGACTCCCAAGTATTGTGTACTTTTCGTGTCTTTTATCCATCAAATTATTCGTATTTGTTCTTTATAATGAAAAAGAAGCGGGTTGAGTAATGTGTAAAACCTATATTTAACTGATATATAGATAATTTTTATTGGAAACACAGAGCTACGAAGAAAATCATATGGTATCTATTAAACATATGGGGGAGGGGCACAATTTTCTATAATGATGTTATCGTCTGTTTAGTTGTGGGTATCTAGAGCACAATGTATTTGACAATTGCCAAATTTTCTTTGATGTCATTGTTTGGTTGCCAGTATTCGCTAGTTAAAAATGTTATAGAAGCAACATAACAAAATTTCAAGAAATGGTGTTAGCAACACAATCCAGTGTTCCAAGTTCTAAATATTTGTATGCTTTGGAATCTTTCATTGTACAACAGAAAAATTACATGGTGTTGCAATTATAATGAACCAAGTAAATAATTCATGGATCAAATCAAACAAGTGAACTGATTTCCAATCACTGTATTTGAAGCAGCGTGCTCTTGTAAATGTAACGAAATTGCACTGCTTAAACGCAGCTGTGGTTGCTGGATGAGCATGCTTGCTTCTAAATTTTGATACATATTAGTTTCATTGATGTTGCGTCTATTATCGAGAACTTCCGAGTAAGTTGATTACGTGAGAATGTGAGTATCTTTGTTACATAACCGTCCTAGTATTTGATATACATAAGCTGTAAATTTGACAGGTCTATTTTGCGGATGGAATACTTCTCTATTTTGCTAAAACAATTGACGGAACCTCTTAAAGTGATGCCTAAGGTTTTTTTCTATTTCAGATTAATTTTGTGATTATTTTTAATCTAAGAATGTAGGAATAATATAGTAAATTCATTAATGTCAGGATGCTGCTGTTCAAACGGTTGTGGAGTTCATGAACACTTATTCTTTAAGTCAAGAACACTTTGACACAATTGTGGAGCTTTCCAAGTATAAGGTTTGATTGCATCTGACTTTTCTTTGCTCTTCTAATGATTTTTAACATTTACCTGTTTTGTGGAAAAAATGTCTGCTCATTGTTTGATAGTCTTTCTTTAGAAGGAATGTGTTCTGGAAGAATTATATAGAAACACAGACTATCATATATGTAAACTCAATACTTCCTGTTAACTCAATCCGACATTATAATTTTGTGTACATCTTTGTTATTTTTATCTACTTCCTATTGTTTTATTTCCCTTTGTTATCTTTGGTTATTTAAATTCTTTTAAGAATGCTAATTTTTTTAATTTTAGTCACATCCAAACCCATTAGAGGGAATTCAGCCAGCCGTTAAATCTGCATTAACTAGAGCATACAAAGAAGCAAGCAAACATCGAACTGTGCGTGTTGCGGATATGATCAATCTTCCTGGCATCAAGAAAGCTCCCAAAAAGAAAATAGCAGCAATACTTGACCCAATTGATGAAGTTGATATCAATTTGCCTGAACAAAATGGAGATGAATTGGGTGAAAGTGATGAAGAGCATTCTTCGGACACAGAGGATGCTGGTAATTGTTCAAAATTCCATGTCATCTTAAATAAAACAATTCTTGAGCTACACAATGCATCTTTTGTGCTGATGCAAGCTTTGTGCAATTTATTGTTTGTTCTTAAAATTTGAATTACTGCTGTTGGATAGAATTAAGTTTACTTTACATTGTAATCAATCCACTTCTAGAATTTCCCTTGCAGTACTTCACTATTTATGCGGACATTGTACAATCCCACCCAACTCGTATCAATTTTTCTAATCAACTTTACATAAACTCAAAATTTGAGTGGATCACAACATGTATTATGGTCTAAGACCAAGTTTAGATAGGTACTGAAATTAATATTTGTTGCTAATTAGCAGTTATTTCAATCGCAAGTGATCATCTATGTTTAGTAATTTGTTAATTGCCAGCAGAAACTTGCCATTTTCATAGATACAGTTGTCGCCAAGCAGACAAATTAAGTTAAACCCTGTTTGTTTTATTCTATAATGAAATATGAATATGTACATCTTTAATGTTTTATTCTATAATGAAATATGAATTTGCATATCTTTGATGTTTTCAGGCGATGACATCAAACTTGATGGAGAGGGAAGACCGAAGTTGGAGCTTGAGAATAGCAAGCTGAAAGGTTCAGCAATCTTTCTGCTTTTAATTCATAGTATTTCATTATATAATATTCCCATATTTTTGATATTTATATGATATTCACATCTTTCTTAATTACAGTTTATATTTTTGATGTCAGGAATACAAGTGCAGCTTAATTTAAAAACAGACGATAAACCAAAAGCAAAAAAGACGCCTGCAAGCAAGTCGAGAGCATCTGCTTCAGCTGAGAAAGGCAGTCAAAGTTCAGGAAGAGGCGGCAAAAGGAAGAGGTGAAGAGTGTCCTTCACATTATGTTTATATTATGGCTTTGTATGAATCAATTACCGATCATCTTTTCTTTCTTTTAGTAGCAACATGTTATTTCTCTTTGTTTTTTTAACCTTTTGTTTTATGATCATGGTCATGAAAGTATTTGAAGAAATCCTTTTTAGCTGCGGTAGTTTTAACTTTGTTAAAATGTGAATAGCATTTATGCCACTGATGGTGGTTGCAGCTATTGATTTCTCCATTTATACGCAAATCCCACTCTACTATGGTTCATCATTAAGTCCAACAAAATAATGATCCCAAAATATATGAAATAATAAAGGGCCCTGATTTGTTTAAGCAATCCTACCTCTGGAGCGACTTCAAATATTTTCCAACTTTTATTTCGTCAAGAGGATGCATCTCTGTTACTCTGTAGAGCAAACACTTGTACAAAATTGCACTTTGGTAATTGTTTTGAATTGCCAGTTCATGATTTTTGTTGTCGTCGTTTTAGCATAGAATATTAGAACACGCAGCCATGTGTATTTTAGTTTTGTGCGTTGATTTTCATTTTTTCGGTGTTTCTTTTGAAAACTAGACGTATCTGTGTTTTTTGTGTTTGCCGCGTTTTAGCTTAGGATTGTTATGGTAATATTTAGATAAGTCGTACCGGCACAATTGGTATAATAGAGAAAAATTTATCATTTTTAATGCGAGAACGTCCTTGATATTTTTCAAACTCGATATTAATGGTGGTGGACTCATTCGTAATACATGGACGTTTGTATAGTTGCATCTTGTGCATTTTAAAACAAGCAAATGCCAGTTATAAATTTTTTAATTTCCGTTTTTTGTGGTATGTTAGAAACCATCATTTTCCTTCTAGTTTCCCTCCTTGATATAGCGGTTAGGATTTTCCACTTCTTTCCACGCATTTTGAAATCCTTGTTGAAAACACAAAACGCAAGACATAAGGCTTGTTTGGTTTGAAACTGAATGCATGGTTTTTGCCAATATGTATCTCAAAATTCATGAAAGAGAAGAAGGTGGTGTAAAGTGTAAATGGTCAATTCAGAAAATAAATATAACTTATAAAATTAAAAAGACTTTTCTTTGTTTCCATTGTTTGAGAAAAATAAAAAATTATACTTTTGCTTTTTCTTCTTTATTTTGTTGTAATAAGTAGAATTTTTCTAATTTCTTCCCCCGTGTGCCGTTTAAAATGGATATAGGATTAATTTGAATACGAAGTAAAGTACGATTGATGATACAGTAGATCCTTTACGATTGATGATACGCTAGATCTGGAATGTTGGATACTACTATTTCTGGAGTTGAAATCTGTTCTCTCATTTTGTGCCTCCTAGAGTTTTGCAATAAATATTAACGAGGAAAACTAGTATTTAAACCAGACAAGCCTTTAAATTTCAAGTCAAATGGACCCTTGGCCAGGAGACTTTTTTTTGGTTTGCCGAATACTCTTGAAATGTGTTCCATTTTCTTCTTTATCATAAATTACTGGCTACCAAAATCTATTCAAGCCAAGGCTGGTTGTTAGCATATTGAAATTGAGAGAAGTGGTTTTTTACAAGTTTTTGCAACTTCTGCTGGTTAACGGTGTCGCCAACATTTGAGGCCCGTGATAATCCGGAGCTGAAAATTCAGCTTTTGAAGGAGGGAACGAACCCGACAGACTAGAGTACATCTAATAAGTGTTTGGAAACGGGAGTTTATAAAATCTGTTCTTGGCTCATTTTTCACGATTTATTTTTGCATTTTAATTTTAATAACCGACTAAAATGTCGCTGTAATCGAGAGGAATCACTAGATGAACCATCCATTAGAAGCTGGATCAATACATGTCCATCCAATACGAACTACGATATATCACCATCTTCAAAGTTTTGTAGCGTCTTTCACTTGGACATGTACATCGACATATTACCATACTTGGACGCGCAGATCAATATATTTGTAGTTCAAATTAATATTGTTATTAAATTGACTGGTATGGCACTGCTAGTATATTATGTTGTACACTTTTTATAAAATAGTAAATTTAATAACCGTGAAACAGTAAACACACATTGACCAAAGTTCCTGCATTGTACGTGGGACAAAGATGTATGTACCAAACAATCACGTACTGTTTATTCCTTTCAATCAACTACCTTGCGAAGATATATGTCGTAGACATAAGTGCATCTGTGAGCCATGCATTGAGATTTATAGACATACAAATATTCACGACACAAATATCAACAAATTGAGTTGTAGATTGCACAGCCAGGCTCACTTGACGGCTTTCTATATTGGTAGTCCGTAACCATATGCTATGAGCGACGATGAAGTTTGGATCAGATACACCGGGAAGGAAGCATGAAAGTTGCTAATTTCAAAAATCTCGTTTTCCCCATTATGCTCTAGAACTTCTTAACGTGCTATTATAACAATCTTCTTATTTAACGATCAGATATATTTAAATAATGAATTTAAATAGTGAATTGTTAATCGATGAAATGCCCGTTACACTCGATTTTTCAAAGACGGATGAGGTGGGTCTCGAGACTCAAGAAAAATAAGTATATATTTGACTATATTTGAAGTCGATAATTTTCGAGAATGAATAGTGCTGGATGGAGAAAATTGTAGCTAAGTTCATTGGTTGTCTATTATTCACTTTTCATTCACATTAGTTTCTGCTCTCCTCTCATAATCTTCTACTTGTCTCTTCTTAATCCACTCCTAATCCCTAAATTTTAGACCCCTCAAATAAATCTTTTAAAATCAAATAAAAATCACCATAATTCAACTCTTTAATTCTCTACAAAACTCACGAAAGAATTGGCTTGAATCATAGTCTTGGTGTTCATTTTGAAATTTAAAGAGAGCTAAATCTGAGATTTAACGATTTGAGCTTGGTTGAGGAATCCAAGGTGAGTGAGATGATTCTTCTTACAATTTATGTGCTTCAACTTTTTGTTGTTGCCTAGTACAAAATATGAAGTTGACCAGTGGTTTGGAGATTGTTTGGGTTAGTTTGGACTTGTAATTATGTTATAAGCACGATAACATTAACACATTAATTGTTTAAGACCCTAATTACCATATTTATGAAAAGTTAGTAAGCCTTAGAATTGATTTGGGATTTATTGGATGATTGTTTATGATGTTATGGTTTGATTTGAGATTAATAAAGTAGTATAATGACTTGCATGTCATTAGAAATTATTAACAACCCATTTATGAAAAGTTAGTAAGCTAATTAAGGAGTTTGGGAGCTCTACACTCCTTAAAGTGATTATAAGCTCAGCGAACCTTAATTAGTATTTATAAAATGATTTTATAAAGCATATATGAGGTTTTATAAAATAGTAATACTTGATTTTTCAATGAAGCGATTAAGTATTTTAAAAGGATAGAACTGATTTGTAAGCCAATATTATATTTCATAAAATAGTATGAGATTTTAGAAAATAGTATAAAGAGATATTTTACTTCTACCGAAGAGTTCTGTAAATAAAAGTAATATTTGACATAGTAATAGGTGAATGTCTTATTTGAATATACGTGTGTATACATGCACGAGCAGGTATACGTATACGTGTATTTAGAGCTAAGCAACAATGTTAATGAGAGTTGTGCATGTGAAATAAACACTGAATATTTGTAAACGAAAATGGATATTTGTAAGTAATAAATGAAAATAAATGAAATAAACACTAAATCAATGGATGGAAATGAAATTTTGCAAGAAATAATGTAAAATAAAAAGATAAACCACTATATGAATGAAAAAGAAATCAAACAACAAAGTTATGAAATGAAATTGAAAAATTAACTTGATCTATTGTTTGGAATTGTTGTTTGTTTGGTTTATCGTTGTTTGAGCAATGATACTTTAAAATTATTTGGATGTATGAATAATCTATTTAGTTTCATCTAAGACTGTCGAGTAAATGGTGCACTATGTAGTTTATTTTCCATTCTGTGCAATTTAAAGTTTGAACCCGAACAACTATTTGTTTGTTGGATATGAATGAATAATTGATTGTGTTGATTCTGTATGATGATTGTATGTGTGGTTGCAAGTGATTGTTGTTTGTATTGATTTGTTTGTTTATGGTTGGAAAAACTTTAAACATTTCATTTTATATAATTATTAACTCCTTTTGGGATTATATAAGTGAAATACAAGTTATGGAAGCAATTGCTACTGCTTTTGATTTCACAAAATAAGCGTAAATTGCCCGACAAATAGGTACGTTTTCGGATTATGGTTTATAGCGTTATTATATTGTTTTTCTCGTGTTGGGATATATATTATTTGAAAAATATATGTTGTATATTGTTATATTTGATATTATATTTTTCTCCCGAGCCTCTCCGTATAAAAGAGACTCTGTCGAAATTTTCCGTAAATTTTGGACTTGGAAATTTTTTGAAAAATGTTTTCCAGACTTTATTAATTTGAGTATAAAAGATTGAATGGTTATAAATTGGTATATTTTATTTAAATTAATTAATTTTGTAAATTCATTTGTTTATAATATTTTTTTAAATAAGATGTATTGTTTACTCAATTCTTTCTTTTTTCCTTCTTTTTCCTTTTTGGAGACGAAAACTTTTGAGTGGGGGAGAGTGTAACGACTCGTAATTTTCGATGATTTAAATTAGTTGGTTTATTAAGGTTTTGGTAAATATATTAGGACGAAACAAAATTTTTGTAACTTAATAATGAAATGAATGCTAAAATGAAATGCAACCATGGTAATTAAAGCTAAATATTAACAATTGAAATGAATTTACGATTAATTGAAGTAATGTAAATTGTTATACTAGGCTATAAATTGAATATAAGAAAGCAAACATAAATATTGAATTAATTAATGAATTAATAATAATAAATAGTAATGGAATGAAATCAATGTCCGGTAAGTAATTATAATGTTGTTTGGAAATGATAACTTATAATAGTATGATTAAGAGTTAGTGGCAACAATTATTATAAGTTACCGATATGTTTTAACCCATTAAATTGAATTGAAATCAATTGCAATAAATGTAAATAAATTATTACGTCAATGTTAATTAAGGTAATATTTGAGAATAATGTTAATATTATCCATAATAGGACAATTTGTTGAATTGAAAAAATGAAAATGAAGACTTATCAATTTAATAGGATTTGAACTATATAAATTGAATTTAATTGCAAATAAATAAAATTAAATATCTAAATATTACGTTAATTGAAATGAAGATGGAATGTGAGAATATTAATGTAATGGATTTTGAATCCAATGTTAATTTCATCCGTTTGGTAATAATGAATTGAATAATAGAATGAAAAACAAATTAAATAGAATTATTGGAAATTAAATTTATAATTTTGAATTTAATGAAATTGAGGTTAATACTGAAATTGATAAATTAATCAACTCTATATTGACATTTAAATTTGTTTAAATCATTGTAAATGATTGATAAATCAAAAATGATGAAATTTGTCAATTATCGAACTGAAATTGAAAATTTGATTTAGTTAATTAATTTGTAATTTATTTAATAAATGTAAAAATAGCCATTTTGGCTGTTGACTCGGATTTCGATGAAACTAGTTTCATAGGATCCGTATCTGTGAATTATTGTAGCATTTCAAGTTTCGTAGCTATTGGGCTTGTCGTTTGATCATACGGGCTTGAAACGCCTTGAAATCAATTGAAATCAATTTGAAATAATTTGATTTTAGCATAACTTCTTCATACGAAAGAATTTGGACATGTAACATGTTCCATTGATCTTAAAATATTTAAAAACATCTATTTTGATATATAGGTTGACCCAATTTCGTTCCGGAGTCGAAACGGGCTTTTTGGGCTGTGGAGCGTTGAACTTTCAAACCGATTCGATCCAATTATTTCTATTTTCTGATCCACCTATAAATATATCGTTATAAACCCTAGCCTACTTCTTATTCCTCATTTCTGTACGTTCAGTTCTTTTAGCTCCTCTTTTCAGTGGCTGCAAACCCTAATTCTCAATTGCAATTTCAAATCAAATTCAAAGCCAAAAATTCAAACTCTCTAAACTATATCATATTTTATATCATCGTAAAGCTCTCGAAGAGAGTATCTCAATTTTGTGATTCGTTTTTCGATCTGGGTTTCTGTGTAGCCAGAATTGGCCGTTTATCCTCGACAGTTCGTTGCATCGTGATCGACTGCGACGGACCATCAAATCGATTTCATGGCCGCGTAGAGATTTGCGAGTGGATCGCATCAGCGTAGTTTGTTTAATGGATTGATGGTGAGATTTGCGGCAATAATTCGATTGGAGTTCAAGAACCGGTGGCGGCTGTCACCTGCAAGGGGCGATTGGCGACGTGGTGTCGCTACGGAGAAGGAGGCGACTCGGCTAGGGTCGCGGTGTGGCCTATGACGTTGATTGGAGCGCACGCAGTCGAGGTTCTGGATGGCGTATGCGTGCGATTAGGGTTTGACGGTTGTTCATTCTGTAGCAGGCTCGGTCTTCTAGCAATTAGGGATAGTGGAGGGTGTTGACGTGTTGTTGCTGACTGGGTATTGTTATTTTATTTATTTTTATTTGTTGTTTAAATTTTATTTTCAAGCACTCTAATCGACATAACTTTCACATACGAGGTCAAAATTACGCGCGGATTTCTCCACTAGGTTCGTATTGGAATTCCGGACATGCTGACGCTGGTTTGGATGAAATCTGAGACTATTCAATTTTTGGGTTTAAATTGGATTTAAATTCAATTTAAATTCAAAAGGTGAGTATTTTAACCCACTCACAACTTCAAAATTTTCTTATTTGTGTTAAATTAATTTCTGATGTGATTTGAAATTTATCTATGACTGTTTGGCATATTTTTAATCATCATTCCAGTTAAATTGAATTTATTGAATTAAATTGTTATTTAATTTATTATTACATATAAACTGCCAGTTAAATTGTTATTTAATTTATTATTGAATATAAACTGCCAGTAAATACCTATTATTGATTATCTGTTCTATATTGATGTTATTGATTGAATTGGATGATGATTGTGATAAATGTTTAATCATTGACATTGGATAAATGGATGTTGGATTTTATAGTGTTATGAATTACAAGTTGTTATGGATTTTATTTCATTCGGGATTGCGGTTTGTAATGATATATAACCGTATTTATGTTTTAAATTACGGATTGAAATGATAAATATCTGTATCGCTTGATCATAGGATAGAAAATTATATACAGACACCGTCTGTCTATATATAAATATTTTGAAAAATGATTTCTATGGTTTTGGATAGAAATATACGGTTTAATAAATATTGTTTTTTTGATATTATATAAATATTATTTTATATATAGCTAATTCTTGAATTTAAGCTATGTATAAAATTGTTTAAAAAAAATAAGTTTAATAATGGAGTTTGATTTTATTAAAGTAAAATATGGTTAAGTATTTAAATCATACTTTAATATAGAGGTTATAATGATTTAAATAAATTAAGGCTGGATGGTAAATTGGAAATTTATTTGAAATTGAGCTTATTTAAGAATTAAACTCAATAAGTTGATGTAAAATTTATTAAATTTGAAAATTTAAAAGGTATGATTTTTATAACTTGATTTTGGGTTAAGGTGAATTAAATGAATATTTCAATTATAAATGAATTGAAGGAAATATTTCGTTATTTGTAATTTGAGTTTTATTTAAATGATAAGGGATTTATTATGTAAATTATTTCGAAACTAAATAATAGAAAATTTAATTGTTGAATCGAAATTATCAAATTTAGTTTTGAAATTTTGGAGTATTTACAGCCTTGAAATATATCGAAATTGAATGTTTTATCGAAAGTGAAATGTTTCGAAGTTATGAATTTCAAAGTATTATGTTTTAAAATTGTTATAATTTCAAATGTTTGGTTTCGAAGTGTACAAATTTGAAAGTTCTATGATTTTGGAAAAGGGATATATTTGAAGAAAAAAATGATATCCTATTGATTTGGGTTTTGAAGTGGAAATTATATCGTATTTATATTGTTTTGAAATTGATATCATATTACGGTTTTGAAGTATAATTATTTTGAAATGACAGTGGTGTTATAATAACGTTTGGTTGTTAAAGAGACTGGGATCGAAAGTTGTCATACTCTCTGCCAACTCCGAAAACCACTTTAACAACCGTGTACGCGGTGGAGATTACATAGTGAAGTAGGATGGCGGCGGCGTTCCTTTGAGGTATGAACATGGACCCGACTCCCATCAGTTGACATAAGATGACTAAAACAGGAGCAATTGACGGGCTAATGAGGTCATTCCTCTGATCGGACACACTCCTACGATATTATATTCTGACTTTGAGATTGATTCGGTGGCCACTTTTGATTTTTTTTGATTTGGGGGTGTAGCTCGAGGTGAGCGGTAGTAGGTACTACGCGTTACCATCGGCCCGGAAGTGTAATTGGTATATCTACCCTGGCATTGCCTAGTTGTGCCGTGTCACCTACCCTGGCGCGCCTTGTACGAGTTTGGTTTTCTCCCGTAGCCCCTGGAGTATTTAGGGTAGTCTCCCGATCTGGAGATGCGCTGATACTGGATGGACTACTGGGACTATTACGTGTTAAGGGGAATATTGGGTCACTCCTTAACGCTATTTAAAAGTAAGTTTATTTTACTATAGACATTATTATAATAGGGAAATATTACTACATAGTAAATAGTTTAACGGATCCTTAGGAGATGTGAATCCCAAACATCTTTTAAGTTACTGCACTCACGTTTGACACTGGATAGGAGATGTCAAATCCCGTAAACATCTCTGATGCCATTCCGCTCATATTTATTTTAGTTGATTTAACTTACATAAGATCTTTTAGTTCTGACTCGAGTGTTTTGTCTTTTCAATTCACTCGGGTCAGTCCGAGCATTTCAGGGTTGAAGACCTTATTTTTGGAGGACGAAGACGAAGATTGTATTACTATTATTTATTATATTATTCCACTACATTCACATTGTTCCGCTGCATTATTATTTATTATTCTCTGGTATGTGTAACTCTGATATGTGTTGTATAAGTATAATCAAATGTTTTGTAAAACAGCTTCATGAACTGTTATTTGATTATTATATTTTGTTATCCGCCGTGAGATTCTATTTTTTTATATTTCTTTCTCTGCTTTTCTTATTTACCCCAATAACAATCCGCCCTTCTGTATGGTTTAAGTATGACGTGTGTGGTTTATCGTCGATTTAAAACGTACAAAAAGGCGGGATGTTACACTGAGCCTCATATTGGTCCTTGATAGAGACTATATAAAAAGATGGAAAACGACTAGATATTGATCTTTATATGTAATAGACTTAAATGATTACGCGGTGGTTATATTTGAGATATATAATTATATGGTATCGGCGTTCCTTAGTGGTCCTGATAGCATATTACACGAGACACGAGTGTCGTCCTCTTTTTGATAGAGGCGTATGCAAGTTAATTTAGAATTTGTATTGAACCGCAAATCCATACCCCTTTGAGTCGACAATATTCTCCATCAGTACAACTCAAATTGGACAGGAATACAAACCATTTAGGTTAAAGAAGAAAAAGGTGAGCATGTATGAAGGCTATTTGTTAGCCACTTAGTTTGTAAGTACATTATGTGTCTATCTACCATTGTTCAACTTCCTTTATGTTTCGAGAGTGAACTAGATGGTTATATCCATCTTGGCGGCTTGATAGTGGAATCGTGCCCTAGATCCATGACACCATCTTTGTTTATGGTATTTGATGTGCATCATGGGATTGGTAGTTGGTTAACACTTGTGTTGCATAGGGCAATAGTCTGTTACCATATGAGCACATATGGGTAGTTGTGGCGGAAGAGGTTACGCGTTGTCGAGCTTATAATGGATCATTGTCACTAATTCCAAGAGGGGAGAGGTAAGGGTAACCGATGACAGTAGGAGTCGCATCATATGGACCACATGTGGCTCTTGGAGCTAGCAGACGCGCCGTCAGTCTCTCATCTGGTTTCAGTGCATGTATACATATGTGTGGGTGGTAGATTAACATATATTATGTATGGATAAGATTATACCTGAGACTGTGTCCAGAGTATGATCAACCCCGTATCCTTCTCAAGTAGACGGCGTACTTATTATTGATTTGTTGTTTTTATCTCTTAAGACCTTTTAGTCAAGAGTTTTGCCTCTCCAAGAGCAGTGGGTTGAGATAAATGATTTTAAACACTGCGGCATTGTTATAAGCTGGCTCGAATCTTTATTTCATATTATTGATTTCATATCAATATTTTATAATATGAAATCGGGTTATTTGTTAGTCATGATACTTTGATGCATATCTATTGTACTATATAGACATTTCATACATATATTTTTGTACTTATTTATCTAACTTGATATGTTAGTTGATTATTTGAGTATCTTTGATTATGATATCAATTTAATATTTCTTGTATACACCATTACCCTTATTATGATCCATGATTCGACATAGTTTGACCCATGGATTATTTTATAATACTCGGGTCGGTATGAGACATTACAGGTTCAGGGATGATGACACCAGCTTGTATTTTGTAGGCATAGAAGAAACCATATATTCTGTATTTCAAATTATCATCCTGTATTGTATAGTCACTTGTGTGTATATGTAACGACCCGTAATTTTCGATAATTTAAAAATAGTTAATTTAATAAGATTTTGTGATTTAATTTTGGAAGAAATAAAATTTTGGGATTTATTAATGAAATAATACCCAAGATGTAAGGTAATAATGGTAATTAAAGTTAATTATTAATAAATTGAATGAAATTCCAATCAATTGAAATGACTAAAATGTACGACTTGGTTATAAAGTGAATATAAGAAAACAAATGTAAATATTGAATTAACCAACGAAATAATATGTGGTTATTGATAATTGAATAAAATCCATGTTATGTAAGCAATGGTAATATTTGTTTGTAAATAATAAACTTATAATGTGATTTAAAAGTTAATGGTAACAATTATTACATGTTACCTATTTAATTATTCTATAAAATAAAATTGGAAATCAATTGAAATTAAATGTAAATAAATGTTACATTAATGTGAGTTAAGGAAATAACTGTAAATTTTGAATGTAATAAAATGAATAGAAATGTTAATTATATTCATAATGTAATAATTGATTTAATAAAATAGCGAAACCAAGATAAATAAATCAATTTGGGATTTTAAATTTTATTTGATGTGTGAAATTGACAAAATTCAATATAATTGAAATATTTTAGTTAATACAAATAAAAGATGGAGATCAGACGATATTAATGTAATGGAATATAAAACAATGTTAACTATGTTTATAGAATAATAATTGATTTAAATAAAAAGATTGAAACCAAATAAAATCAATTTATTGGAATTAAATTTTGATTAAAAGGATTAAGGACAGTAGAAATTGAACATTGTAATTATTGAAATAATTAACATCGAATGGATATGTAAACTTATTTTAATTTATTATAAATGTCTTTAAAATCAAAAATGATAAAAATCTGCTAGTTTATAAATATTGAATTAAGAGGTTATTAAATAATTTAATATTAATTTATTTAATTAACGTGAAAATAGCCATTTTGGCCACTGACTCGGATTTTGATGAAAACAGTTTCATCAGATCCGTAACAGTGAATTATTGTAGGATTTTAAGTTTCGTAACGGTCGGACTTTCCGTTGATCGTACAAGCTCGAAACCCATAGAAATCAATTTAATTAAAATCAATTGAAATCAATTTGAAATAAGCTGATTTTAACATAACTTCTTCATACGATGGAATTAGGACTTGAAACCTATTTCATTGAATTTTAAATTATCGAAAACGTCTACTTTGATATATGGGACTTCCCATTTCATTATGAAGACGGAACAGACTTTTATGGTCGTTTATCGTTCAAACCCAAATCAATCTGGTCCATTCTTTTCGTTTTCAGCTTTTCCTGTAAATAACCCGTTATAAACCCTAGCAGCCTTTTTATTTTTAATTGTCCATAACATTTCTTTCTCATCTCCTCTTTCCAATGGCAAATAAACCAAAACCCAAATTTCCAAATTGAAATTTCAATTTCAAATTTAATTCCAAAATTAAATTCCTCCAAACCTTATCATATTATGTGCCGTTTCGAAGCTGTTGATGATACGATTCAACGTCTAGCGTTTGTTTCTTGAAATAATGCTCAAGTCGTCAGGAATTCGCGGTCAAAGCGGTTAAATCTCGAAACCCTAGGCAATTTAGGGCTTTTTGATCCGGGCTTCGATCGACGAAATTGAAATTTGGGTTTCGAAGAGATTGTCATGTGGAGTCTTCTGGTGGTGGTTGCATAGCCTATAGCGGCGGGAGGTGGTCAGAAATAGGTGATCTAGGGCATATGTCGTGCGGCGGCTGATGGCTTTTGGTGCGAGCGCGACTCACAGGGGAGGTGCGGCCGGAGTTGTAGAGCTCGATGGTGGTGGTAGCTTGGTCGATGGGGTCCCATAGGTGTGTGTGGCGGCGGTCAAAGGCGGGTTGTGGTCTACGTGAGTACGTCGAGCTTGGATGCAAACTGCGTCTCAGACTAGGGGGCTAACGTGTTAGAACGTGTAAGGTTTTTTTTTGAAATTTTAATCTTCCAAGTGATCTAACGCACATAACTTTTACATACGAGGTCTGATTCACATGCAGTTCCTTGCATTGGGATCGTATCGATGCAAGTTCAGATGTATTCTGAGACCGTTTGAATTTTGGGCCTAAATTGGATTTTTATTTGATTTAAAATCGATGGTGAGTGTTTGAACCCGCTTGCAACTTCAAAAATTTCTTTTGTTTGTTAAATTAAGTTTATAGGGTGATTAGAAATTTATTTATGGCCGTTTGGTAATTCAAAATTACTATTTCAGTTAATTTAAATTTATGTTGAATAAGTTTTCCATTTAATTTATTATCGAATTTAAATTGCCAGTTAATTACCTGTTATTGATGATTAGTTAATTTTTGAAATTAGTTAATTGAATTAGAAGATGATTGTGATAGATGTTTGATTATTGATATCGGATGATTGGATGCCTTGTTTGAATTATATACTGTTATCACTCTGCAAGTTCCCTAAGTTATTATTAGGAAAATTACTATGGGTTGAAATGATATATATACCCAAACGATCTATATATTAGGGAAAATCCTTATGGGTTGAAATTATAGACTCGAGCGATTTTATGGATTTTTAATATAAATTTAGAATTACGGATTGAAATGGTATATAACCATAAAAGAAATTTAAATTGCGGATTGAAATGATAAATATCCATATCACTTGACCCTAGGATAGAGAATTATATACGGACATCGGGTTGGTTAAATTAAATGATTTTGAATCCTTATTTTGAATTTAATTGAATGATATTTCAAAATAAAATTTGATTTATATCAATTGAATTCTTATCGAAATTCGAGTTTTATGTTGAAATTGGAATTGTTCTAAAGGAATTAAAATTGAAACTTCAAAGTTGAATTTGAAATATAAGTGAAATTTTTCGGAATTGAGTTATTTGAATCTTTTGAAATATAATTTTGGAATGTATTGAAATTGGAATAATTTAAATTGATATCTTACACATGGATTGAAATCGATACAGAATTTAATAGTTTAATTAAAATTTGAATTGAGAGATTCGAACGTTGCTTTTGTTGATTGGGAAAATTGAAATGGTTCGGATGTGTTGAAATAAAATAAATAGTATAAATTGATATTAATCCCAAAATTTATATTTTAATATAAACCGTTTAAAATTATATTATATTTAGATTTCTAATTATTAAGATTTTCAAAATTTTAAACTATTTTAACCTATATTAACTACATAAATCACTTTAACCTATTTTAAACCAATTGATTTATTTTAAAACTAACTAACCCATTTTGAATTATTTTAAATCTAATTAATCTATTTTAAAGCTATTTAATCTATTTTAATTATATTTAATCTAGTCTAAATCTACTTAACTATCTTAAATCAATTTAACAATATCTTCATTCTTCAATTAAACTATTTAGAGTATTTTAACTATTTATAACTATTTAAAACAGTGTATAACTATCTAAACCATCTTCTATATTTCAAACTAAATAAAGTAGGTGTGTTTATATTTTAAATCCTCGATTTTAAAGTGAATATGGTTAAATTATGTTATCACCTAAGTTGGGATTTAAATTACATATTCGATTTGAATATGAAGTTTTGAAATGAGGGTTGTAAACTATTTTGAAAAGTGAATATAATTTCCAAAGTGATATGATTTGAATTGAATATGATATTTTGATATCAGTTATGAAATGGTTTTGAAAATATAAAAGAACCAGTGTGAAATAAGCGTTTGGTTGTTAAAGAGACCGGGATCGGTATTGTCATACTCTCTGCCAATACCGAAAACCACTTTAACAACTGTATATGTGGTGGAGATTCCAGAAACGAAGTAGGATAGTTTGGTGAATGATTTCTGTATAAGGTATGAAATGACCCTGACTCCTGTGAGTGAGCTTAGATGTGACCAAAACAGGAGCCATGCCAGGCCAAGTGAGGTCGCACCTTCGATCGGGCACATTTCTTCAATACCATTCTATTACTTTGTGATTGATTTAGTGGCCACCCTTGATTTTGATTTGGGAGTGTGTCCCAGCTGGACAATAGTAGCTGTTATGCGTTACCACTAGTCCGGATCCGCAATTGGTATATCTACCCTGGCATTGCCTCGAGTGACGTGTTCACATGCCGTAGAGCGCGTTCTACGAGTTTGTTTTGTACCATACCTATGGAATGCCCTTTGGATAAATCTTCAGTTTACAGAGGAGCGTACGATACTATATATGAGAATATATAAAATGTGTTAAGGGGGATATGGGTAATGCCTTAACGCTATTTTAATACTTTTACTTTACTGTAGACACTATTACAATAGCGTATTGTACTACATAGTAGATAGTTTAACGGATCCTTAGGAGATATGAATCCCGAACATCTCTTAAGTTACTGCACTCACATTAGATACTGGATAGGAGATGTCAAACCCCGTAAACATCTCTAACGCTGTCACACTCATATTTACCGTTGATTTAACTTACATAAGATTTCTTAGTTCTGATTCGAATGGTTTGTCTTTTCAATTCGCTCGGGTCAGCCTAAGCATTTCAGGGTTGAAGACCTTACTTCTGAAGGACGAAAACAAAGATTTGTGCTATTATTATTTACTATATTTATTCCACTGCATTCATACTGTTCCGCTGCGTTATTTGTCTCTGATATGTGTAACTCTGATTCCTGTTGTATAAGTATACTCAAATGTTTTGTAACAGCTTCATGAACTGTTATTTGATTATTATATTTCTTCGTTCCGCTGCGAGATTTGGTTTTGCTTTCTTTCTTTCCCTTTTTTTCTTATTTACCCCATAACAATCTACCCTTTTGAGTGGTTTGGGTCTGACTTGTATGTCTGCTTAAAACGTCCAAAAAGACAGGTCATTACAGCATATTGTTGTGATTTGTGCTCGGCATATATTGTATATTGTATATTATATATTATCGTTGCGATTGACTCTGTGATATCTGATATTTACTGTATGTTGTTATTGTTCTATCTTGAAGGTACACATGTTATTGTTTTGTGCCAATACTGTGTACATTTGTTGGTGAGTTATATTTGATGTTTTAATACGTATCAGTGTTAGCCTAAGAGAATATTCATGTGTGTATCTCATATCCCCTTATTCTCTGTATCATCTGATAGTATTATCTAGTAATACTCTTGGATAATATAGGTATGGAGGTGGAGGTGTTACACTCAACTTTGCAAACCTCGCGACCTTCCTAAGATGATAAACTTGAACAAAACCATGTCCCCTACCTCAAAATCCAACTCTTTTCTTCACTTGCCCGCATAGGATTTCTAGTGATCTTGTGCGGTCTTCATCCGCTGCCTAATCAATTCTACATTTTTCAAATTCATGCGAATTAAATCCGGTCTGAGTAAAAATTTGTCGATGTTTCCCACCAACAATTGGGAGATTTTCATAACCTCCTAAATAGGGCTTCAAAGGGTGCCATATCAATCGTCACTTAGTGACTATTATTATACGTGAATTTGACTAACGGTAGCTGCTACTCCTAGTGTCCTCCAAAGTCCATGATGCAAGCTCTCAACATATCTTCCAAGATCGTATTCACCTTTTTGGTTTGACCATCGATCTGTGGATGTTAAGAAATGGTAAGATTTAGTGAAGTTCCTACAGTTGCCAGCAAGCTCCTTCAAAACTCACTAGTAAATAAAGGTCCCTATCACTAACAATGCTAACCGGAATTCCATGAAGTTGAACCACCTCCTTGATATAAATTTGTGCTAGAGACGCTGCAGTCTTATTGCTTCTAACAGAAATAAAATGTGCGTTTTTAGTGAGTCTATCCACTATGGTCAAACTGCTTCATTGCTTCTTTGGCTCGTGGGCAACCCATCTACACAGTCCATTGATATATGCTCGTATTTCCATGTTGAAACCTCTAATGGTAATAACAAAATTCAGGCTTCCCTTCATTAGCCTTTATCATTTGGCATGTTCAATACCTAGAAACAAATTCAACTACCCTCTTCTTTATCCTTAGCCAGTACAAATTTCGGTTATATCCCTATGCATCTTATCCCCTCTGGAGTGAATGGTCATCCTTGAATGGTGACACTCTGCAAGTACTTCCTCCAACACACTATCAATCTTTGGAACATAAAGGCGTCCATCTCTCCTCAAACATTCCTTTTTGTCAACTACATATCTACTGACATTTGGGAAAATGTTATTCTCTACTCAACTTACCTAAAATACCCATTATCTCCTCATTCTTCTGTTCCTCAAGTCCAATGTGGCCATCAATGTCGTCATGTCCTCCATTACTGCTAAATAACCTTGAGTGGGTTCTATTGGTAGTTGGAAGTTGAAATTCGAGAGGAACTCCAACAGCTTCCACTCATATATAGCACATAAGGTAGCAAGATTCCGTCTAAGGGCGTCATTGACAACGTCCCCTTTTCTGGAGGGTATATTGTATTCCAAAGTCATATGATGCCTTTTGCTACCTAAGATTTAAATCTTTTTAGAAAAATAGGCATTTGAGTGATTTGTGGTCACCGAACAACTTAAACCTCTCTTCCATAAGATTGTGCCTTCACATCGGCATTAACTTGTAATGAAGTCATTATTTACAAACTAAGATATATGGGCTTAAAGTTTTAGCACTATATGCAATATGAGTACATTTATTTTTATTCCAGTTCTTCATCACTAAAATCTATTCACTCGGTTAAATACTGACTGCCCAACGACTTATACCCACAACAAGAGTTTCCAGTGTTTCCTGCTAATGACATTGCTTGGAATACATATCAATTTCATATGTCGGTCTTTTGCACTAAGATATACACACAATCATTTTAGTATCATGTTGTTTTGAAACCTGACTTGGATTTGTTGTGAGGGAAAAACTTAACTTATCCTAAAGCTATAACTAACATTATCTACTCAATAAATGAATGTACGTTTTCCTTTATTTGCTATAGTTTAATTTTATTATTTCATAGATTACCTTAAACTGATGTTATCGTTTATATGGCTAAAGCATTGCATATTATGATCCATACCAGTTTGAGCTTCAAAATTATGAGTACAGTTGTAATTAAAAATGTATTGCTTGGATTTGTATTTTTCGAAGTTATTAGGTTGTATGATAACTACTATGTGCATTATTTACAATTATCCATGAGTCCTAAGTGATATTACTATCTTTGGATTATTGTCTTAAAACATTGACTAAATAACACAAAAATTGATTCCCAGTTCACAATCTTATCAACAACGTTATTTTAATGTTCAGTAAAATTCATACTAATATATTTCTAGCACTAGATCTATAAATTATAACAAGATTTATTAACTCAGCTTTTATAACAACCTTTCATGACTGATGCTATTTTACAGGAAGAAAACATAAACGGTGGGCAACTAAGATAGCATAAGCAGCTCTATTTACACGATAATTCCTTTTCTTTTCAAACAATATTGTTTATCCATGCTCTCAAACTAGATGGTGTCTAGCTATTGATTAACTTTGGTAAGTTCTGTTCATCATATCAATTATTCTCAAACCGGATGTTTCCAAATGTGCAATAATGTCCATCATATCAAATCTTTTATATCATTTTTCATTTTTATTCAGATTAATTTTTCCCTTAGTACTACTGTCAATGGTAAGCTCTGTCATATCTAATACAACTTTTCATGGTTTTCTTTCTTTTAAGAAGACATTAATTAATTAACTTTTTTTGTTGTTGTTGCTATTTCTTTTAAAATTTAGGGTGGTTAACTTTTAACCTAGACATGTTTTCTAGATCTTCATCTTACAACTTCGCAGCATTGTCCATATTTCAAAATGCTACAAGTTTGACGGTTTGGTTGGATTTTTTTCATCTATATTTCGTACCAGGGTGGACTAATAGTTATTACTTTTCCTATAGAGAAAAACAAAATTTTGTTCATTCTCCTTGGTAACTTACTTTTTCAATTAACAAAAATGCCAATGGTGCACATTAACTAAAGTATTTTTTCATTTAATAAGTCCGAAAATGTCAACGATAACTAATAGTGCATTTAGTTGGTCATTGAATTTTTATATTTAAGGCTTATTTCTCACATCAGCCTATAGGACAATTTTTAGGAAAATGTATAGAAGTTATGAAAAGGACATGAATATATGATTGCAATTTTGGAAGTAGATACCATCTATTCCAAATCAAAAAATAATCATATATGTACAAAACTGTAACCATATGTTTAGTTAAAGTTGATGCTAGATTTGTTGCACTATGACTTTATGCAAAAGCAATCAATCTTTTATATCAACAGGTAAAGTTAGAGTTGGGTTTAGAGTCAAATTATTAATTTCCCATTTAACATCACATAATATCTATTTGTCAGGAATGATAAACTTTCCATATATAAGCAACAAAATCACACGTTTAGTAAAATGAACTAAGTGCTAAATGAGCAATTATACGCCTATTTTGTTATGTCAGCACGTTGTATCGGTTGCATAAATTATTAGCATATATAATGCACACGGTTGTAAGTAGTATAAACCACTGTAGTATAACAAGGATCAACCCTGTTATTGGTGGCCATTTTGTGTATGTGACTGAATTCATGTTTGATTGCAACTATTTCGTAAAACACTATGTGCATATAATGTGGTAAGCGAGAAACTTGACCAACACTATGTTTATGCTAAAAAAATTCATTTATGTTATAATATATGTAAATATAAATAGTGAATATGCTATATACTGTTTTGTATTTTAGTCTTACATCGTGGGATTAGTTCTATCCCAAGCTCCTAGGCCTTTATATAAAGGAGATAATGTAATGAAAATGGATGATTAATCGATGTAGTGAATAAAATATTTCTTCCTCTTTCTTTAATGTCTTCTTATTCTATAATACGTTATCAGCACGATCTTCAATCAAAAATTATTTATATAGAATTTTAATAATTTAGAAGATCGGATCCATCCATCTTCATTAAAGTACAATGAATTCAGGTCTTAAAGTGGCAAGTATTGGGATAAACCTGTCTTCTATTGTGCTCGAGAAGAGAAGGTGATGCACATATGTCATTTGAACTGACTACGTCTAAGACTTGCTATCAATAACCTGATCTATAAAAATGAGTTTTTTTTCATGTCTACTGGGAGACTGAAATAGAATTCTGAAATCATTAGCCAATGGTAAATGCTATGGGCATCGAAAGAGGTATGTATTAAATAATTTTTTTCCATCTTACATTAATATATCTATCATCTTAATAATAAAGAGATTATTTTAATAAAACATATTAGTTTAGTAACGTGGTCACTTTAAACTGATTATAAAGGTTTCATAGCAGATTGGGTACATTATTCATTTTTTCACACCATTAAATAACCAAGTATCTGGACAAAATGTCTTGATGATCGCTAATTTTAGTTTGCAGGACGCTATCCGTGGATGAATTCCATGGAGAAGTTAGTACCACTCTAAAACCTTATTTTTGAAAAAGTTTAAAATAATTAAGGCACACTACACTAAAATAGTGATTTTGCAACATTTTATATTTGTTAATTTCTAATACTTATAAATGTTACAACCTACTGACAATAAAAAAATGTTAGGATACCTAAAAAAGTGTTGGGAAATATAAATAATGTTTTTTATAAACTTTCCAACACATCAATTATAATTTACAACACAAAAAAGTGTTATAACGATTGATAAATTTGTAAATAACTCACTAAAAGTTGGACCCTCATGTAATCTTGTATATGTAGAATTTTCTAACGCTTTCCCCTTCCATCACCACTATCGGTCGCATAATTTTTAATTCGATTAGGGTTCCCCTTCGCGCATTCCATCACTAGCGTCGACAGCCATTCGCGCATCCTCCAAGCTACCAGACATCTAAGATCGAGCAACTTAAGACTAGGGTTCCCCTTTTCAGCTAGCGCGTCATCTCCAGTCGAGCGTCAAACTCTTCATTTTTAAATCTATCATGGCATTAAGGAGCATCACATTTGAATACTTGAATCTCAATGAACATAGGCAAGAATTTGATGGATGACATAGTTGGTCCAAGAATCTACAGCTGCAGTAATTGTAGAAATCATGTTTGCCTTCACGATGACGTTATTCTAAAGATTTTCAGGTAATTGTTCGTTTTGTTTTTCGTTTGTTCTTGATTTATTGTATCGTATCTTTTTTATATTTTAATTGTAACTGTTGATGTATCTTTTATTGTGCAATAAAGAACCGGAGTAATATCAATCGTGATTTAGTGCGAATTGTTGTGGTTGGTAACTTGGGTTATGTTGTGAATTATTTTTTTGTTTGTGAAGCTTAAACTCTGTCTGCCATGTTTTTATAGTCCCCCAATTAACAATTTGTTTCTGTTGTATCCTTCTTTTTCTTATTCTAGTTGAATATACTATAATTTTGAATTAGTCAATCTTCATATTCTGTTACTCTGTTACTTGTACTATAGCTAATGAATATGCTTTACACACTAAGTTCTGATGAGTATGTTTGGATCTAATCAAGGGATGAGGAATTGCTTGGTCTGGGACTTTCCTTCAATGACGAATTACAGCGAGTATTAGCAAAACATGATGCTATTGCTGCAGGAATTGCCGTTCGCTTGGAAAGACCAAAATCTTCTAAATCATTAGTGGATATCGATGACTCCACAGCTTCAAACAAAGATACACAGCCTAATCAAAGGTGATACTTGCGTTATTTGATTTGTGCTTCCATTTAAATGATTCTCAATCACATAACATTGCAGATGATTCTTGAATTTAAAATATGTAATAAATTATTATTTGTTATGTAACATATTTATTTAAGCTTCCTAATACCTATCAAAATGTCTCTTTAAGAAAGTTCGCAAAAAGAATCTTTTCAATACCGATTCCTTAATTTAAGAACGAAATGTCAGATATGCAGACAACCATGATATTATATCCCAAAACCTGTAATGAAGCTCCCACGTCAGAGAAATCTTGCCAGAGCATGAAAACTCACATTTTTATCCCTAGCCAAAATAACTTAAAGCTCTGCTAAAAATGCACAGCAGCTTTTTTAATCATGTTACTGAATTTTGAGATGGAAACTAGTACTAAAATATGATGATATAATGGTAATTTCTCTCCTCAGTTGCAATTGTTAACGATTTAGTGAAATATTGATTTAACATCAGCCATCCCTTGATTGGGTTTGAGTTATGCCAAACATGTAAATTCATTCAAAAAATAAATATGCATGTTAATTTGTTATTTATGTCATTGGCCAGCACCAGTAGAAGCCAAGCTCCTATTCCACAGCTAGTTGTACCAGCGCCTCCAATATCAAATGGATCTTCCTCAACTGCTTTAGTTAAAGCCGATCCTCTTTTTGATCTTCTTAGTGGCGATGATTTCAGCAAGCCTGCATCAGCTGCAGCAGAGAATAATAATAATAATAATAATAATAATAATAATAATAATAATAATCTACTTGCTCTTGTTCCTGTTACCGAGCAAGTTTCAAATATGCCTTCTGATCAGAATGCTTTATCTCCAGCTGATATGTTTCCTGGAAACACCAACAACAATACTGCACCTGCTACTTCTCAGTTCCAGCCACAGAATTCTGCTTTATATTCCAATGGAAATGAATCTCAAAACTCCGAGCAGGCAATGTATGGTCAAGGTACAGGAAATTCTTCATGGAATAATCAAATACAAGCTTCCGACTACAGTAAGTGCCAAGTAATTCGTTTTCTTATTTAACTTGCTGCAATTATTTCATTGTTGTCATCGATACATTTTATCAAATGTTTGACTATTTCAATATGAGGGTTTCAACAAGAATTAAATACTGTAACCCACGAATCTTTGAATTGCTACTGCTTCCAGTAAATTGATAATTGTTGTTTGTAACCACACAACTTCCCTTTAACAACTTTTATACCTTTAATTTTCAAAATAACGATATGAATTTTATCATAGGAATAATGAGCTATGTCAATCTTCATTTTTCACCCGGCTTTAACATGTTATCACCACAAGACAAAATTTTCTTACACTATTGCGGACATATCATGTTGTGAATGCCGTGAGGTGTTAGGATGGAAGTACGAAAGGGCCTACGAAGCAACCCAAAAGTACAAAGAAGGTAAATTAATTCTTGAGAAGTCCAAGATTGTAAAGGAGAATTGGTAGTTTACTCGAATGATGGGTAACCTGTTCACTTTCTGTTCATCTTGTACATATTTGTTCATTGAACTTGCTGAAAGTTTTATTTTGCATGCTTGAACTCAAAATTGTTTCTCTGAAGCTTTGTCTATAATCTGTATCTTTGTAAATTTGCTACAAATTTAATTTATCATGGCATTAAATATTTGTTCTTGCAGGTCAAGGAAAATTCGAAGAGAAAGTTACACGGACAATGGTTTGGTAGGCGGGACATATAAATAAGAAATCTAGACAAGTTCTTCCATCTGCAGCAAAAGCCTATGTAAGTATTTTTTTTTGAACCATTTACATTTTCATTTTTAATACCTTGCGCATTTTGAATATTCTTTTGCATACTGGTTAAGTGGTTATTTTATGGAAAATTTTTGGTTATTGAAAAATAAATAATATTTTGATTTAAGTTAGCAGTTACTGACAAGCTTATTCACTCTCTGGAAAACTTGTAACTCATGATATAAGAGTATATGATCTTATAATAAAATTTGAAAGTTACTAAAAAAAATTAGTAGAATTTCAGTTATGAGATTATATTCTTTTTGCAAAACAAATAGGAAGGCATATTGCGCACCTGAAATTCAATGTGTCTTGGTCAGGATGCATTTTTCCAAATGAATCCCATCATTTCCAGAGGCAGCAGCTGCTTCGCTTTTAGCTTATTGCAAAATATTTGGGTAGTTGTTAGAAGCAATTGAAGTAGGATAACATAACAAAATTCAGTAATCTGATCATAAATACTGGGAGTTTCTCATTTTACCGGGTGATAATATTAAGCATTATATAACACATCACACATGGTCCTGCTAACGTTATCATCTTAGATTTTAAAGCCAACAAAGTGGTCGAACAGGTCTGTGGACAATTTGTTGTTGAAGTTTGTAAACAGAGAGCTATTGAAGTTTGTAAATAGAGAAGTTATGTGACTAAATTTCACTTTTTTATTTTGCATCACACAGGTTTCTTTACCGCTTCTCATTGTAAATATTTTTTTACCTAATAGTTGATTTTTTTTCTTGCTACATAAAGATCTCGAGAGCTTAGAGAATAACAGAAAAATACAAAAAGAGCACTACTGAGGCCTGGAAATGTTTCTGGACGCCTACCGGTACCAGAACATATTCCTAGACCTCCATATGCTGCTTCAGAATTCTTGCCAGAAATAGCAAAAGAGCATCAAATACACAATGATGAAGGCATTGCTCGGACGAAAGCTGCTGGTGAACTTGTTGCATAGGTTTTAGAATTTGCTGGATCACCAGTTCGGGTAAGAATTCATCTTATCCGTACATGATAATATTTAATCTGAAGATTGCAAATAAATTTAATTTATTCAGTTCAATGTGACAATAATTCACTAATGAGCTATTTTATCAATTTATCTCTTCGTGAATGTTTGAAATGTGAAAATATCATATTTCATATGGTTTGTTTGTGAGTATCGACAAAAGTATTGATTAAAACCGAGTGCAATAAGTTTGACCATTTTTGTATAACCATTTATTTTTTAAATTTTCACCATCATTATTTTCCTTTTCAATTCAACAAAGTGCATATTGGTGTCCGTGTTAGGATGTGTGTATATATATATGCATAAGTGACTCGCATTATCATATTTGGTTCAACACAATTGATATGAACATACAGGCGTAAATATAATGTCATTTTTCATAAAAAGGATTCACAGTATGACAAGTATACATGCAAATTTGAATTTAAAAATGGTGCTAGTAGCAGATCATTGTCCTCAAGCAAAACATTTAGTTTGAGTTGTTGTTAGTATTAGGTTTGAACCTCTAGACATCTTTATTCATTATTAATAGTTATAATATGTTTGGTGTTATATTTTTTTTAATGTAGACGCGAACTACAAAAACTACCACCAAATAAAAAAAGAAACTAGTTTTAGTATCATATAGCACATGTTTGATTTTCATTCATGACCTTTCTTCTACCTTTCATATGTTTTTCTTAATTCATTTCGGTGATGAAAGGTTTTTTAAATTATTAGAAGTTTACTTGGAAGCGTAAATATGATATTGAATTATTGATGATTATTGCTGCCCAGTTCAAGAAACTGAAAAAGAAAAATATGCAAATATTGATGACTAGAATCACCTTTTCCAGTACGCATTGTAAATTTTAAGATATTAGAGAATATATTTTACTACACATTATTTTATATAATTAATTATTATTTTGTTTCTCCAAACATTTTACTACTCACCAATCTTGTGCTTATGAACTATAAACTTTTTTGTCCAGTTTATTTACCTATTTATACGTAGGTAAGATAACAATGCTTGTCTTTTACCTTCTTGTGGCCTGTTGTTTACAGGGAAAATTTTATTTTCAGGTGTCGGCTTAAGTACAGACTGCAGAGAACAATGGGCCAACTAATCCATGGAATTGATGACTAATTTGCAGAATTAATGGAGACAGCATTGAACTGTGAGTTTGAATTTTAAATGTATTTTGAAAAATAATAATTGAATAGTTAGGTTAACCGTAAGTTAAACTTTAAGTGTTTTTTGAATTTTTTTTGAAGCTTATGTTGTAATAATATCTGAATATATGACATTGTGGTATTTTAGATATGTAAATAATTGTTTATGATATATTATACTACATTTGCAGAGCGTTTAAACTTTACATTGAATATGTATGATGAATTATTTGTGATATGGAAACCATTATTTGCAGAGTGTTTATATTTAAACTTTGCGTTTAAGTTTTGGTGTGTATATATATATGTGTGTGTGTGTGTGTGTGTGTGTGTGTGTGTGTGTGTGTGTGTTACTAAATAACCATTTTCCAACACTTATAAGCGTTACCATATATTTCAGTACCAACACTTACAAGTGTTACCGTATATTTCGTTACCAACACTTATAAGCGTTACCGTATATTTCTATACCAACACTTATAAGTGTTACCGTATATTTCGTTACCAACACTTATAAGTGTTAGCGTATATTTAGGTACCAACATTTATAAGTGTTAGTAATACGTATGTTTGTAACACTTATAAGTGTTACAAATTTGACCGCTCCATTCCTCACAGTCCATTAATAACACTTAAAAAGTGTTATGAAATTATTTGTAACACTTATAAATGTTAAAATTTGCTTGTTTTGGTGTAGTGGCAGCTAATTTAACTTTTTTTGCTTTGGTCTTATACCGAGAACAATTTTATTCAATTTTTAAACCTTTTATGATGGTAATTTGGTGCTTTCTATCTGATTCTGACTATTGATGTATGTTGTATGCAACCCTTTTACCAGCATGTTCAGTTTCACAGACATCTTATAATAATTGTGTGTGTGTTATATTGCTAAAGGCAATTCAATTCTTTCATATTCTATTTTCAAACCGGATTAAATTGAAGAAATTTTAATGCTGGACGTGTGAAATTTCATTATTATGAAGTTAAACCTATCCATTCTTTAATTTGTTCAAAAAAAATTCCCTACCTACTATATGTCTGTTGAGTTTTGTTGAATTAAAGAGATGATTGTTATTTGATCAGATTTGCTGAATTGAAAGGATGATTGATATTATTGAATGAATGCAAGCTTTGTTTCATAATCACAGAATCAAATATGTTACAGAGTCTGTATACTGGCTGATACATATGTTGACTTGGGCTTTACCATATAATACGGCCTAATCCAATTTACAAAATAGTATACAAGCGACTTCGATTTGATCGGCTGCTTCAATTTTGTTACCTTTTTCTTATATTTTGTTACTGAAAGTGATTATATTTCTACATATAAGTATAAGCTTCTTTAGATCATCAATATGTGTGTTACTACTTACTTTGGTTAGGATCCTTACTAAATACTGATGCTTATATTAGAGAAATAGTAAGTAGCGTATCCATCAAAATTAGTTACAAAAAAAAGGATTTTAATATTGTATTTCTTTGAACAAATAAATTTGATATTGACACAAGGAAGTGATTGCTGGCTTTACTAACTAGGTATCCAGATATAAGAAAACCTAATGTTAAACCAAATAGAGCCTCTAAATAAATGATTTTGTCCGTTGTTTCAAATAGTTTTGGTTATGCTATGATGATTCGACATTTCTTTCGTACAAAATTTATCCTTGACATTGTATAGTGCTCGCCCGAGTTACAAACTTGCTCATATATTGTTCAGCTAAATTTAAAATAAGATTACGATTTGAATGACAACAATTTATACTTTCCTTCTATGTTTGCAAAATGATTGAGTTAGTTTAATACGATAGTACGAGGAGAAGAAATCTTTCATTAATCCTCCATGCCTTTACAATGATAGAAGATGATCATTATCTTGTATAGATACAGAAAGCTATTGAACATGCCCTGATTGAACAAATTCTTTCTTAGGCCATCTTCTGCATACATCGATAATGGGTTGAAAAAAAAAGCTTAATGTTACCATTGAAACTTATTGGAAATATCAATTTAGCAAAGGGAAAACACTGACTACAGTCACAATCAAGTTCAATGAATTTTTTTTATCTAATTTCCATCCAGCATACACTGATCTCAATTTTTTTTATATTTTATTTTTGAAAATTGTTTAGACCCATATTTGTAAACTTGACCAAATTTGATCAATAAACTTGGTGAACTACACGGCAAATTTAATTGTATGCAAGCTTAGTATTTTCCTTTACCCAAATTGATGTTGTCAATAGCAATTCCCAAATAACATCAAGCCAGTAATTGATATTAGATAAAATTATATAGCATGATGAAAAACTACTTCCAAAGAAAAAGAAACATTATTTGCTTCATCATGCAACAGTCAAATTATGTTTTGGTCATTTGAAACGTGTTAAATTATGCAATAGAACATGATATTAAGTTGAAGCCTTTAGGTGAGTGTTTTAATTTATATCTATATAACATTTTGAGAACATGTCAACAAGATAGAATTAATTTGCATGCAACTTGCATAATTGTTCCGTAGATATTCTCCTGATGTAATAATTTATGTCATATCATAATTTTCACAAAAGCTATAAATACGGTTTTTTTTTTTAAAATTGTAACTAATATAATATCATATTTCTATAACATTTTAAGTGTCCAGAAGATACTTGTATTTTTGTTGTAATTTTTTTTATTGAACTCTCCGGAAGAGATGTCTATATGTAATTCGAACTATGTATTTTTATATGATAATTTATAAATAACGCTTAAAACAGATATTTGAAATAACATTGAAGAATAAACCTTAACAACTCGAAGTTGTATACATAATTTATTTGAACTAGAAGTTCAACATGGTTTGGATTGAAAAATGTTAAGTTATATTTGAATTATTAATTCAAAGGATGTTGTTCTTTAGCATATTCAAATAAAAATATGCAGAAAGTCTCAATTATATTATATATCTACATAGATTCATACATTTAAGTGTACAAAAATGTACGTAAAGTTTTGAAGTTTGATGATGGAAATAAACAAGAAGTTATATGAAATATTGCAAATTTTATGAATTATCAAACCAGAGGCTTTGGTAATTATTACTTAAAAAAAATCACTAATTCAAATGAGAAAGAATATGAAAATTTATAATATATGTGTAATATGTGGACGCACGTATACATCCATATATGTAAATATTCAGCTGACAACCTAAAGTTTGTTATGAGCTCATCTTATAGATTATGTATAGATATTATTTAGTGACTTAAAATTCAATCAGCATAAATGTTGAATGAACTGAAGTCACATATGTATTCAAATGATCTACACAATAATAAATTCCTCTAATTGGCTAGATCAACGAATGAGAACAAACTCTAATAAGAAATATCAATTGAATGCATTTTATCAATTGATAAAAGAATTATCCTTCAATTATTAATATGTATGGTGTATTTGCTAGTAGCAATGTGATAATGGATTAAAATGAGAATCCAAAGAGGATTATTATTTAATGTGACAATGTTTTCAACATTGATGGGGAGGATAAAGGGATACAAGTTCATTTTGACCATCATTGTTAAATATTTGTTAAAATATACAATGATGCGAAATATTGAGTAACTTGAATAAATTATGAATTATATCCCTATTAGACTTTCTCCAATATAGATTTGAATCCCTGAAGGATCAAAAGGTGTAAACCACATCTGAAATGTGGTACAGAAGTCAGTTCGAATATTTTTAAAGTAAGTAATAAAGATGCCAAATAAATGAGGCGAATGTTCTTGAAGAAACACTTTGGGGTGCTTTGAAAGAGATTCATGACATGATTGTCAAATAACCCTAGAATTGGTTTAGGTAACTAAAACATGATGATTAAAGAGATCTCAATAAATCATGTCTAGAATTAACAAGAAATAATCATCGATGATAAATGTGTAAATAATAAAACGCTTATGTTATAAATAGATTAAAGATCTTGTTAAATAAGTGGAAACATGATTGGCCATCATGAATTCTTTACTAATATAGAAATATGGACATGTGGTCCGCAAAGTAGTGAAAATGCTTGAAACGCTTAATATATCCTGAAGGTATACATATGGTTTAATCATATTAAATGATGAAAGTATACAAATTCCTGAAGAATATAAATAACTTTCGTGGTTATAAAGAATGCAAAGAATATGAATGCAGATTACAACCTTCTAATAAGTATTATTGTAATGAAAATCTTAATGCACTTCAAGATGAGTAGATTACTTTCTGCTTTTTAGTATTGTTGCAATGAAACTTTTAATATTTATCAAAGATGCAGTTGCAATATGCAAAACTGATTTGAAGGACAATAATAAAAGCACATGATGTGTTTTTCATAAAAGTAGTATACAAAATGCATAAAATGCAAATTATATTTGGAAGAAACAATCTTGGAAATTTTGATTGTATCGAAGGAAACTATTAATAAATTGTATCATTAATGAGATATATATTTATGAATCCAGAAGTATCTATAATCAATTTGAGTTATCGAAAGACGAATATGAATTCAGAGGAAACTTCTAAATCAGGAGGAGCATCCATAAGTATTTTATAATGCACTATTTTTCTTTAGCTAAGTCTTTTCCACTTGGTTTTTATTAGTAAGGTTTTAATGAGGCATTATCTTGATCCAGAAGTATCAACTCCGTAGTAATATTTGAAAATAAGTTATAATGTACTCTTTTTTCTTATTTAAGATTTTTCCCACCGGGTTTTTTCTTACTAAGGCATTAACGAGGCATTATTCTGATCTAGAAGAATCAAATGTCTTTTCAAGATATAATATCTCAAATATGTTATTTAAGTTAAATTGTATCTTTATCCTTGACTAAGATTTTTCCCATCGGGTTTTCCTTTGTACGGTTTTTAATGAACTATTATATTGTTCCAGAAGTATCAAACTCTATTTGATGCTGTAAATTATTGAAATATGTCATACTATATTGTACTCTTTTTCCTTAACTAAGATTTTTCCCATAGGGTTTTTCTTAGTAAGATTTTAATGAGGCATTGTTTTGATCCTGAAGTATCAAACCTTTTATAAATAATATCATTTTTAGTATGATTTAACAAGTTGCACTATTTTCCTCGTTCAAGGTTTTTTCCCACTGGGTTTTCCTAACAGAGATTTTTAATGAGGCAACGGACAATATCTAGATCGACTGAACGAATAAATGCAAGCAAGATAATAATTAGGGTGATCATTCATCATACACGTTGCAAAAGGGACAATTTCAAGTTATCAGAGGATTCAAGATTTTGAAGACGCATATTCGAGAGGGAATGTCATAATATATATAAATATAAATAGTGAATATGCTATATACTGTTCTGTATTTTAGTCCACGTCGTGGGATTAGTTCTATCCCAAGCTCTTAGACCTTTATATAAAGGAGCTAATGTAATGAAAATGGATGATTAATCGATGTAGTGGATCAAATATTTTCTTCCTCTTTCTTTAGTGTCTTTTTATTCTATAACAATTTAATTTTTTTCTATATGGAAATGTTACCAATAATTATTATAAAGCTACAATGTAATTTAGTGAAACAAGTTTTTCAAAATAATCGTGTGCGTAGCACAAGTTTGCACTCATTGTTAAAATGAGTTTAGCATTATATTCAAATCAACGTTTTGTTTTTGTTTTTTTTTTCCAAGTGGCGATGGTGCACCAATGAGCATTAAATTAAAAATATTTATGATAGAGGAGGTCGACTAGAGCTGCATTGATGGTGCGGAGCATGATATTGCAGTGCGACGATAAGATCTGCTGGCGGCTATAGTCTGCGATGATTTAGGATTCGAGATGGTGATGGAAACGATTGCGGAGACGATGGTGATGACAAGGGATAAAATCTAATCTTGGGAGGTAAAGTGAATTTAGGAAATAAGTTTTTCTTTTCAAAATTTGAAACTTGTGACCTAGATCAAGATTTTATTTCTTAACTGTCATTTTGCCTCTTTCCCTCTTCTGATATTTGTATTTGTATAGAAGAAACTGATCCATACCATTAATTCGAGGAAGATCTTAACATTTATTTTAACATCCGTTCAAGACATCTTCCACCCACATTGGATCCATGCAAGGAAATGTACAAATTAGAGCTTCTGGGTTATCTACTCTTTCATCTATTAATATTTGGATGTCACATCCTATTTTCAAATTCATCATTCAACAAGGCTAACATCATATTTTAACCTCTTTTGTACAAGTATAAAAAATATATTTAAAATAGTCTTTTTTTTATTAATTTTATTTTATTCTTTGTCTTTTAGCACCAACCAATCTTTGCTAACATGTGTCTATAAGGTGTACTTTAATAATTCGCATAAATAAACACACAATATTATATATATATAATGCGAATATCTTCATTTGAAACTTTTGAAATGTCCAAACTACCCTTTAAAAGTCTTGCTAAATGGTAAGGGTATTTAGGTCTTTTGTGTTCTTCACGTCATTAACTACTATGGTTCTCACGAAATGGCATTCCATGTTCTTTTCTTACCCTTCCACACATTAAATTATTCATCTTCTTACCAAATTTGATTTCATTGCTTCACGATCTGGGTTTCCCGGTTTCAATTTGTAAATCTATCTTGCATTTCATTTCTCATTGATTTCGCTAATTCACGACTGCACAGATCAAATTCAATTTGTGATTCGCATTTTTTTTTCGTCTTGACGATGATCCCTTATACTTCCCTATAGATTGGACCATTTATTATTTCAACTGGTTGAAAAGTCACTGACTTTGAAATGAGTGGAATATGTTTTATACCTTTTCAATGGTGAACGTGGAGATATACTGAATTTCAATTACAGATTCAATCTGGGTGGTAGAAATCACAATGACCAAAGAACAAAATCACATTTCTAGAACTAAGAGGTAATGAAAGTTTTTAAATACTAATTTTTAACTGATAAGTGATTATCAGTTATTTTAAGTGAGAGCAACCAGAAAACTCTTGAACTACAGCATGTTGAATCAGTGTGTTCATTTCTTGAATTTGAGTACCATCTAATGCATATTTACTTTATTGTATAAAATGCTATCATGATATATTCTGTTTTTAATTTAATTCATATTGTTTTATTTGTAGCCATATGCTTTCAAGTGGATTAAGCAAACCGAATTTATTGATTGGGGATTTCAGATGGAAACATTTTTGACATTATTTATCTTTTTTTTCCAACATATATTAAATAATGATTAGATTTGAAACATAGATTTACGTCGAATATGTTGAACAATAATTTTAAAGTTTAATGGTCAGATTAACACTGTGGCTTATGCCAAAATATCCTTAAACAATGTTTTTAATTCCATTATCTATATCTTTTGATTATTAATGTCGGTCTCAGGTCCAAATAAACGAGGAGGGAAAACAACTAATAAATTAGTATTTTGTTTGTCGCCATTTATACTTTTATATTTGTTCATTAGATGTTTCTTTTTCTCATGACTATCTTGAGAGATATTCCATAATATATTTTTCCATTGGTATTTACGAAATAACCAAATTTATGTATGTAATGAATACATTGAGTTGTACATATGTTTGTACATATCATTTTGAACTAACAAGAATGTTAACGTACTTTTTTTGCACATGTCTAATGGACGTGCCAAAGTACTGGTCTTCATAATAAAAACTACGCACTAATTTCTTTGAATTTTACCAGTCCAGCTCCTTTTAAATATCGCTTTCTCGAACTGCTTTATTGTTTGAATGGTACAGCCATAGTTTTCATTACCGTGCCGTGCCTAGAACCATTATGATCGAAGGTTTAATATTTCGATGGTTCAACCAGTCGAACTGCCGAAATCATGATTTCTTTATTCAAAAAATTTGCATATTTAGCTACAAACTATGTGAAAAAATATTGAAATAATAATGTCATGTACACAAACTGTCGATGGTTTTCAAGATCTGCAACCGAAGTTGTGTGTTGCAATGCACAACTACAGCTGTGTATATAGTAGAATAGTATACAACGATAGAAGTTTAATGATGACAAACATGACGAATTTTGTAGTGGTATTAGAGGAGTTTGCAGCAATGAAAAATAAAGTGGTGGAGTATATGATTTAGATTTTGAAACGATTAAATTTTTTGGAATGTACATTTAGTTGCTTTCTTCAAAGCAATGCAAAAGATGAAAATGAGAAAGAATTACACGATCAGAAAGTGGAAAAAACAAAAAAAACCATGGTTCAACCAGGTAAAATTGACGGTTGGATCGCTGGTTTGAAGGTCCGACCATGAATGATTGATGTCTAATTGAGTTCTGTACTGCGGTGATTCAAGGTTCATGGTTATTCGAGGTCGGACCGAGGCAGGATAACGTCATGAAATCACCGGTGCAACGAATAATAAGTTTATGTTGTGCTACAAAAATCAAACCCCAAGATTTCTAAGGATAATCGAGGACGATGAATAATACACATGTACAACTACTAATAAAATTACTCATAGCATAAAAGAAAAACAATGACGTCAAGCTCATCACTACCCGTTAATATTTTTCACAACAAATCACCTACACAACTGAAAATCATTAGAAACATTCAACAAGAAATCAATCATTCATAAACATTTTTAACAGTAGACATCTGTAGACTACATGTTCAAACAACCTATGCCCATTCCAGACCAGACACACACAACATTCCACCAAATAATCATCCAGGACAAGCAATCTACTTCAATCTACGATAAATCTTCCTACCAACAAAGAACAAAACAAACTTAACGCAAATTACCTTAACAGCCGTAAGCATCGAGATGCTCTTCCAAAAAGACTGCTGCCTCTTCACAATCTTCTTCTCTGCATCGCCCGTCTTTACGTCCTTGCACAACTGCTGCGCTATCTCCTTCAACAGTACAATCTGCGCCTTCTCTGTACCCATTGACATTATCGTCTGCCTCATAGTCTCTCTGTCTGCCTCCAATGCCTGCAACCTTGCATACAGCCTCTTTATCTCATCCACCTCATCTTTATGTGTGTTTATGCAACTCTCAGTTTCTGGCGCACAGTGAACGGAGTCTACTGTGTAAACCCTATCGCAAACTTCATCTTTATCATCCAATCTTGTAGCATAAGGGCTAAGCCCATAGCTGTCCATGGAAAGCCTTCTGCAGTGCTGGCGCCAGCTGGTAGGGGAGGAGAAGGCCACTACTCCTTTGTCATGGCTGCTTCCAGGCATCTTCTCCATTTGGGATATCCTTTCTTCAATGTTCATAATCCTCTCTTTTGGTGTCTCCCCAAATGGATACTTCTCCAAATCATCCCCATTCTCAAACTCGTTTACTATCCTGCATTTCAATTCTGGGTAATCAAAAGCTGCTGCAGCAGCAAAGGCAGCGGAATCGGAAGTTGTTGGGGTCACGTTATCACATGGCGTTTGATTTTCTGAGAAGATTCCGCAGCTCATCAAGCGTTGCTTGTAAGCCTGTGCCTCACAGATCAGATTCTGCAGATCTTGTTCTCTTTTGAACAGAAGATCCTCTAGTTGAGAGATCTCATCAGAATCATGGGACATCTTCTCCTCCGCGAATCTTTTGAATTGCCGGAACTCCATCTGTGCCTCCGCCTTCTCCCGCTGCAGACGAAGAATCATGGACATGGCTTCGCTAGCAGCGGTAGCTGCGGCGCTCCGCTCCTCTTCCAACTCCCCATACAATTCTTGGATCGAGATCTGATGTCTATTTAGGGTTTCGCGAAGCATGGCTGCCTCATTTTCGATTTCCACGCGCGCGCTGACGTCATTGTCACCGTTGTTGAGGCCGTTAGCGACGGCGTTGGAATAGATGACGTAGTCCTGGTGGAGTTGGTCGAGGCGGCGTTTTAAGGAGCGGCGGAAGGAGGAAGACGAGGTGGAATGGGGCTCGCAGCAGAGGCATGGGCAAGAGCACGTGCTGCGGTCGTCGGTTTCTTCTGAATCCATTAAAGAAAATAAAAGTAGTATTGCTGCATGAGTTAGATTGGTTTTGGTTCGTTCTTCTCTTCCGATCTCCCAAGGGGAGAGAAATGGGAAGAGAAGGAGAGGAGGAGGAGAGGAGTGAAACCCTAATTTAATTGGGTTTTTTTCCTGGAAAAAAGTAGTTGGATTTTGGAAGGAGGGAATTTTTGGATTTTGTGTTTGTTTCCGTTTTTTCTATTTTTGTTATTATTCTTACGAGGAAAGTACAAAAAGAAAGCGAAAAAGATGGGCAAATCAAATGGAACGAGTGAGTTGGTTTTGGTGGTGGGCCTAACTTCAAGGTTCCCTCTTTTCTTACTAATTTTTATTTTTTGCAGCTCGTTTACTTGTTAAATTTAGTTTAATCTTTCTTTTCTTTTTTTCCTTTTTTTTTTCATTTCTTTACAAAGAACATGGATTTTTTAGTGCAAGTTTGCTCAAGGGCAATTTAGTTTAAAACAATGATCAGTTTTTCAATTACGCACTAGTGTACTAACTGAGAGTTAAAGATGATGATGAAATGGTTAATATGCATCCTCTTCAATGGCCTGCATGGGTATATAATTTGAGTTATGCTGAGAATAGACTCAAATATCATTAGTACATGACTACAATGATCTAATTCAAGTAGAAGTTACATTTTGAGCAAACGTGTGCAAGAAAAGAAAACCTCATGTAGAACCTATATGCGAAAATTTTGTGCACATATTTTAGACTAACATTTTGATGCTGTTCGCAGTCAGAAAATGAAACATTTCTGTTTGGAACACGTCTGACCTCAACAGCTCTTTTTCTTCCATCTGTTTCCTACTCCAGCACAACAAACAACATTTAATTTTCATCAATCCGCAACAATATTCATGTATATTTTTACACCACAGTCTGCACTATTTTGTCACTACATCGTATATTTTTTTAATAATTTTTTGGAATTAAAATGTCAAACCGAAAGAATGCGTATTATTAGTTGATCGACGCTATTCGGATTATGCTGAAATCTGCCATAGAAGCATATTTTGCCCGGGATAATAACAAAAAGAGAGTGCACAAAGCTACAGTGAAAAAGTTTAAGCGAGCTGTAGAAAACATTCAGGATATTGAATCGATAGACGGAACAAAAATTCGATATAAATACGATAGTCTTAGAAGAGATTGGATTAAATGGAAAAGCTTGTGCAACAAAACTGGTGCTGGTCAGTGCGGAGCGGTGGAGTGATCATGCAAAAGTATTTTTCATATATGCAATAATTGTTCCAAGGAACGCAGTTTGATAGAACTTGCACCAAGGGACGTATGCAAGTAGATAAATATCGTATACGTTTGCTTATACACAAGAATCAACTCAACAAAAACCCTTTCTTCTATACAGGCCCAGTTTGATAGAATATCGATTTTTGATGGTTTTTTCAATCAGCTGGATGAAACGCAAGAAACTCACATTCTGTGACGACCCAGATTTTCGCGTTCGAAATTCGACATTCATACTCCACTCGTATTTGAATGCCGCAAATTCAAACGTTCAATTCGATTCGCCGGAGCTTATAACACATTAAGTACAACAACATAACGGAAGAAAATGAATATATAACATTGATACACAATAGATACAATGTCTGATACAATATAATACAACAGATCCATAAATATCAGAGTAGAATACAATAGCGGAACAAATAGCAGCGGAAGATAACGCCAAAAGACAGAAGAGTCCAAAAGAATCCAACTCCATATAGCAACTCCATCTCTAATATTCCAAAACCCAATAGTTAATCCCAAAAGCTTCGAAGACTCCAATCTAATAAGCTCGAATCACCATCAATACTGAAGTGAAGCAACTCGATCCAAATTCGATTGCTAATATCCAAAGATTGAATGCTATCGAATCTACACATACTATTTGGTTATTTGAAAAACCGAACTCTATATTGTCCGTGTGGAAAATTATGGGCACTCAGAGTTTAGGAAGAAACAATAAACTCCGGGTCAGTCATGGGACTGGTATGAGCAAGCAAAAATAGTTTTAAACAAAAACAAGCAACAGAAGAATTGAAAATTGAAATCCGCAATGCTTTTTGGAAAATGAAACTACCATAAGGCCTCCCGCCGCACACACCATGCAAACGCAGAATTGGAGGATATTTCTCCTTATGATAGTAAAAAATGCTTGATACGCGAAAACCATCTGATATTATTATTAGTGCATAGAGCAAAAAACCTTTCAAAAGTATAATATTAATCTTATCCAGCATAGACATTTCGAACTATGCCTACTACAACTACCATCTAAACAGTGGTGACCACCATAAGTAAATGACAGGTTATACAACTAAAACCGTACAGGGCGCGTATTAGAGATTGTATTTCCAACAAATGGTCAGGCCAAAAAACTTTCCATTGCCACATGGGTAAGCCTCTGGAGGGACTCCCCGAGAACTTAACCAGCTCTCTGCCAACAAAAGGCCGGGTAACCTCTATAACTAGGTAACTACAACACGAGTATGCCACCACCCGGTCATTTGCGACCTTTATCCGAGGGCCCTCAACACCAGCAACCACAAAGCAATGTATTTGCAGTAACCACATAGGTTAGATATTTGGGCTCCATACCATGATACCACCCTTTCCCAGAAGGGAATGACATACCTTAAAGGGCGCGACCCTCATAACCTTGCCGCATCTTTCCTGTTTTGACCATTTCCGGGGTGTGAGGTACTGATGCGGTCTCGTCCACAAAGCTATGCTTTTCACAAAGCCATGCTTTGATCAACAAATGATCAGCAGCATTTCATATGCCACATTACCAAATTGGGAATGTATCACTAGTAACCATCAACTACATAACCTCTGAGCTCGTACGTCTCAAAGAAGGGTGTTAAGCTAAGAGAATAAATCTCCGCCACCAAACATAAATGTATTTGATAGAAACTAGCTTTACATCTCAAAGTGTAATGTCAGACACACATCCATATAAGTCTGTTCCGGGTTTGAACAGAACCGAAGATACTTCCAAAGAAGTCCTTGCAAATCCGGATAAGTCCTAATCACGTTCGGACTTCCCATCACAAAGGGTGATCAAATCTCTATACCGGAAACCAATCGGTGCAGAGACATTCGACGGGTTATCATTTCGCTTTTGAAGATATCCGGTCTTCACCACCGGTCTTCAAATGCTATTCATAACGTCGTATCATTATTCGAAATGGGTTATATGACACAAAGGTCATCTGCCGGCTAAACCGAATAATGAGCGTAATATTAAAAAGCATATGGATAATGGGATTTCAATTAAGTCACGACTTATTACCTAAAACTTTTCTTTTCAAATGGTTTAAAACAAATTACCATTTTCAATTCTTTAAACAAAAATATTTATTTTACAAAGTTCACCAATCTTTCATAAAGATTCATTCACTGTAGTTAAACAATTTCCCTTTCAAATTGGATTTACTCATCCAGTCCATTAAATCAGAGATTCAATTTATAGCTTTCAAAACCCTTTCCAAAGATTCATTCATAACTTTCAAATAATTTCCATTTCAAATCTTTTATATAAAAGATACACCATTCAAAATCCACTTCAATTTCAAATCTAAGTTCAACCATTTTTTTTATCAAAGATTTATTCATAGCTTTCAAAACAATTTCAATTCTATTTCAAACTTGAAATCTTTCAATACAAATTGGAAATCCTTTCTTCATATGAAAGCTATTATTATTTGAAAACAAATAGTTTTCATTTCGGAAAAATCCGATTTCATTTGCACGAGTTAAATCCCTTAAACCTTGGGTTAATTTTAAATTTTCAAAAAACAATACTTTCAAAATAGTTTAAAACCCATATAAACATATTTATAACTTGTATAACCTTTTTAAACCATAATTTCTAATTATAGAATTCAATTTCAAATCAAATTATTTAAAATCCAAACTTTATCAAGTTATTCAAAATAACTTCTATCTTCAAAACTCCTTTTCAAAAACTTTTCGCATTTAACCCAAATCCATTTCCAAAACCATTTGGATTCGAATTAAGACCATTTTAAAAATCTTTGACTTAACCAATTTCCCAGTGCAATCCATATTTGTGTCTGTATAGTGTAGTCCAGGGGTTTTACACAATGGTGCAATATCATCAACAATCATTACAGATTTCAAGCACATTAATTATAGATAAGCAGTATATTCTTATAGCGCTTATCTTCGATTCACTGCTTCACAGATAAATAATATAAGTTCATCACAGATAAAATAAATTACATTCATCACAGCTTCAATTCACAGAGCAGGATATTACGGCCCAGAGATAACAATCAATTCAAGGCATTTCATATAGTGCAAACATTCATAAGCAATCCAAGTATTAAACAATCATTTATAAACATGATTAATTAATTGTTTAATCCTAAATTAATTCAATTTAATTTTCAATTAAATTAATTACTCATGAATTAATTATCAAATCTCGATTTAATTTATTTACAAATCATTTGATATTAATTTATGAAATTAATCAACCTTAATTATTTGATAAATTATCCTTTAATCACTTGATTAGTTAGCCCCTAATCATAAATTAATTATTTTTAATTAATAACATTAATTAATCAATCAACCTTTAATTAACCACATTAATTTATAAATCACTTTGGTTAATTATCCCTTGATCAATCACTCTAATTAATTAATTATCGTCAATTAAATCACATAGATTAATTATCTTTAAATTAATTATTCTTTAATTACTTGATTAATCAAACTTAAATTATTAATTAATTAACCTTAATTTCTCTCATTTAGTAATTATCTTTAAGTAATTAATTAACTTTAAATCCTTAATTGATTAAGGATAAGCCATTTATCTAACTTAATTAACATTAAATATTATCAAATTTTAAAAACTTGAAATTGATTCATTACAAAATAAATTAAGATCTTTTATCAAAATTAACATCTCTACCCTTAATTACTCACTCGATCCAATTTTTAAAAACAACATGTTTGTTATAACTTTTGTAAAGTAATTGGATATGGATTTTGTTTTTTACTTTAAAATCAAATTCTTTATTAAACAAAAGTTTGCTTAAATTAAAGCAAAACTCATCGGCCCTGAAGCCCACAACCTAAAAACAAATTAACCGCACCTAAACTTTTACAAGCCAGTTCGACCGAAGCCCAGATCCAAGAAAAACTGCCTCCTTCCAAATTTCATCCCCTTTTCTCATCTACCAGACAAACAAGCACAATCTATTCGAAATTGTCGCCACAAAAACCGGAGTGGATACTACTCCGATCAACCAAATTACCACTCGAACATGAGAACAACCCTACCTGGAACGAAGCTGCCAATTCACTCAGCATCGAAACCCTCTCGTGCACACGGTGCACGTGCACATCTTCATCAGAGATCGACTCACCGCTGTGGCACCGCGACCAAGTCCTATTTTACCCCTTGATTCAGTTGCCCATCATCGATGCCAGAAATCACCTCTGATCGAAAGAACGACCTTCAGCTCCACCTAATTTCCAAAACCAGAAATCTACAACCACCCCAAATCGAGCTACCATATCCAGTCCGACCACTACCTCATACGCCACTTATCTCGATCGAAAGCCCAACATACGGCCACCTTCGTGCCAAAATCCTTGAACTCGGGTCGCCCCACCATTTCCCAAAACAATTGCGTTCGCCGACCACCTGAAAGCCACCCCAAAACCCTAAATCCATCTTGATCAACCACTCCGAGCCTAAAACCCAAATTCCACCATGGTCTACACCTCCCCTTCGGCCACCTCCTCCTTCCAGAACAGACCGCAACCCCTCTCGTCGACGAAGTCGATGGAAATATATTTTCGAACCAAACCCCTTTATCTAGCAATATCTCGAGCATACAGGCTTGAAAATTATGAAGCCCTTCCCAAAAATCATTATTTGCTAATAGGAACTCGATTATGAAACCTAAATACGAATTCATGATTATTGAATTTTTGCTCATATCAGATTTCAACTGTAAATTCAAAATTTTGAATTTAATTGCTCGATAAATCCTTTTGAATTTATTTTTGAAAATGAATTTATGATGTTTCAAACAATTTCTATTTAGAAATCAAGGCTTAATTCTATTTTGAAAGGAAGATGTGAATTTTTCTCTTAAGATGATATCCTTAATTCTACTGATATAACAGAGTTAATTTCCTATATACAGATATACATTCACACAAACATGCAAACACATTAACCAACATTTTCATAAAATACTTTAAGCATTGATCATAAATCCAAAGAATATATGTGAGTTTGCTCATCTGAAATTTGGAAGAACAGGGGATACAGGGAAGCTTGAAACTGGACTTGCTTTTGCCCTTAATCTTTTACTTTATTCATCTGAAAGTTGATCTTTGGTTTATTGAATCTGCAGTTTTGATCTGAGTAGAACTTAGATCTGAAGCTTTTAATGTTGATTTCTGGATTCACTTACTTTGAACTTTCTGTACAGGCTTTGATTTTGGTTTGTTTTGATCATTATTTCCTCAGGTTGAAGATACTAAATTTAGTTATGGTTTTGATTGCTTTAAATTTTAATTTTAATCATGGTTTTGCGTGAATTACCTGAGTTGATCATTCCAGTTTTTTTTAACTTCTTCCTTGCTTGAGTTTCTCTCTGGTTTGTAGTTACTTTCAGATTGAAGCTTCAGGCTTAAATTGCATTTTGTTTTAACTTTTCTTTCTGGTCTGTTGAAAAAAAATCTGGAATGCTTTCCAGGTTGAAGATCTGGTTGCATTGATCAGGTTCTGATCACCTATTGATTTCTGGTTTATAATTGCATCTTGAATTTACTTTGCTTGATTTGATTTTTGTTTTGTTGTTGAGATAATTTGGTTTGTTCTGGCTTATAGTTTTGTTTTCTGGTTTCTCATTTTGATTTCTAGATTTGAATATGGAAGATGAGAGAACTTTGAACTGAGGTAAGTAAGCAGGTTTTCTTCTTTTACATATTTTCCTATAATTCCAAATCAAAAGAAGATTCTACTTGTTGCCGCTTGTATTTTTTCTAACACTTGTCATTTGCTTGTATTAATGTTTTACAAGTGTATTTTTGCATGTCTTTATGTATTTACAACTATCATCAACTTGCCTTTTTTTTGTGTTAAAACCCTTATTTCATTTAGTTTGCAATTTGTATTTTAAACCCTTTAATTTTTTTATATATCTTAACATATGTAGATGTTTTAGATTTTAAATTCATGAATATGCAAACTATATTTATTTATTTCAAAAGAAAATGTGTTCTAAATCTTTTTATCAAATCTAATAAATATTTATATATTTATAACTTTAAAGAATGTGATTTAAAATAAATCAAACGTTAATAAATAAGTATAAAATATGTATATGTTTGAATTTATTTTCTTTAAATAGCTTTCGTAAATTTTATTTATATCAATTTCACAATATTACTTTCAAATCAAAGTGCATATTTAACATACTTAGGAAACAAATTCTTATTAACTTTAAAATATAATTTTAAATCCAGTTCATTTTCAATACATTTTGAATTTCCAAATCAAAATTTAATTTACAATCCAATTCTACTTAAAATATTTATTTTGAGTTTCAAATTCAAATTTTAAAATAAATAAGTATATATATCTTATTAAATTTGAAAATTTCAAATTAATCCATAATTAAATCAAAAATTTATATAAATTATCAATTTAAATTTAACTCAAAAATCGGGATCGTTACAGATTCCCTCCCTTAAGAAAATTTTGTCCTCGAAATTTGCAAGGGAGACAACAAAGATGGATATACGAAGATAGAGAAATAGTATTCAGATCAACTGAGATATCTATTCTGCATTTGGCTTACCAAATCAGAATATCAACCATATGAGAACATACTCATTCAATACTACATAAGACAATCGGGTCACCAGATCTACGAATTTACAGGGATATTGATTAGTTCGAAGGGATAACTAACCATTCGTAGAACATATCGAGACCCAAACAATAGATAGATAGATTCAATCTTTCATAAGTCTCAAACACTAGTTATGGATTCCAAACTCAGTTGGAATACCCCAAAGTTTACACCAGCTTGTCCCTCTTCGGACTTAAATCCTCACAAGAAATGATGATAAAATTTCAAATTTGGGTTTAAACCGAAATTGTTTTATCGATACAATTCAAATTCAGCTTCATATTCTATTAACCAATTTATTTCAAATATATTCTTAAATTTATTAGAGTTAAAACGGGAAGATTGATAAGAAACTGATGAAGGTACGTAGTAAGAATTTTCTACAACAATTCGTAGGGACACCATCACACCAAAGCTCCATCCTAGGGCTGCCATGAAGACATCAGAGAATTTTGAAATCGGATCAAAAGAGATTGAGACGAAAGTTGTTTCTGTTTTTGCAGTGTATCGACCATTTGTAGTCGTACTTCCCTGTCCCCTACCTCGTCCTCTTCTTGCACTCATACTTACTATCAGTGGATAGTAAGAGAATTTATGAGGCATACAGACGGATATCTTAGGGATATACTCATTCTAGGGTATACTTCACCCTATCTCTAATGAGTTACCTAATGTGTTATACTCCTGAGCTAAAGTTTCAACCTTCAGCTCTGATACCAAATGTAACGGTCTCGGCTTTTCAACCATCGACAGCGGCCACTCTCGACTGGTAGGCTTTTCAACCATCCTAGCCCTGCCGTGGCATAAAATGGTACCCTGCCCTTGCTTTACGGCCAGCCTTTTGACAGTCAACCTAACCGGTTAGCCAACCCCTCCCCGAGGACATGTACGGGTAAGAGTCGTCCGTTCGCCACCAAACGCGAAGCGAGAACCCCTTATCACGTTGTATTAAGCAAGGTCAGTCATGAGACTGGTATGAGCAAACAAAAATAGTTTTAAACAAAAACAAGCAATAGAAGAATTTAAATTGAAATCTTACTTTTTGAAAAATGAAACTACCATAAGGCCTCCCGCCACACACACCATGCAAACGCAGAATTGGAGGAGATTTCTCCTTATGATAGTCAAAAATGCTTGATACGCGAAAACCATTTGATATTATTATTAGTGCATAGTGCAGAAAACCTTTCGAAAGTATAATATTAATCTTAGCCAACATAGACATTTCGAACTATGCCTACTATAGCTACCATTTAAATAGTGGTGACCACCATAAGTAAATGGCAGGTTATACAACTAAAACCGTACAGGGCGCGTATTGGAGATTGGATTTTCAACAAATGGTCAAGCCAAGGAACTTCCCATTTCCACATGGGTACGCCTCTGGAAGGACTCTCCGAGAATTTAACCAGCTCTTTGCCAACACAAGGCCGGGTTACCTCTGTAACTGGGTAACTACTACACGAGTATGCCACCCCCCGGTCGTTTGCGACATTTATCTGTGGGCCCTCAACACCAACAACCACAAAGCAATGTATTTGCAGTAACCACATATGTTAGATATCTGGGCTCCATACCATGATACCACCCTTTTCTAGAAGTGAATGACATACCCTAAAGGGCGCGACCCTCATAACGTTGCCACATCTTTCCTGTTTCGACCATTTCCGGGGTGTGAGGTCCTGATGCGGTCTCGTCCACAAAGCTACGCTTTTCACAAATCCATGCTTTGATCAAAAAATGATCAACAGCACTTCGTATGCCACATTACCAAATTGGGAATGTATTACTAGTAACCATCAACTACATAACCTCTGAGCTCGTACGTCATAGAGAAGGGTGTTAAGCTAATAGAATAAATCTCCGCCACCAAACAGAAATGTATTTGATAAAAACTAGCTTTACATCTCAAAGTGTAATGTCAGACACACATCCATACAAGTCTGTTCCGGGTTTGAATAGAACCGAAGGCACTTCCAAAGAAACACTTTCAAATCTGGATAAGTCCTAATCACGTTCGGACTTCCCATCACAAAGGGTGATCAAATTTCTATACCGAGGACCAGTCGGTGCAGAGACATTCGACGGGTTATCCTTTCGCTTTCGAAGATATCCGGTCTTCACCACCGGTCTTCAAATGCTATTCATAATGTTTTATCATTATTCGAAATGGGCTATATGAAACAAAGGTCCTCTTCCGGCTAAACCGAATAATGAGCGCAATATTAAAAAGCATATAGTTAATGGGATTTCAATCAAGTCACAACTTATTACACAAAACTTTTCATTTCAAATGGTTTAAAACAAATTACCATTTTCAAATCTTTAAAGAAAAAGATATATTTTACAAAGTTCACTAATCTTCCACAAAGATTCACTATATTTAAACAATTTCCCTTTCAAATTGGATTTACTCATCCAGTCTATTAAATTAGAGATTCAATTTATAGCTTTCAAAACCCTTTCCAAAGGTTCATTCTACTTCAAATAATTCCCATTTCAAATCTTTTATATAAAAGATACACCATTCAAAATCCACTTCAATTTCAAATCTAAGTTCAACTATTTTTTTTACAAAGATTTATTCATAGCTTTCAAAAAAAATTCAATTCTATTTCAAACTTGAAATATTTCAATACAAATTGGAAATCCTTTCTTCATATGGAAGCTACTATTATTTGAAAATAAATAGTTTTCGTTTCGGAACAATCCGATTTCATTTGTACGAGTTAAACCCTTAAACCTTGGGTTAATTTTAAATTTCCAAAAAACAATAGTTTCAAAATGGTTTAAAACTCATATAAACATATTTATAACTTATATAACCTTTTTAAACCATAATTTCTAATTATAGAATTCAATTTCAAATATTGAATTCGAATTCAAATCAAATTATTTAAAATCTAAACTCTATCAAGTTATTCAATATAACTTCTATCTTCAAAACTCCTTTTCAACAACTTTTCACATTTAACCCAAATCCATTTCCAAAACCATTTGGATTCGAATTAAGACCATTTTAAAAATCTACGACTTAACCAATTTCCCCGTGATATCCATATTTGTATCTGTATAGTGTAGTCCAGGGGTTTTACACAATGGTGCAATATCATCAACAATCATCACAGATTTCAAGCACATCAATTATAGATAAGCGGTATATTCTTATAACACTTAACTTCCATTCACCGATTTAGAGATAAATAATATAATTTCATCACAGATAAAATAAATTACATTCATCACAGCTTCAATTCACAGAACATGATATTACAGTCCAGAGATAATATTAAATTCAAGGCAGTTCATATAATGCAAACATTCATAAGCAATCGAAGCATTCAATAATAATTTATAAACATGACTAATTAATTGTTTATCCTAAATTAATTCAATTTAATTTTCAATTTAATTAATTACTCATGAATTAATTATCAAATCTTGATTTAATTTATTTACAAATAATTTGATATTAATTATGAAATTAATCAACCTTAATTATATCTTAATTAATTACCTTTACTTAATTAATTATTCCTTAAGTAATCATATTAAATTAATTATCCTTTAATCACTTGATTAGTTAGCCCCTAATCATAAATTAATTATTTTTAATTAATAACATTAATTAATCAATCAACCTTTAATTAATCACATTAATTAATAAATCACTTTGGTTAATTATCCCTTGATTAATCATTCTAATTAATTAATTATCGTCAATGAAACCACATAAATTAATTATCCTTACATTAATTATTCTTTAATTACTTGATTAATCAAATTTAAATTATTAATTAATTAACCTTAATTTCTCTCATTTAGTAATTATCTTTAAGTAATTAATTAACTTTAAATCCTTAATTGATTAAGGATAAGTCATTTATCTTACTTAATTAACATTAAATATTATCAAATCTTAAAAGCTTGAAATTGATTCATTACAAAACAAATTAAGATCTTTTATTAAAATTAACATCACTACCCTTAATTACTCACTCGATCAAATTTTTAAAAACAACATGTTTGTTATAACTTTTGTAAAGTAATTGGATACGGATTTTGTTTTTTACTTTAAAATCAAATTCGTCATTAACCAAATTTTGCTTAAATTAAAGCAAAACTCATCGGTCCCGAAGCCCGTAACCCAAAAACAAATTAACCGCACCTAAACTTCTACAAGCTAATCCGGCCAAAGTCCAGATCCAAGAAAAACTACCTCCTTCCAAATTTCATCCCCTCTTCTCATCTACCAGACGAACAACACTCAATATATTCGAAATTGTCGCCACAAAAACCGGAGTGGATACTACTCCGATCAACCAAATTACCACTCGAACATCGACGCATGCGAACAACCCTACCTGGAACGAAGCTGTCAATTCACTCAGCATCGAAATCCTCTCGTGCACACGGTGCACGTGCACATCTTCATCATAGACCGACTCACCGCTATGGCACCGCGACCAAGTCCTATTCTACCCCCTGATTCAGTTGCCCATCATCGATGCCAGAAATCACCTCTGATCGAAAGAATGACCTTCAGCTCCACCTAATTTCCAAAACTAGAAATCTGCAACCAACCCAAATCGAACTACCACATCCATGTCCGACCACTACTTCATATTCCACTTACCAGCCCATGCATCCGGTCACCTTCATGCCAAATCCTTGAACTCGGGTCGCCCCACCATTTGCCAAAACAATTGCGTTCGCCGACCACCTGAAAGCCACCCCAAAACCCTAAAGCCATCTCGATCAACCACTCCAAGCCTGAAACCCAAATTCCACCACGGTCGACACCTCCCCTACGACCACCTCCCCCTTCAGAACAGACCGCAATGCCTCTCGTCGACGAAGTCGACGAAAATAAATTTTCGAACCAAATCCGTTTATCTAGCAATATCTCGAGACATACAGGCTTAAAAATTATGAAAACCTTCCCAAAAATCATTATTTGCTAATAGGAACTCGATTATGAAACCTAAATACGAATTCATGGTTATTGAATTTTTGCTCATATCAGATTTCCACTGTAAATTCAAAATTTTGAATTTAATTGCTCGATAAATCCCTTTGAATTCATTTTTAAAAATGAATTTATGATGTTTCAAACAATTTCTTTGTAGAAATCAAGGATTAATTCTATTTTGAAAGGAAGATGTGAATTTTTCTCTCAAGATGATATCCTTAATTCTGTTGATATAATAGAGTTAATTTCCTATATACAGATATACATTCACACAAAAATGCAAACATATTAACCAAACATTTTCATAAAATACATTAAGCATTGATCATAATACCAAAGAATATAGGTGAGTTTGCTCACCTGAAATTTTGGAAGAACAGAGGATACAGGGAAGCTTGAAATTGGACTTGCTTTTGCTCTTAATCTTTTACTTTATTCATCTGAAAGTTGATCTTTGGTTTATTGAATCTGCAGTTTTGATCTGAGTAGAACTTGGATCTGAAGCTTTTAATGTTGATTTCTGGATTCACTTACTTTGAACTTTCGTTGCAGTCTTTGATTTTTTTTATCATCATTTCCTCAGGTTGAAGATACTGAAGTCAATTATGGTTTTGATTGCTTTAAATTTTAATTTTAATTATGGTTTTGCCTGAATTACCTGAGTTGATCATTCCAGTTTTTTTTAACTTCTGACTTGCTTGATTTTCTCTCTGGTTTGTAGTTGCTATCAGATTGAAGCTTCAGGTTCAAATTGCATTTTGTTTTAACTTCTCTTTCTGGTTTGTTGAAAAAAAATCTGGAATGCTTTCCAGGTTGACGATCTGGTTGCATTGATCATGTTCTGATCACCTTTTGATTTTTGGTTTGTAATTGCATCTTGAATTTACTTTGCTTGATTTGATTTTTGTTTTGATGTTGAGATAATTTGGTTTGGTCTGGCTTACAGTTTTGTTTACTGGTTTCTCATTTTGATTTCCAGATTTGAATATGGAAGACGAGAGAACTTTGAACTGAGGTAACTAAGCAGGTTTTCTTCTTTTACATATTTTCCTATAGTTCCAAATCAAAAGAAAATTTTATTTGTTGCCACTTGTATTTTTTCTAACACTTGTCATTTGCTTGTATTAATGTTTTACAAGTGTATTTTTGCATGTCTTTATGTATTTACAAATGTTATCAACTTGCATTTTTTTGTGTTAAAACCCTTATTTCATTTAGTTTGCAATTTGTATTTTAAACCCTTTATTTGTTATATATCTTAACATATGTAAATGTTTTACATTTTAAATTCATGAATATACAAACTATATTTATTTATTTCAAAAGAAAATGTGTTTTAAATCTTTTTATCAAATCTAATAAATATTTATATATTTATAACTTTAAAGAATGCGATTTAAAATAAATTAAACGTTAATAAATAAGTATAAAATATGTATATGTTTGAATTTAATTTCTTTAAATAGCTTTCGTAAATTTTATTTATATCAATTTCACAATATTACTTTCAAATCAAAGTGCATATTTAACATACTTAAGAAACAAATTCTTATTAACTTTAAAATATAATTTTAAATCCAATTCATTTTTAATACTTTTTGAATTTCCAAATCAAAATTTTATTTACAATCCAATTCTATTTAAAATATTTATTTTGAGTTTCAAATTCAAATTTTAAAATAAATAAGTATATATATCTTATTAAATTTGAAAAATTCAAATTAATCCATAATTAAATCAAAAATTTATATAAATTATCAATTTAAATTTAACTCAAAAATGGGGATTGTTACACATTCCAAATTTGAATTCACCGACCAGTCCTCCATTGTATCAACCACCAATGCAACAATCTCGAAACATTGGTTCACACTTCAAGAGCGGCTTCATTTAGCGATGGCTAAAAGGCATCGGCGACTGTTGCTAGCCATCGCTTTTTACCTTGTCACCAACATAGAAAGCGACGGCTCCGTCGCTAATATCGCCATATTAGCGATGGTTAGTGACGGGTAAGTGGACACATGACAACATCTTAGAAGTTGAAGGGCTGCTGCAAACCGACATCAGTCGTTGTTAACCTATGACCAGACTGCTCACTAACCTGAGACCAGACGGTCGTCGCTAGTTTGGGACCAATTTCCTGCATCAAATTCCTCCTTAGGCCATCCAAACACACAAATCTTCATCAACCTCATTTACAACACATATATACTCAATTTTACAACTACTACCCATGCAAGAATTGTACAATCTCATATATATCACACACAGTCAAATATATAATGCAAATATCAATATTTACACAACCATTTTATCAACCAACACCTATATCTCATCAAACTACAAAACCATATTGTTAACCTGCCTTTTGTCAAGGCCATAAACATGCAGATTCAACCTAAACAACTTTACGATTATCGAGGTTGGAATATGATGGATTCAGTTTAAAAGGATGAAATCCACTTGGATATGTCATTCGGTCAAGGGTGATCGACATACGTCACTCAGCATATGTCACTCGGCATACTTCACTTAGCATATGCCGCTCGGCATACTTCACTCGGCAAGGTCGCTCGGCATTGTGTTAAGGTCAGGGTCGTTCGGCATAGACAGCTCGGCTTGGAAGATAAGGGTCGTTCGACATGGACGGCTTAGTCTGGAAGATAAGGGTCCTACGGCATGGACGGTTCGGCCTGGAAGATGAAGGTCGTTCGGCAGGATTACAGGAGTGCAGGAATGCAGGAGTGCAGGAATGTAGGGGTGCGGGATTGCAGGAATGCAGGAGGGCAGGAATGCGGCTCGGCAGGAATGCAACTCGGCAGGATTACGGCTCGGCAGGATTGCCGCTCGGCAGGATTACCGCTTGGCAGGATTACGGCTCGGCGGGAATGCGGCTCGGCAGGAATGCAGATCGGCAGGAATGCGGCTCGGCAGGAATGCGGCTCGGTAGGATTACGGCTCGACAGGATTACCGCTCCGTAGGAGTGCGACTCGGCAGGACTACGGCTCGGTAGGAATGCTACTCGACAGGATTACGGCTCGGCAGGATTACGGCTCGACAGGAATGCGGCTCGACAGGATTGCAGGACTGCAAGATTGCAGAAATGCAGGACTACGGCTCGGCAGGATTGTGGCTCGGCAGGACGGTGTGGCTCGGCAGGATAGTGTGGCTCGACATGATAATATGGCTCGGCAGGATGCTGTGGCTACGGACCTGATGGGCCCGGGCTACTCAGAAATCTCAGCTACTCAGGATTTACCTATAAATACAACATGTGGGGGTTCAGAAAAGGGATCTTCTTCTTTCTGCTCTCTTACTTTCTATTTCCTAAGGCTAAGGTTACTCTACCATTTTGTAACGGTAATCAATTATAACATCAATAAAAAAGAAATTTCTAGAGTGGACGTAGGCCGGAGTCAGCCAAACCATTATAAATACTGTGTTTTTACTGCTTTCTTTTTAATTTTGACTATTCTTCATATTTACACTCTCTACATACACTATATCTGTTATCTGTAACTGTTAGTTGGTGCTTTCATTTACATTTGGGTGTTAGCGACCAATTTTGGCGCTAACACATACCTACAAACAAGTACATCAAAAAAAATCCCAACCAACTCATGTACATTAAACAAAACATCCACTAATCCATGAAATAACCCAACCAACAAACAAGTATTAAATCCATAAATGTAACACATGTCACATATGTACAAAATAAAATGATCAAAATCCATCTGAAATACAGCCATGCCTACTCATCATCCTCATCATCGTCATCCTCCCCTGGCATTGTCCCATGCTCAACTGCTACTACACCAATGCCCTCTTTCGTCAATTATTGATCTCCGCTAGATTCTATTTCAATTGAGTTATCTCCTCTTCAGCCTGGGATCTCCTGTAGGATGACTGGATCATCATCGCCTGTAAATTATTGATAATGAGTTACAATTTATTCTCCATGTGAAATATTTCTTGTATATTAGTTAATAAAGAATTTTACCTCCTGATTTCCAAAACCGTAATGCCTATTTTGCGAATGAGAGTCAATCAAAGCATCCCATATACTGTTTGACTCCTCTGAGGTCAATGGACGACAAGTGGATTGCGCCACTCGAGGATGCTACGTGTCATATCTTTCCTGCAATCACGAACAAAATTTTACAATATTTAATTTAGAAGTTTTGAAGTTTGAAATAAAAAATTAAGCATGTTTACCATTATTAATTGAGATTTATCATCTGTCCAAATATATGAAACATCGCCTTCCTCATCTTTCTACTCGACGGCGTGTGTCACTGTGAAGACCTTAGTCATTACAGGCTTACGATTTAATTTCCTATGCCATTACAAATATGATTAAATAATATTACAAATATGATTAACAAACAATGATACAAATATGATTAAATAATTTTACATCAGTTTATAAACGCAATTGCTAAACTTACCGACTCTAAGCGATATTGTTGAAAGGATTTAGATCCACCACGGTGCAAAGCAGGACTTTTATTCATGTTTGCACGGTTTCGTGCTGATAGTTCCTATAAATTTAAAGACATGTTAACTAATTTAATGCAACTAATATACGAAATTTAAACAAATTATAATAACAATACGAAATTAGGTAAATTACTTTCATTTCAGGGGTTTTCCACAGCTAGAGAAATTCGACTTAAACATCGGTACTCATCCATGACTGTTTCTATATCACATTCTTTGCTTTAGAGAGGGTGTCCTTATAATTTTTCTGCATCCTCTTGTTCCAGTGATTTGAAAAAACATCCATATCCTGCCGATCGACAAGGACGGTGGCCTGTATATTAATATTACTTAGAATTATGTACATTCTATCTTTTTAAGGATGGATACAGAACAAAATAAACTCGTAAGATTGCTTGGCTAACACGAAAGGATCATACTTATAATAATGTGATGTATGCTTTATTTCAATAAGCTTATAATCTTTATGCACGTTGATTTCAAAACCAGGAACATTGCTGAACCTATTGCATTTGAATAAAAAAACTTTTTCTACGGACTGCATATAATATGTCAATTCTAAAACCTGTGTTAAAATGCTATAAAATCTTTGATATGCTCATCTGGATCATTACTACCTTTGACAAATACATCGTTGTTATATGTTAATTTGTCAGCATCGTAATCTATGGTGTTGAATTTAAATCCGTTAATGAAGAATATTAGATAAGTTTTGACATTTCTTTTTGGTCCGAGTGCATGATGTTGTAATCCTTCATCAACGACATTGTTTCTTGGATTATAAACGTAGTTCGAAAACCATTTAGCAAAGTCTTTACTGAGATCGCCACATGGATGTCATGATTCATATATACTGTGAACATATATGTAATATGTTCCATTATAAGTAACATGTAAGTATAATTGAAATAAGTATGAATTTATTATTACCTAACAAACGGTGCAATTTTAGCACAATTAAGAAGAACATATGTTTACGCTGTATGGTACTCTCTATCATCTAACCATATTTCTACACATTTTCCAACAGGTCTGCCATGTTGTCTAAAAATAGATAACATTGTTTGAAAGCAGTCTTGTTTAACGGCTTCATCATTACGAGGAACACTTATAAATGACAAATTCACATGGTCATTGAAGTGATGAGAGAAAAAGAATGAAGCTTCTTCTTCAAGATACGATTTGCAAATCGAACCTTCAACTCGTGCTTTTTGTCTAACTTTTTTCTTCAGATGATTCAAGTACCTATTAGAAAATTAATTCAATTTAAATTATCTTATGTAAATCTGAATTATCTCTCAAATGAAGAAATATTAGAAAATTAATTCAATTCAATTTAGAATAATATAAATATTATGGATAGTTAGTATTACCTTTCAAATGGATACATCTATCCATATTGCATAGGACCTCGAAGAAGTGCTTCGGATGGAAGATGAACATATAGATGCTCCATTACATTAAAGAAACCTAGCGGAAATATTTTCTCTGGTTTGCAGAGCAATATAGGGATTTCTACTTCCAGTTTTCGTATACGGTCGACTGTTAATGTCGTCGAACAAAGTTTTTTATAAAGCATACTTAATTCTATTATAACACTCCATACTTTTATGGGCAACAATTCTTTAAAAACCACCGATAATAAATATTCCATCATGATATGACAATCGTGACTTTTCATCCCACTAAGTTTATTGTTTTTAAAGTCAAGGCATCTACGGAGATTCGAAGAAATCCCATCAGGACATCTTAGTCCTTCCATCCACTTTAGCACGAGTTTTACTTGCTGTCGAGTTCATAGCATGCTTTTATTGTCACCGAGCTTCATATGAAGTTCGGGACGTTTACAAAAGTGTGTTATATCAAGTCTCGAATTCAAATAGTCCTTAGTTTTGCCCTTTATATCCATAACAGTATTAATCACGTTATCAAACATGTTATTTTCATTGTGCATCACGTTAATATTATGTCGGAGTAAGAGATCTTTCCAATATGGTAACTCCTATAATATACTTTGTTTGCACCAATTATGAATGTCCGATTTACTTGGAATTTCAGTCTATACTTCAATTTCGTGTATTTTCGGATAGTCCTTCACAATCTCATATATTTCTTCGCTTGACCAAACCTTTGGTGGTTGCATCTTCTCTTCTCCGTTAGCTTTAAAGTTTTTTTTATCTCTTTTAAAAGTATGACTGGATGGAGAAAACACCAATGACAATCAAATCATGAAAATTTCTTTCCATACTGTAAAGAAAATGCTCGAGTTTCTTCCATGCAATAAAGACAAGCTATCCGATCGATTGTACTCTAGCCTGAAAGCATCTCATATGTAGGGAAACCACTAATAGTCCATTACAAAGAAGCGAACATACGAAAATTCTTTTTTCTCAAAATTTCGTATATTTCAACTCCTTCATGCCATGGTGTTTTCAACTCTTCTATCAATGGTTATAAATAAACATCAATTCCTTGTTTTGGATCATCAGGGCCAGGGATGACAACAGTCAGAAACATATATGGAGTTTTCATACACATCCATAGAGGTAAAATATACGGAGTAACGATAATAGGCCAAGATGAATATTTACTACCAAATTGAAAGAATGGTAAAAAACCATCAGTATATAAACCAAATCTCACGTTACGACTCTCTGTAGCAAACGTCGGGTATGTTTTATTGAAATGTTTCCATACTACTCCATCAGATGGATGTGTCATAGTTCCCTCTTCTTGTGTTCTCATACTGTGCTATCGCATATGACATGCCGTAGTTGAAAATGCATATAACCTTTGAAGTCTTGGAGTGGTGAGTAAATAATGCATTCTCTTGTACGGAACTTTCTTTCCTTTTTTTTTGATTTGTGCCTTTACGCATTGCAATTTGCGGTTTCTAAGGTTAATGTCATCTTTCCAATACAACATACGACCTTTTATACATGTATCTATCTTTTGGTATGGTGGACCGAAAGCCGACATAAGTGTTTTCACTTTATAACGACTATCGCACATCAGATTATTAGGTGGCGTATGTCGTTTTGCAGCTTGTACAACTGCTATAAATCTAGCTTCCGTAAAGTTGAATTTTGATTTCATAGTGATGTATTCGGCGGTTACTGATAATTCGATTCCATTTTTACAACCATCCCACAATGGCCTCTAAGCAGCAACCGGTAAATCATAAAAAAAAATTGCTCCCTCATGCGGTTCTTCTTCGATGTTTACGTCTTAATTGTCAACTTGGACGGTAGGGAATATTGATCGTGCTCCATCTTCCAACATATCTTCTATTGGGTTCATCATAACATGATCGTCCTCTGACGCTACAGAATTAGGTGTAGGTGCAACATGTTCTTCATGACGATCCCATAATACTAATTTGGCACAAAACTAGATTTATACAAATGTATTTTAACCGTGCCTGATTTCCAATGCTTCAAATGTTGACACTTACTACAAGGGCATCAAAGTTCTTCATTATTTCGATTATTAGATGTAGCGAACCTAACAAATTCGTGTACACTATTGTAGAAATGTCCCTTCACTGAACCTTTTATACCAGTTCTGACTTCATACATCCAAATACGGTCGAGAAAATAATCGAACAATGTTTCTAATTTAAAAATATATGTTAGTAAATTCGACAGCACTTCAGTTCATTTCTCTTCCACACATAATTTGCACTCAAATGGTATATTGTTGTTGTATTTTCTAAAATAAAGTAAAGCCATTTAGGACTAAAGGCTTCACATACCACATTTCTGTGTAATTTCGACAACACTTTGCTCTACTTTTCTTTTATGCATAACTTTGCATCTAAGGAGTTGTATTTTTGTTGTTGTATTTTTTAAACTAAATTAAAACATTTTGGGACTAAAGATTTTAATTTTTTAGCACCAATTATTTGTTGAAACATTACTTAATGCTTATTTTCCAATCAATATTATATTTATTTCAATTTTTTTTAGAAAATCAATTTGGGTATAATATTTATTCTTGTTATATTTATATCTCAATTTTCTGGAAAATCGGTTTTATTAAAAAAAATGTTTTTATATTCATTTCTTAATTTTTACACAATCGATTTTAGCAGAATATTTGTTGTTGTTATATTCATTTCTTTACAAAATCGATTTCAGTACAATATTTGTTGTTATATTGATTTTCTAATTTTTTTCTTTCAAAAAATCGATTTTAGCAGAATATTTATTGTTTTTATATTCATTTCTTAATTTTATACAAAATTGATTTTAGTAGAATTTTGTTGTTGCTATATTGTTTCTTAATTTTTTTACAAAATCGATTTTAGTACAATATTAGTTGTTGTTATATTCATTTCCTAATTTTTATTCAAAAATTGATTTTGGCAAAATATTTAATGTTATTATATTCATTTCTTCATTTTTTACAAAATAGATTTTAGTAGAATATTTATTGTTGTTATATTCATTTCTTAATTTTTTACAAAAATTGATTTCAGTATAATATTTGTTGTTGTTATGCTCATTTCAAAATTATATAATTCATTCAACCATTTGAATATTTTATTTAATACATTTGAAATTTTAAAACGTATTTTAAAATTCAATTAACAATTTAATTTTTTTATCGATTTTTGTAAACGAAAATTAGATGTTAGCACTTGTAATAAATTAAATTAGTTTTATTTTATACTAACAACTAATACTGATTATGTACACACGCTAACTAAAAAAAAAATATTACTTATGTTTAACCTTACCAATCAAGCAGCGTATTAATCAATAATTGTACACTAATTTTTGCGCAAACTATAACAAACATTGTTCTAATTAACTATAACAAATATTCACGTAAACTTATATATCCATTAGCATATCAATCAGTAATTATACACTAATTTTTGAATTACAAATAAACCCTAATTTTTAATTACAAATTAAACAATTAAACCACTAATTAATATCACCAACTCAACAAATACAATATTATCATTAGCTACTACACAATAACAAACCTATAATTAACTAATTTTTCAAATTAGGGTTCTCATCATATCCCAAATCAATCAATACGCTAATATCAACAACTAATACCGCATAATCATCAATTTCTATTACATAATCAACCAATTTTAAAAATTAGGGTTTTTATTAAACCTAAATTAAGTATAAATTGGAGAGCAATAACATACCTTCGAGCTTTGGGGAGTTGTAGCTTTTGCGATGGAGAGATTAGCGGCTCACGTCCGAGGGTGGCAGTTGGTACGTCGATGGAGGAGGAAGAAAGCGGCTGAATTTATTTTTGGGGAAGAAGATAATGTGTTTTGTGTTCACGGGTTGCTATTGTAAATAAGCGTTAAGCAATGGCTAGCGTCGGCCGCCTTTTTTAGCCGACGCTAGTCGTCGCTAACTTCTGTCGCTAAACGAAGCCTGTTTTGTAGTGTCATCTTCTGGTGCACGTAGCAGTTCGAGAAGACGTCGTGCAGAAGATGATGAGAAGCTGTGTGACATTATTGACGTAATACACGAGAGACAGATGAAAAAATCTTGTACGACTTTAGACAGTTCGAACATAAGCAGCTTAGACTTAACATGAAATTCTGTAAACTACATAGATATGGCTGCTCACATTAAACGTCTTGGAGCAGAAGGAGAATTTAATTTTGGTGAAGCGATGATAGTTGTTATGCAGCCTAACAATAAAGATTTATTCAATACTCTTGACGATGAAATGATAAAAAAATGGTTGATGTCAGCGGTTGCAACTAGCCGAACGTCTTTCTACAAACTACAAATTTTATCCGATAAACCAATGTGGTAACAATAAATAGAAATTTTACTATAATTTTATATCTTTTGTATTATTTATGCATTTAATCAGTGTATTTTTAAACGTATTTTAATAGATTTGGATGTATTCATTTTTTGTACTATTATTTCATTTTAATTAAACTCATATAGTAGAACAAAACAATTAATTAATTAATTATAAATCAATTAAATTAAAAATCACAAATTAAATACCGCATTCAAATGCTCCGTTTAAGTACCCCGTTCGTAGCCGCAAACAAATATTATATTCAACGATCTGCTCCGCTCAAATACACCATACGATCGTTTCGCTTCCGTTCACCGCAAAAGCACCCTTTCTTCCCTCTCCCCCAACTTTACCGTTATGCATGAAGGATTTATTCCAAGATCTTTAACTATGCAAAAGTCTAATACTGTTATAAACATTCATTAGCTTTTATTGTTTGTATTGTATGTATTTGTGTTCTGTTGGTTTATACTAAAAGAATCATCGAGTAATCAAAAGCCAGTTTTTTTAAACACTGAAATAAACCGTATATCTATATCGCTGACCCTTCTGTACATTCTAAAAAAGAATGCATCGATCTCACAACACATACTTCGATTAATTCAAAAGGAACCACGCCGTCTGAATTCGAACTCGTGTCAAACGATTTGTTCATAAATTGTCTTATCAATTAGGATCGTTTCACACATTTTTATCCCAATTTGATTGTTGGTGCTCTCTGTGAATTCATTTTGAATCTCACTGGCACGGTTGCACTAGCCGGTAACATGCACTTCCATATATTTTTACAATATTACTTTTCATATACTAGTACATAAATACTATATACAACTAAGGACCACTTTCTATGCATGTATAAGTTTTTCCTTCTGATTTCTTTACCGCTTATATTTTTATCTAGTTTCAGTTGTGTTGGGGATTTTGCAGTTCGAGGCGAATTTGATGGCAATTGCGATGAAGATAATGTTGTACTTCTGACTTCAAGGATCTATGGTATAGATTCTTTCAGACAATAGTTCGACCCACCAGGTACAAACGAGTTATCAAACTATCGACTTTCAGGATATAATAAAGCCCTATAATAGCGTAATCAGATTCAAAATTTGTGCGTCTTTGATCCGACCAAGAGCACTTTAGTAATGGGTTCTGATGATGCAATTTGTATGGGATAGAACAAAGAAGAAGAAGAGAGCAATTCTGCGACGTTTTCTGAGTTTGCAACACCGTGGAGGCATCACAAAACAGAGTAATGGTGGCGCAGTGTTTTGTAACACTTTCTAGTGTCGCGAAATTGCTCTGTGAAGAAGAAGAAGATTCAAAATTCTCTGTAATGTTATTTGGGCGTCACTATTTTTAGTGGTAGAGAGGTGCCTATTCGCTAAGCTTCACAACCATTTGCAACGGTTCACAACTGTTACAAACGGCTTTATCCATTCAATATTTAAACGCCGCGTATATTCATTTCTTGTAACATTTAGAAAATGTTACAAATTTCCCGCAATTTATTCAAATTTAGGAATTTCAGTTTTGGGTCCTTACTGGGCTGAAATCTGGCCCGTTACTGTTCATATATGATCCAAAAATATTTTTGGATTTGAACCCGAAACCCATACCCGTACCCGTATCCGACCCAGCCCGTCCAGGTTCGGTTCGGTCGGACGGCGGCGCGCGTGTGGTGTTGCATGACTTCTCTCCTCACAACAAGGCAAACATGTGGGAGCCCCAGGGCCCCAACATCCACATGAGAAAGCTATATTTATACAAATACAGTCCTTGATTTTCTAGCATGTGGAACTATCTTTTCTTTCTTCTTTCCTTCTTCTCTTCCAAATAATAACCCAAAGCCCTAGAACTTATTTGAAAATTTTACAACAATCTCCCTAATTTTCAAAATAAGAAATAATTAATAAATAGGATGGCTGCATCACTATAGTGACTTCCTACGTGCGCAAGTGGGATCAAGCCTATGTAGTTCTAAGATCAAGTTTTGCATCATCGTGAAAACCAACACATAAATAAAAGGCATCTTTCGGATTTGAATCTTTACTTAGTGTAAGCCATTCAATGCCTTATCGAGGTTTTATGGTAAACAAATCTTGAACCAAGTATCCCTAATGATAAAACTGGAACAATCACACACGTTGATTTCCTTAGGTAAAGTGTTTTGTATTGCTCAGCACGTTAATGACCATGTGCTTAAATCCTGGTTCATGAGTCTACTTAGAAAGCGGTCCTACTTTCCTAGGAAATGGCCTGATTTCCATACTCATATAGGTAAGTCTTTTAAGGTGTTTCTGTGATACACCTTTTAAGGTTTCTAGACTTATTAAGGATATATATCCATCCTTTTTTCTTGCAGAATCCAACACTAAATATTATGAGATTATCGATTTAGTGTTCCGTAATCATTCTCTTAACTTGTTGGTACCCATTGAACTTTGTCTATCCTTTTCAAGATATAAGTTAAGTTTCTGTTAAGGATGATCAACCTTCATTAACAGACCTTAGTCCCATTTCTTGTGGCTTTATAGAAACCATTGTCTTTGGAAGACTCTTTGTAAGTGGGTTAGCCAAGTTTTTCTTCGTTTCTATGTAGTCAACAGTTATAACTCCTATTTTGAGTAACTATCTCACCATTTGATGTCTTAGACTCACATGTCTAGACTTTTCATTATATGTCTTATTAGACACATTGTATATCGTTGCCTTATTGTCATAGTTAATCAAGACTGTTGGAGATGGCTTCTTCCATAAAGGGATTTCCATTAATAAATTCTTAAACCATTCCGCTTCTTTACATGCATCTGCTAATGCAATCAATTCTGAAAACATTGTTGAGTCAGAAATATAGGTCTGCTTCTTGGAAGCCCAAGACACAGCAGCGTCTCCTAATGTAAAGATCCATCCAGTTGTAGACTTGGATTTGGATTCTACATTGTTCCAGGTTGCATCACTATATCCTTCTATTACAGCAGGATATCCTTTATAAGATAAAGCATATTCAATGGTTCCTTTCAAATAAGCTAAAACTCTGGAAATAGCTTTCCAATGTTCGAAACCTGGATTACACGTAAATCGACACAGTATACTTATAGCATGTGCGATGTTTGGTCTAGTGCAATGCATAGCATATATAAGACTCCCAATAACATTGGAATACTCTAGTTGAGAGATAGTACGTCCAGTGTTCTTTTCTAATTTAATACTAGGATCTAAAGGAGTTGGTGCTGATTTGTCATCGTAATGACCATACTTTTGTAGGAATTTCTCTATGTAATGAGATTGAGCTAGTAATAACTCCCCCTCTTTCCTAACAATTTTAATTCCCAAAATTACATCAGCCTCTCCTAGATCTTTCATATCGAATTTAGAAGACAGAAACTTTTTAGTTTCATTCACATAGGATATATTGGAACCAAATATTAGCATGTCATCAACGTATAAACATACTATAACAATACCGTTGTTATCCTATTTGCTATAAATACATTTATCAGCATCATTAACAATGAATCCATATGACAGTGCAACTTTATCAAATTTCTCATGCCATTGCATGAGAGCTTGCTTCAGGCCATAAAGAGATTTCACTAATTTGCAAACTTTCTTTTCTTAGCCTGGGGTTTTGAAACCTTCAGGTTGTTCCATATATATCTCTTCTTCTAAATCTCCATTTAGAAAAGCAGTCTTTACATCTATTTGATGTATGACTAATTTATGAATTGATGCAAGTGCAATTAAACAACGTATAGAAAATATGCGAGCAACTGGAGCATATGTATCAAAGTGATCTACTCCATGTCTTTGCTTATATCCCTTAGCAACTAATCTGGCTTTAAACTTGTCAATGGATCCATTTGTATTTAACTTTTTCTTGAATATCTATTTACATCCTATAGGTTTAGCACCAGGAGGTAAATCAGTTAAAACCCAAGTTTGGTTTAACAATATGGAATTCGTTTCATCGTTGATAACTTCTTTTCAGAAATTGGAATCTCTGGAACTCATAGCCTCAGAATAAGTTTTGGGATCGTCATCGACGTTCATTACATATTTTAGTCACATTAAGGACTTCGTCCTTACTGCCTTCTACAAGATATGTAATGAAGTCAGGACCATAGTCCTTCTCTATTCTCGCTCTTTTACTTCTCCGTTGTTCAGTACTATTATTTGGTACTGATACATCCTTGCTGTTTTGATCAGGAGCATAATCATTGTCATTGATATCATTAGCCATACAAGGTTCTGGATTAGATGATCTCAACGGTTTGGTTTTCAAAAATTTCTACATCTACAGATTCTATAACTTCTAGGGTGTCAAGAATAAGGAATTTATAAGTTATACTATTAAGTGTATATCCTATGAAAACACATTTAAATGCTCTATTTCCTAACTTTGGTCGTTTAGGGTCTGGTTTTCTAACATATGCTAAGCAACCCCAAGCTTTAAATCTAGTTAGGTTAGGTTTCCTATTAAACCATAATTCATAAGGGGAAATATTATTCTTTTTAAGTGGTACTCTATTTAAAATATAATATGCAGATAACATAGCATCACCCCATAGGTTATAGGGTAAATTAGAACTTATGAGCATGACATTAACCATTTCTACTAAAGTTCTATTCTTTCTTTCCGCAACACCTTTTTGTTGTGGTGTACATGGGGAAGTACATTGGTGAACTATACCTTGTTGTTTACAAAACATGGTGAATTCATTTGAGAAATATTCACCACCACGATCTGAATGTAATATTTTAATTTTAACTCCTAATTGTATTTCGACCTCTGCTTTGTAAATTTTGAGTTTATCAAAAGTCTCATCTTTAGTTTTCATTAGATATACATATGCATATCTAGTATAATCATCAATGAATGTTATATAGTATTGGTTACCACCATAGGTGATATGACTTTTTAAATCACCCACATCACTATATACCAAATCAAGCAAACCAGTTTTCCTTTCTACGGATTTAAAGGATTTTCGGTGTATTTTTGCTTGAACACATATTTCACATTTAGAGATGGTATCGAAATCACAGCCAGAAATTAATCCTAATTTATGCATATTTCTAATGGAATTATAATTAACATGTCTTAATATACCATGCCATAAATTAATAGAATCAACAATATAAACAGAAGATTTCTTTATTAGATTCAACTTAATTATGCTGTTACAAGAGTATCCCTGTCCAATGAATCTATTATTTTTAGACAATACTAGCTTATCAGACTCATACACCATCTTGAATCCTTCTTTGTTAAGAAGGTATCCAGAGACCAAATTCTTACACATATCTGGTATATAAAATACATTGACTAATGTAAGAACTTTTCCAAAGGTGAAAAGAAGTTCTATAGTATATGGATAAATGAATGTAATGCAAATAAAAGAAATTTGCATATATGGATAAATGAAAACTGTAAGAAATAAAATGTAAAATAAAAAGATAAACCATTATATGAATGAAAAGGAAATCAAACAACAAAAGTATGAATGGAATTAATAAGAATAAACTTAATCTGTTGGTTGAGATTGTTGTTCGTTTGGATTATGGTAGTTTGGGCAAGGATACTTTAGAATCTGTTTGGAAGGTATGAATAATCTATTTAGTTTCCCCTAAGACTGTTGAGTGAAGGGTATGGTTAGTAGTTTGTTTTTCTTTCCGTACAATTTAAAGTTTTGAGCCCGAATAACTATTTGTTTTGTTTGATATGAATGAACGATTGATGCAGGTTGATTTTTTTGTGATGCTTGTATGCTTGTTGCAAGTGATGGTTGATTGATTTGTTTGTTAATTATTTGAAACAGCTTTAAATATTTCATTTTATATAATTGTTAACCTTTTGGATTATATAAGTGAAATACAGGTTATGGAAGCAATTGCTATTGCTTTTGGTTTCATAATTAAGCGTAAATTGCCCGAAAAATAGGTACGTTTTCGGATTACAGTTTATAGCGCTATTACATTGTTTCCCGTATTGGGATATATATTATTTTGAAAATATTTATTATATTGATATAATAATTTTTCCCGAGCCTCTCCGTACAAAGGAGACTCTGCCGAAATTTTTCGTAAATTCTGGACTTAGAAATTTTTTTGAAAATGATTTCCAAACTTTATTTATTTAAGCATAAAAGATTTAATGGGTATAGAATGGGTATATTTTATTTAAAGTAATAAAATTTGTAAATTATTTGTTTATAAAGTTAATATTTTGAATAAGACGTATTGTTTATTTAATTCTTCTTTTTCTTTTCGGGGACGAAAAGTTTTGAGTGGGGGAGAGTGTAACGACCCATAAATTTTTGATGTTTAAATTTTGTTAATTTAATAATATTTTATGAGTTAATATTGAAAGAAATAAAATGTTGTAATTTAATAATGGAATAATAACTAAATTAAAGTAAAACAATGTTAATACAAGTTAATTATCAACAATCTTAATGAAATTCCAATTCATTGTATTTAAACATGCTATGCTTGGTTAAAAAAAAATTAATAAGTAACAAATGTAAACATTTAATTATTGTATAAAATAGATAGTTAAGGGTAATTGAATAAGGTCAGTATTGTATAAGGGATTATAATATGTGTTGTATTAATGTGTGCATTGATTATAGTGGGATGTAAAAAGTAAAGAATAAATTTACAAATGTTATAAAATGTATGATGGTGACAACTATTGTTCGTTACCAATGTATTTAATCAATAGCAATTAAATGTAATTAAACATTACCTTATGTAAGTTAAGATAATAACCGAAAATTTTTGAATGTAAAATCAATAGAAACGTTAAATGGAAATTGATTTAGTAAAAATAAAATAAAAATAAAATTGAAACCAATATAAATAAATGAATTGGAATATTAAGTGTGTATAAGTGACTAAATCTCAGCATAATGGAAATAAAATAGTTAACACAAATAAAAGATGAAATTAGAATTATATAGATGATTTGAACATTTGTTGTAATTAATGAACTTTTAAATGTAATTAAAAGTTAAGGGTAACAATGGTTATAAGTTACCTATTTATTTAGTTCATAAAATTTGTTTTACTTAATTTGTGCAATTAATGTAGATTAAATTGGTAATCGAAGAATGTTAATTCAATAGGATGTAGCCAATGAAAATTTTAATCATAATATGAATATTGATTTAAATAAAAATGGAAATCATGTTTGATCGATTTATTGTAGTTTATATTATGATAAATGGATATTTTGCAATTGAACGTAAATAAATTTTACATTAATATGGAATAAGACAATAATTGTAGTGTCCACATAATAAAAGGTATAGAAATATAAACTTTATTTACAAGGCAATGATTTATGAAATAAAAAGATAGAAACCTATGTTAATAATTTCATAAGGTATTGTTGATTTAATAGTAGGAGTGTAAATCAAGAAGAATAAAAATGAATAAGTTTAGTAAAGGAGTAAACATATGTTTATTAGCTGAAAGATTGATTGTAGAGATGAGTAACTATTATATAGTGAGAAATGTGTAATTACTATTTGTATCCAATAATGTAAATATGTTTAAGTTACTATTAGATAGAAAAAATTGTTTAATTCTCATTACATTCATTTAGTCCATTTTGAAACTTAATCAACTGAAATGAATGTAATTGAACATTTCTAATTAATAGGAGAGAGAATACTAATTGTAAATTAATAGGTGTAATTAAAAGCAGCTTATGTTTTGTGAAAATAAGGAAAGTTTGATTTAATAAAAATAACATTTACGTCAAATAAATGAATGTTTCATTTATGAATGTAGGTCTAATTTCATTAAAATATAGAATATAACGGTTGATTTAAAAAAAATATATATATATTGATTTGAGCTGTGTTTTAGCTTACAGATTGATTAGAAGAATAGGAAAATAATATATTTCAGTAAGTTATTTATTACTCTTGTGTATAAACAATTTTTCTATTTTTTTTCATGCATTTTAGTTGTCTGTTTTAAAATTTAACTTTGTAAGTGATTGCAATTAATGTAGTTCAAATGTTTCAATTAAAAGGAAAGGAACGGTGATTGCTATTAATAGATTTAACAAGAAAATGCACGTTTTGTGTCAAACAAAATTTAATGCTAGTTTACTACATATATGTTTATATCTAAATTCAAACTTATGTTTTAGATCAAAATTTAATGCTAGTTTATATTGAAATCTCATATGTTGTTAAGTTAAATATTAATAGGAGATGATAAAGGGGGTAAAATAGATTTAAACTTGACTATTTCCTTTCCAATTAGACTTTATTAGATTTTATTGCAACATAACTTACCTTTCCATCTTCACTTTTCTAATTTACTCTTACATTCATCGCCTCCTTATATGGATTATTTTCATACCTTTTATTTATGAATGTAAACTATAGTGGCGATAAAGACGTACATATATATTATACACCTGTTTATATTACCTTGTTTATGCTATCATATTTTGGAATGTATGTTAATGCATTCCTTGTAAAACATTCAATCGAAATGTTAACATGTTGTTTAATTTACAATCTAATCACAAAGAGAGAGAAATGAAGATTTCTTAATGCTGCATATTCTTTTAATTTATGACACAAATTTGGGTGGAGAATTTATTTTCATTTATTGTGTGTTAATTAAATCTTTAAAAGATGTTAATTTCAGTATGTTTAGGGTTAACAAAATTTATTAAGAAACGATTGTTTTGAAATTTGAATTCTAAAAGTTTGTTCATATTTACTTTATTTCTTTCCATTCATTTTCCAACTTCATTTTATGAAACGTCATTTCATTTATTTCTAATTAATAGCGGTCTCTCTTTTCAAATCTCTGTGACCCTAGACCTAACTCTAACCTTATAAATAAGATATGACGCAAATGAAACCACAGCCTCCATTCTAATCTTCTTCTTCTTTTTCCTTCTTTTTTTCTTTTCTTCAAATCTCCTTATTATCTCTCATTTTAATTTTTCCTTCCTCTTCAAATATTCTTCTTCTTCAAATTTTCTTCTATTTCAAACTTTCTTCTTTCTTTTTAAATCTAGATATTCTCTTTCATTTTCAGTTCTTATTTTAATCCTTTCCTTTTTCAATTCTTCTTTTTCAATTCTTCTTTTTCAAATCTTTTTTTCCAAACCTTTTAAAAATACATACATTCATATAATAAGGAGGAAAATTAAAGTAAATCGAAATAAAAGAAAAATTATGGAACAAAGCTAGCAATCAAGAAGAAGCATACGCGTTTTTCACGTGGGAAGAGTGGATGTGGCACCGTATTTTATTTTTGTTTAATTTATTTTTGTGAATCTCGATTTCAATTAGTTCTAATAATTATAACTTATACATACGAACTCCGTTTCACGCGCGGTTTTCTCTGTTAGGTTCGTATTGAGATCCCGGACACTTTGACGCTAGTTTGGGCGAATTTGGAGATGGTCAAACTTTTGGGTTTAAATTGGATTTAAATTCAATTTAAATTCAAAAGGCGAGTGTTTTAACCCACTCACAACTTCTAAAATTTCTTATGTTTGTTAAATTGATCTATGATATGTGTAGAAATTCATTTATGACTGTTTGGCATATTTTATTCATCATCTCAGTTAGATTGCATTTGTTTAAATTGAATTGTTATTTAGTTTTATTATTGCATATAAATTGACAGTTAAATTTATTTATTTTTGCATATAAACTGCTAGTTAAACAGTTATTAATTTATTTTTTTGAATATAAACTGTTCGTTGATACCTGTTATATTTTATATGCTATATTGATGTTTGTTTAAATTGATGATGATTTCAATAAATTGGTTGATGATTGATATTGGTTGAATGGATGATGTGTTCTATATTATATAAACTGCAAGTTATTATGCATTTTCATTTCATTCGGGATTGCGTTTTAAAATGATATACAACCGCATTTTTATTTTTAAATTACGGATTGAAATGATAAATATCCGTATCACTTGACCATAGGATATAAAATTCTATAAAGACACCGTCGGTATATATATAATTATTTTGAAAATGATTTCTATGGTTTGGATAGGATACGGTTTATTAAATTTTGATATTTTATAAATATTATATATATATATAGTTAAATTTTGAATTTAAGCTACGTATAAATCTGTTGAATATAAATAAATAAGTTGAATAATGAAGTTTGATAATTTATATTATATGATTAAGTACAGGGTTAAGATGATATATATATATATATATATATATATATATATATATATATATATATATATATAGAGTTCTAATGATTCAAATCAATTAAGATTGGAAGATAAATTGAAAATTTATTTGGAATTCGGCTTATTTAAAAATTAAACTCCGTAAGTTGATGTAAACTTATTAAAATTGGAAATTTTAAAGGTATGATATTTATAACTGGAATTTTATTCAAGATAAATTAAATGAATATTTCTAGTATAAATAAAGTGAAGGAAATATTTAATTGTTAGAAATTTGAGTTTTATTTATGGATTTATTTTGTGAATGTTTCAAACTAAATAATAGGACCATAAATTGTTAAATAGGTTTTCCAACCTTAGTTTGAAAATTTTAAAAACTCGAAGTTTGAATATATTGAAATCGAAGTGTTTTATTGAAACTAAAAGTGAATCTAAATTTAATGCGTTTAGACCTAAAATTTTAAATGAATAAAATTGTGATGTCGCGGAAATTATTTTATAAAGTAATTTTAATTCAAACTATTTTATTCTATATACTGTTTGCATATCCAAACCATTCAAGTTTTAGAAGTATGGTTTTAAAGCTATGAATTTCGAAGTATTATGTTTTGAAAGTTATAATTCAAATGTTTGGTTTTCAGATATTATAAATTTTAAAACAGTATGATTTTGGAAAAGAAATATATTTGAAAGAAATGATATTATTGATTTAGGTTTTATAAAAATAATATCAAATGAGTTGTTTTGGAAATGGATATGATATCGTATTTATGGGTTTTGAAATGGACAATTATATTCTAGTTTTATAGTATAAACTATTTTTAAAGGCCGCGGTGTTATAATAACGTTTGGTTGTTGAAGAGACCGGGATCGGAAGTTGTCATACTCTCTGCCAACTCCGAAAACCACTTTAACAAACGTGTACGCGGTGGAGATTGCAGAATGAAGTAGGTTGGTGGCGGCGTTTCCTTTCAGGTAAATACGTGGACCCAATTCCCGTGAGTTGGCATAAGGTGGCTAAAACAGGAGCGATCGACGGGTTAATAAGGTAGCACCTTTGATCGGACACTTCCCTACGATACTATACTCTGACTTTGGATTGATTCAGTGGCCACCTTCACTTTTGATTTCTTTGATTTAGGGGAGTTTGTCCGAGGTGGGCGGTAGCTGCGCGCTACGCGTTACCACCGACCCGGAAGCGTAATTGGTATATCTACCCTGGCATTCACTAGTTGTGCCGTGTCACCTACCCTATCGCGCCTTGTACGAGTTTGGATTTCTCCCGTAGCCCATGTGGTATCCTCTGGTGGCTTTCCGATCAGGAGGGACTATGATATTGGATGGACTACTGGGACTATTACGTGTTAAGGGCTATATGGGTAACCCCTTAATGCTAAGAAAAAAGTAAGTTTATTTTACAATTAGACACTATTATAATAGCGCAATATACTACATAGTAAATAGTTTAACGGATCCTTAGGCGATGTAAATCCCAAGCATTTCTTGAGTTACTGCACTCATATTTATTTCTGTTAATTTAACTTACATAAGATCTTTTAGTTTTGACTCGAGTGTTTTGTCTTTTCAATTCGCTCGGGTCAGTCCGAGCGTTTCAAGATTTGAAGATTTAGCTCTGGAGGACGAAGACGAAGATTTGTATTACTATTATCTACTATATTATTCTATTACACCATTTAATTCCGCTGCATTGATATTTATTGGTATGTGAACTCTGATATTTATTTTATAAAGAAGAAGCAAATGTTTTGTAAACAGTTTTATGAACTATATATTGATTATTATATTTTATCTTTCCGCTATGAGATTCTGTTTTATTTTATTTCTTCTCCGTTTTTCTTATTTACCCCATAACAATCCGCCCTTCCGTATGGTTTGAATTGGCACGTGTGTCGATTTAAATTGTGCAAAAAGGCGGGACGTTACAAACAAGTTGACGGTGACCAAGAAAAATTTCATTGTCTCTTGCTAACGAGTAAAATTGTCGCCGTCAAAACGCTCTAATCGAGTTAGATGCTGATTCATAACTTGCAGAGCGCTCGAACCTTCCATGGTTGTAAGCCGTTGTCTGAAATTTGTTTGGGGATTTTGCGGTTCGAGGCGAATTTGATGGCAATTGCGACGAAGATAATGATGTACTCCCGACTTCAAGAATCAATGGAATAGATTCTTTCAGACAATAGTTCAACAACCAGGTACAAACGGGTTATCAAACTATCGACTTTCTGGATACAATAAAGCCCTATAATAGCGTAATCGAATTCAAAGTTTGTACGCCTTTGATCCGACCAAGAGCACTTTAGTAATGGTTTCTGATGATGCAATTTGTATAAAATAGAACAAAGAGGAAGAAGAGAGTAATTCTGCGACGTTTTCTGAGTTTGCAACACCTTGAAGGCGTCACAAAACATAGTAATGGTTGCGCAGTGTTTTGTAACACTTTCTAGTGTCGCAAAATTGCTCTGTGAAGAAGAAGATTCAGAATTCTTTGTAACGTTTTTTGGGCGTCACTATTTATAGTGGTAGAGAGGTGCCTATTCGCTAAGCGTCACAACCGTTTGCATAGGTTCACAACTGTTACAAACGATTTTATCCATTCAATATTTAAACGTCGCGTCTATTCATTTCTTGTAACATTTAGAAAATGTTACAAATTTCCCGCCATTTATTCAAATTCAGAAATTTCAGTTTTAGGTCCTTAACGGGATGTTACTGTTCACATATGATCCAAAAAATGTTTTCGGATTCGAACTCAAACCCGACCCGACCCAGTTCGATCGAACGGCTGCGTCGCGCGCGTGGTGTTGCTTGTTTTCTCTCCTCACGACGAGACAAACATATGGAGGCCTCAAAGCCCCAACATTCACATGAGAATGTTATATTTATACAAATATGATCCTTGATTTTCTAGCATATGGGGCTATATTTTTTTTCTTTTTTCCTTCTTCTCTTTCAAATAATAACCAAAGCTCCGAAACTTATTTGAAAATTTTACAAAAGTTGCAATCAAACACGCATTTGGTTCTGCGTATTGAGAAATCTATGACTTTCGTGAAGCATGTTGCATTAGAGTCAAATTGAAAACCTCATGCCAGTTGTTTGTATATGTGGAAACCGTATTTTTTCTGGAAAATAAAATCTTACGTCTCGCTGGTTTAGCATTGTTGAATGGTCTGTACACCAGTGGGCTTTGATGCATGCTGAAAAGTTGCACTTTCTCCCTGTATAAAATATTGTTATATATATATATATATATATATATATATATATATATATATATATATATATATATATATATATATATTCTGACTCCTTTGTAAGATTTTTGATTTCGTTACCGTGGCCACAGCTGCAAATAATTTTCGGATGCATGCCATCCTATTAGAAGTTCGTAATGTGCTACTAATGAATCATTTTCTCTTTTATCTCGAGAAATGATCATTATAGCGGTAAGTTATGATGAATTGCTTGGCTTTTGCACATGGTATACAGTCAGTTTTATAGGGAGGACATGTTACGGTTTCATCAATTTGCCATACATATAGGAGGACAACTAGGAAAATTTATTCAAATTACTGGTACATATGGAGCATCGTATTTGTACGAAGTTTACTTGAAGGTAATGCACACGATAATACATTATGTTTGCTTGAAGGGCCGACCTAGGAGTCAGCCGTGCTGGAGCAACTGATGCAAAATTTATTGAATTTTGATTCATATATTATTAAATAAAAATGACAAGTTGTGTTTCGGCTTAGTGGTAATCTATGTGATTTGTACCAAAGCGTATTCAATTCAATACCCAAAAGGGCTAAGAGCACTACAATGATTGGGCCTGGGCCGGGCTTGTTTGTTTGGTAGCATTGTTTTATCGGTTGAGTTTGTTTTGGCATGCACTCCAAAGATGATAAATACTCGTAACTATATTTGTTTTCCTATCTGTTATAGTTTCTATGAAAGATACTATTTTGCTTACTCAATAACAGAGTATTTATCTTCACACTCAAATGATAGTTTTACCAAAATGCTAAAATGCCCAATATGCAAACGGCCGAATTCCAATGATGATAAATACGCAAATAGTCGAATTCCGACGATGATAGATGTAAAGCTGGATCAGTACAGATCCATCAGGTTCTTTCATACATCATCATTTTTAGTAAAATTGTTGAAGAACTTAGATTAGAAGCACGAGGATCAATACTCAAGGTAGCGAGAAATATACCAAGCACTAAAAAAAACAAAGTCTCGTGGGCCGGTACCAATCATAGATGGATTAGTACCAACTTATAAAGTGGCCCAATTTGGTATGTTATTCCCTCTGTTCTCTTCGATCTTGAGATGTAATGTTTTTCCACCAGATTAACACAGAAGAACGATGGTCTTGAGACTAAGATCAACCTACTACAGCTATAAATATGAATTGCATGCAACAGAAAGGAATTCACCAACTAGATCTAACGAAGGGAGTTTTAATTTGCATGAAGGCACAATACGAATCAAAATAGAGTCGAGGAGGAAAATGCTAAAGGAAATCAAGCACGTGGAGAAAATGTTCCAAAGGGACCGATCGGTACAATTCCACCATCGACCAATATCGATTGATCCCATCGACGCAGTGGTCGACGTCGTGGCACTAGAAGGAGCCATGAAATAAGCATTATTGATCAAAGAATGGAAGAAATGCCAAGGGAAGTGCTCGAAAGAGAGCAATCCTGAGGACGCAGCTAAGAAAGACAACATGGTGGAAACCTAAGGCAGGCAAAAATGAATAATTTACTCAGAGATTGAGAGGCCAAGGCATCGTCCTACTAGCAATGGTTTAACATCCCATATTCCCATCGAGGCTCGAAAAGAAATATTAATGATAGTATAGTCATCCTTACCATTATTTCTCGTATCACCAACATCAAGAACATAAGAATTTACAAATTTTTCGCAAACCATTTTCATTCATTCATCCACAAACATTTCATCTACATAACCTCACGATTCCATCGTTTTGATAAAATATAATAAATACAAATATGATTCCAAGAGTGACATATGCAGATGCCCCCTTAGACGATCAGGGTCATAACTACTTGAAGTTTATAAACCTCATCTTTTCATACAAAAATAATAAAGCAATAAACTACACAACATAAATAACTTTTAAAACTAGCTTGCCATCTACACATATTTGGAAGCTTTATTCCCCCAAATTTGAAAACTCCACTCTCTCAATATTTATTTTTTGTATAAGGCGAATGACAATATCTAGACCATATTAGAAATGCCAATGCACTAATTTTTGGTTTTAAACATACAATTTTAGTCTTGTTCATTAGTCTTTCAATTAAAAAATCTACTTATTCCATCATTTTATATATTATATTTTTCATGAAGATTTTACCACTAAAAACCAGATCACGAAAGAGTCACTTCTCTTTTTACCTGTTTTATAATCACCATTTCTATTTGGTAAATTAGTTTATGAAAAGTCATTTTATTAGTTATCATGCACAAAGTACTAAAGGTTGATGAGCAATAAAGTTATATATATATATATATATATATATATATATATATATTTGACATATCAATAAAGAATGAGCTAAAATAGTAATTAGTATCAAATCAACATTTCTTATCCAATAAATTAAGTGAAAATGAAAATGACGAAACTATAAATATGAATTTTTTTAGAAAGTAATATGGATGATTAGATTATTTAAGAAACATTGAATATAGTATAAAAATGAAGAAAATGATGAAAACGTCATATAGTATACGAATTTCTTGGTTTTTCTAAGGCTATATTATGATTTTTATTTGATGGAATATCTCAATAAACAGATTGTAATCTGTAAACTATATGCAAGTTTTTGATAGTAATTTGGTATTATTTATCCAAATATTTATACATTTAACATCAATATAACATTACAACAATGTACAATATTGTTTATAACATAATCTACACATGTTCGATATTTTATCGATATTATCACATATTTTAAAATATCTCATATCGTTACTTGATCGATATGTGACCGATACCAATATTAACTACATAAACTATTAGATCACAAAAACTTGTGCGTCCGCACCTTGAAAATATATGCTATCACATGACAAATTGTATGCCATCGCATGTCTACCACATGTCAAGTAATGTAGCCATAGCGTGTCTAAAATACATGTATTTACCGTATGTCAACAAAGCTATCAAGTTCTAACCAACACAAGCAACTGAGTGTCAATCAAAACAAGTTATTGAATGTTAACGAAATAATGCTATTGCATGTAAAAAATCTATCGAGAAAATAATGGCATCCCATTTTGAAAACATATAACTATCGAGTGTTGACAAAATAATGCTACCGCATGCTTAAAATATGTTTCTATTGCACCTCAATTTTTTTTAGTTATGAAGGTTTGAAAACAAAGCCATCACATTTCACAGCAGTTATCAAATGTTAAGGTAGCCATCGCACATCAAAATGACATTTTTGTGAATACGTGAAAAACTGAATCATTTCCTCTATATGTAATTTTTTTTACCAAACCAATATTTTTATCAAATTTATGTTGGTTAATAAAATCTTTGTAGAAATCTATTACACTAAAATTAAAGATAAAATTTCTCTTCTTTCCCAAACGTTAGTAAATTCTTAATTACCTTTTTATAATTAAAATTTCGTTTCACAAAATAATTCATATTAAATTGAATTTAGTTGGGAAAAATTACCAAAAATCTAAAATTCATTCTTTTATGATATATAGATATTTTAGAGAAAAATAATTATTTTTCTTATTTTTAATAAGTAAAATTCGTATATATAATTTCTAAACTTAGAAAAATAATAATAAATCCATAATTAACTGGAAAATTATAAAATTAAAAATCCATCTTCAAATTAATGTTCCAAACATCATATCAAAATTTAAAGCATTTAGAGATTAAAAAAATTAAGCTTTTAAATTAAAAACTCCTTAGGAAATTCCATAAACATTCACAAGTGATAAACATAATCCATATAAACGATTATCAAAGCCAAATGGAAGATTTCACAACATAAAAACTAAAATTTCTCCTCAAATGCTAATCAAACACATCAAATACAATATTGATGGCAACATTGTTCACCTTAGAACTTGTAAAAATGATAAGATTTCCCTTGTCCTTTCTTTTCCTTAGCCTTTATTCCTTTTTCCTTGTTACTGGGGTTGACCACTATTTTTTTATTCTAAGTTTTAGTAAGGGTGGAGAGAAGAAGAAATCATATAGATATTTTCATTCCTTATTTTCCCCTTCTTTAGTTAGATTAAATTAGGTTTTCTTTTTCTTTTTAAAACATTCACCTATCAATTATTTATGATCGAATTATAGGATAGAAAATCCCGTATTATTTATCTAATCAACACATAATTAAATATCTAGAATAATGTGCAACAAAAATTAACGGTGTTACAGGCTTCTCTCATTATAAAAGTTTCATCCTCGGAATTCCGATAAGGTACAAATAATCAAGCGTATCAATCAAGCAGACATATGACACATGCACATAAATCAAAAATTACTACCATATTGCTAATTAATAAGTATATACCACTATATAGAGCATACATCAAAATAAATCAAGATAAGCCTCCCCAATCCTGTTGTCAGTTTCCCAAATATAGTTTTATTCGTCGTTACTCCGTTGGGCCTTCACTAACTTGACCATCTTTTTCTAAGCTCCTTCGTTTCTGTATCCATTATATGAATAGGTCAACTAATAATAGTCATGTTAGGTTCCGCTACTAAATCTTTTAAAACTATTAGCTCGACGGTAATCTTTGGATCACGTACATATTTTCTCAAATGAGAGACATGAAAATCATTATCGACTCCTGCTAAAGTGTTCGCTAACTCGATATGATACACGATTTTCTCGATTCTTCGAATGATGGGAGGCTTAATATATCCAGGTGACAACTTCTCCAACTTTCCAAGCCGTATAACACCCTTCATCGGTGATAACTTCACGAAAAAATAATCTTCGACCGAGATTCTAAATCCTCACAGTTTTTATTTAACTTTCTACCTTGATTAAGCTTCCTTTATCCTTCCATGGATTAACTCACTCTTTTATGTTGCTCCTTTCACAAAATCCGGGCCTAATAGAGTTAGGGATATGACTTAGGGGAAATTATGTAATTTGCTACATATATCTAACTCAATGATCGATTTTGTTCATAATATAGTGTTTGATTTCTATAATATGCTTTGTTCTATTATGATATAATTAATTAAGCTACTCATTAAAGTATATTAAATAGAAAAATCTAAAATGATATATTGTATGATAATAATTATAATGTGTTGTACTCATATGAAATTCATCACATTAAAAATATTATTTTAAACATTCCTAGTCAAGATATTTCGATGATGGATATCGATTCATCCATCAAGTCTAGAGTACGTAACGCTCTCCAAATGTTAGACAGTATAGTACTCATGGCTGTTGGGGACACCAAGAGGTTACGTACCGTTAATTATTGGATAATTATGAAATGACTCACTCGAAAGCTAATTTTAGTTAATTATAACTAAGGTCAAATAGAAGACTTCAAAGTGATAATATTACATGGTTCCTCGATTTGAGAATATTGTGGAACTTCAATGTGGATACTCTACTTTGATTACTATTAAATCATGACATGAAGATCCATCAAGCGACTATAACCGAGTCTGAATTGAAGCATTGGAAGTGAAATACAATTCAATAGGGAATTCGTCTTCTTGGTTATAAGGAGTTACCATTGATAGAGTTAGGGGTATGCCTTAGGGGAAATTATGTAATTTGTTGAACAATTTTATTCGAAATAAAGCTGTCTTCTTTTTATTATATACTTAATATAATGTGTTATATTAATTAATTAATTTAATTAAAAGTATATTTAATAGGAAATCCATAAATGGTATGTTTTTTAATAATGGTTACAAAGTGTTGTAACTGCCATTATTATCATAATGAAAATAAATATGCCACTTCAAATGTTCCTAGTCAAGGTGTATCGAGACTAGATAACAATATAACCATTAAGACTAGAGTGTGTAACGCTCTCTAGATATTGGGTAGTGTATTATTCACGACTGCAGGGGACACCAAGGGGTTACATGCTGGTAGTTATTAAATAACTATATAATAACTCATTTGATGGTTTCTGTTGGTTAATATAACTAAGGTTAAACAAAAATATCGATGTAACTAATTTACATAGTGAGAATGCTATTGACCTTCAACATGAAATTTTCGCTTTGATTATAGTTAAATTGTTGCACGACGCCCATCGAACGACTATTGTTAGGTTGAGTATAAGCATTGGAAGTGAAACACTATTCAAGAGAGGATTCGTCTCGTCAGTTATATGAGATTCTTATCACGGTCAACTAAGGTTAACTCAAAGTCAAAGTCTCTGGCCAGAGCATTACGGGTAATAATTGTTATTATAAAACCAAGGTCTTTGTATTTGGACAATAAAGTTGAATGTGGACGATGTTGGAATTTTGATCGTTACCAAATTCCATAAGTCCAAAGTGATACAGTTTTGACAAAATTGGTGTAAATAATTATCACTACCACGTAATTCTTAAATAAGTAAAATTAGATTTTACCGAAATATATGTCGCATCACTAACGAAGGTGACATGTGAACATCAATATTTGTATTGTTCAATATTAATCATTGACTGAATTTACACATTTTAGTTGCCCAACTGTAATGATGAATTCACCAAAAAACCACATAATATAATTAATTTATAAGATTTGTATATTACTTAGTATATGAGAAATATTTATTATTATTCAATTTATTTGATGTTTGGGAGTTGTTTGTAATTATTTGAATGCATTTATAAAAGTTATATTCTCGTGCATTGATATACAATATCGATGTAATTTTTAATGGGTTGAAATAAAAGATAATTACGTGTAGCGATCTATGGAAATATTATGTCTTTTGATGGCATGTAATTTTGGTCATACCATGTAAAGAAATAGAAATAGAAAGAGAAAGATAATAAGGGAATCAATCGAGAAAGTTTTAATCGAAGAATGAGAAAGGTTTCATTCTTTCGATTAATACATATCTATTAATTTGTTTTCTGCGTACAACTAGTTCTTTCTCATTAATTTTTCTTTATGCGACTTTTTGATTTTCTCCTTCCTCTACGATAGTTGAAACTATGAGAACCTCCATGGCTTTAAAGTTCCTAAAATCAATGTATGAAAAGTGGTTTATTCCTCTTGATCCTTGCAACATCTGGAGGCTGGTTTCTAATGCTAAGAGCTTTGATTCATCATTAAAGCTATGATTTATTGGCTATATCTAAAAGAGAATTCATTATTTCAAGGTACATTTCAAGGCTTTGGAATTGTGGTATGATCCTTTTTATTCTAAAGATTTTGATATAATGTTTTAATGAAAAAAAATTGAATATCATAATTTATATGTATATAATATTGCCTCATTTGATTTGAAAATGGTTTATATAGTTTAAATTGTTTATTGCATGAAATTAATTGGGGTTTTTATTTAGGTAAAGCAAAACTAAAATTTGTATATGATTAAACAATGTTTTAATTACAGATTTATGTTTTAAACATTCAAATCAAAGTGTAATTATTTAAATCTGAAAGTTTGCATGTTCATACTAGATGGTTAATTTTTTTTTAAAAAATTTGACAAAACAAAGTTGAAATTTGAATATGATTAATACTTTGTTTTTATTTTAGATCTATGCTCTAAACATTTAAATCAGTGTTGTAATTGTTTAGATCTGAAAGTTTGTATGCTCTTTTTAATTGATTGGGTTTTATTCTGATAAATCAAAACTAAAATTTGTATATGATTAGTATGATGTTTTAATTATAGATCCATGTTTAGCACTTAAATCGAAGTATATTTTTTAGATATGAAAGTTTATATGTTCTTATTGTGACGACCCGCCTTTCTACTCCCAGAAAGACGTATCATCATTAAGAAAGAAAGGGATAGAAATAGAAAAGAATAGAAAGAAAGAATAACAACATCAGAATCTCACAGCAGAATGGAACAAAATATAACACATCACATATCTATTACATAGTTATACATACATTAGAGTTATACAATATTATACAACAGGACAGTCATATACATATCCGACAATACATACATCCAAAATACATCATACTCTAACTACACAGCGGAACTATATAGATAGATACATACGCCTGGTCTTCTTCTCCAAGCTCCTCCAGAAATCAACACTCCAAATACCTATCGCTTGGCTACTCATAAAAATTTGAGTACCCAAGAGTTTATGAAAAACAAAATATAAACTCCGGGTCAGACATGGGTCTGGTGTGATTAGACGGGGTAAAGTTGTTTAACTTTAAAAATCATTTGAAAATAAAGGTATCAGGTAAGACTCCCCACACATAAACACGGGTAAGTTTTTACCTTACGCTAACCAAAACATTTTATAGGAAATCCAGTGATATTATAATAGTGTCTAGGGTTTTCAAGTAAATAGAAAATAACCGAAATTATTACATGATTAAATTCCAGCTACTAGCCACGAAAGTGGGTAATACAAATCAAAACCGTAGGGTCTCGTAGGGAAAATGGGTTTCCATCAATGGCAGGGCTACTGGGGTACCGCCCGTCACAGTACGGGGCCTAGATCACCGTACCGAGGATCACTCCGGACCCCATACAGCACAAGGCCGGAACCATTCCTTACTGAACAGTCCCGAACAAGATAACCCCACAGTTGTGGCCGACAACTGCCCACACAGCCGAAATAAAGGGACATCTAGACAGGGGTATACCTCGTCCTGCTTGGGCATGACCCACCTAACCTTGCTGCATCTCCCCTGTTTTAGCCATTTCTGGTTGATGAGGCTTGAGGCTGCGATTACCTTTAGAGAACATATCTCTTAGAATGCTCATCGTCCGCCTGACGATGTGCTGAAAGCATTCAATCCATACAAGTTCGTTCCGGGTTCGAACGAAACCAAAGGCATTATTTTGTTACACTCATTTTGGAATGTAACGACCCGCCGCTCTGACCGCCTCTAGTCGGTAATTAAACCAACTAGAAACATTCAAAATGACGGATTGTTATTTAGTTATAAACAGAATCAGCTACAGAATCACAGAATAATAATCATATTTCCCATAAAAAGAACTTTTCTTTTATATACAAATATCAGAGTTATACAATGAATTACATTTAAATACAGAGGAATATACATATATCTTTTTAAAGTACAAGCAAAATTTTCTGAAAAGCTTTAGCGATGTGGTAATTCCCCTCTCTCTAACTTCGCTGCGAGAAAATCTCTAAGCTGTAGAAATACTCGGTCTGACCCGAGTATTACGTTCAAAAGAAAATAATACACGGGTCAGTCTAATTCAAACTCAGTTTATTAGTGCATAGAAGCAATAATAATTAAACAGCAATTAGACGACAGTCAAAATAAATTCACCTATCCGATCCTTTTAACAAAGAAATTGGATAACGGTAAATATAACACTTGACAGTGTTAAACTGTAAATCAGCAAATTCAAATTATCAATGAAGATAGATGAAGGAATTTTTTTTAAAAAAGCATCAAAATTTGCCTAAATGGCAGTTTAAACCAAAATCATCAATTTAAAACAAATCAATTAAAATAATTGAAAAAGTTACTTAAAAACATCAAAATCGATTGGCTGCCGTACGCGCACGCGTGTACGGCCTCACCAATACGGCATATGAAATACGCAAAGAAATCAACAAATCAAAAGCAATACTGCGTGGCTGCAGTACACGCACGCGTGCACTGCCTCGCCACAACAGTGAAAAAAATAGAAATTAGCACAAGGTCAAATCCGAGCTACAAGCTGGATTCAACTCAAGTGAATTCGAAAACAAATCCAAATGTAATAACTCGGGTCAGTGAGCACATTATGTATGCAGACCAGATTAGAGTGACAACAAAACAAGCTCAACCAAGTTAAGTGAAGGTAACCAACAATGAATCTCAGGTCAGATATTATTCCAATTGTGCAGACCACAGGGCAAAGCCCCTTCATCAAATTCACACACACAAGCATGATTTTTTGTTTCAAAAATCATTATTTTTACAAGGGGTTCACATAGTGTTATTAAAGTTAAGATTCAGAAAGTTTTGAAATTCTCGAAAAGCTTGAAGCGTGACAGTACTTCACTGTTTTCAAGAAGAAAGAATATGCATGTTGTTTTCAATACATCACTAATATCAGATACATGTTTTAAAAAAAACAAATTTTCAACTTGTTTTCAATTCATTTCAGAAGGAATAAGTGGAGAGTAGATTGGGCTTTAACCATAGGTTTTTTTTTTCTTTTACTGTAAACCAGAAAGCTAAGGAACCAGGGAAGGGAAAAAAATCATTTCCAGGCATGCATTCTTGGGTTTGTCAAGTTTCTCTTTTTTTTCTTCTTTTTTTCCTGAAGTTAGACAGGAACTAGCATTTTGAAACATCAATATGCAAATCAGTGAAACAATAATGCAAGACTAAAGTGCAACAGAACAACTCCAAATGTATCAGTGCATGAAGACTGAAACAACATCAAAGCATCACATACATATGTATGTACATGAGAAATGGCCAAGACTACAAGTACAAGGCATAGAAACTACATAGAAACTACATCAGGTCAACAGCTACATGAAGAAAAACATGCATGCAACATGAACTGCAGACAAACAAAAGAATGATGCAAGCACATGTACAACAACAAGTCCAGCTACAACAAGCAGTGCAGACCACAAAGAAATGCCACCAAGTTCATATGTGCAGAGGACCAGTGATACAAGCAACAATGAATAGAAACATGCACATGCAACAGAAAGACCATGAAAATAGTGGGACTGCAACATAAGTGAAAATACTCAATGCACCAGTACAGGTAATAGCATGGTACAATGTGATACATGGAACATGCATGATGAATTGGATCAACACAGTCAAGTCCAAATGCATCAGTGAAGAGACTGCAGTGGACATGTATACGACAAAAGAAGCAGAGACAGCACCACAAATATATCAACTCAACATGACAGCAGACAAAATGAAAGATGCCAGTGAGCAAATGCAGAATTGACAAATGGAAAAAGTATGCAATTCGAAATGAGTTCGAAACTCATGGGGCTGCAGTTTCAAATCGAGACAGTGTCTCAACAACTACAAGCAGATGTAACTCGGCTAGTAACCAAGGCTACAAAGTGCGCAGTGATTGTAATAAGCACAGTGAATAACATAGTGGCAGCATAAACAAATGGTCAAAGAAATGCACAAAGCTGCTCTGGGATGAACACAGATGGTCAGAGCCGTAGTATACAGAGGACACAAAGTCAAAGCCAGAAAATCATCAACAATTGAACCCAAAACCAAATTGCCTGAAGGACAAACAAAAACAACTCGAAATCCAGAGAATTCACAACAGCAGTTTCCAACAAAAATCAAAACCATGGAAATCAAAACAATAAATCATGTGACTTTAAATTAGATGTGAGTAACATAAATTACTCACCTTTGATTTTGAGGAGCACGAATTAAGCAAAAGTCAAGGCTGAGGCCATCAAAGACGAGCGCGCAACGAGGTCGAGCAGCCACAAATTCGTGAAGCCCTAGCTTCGGAGAGGAACGAAGATCGAAGCCCCAAAATTCTTCTTTTGAACGAAGGAACGAAGATGAGAATCGAAGCCGCCATTATTGTTTCTTTCGTTTCTTTATTTATTTTTTCGTGTGAAACCTGAATTGATGGAGGGAGGGCGAAAATAAAAAGAAGAGACAGCGTACGCGATGGCAAGCGTACAGAGTAGGGTGGCTGAAGGTACGCGATTTTGCAGAGAGAGGATACATAGCAGTGTACTAGAGATTTTGCAATCTTTTACTTCGGCTGAGATGATAGAAATGTGAACCAAAGATTTTTGCAATCCATTTTTTTTTCTCTTTTTTTTTATCTTGTAGGGTGGCTGCATTTAATACCAAGGTACAATGCTTTATAATTTTTTTTGTTTCTTATTCAAAAGCTTATGCATATCATTTCGGCTGATGAGATAAAGTGTTGTGTACTAGAGATCTTGTATTAATTGCTACTTTGTCTTGTTTCATGTTTACAAAGTAATCCATATTTCAAAGATATTTACATCTTTCATAAATCCCAATTCAAATTTAAATCCAAATTATTTTTCTTCTAAGTCATTAGTTCGAATTTCGATTACAAATTTAATATTCAATTTCAACTCCAAAGTTAAATTTAAATTTTTATTCAACTTTTAATAGATTAAATTCTAAAATTTAATCGCCAAATTCATTGTTATATTGAGAATTCAATTTAAATTATCATTCAAATATTTAAAATTAATTAAATATTTTCAATTTAAATTGTTCAAAAATTCAGGATCGTTACAATCTCCCCTCCTTAAAAGAATTTCGTCCCAAAATTACAAGTAAGGAAAAAATGATTGTTAAAATTTCAGTAATATTTATACCCTACTCAATTTTATCAAGTTTGAAACTTATTAAAAATAAATAAGTATAGAATCCATTCTATTTGTTTTATTGATTTCTACAATCAAGACGCAAAAGTCTTTTACTAAAGTTTTCAACTTACAAAACCCAAATTTTAAATTTGAAAGTCTTGTTAAAAATCTACATAGTATAACTTTTCCAAAGCTGTGGACTTTCAAAATATCTCAAAGATCCTCTTCCTTAATTTATTAGGTTGGAACTATGCAATTTTTAATTCCAGATTATTGATTTGCCATCTAAAGTTCGAAAATACTTGCTAACTCGAAATTTAACAAGTCTATTGTCGTTCTTAAAGACATTAGGCATACGCTGGCCAGGCGCAGGACTAAAAATCTCTAAGTACTAAATATACTTGCTTCAATTCCCAGTGAAAATACTTTTAAAAATTGGATATGGAAAGCACGTTCCCCCATGGATCACAGTTTACCCGGCGGTTCCGCTACTATCCCAGTAGAATCGCTTGTAAACTATAGATTTCACATCTCTTGAATTTCGCCATGGTTGTTGCATAGATCGCAGTTTACTCGGCGGTTGCGCCACTATCCCAGTGGAATCGCTTGTAACTGTAGGCATCTCGCCCCACGAATTACGCTATACCATCAGATCGCGGTTTACACGGCGGTTACGCTACTATCCCAGTAGAGTCGCTTGTAACCCTAGGCATCTCGCCTCTCGAATTACGCTATTTCATATCATCTAGATCGCGGTATACCCGGCGGTTACGCTATTATCCCAGTAGAATCGCTTGTACCCATAGGCATCTCGCCCCTCGAATTCCGCTAGTTCCCGATCCCAAACACGATGATCCATCGTGGGGGATTTTTGTCCGAATGGACATTCCACATATGGAAATTCAACGTAGCTACGAATTTCAAATGGACACTCATATCGAGTTCCAATACCTTCTCCAATTTTAAATGGAAGGTACTTTTCCATATCCTCAGTTTGGAAAACATAATATCATACATACGTAGTACTTCATTTCATAGTTCGTACATATCATACCTATGTGAACTTACATAAGTTTTCCATAGCAATTTCTTTTCCAAACTAATGGTTTTCGAATTTATCGTATTCTCATATATACGTTCTGAAAACCACAATATTTCATATCCATAACAAATAGAGGATTCCAAAATTTTCCATTTCATTATCCATTTAAAATTTTCCTCTAAGTCGATTTGGAAATTTAAGGTTATTTCAAACCCAATTCATATTCATAATCCAATTCATTATCGACTTCACATTCGATTTGGATTTCACGTTACATCGTCAATTCTCAACACATAATTGATTTCTACCGTTATATAACCTCTAAGCTCGTACGTCTCAGAGAAGGGTGTTAAGCTAAAAGAATAAATTCTCCGCCACCAACAGATATATATTTAATAGAGATCAATTGATATGTCATCAATTCACAATGTTAGACATACAATCCAAACCGACTATCCAAAATTCAAAGCTCAACTTATATTGTTTTTGGGTGTCGAAGTTAAACTCAATTTAACTCAAAATTCAATCTTTTTTGAAAAATTTCCAAGTTGAACTAATTGTTCATATTTTCCAAAAATAATATCTTTACAAGATATATAATTTTCCACACTTAGCCATTTGAAACAAATTCAAATATTCATTTTTTCACTTTATCTTTAAAAGATAAAATTTCAAACCTTTCATTTCATATTGGAAAACATTTCCATGCTTATTTAATAATAAGTAATTTACAAATCCATTTCTTTTCAACACTTGAAAAGTATCCAATATACTTAAATCATAATCAAATATATATTTCAGTCTTTAAGGAAATCGTTCTTTAAACACATTTATTTGAGTCAAAACGAATGTTGCGTAAAACATCGTTACGACGACCCAAAATCACTAGTATAGGGATTCGAATTTAAGATAGATATATAAATCCCAATACTATAAACAACATTTCCTTTCGGAAACCTTTTACTATAACAACAATGTTATAGTCCACCATTTCCTTTCTTTCTCTCGAAAACGTCTATCTCAACAATGAATGTTGAAATCTATGCTTTCGATGCTTAACACATTTTAAAACAACTTCAAATGGATTTACTTCATTTTCTGCACGTTCAAATTCAAATTCATCACCGAATCAATTAAATCTACTATGGATTTTCATGTTGACAAACATCAAATTTGAAATCTAAATCTCATTTGAACTTTGCATTTGCTTTCTATTTCAAAAATAATCAACTAATTCTTTAGTAAGTCATTCATCGACTTGGTTCCATTAGATTTATATCTCCATATTAACTATTTTAGACCTTAGTCTAAACTTGAAATATAAGCTTTACATCAAAACTGGTTTGATTCATACAGTTAAGTTGACAAATAGATTTCCTTCCCAAAACGCTAGTTTACTAGAATACTTCTTCCCATACAAAACCATCCATAGCTTAATATTTTTATAATGCGTACATAGAAGATTTTGGATTACAAAAGATAGTACTACAAAATACATTGATTTCTTCAAATACATTGATTGGTTTAAGATTCAAAATTATTACGGGCTATCGATTTCCGGTCTGGTAGTCCACATCCTTGCTAAACTTCCCTCTTCGGTTTGCACTATTTCGGGTTGTATTGAAGGAGGATTAACACATTCAAAGTCAACATGTCCCCAACTCTTACAGTTTCCGCAAAAATATGAGATGTTCCCATCCTTATCTATCATCCTTACACTTTTCGCTCTAGCTGATCGGGCTATAGCTTGCTTTCCATGCTGTCTTTCGGTGCAGTTTCTAGCTATATGTCCAGTCTGGCGACAATGATAACAGATTGTCGATCTATCGACTGGTAAATTGAGTGTGCGCTTCTTCTTTTTCACTTCAGGGCAATGACTAAGAAAATGCCCTTTCCCTTGACACTTAAAACACACAATCTCAGGACGAGCGAACCGGTCATCCACATTCCTTTTCTTTCACCTTTCTCGGCACGTAACAGCAAAATGTTCCTTTTTATGACATCGATAACAAATAACCTCGTCATATGGACCAGGTTCTTGCCTTTCACTGAATCTCCTTTCAATTTCCGCACGTGCCGCTTCTGCTTCTCTACGGGCAATTGCTCTTTGTTCACGGCGTGCTGCTTTTTGTGCTTCGGTTTTCACCATTATAATTAACAAGATGTTTTCGAAGTTTCCTATCAAAATTTGCAATCCTTATTAGTGGAAGTTGTATTATTAAATCAATTTACCAAAACATATCCGATTTATTTAATAATATATTCACTGTCCAAAATTTGAATAAAATTCCCAACCAACTTTTTATTATCACAATATTCAACTTAAAGGATAATTCGCTGTCCGAAATCATAGATATAACTCCTTTAATAAGTTATAACAATTTACTTATCAAAATAAGTCGTTCGCGGAATTTATAAACGATCTTTACAAATTCCATTTCTATTCATAAAACTTCGATTTATAATCTCCTTTTATCACTTCAATTCAATTTATATAACTCAGTTATATACCAAAAGTTCATATTATAAGTTAAGTACTTATAATCCATTTATTTACTAAATCGTTCTTCAAAACATTTTTAATCAATTTTCAAACGAATTCAGAATCAAATTTCCAAGTTATAGTTCAATAATTCTCTTGGTTATAACCAAATCAACATGTCCTTTTATTTTCCAATTATTACTTTGGAGATATTCACAATATTGATTTAAACCAATTCATTAATGCACTTAACTTATATTTCATAAATCTCAACAATTCGGTAATGAGTTTTCCGAACAATCGAAACTCAAATCTAAGGAGACCTCACCGAATAGAAACTATCGCCAACCTAAATTTAGAGAGGGGAATTTTCAAAAATAATTCTAATTTTCAAAATAATTTTTATTTTAAAGAAAACAATTTTAAACTTCTTTAGATTTGAAAACACTTTCTTTAAAGTGATTCTAGTAACTATTCATATTAAACGCCATAAACTAAGCTTTGTGTAAACCAAAGCTCTGATACCACTTTTGTAACGACCCGCCCTCTGACCGCCTTTAGTCGGTAATTAAACCAACTAGAAACGTTCAAAATGACGGATTGTTATTTAGTTTATAACATTTAAACAGAATCAGCTACAGAATCACAGAATAATAATCATATTTCCCATAAAAAGAACTTTTCTTTTATATACAAATATCAGAGTTATACAATGAATTACATTTAAATACAGCGGAATATACATATATCTTTTTAAAGTACAAGCAAAATTTTCTGAAAAGCTTTAGCGATGTGGTAATTCCCCTCTCTCTAACTTCGCTGCGAGAAAATCTCTAAGCTGTAGAAATTCTCGGTCTGACCCGAGTATTACGTTCAAAAGAAAATAATACACGGGTCAGTCTAATTCAAACTCAGTTTATTAGTGCATAGAAGCAATAATAATTAAACAACAATTAGATGACAGTCAAAATAAATTCACCTATCCGATCCTTTTAACAAAGAAATCGGATAACGGTAAATATAACACTTAACAGTGTTAAACAGTAAATCAGCAAATTCAAATTATCAATGAAGATAGATGAAGGATTTTTTTTTTAAAAAAGCATCAAAATTTGCCTAAATGGCAGTTTAAACCAAAATCATCAATTTAAAACAAATCAATTAAAATAATTGAAAAAGTTACTTAAAAACATCAAAATCGATTGGCTGCCGTACGCGCACGCGTGTACGGCCTCGCCAATACGGCATATGAAATACGCAAAGAAATCAACAAATCAAAAGCAATACTGCGTGGCTGCAGTACACGCAAGCGTGCACTGCCTCGCCACAACAGTGAAAAAAATAGAAATTAGCACAAGGTCAAATCCGAGCTACAAGCTGGATTCAACTCAAGTGAATTCGAAAACAAATCCAAATGTAATAACTCGGGTCAGTGAGCACATTATGTATGCAGACCAGATTAGAGTGACAACAAAACAAGCTCAACCAAGTTAAGTGAAGATAACCAACAATAAATCTCAGGTCAGATATTATTCCAATTGTGCAGACCATAGGGCAAAGCCCCTTCATCAAATTCACACACACAAGCATGATTTTTTGTTTCAAAAATCATTATTTTTACAAGGGGTTCACATAGTGTTATTAAAGTTAAGATTCGGGAAGTTTTGAAATTCTCGAAAAGCTTGAAGCGTGACAGTACTTCACTGTTTTCAAGAAGAAAGAATATGCATGTTGTTTTCAATACATCACTAATATCAGATACATGTTTTAAAAAAAACAAATTTTCAACTTGTTTTCAATTCATTTCAGAAGGAATAAGTGGAGAGTAGATTGGGCTTTAACCATAGGTTTTTTTTTCTTTTACTGTAAACCAAAAAGCTAAGGAACCAGGGAAGGAAAAAAAATCATTTCCAGGCATGCATTCTTGGGTTTGTCAAGTTTCTCTTTTTTTTCTTCTTTTTTTCCTGAATTTAGACAGGAACTAGCATTTTGAAACATCAATATGCAAATCAGTGAAACAACAATGCAAGACAAAAGTGCAACAGAACAACTCCAAATGTATCAGTGCATGAAGACTGAAACAACATCAAAGCATCACATACATATGTATGTACATGAGAAATGGCCAAGACTACAAGTACAAGGCATAGAAACTACATAGAAACTGCATCAGGTCAACAGCTATATGAAGAAAAACATGCATGCAACATGAACTGCAGACAAACAAAAGAATGATGCAAGCACATGTACAACAACAAGTCCAGCTACAACAAGCAGTGCAGACCACAAAGAAATGCCACCAAGTTCATATGTGCAGAGGACCAGTGATACAAGCAACAATGAATAGAAACATGCACATGCAACAGAAAGACCATGAAAATAGTGGGACTGCAACATAAGTGAAAATACTCAATGCACCAGTACAGGTAATAGCATGGTACAATGTGATACATGGAACATGCATGATGAATTGGATCAACACAGTCAAGTCCAAATGCATCAGTGAAGAGACTGCAGTGGACATGTATACGACAAAAGAAGCAGAGACAGCACCACAAATATATCAACTCAACATGACAGCATACAAAATGAAAGATGCCAGTGAGCAAATGCAGAATTGACAAATGGAAAAAGTATGCAATTCGAAATGAGTTCGAAACTCATGGGGCTGCAGTTTCAAATCAAGACAGTGTCTCAACAAATACAAGCAGATGTAACTCGGCTAGTAACCAAGGCTACAAAGTGCGCATTGACTGTAATAAGCACAGTGAATAACATAGTGGCAGCATAAACAAATGGTCAAAGAAATGCACAAAGCTGCTCTGGGATGAACACAGATGGTCAGAGCCGTAGTATACAGAGGACACAAAGTCAAAGCCAGAAAATCATCAACAATTGAACCCAAAACCAAATTGCCTGAAGGACAAACAAAAACAACTCGAAATCCAGAGAATTCACAACAGCAGTTTCCAACAAAAATCAAAACCATGGAAATCAAAACAATAAATCATGTGACTTTAAATTAGATGTGAGTAACATAAATTACTCACCTTTGATTTTGAGGAGCACGAATTAAGCAAAAGTCGAGGCCGAGGCCATCAAAGACGAGCGCGCAACGAGGTCGAGCAGCCACAAATTCGTGAAGCCCTAGCTTCGGAGAGGAACGAAGATCGAAGCCCCAAAATTCTTCTTTTGAACGAAGGAACGAAGATGAGAATCGAAGCCGCCATTATTGTTTCTTTCGTTTCTTTATATTTTTTTTCGTGTGAAACCTGAAATGATGGAGGGAGGGCGAAAATAAAAAGAAGAGACAGCGTACGCGATGGCAAGCGTACAGAGTAGGGTGGCTGAAGGTACGCGATTTTGCAGAGAGAGGATACATAGCAGTGTACTAGAGATTTTGCAATCTTTTACTTCGGCTGAGATGATAGAAATGTGAACCAAAGATTTTTGCAATCCATTTTTTTCTCTTTTTTTTATCTTGTAGGGTGGTTGCATTTAATACCAAGGTACAATGCTTTATAATTTTTTTTGTTTCTTATTCAAAAGCTTATGCATGTCATTTCGGCTGATGAGATAAAGTGTTGTGTACTAGAGATCATGTATTAATTGCTACTTTGTCTTGTTTCATGTTTACAAAGTAATCCATATTTCAAAGATATTTACATCTTTCATAAATCCAATTCAAATTTAAATCCAAATTATTTTTCTTCTAAGTCATTAGTTCGAATTTCGATTACAAATTTAATATTCAATTTCAACTCCAAAGTTAAATTTAAATTTTTATTCAACTTTTAATAGATTAAATTCTAAAATTTAATCGCCAAATTCATTGTTATATTGAGAATTCAATTTAAATTATCATTCAAATATTTAAAATTAATTAAATACTTTCAATTTAAATTGTTCAAAAATTCAGGATCGTTACATGGAATCACCCTCAGAGTTAACGACGATAACTCTTGCATTCTGAAACACCATCTCGATCGCCACTTGAAATGTTACGACCTATCGTTTAATTTGGATCGATGTGGTTTTCAGAATATCAAATTGATACCTGATCCCGGTCTCATCGAAATCCAAATGCCATTTTAAGGGCCAAGTTGTCTACTTAGTTTTAATAGTTTAATTCAACACTTAGAATTTACATAACAGTCATCACAGATTGATCATACACAGTCATCACAGATATATCCAGAATATCATAGAATATCACAGAATATCATCAAACAGATATCATAATCAATCAAACAAGAATTATCAGTTCATATCGATATAGTTTGATTAACTTAACTTACTTTATCATTTTATCCAGCTTGATTAATCACTAATTAATCAATTTATTAAATTTATTAATTACTGCATTACTCATTTAATTAATTATTAATTATTAATTAATACTTTTAATTATTACTTAATAGAACTCAATTACCCATTAATTACCAATTAATTACTTAGTTAATCATTAATTATCAATTTATTAATCATTTAATCCTTAATTAATCATTTAATTAGTTAACTTCTATTCATTAATTAACTTTAAGTGGTTAATTAAAATATTAAGTTCAAATTTGATTTAGCCACAAATTATTAATGTCAATCTAAATTACAAATTTATTTAAATTATTTATTTAATTACATGTATAAATTAATTTACATTTTAAATTAACTTACACTTTAAATTTACTTATCATCTTACATTTGCAAACCTTGCTTAAGAATTTTAAATCAAGTCTTAGCTTAAACTTGTCAACATTATTTATTTAATACTAAACTTAGCTAACCAATATACTTAAAAGAAATATAGGCTTAACCCCAAAAATGGACCCGAGGCAACCCACGCGTTTTCTCGAGTAAAACTCGAGCCTCCTTCCTATTTTTCTCACGTTCCTCTCTACTCTTTCTTCTTCATTTTTTCTATCTGTTCCTTTTTTTATATGCTTAAGTTAATAACAGCAGTATCATACGAACACACACGCGCAGGTCAACTCTCGAGCAAACCCTCACTTTTCTCGAGTAATTACTCGAGACGACCCAAAACCCAAACCCGCAGACACCAAACGCCACCGTGCACGTGCACGGTGGTTCGCCTCCCCTCCGACGACCCTCAACGCCTCCAACACTCCATAAATCATCCTTTCGTTTGAAAACAAAACCCAATTCAGCATAAAAATTTCGAAATCGAAAATATGTCTGTTGCTCGAACCAGAAACTCGCATACCCTACAGCAAATCTCCACTTCCTACCAACCCCGACCATTGGTGGCAACGCCGCTACGTCCACGCCACTTCCAAACTCTCCTTGACCCTCTCCTAGGATCGCGAACCACCCGGTCAAGCGACGGCGACAAAAACAAAAATTTACAGGGCACAGTAAATTTTTACCCGAAAACCCTATATTTGCTTTATCCTAAAAATCCTTGCATTGGAAAAATTCTTTAGTATTTTTCTTGTGTTTGTAAATCACCAAGCTTGCTTCACAAAAAAACTTCATCAATTAAAATTTGTTAAATCAACAGATATTGATAAAAATGCTTCTTTTATTCATTTTCGAACTGCACCTTAAATATTGATCTAAAAATCATCGTTTTTATTTTAAAAATCCTAACTTTGCATGTTTATTTAAGATATGAATTCGAATTAACAAATTAAAATCTTTGAGTTATTGATTTTTTTCACTGTAAACTTGAATATACAGTGTTTAAGTTACACTGCCACCTTCAAACTTACTTCCAAGTCATGATTTACATTATCAACAAGTTTATTTAACTTAAATTCCTAAGTTTAAAGTGTTTGCAAGAATAAGCATTGAAGTTTTCTCCTTTTCTTTGCTCTGTACACAAACATATAGAAGAACAGGTCATAAAAGATTTTCCAGAGCAACTAAAATTCACAGAATTGTTTTGTTTAAAACTATAAAGCAAGCATATATCATTCCAAAGCAATACACAAGTTTAAATTTTGAAAAAACAGATGTTTACTCACTTGAAATAATCTGAACAAAGATCAACTTCTTGATTGAAACACTTGTAGTTTGAATTTCCAGAAAGATTTCCTTGTTTTACTGTTGAATATGCTTGAGTTTACAAAGACAAGATGTTTTTATTATTGTTTTTTTCTTTCTTATCCCAGTTAGCTTATCAAGTTTGTAAACGAACAAAATAATATGTTGTATAAATAGAAATGGCTTGGACAGTAGGTTATAACTGGACAGCCTACATGTTTGACCATACAAGATTTTGTATTAAATATACTGCAATGTGAAATGATATTGTAATTTCGGCTGAAAGATTTTCTTTGACAAAAAGTTGTGCTAATTAATGCATGTACCTTCATTTTAGTTTACATCTATTTATGGTTTCTGATATTTGTATTTTATTTTGTTCTGGGCAAAGATATTTTGCATTTGAGAACAAAGATAAATTTGAATATGATGTGAATACTTGTCTTCTTCATGCATACACAATTCATATATATACACAGCAACACTTGTGTTCATTTCTTTGTCAAAGATTTTGTTTTTGCATACCATATGTGTTTGTGTTAGAATTATCATAAGTTTCTATTTAGAGTTTGACCTTCAAATATTTGATTTATAACCTATATTGTATTTGTATATTTTATATTTACATCTTATATTTTATATTTATCTTATATTTACATTATAGTTTTCTTATGTGTTATACTTAAATTTAATATTTATGTTAAATATTGATAAGATTACTTATTTTAAACACTATTATTAAAGACTACATTTATATATGTATTATATTAAATATTAATTATATAACACCTTTTTAATTTCAATTGAATAGGACAGATTTTATTTTCAAAAGTTTTGAAAGATTCTATTTTAAATTTTTAAATCACAATCTCTTCACAAACATATATAACTGATAAATGACCAAGATCTTATCAGTTTAAAATTTGAAAAGCTCGTATTTTATTTAAATTAGATTAAATTCTTATTAAAATATATGGCCAAAATTCCGGGTCATTACACTTATTATTTGCATTTATACTATAATAAAAACTTATATACGACTAAAGGATATTTTGAAAATAAATTGATTACAATAATTTCCTAAATTTTTTACCCCTATTTGACATCACAAATATTCTTCTTCAAGAATTCAAAGGATTCTTGATATATTGCTTAATTTGGTATGTTTCACTTTTGTTTCATAAAAATATATATTTATTCATACAGCTTGAATCTCTTGATTTAGTTGTATACATATGTATTTTGTTAATTGATTTAAGTTTACACGAGTTCACAAATACATCAGAAAATTTTATTATAATATGGAAGTTTATTCTGAATTGTTTAAGAAGTTTTGGTTAATATTTATATACATATAATTACATCTATATGTATGCTTACACATAAAATTTAATGTTTATATTACAAATTGTATAATTTAAATGCTTTATTAGTATCGAATAATTTATAATGATGCAATATATGTATATTAATTATTATGGTTATTTCAATTCTTGTGTCATAATGATTCGTTGATTGTTAATTGAATGTTGCAGATATTATGTTTTCCAATGAGGAAAGATGGATCAATCATCTTTATCATCTTTTATTTATCTCTTTTTGTCCCTTGTGCGATTGCCTTATAATTAATTCTTATTTATTTATATATACCATGTTATCAATTGACCATACTTACCTTATGTTTAACTATTCTATCACACAATTAAGGAATGAATATATTTGATATATTGAAACCTTTTTCATATTCCACATTTAATTTTTTTAGAATTAATTAATAAAGCAAAAGATGATATTAAATAAAATATTGATTTTATTCAAAGAGACCTAGAAAAGTTCTAAATGAATTTAGACTTCATGGGCCATTAAAGATCCAAAAGGGTTAAAAAATTTGAAATCCACCCATTTCTTTCACCGTGGGCTGGCCTAGATCTAACAATGGTACAAGAGCCAAATAGCCTATACAATCTAAATTAGTCATGTTAGGGCTGACTAATTAAGCCTGCCCGCTTAATACAGTGTCTTGAAAGGTAATATATAGGATTGGAATTAGGTAATCTAGTACCCTATCCTATTAGGTTACCGATCTAGCCTGAAAGATGAAGTGAGCCCAAAGATTGCCCCTAATAGAAAAGGCCCAATTTGAAATGGGTCTTGAGCGAATTTTCAGAATAGTTTTGAAAATTAATACAAGATTTTAAATTTAAAAGAAATTTTTTAAATAAAAGCATGTTTATTATGTAAGGTTAAATATAACATAAAATTTCAAAATGTTTGAAAAGGGAGTGAAAATTTCAAAAATGTTTGAAACTGCTTAAATATTAATTTCAAAATTTAAAATTTATTAATAAGATTAATAAAATAAATTAAGTAAATGAGTTGATTAATTAGTATTTATACGCATGCATTAAATATGTTGATATATGTTATCTTATTTTAAAGTGTTTAAGATAACATAAGTATACATGTATGTATTAAGATAAAATTAGAAATTAATATAATTTAACTAAAATTATTTAATTAAATAAATTAATTAATCAAAAGTATCAAATTTTAAACTTGTTTGATTGATAAATAAATAAAAATTAAATAAACAATTTTAAAAATGTTTAGTTAAATTTTAGAAAGTTATATAAAGTTTAAATAACTTCTTTAAACTTGTGTTCTAATTCAAATTATAAGGTAGATTTTAATTAAAGACATAAATCTAATTTTGAATTCTTCCCGAGTTAACTAGATATCAAAATGTTAATTTTAAATTTCAAAACATATAAAATTAGTCATAATTAATTTTAATATGAATAAGGGTTTGAGTGCTCAAATGAGATTTGAAAAGGAAAACAAAAGTGTAACGGCCTAGAATTTTAGTCAATTGATTTTGAAATATCTGATCAATTTAAATATTAATTTTCAAGTAAAACAGCTTGAATTATAAAATACAAATTTATTTGAATGGTGAATTTGAATAATTTGAATATTTAAAATAACCAAATCTTTGATTAATACGAATTAAAATGATTTTAAAGCTTATTTAAATTATGTTTGGATAAGAATGAGGAAAGTAAAATTTTGAATTTGAATTAAAAAGCAATTAAACTTGTTTTAAAATAATAATTGTTTTAGTTAACGTGTGAAAATAGCCTTTCGGTGCACTGTCTCGGATTTGGACGAAATCCATTTCATTGGGAGTGTAATAGTGAATTTTTATATGTCGTCGAATTTCATGGCGATTGGATGTATCATTTGGGCATGCGAGATCGAAACACATAGAAATTAATTTCAAGAATTTATATAATATAACAGGGTTTGAAAATCTATCTTCTATAAATTAGGTCTCAAGACTAGTTCCAGTATGTTTGGAATGTGGGTATTACATATTAAAGGCCAGGCGACATGTCTCGATAGGAGTTTAAGATTTTTGGACATTTAAAGCTTGATATATTTGATTATATATATGTATATATTAACTGTACACTAGTCCATGCGAACCCCATACCAGCAAATGCCCAACTCTTCAAGCCATCCTTCCCACTGTGCATACCATACTTCCCTATTTTACTTATTATTGTCTATAAGCAAGAAAATGGGCTCTTTCCAAATTTAATAAAAAAAATTAAATAGCAAATCTGATGGTCCACATCCATCGCAACCACTCAAGTCCATTTCAGGCCGAACTTCCATCTAGAGAAATGTTGGCATTGATGAATTGAACTTGTTCAGCAGTGGAGATTGGCTTTGGTGTTGCGAGGTGGCAGCAGTTTGTCGATGAATGGAGGTTGGTTGGTGAAGCTTGGCAGAACACCAAAGGCGTTTAGAGGCGACGTCGTTTGGGGCAATCAAGGGGGCGAGGTCAGGTGGTGCTTCGGAGTTGTCGAGGTAGGCGGTGATGGTAGGAGGAGGTCACAACCTTAGATGGAAATTTTTTGTCATTTCCTAGTTAACGAGGCAGTAGCGACAAAAGGGAGTTGGAGGCCAGGCGCGGCATGGCATCGAACATGGCGGCGGCGTGCATGGGATCGCGGTGATGGTGAAATTTCAAGCACGACCGTTTTTTTAAAATGTGACCGAGAAAGAAGAGTAATTAGTTGAAGGGTAATGAATTAAGTTAATAGTTAGTGGATATTATATTATTTAATTCTAGAAACTTGTAAATTTAATATCTAATCCATATTAGGTCGGAACTGAACGCGGTTGGTCACGTCAGGTTTATATCGATGATTACGTTGTTGAATTGGATTGGTTATGATTGGAGCTAGTGGAATTTTTTTGCTGAAATTGAACTCCGTTTGATCTTAGATGAAACATGGACGTCTTGATGACAATGGGAATCAAAGTGAGTTGAACTCACCTTTTTGGTTAACCAGTATTATTATATAGTCGATAAAAAAGGTTATTGATTGGAAGCTTGGATGATTTACTATTTTTCAATTGATTTGGATTTTTCCCCTAGAGTGGATGATCCTTTTAGATACCTGTTAGCGCCAAAATTGGTCACTAACACCCAAATTCAGATGTAAGCACCAAATTGCAGTTATAGATCACAGACAGAATGTATGTAAAGAGTATAAATATGAAGAATAGTTAAAGTTAAAAAGAAAGCAGCAATAATAGAGGATTTATAGTGGTTCGGCTAACTCTGGCCTATGTCCACTCCAGAAATTTCCTTTTATTTGGTACCATAATCAATTACAGTTATGATCCCGAGTTTTTAAAGAACCAATGGCAGAGTAGCCTTAATAGGGAAAAAGAAGGGAAGCAGAATGAAGATCCCTTTTTTGAAGCCGCGCATGTTGTATTAATAGGGAAAACCTGAGTTGTTGGGCTTCCTGAGTAATCCGGGCCTATCAAGGCCATAGCCGAACCATACTCAACACTACGATCAACCCAGGCAAGCTGATCCACATCTACCGACCCTGTGCTAAGACAAGCCGATCCAATATTGCCTCGGGAATGACTCGAAGATGACCTGGAGCAAACTCGCTCGTGACTCGAAGTAACTTGCTCTTATACTTATGTCGACCCACTCTTCCATTCCTAGCTTCCAACTATGCTGACCGAACTTGTATGGCCGAACCACTAGAGGCAGATCCATCTATCGTAACCCCTCCGAAACTGAACCACAAAGGGCCGAGCCACATGACTCTAAGGCCAATCTCATTTTCGAATACATGCCGAACCAATCTCCACGTGCCGATCCACTGACTTACCTACCCTGATCGACCCTACACAACCGACCCAGCAAGGCTGAACCACTCTAGTATGACCGAGCCACCTTGGTCATATGGCTAGGCCGCATAGCCAAACCACCAATTACCGAACCATGATTGACCACCTCTCCTCGACCGAGCCATGCATGGACAAACGGCCGAGCCACATGGCCAACCTCCAAACATACCAAATCACGCCTACCAGAATGAACAACCTCATCTTGACGGAACCACACCTCCCAGACCGAAAGGCCGACACCGAACCCTCTATGACTGATCGCCTTTCCATCCAGTTGGCTCAAACCCATCATATTCAAGTATCGACAGACGAATAATCGATTTATTTAAATCCGTCTATCCATGGCTTTGCCAAAAGGCGGGTTAGCAATATCCGCCTAGCAGTGGATGACCCATATACATGATATATATATTGTTTATGATACAGGGAGATAAGTTGGAGGGATCCAACAGGATTCCTCACCACTATTGATTTTATTTACACAAGTATTTGCTTATATATACAAGCTGTGATGCAGGGAAACAAGTTGAAGGGATCCAACAAGATTCCTCGCTATTGCAAATTTATTTCAATAAAATTCATGTAATAGGATTTCTAAATATGAAACTTGATTATGGACACCGTGGTTTGTGACATTGTTATATGTATAACAATTAAACCTTATAGTGATAGAAAACCAATATCGATATTGGTTAAGTGTTGGGTAGCTATTGGCCTTGAATCAGTATTTTAAAAATACTATAAATTGCCATTTGAATTGGAATTGATTTTTGAGACAGGAAATGATTTTGAATCGAACTTGAGTTTTAGAAATATTTTGTTTTAAAAGATTTAATTTTTATTTTATTCCAACCTTTTTATCTATCTTTTTCTAAGTTATTTATTTATATCTAATATTGTTTTAAGATAATTTTTAGTTAATGTCGTTTAAAATTTATTTATCTATATTTAATATTGTTTTTAAAAGTTATTTATTTAATATTATTTTAAAAATTATCTATTTATATTTGTTTTGTTTTTAAAAAGTTATTTATTTATATTTGATATTGTTTTTAAGATACTTATTTATGATTAATATTATTTTAGGATTATTTATCAAAATGTTAATATTTTGAAAATTAATTATTTAAATAATTAATATGGTTTGAAATTATTAATAATGGCGACTAATGTAACAATGGCGACGACGATTTGATTAAATGGCGACTGCGACTTTTCCGCCTTCCCTTTCGTCTTAGCAACTTCGTCCAATCCACCTTCTCCTTGTCTGTCCCTATTCTCTCCTTACCTCGCTTTAGCCTCATCTATCCCTTATGCCTCAGAAAAAGAAGCCTCATCCCGTACCACCTCTGCCAGATCTGGTTGGATTTGTCACGCAATCTGGCGCTTAGTTTACTTCGATGAACCGAGCTTCTTTGAATCCACCGCCTGCTGCGATATCAGCGAATGCAGCGCCTCATTTCATCCCCACTTGTAACAAAGCTCAATGACTATACCTTCCTTGGTTTCATTTGGCAATGGTAATCCTTTCTTGGGTCTTATGATTGATATGCACTCTCCGCTTCTTGCTGCTCCTCACTTGCCTCGCAGTCCGCTGGTTCTAGGTGAGCATCCTCTTTCTCCACTCTTAGCATCTACGAATAGCTCCTCATGGTTGAAGTTTGTTATTGGCTTGAATATTGATCCTATAGTCGGAGATGATGTAATTGGGCAAACAGTTGGTTTGGTTGACAAGTCTTTGGATAATGTCGTGGTAGGCGGTGGTGAATATGATACTGTGGTTGAGGAGGTTGCGTTCAATTCAGCTCAGTATGGTAATAAACGTGCATGTTCACTTGGTGTTCGTGAAAATGTTGAGCTCAATTTCCCTATATCAGTACAATTCCCTCTGTTACTACTCCTAATGAAATTTGTGCCATTCCTTTGGACTCTTCTCCTGCGACAGCTCCAAAATGGTCGTCATTATTCTCCAAATTGCCAAAAAATGTGGGTGTGCATTGTCCATGTTGTTTTGATAAAGTTAAGATCGTTGGTGTTATGGTTCCACCGATGGGAGTGATTGATTCCGGTGTTGATTATTGGAAAGATTATTTGGTGGGATTCTTCCTTGACTCCATTCCCTCATATCAGCTTGTTAAGGCGAGACGTAATCAGGTTTGGAAGCCTGAGAGGGGTCTGAGTGTTCATTTTGATAATTCTATATTTTATTTTAAATTCATTATAGTGATGAAAGACAATATATTCTAGAAGCTGATCGTATTCTCATAGAAGGAAAGCCGTTCACTATTACTACCTGGAGTCGATCTGTTGATACCAAGTATTATCTATTCCTATCTATGCCCACTTTTCACACATCCCATCTGTCCTTCAGCCTCTCATCGGGATTGATTGGCTTGCTCGTCTGCTTGGTAAGGTTATATATTATGATGCTAACATTGGGGCCAGAAAGAGATTTGTTTATGCCAAAGCTCTGATTGAAATAACTTTGCCAAATCGTTATCTTCGGTATTAAAAGTCAGACTAGATGAGGATCATTTTGCTGAGATCAGAGTTTGCTACATTTGGAAACCTGAGATTTGTACACCATGTTAGTCTTTTGGCCATCTTTCGGATGCGTGTTCTAATTGAGCATATGCTTACCTTGTTCCTCTTGCTAATCGGACTCCACTTCCACGTCCTCCTTTACGGAAATGGGTTCCAAAGGTTATGCCTCCCTCATCCGATCCAATTTCCACTGTAGCCCCAACCGGTGTAGCTCCTATTGATGATGCTCCTATAGCTCCTCCCTTTGTTAGTTTGCCTCCTTTAGTCCAGATTGAAGCCGACTCTTCTTCTTTATCTGATTCTATTATTTGGAATCTGGACGAATGGGCCTGGCTTTGTGTTCCTTTTGATATGCGATACTCGCCTTAGGCCGAAACTTTGTCTGCCTTTATCACTGATATTGATGGAGAGATTCGTTGTCTTACCTATCACATTGAGGGTGAGGGTATGTCCCTTACTAGGGTTGGTGAGATCGGTGAGGCGAATACGATTTATTTTTATGATGTCCGCTGGGATAGGAAATTTATTTACTATCCTACTTCTGAGGGTTATGATTAAAATCTGGCTATTCTCTTATCGGGTTTCTCACATGTTATTGATCTGGCGTCGGATGGTGGTCGTAGCTGTTCCTCCTCTTCTGAGGGTGCTTAGTCATGTTCTATTTAGTAGTTCAGGTACTTTTGTCTAGCTCCTGTTCTTTTCTTTTTTGTGGTTTGGTGTCTAAACCCTTTTAGCTGTTCTGTGCATGTACAAAACACCTATTTTTCCATTTTTATACAGTGGCACAATCCAATATAAAGCTGGCTAGCTTTGCTAAAATAATAATGATTTATTAATACTACTTTGGAAATTAATTAATATTATTTATAATAAGGTTGATGTTATCCGAGCTTTTAACCCAGCAGGATCCAAGAGAAGATGGAACAGCTCGATGGAGTTCGAATGGCTCAAAACTCAACCTGAAGGACTAAAGCAACAAGCCAAAGAGAGCCAAGAGAAGAGAACAAGAAAACTCAATAAGGATATAGATCGCTAGCGATCCACGGCCTATGAATTGCTAACGATCCATGGGGATAGTCAATTGTTCAACCGGTTTTCTTGCATCGTGATCTGTTCCATATTACTAAAGTGGTGGCTGGGTTTAACAAGACTTTAAGTTAGCTAAACCAAAAGACAAACATCCTTCCAGTTCGTTCAGTAGCCAAATACAATTAGCAAGTAAGTTGTCATTAAAATAAGGCAATGTGCAACGAAACTACATGAATACAGTCAACACAGGATAGTAGAGAAGGCTTAGAAGACAATGTACAAAAATATGTTAAGTCCATGGATCATCATGGATCTCCAGCGATCCATACACCATCATGGAATCAATGCAACCTAAACTAGGTGAAGAAGAAAATGGGGCTAAGTGATTAGCTCGCACTCGAGCTACTGCTATGGATCGCTAGAGATTCATAGATCTTGGATTGCTAGCGATCCATGCTTTTGGCTCGAGTCGCATGCTAAGCTTTAGTGGATCCTCCTCTGTCCATCTGCAAGTAATTGATGAATAGTCCTGGCCTAGAAGCTCTTCGATCTCTATAAATAACATCCTACATGTAACATAAATGGGATCTTTTTCGGACTGGTTACTGAAACTTTGCTGAAAACTTCCTTCACTCTTCACCGTCCTCACAACAATATCCAAAGGGGTCCACTGTGATTCTCTAGTGGATTCTAACATTAGATATTCAATCTAGCCAAGGACAATCAAAACCCTTATAATCAAACAGTTTTTGTAACAGCAATCAATCTATAATAGAAATAATAAAGTGGACATAGGCTTCTTTAACAGCCGAACCACTATAAAAATCTTCTTGTTTACTTTCTCTTACCGCTTTTTTTTATATCTGTTATCTATATTATTACTCTGTGAGAATAGGGCCGGTGCTTCACAATCAAACCAGGGTGTTGATCCATATTTTGGGTCAACATTTCAGTGCTTTCACAGAGAATCCATCTCAGGATCTAGATCTAACTGTCTACTTTGGATCAGATTGGTCTAGAAGTTAGATCCTCAATCTTTGCTTGAAATATCTAACTCTTGGAATCGATGGATCATGAAAGAAGGAGAACTACCTCTGGAAGGTCTATAAGCGTAGTGATAACTGAAGAAGGTGTTAACCCTCAACAAACTGAAGTACTTGGTGCTAACTTAGGAAACCATGCACCAACATCCTCCAGTAAGCATGAAGTCGTTACCAGAGATGTTGAATAAGATAGTTGATGAAATCAACCAAAAAATGGAAAGTAACCAGAAGGCTCTGATGGATAAGCTTAGCACTCTCTTAACCTTACATACAAATCCTACTCTAAGAACTATGTCTGAACCCGCGGCTGTTGTAGAACAAGAAAATTCTTTCATTTTTGGTTTAAACAAGAGAAACGGAAAACAACCGAAAAAAGGGTAACAACAGGAACCATGGGACTAAACTTGGAAGGAAATACGAGTACCCTGCTCGCCATAAGGCAACCAAGTCTGAACTTGAATCATGGGGCAAAGATCCCACAAGAAGATATAGTTATAGATCTCTCCGACTCAGAACATGGAGAGCAAGACAATCAGTTGGAAGAGAATGTCAACGTAGTCGATGATGCTAGGAATGTCCAAACTGCCCCAACTAGGCCAACTACAAGCCAACAGGATCCCGCGGGAGTGGCTCTCCCAAAGACAAGGGAGCCTAGGCTTCAACCCACTCGCCAAGGCCCTTTGCAAAGCCAAACACTTGGTGTAGTGACTGACTACCGCCTCCAGAATTATCGGACATCAGTGGTGTACATAGCAGACATGGTCAAACGATTAATGGTCGAGAGTGAAAATAGGAGAGATGATGAATGGAGATCTGCACCAAGTCGGACTCCCTTTACTAATGAAATCTTGAATGAGAAGTATCTGGAAAAATTCAACAATGCCAACAATTCCATCCTACAACAGGACAAAGGACCCAAAACCCCATTTGCACAAGTACAATTGGTACATGGATGGAGCTATTGCCTCCGAGGATGCTCAGTGTAGGCGTTTTCCTATTTTTCTAGAAGGAATTGCATCTATGTGGTTAACTAGTACTCTGCCAAGATCTATCTATACTTTTGACCAATTAGTAACAAGATTCCTCGACCAGTTCAGGATCTATACCGCACAACTAAAGGCTATCATGTCCCTATCAAGATTATTCCAGTGATGCAACGAATCACTGAAATCTTTAATGAACCAGTTCAATACCACGGTGATGGAAGTAAGCAACCCCAAGGAGAACATGGTTTTTATGGCATTAGTCCATGCCATTCGCCTAGAGACAGAATATAGAAAGTGGATTAAGATGAAGGAATCTACTATAAGGAAAGACTTCAATCATAAAGCAATACTTAAGATTGGAGGAAGCGCCAGAGCTAGAAAGGAAGTCTAATAATGTGCAACCGATGAACATCGGATAGGGTGTTGTAGCAATGAATCAAAATGCACACGCTTTTGGAACTGCTAAAGGAGTCAAAGGGAAAGGTGGAAATCAAAAGAGAGGAATGGTAATGGCAACAATAAAAGGCTTAAAGGGTTTAGGCCCGAAGACAATACCCCTCTAAACGACACTCTGGAAAATATTTATCTCGCAACATAAGGGACCGAGGAATATAAAACCCCCCTAGGAAGGAGGTGATTGAGTAGGCAAAATGCTCAGGGAAGTTCTGCCGCTTCCACGAGACTCATGATCATAACACAAACGAATGCTACCATCTGAAGAATCTCATTGGAGAGTTGATCTAGGAAAACAAACTGTAGTAGTATGTGAGAAAGTCGCAGAACCCTGATCAACCCATAGCTCCTGAGCCTCCTAAGAACGAAGGAATCAAGATGGAACTAGTGAAGATGGGTCCAAAAGAACCGACTAAAGAATTATTGGAACAATATCTGAGAGACCACACTCCGTGCAAAGAAGTCGGGGAGAGATGGAGCGGTATGCAAGTTCGTTGAAGCATATTCCAGAGGAACCGTGTCTCACAATAGAAGATGAAACCCCAGCTAAGCCATAGAAAGTCTTGAGTGATGACATAGTGTTCCAAAATTAGGGCCGATCCCGAAGGGATCATAGCCTTAACTCTGGATCCAATGGTGGTAACAGTGGAAATCGTTTCGACTGTTGTTCGGCGAGTGTTGGTCGACAGTGGTAGCTCTATTAACATACTTTTAAACGTATTTTTGATCAAATGAAGATCAGTATGAAAAGCAAGTCTACATGCCAAATGAAGATCCAAGGGTTCACAGGCGAACCCAAACAACCTGTTGGAACAATCGACCCACTAGTAGAACTTGGAGAGGGCGATCGAAGAGTCACCCTCATTCAAACTTTCGTAATCATGGACAAAATGTCCGCGTATAACGCCTTCTTGGGATGGATCGTTCTAGCAGACTTCAGAATAGTTTTGGCACAGTGGTGTCTAATCATGAAGTTCCCTACTGCAAACGGAATCAGAGTAGTGAAAGGAGATCGATGTGCTACCAGTGAATGTTACATTATAGAGTTACGTGAATCCAAAAGAAGGGAAAAAAGGGGAAGGATGTGGGGAGAACTCTCCACATCCGTGAACCATCTGAATAGCAACTACAGGGCCACCCTGGCTTGGGGAGCATAGTCCATTTGACAAGGTTTTGGACCCTAGAAAGAAGAGTTCAGGGGAGGAACGGGCAGCACCGGCAGAATTGACGGTGTCTGTCTTGGTTGATACGGATGACCCATCTAAAGTCTTGAAAATTGGATCGCAACTTGGAAACAAGACGCGGTTGGAACTTGCTATATTCCTTCACGCCTACTTGGATGTGTTTGCTTGGACGCATTTCGATATGTGTGGGATGCCACCAAAAATCGCATGCCATGTGCTCAACATTGTCCCAAGTTCACACTACTAAAGAAAAAGAGGTGCAGCTTGGGTCCTGAACGGTCCAAGGCGTTAATGGAAGAGATGGACAAGTTAAAGGGAAACATATTTATCCATGATGCAACTTATCCACAATGGGTATCTAACCCGGTCTTTGTCAAAAAGTCTAATGGAAAGTGGCGAACCTGCATCGACTCTTCAAACTTAAACAAAGCTTGCCTAAAAGACTGCTTCCCTCTCCCCAGGATAGACCAGCTTGTGGACATAATGGTAGGATAGGAGTTGCTATCATTCATGGATGCATACTTCAGGTATAACCAAATCCCCGTGCATGATCCTGACCAAGAAAAAACCTGCTTTATCATCAACATGGGCCTATACTGCTACAGGGTAATGGAATTCGGTTTGAAGAATGCAGGGGAAACTTATCAATGGTTGGTAAATGTCATGTTCATGCGTCAGATTAGGAAAACTATGGAGGTCTACATGGACGACATGTTTAAAATCACGAGCGGCTGTCAACCACCTAAATAATCTTGCTAAAATGTTCGAAATACTACGAAAGTATGGGATAAAATCAATCCACTCAAATGTTTTTGGAGTAGCCTTCGGAAGTTTTTTAGGATTCATTGTGAGTGCCAAGGGCATTGCAGCAAATCCAGAACAAATAATGGCACTACGAGAAGTCTAAGCTCCCAAGAATAAGAAGGAATTGCAAAACTGAATGGAAAATTTGAAGCACTAAGTCGATTTATCTTGAAAGCTATGGACAAGTGTATACCGTTCTTCAATGCACTGAAGAAAGGAAAGAAGAACTTCAAATAGAGTGAAGCTTGTAAAATAACATTCGAAGAATTGTTGCGGCACATGGATGCTCCGCCTATCCTATCAAAGCCTGTGGATGGAGAGGACCTGCTTATTTACTTAGCCATCTCACCACATTCATTGAGTGCCACTCTTGTGCGTGAAGAAGTGAAAATCCAGCGACCTGTGTATTACATTAGCAAGTGGTTCATCAAAGCGAAGAATAGTTACCTGAAACTAGAAAAAATAGCGTAATTCCTCTTGATCGCATCTAGGAAGCTGCGACCATACATTCAGGCTCATCCTATTAAAGTATTGACTGAGCAACCCCTAAAGCAAGTGATGTATCGGCTTGAAACTTCCAGATGACTTCTCAAGTGGAATATAGAACCAAGCCAATGTGATATCACATACCATCCATGGAAGGCCATCAACGGGCAAGTGTTAGCAGACTTCATCGTCGAATTTACTATATGGGATTACAAGGAAGAAACATAGTTGGAAATGGACAAGCAATGGAGACCCTTTGTCGATGGCACACCTGACAACTTCTATTCGGCGGTAAGAGTATTGGTTGAAACCTTAGAAGGATGGGCCATTTTCTTTTTTTTGCACTTGAAATTTCATGCTACAAATAAAGAAGAGGAATACAAAGCATTGATTACAGGACTAAATGTTGTGAAAGAGCTCAAGATAAAATCCATTCACATCTATAGAACCTCCCAACTAGTCATCTACCAAGTAAAAGGGGAATACCAGGCTCGGGGGGAGAATCTTCTCCCGTACCTATCCAAAGTGCAAGAACTGCTAAGCGACATCGAACAATACACCATAACTCACATTCCATAGGAGCAAAACACCAAGGTGGATTATTTGGCTAAATTGGCAAGCTCTAGAGAAGCTCAGTCATTGGGGCTAGTCTTAGTTGAAACTCTTACCACCCCAAGCATAGAAGAAATGGACATCAACTGGATCCTCGAGAACACCATCGAACCAGAGACGTGGATGACACCGATAAAGGCCTATTAACTTGCAGGGACCCTTCCGACTGACCGGAATCAATGGAAAAACTTCTCCAAAAGACACCGCGATAAACGATGTAAGATGGAATACTCTATCGAAGGGGATTCTCAACCCCCTCCTTAGATGTGTGTCTAATGATGAAGCCTTGCGAATCCTAAAGGAAGTGCATGTAGACGAATGTAGAGACCACACTGGGGGGTGGAATCTTGCAAAGAAAGTCCTTCGATATGGATACTCCTGCCCAACGATTAACCACGATGCTGTAAAATATGACAGAAGATGTGATCATCGCTAAAGATTTAGTAAAACTAAAAGAACTCCTTCAACAAAGCTAACATAGATGGTCAGCCCATGGTCATTTGCAATATGGGGAATCGACTTGATTGGTGTCATGCCAATAGCAAAAGGAGGGGAGAAATATGCTCTAGTTGCCGTTGATTATTTCACGAAAAGGGCCGAAGCAGAACCGTTGGCCACCGTAACCATAAAGAAAGTCATTAATTTTGTTACTAAAAACATTATTTGCAAGTTCGGTGTGCCATAGAAGATCATCACTGAAATGGAACTCAATTCGAAAGCACCGAGTTTAAAGACTTCTACAAACGCTTTCGAATTGAGAAGAGCTTTTTCATGGTAGATCATCTATAAGAAAATGGGTAAGTGAAAGCAATAAACAAAATAATCAAGTCTACTACCAAAAAGAGACTAACTAAGGCAAAAGGGAAGTAGATTTATGAACTTCCACTCGCACTATGGGTTTACAGAACTACTCACAATGCGGCAACTGGACATACTCCATTCGCCTTGGCATATCACTCCAAAGCAATGATTCCTATTGAATTAGAAGTCCCCTCACACTGAAGGAAAATTTTAATCAAAAACAAAAAAAGCGTCTCCTACTCGAATCACTAGATATGATTGACAAAAGAAGGGAAGAAGCCGAGTTGAGAACCGCTGCCCACCAAAAAAGGATCGCACGATACTTCAACTCCAAAATTCAAAACCAAACCTTCGAAGTGGGAGATCTTGTACTCAAGCGAGTTTACCCTATCCCGGGGGCCTTCAGACTGAACTGGGAAGGACCTTATGTCATCAATCAAAATCTAAGAGATGCTACTTTCAAGCTAACAAACGTTGGAGGAATCTAAATTCCCAGGGCATGGAATAACGAATCGCTCCGCCGCTACTTCACTTGAAACCTACCTTATGCACTCTCTATTTTTCAGCAAATAAGCAATCCCGGGATGCCGGGGGCATTGTAAATAGGTAAAAATCTACCCCGCTTTCCTTAATAAAAATTGATTCGCCTTTTGAACCGACAAAACTATGTTTATAATAATTACCAAGAGGGTCGATGGAAGCAAATCGACTTAAACCGTTGGATCGACAGAGCCCGATCTTTGCCTTATAAAACCAATGTTGTGCCGACAACATCGGGAAGGCTGAATCGAACACTCCTCACATCGCCCGAAGATAGGCAACACTGAGGAGTGTGAAAAGCCATGCGCTAACCTTTAAAAAATTACACTCCTCACGTTGTCCGAAGATAGGCAATACCAAGGAGTACCAAAAGCCACACACCAACTTTTCAACACAAACTCCTCACGGTGCCCAAAGATAGGCAACATCGAGGAGTACTAAAGCCACTAAAACTGTTCCGGACCGATGAGTTGTATTAGTCCTAAAAGTCACGTATTTGATAAGCCATGCATTAACTCTCCGAGCCATGAAATCACGCTTTTAGAATGTAAACTCCTCATGTTGCTCGAAGATAGTAACACCGAGGAGCATTGCCATGAAATCACGCTCTTAAAACGTATACTCCTCACGTTTCCCGAAGATAGGCAACACCGAGGAGCACTAGAACCATTCCGGATCGACGAGACATATCGATCCTAAAATCCGCACATTCCATAAGCCGCGCTCCCTTTCAAGTCCTGAAATTGCCCCGGCAATACTGTGAGACTTATCCATACAGGAATAACAAGAATCAACCCACTTCCATTGTTGGAAGCAATGGGTCTGACTCCATCAAAATCGAAGTGCCACAAACCAACAAAAAAATTCAACTACTGACATTTGATAACTTACTATAGCATTTAACGTTAACTACCTACAGTTAACTCATACAATGTGCAAAAACTTAGACTACATGCTAAAGTTACAAAACTTCTGAAAGAAGAAAAATCAAGTTGTGACTAAATCAAATTTCAAGTTTTAATATGTAGACTATTTAAACCATAAATTATCGGCCATTTGTCAATTGTTTGAAGTAAACAGTCCTATGAACTAGACGGCATACGGCACTTAAATAAAAAATATAATTTCACAAATTCTGTTACTCCAAACAAAAATTTGGCAGTAATCATATGACTAGATAAAGTGAAGTGAAACTATATATAGTACACGCAAGTACACAAAACACTCATAAGCAAATAAGTGTAAACAAAACGAGCATAAGTGCACAGAACAAATATGAACAGACAAGTAAGATTATATCCAAACTATCAATAATGTATTATTTGTAACTTTCTTTTATACAAGGTCAAAGCATGGTGACCGAACCGCACAATGTCATCCAACAAAAGAAAATACAGACACCACAAAAGAAACACTAAGTGCAGACTCTGCAATTGAGCAAAACAACACAAAATGAATCAAAATCAGATCAGTCACCATCCAAGCATATCAGCGCTTCTTTCCACCACTCCCCTTTCCGCCTCTTGTTCGAAGTTTTTGCTTCGCCTGAGACTGGTGACGCTGCTAGTAATGTTAACAATATCCTCAGCACTAGTGTCCTCCTCCTGCCCTACAACCTTCTTAGAAGATTCGCCCTTCGTTTTATGCTTCTGTGACTTACGCAAGCTCTTAGAGGCCATGATTGCTTCAACCTTCTCCTTTTTGACGATAACCAACTGTTCATTAGTCTTGTGTGGTCGCTCAGTTTGAACTTCCTACTACTTAACTTCAGACGCCGTTACGTCACCTTCCAAAGATATAGAAGAGTTATCCAAGCCATGAAGTGCGGAGATCTTCTCGGACTTCAACCCCTGCTGCGAGCCAGACATGGACATGGAGACCGGAGCAGGAACGGAAATGAGCATGGAAGTAGTGAAAATAGAAGTAGGTCCAGCGCCGAGGAAGCTGGCAGATCAACGGATAAGGTAGACGTATAAGATCAAAAATGAAAGCAATAAATTATTCCTTCTCTTACGGCGTAAGCAGAAAGCTCCCGAACTCGGGGGAAACAAGAGGATTACCTGCACCGAAAGAATGACTGAGAATATCAACTTCATATCTACCGCCTTCACCCTCCTTCGATGGCTCTATAATCCAAGGGGAAGCCTCAAGCCTAGAATCGATGGATCATGGGATCCCTCGATGGTTCGCCAATGCTAGAAATGAAAGCCTCTGTAAGCGCTTTGGCAGCTGTAGTCATGGTGGCATCGGCATCTTCTTTCTTCCTCTCAATTCGTAAAATCTCTTGGCCCTCTAGAAACGCCTTCTTTGATTCTTCATTGAGGTAGAAGTTTTCTAACTCTCGCTCGTATAATCATCATCGCTGTCATGAAAGGGGGTCAAGATTCAGTGAGAGTGCATGGAAATTTTGGGCCTAAGTTGCAGAGGCTTCCTTGATGCAGTAGAGAATTGACATAAAAATTCATGATGGTCTTGTCCATCTTTTCCATCTTCCTTTCAAAAGTGTTTTGGAGCTCCATATAATCCATCATAATGGCCGCCTTTTCAACTTTGATGCGAGTCTTATCAGAGCTAAGATGCGCAACTTGATCCTGTAGCCACGTGATTGTCTCAGCCTGGTCGGAGATGGTCTTATTATGCCCCTTAATGATAAGGTCGTGATCGGAGATATTTTTCTTCTGGACTTCAATTGTTGCACTACAAGTAGCTACCTCCTTTTTTAATTTGGCCTCTTCAGTATGAGCCTTCTTTATTTTGTCCCTATAGACAATCTCAGTTCTCTTATGGGCCTCTTTTACTTCCTTTAGCAAGTCGACGTTCCTTTTGCTTTCTCGAAGCGTCGCTTCTTTCTCCTCCTCCAACTGTTTGATCCTGGCATCATGCTCTGTCAATGCCCTTTCAAAATCATCCTTCTTTGAATCAAAAGAGAGGATTTCCTAATAAGTGTCGCAGTTCGTATATGCCAGTTGCTTGCATAATTTATCCCACCCTTCAGTTTGTTTTAAATCATTTTGAATAGCCTGAAGATGTGACATGTAAGAATCCCTACGTACCAAATAGATATCATGGTCAAACTCAACCCCGCTTTGAAACCACCCGGGAGCGCCGCCTCAAGCCTGGGAGGACCGGACGGAAGAATGTAGGCAGGTCTTCGGTGGGGATGGGAAGCCCTAGGGGTAAGAGCAACATAAGATGATAGAATGTAAGTTGAAGGTGGAACAGAGACCAAAGTAACAGGGATTTCCTGACCCACTGAAGAAAGCATCGAAATGAACACTTGCTATTCCGAAGAATGGGAACTGTAATCGAATTTTGGCCTCTTTGATGGCTCTACTCTCTCGTCGAAAGTCTTTGTCTTTTCATACCCACCTTTATATACTTGGCCCCACTCTTTATCGTCTCGGCGATGAGTTTCAGCCTGTAGATCTTTTCTTCTTCTTCTATACTCTTCCTCCATCTCTCGGGGCTGGTGACGGTAGGAAGAATGCATGGACCAACATTGGGAGTATATAAATTCCTCAAAATCAACATAAAGGCCACGTCCTCTCGTCATACCTGACACGAACAATAAATAAAAAAATTTAGAAATGGAAAATAAACATGAAAAGTATGTGTACATGTGAGTGTGACCGTACTAAAGTGTGTGATGTGTTTGGGAGGAGAGCCTAAAATTACGTCACAAATGGGATTGGACAAACGCCGCGGAAGGAATAGGATTAACTTCGGATGCGGTATGGCTCGAATGATGGGGAACCTCCTTAAATTTGAAATCTTCCCCCATGAGCGCGTCGAAATTGACGTAATGATAGCTCTAATCTCCAAACTCTGTGCTAGCATCTTTACTCGGAGAATCCTGACATCCTTCGATTTCTGGGGCATCGTCCTCATCACTCATGTCTAGAGGTGGTGAGCTCAGAATAACGGGGATCATCCTTGGAGTTTCATCGCACGATTTAGAATCTCCATCATCAGATTCTGTATAGAAATCATCACTAGAAGTGGACTCACTGCTACTACCCCCGATTTCTCCTCCTCCTCTTTTTCTAAGTCCTTCTCGACTTTGCCTTCCCTCTGTTTGAACTTCTCTTCTCCTTCTTTCTAAATTGAAGGCATTCTGGTCGGTGACTAACTTCAGTCGCAGCAACATCCCTTCCATCGCGAGCCTCTTCGGCTGATTCTCCGGACAAGCCCTCTCTCTCTTGAGAAGCGCCTTCTTCGAAACCGTGAGAAGAGGAAGTGGATCACATGCGAACCTTGGATCGAGAAGGAGAGGGGGCTTCGACTGGAATGGCAGATCTCCTTGGATGCATTAATCCATATCAAAGTAAATTTTTGTCTGTTAGCAGGACTTTAATGTATCTTTCCTCAACATTGATAGCCTTCAGGGTTCGAAAAACTACATCGAGAGACGAGTCATTATTCAGCCTCGGGATAACTATAAGAAATATTCAACCAGTTAGAAACTTCATTGTGACATGTCGGAATCCAGTAAGTAAGGAAAATAACCTACCCCCCGCCGTCCAATGACGGTTAAACCCCTCGGGGAATCTGATGAAGAAATACTAGGTCTTGAACTGGGATAGGTTGCTCTATAGTCGAAATATGATATTCCTTTGAGCTATTATGAACAAGGATGGACACTCATCTCTCCTCTTTAATGAAAGAAAGTATCGCAACTCGTAAAAGCTCGAGGCTTGATTGAATGTTCGCATGAAAAGGACGTGCATACAAGTTGGGATAAATTTGGAATGGAGCAATGCCTAAATCCAAGAGAGTCTCGTGCAAAAAGTCGTTAAAAAGGGGGTACAATTCCATTCAGACACATATACCGATGAAAAACTGTATACCCAAAGGAGGCATGTGAGCAAACTTGTTCTTCTTTGGAAGGCGAACGTCTTCCTCTGGTATGCCATGTTGCGTGCAGATGTTATGCAGGACCTTGGCGGAAATTACAGAAGACTCCCTCTTCGGCGGGTTGAGAAGAACCCTAAAAGTAGGGGGAGTTTGATGCTAAACCGGACCTACTAAGACCAACTGGCCATATTCAACTTGTGAGGTGGAAGGCAAAAGGGCGACGGATGATGAATCAGCTTTCGAAAGTGTCGGGCTTCTTCCACTTGACTTACAGCGTGAAGTTGGACACTTCATTCTAAATAACAGAACTCACATCTAAAACGGTCAGGTAATTCTATTCTAAACTAACAGTTCCCCCTACGACACTTGAATTCTGGAGAGACATTGATTTATGCGGACACAACGGATTCTAGTATGTACTGGGGCAAGTGCAGTGTGCTGTATATAGGGGGTGAGCTCTGTGTTCGAAACACTACAAACGCTCTATTCCGTGTAGATAGTTCGCTAGCAGCAGAAAAGGAAAAGGACTTCTCGTATCGTTTCCATTTGTTTTTACTTCCTCTACACTTACCCATTATCGATCAACGATCGATAGTGGATCCATTCTCCAAAGCGAGGTGGAAATTTTTTTATAGTACAAGAACATCAAGAGTGCGAAAAGAAAGTAAGATAAGTCCAAATTCTTTGGAGGAGCCAGGAACATTTCGCGATGTGTTGTGAAATATTAGCTATGGAACTTGACATAAGTCAATTCCGGCTCAATGGACGAAGGAAGCAAAACATGTCAAGCACCGAGGCAAGGCCTGAATGTCATTCCAAGAGGAACTCAAGACTTAATTTACTATCTTCCTCCATTAAGTCGCAATCAACTCAGACTCCTCACAACAAATATCATGAATGTAACCTCACCACCGAATCATTAAATGAACATTGTAATCATCGAACCCACCTTGGATTAACAACCCAAAATGCAAAGTCGATCGAAACTTTAGGATTAGCAAACTACAATTGGGTCAGTGGTGATCTAGGAATGAATAGGTGGCGACCTAAGGCAATGGCGAACTAGGGTTATAGTTTTTGTAGTTGGCAATCTAAGGCGATGTCGAACTAAGGCGATGGCGAGCTAGGCGATGGCGAACTAGGGTTGTGGCATTGCAGAAGGAATCACCGTGGAGGATAAGGACGAATCTCAGAGAGGTGACGGGTCAGATCGCACGTGAAGACTATAATCAAATCGCTGCAAAGTATGGATTGTTAGAAGAAAGAATGGCTCGGTTCGAATGAACAAATTGAATTGGCTCGGCTTGAATGAATGGATTGAATCGGCTCGACTACTTAAGTAGGAAGCAAAAACACGAAAAATGCTAAGTGATGCGATCCACCAGCTATGGATCACCAGCGATCCATCAGCTATGGATTGCTAGCGATCTAGAAGTTGCATGGAATTTATCTCCGGTTTGCTTGGCGACATTTACATAACATTTTCGGGCATATCGAGAAGCTATGGAGAAAATTTTGATTCGTTGTGACAAGCAGCAACGGTCGAGACCAGAACTAAGTAAGCAACAACGTAATCAGCTTCATACTCGCAAAATTCTAACACGATTACTTGGAATTCAACAAGTAGAGACTAAAAGCGATAACTTCTAGAACACACCTTGTTTCCAACAAAGACGTACTCTGAGGGGCAAATGTCCGGGTTTTTAACCCAGTAGGATCCAAGAGAAGACAGAATAGCTCGATGGAGTCCGAATGGCTCGGTACTCAACCTGAAGGACGAAAGCAACAAGCCAAAGAGAGCCAAGAGAAGAGAACAAGAAAGCCCACTAAGGACATAGATCGCTATCGACCTATGGGGATAGCCCAATGGTCAACCGGTTCTCTTGCATCATGATCTAATCCATATTACTAAAGTGGTGGCTAGGTTTGACGAGACTCCGAGTTAGCTAGACCAAGAGAAAAGAATCCGTCCAGTCCGATCAGTAGCCAAGTACAATTAGCAAGTAAGTCTTCATCAAAATAAGGCAATATGCAGCGAAACTACATGAACAATGTCAACACAAGACAACAGAGAAGGCTTAGAAGCCAAAGTGCAAAAATATGCTAAGTGTATGGATCGCCAGCGATCCATACACCATGGATCGCCAGCGATCCATATTTGATCATGGAATCATTGTGATCTAAACTAAGCGAAGAAGAAAATGGTGTTAAGTGATTAGCTCGCACTCAAGCTACTGTTTTGGATCACTAGTGATCCATGTTTTTGGCTCGCGTCGTGAGCTAAGCTCTAGTGGACCCTCATGTGTCCATTTGCATGCAATTGGCGAACAGACTTGACCCAAAAGCTCTCTGATCTCTATAAATACCATCATACCTGCAACATAAATGGGATCTTCTCCGATCTAGTTGCTGAAGCTCTGCTGAAAACTTTCTTCACTCTTCACCGCCCTCACAACAATTTCTAAAGTGGTTCACTGTGATTCTCCAGTGGATTCCAACCTTGAAAATTCAATCTAGCCAAGGACGATCAAGAGCCTTGTAATAAAACACTTCTTGTAACAACAATCAGTCTATAATAGAAATTATAAAGTGAACGTAGGCTTTGTTAATAGCCAAACCATTATAAATTTTCTTGTCTTCTTTCTCTTACTTTTTTTTTCTATATCTATTATTTATATTATTGCTCCCTGAGAATAGGGCTAGTATTTTCACACTCAAACAAGGGTGTTGATCAAGTTTTTAGGTTAACAGTTGAAAATTAATTATTAAAGTTTTATTAATAATGTCTTTGAAATAATTAATAATTATTTTAAGATGATTTAAGGATAGAAAATATTTAATTTTTTATTTGTTTATAAGATATATTATTCATAACTATTATTATATAATATTTTTTGAACAAATGATTATTATATTTGTAAATGTTTGAGATTTATAAATAGAGTTTTACACACAAGATTTTTGTTTTATAAGGAAGTTTCTTAGAATGATTTGGAGACTTAAAGAATATTATTTAAAAGATGAAAATAGTTTATAGATGATTTTAGATATTTATAAATGAATTTTAGTAATGAATTTATCAACTTAAAAGAAGAGTTTTATATGTAGTTTTATGGAAAAATAACGAGTTTATAAATGTTTTGATTTATAAAAGAGTTTGTAATTGGAAACGAAGGTTGGGTTTTTATAAGTGGTTCTATATAGAGTTTATAAATGATATCGCAGATTTATTCATGGGGTTATAAACATGTTTTAGAGATTTATAGAGGAATTTATAAATTTGTCCTAGAGGTGTGTAAAAAGGAAATCTTTCTATATTTTGTGAATATATTTATACCGTTGAGATAAATATATGTTTATTTTCCAAGAATTGAAAATATAAGGGTTGTGCATTATTCTTTGTAAAAGCATTTTGATAAAATTATTTACAAAGTGATTTTAATTAATGAGAAGATTAATTAATGAGAAGATTAATAAAAGAAGGCTAGCGGTTACTTATGTGCTTAACCAATGTTGATTTCCCTTTCGAAATATATCCCTGATTTGGAGATATGTTTTTTGATAGTTAAATAACTGTAACACTCCATATTTTTAACAACATTAACAGAAACATTTAATTAGATAAATAAAATGAAATAATGTAAAATGGTTATTGAGTTGAGATTTGTGATTTGTAAGGGTAGCCATGCCATAGACAAAAGAAACCAAAGAATTAAAATGTTAAGGCAAATAGGTAAAAGGCAAAGTTGGAATAAGACTATTCTAATACCCTAAACCCTTAACTCCATCATTCTCACGTTCATTCTAAATTCACAAAACAAAAATACACTAGAGGCCAGCTACCATTGGGAAAAGCAAAGAGAAGATCTTAAGAGGAAAAGCTTAAGCAATTTAATCAAGGTCAAATCTCAAATCCTTAATCTCAAAGCTAAGGTGAATAATGACTACGTCTCATTTTTCTAATTGATTTCGGTTTATGATGAATCCAAAGTATTTTGCAAGATTATGCCATGTTTTTGAATGATTAAATGATTGTATATGCTTGTTGATGATTTGTGCTTATTTATATAGGATTCATGATATGTTTTATTGTAAAAACCTTATTTAATGACATCCAAATGAATTGCATTTATAGATTTGGATCAGAAATTATATTATAGAGATGGATTAGATTTTCTAAATAAATGTGGATTTTATATTAATTTTCTAGTAAGGAAGATAATTAATAAGGTTTAAAATTATTCACGGTTAAATAATATATGTTGGAAAACATATTAAAAATATTGTTTTGGAATTTTTGTAGAATTTTCCTAAGTGGTTTGATAGATATATAAAATTATTTAAGGTATGAGACTTATATGTTTTATATATTTAAAAAGGAGAAGAAGTATTTTATAAATAAATTAAATCGTTTATTTCTGAAATATTGGCAGCACTTTAAGAAAGAAAATTGGAAACCAATAATATTTTGACGAACAAGATAGGTTAGTTGGAAAAAATAATCTTTTTAAAGTAAAAATTAGTTTTTATATGCTTTTGGCATATCTTGCCTCTTTTGGCATAAGGGTTCCGACCAAGTACTGCCACCTCCAGTTCCATCAAAACAATGCACATAGTATTAATAATTTGATACAAAGTGAATCGGACTAGGGCAAAAGGTACTGGGTCGAGACCATAGGTTCCGATAGGGCCGAAGCATGACTTTATTTTAAATTAAAAAATGCGCCTTCTTTGGTATCGAAGGAAGTGCTTTTGACTTGGTTGGCTATTGGCCATGTCAAATGTTTTAAAGGAATGGTTTCAAACGGGGTTGCGCCTTTGTTTTAAGTAAATGCTTTCAAATGGTGTCGAAACCCCTAACTGTCGCTTTTCTACCTTTCGAAGTCGTTGGTTTCGAAAAGTATACCTTTGTTTGAAAATTAGCCGCTTCTCCAATGCTTTCGGAAGGATTGGTTTTGACACCACCACTTCCTTAGGAATTTCTTTTCAAAGAATGCTTTCGACGTAAATGGTTTTGGTGACCCTTTTGCTATGTTGAAGGTAGAATCCAAATGGTTTCAAAATAGATGATTTTAATGGTTTCGAAAAGTGTTTCCACATGTTTTAAAATGAATCCAAATGCTCTTGAATGGTTTGAAGTTTATAAAGGTGTTTATGCTTTCGAAAGGTTCAAATGAAGGTTTCGAAGGGGTGGCTACCCTATGGTTTCGAAGGTTTAAATGGAAAGGTTTTTCTAATGTTTTCGAAAGACAGAGTTTAAATGTTTAAAGATAGGATGTCCAAGGATTTATAGCTTTTGAAGAAATGGGTTTTCAAGTGTTTTCAATGACTCAGACATTAGAATACCAGAAGGGACTGGTATAGGGTCGCGCCCTATACATTACCTATTATCCCCAATTAATTTAGTCAAAAATTCCCATGTTTAGGGCTCTGTCACAGGTAAGACTAAAATTATGTTTACACATAGAACGTAATATATATTTGTACAGAGTTAGGTTATTGTTGAGCCCGCAAAACCATTAGGATTAGGTGACCCTAGGAGAAGATAAGTTAGGGACAGATCATCCAGAAGAGGAGTATCTAAAAGATAAGTTAGGGATAGACCGTCCATAAAAGGAGTATCTAACAGGTGTTAGATTATTTTATTATATTGTTTAGTAGACCCAAGTCAGCCAAACGTTAGTAGTTAGCCAAACAAACTATAGTGTTTGGACACTTAGTTCATTTGTTACCTAATATGTATGTGTACATGATAATGCTTTACAGTTTTAACTAGTTTTGGTTGTAGGAAATGGTTTACAAAAGATATGTTTTAAAAGGATATTGGTGAGGGGAACCCGTTCCACTAAGCGACATGGTATCACTTAATATCAAATAACCGAGATATATAGTATTATTCACACTAGGCTTTATGTCCGACTTGAATTTTATGTTTTACCCTTAAACTCTCGGGTGCTCAAAAATTGATTTGAGTAGACTGGAGGTTATGAATTTTTAGGTTTTAGTAGGTTGGCAAATAAATCTTCCGGAGACGAGCAGGTGACTAATGGATAGCTATTTAGGAGTTGATGTTTTATTTTGTTTGATTCTACTGTGTTGTATTATGTCCGTTATGACTATATAGTACTCTGGTCAACTAAGGAGGCATCTTCATATGTTGCTCTTGGCGTATTTATATAATAATTATACTTTATATGAACCTGGGAAATGAATAGGATTATGTTACTTGGATACGAAAATTTGTTTTGAAATGTAATGAAAAATGTTGTTTTTGAAATCTGTGATTTTGTTTCATATTCAAGTGCTTCTGATATTATAGATACCATTAACATTATCGTATTTGGTCATCGGAAGTTAATACTATGAATGACTGCAGCAGCTATAACACTTAGCTTCGGGCCTCCAGATAAGGGATGTTACAACTTAGTATCAGAGCATAGGTTTATGAAAAACTTTAAATTAAAATGATTTTGAAAACATAATCCTAAGGAATTAGAGATAAGATCGGGGTATGGGATAATGCTATAGTAACATAATTGTATTTGCTATATATAAGCATATGCTATATCTCCATTCTTCTATCTCTCTTAGGCTATTCTTCTGTATCTCACGATGCTTGAATACAGATATGGATGCTAGATGTGGAAGAGTGAACCTCGATGGAAGCACCACCATAAATGGTAATGCTAGACCGTATACTAGAAGGAACCAAGGTCAGGCACAAGCTGGGAATGTTGGTGTTGGAGTCTACTAGTGGATATAGGAGCTATGTATCAGTTTTTTGTTAATATGTTGCAAGCGGGTATTGCTGCTAGAATGGTTGAAAGAAATGCTGGAGTAGGAGTTCAGGAAGCTCCGGTGGTCAATAATTAAGCTAATTTGAGTATAGATTATGCTAAGCTTGGAGGGAAGCTATTTATCGGAACTAAAGATGCTATTGAGGTGGAGAACTGGTTGCGCTGCATTATGATAGGATCTTTGTAGACTTGGGGCTAAATTATGAGCAGAAGAGAACGCTTGCTTGGAGATAGCTTCAAGGAGCAACTTTATTTTGGTGGAATAGTGTAACAGCTGGACTGGATGAGGAAACGTTGACATGGGCTGAGTCTAGGAGGAGGTTTTAGGAGAGGTTCATGTTTGAGATAGTGCAATCTACTTTGCTTAGAAAGTTTGCTGAGTTGGAGCAGGGGGACATGTCTGTTCTGGAGTATTCTAGAAGGTTTGAGGAGTTGGCTAGGTAAGGGTATGCTACTATTGATACTATGGTGAAGATAAATGAGAAGTTCATAACGGGGTTGAAGCCAGAATTGGCAAGGGCAACATCACCCCATATTAGGGATCCTTGTGATGCAGTAGAGATGGCTTTAAGACATGAGGAAATGCTTGATTCTATGGAGAAGAATAAGGCAAAGGAATTCTAGGTTAGGCAGAGTCAAAAGAGGAAGTTCTTTCATAAGAAAGGAGCTCAGAAAAGTAGAGCCATGAAGAAGGGAAAGTCTGAGGTTGTTTGCTTCAAGTGCGACAAGAAAGGAAATTTCACTAATGAGTGTCGTACTGGAAAAGCAAAGGAAGTGGTCGAGAAGAAGAACATCAAGTGCTTCAACTACGATCAGATTGGCCATTATAAGAACTAGTGCAAAGAGCCTGCTAAGGTTGGAATGGGCAAAGTATCAGCATTGGAACCTGCTACATCAGGACCAACAACGCATGAGAGAGGAAAAGCAGTATTGTGTTGTACGCTTCAGATCCATGGTATGTCTATTAGCATTCTGTGTGATACTTGTGCATTACATTTTTTAAACCTCGTTGTTTGGTAGATAAGCTTAACCTAGAACCCCTATATTTAGTTACTTTCTTAAGGTTTGCAAATCCGATATAAGGGTATGCAACACTGAGGATGAAGTGTGACCATTTAGAGTTTGATTTGTTAGGTCATACCTTTGTTTGCAGTTTGCATGTATTTGAATTTGTAGGGTTTGGAATTATTTTGGGTATGGACTGGTTAAGTAAGTATGATGCTAGAATATTTATCCATGATAGGAAAATATCACTTAGTCACCCTGACCGTAGTGATCAGATTGTATATACTATAGAGATCCCTAGTTGTGAGGTGAATGCTTTGTTGGGTGTAGTGGAGTTGGAAGATGATTTGAATCATGTTTTCATGGTTAGAAATTTGCGAATGTTTTTGAGCTTGTAGTAGGATTGGCACCGAAATGAGCCATTGAATTTCAGATAGATTTGGTGCCTGGAGCAGAACCCATGAGTAAGCCGGCAAGCAAGATGACACCTACATAGATGAGAGAGTTGAAGGTGCAGTTGGTGGACTTGGAAGGCAAGAATTTTATTAGACCTAGTAGTTCACCCAGGGGAGCAGCTGCAGTGTTAGCTAAGAAGCCAGATAAATCATTAAGGTTATGTATCGAATATCATAAGTTGAATGAGAAGACGATAAAGAATCGATATCCGTTGCCTAGAATTGATGATTTGTTCGATCAGTTGAGTGGAGCCAAGGTATTTTCTTAGTTGGATTTAGCAACAGATTTCCATCAGCTTAGAGTAGCGAAGGATAATATTCTTTTGACGATGTTTAGAACTAGATATGGATTGTACAAATGGTTAATTATGCCGTTCGAACTTACTAACGCTTTGGCATTCATTATGGATTTGATAAACCAAGTTTTTCGAGAGCACAAAGATAGGCTCGTGTTGGTTTTCATAGATTATATTTTGATATACTCTAGGGATGAGAAGAAGCATGAAGTTCATCTTAGAATTGTGCTTGAGGCGCTAAGACAGAATCAGCTAAAGGCGAAGTTTTCGAAGTGTCATTTCTGGAAGAAGAAAGTGAAGTTTCTCAATCATGTAGTCTCAAAGAAAGGGTTTTCTGTAGATCCAGCTAAAATTAAAGTGGTTGGCAACTAAAATATTATTTTATACATAAAAATATACAATAGGCAAAATTATTTCATTTACCTATATTTCAAATCAAATATTGTGTCGGTTTGTCCTATTAAGTGTTTAGAAATCCCTGTTGGATTCATAACGTCCTATGCGCCAATCAGAATTTATAAATACAAAATGGAACAAATTAGCACAAATTGCCTTGCCAAAAAAAAACAAATTAGCACAACATAAAGGCTTTTTATAATGCTAACAAATACGCTTTCTCATGTATATATATTCAACGACTCACCATAGGGTATTACTACCCTATTATTAATGAGTCAGACCCCACAAAGCTAAGGTTTATCGCTAAACCAAAGCTCTGATACCACGTGTAACATCCCGCCTTTTTGTACGCTTTAAATCGACGATAAACCACACATGTCAGACTCAAACCATACAAAATGACGAATTGTTATTGGGGTGAATAAGAAAAAGGTAGAAAGAAATAAAAAAAACAGAATCTCGCAGTGGAATGACAAAATACAATAATCAAATAACAGTTCATGAAGCTATTTTACAAAACATTTGATTATACTTATACAACACAGAATTAGAGTTACACATACCAAAGAATAATAAATAACTATACAACGGAACAGTGTGAATGTAGTGAATAATATAGTAAATAATAGTAATAATACAATCTTCATCTTCGTCCTCCAGAAATAAGGTCTTCAAACCCTGAAATGCTCAGACTGACCCGAGCAAAATGAAAAGACAAAACACTCGAGTCAGAACTAAAAGATCTTATGTGAGTTAAATCAACAGTAAATAAATATGAGTGGAATTGCGTCAGAGATGTTTACGGGATTTGACATCTCCTATCCAGTGTCAAACATAAGTGTAGTAACTTAAGAGATGTTCGGGATTCACATCTCCTAAGGATCCGTTAAACTATTTACTGTGTAGTAATATTTCGCTATTATAATAATGTCTATTAGTAAAATAAACTTACTTTCTAATAGCGTTAAGGGGTTATCCATATAGCCCTTAACACGTAATAGTGCCAATACTCTATACAGTACCATAATACCTCCTGATCGGGAGGCTTCCAGAGGATACTCCATAGGTATGACACAAAACAAACTCGTATAAGGCGCGCTAGGGTAGGTGACATGGCACTACTAGGCAATGCCAGGGTAGATATACCAATTACGCTTTCGGACTGGTGGTAACACGTAGCAGCTACTACCACCCACCTCGAGCCACACCCCCAAAATCAAAAAGGCCCAAATCAATCACAAAGTAATAGAATGGTATCGAAGGAGTGTGTCCGATAAGAGATGCTACCTTCATAGCCCGTCAATCGCTCCTGTTTTAGCCACCTTATGCCAACTCATGGGAGTTGGGTCCACGTATATACCTCAAAGGAACGCCGCCGCCATCCTACATCATTCTGGAATCTTCACTACGTACACGGTTGTTAAAGTGGTTTTCGGAGTTGGCAGAGAGTATGACAACTTCTGATCCCAGTCTCTTTAACAACCAAACGTTATTATAACACCGCGGTCATTTCGAAATAATTTATACTTCAAAACTAGAATATAATATCCATTTCCAAACCGTATAAATACGAAATCATTTCCATTTCAAAACCCACATCAATATGGTATCATTTTTATTTCAAACAAATCCTTTTCTAAAATCATAACATTTTCAAAGTTATAACACTTCAAAATCAAAACCTTTGAAATGTAACACTTCAACTCATAATACCTTGAAGCTCATAACTTTGAAACATAACTTCCACCACATAAGTGGTTTAAACATTTAAATCCTTTATATAATAAAATTGCTTCTTCAATTTTCTAAATCAATTCCAAAACAGCTCGAATTTCTACATTTTATATTTAACCAAATCCCAAATCGTAAATTTCAATACAATTCAGCTTTCAAATAAACCATTCCAAATTTTATTGATATCAAAACAGATTTGATCCCCAAAAATAAACCATTGCAAATTCAATATATTTCAAACTTTAAGTATTCAACAGTTTCAAAACTAAGTTTGATAAATTCATATATATATATATATATATATATATATCATATTCAATTTTCTATTATTTAGTTTTGAAATATTTACTTAATAAATACCCTACCATTTAAATAAAACCCAAATTACAAATAACTAAATGTTTCCTTCAATTTATTTATACTTGAAATATTTATTAATTCAAAACAAGATCAAGTTATAAATCATATCCTTTACAAATCTCAAATTCCATAAGTTCCAAATCGGTTTCATTTAATAAATTTCTACATTAATTACAATTTAAAATCTATCTTCTCGGCCTTAATTTTATTAAAATCATTATAAGCTCTATATAAATATATACTTTATATACATATTTAACCATATTATATTTTAATAAAATCAATCTTTATTTTAAACTTATTTTATGCCAAACAAATTTATACATAGCTAAAAATGAAGAATTTAACTGTATATCTAAAGTAACATTTACATAATATCTGAAATCCATATTTCTATAGAACCATATATTCCTTTGCAAAACCATAAAAATCATTTCAAAATATTTTCATATATAGACCACAGTGTCTGTATATAATTTTCTACCTTATAGTCAAGTGATACGGATATTTATCATTTCAATCTGTAATTTAAAATAAATGCGGTTATATATCATTTCAAACTGCAATCTCGAATGAAATAAAAATCATAACAACTTGTAGTTTATAACAATATGAAATACAACATCCATTCATCCAATATCAATCATCAAACATTTATCACAACCATCATCCAATTCAATCAATAACATCAATATAGAATAAACAATAAATAACAGGTATTTACTGGCAGTTTATATTCAATAATAAATTAAATAACTATTTTATCCAAATAAATTCAAATAAACTAAGATGATGATTCAAAATATGACAAACAGTCATAAATAAATTTCTAATCACATCATAAATCAATTTAACAACATAAGAAATTTTAGAAGTTGTGAGTTGCTCGATGAACGACCAAGGATAGTTCATCAATTTTTGGGCAGATATAGTTCAATTTGAAAAACGAATTACAGATCTGAGATGCGCTCGTTGAGAGCTTCAAATCGATATATAATTCGATATAGTTTGTGTAGTTTAAATTTTAAAGTTGAAATTTGGATTGGAATTGAACTGAGGAGTTTTAGGGTTTTCAGCCATTGGAGAGAGGAGGAACAGAAATTTCTGTACATATAGAAATGAAAAATAGAAAGGCTGTTCGGGTTTATAACATGACATATATAGGTAGAGCTGAGAATTAGAGGAATGGATATGATTGGTTTGGACCGTTGAACGATAAATGGCCCGAAAAACCCGTTCTGACTCCGGAACGAACTTCGGTCAACCTATATGTCAAAATAGACATTTTAAAATATTTTAAATCAATGGAATAGGTTTCAAGTCCAAATTCCATCGTATGAAAAATTTATGCTAAAATCAAGTTATTTCAAATTGTTTCAATTGATTTCAAGGCGTTTCGAGTCCGTTTGATTAAACGACAAGCCCGATCGTTATGAAAATTGAAATCCTATAATAATTCACCATTATGGATCTGATGAAATTGGTTTCGATGAAATCCGATTCAGTGGCCAAAATGGCTATTTTTAAATTAATAAAAAAAATTAATATTAAATTAATTAGCCACTTCTTCAATTTAAATTCTATAGTCAACAAATCTTATCATTTTTGATTTCTTAAACAATCACAATAATTTTAAACAAATTTAGATGTCAAATTAAAGTTTATTAATCCATCAATTTCAGTGTTTAATTTCAGTATCATTAAATTCAGAAATTATAACTTAAAATTCCCAAAATCCATTTATTAAATTTCTATACGTTGTTATTCACATCTTTTATCACAGTAAGGATGCAGCTAACATTAGTTCATGATTTATTACAGTAAAATCTTCAAATTTCATCTTAATTTCCCATTAACGTAATATCTAAATATTTAATTCCATTTATTTGCAATAAACCCAATTGCTATAATTTAAATTCAAATAAATCAATAAATCTTGATTTCCATTCTTTACATCAACCAATTGTCATATTATAAATGGAAATGACATTATTTTCAAATATTATCTTAATTTACATTAACATAATATTAATTACACTTATTGAAATTTATTTCTTAATTTACTAAATACAATCAATTATGACCTTACAATTGTTTCATTTAATTGGGATTGCACTAAATTAGTTATTTATCAACTTGCATTAACATTATTATCTTACAACTTTTTATTTCTTCCAATATTAAATGACAAGATTCATTAAATTAAAAAATTTAATTATCAAAATTTTACAGGTTGTTACAGTAGAGAAGATTGAGTTGATTCGAGCTAAAATGAAGGAAGCTCAGTCTCGACGGAAGAGTTATGCGGATAGAAGATGGAAAGACTTAGGACTCTCTATCAGAGATCATGTTTCTATTAAGGTATCACTGATGAAAGGTTTAATTAGATTCGGGAAATCAGGAAAGTTGGTATCGAGGTTTGCAGGACCATTTCCTATTGTAGCGAGGAAGGGGATACTAGCATGTAGAGTCGAGTCATCGAATAGTTTAGCTGGCGTCCATGATGTTTTTCATATTTATTAGCTAAGGAGGTGTGTTAGAGACCAGGAGTCTACTATTGCAACAACTATGTTAGATGATTTATTATAGAGCCGAACTTAACTATAGTTAGAAAGCCAGTTCAGATAGTTGCAAGAGACGAGAAAAGGCTTAGAAACAAGGCAGTCAGATTAGTTAAAAGTCTAGTGGAGTGATGATGATAGAGACTATACCTGGGATACTGAGAGCAGGATTAGTGACGCTTATCCTAATTTGTTTGATGGTATGTTTAACCTATTTGATTGTTTAGTTGTGTACCTTATCCTAATTTCAAGGACAAAATTCTTTAAGGAGGGGAGATTGTAACCCACAATATTTTTAGTAACATTATCAAGAACATTTAATTATGTAAATAAATTGAAATAATGTCAAATGGTTAATGGATTGAGATTTGTGATTAGCAAGGGTAGCCGTACCATATATAAAGGAACTAAAGAATTAAAATGTTAAGGCAAATAGGTAAGGGGCAAAGTTGGAATAAGAGTATTCTAATACACTAAACTCCATCATTCTCACGTTCATTCTAAATTCGAAAAACAAAAATACAAACTACAGGCAGGCCACCATTAGAAAAAGCAAAGAGAAGATTTCAAGAGGAAAAGCTTAAGCAACTTAATCAAGATCAAATCTCAAATCCTTAATCTTAAAGCTAAGGTGAATAATGAATACATCTCATTTTTCTAATTAGTTTCTGTTTTATGACGAATCTGAAGTATTTTGCATGATTATACCATGTTTTTGAATGATTAAATGATTATATGTGCTTGTTTATGATTTATGCTTATTCATATAAGATTCATGAAATGTTTTAATGTGAAAACCCTATTTAATGGCATCTAAATGCCTTGCGATTTTAGATTTGGACCAGAAGTAATATTTCAAAGATGAGTTTCAACTTTCATAATTTTCTAAATTAATATGGATTTTATATCAATTTTATAGTAAGGAAAATGATTAATTGGGTTTAAATTATTTACGGTTAGATAATATATGTTTTGGGTTTGAAATTAATATATGTTGAAAAACATATTAAAAATGATTTTTTGGAATTTTTACAGAATTTTTCTAAATGTTTCGATAGATATAAAAAATATTTAAAGTACGTGACTTAAATGTTTTATATATTTCTAAAAGGAGAAGGGGTATTTTATAAATAAATTAAATTGTTTAACTTCTAAAATATTGGCAACACTTTTAGAAAAGAAAGTCAGCAACCAATAATATTTTGGAAAACAAGGCAGGGTAGATGAGAAGAAATTCTTTTTAAAGTAAAAATCAATTTTTACATACTTTTGGCATGTATCGCCTCTTTCAGCACAGAGGTTCCGACCAAGTAGTGCTGCCTCCATTGCCATCGAAACCAATGCACATAGTATCAATAACTTGGTACAGAGTGAATTAGACAATGGCGAAAGCTACTGAGTCGAGACTATATGTTCCGATGAGATCTAAGGATGAATTTGTTTTAAATTAAAAAATGCGCCTGCTTTACTTTCGAAGGAAGTGCTTTCGACTTGGTTGGCTTTTAACCGAGTCAAATGTTTTAAAAGAATAGTTTCGAATAGGTTGCTTCTTTCTTTCAAGTAAATTATTTCGAATGGGGTCGAAACCCCCGGTTGCCACTTTTCTACCTTTCGAAGTCAATGGTTTCAGAAGGTATACTTTGTATTGAAACTTAGCCGTTTCTCCAATGCTTTCGAAAGGGTTGGTTTCGACGCCTCCACTTCTTTACTTAGGAATTTATTTTTAAAGAGTGCTTTCGACTTAAATGGTTTCAGTGACCCTTTTTCTCTGTTGAAGGTAGAAACCAAATCTTTTGAAAGAGATGATTTTAATGGTTTCGAAAGGTGTTTCCACATGTTTTAAATTGAATCCAAATGCTCTTAAAAGTTTTGAAGTTTATAAAGATGTTTACGCTTTCGAAAGGTTTTAAATAAAGGTTTCAAAGGGTTGGTTCCCCAATGGTTTTGAAAGGTTCGAAAAGAAAGGTTTCCAATGTTTTCGAAAGGAAAAATTAAAATGTTTGAAGATAGGATGTCCAAGATTTTATAGCTTTCGAAGGAAAGGTTTTTCAAGCGTTTCCAAAAGGAAGGTTGAAAGGTTTCGTAATGAATGTTTTGGCCTTTCGACCTAGGTTATAAAGAAGGGTTTTACTTGGTTTCGAAAGGGGTACTTTCAATGTATTCAAAAGGGGTACTTTTAAAGCTTTAAATGTTTTCATCAACAAATATTTGAGTGAAGTATATATACATGGAAAGGTGATTTTTAGTAAAGCATGGAGTATGTGTATTTTCCTTGTTTAAGTTGGTTTAAAGGTTTTAAATCAATTTGAGACGAAAAGATTTTCAAAGAAAATTTTAGGAAGATTACCCTAAGTAAAATGACTCGGATATTAGAATACCAGATGAGACTGGTATATGATCACGCCCTATACATTAGCTATTAGCCCCAACTAATTTAGTCCAAAATTCTAGTGTGCAGGGCTTTGTCATAGGTAAGACTAAAATTATGGTTGCAGGAAAAATGAAATATATATATATATATATATATATATTTGTACAGATTTAGGTTATTGATGAGCCCACAAAGCCATTAAGATCATGTGACCCTGGGAGAAGATAAATTAGCAATAGATCGTCCAGAAGAGGAGTATCTAACAGATAAGTTAGGGATAGACCGTCCAGAAGAAGATTATCTTACATGTGTTAGATTATTTTATTAATATTGTCTAGTAGGCCCGAGTCAGCCAAAGATTAGTAGTTAGCCAAGTAAAACTATATTGTTCAGACAATTAGTTCATTTGTTACCTAATATGTATGTTTACATGATAATGCTTCACAGTTTTAACCAGTTTTGGTTGAAGGAAATGATTTGTAAAAGATATATTTTAAAAGGATACTAGTGAGAGGAAACCTGTTCCGCTAAGCGGCGTGGTCTCATTTAGTATTAATTAACCAAGATGATAGTATTATTCACACCTGACTTTATGTTTGACTCGAAGTTTATATTTTTCCCCTTAAACTTTTGGGTGTTCAAAAATTGATTTGAGTAGACCAAATGTTGAAGATTTTTAGATTTTATTAGGTTGGCGAATAAAGCTTCAGAGACGATCAGGTGGCTGATAGCTATTTAGGAGTTGTTGTTTTATTTTATTTAACTCTGCTGTGTTGTATTATGTCAATTATGACTATATAGTACTCTGGTCAACCACATCTTCATATATCATTCTTGGCGCATTTATATAATAATTATATTTTATCTGAACTTGGTAAACGAATGAGATTATGTAACATGGATATGAAAATTTGTTTTGAAATGTAATGAAAAATGTTGTTTATGAAATCTGTGATTTTATTTTATATTCAATTGCTTCTGATATTATGGATGCCATTAACATTACTGTATTTGGTCAATGGAAGTTAGTACTATGGATAACTGTAGCATCTATAGCGCTTATCTTCGGACCTCTAGATAGTGGACGTTACAATAAATGACTATACAATTTAGACCCAAAATGTAACTTTTGAAATATCTAGGAGAAACACGTGATTTATGTGGCATATTCCTCTCTGATAGTTTGTACTGCACATATAAATCCCGTTTCGTTCTTCTAGGACAATGATATGGAAATCCGTCCGCTAACGGTTAGGAGGTGATCTCCGCTCTTATCTTTGACTACCTATTTTCTAAAGAAATGGGGTTGAGTTTACCGGAAATTATCGAATGTTGTTTCGAAGGGACCAGGATCAGGTATGTTATTCGAAAACCACTTCGATTCAACTCAATATTTCAAAGTGAAGACATCTTGAAGATGGAGCTCTCAAGTGTTTTTTCAGTCCTAAAATGAACTTGTATGGATGAATGCTGACATTGCATTGTTGCTAGGAGGCAGTGTTAGTATTCCAAGTGGGAAGTGCTATATAAAAGGTAAAATGTAGCCTCAAGCCTCATCAATCAGGAATGACTAAAATAGGAGAGATGCACCAGGGCTAATTGGATTGCTCCCAAGTAGGGTATGATCATCCCTATCTGGAGTTGATATTATCTCTCATTTGTATGCTTCGAAACCAATTAAGGGAGGGGTGATCATATTCACTACTACTAGTCAAGTGGTTGACCGGTTCTGTGTTGGCAGGGGACCCTAGCGAGGTCCTCAATGTTATTTTATCTAGAGATGCACCGTGACAGGTGGCATCCTAATAGCCAAGTCATTGTATGGAATTCACTTTTCAGTACGTGCTTTTACGGTTTTAGTTGTATACCTATTATGCTGGAATTTAATTGTTGTAAGAATTTTGGCTATGATTAACAAGTATTTGTATCTTAGACACTATTTTAATATCAGATAATTTCATATGAAATGGTTTAGTTACCGTAAGGTAAAAACCCGTCCGTGTTCATATGCAGCGTGGTTTTACGAGATACTTTTGATTTCAAAGGCTTTTATAATTTAAAGTTCAGTTGAGTAGGTTTTTTCAAGCTGGTTTTCCAGACTGACTCGTGTGTTATTTTACTATAATGCTTGGGTTAGACGAGCATATTACAGATTTAGTTTGGATGTTTTGGAGCTTCAAGAAGTGTGCTGGAGGTCCAGAGATGTATTCACGTAGATGATTATTTTCCGCTTCTTTCTTTATTGTATTTATCAGCAATTGTGAGCATGGGATGTTATAACTGTCTGGGATGAAATATGTTAGTGTACTCTAGTTGATTTATGTATATATATTATAGTTTGCTTTTGTTTAAAGATTTGCTGTATATTATAGGTTATTCATTGCGCCATGAGATTATGTGTTGTTTAGTTTTCTTCTCTCCTTCCTTCCTTCTTCTTTTCCCTTAAAAATTTGGTTTTCTGATGTTTGATTGCTCGACATGCAATACAGTGGACATATTAATGTCTATTTTGGTGGGTCGAAAATCCCGAGTTGTTACAAAAAGGATGAATAAAGGAAAGAAAAGAGCTGCCACTTTTTCCTCTTCTTAAATGCCTACTTAAACTCATCAATTATCATATTATAAATCTATATGAACTAGTGTTAAATAGAATACCTTTTCCTCCTCGTAAATACCTACGTAAAATCATTAATTATCATTTTATAAATATAAGTAAACTATTGTCAATTGGTTATAATAATTTCATAACATATTATATATAAGTAAATTATATACATATACATATATATATATATATATATATATATATATATATATATATATTATTTTATATGATTTCAAAATAAAACTATTGGCAACAAAGGCAATAGTCGCAATTTTAACCAAATTTTTTCAAAAGGAATAACATTTTTCAAAGGGCCAACATAGCAATAGTCGCAATGCAGACACTTTCATAAACGCTTTCCATATGTCACTTATTCGACCAAACATCACATAACATAAGGATGAGCACAAATACAAAGGTATGTAACAACTATACATCATGTAGAAAGCATCCTAATATAACTTTCTCAATAAATTCCAATTTACTTTACAAATACCAACATGTTAACTTTCCAAATGGTTATCAAACTAACAAATCCAATATTTTTAACACATAACAACACAAGAAAATAACATATATTCACATCACAATAATAAGGTTGAAACTTTAATTATAAAGGTGATATCTTGCTCTCCAAAATGCAACCAAACTAAGTCAAACTACCACTATGCCTTGTGTTAACAACCGATCTTTGTTTTTCTTCTCAAAAAATGAATTTTTGGAGCCCAAATAGGCTAGATGGGTTCGATCATGGGCTATAGGGGCTTGGCCATGGTGGGCTTGAGGGGTCTTATTTTGGTTAGTTAAATGGTGAAGAGGAGAAAGAAACAAACCTTAATGATTTTATTCAGGAAAGAAGTGAAAAAGAATGGATTTTGAATTTGAAAAACTGAGAAGCCATTAACAAGTTTTCAAAAGCTTAAAGAAAGAGATGAAGTTTTTGAAAAGTAAGGAAATAAAATGATAAAATGAGAAAAAATTACAAGAATTGTTTTTATAAGAGTCCTTCTTATGTCTTCTCCCAGAAGGTACTATTAAGGCTTCACCAAGAAGGCACTACTTAGTCTTTTTCAAAAAGGTACTACTATGTCTTCGTCAAGACTATGCAGTTAAAGCGCTCAACAGATTCAATCTGGCAGAGGCGTAAAAAGTTATAGCGGAAATACAACGAGGATATAGCCGAATATAGCGGATGACTCTAAAATAGCATATAAAACTCATACTTAATGTTTTTACAAATATATAAATGGAAATTGAATGAAAAATTAACATTCAATTGAATTATAATTAATACATAAATAAATTTAAATAAAAACACGTGTGAATATACTGCAAATAAATGTAAAACTGTTATATAACATAACTGAATTTTGTAGAATATTAGAGTGTTTCCATTTCTGAAAATATATTAAAAATTCAATTAAATAAATTAATTTCATAATTATAATGTATAAAAGTCATTTTTAAATTCATTTCTTTTAAAAGAGATGTGGCAGAAATAGCGGAATACAGCGAGAATAACGGGATATAGTAGAAATAGCGGGGCTTAAAGCGGAAAGACTATATTTGGGGCTATATGGAAAAAATATAGTGCTAGAAATCTTTATGAGATATAGCAGGGTTATACGAGGTAATAACAGGGCATTTATTGCACAGCTTCAAGAACGCACTAGTTTTATTAATCTACTTAGGAAGTTAGATGATTTAAAACTTGTAATTGTTTCTATACGCTACCATACAAGTGTATAATAATTCAAACAACTTTTATTTAACACAAAGTCAATTTTTAACAACACACTTTTTTGGTCACATTTTTTATGTTTCTTCCAAATATATATTTTTGAGTTTACTAACTTTATTAAATAAAAATGAGTTATTTAAGCTTTTAAAATTCATTAATTAAATATTTAAAAATCAAAGCGATAAAATATCGGATCGTTACATTCTCCCCTCCTTATAGAAAATTTCACCCCTGAAATTTATCATGCACACTTATAGATACAAAAATAAACCCAAATGACATCATCAAATCAAACAGGTACAATGAAAGTGACTTCACCATAACCGGTGAGTATATTAAAAGCTACAACAATATACAAACAACTATGACAACAATCGGCATACGAATCCCTAACACAGTCCTTAGTTTTCCAACTACAATCTCGACCATCCTCGCTCTACTTGACCTTAACAAGATTCACTTCCTTCATCCTCAACCACTTTCTTTCTCGAGCAATGATGCGAATAGGTTGCCTAAGAATGGTTAAATTAGGTTTAACTTTCGAATCTACTCATTGTGTTGGTTCTACTATCGTCGAAGGGTCATCTATGTACTTATGTAAATGAGATACGTGAAATACATTGTGCACATTCGATAGTCTATCTGGCAACTTTATTCTATAAGCAAGTCTACCAGTCTGGTCCAGGATGGGGAAAGGGATAATATATCAAATGGCAATCTTCTTTGACTTCCCAAACCTCATAATACTCTTCAATGAACAAACCTTCACAAACACTAAATCTCCCACTAAGGACTCAGGATCCATGCACCGTCGATCCGCATAACACTTCTGTTGATCCTGCGCTTCCTTCATCTTCCTTCTGATATCAGCTACCTTCTTACTTGCTTCTAAGACCATATCGAGGCCAAGGAAAATTCTATCACCAAACCCAACCTAACATGAAGGAAAACAACACAGACAACTATATAGAGCCTCGAAAGGGGCCATGCTAATGCTTGCCTAGTAAGTGCTGTTGTAAGTGAACTCGACTAAGGTAAATAATCTTCCCAAATCCCTTCAAAGTAGAGAATGCATGTTTGCAATAAATCTTTCAATATTCGGTTCACTTTCTTCGTTTACCCATCTATTTGGGGATGGTAAGTTGTACTCAGACTTAGCTCGGTCCTTAAGGCAGTTTGCGGTCCTTCCCAAAACCTACCAGTGAATATTGGGTCTCAGTCACTTACAATATTACTAGAAATACCATGAAGTCTCACAGTCTCCCTCACATACAAACTCTCCAAGTTTTCAACCATCCTAGCAGGCTTAACAAGAATGAAATGGGCACTCTTGGTCAGTCGCTTTACTATAACTCAAATACCTTCATTCCATCTCCTTGACATAGGAAGTCCATCAATAAAATCCATAGAGATTTGCTCCCACTTCCACTTTGGGATCTCAAGCAGCTAAAGCAGTCCCGCTGATTTTTATTCATCACCGTTAATCTATCGACAGTTTGCACATCGACTCAAAAAGATCGAAACATCTCGTTTCATCGCCTTCCACCAGAATACTCTCTTTATATCCTTGAACATCTTGTTCACTCCTGGATGGAAAGAACCTTGAATAGTGACACACAACCAACACTTCTCTTCTGAGACCATTAACATTTGGAAGATAGATACGCTCGTTCATTCTCAATATACCTCGAGGATTAATCTTACGACTAGAAACAATACCATCTTGAACATCCCTCTTAAGTCGAGCCAAAGTAGGTTCTTCTTCTTGACTAGCCACAATCCTTTCCATCAATATTTACCTGACATCTAAGTTAGGAACCATTGCAACATTCCTACACAACGCATTGGTAATAGCATTTGCTTTCCCCAGGGCGTATAGAATTTACAAATCATATGAAGCGAGAAACTTTAGCCATTTTTGCTGCCTCGAATTCAAATCTTTCTAGGCAAAGAGATATTTTAAGGACTTATGGTTCATGTATAACTCGAACTTTTCACCTAGATGATATTGCCTCCATATCTTAAGTGCGAAAAAGCTAAAAAGCTCCAAATCGTGCGTAGCATAATTTTTCTCATATGGCTTCAGTTGTCAACTCGCATAGGCAACAACCTTTCCATGCTGCATAAGAACTGCTCCCAAACAAGAATTGCAAGCATCTATATGTACTGTTAAACCTCCGCTCCCATTTGGAATAATCAAAATAGGAGTGCTAGTTAACATCTCCTTCAACTCATTGAAAGCATGGTAATAATTAGGCATCTACACGAACTTAAAATCCTTCTTCGTTAACTTTGTAAGATGAGAAGTAATCTTCAAGAAATCTTTGATGATCCTTCGGTAAAAACTAGCTAAATCTAACAAACTTTTGTTGCCTTTTAAGGGTTCTTCCTGTCTTGAACTGCAACAACTTCAGTCGAGTCTACCGATATGCCTTCTCTTGAAATAATATACCCTAGAAACCTAACTTTGGTTTCCAGAAATGGCACTTCGCAAACTTTGCCTTCAACACATGGCTACTTAAGGTATCGAGTACGACTCAAAGATGTTACTTATGCTCCTCCTCCGTCTTCGAATAGATAAGAACATCATCAATAAAGAAAAAATAGACATATTAAGAACATCTTGAAATACACAATTCGTTAAGTCCACAAAATAAGTAGGTGCATTAGTCAGCCTAAACTGCGTATTTAACCACTCTCGAACTATCCTGAGTCCTAAAAGCTGTTAATGGTACACTCTCCTCAGCTATCCTTAATTGGTGAAAACTGTTGGCAATATCTAATTGAGAAAATATGCAAGCGCCATGGAGTTGATCAAACATGTCGTCGATCCATGGTAAATTGTATTTATTCTTGGTAGCACTTTTATTCAACTCCTAGTAGTCTATACATAATCTTAAAGAAATGTATGGATTTCAAACTCCCTCCTTACTTTTGGAGCTAACCTTCATGGAGGTTGAACAATAGGCCTGTTTCCTAGAATAAGATATATTCATAACTTTATTTCACGGTAGGGAGGTAAACCTTTTACTTCATTAGAAATATCCATGAAATCCGAAACAACAGGCATATCCCTAAGTTCTCTCTTAACTGCTTCAAGCGAATACACAAAAATACTTTTCAACTTGTTGGATTCCTTGCAAAATACATCTACACCAACATTTCTAACTCTTATAATTTTTCCATCACAATCCAAGATTGCTCTATACTTAGATAAACAATCCATCCCTAACAATACTCCAAAACTCATGAACCTAAGAACAAATAAATAAAAGGGAAAGGAATAATTTGGGTAAGAAACTGGCATATATAAACATGAAGTGTCAAGATTTATCGGACCACCAATTGGGTTTGACACATAAATAGGATTATTTTGGATAACATGCTTGAGGTTTAGCTTACTCATTAGGTCAAATGAAATAAAACTACGAGAGGCACCTATATCGAAGGATATTCTAATAAGAAAATCATAGATGGATAGTGTATCTTGCAACACCTGCTTCCCCTTTTATCCTCACGAAGTGGATGGTATCTTCTCAATAACAAAAGCTTGTCCTTGCGACCCCATCTTTGGAAAAAGGCACTCATCCTTCATTTTTCCTTGCTTGTGAAAATTATAAAAGGCTGGATAGCTAGGGGATTAGTGCATTGATTTGCAAAGTGATCGATCTTATTACACTTATTACAAAGAATTTTGGACAAGTCCTGTTGCATCTTCTATACTGGGGTCCCATCTCTATGTTCTTTCCTGACCACTATTTCTTTTCCTTGCGCTTGAAATTCTACTTGCCTCCAACCGGTATCATTGATAAAGGCTTAGCATTGATTGTTGGCACCACTCCCAACTGGAATCCTTTCTTAATATTAAGGGCTTCGAACCTCAAAACTGTACCAATAATGTTAGTGAATGTACCCGTAAGATGGTTAGTCATTTCTCTCTGGAACTCTGGTTGCATTCCATTCATAAACATTTCAATCTTCTTAAGCAACGTGTCTATAAGTCCAGGTCCAAAATGGGATAATGCATTAAACTTGTGCTTATACTATGCCACCGTCATATCACCTTGCTTCAAATCCAGGAAACTCTAAGCAATTATATCCTTCTGGCCTATGGGACAAACTACACTTCAAAAACCTCCCTAAATTATGCCCAAGAGAACTCCTCCACTGGTGTATTAACCGTTATAGAATCCTACCAGTCCAGTGCCAACTTCTGAAGTTGTCGTGATGCTAATAGATGTTTCTTTGCATCTTCTAACCTGAGATCTTCAAATATCCTTTCACAAGATTTGAGCCAAGCCTGCACTCCAAGAATATCCTCAATACTACAGAATAGTTTCCCATCCAAAGTGATGTAATTCTTGCATAAAGTCACGATGTTCATAGGAGGCTGAACTTGCGCTATCACTTCCTCTGATGGACTTACAGTTGGCACATTACTAGCTGCTCTACTACTAGTACTCTTGCTAGTTTCGGATCCACCCCTTCCTTCTCCTTTTGTACTCATCTTCTATTACCTGGAAAGATAATAGATATCTTTAAAATATAAGAATAGGATAAATGGTTTAAAGAAATTAACAATAAGGATCTAATGAGACTTAGGAGGATAGATATCATTATTATAAAAAGTATAAATACACTCTCTTAAGATTAACTCATTCTAGGGCATCACTTACCCTATCTCTGATGAGTCGTACCTCAATCAGGCAAAGGTCTTTACTTAACCAAAGCTCTGATACCAACTGTAACCACCCACCTTTCCGACCTTTGAGAATGACACTTAACAAAACCTCAATGTTCATGTTTCATTGCCCAAGAATTTGATAGATGAGTTATCGAGGGTTAAAATAAAAGAACGGACTGGAATAGAAAAGTCACACATTGGAACAGTTACACATAATACAAAAATAATATAGTACATTAGGTTACTCCTAATATAGAGTTATCAGAGTTGCACAAAGAGCTGTAACTATCAGACAGGCAGTTATACACTCTTCCTTTACAATTTATAATACAAAATACACATGCATAATCATACAATGAAAATAGATAACTAGATAAATATTGGAGCTACCTGTTTATCCATCATCTGCAAAGTGCCCAAAGTAAAACTGCCACTCTTGGACAACTCAAATATAATTGAGTACTTGAGAGTTTACGGCAACAAACAACTTGGGTCAGACAATAAGTTTAGTATGAGCAAATCTCTAAAAAGGGAGGAAATAAACATGATATGTAAGACTACGCCGCCAACTGCTGAAAGATTTTCCCTTCACGATAACAACATCTATCATAACAATAGATATAAATAATTAAACATCATGAAGTGCTCACTACACTTCCCAACGTAGTTAAGAAGTAGGTAAATTTAAAATTTTGAATCAAAGTAAAGGAAAGGGAATTTTTTTCAACAAATGACTAGTAGGGTGCGCTCCTCTTACAGAAAGTATACCTTCAGTCAATATACTTAAGTGGGTCGTTCTCTCTTATGACTCCTCTTGGGAACTCCAAGCTGGACCTCGCCAACTTTACCAAGTATCCGAGCATTTCACATCTTATTGCTTATATAATCAAAACCAACTTAGAGTAAATGTGAATATACTCTAATGGAAGCAACCTTACATAGCTTGTTCCCTACTTGCTTTCTAGTTCTAGTCATTTCCTACAAAGGATAATAATGCTCAAATAAGCAACAAATCGTCTTAGGTGGATGATACCCAAAGAAGAAAGATGAATCTATAGTTATTAAATCAACTATCGGAGATAATTAAAAATGACCATAAATGGAAATTAAATTTCATATTTGCACCATTACTCGTCGATCCCAAACGCTTGCTCTCCTTTGGTTGAAAAGGAAGCCTGGTAAGTTGAGATAGTTTTACCTATAGGTATTGCCTTGAAATATTTTTAACCTTCAAGATAGAAATGAGCCCATGCCTCCATATTTACTGATAAAAGTATGATTAAATCCTTTAAATATAGGGATATCTTTAACGGAAAGTTCTTTTCAATAATCGTATAATTTTAGAACCAAACCATAGGATTTCACATTTCAAATAATAACTTTGTTAACCCACCTTTTGCTATGGCAGCTAATATGTGGATTTAACCCAACAACTTCATGATTATCAAGGTCGATGAGCCTAGAGTGATGATTGTGGGGCCTAATAACCTAATACAAATGATAATACGAAATCAAGATTGAATGGAATTGATAAATATGTAAAGTAGAATGTTCGAAGTATGGAATATGGTTCAACACATATGAAGGATTGGTAAAAATCAACTTTCATCTTAGGGATCGACATGTTTGAGGGAGCAAATGTATTTCGATAGAAAATAATTAGTAACTTAACAACCACAAGAGCAATCGAAGTGAAGCTCTAGGAAAAGGAAGAGGGAACCCTAGGATGTTCAGCATAGGGATCGTTCCACAAAATATGCAATTTGAAGGGATCGGTATCATTCCCTCTATAAGGATCGCTACTCTTCCCTTATAGGGATCCACTATATTCAATTTTGGTAGTAATTGGTCAATATATCAATATCTACAGATCCAATTGACATGAAACTTAGAGGTGATACATAATATAACATGGAGAAGCTCCTCTAGAGATCGCATGTCATTTGGAGGGCTTGGCTCCTATCCTTGTAAAGAGATCGGCTGAAATCAGAATATATACAGCATCACTTCACGAAAAATGCGATATCTCATAAACCATAGGTCGAAATGGCATGAAATTTGGAAGACAAGTAGCTAACTTCGTGGGGAATCCTTATAATGGTCGTGCCCCATTTGGACCCCAAAATAAGGATCGATATTAATCCGTATTGCGGGTCCTAATGGTTCAGAAAATTCTTGGTGGCCTCGTCATGGCCTGTAGGTTCTTCTACCGAAATGTCAACCCGATCCATGCACATCTTCCCCTATAAATATAGCAGGCATGGTGTTAGAAAATGGGCCTTCTTCTTCCCACTTCACCTTATCTTCTACCATGGTGATACTCTGCCCATTTTATTCATGAATTTCATGGATTTGTAACTGTAATCAGAAGCATAAAGTAACAAAAGGAAAATCTTTAGAGTGGACGTAGGCCGAAGTTAACTGAACCACTATAAATTTATGTCTATTTTCATGCATTCTGATTGTTTTAATTTTGTTCTTCATTAATTTCTCTTCTTATTTCTTTGACTGGATTAGATATTGGTGCTTTTACATAATTGGATGTTAGTGGCCAATTTTGGCGACAACATTTTTGGTGCTTTCACTAAGAAGACTTCCACCCATAGATTTAGAAGCTTGGATCTTAGATTTGGAAGCTAGGATCTTAGATTTGGAGCTTGGATACATGGATCTAGGAAGCAATGGCTAGGCAATCAACAAGGAGAGTGCTACCGGAATAAGCCACCATTGAGGGAGTCAGGAGGCTTCCTCAAGAGCTGGCGCAAATCAAGCATCTGTCTACCTCACCAGGGATGAAATGGAAATGATGATGAATGCTATAAAGGAAAGGATGCTGAAAAGACAGGAGGAGATGAAGCAGAATTTTCTCTGGTAGATTGGACAAGCTGGATCATAGAATCAAAGGAATAGAGCAGCATGAGCTAATGACAGCTTAGACCATGGACTTAAAGTAGCAGGATTTGCTAGAAATCAGAACCGGGAACATGGAAGTGGAACCAATGGACAAAGAAATGGAATAGAGCAGTCGGGGTTAGTCCCCGACCATCTTAGAGCGATCAGTACTGATCCCCCCAAGGCTATGGGGAAACCCCCAGGATCTGGTTGATCGCGATGCCGAAGTACCTGCGATCAATCCCATAGGGCTTGGTACTAATCGGAATTTGGATGCTCGTTTGGAGGAATACATTCTAGGAATCCCTCGTGGACTCGAGGGCAACTTGGATAAGATGATACGATACTACCATCAGATGACAATGATAGGTTTGCAGAGATGATCATGCGAGCTATGCATGGAGGATTTGTGAATAGGGATCTGGAGAATTTAATAGAAGTCCATTTTCTCCTAATATCAAGAAAACTAGGAATCCCTATGAATTCAAACTAGCAACATTGGAAGTTTATGACGGAAAGTTGGATCCAACTATGCATATGATGAGGTATATACAGTACATGGAAGTACTAGAGCCATTGGAAGAAGTCTTGGCATGATGCTTCCCCTTGTAGTTAACGGATTTAGCTGCACTATGGTTTAGACAGTTGGTAAGTGTTTCTATTAGCACATGGAAGAAATTGGTTGAAAGTTTATGAAGAAATTTTAGGTTCAAATTATGAGATTCAATAATGTGATGACATTGAAATCAGTAAAGCAGTGGGGACAAGAATCACTTAAGAATTTCTTAACCAGGTTCAATGTGGCAATTGTTTCAGTGGATTGACCAGATCCATCGATGGTTTTGATGGCGGCAGTGTCAGGAGTTGCACATAATTTTGATTTTAAGATATCACTGATGTAGGATCCATCAAGGGATCTCGAGGAATTCTACCATGAGTAGAAAGGTTTTTAAAAGAAGATGAAAAAGATGATAGACAGGAAATGGAGTTAATGCGGTAATGGTGGAGAACCGCTAGTGAAAGCTCAGGAAAGGACAAGGGTAAATGAAACATGGACAATAGCTTCGATGGATTGAAGCGACAGAGGGGAGAACCCAAATTCTCTTCTTACTCGGAATTGAATGAAACCCTAGAACGAATATATCTGGATACTCAAGAATGCCTTCCATATTAAAGGCCAGCAAGAAGGGAACCCTTCGAATGTGAATGGACATTAGGAAAGCAATGCTTATTCCATGAGCTGGATGGGCACAATACAAATGACTGCATGCATTTAAAGGATATCATTGAGGAATACTTGAGGAATTATCAGTTACAACAATACGTAAGGACTCGAGCAGAGGCGGTAGAACATGAGCAGCCACCCTTCCACCTCGAATGAAGATGGCACTTGATCAAGGCATCATCATCAACTTGTCATCAATTGATCAGGATGGCATGGAATAAGTAGCAAACTTCGCAGTAGGATGGCTAAGTTACTTACATATGTACGGGATCGAGGACGATCCCTAGGCCTGCTTTGAGATGATGATAAACCATAGTGCTTGGGTTTGTAAAATTTGTTTTTTCCTTTTTATTTGCTTCAAACTCTTATTTTTCTAGTTTTATTTGAACTCTGGTTTATTGGTTTTATGGACTCTTATTTTATATATTGGCAAATGGACTTAAGAATACTTAAAATTGGGTAAATGTAACAGATAACACAGATCGTAGTTGTGGTCCTATTCGGGGAGGTGGGATAACAATCGCGGCTCTATTCATTGGATGAACTCGACAAAATTAATTTTGCATCATGGATTACATCCCAAACCGGGCATCAAGGTCAAAGAAAAAAACCCAGCAAGTCGTCAGGTATGAATTGTTCCTGGCAATGGGTAGGTCGATTCGCTCGAATGCGATGGATCGACCTGCTCAGGTTATCGAGTGCTCGGTAAGGATCCGAAGAGATCGAGGTCGTCAGGTATGGACTATGCCTTGCAAGAGATAGGCCGCTTTGCTTAGCCATGATTGATCGGCCTACTCTATTCGTTGAGTATGGATTGTGCTCAGCAAGGATCTAGAGAGATTAAGGTCGTCAAGTATGGACTATATCCGGTAAGGATAGGTCGCTTCATTCGAGGGCGATGGATCGACCTACTCAGGTCGTCGAGTATAGATTATGCTTGGCAAGGATCCAGTGAGACCGATGATTTGGATTAGGATAACAACCCGAAGAGGTCATGGATTTGTATATCAATTTCGAATAGTAATGGACTTGGCTTTGGATGGTGTAGTTTCAAATAAAAAGATCCGAAGAGACCGTGTATTTGGATCGTATTCTTGATTGGAAAATACAACTATCGGTGGATTATGGATTTTGGATTTATGGCAATTCAAAACACACCTTCCTATCGCAAGGCATACTTTAGGAAGCAAAGTGTTAACCTACGTTTTGTCAAGGCAGCATACAGAGGGATTTAACCCAATAGACTTCACGATTATCAAGGCCGAAGAGTGCAGAGTGATGATTTGGGGCCCGAAAATCAAGTACTGATAATAATATGAAGTCAAGATTGAATGGAATTTATATATATGCAAGGCAGAATGTTTGAATTATGGAATATGGTTCAACACATAGGAGGGATCGACAAAAATCAACTTCCATCTTAGGGATCGGCATGCCTCAAGGAGTAAGTGTATTTCGATAGAAAATAATTAATAACTCAACAACCACAAAAGGGATCGAAGTGAAACTGTAGGAACAGGAAGAGGGGACCGTAAGGAGTTCACCATAGGGATCGCACCCTAAAATATGCAACTTGAAGAGATCGGTACAGATCCCTCCATATGGATCCATATTCTTCTCTTATAAGGATCCACTATATTCAACTTTGGCAGTAATTGGTTAATATCTCTATATCTACAGATCCAACTGATATGAAAATTGATCGATTTGCATAATATAACATGTAGAAGATATATAATATATAGAAGCTCCCCTAGGGATCGCATGCATTTGGAGGAGTTTGGAGGGATCGGCTCTCATCCCTCGAAAAGTATCAGTTGAAAACAGAAAATTTGCAACGCCACTTCATGTAAAACACGATATCTCATAAACTGTAAGTAGAAATAGCATGATATTTAGAGGGCAAGTAGCTAATATCATGGGAAATTCCCTAAAAGGATCATGCCCCATTTGGACTCCCAAATAGGGATCGGTACCAATTCCTATTGTGGGCCCCAATGGCCCTGAAAATTGTTAGGTTGCCTTGTCATGGCCTAGAGGTTCTTCTGCCGAAATTTCAACATGATCCGTGCAAGTCTTCCCCTATAAATACAGTAGGCATGGCGTTAGAAAAGGGGCTTCTTCTTCATTTTTCACCTCATCTTCAACCAAGGCAATACTCTGCTAATTTTATTCTTGAATTTCATGGATTTGTAATTATAATCACCGATATAAACTAATAAAATCTAAATCTTTAGAGTGAACGTAGGCCAAAGTTAGCCGAATCATTATAAATCCATGTCTCTATTTACTTACTTTCTGATTGTTTTAATTATTTTTCTTCATTTATTCCTCTTCATATTTATGTTATTAGATTGGATATTTGTGCTTTTATATAATTGGATGTTGGTGGCCAATTTTTGATGCCAACAAACTTTAAACAACTTTATCAAAATGAACGATTAACTTTAAGCACCAATTAGTTTCTTCAGTATCATTATTTAAAATGATCAATTAAATTTAATCAAAGATTAATTATTTTAAACATCTTCATTTAAATTAAAATTATTAACTAGATTCAACCTTGATTAATTGCTTCAAATAACACTATTCAAGATGCTTAATTATCTTAAAATATTATTATTAAAGTGATCAATCAATCTTATAATGTAGTTAACAAAATGATTAATTAACTTCAATACATCATTAATTAGCCTTAAACAACATTAGTTGAAATGATTAATTAATTTTAAACATCATTAATAAAATGATTAAATAATCTTAATCACATTATTATTTAAATAATTAATTAACCTTCATCATCATTATTTAAAATGATTAATTAATTTTAAAATATCATTATTAAAATAACTAACTTTATTCCAGTCTTTATCTGGATAACTAATTATCTTTGCAAAAATCCAAGCATAAGATTTAACAATTTTTTTTCCAAAAGGAATAACATTTTTCAAAGTGTCGATATAGCGATAGTCGCTATGCGGACACTTTCATAAACACATTCCATATGTCACTTATTCAACCAAACATCACATAACATAAGGATAAGTACAAATACAAAGTAAGTAACAACTATACATCATGTAGAAAGCATCTTAATATTACTTACTTTAGCCTTTTTATGACTAATTTCAATTTACTTTACTAAATACCTAGATGTCAATTTTCAAGTGGTTACCAAACCAACAAATCTAATACTTTTAACACATAACAACATAAGGAAATAACAAACATTTGCATCATAAAAATAAAGGTTAAAATGCAACCAAACTAAGTCTAACTACCACTACGCCTTGCGCTGACTCCGATCTTTTTTCCTTCTAAAAGGTTTGAATTTTTGGAGCCTAAATTGGCTAGACGGGTTCGACCATTGACTATAGGGGATCGAACATGGTGGGTTTGTTGGAGTATGCATCTTGTTTTGGTTAGTTCAGAGGTGAAGTGGAGAAAGAAACAAACTATAATGATTTTATTAAAGAAAGAAATGAAAAAGAATGAATTTTTGAATTTGACAAACTAAGAAGCCATTATCAAGATTTTCAAAAGCGTAAAGAATGAGATGAAGTTTTTGAAAAGTAAGGAAATGAAATGATAAAATGAGAAAAAAATTAAGAGAGTTGTTTTTGTAAGAATCCTTCTTATGTCTTCTTCTAGTGGGCACTACCAAGTCTTCTTCAAGCACGCAACACTATGTCTTCTTCAAGAAGGCAAAACTATGTCTTCTTCAAGAAGGCACTACTATGTCTTTGCACTATTTTTATTAACCTTCTTATGAAGTTAGATGATTTAAAAGCTTGTAGTTTTTTCTATATGCTACCATACAAGTGTATAGTAATTCAAACAACTTTTATTTAATATAAGGTCTATTTTTAATAAGATGTTTTTTCGGTCACAATTTCGATATTTCTTCCAAGTGTATATCTTTTAAACACATTTCAAAAACAAGTTTACAAATTTTATTAAAAAAAGAGTTGTTTAAGCTTTTAAAATTCATTAATTAAATATTTTAAAATTAAATAAAAATTCACAAATCAAAGCGATAAAATTTTGTTACGTTATAATTGGCCTTTCGCCATCTCGAACCAACATACTGGTGATTTGCATGGCCTTCCATCAAGTGCTTCGAAACATGTTATTCCTATACTAACTAGATAACTATTTTTATAGAAGAAATTGACTAAGTGCGAACTGTAACATCCCCTATCTTGAGGCCCGAAGCTAAGTGCTACAGATGCTGCAACCATCTTTAGTATTAACTTCAGGTGATAAAATATGGTAATGTTAATGGTGTCCATGATATCAGAAGCACATGAATATGAAATAAAATCAATGCACAATTAAAACATCTTTTCTGATTACATTTCAAGTCAACATTTCATACTCCGATACAGAATCCTAAATTATTCCCAGGTTTTGATCAAATATAATTATTGCAATTTACGCCAATAACGACATATGATGATGCCCCCCTGGATGATTAGAGTACTACATAAACATATCTTCCATTAATACATCACTACGGAAGTAAAACTAAATAGCACCTACATATCTAACTTTGCGTCCTACATGCCTATAGAAGCTTATTCTTTCAACCTACTAAACTTGAAAAACCTCCACTTTCAATCCACTCAAATTCTAATTTTGAGCACCCGAAATTTTAAGGGGAAAACATAAACTTTTAGTCGGATATAAAGCCTAGTGTGAATAATACCATTGCATCTCGATTTACCAAAATTAAGTGAGGTCATGCTGCTTAGCGGAATGGCTTTCTCCTCACTAATATTCCTTTTAAAACATATCTTTTGCAAATTAGAATCCTACAATCAAACAGATTAAAGCAATAATAGCAATAACATATATGCACACAAATAAGGTAATCGATGGACTATCTGTCCGAATAGTGCAGTTTTGTTTGGCTAACTACTAACCATTGGCTGACTCGAGCGTGCCAGACAAAATAAATAATCTAACTTCTATTGGACACACTCCTGAACGGTCTGTCCTTAACTTATTTCTCCCATGGTCAACTGATCCTAATGGCTTTGTGGGGTCATCAATAACCTATCTTTCTTTGTATATTACTTTCTTTGTGTAACATCATTTTAGTCTTACCTATCACAAAGCCCTACACATTGGAACTTTGGAATTATATTAGCTAGGGGCTATTAGCTAAAATATAGGGCGCGAATATATACCAGTCCCATTTGGCATTCTAATATCTGAGTCATTTACTTAAAGTTAACTGCCCCATCAAATTTTCCTTGAAAATATTTCTTTCAAATCGATTTAACCCTTTAAATCATACTTAAACAAGGAAAACACATTCTTTGCTTTACTCAAATAGCATTGCCATAATATATGATTTTCCCAAAACAATGTTGATGAAGACCTTAATCAATAGGGTTATCTATCCTTTTAAAACAATTTAAAGCCCTTCTTTAACTTAGAAAGCTTTAGGTTTTAAATCCAAGATATTATCTTCGAAACCCTTGTTTTAAAAGTTTAAACAGTCCCTTTTGAATCCACTGAAAGTACCCCTTTCAAAATAGGTTAACAACTTTTTGAAACACTAGGCCGATAGGCCAAAACATACCTTTCGAAACCTTAAAAAAATAGACCTTTCAAAATCGTTGAAAGTGTCCCTTCAAAAGCTTTATAAAACCTTAGGCATCCTTTTTCCAAAACACTTTAAACTTTCCTTTCGAAAGCATTGGACCTTCCATTCAAATACTAAAAGTAAATCCTTCCAAAACGTTGGGGAATCTCCACTTCGAAACCTTCATTTTATACCTTTTGTGAGCATTAAAGTCCCTTACTTAAAATAAACCTTTCGAAAAAATTGGGTCCAAGTAAAACTTTGTGGAACATAGCTTCGGAATCATTTAAAAATATTCCTTTTGGAACCTTTGGGTTAAACTTTCAATATATCTAAGGGTCCTAAAAGAAATGGGGCGAAAGCATTGTTTTCAAAAGCATTATTCCTATGTAAAAGAAAGTGGATGGTCTGAAAACCACCCCTTTCGAAAGCATGGAGTAGCGGCTTCAGAGTTTAAGGCAAAATAACCTTTTTGAAGGCATTGATTCGAAAGTTTGAAAGCGGCAGCAGAGGTTTCGACCCCATCGAAAGTTTGTTTTAAAAACAAAAGGCGACAACTCATTCCAAAGCCCTTTCTTTATATAAACAGAAGCAAGTTGGTTAGGTCGAAAGTTCCATCCCCTTCGAACGCCTTATTTATAACCAAAATCATTCCAGGTTTATAAGAGCTACTTCTACCCCTTCAAAAGCATGTTTCGACTCTATACCTTCCGCGTAACTCCAATCCACTACGTAAAAAGCACTAATACTATGCGTATGGTTTCGACTTGGTTGGAGGCAGATGTAGGGGATCGAAAGGTGGTTGCTATAAATGGCAAAGTAGTAATCCTTTACTAAATTGATTTTTAACCTTTTAAAGTAATATCTTTCCAATTAACTTGCATTATTTGTCAATATATAATTGGTTGCCAATTCTTCTTACAAAACCTTTTCTAAAAGTGCTGTTGAATTCACTAATTAATAGTTTTAACATCTTACAATTTGCCCTTTATCCTTTTCTAAACATATAAAACATTTAATTCTCATACCTTAAATAATTTTATATATTTAATAAAATGCCTAGGAAAATGCTCTAAAAATACCCATAAATCAATTTCAATATGCTTTCAACATATTTAAATTCGTGACCCAAAGCTAGCAAATAATAGCCAAAATTAATTTAAACCCAATTTAACCGTTTTCTTTACCAGAAAATTCATAATAAACACTCAACAATTTAGAAAATTATGAAACTTGAAATCCATCTCTAAAATAATATTTTCGATCTTAAATAAAAACGCAAGCCATTTGGATGTCATTTAATAGGTTTTCCAAATCAAATCTTATCATAAAATCTATATGAAACAACATAAATAATCAATAAGCAAATATATCCATTTAAACTATAAAAACTTGGAATTTTTCTTGCAAAATAAATTCGGATCTCATCTAGAAACTGAAAGGAATGAAAATGAGATGTAACCTATTATTCACCTTAGTTTGTTGTTAAGGAGGTTGAGATTTTCTCTTGAATTGATTTGATTAAGCTTCCCACTTGAATTCTTGTTTATCTTCCTTTCATTTTCATCTAATGGTGGTCAGTCATACTCTTTGTCTAGTTTTGTTTGTGAATACTGGAATGAAATGAGATAAGAGTTTAGGGTATAAGAATATAACCTATTCCCCTTTTCCCTTATCTTATTACCTTTACTCACTTCATTTTAATTATATTTAGCTTATTGATTAGTTAAGGTAGGACAACCTTATAATCATACAAATCTCAATCCTTTAACCGTTTACATTATTTCATTTAATTTAGTTAATTAAATGTCATAAATAATGTTTGTCAAAATTAGGTCCATTACAGACTTCACTCCTTAAAGAATTTCATCCTCGAAATTATGATAAGGTTCTCAAAACAATTATCATAAAGGTAAAACATACCATGAAACAAGCCAGGATAAGCATCTCTAACCAGGCTCTCAGTTTTCCATGCACAGTCTCTCTTGTCGCTAACCCATCGGAATTTTAATAATTTGAATGTCCTATTCCGTAGCCTCTTCTCATCTTTATGACTATATAAACTGGTTTTCTAATTATAATCAAATTCAATTCTACTAATAAGTCATCTAACTCAGTTGGTGCTATAGTAGTCTCTGGATCTAGATTACATTTTCTTAGATGAGAAATATAAAAAACAATGTGGACTCCTGCCAAATTACTTGGTAACTCCACTCTACACGCGATTTTCCCAATTCTGTCTATAATAGGAAATGGTCCAACGAATCTTGGTGCCAATTTTCCTGATTTTCCAAATCGGACTACACCTTCCGCCGGTGATACCTTGTCAAAAACACGATCCCCAACTGAGAACTCCAAATTTTTCCGTCTTTTATCAGCATAGTTCTTCTACATAAACCGAGCTTCCTTTATTCTAGCTCGAATTGACTCAACGTTTTCTGCAGCTTCTCTAACCCAATTTGGACCAAGAACTAACCTACCCTCGGTCTGTAGCAAATAAATGGGTAGATTTGCATGGCCTTCCATTAGCTTCAAACGGTGCCATCCCTATACCGGTCCAATAACTGTTGTTATACTGTAGGTGGTCTTCCCATGATCCTCCAAAATCTAGCACACAAGCTTGTAACAAATCTACTAGACTTTGTTAACTCTTTCCGCTTTCCCATCTGTCCACGGATGGTAAGCAGTACTTGTTTTGAGATTGGTATCCAAAGTCTCCTGCAGACTCTTTCAAAACTTGCTAGTAAATAAGGAATCTCTATCACTTACTACACAACCATAAATTTCATGTAGTCTAACTTTGTTCTTCATAAATAATTTAGCCAAAATAGGTGCCGTCCTGGTTGACTTAACTGGAATAAAATTGGAACTCTTGGTCAATCTGTCCACTGTAACCCATATACTTTCATTTCCTCCATTCGATCCTAGCAACCCATCTATAAAATCCATTGAGATATAATCCTATTTCCAAATACATTTAAAGGCTGAAGTAACCTACTTGGTTTTAGATGCTCGGCTTTTACCTATTTATATTTCAAACACCGCTTCACCCATAAGCCAACATCTCTCTTCATACCTTCCTAGAAGAAACTCCTTTTCTTATCCTGGTACACCTTATTTCCTCCCGGATGAATGGTGAAGTTTGAATGATGGAATTCTTCAAAAACTTCCGTCCTAATGTTTCTCACATTCGGAACACATGGTCTTCCTTTCTTCCTTAACCACCCATTCTAGTTAAGAATAAAACCTTTCAAGTCATCGCTCTCTATTCTATCCCTTAACTTTTTAATCCGTTCGCTAATAATGGATTCTCCCCTTGCTTAGAAGCAATCTTTTTTATCATCACCGGTTGAACCTCTAAATATGAAAACATAGCAATTTCCTTATTAGACCTAGCTTCATATCTCCATTGTATTCTATATGTAGTTAATGCTTCCAAATCCTTCCACTCAACTATCATCGCCAATACTACATTCTGATGTTTCCGGCAAAGTGCATCTGCAAGTTATTGCATTTCCCTGATGTGTACTCAATACCTAAGTCATAAGCGGCTAAAAACTCTAACCACCTCGGTGACTTATGATCCATATAAAGCTCGAATCTTTCTCCCAAAAGGTATTGTCTCCATACTTCAGTGCAAAAACTACCATAGCTAATTCCAAACTGTGAGTTGGATATCTAACCTCATGCGATCTAAGCTGTCGAGAAGCATAGGCAATCACTTTACCTCTTTGCATTAGCATAGCTCCTAACCCTGTTCCACATGCATTTGTGTACACTACTAAATCCTGGTTCACCTTTGGAACAACTAATACAGGTGCATTTGTCAATAAGTGCTTCATTTTTTGGAGTGCCTCCTCACTTTTATTAGTCCAGAGAAAATTCACATATTTCCGCGTTAGTTTGGTAATCGCCGCCGCTATCCGCAAAAACCATAATAAATCTCAGATAATAACCAGCCAATCAAAGAAAACTCTTTATCTTAGTCACCATCTCATGTTTCTTCCAATTATTGAGCGCCTCGATCTTAGTCGGATCTACAGACAATCCTTTCTCTGAGGTTACATGACCAAGAAACTTTACCTCCTTCTTCTAGAAATGACATTTAGAAAATTTTGCTTTTAGTTGATGCTGCGTCAATGTCTCAATCACCACTCTAAGATGAACTTCACACTCTCTTTCATCTTTAGAGTATAGATAAATATAATCTATGAAATTCAATACGAACCTATCCAAGTGCTCTCAGAATTCGGATCATCAAATCTACAAAGAATGCTGGCGCATTAGTTAGTCCGAAAAACATTACTAACCATTCATGCAATCCATATCTGGTTCTAAATACCGTCAAAGGAATAGTATCCATAGCCACTCTAAGTTAATGGAAACCTGTTGCCAAATCCATTCTAAAAAATACTTTGGCTCTACTCAAATGGTCGAACAAATCGTCAATTCTAGGTAACCAATATCGATTCTTTATCATCTTCTCATTCAACTTATAATAATTGATACACAACCATAACGAGTTGTCCGGTTTCTTTGCAAATACTGCGGCTGCTTCCCAAGCGAACTGCCTGGCTTGATAAATTTTTGCCTTCCTAATCCACCAACGACATCTTTACCTCCCTCATCCCAATAGGTATCGTTCTACTTGACGGTCTACTTACCGATTCTGCTCCTAGTATTAAATCTATACGAAACTTAATAGTTTGTTTTAGCAGCAGCCCTACTATGGGTTCAAAGATGTCTACAAATTCTTTAACGAAGAAAACTCGATTCAACTCGTCTTCTGCCTCCATAACACCCAACAAGGCATATCCACAATACCAGGGTTTCTACATAGTATATTATTCGATTACTATAGTCAAGGTGTCTAAGTGATATTTTCCTATCATGACAAATATCCTAGCATCATATTTACTCAACCAATCCATACATAAAATAATTCTGAACCCCACGAAATCAAATACATGCAAACTGCAGCAAATACATGACCTAACAATTCAAACTCCAGGTGGTCATATCTAATCCCAAGAGTCATATATACTCCTATCGGATTCGCAACCCTTAAGGAAGTAACTAGGTATGAGGGTTCTACATTTAACTTATCTACCAAACAATGAGATATAAAAGAATGCGATGCACAATATCAAATGGAACTCTAACTGATACACCATGAATCAAAAGCGTACGTTCCAACACAACTTTTCCCTTTTCCTAAATGTTGTTCTCGAGGTAGTTGGCCCTAATGCAAACACTTTTCCTTTCCATCCTTGGTTGGCTCCTTATGCTAGGTCTTATTATGTCCAATCCGATCGTAGTTGAAACATCTCACTCCTTTCTTGTCAACGGTTTTCTTCCCTTTTCCTGTCCGGCACTCATAAGCATAGTGTCCCTTCTTATCACATTTATAATAGATAACTTCTACCTTTCCATTCTTGGAAGCTCCACTCTTCTGAGCTCCATTCTTATGGAAAAATTTCCTCTTCTGGTTCTGCCCTCCTTGAGCTTCCCCACTTTATTACCCTCAAGATAAACAAGCATTTCTTCCTGCCTTATGCCATCTCAACAACAACATCGGATGGATCTCTAATATGCGATAATATGGCCTTAGCAAGCTTAGGATTTAACCCGTGGATAAACTTCTCATTCCTTTTGATAATAGTATCAACCGTTGCATATCCATATCACGATAGTTCCTCAAATCTGGTTGCATACTCAAACACTATCATGTCTCCCTACTCCGACTCAGCAAACTTCCTATGCAGAGTACTTTGCAATCTCCGACATAAATCTTTCTTTAAACCTCCTCCTAAACTCAGCCCAAGTCATAGTCTCCTCGTTGACTCCAACCGTAACGCTATTCCACTAGTACAGTGCTGCTTCCTGTAACTGCCTAGAAACGAGTCTCCTTTTCTACACGCTATTGAGATCTAAATCAGCAAAAACCCTCTTGCAATGAAGTAACCAATTCTCCACTTCAATTACGCTTCAGTCCTAATGAATGGTTTTCCTTCCAGCCTAGTGTAATCTCTACTTAATATTGCATAATTATTAACCACTAGAGTTCCCTGATTTCCTCCTTCAGCATTTCCTCAAACTAACTCCGTAGGAACTCTAGCCTGCATCATGTTAATGAAGATACATAGCTCCCATATCTATTTGCGGCATTCCAGCACCCACATTAGCCACTTGTGCCTGACCTAGATTCGTTTGGTCTGGCATTCCCATTAGTTGTGGTGCTTTCCCTACCAATGTTAACTCTTCCACTTCTAATATCCATATCTTACGTCCATAAAATCCGCATTCGAGTCTTTATAAGATTCATAAGAATAGCCTAAGAGAGATGGGACAGTAGAGATAAAGCATATACTTATATATAGCAAATATAAGTACGTTACTATAGCGTTATCCCATACCCAAATCTTTTCTCTCATTCCTCATGATTATGTTTTCCAAATCATTTTAAGTTTGAAATTCCTTTTAAGTTTTTCATAAACCTATGCTCTGATACCAAGTTGTAACATCCCCTATCTTAAGACCCGAAGCCAAGTGCTACAGATGCTGCAGTCATCTGTAGTATTAACTTTCCATGACAAAATATGGTAATGTTAATGGTATTCATAATATCAGAAGCGCATGAATATGAAATAAAATCAACACAGAACTAAAATATCTTTTCTGATTACATTTCAAATCAGTATTTCATATTCCAATACATAATCCAAAATGGTTCTTAGGTTTTGATTAAATATAATTATTGCAATTCCCACTAAGAGCGGCATATGAAGATGTCCGCTTGGATGATCAGAGCACTAAATAAACAAGTCTGCCATAAATACATCACGGTGGAAATAAAAGTAAATAGCTCCTACATAGTTAACTTTGCCTCCTGCACGCCTTCAAGTCAACCTACTAAACCTAAAAAACCTCAACTCTCAATCTACTCAAATTTGAACTTTGAGCACCCGAGAGTTTAAGGGGTAAACATAAACTTCAAGTCAAACATAAAGCCTGGTGTGAATAATACTATTACATCTTAGTTTACTGATATTAAGTGAGACAACGCTGCTTAGCGGAACGGTTTCCCCCTCACTAATATCCCTTTTAAAACATATGTTTTGCAAATTAGAATTCTGCAATCAAACTGATTAAAGCAATAATCACAATATCATATATGCATATAAATTAGGCAATCAATGGACTATTTGTTCGAAAAATATAGTTTTGTTTGGCTAATTACTGACCATTGGCTGACTCGGGCCTACCAGATAATATAAATAATCTAACTTCTATTAAACACACTCCTGGATGGTTAGCCCTTAACTTATTTCTTCTACGGTTAACTGATCCTAATGGTTTGTTTGCTCAACAAAAACCTATCTTTCAATATGTATTCCTTTCTGTGTATAACATCATTTTAGACTCACCAGTGACAAAGCCCTACACACTGGAATTTTGGACTTATATTAGCTAGGTGCTATTAGCTAAAGTATAGGGCGCGACCCTATACCATTCCTATCTGATATTTCAATATACGAGTCATTTATTTAGGGTTAACTACCCATCAAATTTTCCTTGAACATTTCTTTCAAATCGATTTAACCCTTTAAATCTTACTTAAACAAGGAAAATATACTCTTTGCTTACTAAAATATCTTTATCATGATATATGCTTTACACAAAACAATGTTGATGAAAACCTAAATCAGTATGGTTATCTATCCCTTAAAACAAATTAAAGCCTTTCTTTAACTTAGAAAGCATTAGGTTTTATATCCAAGGTATCATCTTTGAAACCCTTGTTTAAAAACTTTAAACAGTCTCATTTGAATCCACTGAAAGTACCCCTTTCAAAATAGGTTACCAACTTTACCTTGAAACACTAGGTCGAATGACCAAAACAAACCTTTCGAAACCTTAAAAAAATAGACCTTTTGAAATCATTGAAATGTCCTTTCGAAAGCTTTATAAAACCTTGGACATCCTCTTTCCAAAACATTTTAAACTTGCCTTTCGAAAGCATTGGACCTTCCATTCAAATAGTAAAAACAAACCTTTTAAAAACATTAGGGAATCTCCCCTTTGAAACCTTCATTTTATACCTTTCAAAAGCATTAAAGTCCCTTACTAAAAACAAACCTTTCAAAAGCATTGTTTCCAAGTAAAATTTTATGGAACATAGCTTCGGAACCATTTAAAACCATTCCTTTCAAACCTTTGTGTTTAGCTTTCAATATGTCTAAGGGTCTTAAAAGAACAAAGGCAAAAGCATTGCTTTCAAAAGCATTATTCCTAAGTAAAATAAAGTGGATGGTTTCCAAACCACCAATTCAATTGCATGGAGAAGTGGATTCAAAATTAAGGAAAAAGAATCCTTTCGAAGGTATTGATTCGAAAGGTTGAAAGCGGCAGCCGGGGTTTCGACCCCATTAATTATTTTTTGAAAACATAGGTGGCAACCCATTTGAATGCCCTTACTTTATATAAAGAGAAGCAAGTTTGTTAAGTTGAAAGCTCCAACCCCTTCGCAAGCCTTATTTTTAACCAAAATTGTTCCAAGTTTATAAGGGCTATTTCTACCCCTTCGAAAGCATGTTTCGACTCTATACCTTCCGTCTAACTACAATCCACTAGGTACCAACGCACTGATACTATGTGTATTGGTTTCGACTAGGTTGGAGGTGGATGTATGCGGTCGAAGGAGGGATGCTATAAGTGGCGAAGCAATAATCCTTTACAAAACTAATTTTAACTTGCATTATTTGTCAATATATAATTAGCTGCCAATTCTTTTTATAATGCATTTGCTAAAAGTGCTGTCGAATTCAGTAATTAACAATTTTAAAACATTTAACAAATTGCCCCTTCTCCTTTTCTAAACATATAAAACATTTAAGTCCCATACCTTAAATAATTTTATATCCTTGATAAAATGCTTAGGAAAATTCTTCGAAAATTTCCATAAACCACTTTTAATATGTTTTCAAACATATTTAAATTTCTGACCCAAAGCTAGCATATGATAATCGAAAGTAATTTAAACCCAAATTAACCATTTTCTTTACTAGAAAATTCATAATAAATCCACAACAACATAGAAAATTATGAAACTTGAAACCCATCTCTAAAATAATGTCTCCGACCTTATATCAAAAACGCAAGCCATTTGGATTTCATTTAATAGGTATTTCAAATCAAATCTTATCACAAAATATATATGAAACAACATAAATCATCAACAAGCATATATATATATATCTGTGTGTGTGTGTGTGTGTGTGTGTGTGTATTTTAACAATCAAAACATGGCATTTTTCTTGCAAAGTAAATTCAGATCTCATGTAGAAACCGAAAGCAGTTAAAATGAGATGTAACTTATTATTCACCTTAGCTTATTGTTAAGATGATTGAGATTTGCTCTTGTATTGATTTGATTAAGCTTCCTACCTGAATCCTTGCTTATCTTCCTTTTGTTTTCTTCTAATGGTGGCCCGCCAAACTTTATGTTTAGTTTTGTTTGTGAATGTTGGAAATCAGAATGGGATAAGGGTTTAGGGTGTAAGAATATGACCTATTCCTATTTTGCCCTTACCTTATTACCTTTACTTACTTCATTTTAATTCTCTTTGGCTCATTGATTAGTTGTGGCGTGGCTACCCTATAATCATACAAATCTCAATCTCTTAACCATTTACATTATTTCATTTAATTTATCTAATTAAATGTCCTAAATAATGTTAGTCAAAATTAAGGTCATTACACAAATGGTCTTATCATGACCCTCCAAAGTCTAATATAAAAGGATCTTAATAAATTTCAGGTACCTTATTAACCATTTTCATTCCCTTTAATTTGTGGATGGTAAGCATTAATCATCTTCAACCAAGTACCTAACACATTCTTTAATCTTGTTAAGAACTCACTTGTAAACGAAGGATCTCTATCACTTACAATGCTATCGGTATCCCATAAAGTCTCACAACATTCTGCATGAATAATTTCGCTACACTTGGTGTCGTTCTTGTCAACTTAGTGGGGATAAAGTGTGTAATCTTGGTTAAGCTATTAACTATGACCTAAGTACTTTCATTTCACTTATTCAACCCGGGCAACCCGTATATAAAATCCAAAGATATAGAATACCATTTCCATAGTGGCACTTCTAAGGACTGAAGTACTCTACTTGGCTTTTTGATGCTTGGCTTTTGCTAGTTAGTAATTCATACTTTGCTTCACCCATAAGCCTACATCTCTCTTCATTCCTTCTCGAAAGAAAATTCACTTCATGTCTTGGTACATCTACATTTATGATTAATAGTAAACTTTGATCGATAACATGCTCTAAAAACTTCCTTCTTTAGATTCCATATTTGGAAAACATAATCATCCTTTTTTTTGTCAACCATCCGCTTTGATTAAGAGCAAATTCTATCATGGCATCAATCTCACTTCCTACTTATAATATCTTTAACAGTTCGTCTAGTAATGGATCATCTCTTTGCCTTACAATAATTCTTTTTATCAATACCAGTTAAACTACCGAACAAGAGATCATCGTGGTGTTCTTGAATTAGCCGTCGACCTCATTCTGGCTCCATAGAAGCCAATGCTTATAAATCATTATTTTTAGATAACATCACTAATACCATATTTCGATATTTTCTATTAAGTGCGTCGGCAACTTTATTTCAATTTCTTGATGTATTATAATGACCTGGTATTTCGAACCATATGCATCGGCACACGTCGGACTTGAATTGCTCAAAACAATAGTTTGTTAATTTATATTTGGCAAAACTCAGCATATACAATAAATAAATAAATCACAGACACATAGTATTACAACAATAAGCAGCGGAATAGATAAATAGTAGTTCATGAAGCTACTATAAAACATCAGAGTCTGCAAAAAAATACAACAGAATCACATATACAAATGAATCTCTATTACATAAGCAACCGATGAGTTTGAACATAAATGACTGGAATAAACTGAAATAACTGAAAAATGATAAATAGATCTTCAAACAAAGCTCCAATCTCCAAATGTGAGTCTCAAATGCCGCGACACACAGTCTGAACTGAGCATAAAGCAAAACACAGAATACTTGAGTCAGGGTTAACATTCTTATATTAATAAATTTAACTCAAGTGAAATGTCAATAGAAATACAAGTAACTTAAAGGATGTTTGGGATTTCCATCCTCTAAGGATATATGGAACTACCTACTATGTAGTAATATACGCTATTATAATAATGTCTATAGTAAAGTAAACTATTAAAATAGCGTTATGGCGTTACCCGTATCCCCCTTAACACATTTATATAATGCCGTAGTCTATACAAATAATGTAATCTCCGCTCGCAAGTAGGCTATCAGGGAGCACTCCATAGGTACGACACAAACCTGACTTGTAGAAGGCGCGATAGGGCATGGACCAGGCATGCGTGACAATGCCAAGGTAGATATACCGTTTGTGGATCCAAACTGGTGGTAACGCATAGCAGCTACTACCGCCCACCTCGTGATATGCTCCCGAATCCAAGGTGCACCCAATCAAATCATAAAGTAATAGAATGGTATCGAAGAAGTGTGCTCGATCGGAGGAATGAACTCACTTGGCCCGGCGTGGCTTCTGTTTTAGCCACATCAAGATGATTCTCAGGAGTTAGGGCTGCGCTAAAACCTCATATGGAATCGTCTCCAAACCATGCTACTTCATTCTGGAATCTCCACTACATACATAGTTGTTAAAGTGGTTTTCAGTATTGGCAGAGAGTATGACAATATCCGATCCCGGTCATTATAATAACCAAACGCTTATTTCAAACCCTGATCGTTTCATTTCAAATAGTTCATACTTGATACTTCATATCAAAATATCATATTCGTTTCAAACCATATCAATTTATCATTATTCACTTTAAATAATATTCATTTCCAAAATCGTAACAATTTAAAAATTATAACACTTTCAAAATTTGAAATCATAACACTTTTGAAATCATAACACTTCCAACATAAACAGTTTAGATATTGAAAACAATATATATATTGAAATAGTTATAATGAAAGTAGTTTATATATTAAAAATACTTCATATAATGAAATTAGTTTCTCCAATTTCACAAGTTAATTCAAATCATCTTAAATCCAAAAGTTCAATGTAAATCAATTCCAGTTTAACAATTTCAATTTAAAGTTCAGAGATCCAATTCAAATTCTTAATAAATCATTTCCATTTGTATCGATTCAAAATCCAAGTTTGAGCTATCACTTCAATTCAATAAGATTCATGTTTAAATATTCAAACATTTACAATATAAACTTCATTATATCTCAACATTTAACTTTAATTTTATTCAAAATTGGAAAGTATTCACTTAATCATTTAATAACAATTTATTAAAAATTCCAATTTATAAATTTAATTCAGTATTAAATATTCAATCTCAATTCTATTTAAAATTGAGAATATTCATTTAATCACTTTTCATCAAATAAAGTTATAACTCATATTTTGAAAATCTCAAAATCAATAAGTTCAAATAAATTCTTACTTAAATTCAATCATTAACCAATTTAAATTCCAAGTCAACATTGATTTATCTTCCACCTTTATTATTAAAGTTATAAAAAAATCCATTTTTAAAATATTAACATAAATTTAAATAAATACTTAAACATGTTATAAAACGATTAACTTAAATTTTATTAAATTAAATTTCATTATTAAATGTCTTTGTATTAAATCTTATTATATATATATATATATATATATATATATATATATTTAAAGTAATAAAATTATAAGAAAATCTTAAAATTTATATTTTCCAAAACTAAATTATAAATTAAAATTTCCCAAACAAGTTATTTTAAAATCTATTTTTTATACATATATAAAATAGCCTTTATATATTATGTAAAAACAATATTTATTAAAACCCTTATATTTCCTTTCAAACTTTGGAAATCATTTTCAAAGTATAGAACAACGGTGTCCGTATATAATTTTCTATCCTATGGTCAAGTGGTACAGATATTAATATTTCAATCCGCAATTTAAATATTTATGGGTATATATCATTTCAACTCGAAATCCCAAAATTTCAAAATAAATGAAAATCGCTTGGGTTTATCATTTCAACTCATAACGGTTTTCCCCTGTTCTACAAGATCGTTCAGGTATGTATCATTTGAAACCATAGGAAATTTCTAAACTAACAGGGAACTTGCAGAGTGAGGACCAATATGATAACAATATAACATATCAACAACAGGCATATATCATCAGTAAAAATTTAATTATAATATAAATAACAGATTATGGTGTCAGATGTGACAAGTGAACAATTACAGATAATGGCATATCATATATATATATTAAATAGTTAAAAGTTCAAATTTAACAGCATATTTCAATTGTCGTTTCAAGTGAAATCAAATTTACTAAATATAGGAATGTTAATCGTGAGTGATTGCTTACCTTTCGAGGCTAGAGAAGATAGTGAGAACAAGATGTGACATTCCAGATACATTTTCCAAAGCACGGCACAATGAACATGAATTTGACAAACAAAGCAAAGCACCAAGGACATGAATTGATGAAACAAAATATGTACATTTTTGTATGAATTATATATATAACTACATAAATTTTATATAAAATCAATATTTTATTCAAACACTTATTAAAATCAATATTCTCTATATATAATATATTTAAAATCAATACTAAAATTAACAGCTTCTCAACAATGAAAACGAACCTATATATTATAAAGATCCAAATATTTATATATATTTTAAAACTTTATATATATATGTATGTATCTGTATGTATGTATGTATGTGTATATATATATTTCCCAATTATCAATATATATATACACACACACATTCATAAACCGTCAACATTTTTTATATATACTTTAAAATCAAATAAGACCTTTATATAATATAATATAATTCGAAATCAATATATATATTACATGAAATATGTGTCATATGTACACTACACGAAATCATTTCTTAAAGTCAATATATTATATGTATACTAAACTATATACTATGACATGTGTACTAATACTACAGGAATGTATATTAATATATACATCAAATCTCAAATAAAATATATGCATACTAGTTTTTTTTTTTTGAAAATAGGCTAATATTAAAACTTTAGTTGGGCTGCGTGGCCCAAAGCCTTTACAACATTCAGTAATAATCAGTTATTACAAGACAGAACTGCAACATATACTAAAAAACCTAAAATATTCCTTTTTTAGGACTCACGACGGCTTCTTGTTCGCTTCTCGATTTGATTCGATCGACTTCTTCAACTTCAACATCTCCAATTGTCGTTCTTTTCGTGTCGTTACAATGGTAAGTATTCTCCTCGAAATTCAATCGATTAATGAGATAATGTCTTTATTGATTTGATTCGTAATCACTAGTACGTCTTTTTTTCTATTGTTGAAAGCCTTATCATTCCTTTCCCTCCAGATGTGCCATAAAGAGGTTGTGAGGCCAACTTTTCTAATCTTTTGCATCTGCTTCGAGAGGCCGCTACCACCGTTCAGGTATTCTACCTCCTCCTTTAGATTAAGGACATTGTTATTTTGTAGGCATCTTATTTTTTGTATACTCTACACCCTTTTTCTATACTCGCACTCAAAGAATAGGTGTTCATGGTTTTCCTCATAAGTATTATAGAAGTAACATGTAGTATTCTCCATGATTCCCCATTTGTAAAGTCTGTCTTTAGTTGGTAGTTTATTGAGCAAAGCTTTGTACAAGGTATGAGCCATTTTTGGGCTATTAGACCTGCTCCAAACCACCTTTGTCCAGTTAGTCAAAGGTTATTTGGTCCTAGAGTCCTCCCAAGCTCCATTAAATTTGAACTGACCATCTGAACTGTTCTTCCATATCCAAGTATCTTCCACTCCATTTGTCTTAATATTTTTCATTGATTTTCCTCTTTGTAGTTTAAACTAAGCAAATTTCCATCACAATGCCATTCTTTGTTATCTATGACTTCATTCACTTTGCATGTAGGAGCTCCATATGCTGAAAATGCTTCCCATCCTAGCTTATCAATGAAACTTTGTGAGTTCAGCCAAGGATCTTTCTATAAGTTTGTATTATTTCCAATAGCAATCTCTATGTCTAGATAAGACTGCAATTCATTTCTGGTTTTAAGGATATTTTTCCATATGATAGAGGCATTGTTATCGATTTTTATAGTCCAGAAATTGTCTTTTAAATATCTCGATCTCATCCAGCTAGCTCATAGATTTCTCGACGTTTCAGTCCATAAAATTTCTTAAGCTCATATAAATTTCAAGTCCCACTCCTCCTTCCTCCTTTTTCTAGCACACGTCTGAGTATTTTATTTTCTGCATTCCCCCTTTCCATATAAAGTCTGCACAAGCTGAGTTTATTTTGGCAATAGAACAGTCAGGAATTTAGAAAGATTGCAGCCAAAATCTTACTTTAAATGTGATAACTGTGTGAACTAATTCAACTCTACCTGCAAATGACAGCAATTTGGAACTCTATCCTTGTAGTTTGTCCCTGAGGGCATCAACTAGTTTACCACATTCCAGATCTGTAATTGTATTATTTAAGAGTGGTACCCTCAGATATTTAACTGGAAGGTACCCTACTGAAACCCCCAAATTTTCTAGCATGACCTGCTTATTTACACAGAATTTGTTGAAATAACACTTGGTTTTGGTGTTCATTCAGTTTGAGACCAGCTAACCTCCCTAGGTCAATGAATATTGATTTGACCATGTCACTAGCCTTTGTATTGCCCTTTATCACCACTTGTAAATCATCTGCAAAAATTAAGTGAGTAACCTGCGGGAAGATATTATAAATAGGCTGGATGATTTTGTGATAACATGCCAGCTCCATTTGAAGAGAAAACCATTCCATAGCCACAACAAATAAATATGGAGAGAGAGGGTCACCTTGCCTAATCCCACGGTTACTATGTATATAACCTTTAGGAACTCCAATTATCATGACAGAAAAGGTAGGAGTTTCTAGAGCAAACTTAATAAGTTTTAATAGTTGTAATGGAACTTCCATAGACTCAAGCATGTGTATAATGACTCCTCTATTGACCCTGTCATATGTCTTTTGAAGGTCAACTTTGATGCATATTTTGTCAACACCCTGTTTGTTAAAATCACTTATTAACTCATTTGCCATTAGAGAGTTTTCAGAAATCATCCTACCTTTGATAAAGGCATAATGGCATTGTGAAATTAAATTTGGAAGTACTCTTTTCAGTCTCATACATATAATCTTGCTAAGAATCTTATATGTGGCATTCCAGCACGTAATAGGTCTATAGTCCTCAATTATTTTTGGAGTCTTAGATTTTGGAATCAGTGATATGAAAGTGTGATTGATTTCTTATACAAATTTTCCAGTCTCTAAGGCTTCATTATAAGCTTTGAGCATGTAATCTTTCAGGTGTACCCAGTTCATTTTAAAGAAGGCTGCCCCCATGCCATCAGGGCCGGGGGAGGAGTCACTATGAATGGAGCAGATGGATTTCTTCAATTCCCCTTCCGGAACCCGAGTTTTCAATATGTCAGCACCAACAAAGGAGGTTTTCTTCCTACAGTTGATGTGAGGTAAGAGATTGTAATTTTCTTCATTGTACAGGTTGCTGAAATAAGAGATAGCTTGCTTTTCTATGTGTTTAATGTGTCTAGAAGCATTTCCCTGTTCATTTAAATAATTGTTAAGTTTGTTACGATGTTATCTTAAAGAGATCTTAGTATAGAAAAATTTATTGCATTCATCTCCCTGTTGTAACCATTTCTCTTTGCCTTTCTGTTTCAACTCTATTGCTTGCTTATTAAGTTCAACTTGAATTGCTGTTGAAGCTTGTAGAAGTCATCATTTAGGCCTTCATATAGGGGATCATTATCCAGTTGAATGTGAATATCTCCTAACCGTTGTTGGATTGTTGTGATGGTGTCAGTGGTTTTTGGTATGCACTTATTCAGTCTTTAAGTATGTTTTTCATGATTTTGATGAGCATTACAAGTCGGTACATATGATTGCCTGGAGGAATTCTAACCGTATTAAAGTTCAGTACTGCGTCGAAGCCTTTAATTAAAGGCCAACGATTTGCATATCAGAAAGGTTTTCCTTTATGTATTTCATCATCATCATCATTGAATTGTATTAGGAGGGGACAATGATCACTTGTAGAATAAGGTAGAACAATTACTATAAAATTTGGGATTTTGTTAAAAAGTTCAGTGTTACCAATCGCTCTGTCTAGACTTGAAGTAATTTTCTTAGCCTTACCACTTTTCCATGTGAATTTCCGGTCTGAATGGGATGCTTCTACAAGACCACTGGCAAGAACACATTAGTTGAATTCTACAATCTGTGCAACTTTCAGTGTAAGGCCTCCCTTCTTTTCCCTCTTGCTTCCGACTGTGTTAAAATCACCTATGACCACCCAGGGAATATTAATGTTTTTAGAGTTAGTTGTTATTTGTTTCCGCAATACAGTTCTATCAGATTCTAGGTTCTTTGCATAAACAAAAGTGATTACCATCTCCATGCCACTAGCATTATGAAACTTTGTTGTTATTTGTTGCTCGTCCATATTCATAATTGAACCATTCCAGTAGTTGCTTTCCTAGCCAACTAGAATTCTTTCTTTTGTATGTGTAGTTGGATTATGAGCAAAAGTCCAATGATTCCCCATTTGAAATTTGAACACCTTTATATTATTATTATTAAATTTATTTTCTAAGAGAGCTAAAATAGTAGGCTTGTATTTGACCTTAATGCTGTGGAGGTCAAATTTCCTTATATCATTATTTAGGCCTCTCATATTCGAGCATAATATGGACATTTGTGATTTTTTGGCGGCATTGCTTCGAGTAACTAGAACAGAACCTACCATGACCCATCTATCAGTCCTTTGCTTATCTTCAATGATGAATTATTTCTCATATTCCATATTACTTTCAGTGTATTTGCTAATATCCTCTAACACGTCTTCATCTTCCTCATTTTCAGATGAATCCAAATCAATACCCAACTTGTGGACATCAGACAGGGAACTTCGCAACTCCTCCTCATCCTTATTATGATCACCAGTTGGTGGGTTCAGAACAGGTGGAGCCACAGGAGCCTCAATTGGATGAAGACTATCTTTTGAGTGATCTAAGCCAAGTGGAAATAATGAATCGGAAAGTGGGCGAGGACTACCTTCCAAATGGTTCTCTAAACAAGGTGTCTTCTTTGACTGAGCAGGAGAATGATGAGATGCTTGCCTTGATCCGTAGTCCAACTCCACAGAATTCAGGTGCGATAGGTCATTAGAAGCGAAGATGTAATGTATATTATTTTTTATGGTCACCTCATCATTTTTTGACTCACTGGACTCAGGTAAATCAGTAGTAGGTTCTGTTGTGTTATGTGATCTTTCTACCCAAATTTGCTTTGTCTTCTCTGCTCTGATATTTTGGCATTGTTGGTTTATGTGGCCAAAACACATGCATTCACCACATCTAGGTAGGACGAACTCATATTCCACCTCCAGAATGTATTCATTTCCTTGTTTATTTATAGCGTTGACTGTTTTTGCAGTACAGTTTTGGCAGAAATCTCCACCAAAACTCTAGCATATTTAATGCATTTAACCTTTCTTGTGTTTTCATCAATATCAATAGGTTTACCTATCAGACTCACAGTTTACTTATGCATCTCTTATTCCACAACGCTAAATCCAGATTATAAAGTCTGATCCATATAGGGTAAGTTGTTAACATATCCCGTTCAAAATTGAAATCTGCTCCCATTGATGCATGAAGATGAGCTTGTTGTCTAAAACCACAGAACACCCTTAAGGATTCGATTATAATCTTCCTCTAGTTCAAACTTGATAAGATAAAGTCCATTATCACGAGGAAACACATCACATAGACCTTTAGTGTTCCAAGTTCTCTTGATATAAGCACTAAAGTGAATGTAATAGGGCCGTTTACCCACCATATGGGCATAGATTGAGTATTGCCACAACCTCTAGGATTCAGCACAGTCTTCCTCATCAATCAACTGATATAAATCTTCTCCGTTCGATTGCAGTTTAAAATAATTAACAAAGCCTTTGAGTTCAATTTTGCTGCCTATAGCTTCAACCTACGATTTTGCCTTTGTAATACTTGTTTTAGGGATATGTTTGATTACATCCACGAATGATTTCTTTGCCTTTCCCCTATTATTAACCTCCTTCCATCCTCCTCCTCCTCTTTCGTCATCCTCCTCGTTGATGCCTAGGGTTTCGGGAGATCCTGTATAGGTCACCATTTTTAAAATGTAGATACTAGTTTAATATATATATATATATATATATATACATAATATATATCTTTATATATATATGACTACCATCAAACTCATGTATACTTATAAACTTATACACGCAATATGTATTAACTGATTAGAACAAAAGTATAGATTCTTTGACATACATACATACATACATACATACATATACATACATACATACATATATATATATATATATATATATATATATATATATAGAGAGAGAGAGAGGATCGGCACGAAGAGAAAGGCAGTGGGAGGCTATTGGTGTGGAAGCCTTTGGTGCGGTGGCTATATGGTGATGGGACAGGCGGATGGTTGTGGGCGACGCAAGTCTTCTGGTTGCTGGTGGCGAACTAAGGGAAAAGTGGAGGTCGGGGGAACAAATGTGAGGAGGTGGTTGAGGGCTGCTGCTTGGTGGGAATAAGGAGGCAGCAATTTTGGGTTGCGAAATCGAGATGAGGTGGAGGAAGGACATGTGATGGCATAGGGTCAGGGAAAAACATGACAATGGAGGACAGAGAAAACTTAGGCTGGAGAGGCAGTGATGCGGTGGTGCAAAGCCGTGGTGGAAGAAGAATGGCTTTGGGCATTGGGTCATGAAATTCAATGAAGGGTGGTGGTCGAGGTAATGGCTGATGGTGGGTGCTCAAGCTATGGATCTAGGGGCTGCTATGGTTCGGTGAACTGTTGTTGGTCTTGGCTGATATGGTGGCAAAAGTCATGCTCGATGAGAGCGGATGAGGGTGGGCTGAGAAGGGAGGTGGATGGCTATGATGGTCAGGCAGCTTCTCCGGGGAGTTCGAGTTCGGTGGTGGGATGTCGTGGGTGAGTTAGGATAAGACATGGAGAAGACATCAAGGTCGAGGAAGCTTAGAGTAAAGGGAGGCAGTGTAGCTGAGGGTGGAGCCGGTGGAGTTACGTGGTGAGAACGAGCAGATCTAAAACGAAAACATTCCTGACTTTTTGTGCTAATATATGAAAGTTTTCTTGTATACTATTTAAATATATTTTTGTAGGTAAGATCGGGATGAGTCAGAAGGAAAGAGGAAAGAAGGAGATAGGTAATGTAGCAGGTTAAGTTATATATAAACTATAATATATATAATTTTTCTTTTAAAATAACAAGTCAAAAAGAGAAAGGGCGAGAGAAAAATGAAAAGTGAAAAGACAAGCCGGCATGGAAATTGAAACCATGGGGAAAATAAAAAGTTAGAAGTTAATTTCATAACTTACTAATAGCTAGCGGCTATTACATTACCTGACGGATAAATGAAAAGACAAAGGAAAGTCAAAAGGCTCAAAATAGGGAACCTGTATAGCGAATCGTTTTGTCGAATTCATCGCTTAACGGACACCGAAATGCATAGATGAATATAGTGCGAAGATCGAAACTACAATACGAACGAAACGGTATATAAATATCAGTGACACGATCATCCTATCAAAAATCGATATTCGTTGCCAAACTACTACTACTTTGCCGAAAATAAGATAAACGGGGCTACAACAGTCCAAATTTTGGCAAAATAAAATATGACGTCTCACTTAGAAAATGATTTACAAATTAATTATATAAAAATATTCAGATTTCAAAAATATTTTATTTACATCAAATCTTAAGTGATTTAAATTGAAATTACACAACAAAACTAACTTTCATGTTTATCAACGAAAATCTGCCATTTGTTACGTTTAGATAGACGAATACCAAATACCAAATTTTCATTGCTAAATTTAGTTATTTAAAATTTTACAAAAATTCAGTTAATTACGTTATAAAAACCGTTAAAATTTATGGGTCGTTACATGCATACTAAATCCCAAAATCATATGCTACCAAAACTCCAACAATCTTTGCTACTTCAAATTCAACTCCCTTTAAGAGAATCAATAGATAAGGACCTATGATCTATAAAAAATTGGAATCATTCTCCCAAATGATAGTATGTCTACACCTTCAATACAAAAATTACTGCTGCTAACTCCAAATCATGAGTAGATATCAAAATTCATGCGGTCAAAGCTATCAAGAAGCAAAGGAAATGACACTATCTCTCTACATTAGTACACCTCCTAATCCAACAAGATACACCACCAAATACTGATTCTCATATGGAATAACTTACATAGGTACATCGGTTAATAAAGGATTTAGCTTTCGATGTGCTTCTTCACATTTATCGATCTAGAAAAACTCTACGTTGTTAGTTTATTCATTATTGCTGTTAGATGAAAGAAATCTTTAATAAATCTCCAGTAGCAGCGAGCCAATGCTCGTAAACCTTTTATGGTCTTGGGTCTTTTCCAAATATTAATGGCCTTAACCTTTGATGGATCCACCGAAAATATATTCTTCGAAACCACATGTCCAAGAAACTTAACTTCCCTTTCATAGATATGACATTTTAGAAACCTTGTCTTTGGTTGAAACTTCCTCGTCATATCTAGCATTATTGTGAGATGAACATCATGATCTCTTTCATTCTTATAATATATCAAAATGTCATCACTGAACACTAATATGAATCTATCCATCTATTCTCGGAAGATCCAATTCATCAAGTCTACGAAGAAAGCAGGCATGTTAGTCAGTCTAAATGACATGATTAAACATTATGAACCGTCTCTTGTACGAAACATCACCAATATTGTACTTTCCTCTGCCATTCTTAATTGATGGAAACCCATTGCTATGTCCAATTGTAAGAATACCTTGGCTCCACTCAACTGATGGAACAAATCATCTATTCTAGGCAAAGGATATCAATTTTTTATAGTCTTCTCATTTAACATTCTATAATTAATGCATAACCTCAATGACCCATTCAGTTTCTTCTGTTCCAACTGTGGTTCCCTAAGACAATCTGCTTGGTCTGATAAATCCTTCCCTTCTAATTCCATCGTCGGCACCTTTAACTCCTTAAATTCATAGGTGTCATTCTGCTAGGTCGCCTACTTACAAATTCAGCTTTTGGTATAAGATCTATTTGACACGTTTCGGTGGTATGCCCATAACTAGCTTAAGAACATTTGTATATTCTCTTACCAGAAAAACCCAATCTATTTCATCTTCCATGCCTTCCTTAGCACCCAACAATGCATATACATCGAAACATGATTTTTCTAATAAGTATATGATTAGATCTTTGCAATCAGTGCGTCTTAAGGATATAGGTCTATCTCTACAAAATGTCCTCGCATCATATAGACTTAAATGATCCATACCCAAAATCATTCCAAAACCCATAAAATCAAACACATGCAAACTGCATATAAACTTATGACCTAACAAATCAAATTCTAGTCACATCTTATTTTAAGAGTTGCATAGCCGCCTATTGAATTCGTAACCCTTTGAGAAGAGATAAGGTATGTCGTTTTAAGGCTTAACTTATTTAATAATCATCTAGAGATAAACGAATGTGATACTGCAGTATCGAACAACACTCAACATTTTAACATGTATCCTATGTATAAGAAGTGTACCTCCCAATAGGGTCTTTCCCTTCTCCTGGGCAGTCAGTCTGAAAGCTTTAGGTTCTAAAGCATAAACCATTCCCCTTCTCAGCTTTGACTAGTTCAGGATGCTCCTTCTCAAAATTGCTCATCATGTTACAATTACAGCACCTCATTCGCTTATTATCAGCAGCTTTCTTGTCATCACCCGAAAGACACTCATTAAAAAAATTCCCATTATTATCACACTTATAACAAAATATTTTAGATTTTCCTTTCTTTGGAATCACACCATTCTGAGCTCCATTCTCACTAAATAACCTCCTCTTCTTCCCTTGAAAAGTCGTAGTCTTTACATACTTATTCTTTCCTAGAGATGATAGTAAATCTTCATTCCTCATAGCTATATCCACCACGATGTTAAATAGATCTCAAAGGTGCAACATTAATTGCCCTTGCAATCTTCAGTTTAAATCCCTTGAGGAACTTCATTTTCTTCTTCAACTAAGTGTTAATCATGGTCTGCCTATGCCTTAACGGCTCGTCAAGTTGGTTACATATTCTAGTACTGTCATCTCGCCCTGTTCTAACTTCGAATCCGTCTTTAACAAAGTAGACTTAGATGCTTCATATAGATATATCTCCTTAAACCTTTCTCTAAAGTCAATCCAAGTAAGTTCATCTTCTGGTGCTCCCATAATCACACCATTATACTAGTACAAATTTGCTCTTGCAACTGCCTTGAAGCCAACCCCCTCTTTAGTCCATCATTTAAGCCTAAATCAACAAAAACCCTTTCACATTAAAGAAGTTAATCCTCCACTTTAATGGCATTCTCCATCCCTGAGATAGTTTTCATCACAAACTGTTATAATCTCTACTCAACATGACATAATTGTTATGAGCCACCACTTTAGGCACGATAGCTCTCCTACGTTGCCAACTTTTCCTTTTGCCAACATAGCCGGTTCTTCACCTTGCATATTAATGAAGAACTAATACATCATCCTCATATTAACTAGAGCGGCTACAACATCCATATTAGCATTAGCATTGGTAGTTCAATTACCGTATCTAGAATAGGTAGAACATTTCCATTAATTGTAGTGCTTCTTCTCCAATGTTAAGTCTTCTACTTATTGTATCCATTTCTCGTAATCGGCGTAAAAATATTCATGAGGTAAATAAGAATAGTCTAAAGAAAAAAGGGGGAGTATTGATAGATGTACATACTTTTATATACATATACGTATACATATACATATACATACACATACACATACACATATACATATACATATACATATACATATACATATACATATACATATACATATACATATACATACATACATACATACATACATACAAACAAACATACATACATACATACATACATACATACATACATACATACATACATACATACATACATACATATGTATGTATATATCTGTGTGCGTGTGTTAAATAACAAGAATGTTACTATAATGTTATTCCATTCCCCAATTTATTTCTTTTACTTTGTTTGGGTTATGTTTTGCAAAATCTTATTATGTTTTATGTAAAATAATTTCCTGATTCCAAGTTGTAACATCCTTATTTTAAGGCTCAAAAATAGATATTAATAATGATGCAGTCATCTTTTGTATTATTTCCCAATGATAAAATAAGATTAGTTATTGTATCACTAACATCAAGAACACAAGAATTTACATATTTTCCATAGACTATTTCCATTCATTCATTTGCAAATTCTTTGCATTCAGTTACATAACCCCACTGATCCATCATTTAAAAATATATTATAAACACATATATAATTCCAAGGGCGACTTATGAAGATGCCAGTTGAATGATCAGTCATAATTACTTGATAATTACAAACTCCATCATTTTATACAAGCAAAAATAAAGTAGTAAACTGCACAATGGAAATATACTTCTAATATTAGTTTGGCTCCTACACATCTCCGGAAGATTTATCTGTCTAACCCGATAATCCTAGTCGCCACCTATTCAAATGAGTACCCAAGAGTTTAAAGGGGAAATAAAAAACTTATGGTTAAATAAAAGTATATCTGGCTAAAACCTTATATACTGTATAGTTTACCCAGCATCACTATGAACCTATTAATTTTTACTAGCCAACTAAATCTATTTAGCTAATTCGGGCCAAAAATATAAGCAGATAACCCATTGGTCTTTTGTTCCCATAAGAGTACCAAGTTACTCCAGTGATAGAAGGAAATAATCAAAACCGTCTTATGGTCCCTTCAAAAGAAAATAGCAACGTCTTCCTATTCCCAAAAGAAAGAAAACAATGGTGAGCATCACTACAATGTGTTCCTTCAGACTCGTATTGAAAGATTTTGCCTTAATATCATCAAAACCCTATGATTGGCGAACCTACACTAACCTTTACCCTCAATTCTAGTTTTTAAAATGTCAGTGAGTCATGTAGGTCAATTCGGGAATCCTAACATAATTTGATCTTCGCGATCTCGTGGATGCAATTCTAGTCACTCAGGATTGAATCTGACCATATTCACTACTGGAATAGCCCAAACCAGTTAATAGTTCCAATCCTAATGTCATAAAAGTTAGGTAATAACACACAAGTGAGCATACCAAAAATTTACATATGCAATATCAACTTAACAAGATGAAAAATCAAACATAAAATAACATCATTCATCACAAATATGTGCCAGTACGATGGTCATTTTATATATAAAAATTATATTCATCACAAACATGTGCCAGTACGACGGTCATTTTATATATAAAAATTACTTGTAACTAAGTAGCAAATTTTCCTCCATAAAACTCTTTAAAATGGGCTAAAAATATATTTTCTTTCCTTTTTAAACCTCATAAAATACTTAATAAAACTATATTTTGTTATAAGGAAAACATTGCCCAATATAGAGTTAAAAGCTATGGAGTTTCAACAAAATAAGCTATCGCATATCTCTAAACTTAGTTTTATCGCACCTTGAATGACATGGCTTTTGAATTTGAAAAACTTGTGCTATGACGCCTTGAAAATATATGCTATCACATATCAAATTATATGGTATCAAATATTAGAAGTATATGTTATCGCATGTTTAGTAATGTAGTTATCGCGTGTCTAAAATACATGTAACCATTGCATGTCAACCAAAACAAGCTATCGAATTATAACAAAACAAACTATAAAATGGCATTTTTTGTAGTTATCGACAATTGAGATAACTATCGCACGTCAAAATGGCATTTCCTTAATATCTAAAAAGATAATTTATTTTCTTTAATAGTAATAACTTCTTACTAAACCAATATCTATGTCAAATTACTAATGGTTAATCAAATCTTTTCAGAAATCCTTTATAGTAAAACAAGAGATAAATAATTTCTTCTTTCCACAACTTTAAATTTGCATTAGTTAAACCCTTAATTACCTTTTTGTAATTTAAATTCCCTTTACAGAATAGTTCATATTTAAGTCAAATTTACTTGGAAAAGTTTTCAAAAAATCTAAAAGTCCTTACTTTATGACATATAAATTTTTTGAAGAAAAATAATTATTTTTCGTGTTTTTAATAAGAAATTATTCAATCCCTCAGCTTAGAAACTCATAATAAATTCGTAATTAATCAAAAAGTTATGAAACTAAAAATCCATCTTTAAATTAATGTTCCAAACATCATATTAAAAATTTAAAGCGTTAGGAGATAAAAAAATTCGCTTTTCAAAAATTCCTTAGAAAACTCCATAAAATGATAACCAAAATCGATATAAATGATTATCCAAATCGGTTGCATGATTTCATAGGATACAAATTTGGATTTCTCCTTAAACCCAAATCAAAGACATCAAATATAATAGGGATGTCAACATTATTCACCTTAGAATTTGTAGAAACGATAAGATTTGCCTAGTTTTTCTTTTCCCTAGCTTTTCTTCCTCTTTCCTTTTTAATGGGGTCAAAAACTACTGTTTTTTTAGATTTTTGTATAAGAGAAAATGAATCAATGCGGAGAGGAGAAGGAAATGATTTAGGTCTATTCATTCCTTATTTGCTCCTCCTTTGATTAGACTTAATTAGGTCTTCATTTTCTCTTTAAAAACATTTCATTTTCATTATTTATGTCCGAAATGAGCATGGCAAATCCCACATTTTGTAACTTTCCCATATTATTTATTTAATTAACTCGTAATAAAATAGTTAAAATAATGTACAATAAAAATTAGGGGTGTTACACGTGAGTGCTCGTGCTATGACCATTATGGTCGTTCACAGAATTGAGCACACAGTGACACAACCAATAACCATCGAACCAGGGGCGAACAGAAGAAAATGGTGAAACTATTAATAAGGCTATAAATTAATTGCTCCAAAGGAAGAATCGTAATGATGATGAGCGGACTGTCACTAGTTGAAATCCATTTATAATGGTGATTAGAGTGGCGTAGTATCCATAGAGGTTTACTATGCCATCCATGTCGAGTTATAATGGAATGACAGATCCTTTGTAGCATATTATTAGATACAACTGGCACTTGTATGGTAGTAGAGTTGGTAACTTTATGAAATGCATATGTTTCCCTTTGTTTCTAGAGGGTTTGACGACCATATGGTTTTCTAGGCTTGAGCCAGGATCCATCAAGTCTTACAACCAATTGGCTAATAAGTTTTAGTCAATTCAACATGGTTTTAGTACAACCGAAGGATATAATGTCAATGGCTAATGTAGACTAGATAATATTGGAATCATTATTGAGTTATTTTAAAAGATTAGTGTTACTATTATAGAAGTTTGGAATCACGAGGATGTCCTAGTATTAGTGGACTTAATAGGATGAATTAGTGAGGATATAGGTTTTGGAAAGTAGTTATTAGTAAGAGGAGCACATGAAGGGATTTCTATAAGAAAGCTAACCAATTTCGATAGGTGAAAGAGGCAGAATTGGAGAATAAATTAAATGTTATGAAGCCTATAGAACCAAGTATTTTGTTGAAAAGTATTCAGCCTCTGAAGAAGGAACACAATAGTGGGAATTAAAATAATAACAATAAGAGGAAATATTATGGTAAGAAAGAAGAACCTTGGAAATGTATAGGGTTCGCGCGGAACATGAAATACATGTAAAATATTTACCTAGAAATTCATAACACAATTAGGTATAGAAGGCCAGCTCTAAAGAAGGCAACCGAGGAAGACCAACGATATGTGTAGTATTGTTGCTTCCATAAGAAACATGGGAACACCACGGACAAGAGTAGACATTTGAAGAATATGGAGCTAATAAAGAAGAAGAAATTGATCAAATATGTGAAGAACATGTAGGATGTTTGGGAAAAGGAATAATCACCCCTAGGGTAACTGCCTTAGGGTGATGAGGAAAAGGATGATCTTGTCCCCATTCACTTGAAGATGACCTAATTATTAACACAATAACTAGAGTCACGCGTCTTGTGAAGAAGAGTTGGAACAAGATGGAAAGATACAATAGGAGCTTGAAGTATGTCCTATAAGAGTCACAATATGCTATCGAGGATGGCACTACCGTAAAGCACCTAAAGAGGATTGACGGTGATATAGTTTTTTGAAATAGTGAAATAAATGGGATCAAGGCACCAATATTCAATATAATGGTGATAATGGCTAAGATTGGGCCGACTATAGTTCACCATTAGCTGTAGAGCATTATTTCATAAGTGAAAACATGACTATCACCAAAATTGTAAAGGACCAAACAAGAGCATGATAAAAAAAATAGACACTCTAGCATAACTCAAATAAACTGTCAACCCAAAACTTGTAGCACAACATACTATACCAATGGAACTCAAATTTGCTGCACAAGAGGAAGTCACCATGGAGATTGGATAAGTAGGAACAATGAGGCATCAGAAAGGTCAAGATAGCAAAAGGAATAAAGATCCTGCCGTAACATTGTTAAATTTTGGTGATACAAAATCACAAATAGAGGCAAATAAATATGCAAAAGAAAGAAAGAGAAGATTTTGTTTCCTCTAATTAATAGGCATATTTGAGTATGTTTATTTTTCTCTTTATTTGGTTAATCAAATTATTTTTTGCCATCTAATGTTAACTTGGGCATTAAGTAATGAATTATATAAATAGAGACTAGAAGTGAGGGTAAAAGTGTGGCGGAAAATATATTTGCTAATTTTCTCTTCTTCGTCTTTATTCCTTTTCTCCAACAATTTTAGCCATATAGATATTTTCTCCCTTTCTCAATTTGGTTACTGATTCAATGGTATTTTGTTTACTTTAGCTTTGCTCTATTAATTATAAACAAAATTTGGTGAATCAATAAAGTGGGTGGTTGGGTCGAATATTTTATGTTATTGCGTTTTAATTTCAATTCCGTCTTGTTTTCAATCCATGTTATCTCTTTGTGATTTATGTGACAAAGATCCGTTGATAAATGCTTCCACACAGCAGTACTATTTTCATAACAATTTGGTATCATAGCACAGATCATCGGAAAGCTTATGGTAATTTTGGTTTGAAAGATTATTGATGTCGGATATAATTTCGTTTTCAAAGATGGCTATCTTGGATGGGAAAAATTAGGGTATTTGAAAGTCTAAGATGGAGGATATTTTGTACCACAATTATCTTCATTGTCCGATTGATGGAGATAGAAAGAAGCCCTCTGATGTAGATGAGGGAAAAGAAAAGAAGGTCGATAAGAAGGCGATTGCTTTGATTCGCCAGTATCTTGATGATTCAGTTTTTCGTCATGTGGCTTGTTATGAATCCACGAAGGCTTTGTGAGACAAGTTGGTATCTTTGTATGAGTCAAAGAGTGCTACTAGTAAGGCTTTTCTTGTTCAAAAGTTTGGTTCAACTGAGATTGGATGAAGAGAAGTCTGTTGCAGAGCATTTGAATGAATTTCAAGATGTAATAAATCAATTGGAAAATATGACGTCAATTTTTTTGATGAATTATAGGCTCTTTTATTAATGAGTTCGCTTTCAGAAAGTTGGAAAACTTTGGCTTTTTCATTGAGTAATTCCAATTCTAATGGAACTATCTCTTTGGAAACTGTTCGATGTTGTCTTTTGAATGAGGAGCTTAGAAGAAAAGGTCGGGTATGAAATCAATTAGTGAGGCTATGTGGCAAGTGACTCGAAGAAAGATACAATTTGGAAGAAGGACGCAAATGGTAAATGTGTTATTGATTGTCATTATTGTAATAAGAAAGGTCATATAAGCAGCAAGTGTTAAGCTGATAAAAGAGATCAGAAAAAGGATGCGCATGGTGATACTAGTAGTGTTGCACATGCAGGTTTTGCTGAAGGTACCAATAGTGATACTTCTTGTGACGTCCTCGTTAGTGAAAATAAGCCTTGGAAGATCGATTCGGGAGCCAATTTTCACATTTAAAGAGATGCGAATTTTTTTTCTTATGAAAAGAGTGTCGGCATGATTGGGACATCCAATGGAGAAGAGCTGTCGATTTGTGGTATTGGATCTATCCGACTTCGTATGCATGATGGTGTGGTTAGAGAAGTCTTTGGAGTGAGACATGTACCCATTTGTTCGCATAATCTTATTTCTTTCGCTCAGTTGGATCGTCGTGGTTGGACTTATGAGACTCAAGATGAAGTTTTAAGAGTGAAGAAAGGTGGTCTTGTAAGGACGAGAGGAGTATTAGAAGAAGAAAACCTTTATAGCTTGGTTGGTTCTGTAGTCGACAATGGAAAGTGAGTGACGGTTGAAGGACCTAGTGCTCAGCAAGGTGGAGAGAGTTTTCATGTTGATGATGCTCAAGGGATCGATAGTGATTAGGTAATAAGCTCAGATCGAGCGATAGACTGGTGTCGAAGTGCAAAATCCACAAAGACAAGACAAAGATCTTTGTGGTATTATAAACGTTTTTGAGACCGGATTTGTATGGTGCACCTCATGTGGGAGTTGCATAACTTACAGACGGTGGTTGAGGTTTGTAATTTAGTGTGGTTGAGATATCGGGATTAGTGACAGATATAGATATGGCATGCTTGATATGTTGGAGATATGTGATTTTGCATCAAGGTGGAGTGTTAAATTTTGGTGATACAAAATCACAAATCGAGGGAAACACATATGCGAAAGAAAAAAAGAGAAGATTTTTTTTCCTCCAATTAAGAGGCATATTTGAGTATGTTTATTTCTCTCTCTAATTGACTAATCAAATTTTTGCCATCTAATGTTAAATTGGACATTAAGTAATTGATTATATAAATAGAGACTAGAAGACAGGATAACAGTGTGGTGGAAAATCTATTTGCTAATTTTTTCTTATCCATCTTTGTTCTTTTTCTCCAACAATTTTAGTCATATAGATATTTGCTCCCTATCTCAATTTGGTTATTGATTTAATGGTATATTGCTTACTTTAGATTTGTTCTATTAATTTTAAACAAAATTTCGGTGAATCAATAAAGTAGATGGTTGAGCGGAATATTTTGTGTTATTGTGTTTAGATTTAAATTCCGTCTTGTTTTCAATCCGAGTTATCTCTTTGTGATTTTGATGACAAAGATCCATTGATAAAAGTTTCCGCAAAACGCTACTATTTCCATAACAGTTTAGTTTAGAATGCAATAAGGTAAGAATCGAATGATAACACCACCAAACATCGAATTAGAAATATGGTAAACTATAATCGAACCGGCATCAAAATAAGAAACACATCATACAACTAAAACCCAATAAGAGAGCATATCCACAACCTGACAGAAATAAAGGAACAGTGTCCAAAAATACCATAAATGCTCATAAGTGTGAACGAAATCATCCAATGCGAGCAGCTTCAACCACCAAAAGGTTCGCGGTGGATAAAAGAAGTTGAATGCAAATTAAGCTATGAAGAGGCTCTCCAAGCAAGGGGGAGCTAGAATCAGAACATGAAATGATGGAGGATTGGAATTTAGCATTGAGTAGAGAAGATAGAGAATATGGTGCAAGTTTAAGGAGACAAAAAGCAAAAGAACAAAGATTTTTGGTGGCTTAAGTCATAAAGATAGAAGGGGGAAAATAAAAGGCAAGCGGTATAGGAAGGAGATAAAATGATTTACGAATTTGAATGAGGGGAGAGAATACTAGATTGGATGATAAAAGGAGCAGATTTGAGAAGCTGAAGTGTGGTAGTTAAAGAAACCCAAGGCACCATTAATCTATACCCTGGAAGCTTTTTTCTTTTTATTATTTGAAATTTCTCTTATTCTAAAGGAAACAAAAACCATACAACCTTAACCTCCAATAAAGTTAGCTGAAACCTTAAAGCTAGATTTGCATACCAAACACGAAAGAAGAAAGAAACACTGGTTCAAGGAGGAAGAGATGATACACAATGTATCGACAACCAACAGATCTAAGGTTCAAGTCAGAGAAAGGGATAACTCAAATAGAGGGGAGATTGTTTTCGCAAGTGCAATAGCGAAGAGGATACGCAATTTGTTGCGCTTGAGGAAGACAGAAAGCATCAGTTAATTCACGAGCACACTGCAGATGAAACACGTGACAACGGTGCAGTTATAATGAAATCATATGATTTGTTTTGCATTTCGTTGCAATTATTTGATACATGGGCAAGGAGGAAAGCTGAATTCGTGGATATAAATGGGCTAGGCCTACAGTTTTGATAAGTGTTCAGTTAATGTTTATTATGAAATTGGGCTAGACTAGTTAAACTCAGTGGATAAAAGGTGATGTGTTTATAAGGGTGGTGTATGTGTGTATTAAAAGGGTTATATTATTTTTTGGTTTAAAAGGAAAAGGGTTTTTTGGTTAAAGTCAAGACATAATTTTTTCTTCTTTCGATTAAAAAAATTCTTTTCGTTTTCTTAAATAGTTTAATTTTTGATATATTTCAATTACTTAACATTTAAATTTCAAATTTCAAATTTTAAATATATAATTATGTACACATAAATACATATCATAAACTATAAAATAAATATGTATGTCCATATAAATATATGTATATACAAATATATTTTTGCTATTACATCATATATATAAGTCTAATTTTAAAAGATATGTATAAATAAATTTTCATACCTAAAATTATCAATCGTTTTTTTCTTTTTCGAAATAAAATACTTAGTTTTATAGGTACACCGATGGTGAAAATAAATTCTTACATACATACGTACATACACATAGTGCACGCGTAACCATTGTGAGTTATGGTTATGATTAGGAAAATAATATCACATTTATAACCATAAATCACAGTGGTTACACACCTATATATATATATATATATATATATATATATATATATATATATATATATATATGTTCACACAAATATTCCATTAGATAAAATATAATAAACTAAAATTAAATTGAATTAATTCTACAGTACATGCATTGGTTTAAATTAATATTTGATAAAATATAATAAACTAAAATTAAATTGAATTAATTCTACAGTACATGCATTGGTTTAAATTATAACATACATACATAATATACATATACGTACACATATATATTAAAGCTTTAAAGATAAAATAAAACATAATTAGATTAAAATAACAAACTTCTTTTTCGTAGTATTCACTAAATACGATTTAGTGTAAATAAATTATTCATGCAAACACAAAATAAAATCTAGTGCACAATTATTAACTTTTTTTCCTAAAATTTCTACTTTTTACCCCATTGCTAATGCAGCTGATCCAATAGTGGAGTGATCGACTGTACTAAAGGAGGAAGCAGATAAGGTCTTGGAAAATGATTTTATCTATGAACCGCTCTACTTTGAAAGATGGCCAATCTCGTGATAGGTACGAAGCCAAATGGAAAGTGGCAAACATATATTGCTTATTTTGATTTGAGTAAAACATGCCCGAAGGACTACTTTCCACTTACATGGAAAAACCAGCTGGTGCATGGGATGACCAAACATGACTTACTATATTTTACGGATACTCTAGCTGCAATCAAATTGCAATGTATTTTCAAAGTCAAGAGCATGTAAGTTTTACATAGATCTAGGACTATATTGTTATAAGGTGATGTCATTTATTTTAAGGAATGTTGGAGTTACTTACCAGTGATTTGTTGAAAAAATGTTCTTGGGCAATCAAACATATAATGGATGCTTATGTGAATGATATGCTTGTTAAATCATAAAGATCGACGGATCGCGTGGAGTATTTATCTGATACGTTTGATGTACTCTAAAAGTATGGAATGAAGTTGAACTCATTAAAGTTCTTTAAGGGTAACATCAAGAAATTTTTTATGATTCATCATCAATTCTCGGGGTATATAAGCTAATCCAGTGCAGTTAAGACACTAAAGCAAGTTATAGCCCTAAGCAAAAGAAGAGAAATATAAAGCTTGAAAGGTAAGATTATCGCTTTGAGTAGGTTAATCCCATAATAAATTTATATCATTCTTTAACACCCTCTAAAACGAAAACGGGAGGTTCCAATGAATAGATGAACATGAAGCTGCATTTCAGCAATTATTAGAACGCCCTCAGAAACCACTGATATTATCCAAGCCATTGGAAGGAGAGGATTTGCACATCTATTTGGTCATATCGACTGATGCATTTATTGCAACATTGTTTTATGATGAGGATTAAACCTAAAGGATGGTATATTACATTAGTAGGTAGTTTATAGGTGCAAAAATTATTATCCTAAATTGAAGAAACTAGCCTACTGCTTATTGATAGCATTGCAAAAGTTACAACCTTATTTTCAGGCTCATCCAATAAGGGTGTTGATTGATTAAACTCTTTGGCAAGTATTGAATGCCCCAAGATAGCAGGATTATTATTGAAGTGGAACACTGAGATGTGTCGGTACGAATTACATATCATCCTAAAAGTACAACTTATGGACAAGCTTTAGTGGATTACATTGCACAGTTTACTAACTAGGATGACAAAATGAAAGAGGAAATGGTTGAACTTTCAGAATGGAAATTATATGTGGATGGTGCATTTAATAGCCACGCTTCTAGAGCTGGAGTTGTCTTGATAACTCTAGAAGGTAATAGAGTGTGCTATGCATTGAAATTTAAGTTTTGTGCTATGAAATTAAAGCAGAGTACAAAGCTTTGATTGCAAGACTCAAGATCGTGGAGGTATTAGGAGTGCAGTCATTGTAATTATACAACGAATCCCAATTTGTGGTTTTTCAAGTAAATTTGCTTTTTGAGATAATTTTGCATGAATTTTCACTTACCTATAGAAGGTATAATAATTTCTAAACAAAATCAAGCATTGCATGGTGATGCACATCCTTTAAGAGGAAAATATGAATGAAAATTCTTTGGCTAAACTGGATAGTTCTAAAGATGCGTGGTTTTAGGAAATGTTCATGTGGAAGTGTTGAAGACTTCAAATATCAAGGATGTGGATTATCTCATGGAGATCGAAGAGAAGGAGTCAAGGATGGCTCCCTTTAATTAGTATTTACTAAAGGGGACTCTTCTTAGGAGTAGAAATGAAATGCTAAATCACTCACGCAAGGTGTCATGTTGCATTATGCAAGATAATGTTATTTTAGATAGGATTCTCAGTCCCTTCGCTAAGTTTAGTGGATAAAGATGAAGCAAAGGATATCCTTGAGGACACCCATCAAGGATCTATGAAGATTACATTGGGGAAAAACTTGGCAAAGATGGTACTTCATTATGAATGTTTTTAGCCAACTTTCAATCCATACGTAATGAAATTTTCTATAAAAAATGTGACAAGTGTTTGAGATTTATGAAGATACCAAGAGCCTCATCCAAGAGCTTACAAAAATAGTTAGCCCATGGCCACTTGTGATTTAGGGGATTGACATTGTTAGAGTGCTATCGATGGAAAGAGGAGCAAAATATTCAATTATTGCGGTGGACTATTTTTGAAAATGGATGGAAGTGGTGCCGCTCACCACAATCACTTTTGGAAAATTGGTTAACTACATAGTTAAAAATATTTTGTACATAATCAAAAGAGTTTCTCAGTGGTATCACATGCATAGGTGAAAGAATGAGTGGTGGCGGTGAATGAGGTTATCAAATCCATGGTTAAAAATCGATTGAATCAAGCAAAAAGAAATTGGGGTTATGAGTTACCACTAGCTTTGTGGGATTATCAAAAGGACCAAAAATCCAAAACTAGACATACTATGTTTGCATTGGCAAATGGAATTGAAGCGATGATTTTGATCAAAGAAAAGTCATTTTTCATTGGCACATGCTCTATAACTTAAAGATGAATGAGGAGTTGTTTCAAGCATCCCTTGACTTGGTGGAAGAAGGAAGAGAAGTGACAAAACCACGGGTAACTTCTCATTGGTAAAGAGCAGCATGACAGTTCAACACCAAAGTCCAGAACCGTAAGTTCGAAATTGGAGACCCTATGTAGGGGCACTTAGTCCAAATTAGGAAGGATCATATGCTATAAAGAAGGAAGGTAGAACTTTTAAGATATGTACTATAGTGAGGACTTAATTCTACGGCCGTAGAATAGTGAGCATTTACATTTATATTTCATTTGATTTACTTTCTAAGGGGATTTTCTTTTTGACATCCATGTGATTGATTCCAATATAAAAAAACAACACTTTCCATAGAGATTTTAATAATGTCTACTTTTCGAACCAATGGAACTATATTCATTAAGTTGAATTTCATGTTATAAGATCACTAGCACAAACATCTTGCACCTTAAAGCAAATCGGAAGACTAGTGGTGCCTAGAGATTGGTACCAATAGACTCCTTCGAATCAAGATCGTTCCCAAGGAGTATAATCTAATTGGGGAAGATTGAATAATTCAGCCCCAAGTATTCAATCCTTGAACAGAGCCTGAAGATAGGCCACACCAAGGATAAATGCTTGTGATGGGGATCAGTGCATATGAACGCAAAGAGTTAAGTATCAGTTTATAAATAATATTAAGAAATAAATATTTAACGAGAATCATAATGGTTCTCAAACGAACCGAGTGGAAAGCCATATAAAGTAAAGTTTGCAATATAATGCGGTTTTATTTATGGTTGAACAAGATAAGTTTAACTTGTAATAAATAAATCTAAGTATAAAAAAATAATTATGTGTAATAACGAAATAATGTATACGAGCAAATCACGTAGATAGACAGTGGGTAGGATCTTTGAGGCATGAAGGAGAGCAACTGGATATAGAACAACTCCTTCCTGGCTATGAGACGCACTGGCAAGGAGATAAATATAAATATTTGTAATGGTAAGAACAAGAACAGTACAGAGAATGTTGATGTTAAGAGTAGGTCGTGGAATAGGACTCGTTGTGTCATTCCTCTCGATTGTGGTAGCAGTACTTCTACTGTTTGATACTCGCCCTGATTATTCCTTTCATGAACTTCATCGCTATAGTCAATGGGACCCGAGTTAGAGAGATGGATTCACCATGACCCAAGTTCTTATGGAGAGAATTGGAATAACTTTGCTGGCTCATCTTTCCTATAATAAAAAGAAAAGAAAAAAGTTATTTCATATTTTGAAAATATGTAAGAATGCAGCACGTGTGAATTCAGGTGTATACGTAATCCTAAGTGATGTGCGTATGCAATGCTATTTTATTCATCTACGGGCCAAGTGCATTAGGTCATATGCATGGAGAAAGCTCACCCTCCATGCAAGTAAGCTCAATAGGATCCATTCTCGTTAGGAGCTCATCACATCCGACCAACTTGGTAAAGGGAAGACCCATTTCCTCGACCCTTGAAAATCGACACTAATACATCCATGATATTCACGTGCCGCAATTTCAAGCGCCGAGGAGGCAAATTATCAAAGGTAAAATAAAATAAAGGTAGAAGACAGAAACACAATTTCTCAAATTGCATTCAACTATATAGATAGATAGTACATACAACCACTATCATAAGGGTACATTAGAGTATGATATGAACTAACCCAGTTAGAAACAATTATAACTGCATGTCCCCACATTTGCTGGTACAAACAAACTAGACATAACAGAAAATAAAAAGATAGATATATATCCACACAAGATGCTCTACCTCTATGCTCCAAAAACTCCTCCAAAATGCTTCCTTAAAATGCTCCCAAAATGATCTTGACTACTTGATTGCCTAAAAAAAATAAGGCACCCAGAGTTTAAAGGAAAAGAAAATAAACTCCGGGTCAGTCATGGGACTGGTGTAAGAAAACTTAAAAAAGCGGAACGAAAGGTATCTCATAAGACTATGCTACACATAAACACGAATGCGTTTTTTCCCTTATAATAACCAAAACATTTTCTACATAAAAACATTTGATATTATTTCTGATGACATTATTTTGAAAACTTTTTTCAAGTAACATATATTCAAATGGCCGAAATTGCCACCATTATTGAATTCCACCATACTAGGCTCTACAACTAAAATAGCAAGCTTGTATTGGAAAATTGATTTCCAATAAGTGACCAGGTAAGGGACTGCTTTCCGACAATACATCTCTAGAGGAATGTACCGAGGCCAATTGATGGTCCTCTACCAACACAAGACCGACCTAGCTCTAACTATATATTACCGAATATGTCATCATCTCGGTCGTTACCGACCTATTCGAGATGTCTCTTAGCATACACCATGATAATTTAAACCCGAACATTATAGTGGGTAGAAATATATCTAGAAGAGGATGGAATTATCCTAATGGTTACGAACCATATAGCCTTGCCGCATCTACCCTGTTTTGGCCATTTACGGATGTGAGGCCTAAGGTAACGATTACCTTTCATGTAGAACATCAACTTTCCACTATGAATGCCACATTGCCATTCCATAATCACACAACTAATTTCTATAAATGTATAACTTCTCAGCTCGTGCATCTCTGGAAAAGGTGTTAAGCTAAGAGAAGTTTCCTTCTCCGCCATCAAACAGGTGATATGTTTTATGGAGATCAATCAATATGATTTAAAATGAATATCAGACATTCGCCATACAAGTTGTTTAGGAATAGGACAAACCGAAGGCATTTCTCCTACCACATCCTATTTGTGAAGCACCCTTAGAATTAGCAGCGATTAGTCCTTGTAAATCAAAAAAATTCATAACAGAGCACTTTTGCCACCATAATATATGATATTGAAATTTCTTCGAGCATTTAGCAGCAAGTAGCCCTATGTCATGAAGATCTTCGTCTTCAATGTTCTTTATCTTCAACATGTTTTACTTCGAAAATGTAAATTGGTTTGAAGTGGTTTTCGAATAGGAATCACCCACATCTGATCCCAGTCACTTCAAATCCAATTATCGAGAAAAAAGATGTTAAGTGTAGGTGATTAGTAAACAACATTTTCGTTCAACAATATCTTTAGAGATATATATATCTCTAAATTTATTTTAGCATATACAGATTTATTAAACCTCTCTTTAAATCATTTTCTTTTATTTCTTTGAAATTATATCTAAAGGGACTTCTCTTTTGGAAAAAACTTAAATAGTATCTTTTTAGAGCATCCGGGCTTTCCATTCAATCTGTCCTACTCCTTACTTAGAAATAGAAGATAGAGGCCAGGTAAGTTTAGGGCACTAGTTGCTCCATCCCTAACCTTAGTACACACCTTGTTTTACCTTTCTAGATCTTAAAGGTGGGACAAATGTACTAGTCATTTTCACACACTCTTTTCATTATTAAAAATTATTTCAAAAAATGTTTGGAAAGAAAACTAAGTTTAAAAATCATTTTCCAAAATTCATTGATATATAGTGGATGAATAGTGATTTTAGAGCCCTGAGGCTCAAATTATACTTTCTACATCCTTTAAGTCAAAATTTATTGTTTAAAACTCTTTGAATAAATTTAAAATAAATTTAGGAGTTCATTCTCTTTTTTTAACAATTTAAAAACAATCTTTTACAAGATTTTACCACTTTGGCCGTTTAACTGTCAAAGCATGAATTTTTTAGAAAAATTGATTTGGAAATAGTTTAAAATCTTATAAATGAAATCTTGATAGTGAAAAGAGTACGGGAAATTCTTATTTTATCGTATAAATAAATTTAGCTTTTGCAGTTTGAAATCACGAGCTACCGTTACGTGACATGCCTATTTCTAGTTGTTTTCCAATTCTTTTCAAATCTTTGGCAAAATCATGATAAATACTTTTAATATATTTCTAAGTCATTTAAAACCATTTTATCATGTTTGTAAAAGAGGTTAACAATTCGTATACACATTTTAATTTAAATAAGGAAGTGATTCCTTTTGTGATTTTTCGACCTATAGTTTATTGTGACTTTTATGATACCAACCAAACAATCATTCAACACCATATAACATCCACATATGATATCAAGTAATACAACAAGTAAAAAATAATTTCATAACATCATAGAAAATAAGAATGGAGAAGAGACAGAGTTTCCTCATAAAAATTTACTTTTCGATCTAACTTTGCTATTACGGATTTGACTATAGTTTCGCTACTACTTTCCGAAATATGGTGACCCAGAATTTTGGGCAATAACAATTTGATAATCCTCATTTAAAAATTATTTAAATTGGTAATATTGTATAATAATTTTCTTTTATAATTATTTTAATTGGCAAATTTAATCTTTTAAAGGCCAAAAAATATTTAATTTGGTAATATTAGACCTTTTCTAAAAATTTAAAATTGGTAAGATTTATCTTTTAAAGCCAATAAAATATATTCTATTTATAATGTATATTGGTATATATATTGTAAATAGGAAATCTTTTGTTTAATAAAAGACGTGTTTTCAAATTGCAATATATATGTATGTATATATATTATGATTTGAAGTTTGTTTTAAATTCAATATAATGTTTTTCAAAGTTGATATTTATGATAAATTGATATTTATATATATTGTAAATAGAAAAATTTTTATTTGAATTAAACAGATAAAAACATATTTTCAAATTTTAATCTATATTTGTAATTTGGAAGTTATGATTAAAATTAATATAAACACTTTTCAAAAACTATTTAAAAGTTAAACTTTATATTTCCTACCAAATAAAGATAATATTTATAATATGTTTATTGATTTAAAATTTAATTAAGCATTAAAGTTTATTTATTTGGTTTTAAATAATTCTCTCTTTTCAATTTTAACTTGCATAAATGTAATTTGAATACATATATATTATAAATTAATTAAGACATTAACCTATTAATATAAACAAAGGAATAAATATGATTTAAAACATTTGTAATTTATATGTTTAAAATGTATAAGGAATTTTATAGCAAGGGTTTAAACATAAATCTCCTATTTTTAGCATTTGTAAAGTGATAATATCATGGATTGACATTTGTAGCTTAAATATTAATCAAATTAACAAGTGGCAAGATGCATTTTTTCTCTAAAAATTTAAATTAAATAAATTAGTATTTGAAGAGAAAACCTGATTTTGTTTCCAGTTCAAAAGTTTTGCAAGCTCAAGTATTTTCTCCTCTTCTTTGAAAAAAAACTAAATCTGGAAATCAAATTCAACAAAACTGAAATCAAACAAGCTGTAGCATCAAAAAAAGCAATAACATCAGTTTCAAGGTTTCAAACATGCAAGCTCAACATCAAGTTTCAACATCAATTTCAAAATCTTCAAATGCAATCAGACAAGGCAATCAAACAATAAGATGAACAAATTCAAAGATCAACAGCTATATTAAAATTCAACAAAGCATAAAGAGCTCAAAATTAAAACAAGCCAGGAGAACAAGTTTTCTGTTCTTTGTCTTTGTTATAGACGCCTGGTGAGTAAACATACATTTTTCTTAAAAACAGTTTAAACCTGTGATTTTAATTAAATGCCCGCGATAGAATTTGTGTGGCAATATTGTTTGTATGTGTATCATAATGTGAATGCATGTATGAATATATGAAGTGACTGTGTGTATATAAAGTTTGGCATTTGTTATTTTACAGGATTTAAATAAACTTTTAAATTTTTTATCTTCTCTTGTATTAAATTTCAGACATTGATTTCTAAAAAGAAAACGTGTATAACAATGTGATGTTAATTATAAAAATGAATTCAGGAAGTCATATTTTGTTTTTATCTTAAAAATTTATAAAATACAGTAAATATTTAAACATGGATTAAAATTAATCGAGTTAAATTCAATCTTTGGTTATAAAATTTGATTCACATAAAAAAATGATGAATTATGATGGGACTTTCGTGATTTTTAGTTGGGTAATTGGTGAGTTATTTTGGGTTGTTCGATTTTGGGTGTATCGGAAATTGCCAACGATTTAGGATTATCTTAGACTCGAGGCTAGAATTGAAGTTGGTGTGTTGTCGAAGAATGCAGGAAAATTGGTGAGGCAATTTACCGATGGCCGTGGTGGTCGTACTGTGGCAAACTAAGGTTTGGGGGTCATTTGGGAACGTGGTGTTTCGCAAGGCAACGGCGATGGCCATTGGGGATCAGAGTGAACTGCGAGGTGGGGATGTTGTTCGTTGGAATGTGGCACATCTTCAGGCAGGTCAACAGATGATTTCGAGGAAGAAGGCTACGACGATGGGTGGTTCTGATCGAGGTTTGGGCTTCAGTTTTGATCGATTGCCTCGATTTTTCATTTGTTATCGTTTTGGTTGATCGGAGTGGACGAGATGTTCGATGTTGTGATGTTCGACTTGTTAATGGCTAGAGAGATGGTGGGAGGAGGCTGGAAGCACTGTGCATGTGCATGGTACACCTCTGGTATCTGGTGAAGTTTTGAATTCGAGAAGAGGCTGGGTGCTCGGGTTTGGTCTTGTGCAAATCGAAGTTTTTCTTGGAGTAGTGAACGAACGCGAAGTGTGCCGTGTTTGATCGAGGAGGGATCGTGAGTGTCTCGGGTATTTGATGTTTGCTGCATTTTTTTATTTGTAAAGGAAATGTTGCCAGGCTTGAAGAAATAAAAGTATAAGTTTTGTAAAGGAATCAAGTTTTGAAATTTTAAAACAAGGTAAGTCAAAATTTTAAGTTATAAAGTAATTCGTTTTTAAAGATGAATGTTTAACAAGTTTTAAAATATAATGTAAATAAGTTTTGAAAGATAGAATAAGTGGATTTTAAAAATGGTTATGTATCTAAATTTGTTAAACAATTTTGAAAGGTTTTCAAAGATTGAAAGATTAAATTAGATGTTTAAATTGTTTTTAATTTTTAATTGATTTCTAAATGTTTTATTTTCAAATAAGGTTTAATGATATAATTATGTAAATCAATTAAAAATAAATAGTTTATCTTTAAGTAATTAAGATTTTGATTAATTTAAATAATTAATTTGTGAAGATAAATAAGGTTAATTAATTATTGTTATTAACTTAAGAATAGTTAATTAATGTAACTGATTTATTAATAAGTAAAAGTTTAATTAAGTAAATGATTTTCTTAATTAATTAAGGATTTTTTAAATATAATAAGTTAACTAATTATTTAATTAATTTAGATGATTAATTAATTGTTTAGTTAATTTAAAATAATCACTTAATTATGAATTAATTAAGTATAATTACTTGAAAGAGTAATTAATAAATAATTAAGGGGTGTAATTAATTAAAGGAGGATTTCATAACGAAGTGATTAGAGAATAATTAATTAATGAAAGTAATTTAGAATTAATTAATTAATGTAATTAATTTAGTTAATTAATTAATGTTATTAATTTAGTTAATTAGTTAATGTGATTAATTTAAGTCAATAAATGGGATTAATTAATTAACGAATGAGATTAATTTAAAATTAATTACTAAATGTAATTAATTAAAAGTGTGATAAATTGATTGAGCATTATTAATTAATGTAATTAATTAATAATTACTTAATGAAGTAATTAAGGATTAATTAATTAGTTTAATTAATCAAAGGATTAATATAATTAATTAAGGAGTTAATTAATTAGGTAAGTAATTACGAAATGGTTAATTACTGTTTATGATAAATTAAGACTAATTAATAAAGGTGGTTAATTAAAGATTAATTATTTAGTTAATTAAAAGGTTAACTAATTAATGAAGTAATTAGAGGATCATTAATTAATATAATAAATGAAATTAATCAAGGTTGATTAATGAAAGTGATTAATTAAAGTATAATTAATTAATTATAATTATTTAAGGATTAATGTAATTAATTATAGTTAATTAATTAATGGAAGTAAATGGAGGATCATTAATTAATGTAATTAATGATTGTAATTAAAGGTTAATTACCGTAATTGGTTAAGGATAAATAATTTGTGTAATTAATTAAAAGGATAATTACTTAATGCAATTAAAGGATAATTAATGAAGAAAGATTAATTAAGGAACATCATTAAGGGGTGATTAATTAATTAATTTGTGGTTAATTAATGTTAAGTAAGCAGGATTATGGTAATCCAAGTGATTAAAGGTTGGTAATTAATTTAATTAGAAGTAAATTAAATTGATTAAGAGTGAATCAAACCTACTTATGGATGGTTGATTGATATTGGATGATTGATATTGGATGATTGATATTGAACGAATTGGATATGATATCTCATATATGTGATATGTGCTGCTTTGTGAGATGATTGGTTGATATGAATTACCTATATGTGATATTGTGAATCATCTATCTGTACATGTTATTCTTAATATAAGTTTAAATTGTTTAAACCTTTAAACAACTTGGACATTAAAACGGCGTTTTGGATTTTGGTGAGACCAGGATCGGGTTTCCAAATTTTGATATCCGAAAACCACATCGATCCAAATTAAGCATTAGGTCGTGAATCCAAGTGAAGATCAAGGTGAAGACTCGAGGTGTAAGAACTATTCATCATTAAAAACTATGAGGGTGATTCCAAGATGAGTTAATGGGAATAGCACTTTCAGGTTCAAGATGGTGATTTAGAGTGCAAGGGCTATTGTTGTTAACTCCGAGGGTGATTCCAAAATGAGTGTAACGAGATAGTGCCTTCAGTTTCGTTTGAACCTGGAATGAACTTGTATGGATTGAATGCTTTCATAACATCATCAGGTGGACGATGAGCATTCTAAGATAGATGTGCCCTATAAAGGTAATCGCAGCCTCAAGCCTCATCATACGGGAATGGCTAAAACATGGGAGGTGCAGCAAGGTTAAGTGGGTAGAACCCAAGTAGGACGAGATTTACCCCTGTCTAGAGGTCCCTTTTTATCAGGCTTAGTGCGTGGTTGGTTGCGCCTACCACGTAGTGGTCTTGTTCGGGACTATCGAGTAAGGGATGGTTCCGGCCTTGTGTTGCAAGTGATTGGGAGTAATCCTCGGTACGGTGATCTAGTCTCCGTACTGTGACGGGCGGCACCCCAGTATCCCTGCCATTGTATGGAATCCAAACTCCAATAAGTGTCGTACGTTTTGATTGTGCCAACTATGTTGGAACGTGAGATGTAAGCATTGCAGGTATTTCTGTATTTTACTTGAAAACCCTAGACACAATTATAATATCATTGGATTTCCTATCAAATGTTTTTGTTAGCATAAGATAAAAACTTTTCCATGTTTATGTGTGGGAAGTCTTACGTGATACCTTTCTTTTCAAAGGATTTTTGAAGTTAAGCAACTTTTAAACCATTTAATGACACCAGACCCATGTCTGACCCAAGTGTTTATTTTTAGTTTTATTAAACTCTTGGGTACTCATATTATGTATGAGTAGTCGAGGGATTCATGTTAGCCTTGACGAATTCTGGAGGAGATTTGGAGCATGAGGCTTCAGCGTGTAGATATATTACGGTTCCGATGTGTTAGTGTTTGTGTCTGTATTGTTTTGATGTACTTGAGTTGAATGATAGACAAGTGTTTATAACTGTCTAATATGAGTTGTATAGGTTGTGTAACTCTGATGTATATGATACTATCTAATCTTTTATGTGATATATTATATTTCATTCGTTCCGCTGCGAGAATCTAATGTTGTTGAGTTTCTTCTTTCCTATCTTTTCTTCTTCTATCCCTTTCTTTCGTAATTCATGATGCGTCTTTCTGGGAGACAGTTGGTATCAGAGCGCTAGGTTGAGTGAATACCTAGGCTTTGGAGTGATTTCTATCTTTCTTGGAAGAGCGTACTTGTATTTATACACACACACACACACACACACACACACCTGATTTGTTGGATTACTTGTCCTGGCTTTCCAACATAAGTTCTAGAGGTAGATGGAGCAGTGGTGTGTGTAACAGACTACCACTAATGGAAGAGGCTCGAATGTTTGAGGTTGGAAGTGTATTTGTCGAGACTGTAGACCTAATACCGTCTCGAGTAAGCTTTGCATCTTGGAATAAGAATTTCTATTATCTCTGAAGGAAATCTTTTAAGGATTTGGAGTCCAGCTTTGAAATGTAAGTTTGGTTGCGCTCGGGTGAGCGGATTTTCTCGAGTTTGGATCTATCGAATGTGTAGAAGAAAATGATGGTATCTTGGCAGCTATGCGGTGAGATGCGATATTTATGGATGTTCCCTAAGGTGATTTCTCTGGATATCAAGTAAGGGAATTTTATCTGTATTGGAGGTTGAGACTAAAGTCTATAAGTTGCTTTGCTACGGCATGGTCTCATTTTTCACCCCTTAAGAAGGGCGAGTTATTGATGCTTGCTTTGGAGCTCGAGTTTCTTTTGAGGATGTCTGCCATCTTAAAGGGTCTTTTGCGTAGTTAGTTGATGGTTTTGGAGTTCGAGGAGGCTATGGATGAAGAAGTCTTTGGTTAGATGTGGTAGCAATTTCAGCTCGGGGAAGGTTGTGTGCCGACAAGAAGGTCACTTGGCTTAGCAGTATCCTAGAGGTGGAGTTTGGAAGTAGCAACGTGGACCCGTTTCTCCGATAATTTAGGAATCTTTGTAGTTCTCTTTCAGCAGTCCGGGCACATGGTGAAGGCTTTTTGAAGAGTTAGCCTAGTTTGGAGAAGCTTATGGCTGTACTAATTGGTGAAGTGAGAACAGTTTCTTTGAAATCTGAACTAGGTAGAATCGCAAAAGTGACTTGCGATTAGTTTGGGAGTTCATCTTGGTAATCTTTTGAGATTGAGGCTTCTTATGAGTAAGTAGGAGCTATTGAAGTAGTCAAAGATTTTTCAGATATCATCGAGAAAGTCAGAAGTTTGCCTGCATCTGGAGATTGAGTTCCATATCGACTTGGTTCCAGAAGCCATACCGGTGGTTAGCCTGGTAGTAGGATGGTTCTTAGAGAGAGAAAAGTTGGTGTAGCAGCTCAAGAATTTTTGGAAATGGATTGGTCAGATCTAGTTTTCAAGTTTGGATTCTGCTGTATAGTTGTGTGACCGAGTCAGCTGGGTCACTAAGATTTTATGGATCTGATGAACCATGTTTCCAGGATATATTGGATAAGTTTGTACTCGTGTTCCTCATCAGCATTCTTATCTATTCCAGAATCAGAGTTGTGCAGTGGAAGCAAGGTAGCAGCTATTCTAGAATGAGAGCAGTGGAAAATTGCAGTGTTTTGGATTAGAGGATTTCTACAAGGAGTTTTCGGGATCTGAAGATCAGATTGCCGAGTACACCTGTTTTGGCTATTCCAGATGGGAGAAGTAAGTTTAGTCTTCTATTGCTTGGGAAGTAGAGCTTGTGTTCTGGATTTCAATGGATCTTGGAAACCATCTCTTTGAGTAGGATCCAGAAAACTGGTTTGTTTTGGTCCAGTTGTTTCTGGAAGCATCAGCATAAGTTGAGCTGATTAGGATGAAGATAGGAAGCCCAGGATCGTCATAAGGAGTTATGTAGATAAGGTGGATAAATTTGGAATTCGAAGTTGGAGACTTCGTTGTTGTTAAGGTTTCTCTGGTTAAGAGAGCGGTAAGATTGGGTAAGTTTGGAAAGCTAGCTCCGAGGTATTTGGGATTTCTTATATAAGTTATTTTGTCTATAGGATCGAACTGCCAGTTTGGATGGCTGGGATTCAATATATTTCACATACATCTGAGGAAGTACATGTATGATCTATCTCTGGTTATGGAATCTGCAGTTTAGAAGGATCTAGTAGTTGAGCTAGACTTGAATTTGGTCTGATATCTTGCTCAGATTGGTAGATCAAGATGAGATGATGCTCTGTAGCTTGGTGGTATAGATTGTTAGTTTAGATTCTGTAGAGCGAGTATCCCAATGATTTATATCTGGGAAACTCTAGATAGTATTAGAAAGATCTATCCTGATTTGTGTCAGGATAGTTAGTGAGGTTTGATTGTTTGATTGGTTGCTAGTAACTGGATGATATGTATGCTTTGTTGTTTGAGATTGAAATCTTTGCTGGATTATTAAATTATCTTTGCTTTTAAATTTCGAGGATGAAATTCTTTTAAGGGGGAAGAACGTGATGACCCAGAATTTTGGGCAATAACAATTTGATAATGTTCATTTTAAAAATTATTTAAATTGATAATATTGATTTAAAATTTGATAATACTGCATAATAATTTTCTTTATAATTATTTTAATTGGCAAATTTAATCTTTTAAAGGCTAATAAATATTTAATTTGGTAATATTAGATCTTTTCTAACAATTTAAAATTGGTAAGATTTATCTTTTAAAGCTAATAAAATATGTTCTATTTATAATGTATATATTGGTATACATATTGTAAATAGGAAATCTTTTGTTTAATAAAAGATGTGTTTTCAAATTGCAATATATATGTATGTATATATATTATGATTTGAAGTTTTTTTTAAATTCAATATAATGATTTTCAAAGTTAATATTAAAATATGTTCTCTATTTATGATATATAGATATTTATATATATTGTAAATAGAAAAGTTTTTCATTTGAATTAAATAAATAAAATATGTTTTCAAATTTTAATCTATATTTTGTATTTTGGAAGTTATGATTAAAATTAATATAAACACTTTTCAAAAACTATTTAAAAGCTAAACTTTATATTTCCTACCAAATAAAGATAATGTTTATAATATGTTTATTAATTTGAAATTTTATTTAAGCATTAAAGTTTATTTCTTTGGTTTTAAATAATTCTCTCTTTTTAATTTTAACTTGCATAAATGTAATTTGAATACATAAATATTCATAAATTAATTAAGACATTAACCTATTAATATAAACAAAGGAATAAATATGATTTAAAACATTTGTAGTTTATATGTTTAAAATGCATAAGGAATTTTATAGCAAGTGTTTAAACATAAATCTCCTATTTTTAACATTTATAAAGTGATAATAGCATGGGTTGACATTTGTAGCTTAAATATTAATCAAATTAACAAGTGGCAAGATGCATTTAAAAAAATAATAATATTAAATTAAATAAATTAGTACTAGAAGAGAAAACCTGATTTTGTTTCCAGTTCAAAAGTTTTGTAAGCTCAAGTATTTTCTCCTCTTCTTTCTAAAAAAAAACTAAATCTGGAAATCAAATTCAACAAAACTGAAATCAAACAAGCTGTAGCATCAAAAAAAGCAATAACATCAGTTTCCAGGTTTCAACATGCAAGCTCAACATCAAGTTTCAACATCAATTTCAAAATCTTCAAATGCAATCATACAAGGCAATCAAACGACAAGATAAACAAATTCAAAAATCAACAGCCAAATTAAAATTCAACAAAACAAAAAGAGTTTAAAATGAAAACAAGCCTGGAAAACAATTTTTCTATTCTCTGTCTCTATTCTAGATGCCTGGTGAGTAAACATACATATTTCTTAAAAACAGTTTAAACCTGTGATTTTAATTAAATGCTTGTGATAAAATTTGTGTGGCAATATTGTTTGTATGTGTATCTGAATGTGAATGCATGTATGAATATATGAAGTGACTGTGTGTATATAAAGTTTGGCCTTTGCTATTTTACAGGATTTAAATAAACCTTTAATTTTTTTATCTTCTCTTGTATTAAATTTCAGACATTGATTTCTAAAAAGAAAATGTGTATAACAATGTGATGTTAATTATAAAAATGAACTCAGGAAGTCATATTATGTTTTTAGCTTAAAAGTTTATAAAATACAGTAAATTTTTAAACCTGGCTTAAACTTGATTGAGTTAAATTCAATCTTTGGTTATAAAATCTGATTCACATAACAAAATGATGAATTATGATGGAACTTTCGTGATTTTTAGTTGGGTAATTGGTGAGTTATTTTGGGTTGTTCGATTTTGGGTATATCGACAATTGTCGACGATCTGGGATAATCTGAGACTCAGGGCTAGAATTGAAGTTGGCTGTGTTGTCGACGAATGCAGGAAAATTGGTGAGGCAATTTTCCGATGGTCGTGGTGGTCGTACTGAGGCAAACTATGGTTCGAGGGTCGTTTGGGAACGAGGTGTTTAGCAAGCAATGGCGATGGCCATTGGGGATCAGAGTGAATTGCGAGGTGGGGATGTTGTTCGTTGGAGTGTGGCACATCTTCAGGCAGGTCGGCTGATGATTCCGAGGAAGGAGGCGACGACGATGGGTGGTTTTGATCGAGGTTTGGGCTACAGTTTTGATCGATTGCCTCGATTTTTCATCTGTTATCATTTTGGTTGATCGGAGTGGACGAGATGTTCGGTGTTGTGATGTTCGACTTGTTGATGGCCAGAGAGATGGTTGGAGGAGGCTGGAAGCACTGTGCATGTGCACAGTGCACCTCTGATATCTGGTGAAGTTTTGAATTCGAGAAGAGGCTGGGTGCTTGGGTTTGGTCTCACGCAAATCGTTGTTTTTCTCGGAGCAGTGGACGAACGCGAAGTGTGCCGTGTTTGATCCGGGAGGGATCGTGAGTGTCTCGGGTATTTGATGTTTGATGTAGTTTTTTTTGATTTGTAAAGGAAACATTGTCAGGCTTGAAGAAACAAAAGTATAAGTTTTGTAAAGGAATCAAGTTTTGAAATTTTAAAACAATTTAAGTCAAAATTTTAAGTTATGAAGTAATTCGTTTTCAAAGATGAATGTTTAACAAGTTTTAAAATATAATGTAAATAAGTTTTGAAAGATAGAATAAGTGGATTTTAAAAATGGTTATGTATCAAAACCTGTTAAATAATTTTGAAAGGTTTTCAAGGATTGAAAGATTAATTAGATGTTTAAATTGTTTTTAATTTTTAATTGATTTCTAAATGTTTTATTTTCAAATAAGGTTAATGATATAATTATGTAAATCAATTAAAAATAAATAGTTTATCTTTAAGTATTTAAGATTTTGATTAACTTAAATAATTAATTTGTGAAGATAAATAAGGTTAAGTAATTATTGTTATTAACTTAAGAATAGTTAATTAATGTAAGTGATTTATTAATAAGTAAAAGTTTAATTAAGATAAATGATTTTCTTAATTAATTAAGGATTTTTAAATATAAGAAGTTAACTAATTATTTAATTAATTTTAAATGATTAATTAATTGTTTGGTTAATTTAAAATAATCACTTAATTATGAATTAATTAAGTGTAGTTACTTGATAAAGTAATTAATAAATAATTAAGGGATGTAATTAATTAAAAGAGGATTTCATAATGAAGTGACTAGAGAATAATTAATTAATGAATGTAATTTAGAATTAATTAATTAATGTAATTAATTTTGTTATTTAATTAATGTAATTAATTTAGTTAGTTAATTAATGTGATTAATTTAAGTTAATAAATGGGATTAATTAATTAAAGAATGAGATTAACTTAAGATTAATTACTAAATACAATTAATTAAAAGTGTGATAAATTAATTAAGGATTATTAATTAATGAAATTAATTAATAATTACTTAATGAAGTAATTAAGGATTAATTAGTTAGTGTAATTAATTAAAGGATTAATATAATTAATTAAGGAATTAATTAATTAGGTAAGTAATTACAAAATGGTTAATTACTGTTTATGGTTAATTAAGACTAATTAATGAAGGTGGTTAATTAAAGATTAATTATTTAATTAATTAAAAGGTTAATTAATTAATGAAGTAATTAGAGGATCATTAATTAATATAATAAATGAAATTAATCAGGTTGATTAATGAAGGTGATTAATTAATGTATAATTAATTGATTGTAATTAATTAAGGATTAATGTAATTAATTATAGTTAATTAATTAATGGAAGTAAATGGAGGATCATTAATTAATGTAATTAATGATAGTAATTAAAGTTTAATTACTATAATTGGTTAAGGATAATTGATTCGTGTAATTAATTAAAAGGATAATCACTTAATGTAATTAAAGGATAATTAATCAAGGAAGATTAATTAAGGAAGATCATTAAGAGATGATTAATTAATTAATTTGTGGTTAATTAATGTTAAGTAAGTAGGATTATGGTAATCCAAGTGATTAAAGGTTAGTAATTAATTTAATTAGAGGTTAATTAAATTAATTAAGAGTGAATCAAACCTGCTTATGGATGTTTGATTGATATTGAATGATTTGGATATGATATCTCAGATATGTGATATGTGCTACTTTGTGAGATGATTAGTTGATATGAATTATCTATATGTGATATTGTGAATCATCTATCTGCATATGTTGTTCTGAATATAAGTTTAAATTGTTTAAACCTTTAAACAACTTGGACATTAGAATGACGTTTTGGATTTCGGTGAGACCGGGACCGGGTTTCTAAATTTAGATATTCAAAAACCACATCGATCCAAATTAAACGTTAGGTCGTGAATCTAAGTGAAGAATAAGGTGAAGAATCGAGGTGTAAGAACTATTCATCATTGAAAACTCTAAGGGGTGACTCCAAGATGAGTTAACGAGGATAGTACATTCAGGATCGAGATGATGATTCAGAGTGCAAGGGCTATGGTCGTTAACTCTGAGGGTGATTCCAAAATGAGTGTAATGAGATAATGCCTTCGGTTTCATTCGAACCCGAAACAAACTTGCATGGATTGAATGCTTTCAGAACATCGTCAGGTGGACGATGAGCATTCTAAGATAGATGTGTCCTATAAAGGTAATCGCAGCCTCAAGCCTCATCAACCGGGAATGGCTAAAACAAGGGAGGTGCAGCAAGGTTAAGTGGGTAGCATCCAAGTATGACAAGATTTACCTCTGTCTAGAGGTCCCTTTTTATTCGGCTTAGTGTGTGGTTGGTCGCGCCAACCACGGGGTGGTTTTGTTCGGGATTATCTAGTAAAGGATGGTTCCAGCCTTGTGTTGTAGGGGATTGGGAGTAATCCTCGGTACGGTGATCTAGGCCCCGTACTGTGACGGGCGGTACCCCAGTAGCCCTGCCATTGTATGGAATCAAACTCCAATAACTGCCGTACGTTTTGATTGTGCCCAACTATGTTGGAACGTGAGATGTAAGCATTACATCTATTTCTGTATTTTACTTGAAAACCCTAGACACTATTATAATATCACTGGATTTCCTATCAAATGTTTTGGTTACCGTAAGGTAATTTTTTTTCCATGTTTATGTGTGGGAAATCATACGTGATACCTTTCTTTTCAAAGGATTTTTAAAGTTAAGCAACTTTTAAACCGTTTACTCACATCGGACCCATGTCTGACCCAAGTGTTTTTTCTATTTTATTAAACTCTTGCGTACTCATATTATGTATGAGTAGTCGAAGGATTCAGATTAGCCTTGACGAATTCTGGAGGATATTTGGAGCACGAGGCTTCAACGTGTAGATATATTATGGTTCCGCTGTGTTAGTGTTTGTATCTGTATTGTGTTGATGTACTTGAGTTGAATGATAGACAAATATTTATAACTGTTTAATATGAGTTGTATAGGTTATGTAACTCTGATGTATATGGTACTATGTAATATTTTACGTGATATATTATATTTCATTCGTTCCGCTGTGAGAATCTAATGTTGTTGAGTTTCTTCTTTCCTATCTTTTCTTCTTCTATCCCTTTCTTTCTTAATTCATGAAGCGTCTTTCTTGGAGATGGAAGACGGGTCTTGACACGAAACTTCTTGAAATCTACTATAACTTTGCTATTCCAGAAGTTTAGATGAAAACGAGGTGGAGATGACTTATAATGGGCTCGACCTCGATAAGAAAAAAAGGTGGTGCTTTACTAACTTGATTTTGAACTTAAGTGGACTATTAACTTCCGATTTCCCAACGAAATTTCGTTATTACTTTAAATTATTTTATGCTAGCATGGAAGCCATTAAAGCTTTACCAAAGAAGAAGGAGAAAGCTTAGAATATAATGAATAGAGTGTAAAGAAATGAGAAGGAAGCTTGGGTATTTATAGCCTTAATTCTCTTAATACTTAGGTATTGTTCTTTTACTCTTTTACCCCTACCCCCATCACACCATTACACACAGCCCAAGGCTATGCCATGTGCTCCCATTACTTCATACCTCGTTCGTTACTTCCTCCTTAAGGGATGTATTTAAATGGATTTATAGCTTAAAGTGAAGATTACATTGGTTTTGGGGGGATTTTGTTGACTTTTACCAAAATATCTTACTTTTCTGAACTTTAAAATTTTTAAAGTAAATATTATTTTATATATGTTAAGTATATATTATTAAGTGTATGAGTATGTTTTAAAGTGTTTTAACTTCCATCATTGCGATATTTGAATACAACTTTTGACCGTTAACCCGTTTTGAATTCGGAATCCGATTTCAGGTCACATCTTTATGTTTTTGTTAAACTATTTATATATGTAAACAAAACTTAAAAATAAAATTTAACATTGTTATTTGATGATGAAAAGGCCTTATTTAGTAATTAAAATAATTTATTTAAGCATTTAAATTTAATTTCACTGAAAACTGACTTTTGTCACTTTTATCGGTATAAGCAAAAGTTCCTATTATTGTGTATAAGTATATCTTAAAGTCTTACTTAATATTATTTGTGTAATAAAAACTTATATTTGAATATTAGAAATCCATTAAATATTATATCTTGGTGTGATCGAACCTTGGAACATTATAGTAAAATTAAAGTTAAAGTTCACTAATTCTTCATTGTTGGGTGACATAAAGGTCTAGTAGCTTCATTGACATTGTAAGCAGCAGAAGTAGCAGACTTGGTACTACTCGACAGAGGATCGGAGGAAGCATTGGGAGTACCTAATCAGGAACATTTCAATCAAGAAGTCAGACTCTGGCATTCTCGGTCGTTCACATTCTTACCCATGGATTCTCCTTCAGAGTCACTTTCTTAACTTCTCTTCCCTCATAGTCGCCTTCTTCTTCTGTCTCTTCTTCTTTATTCTCCCCTTTACCCTCTTTTTCTTTGATAACCCTTTTCGGGTGGAGCGTATCTAGCTTGACCACCATTATCCAATTATTGCCGTCGTGGCTAGACTTCAGCCCTTCTATTTCATGGTAGTAAGCCTTAATAGAAGGTCGAATGCCCATTATAGAGAAGGTGGTATGTACAAAGCCTTAGATCGATAAGGAAGAAGGGAATGTAAAGCTTTGGTTCTGGAATTGCCTTAAGACTGGCAACCATGTATGGAAGTGCTCTGTTTTAAACTCTATTTCGAAATCTGCAAAAGATTAAAGGTATGTTGGAAATATGGGTGAATAGGGAGTGAGTAATAGGACAACTAGAACATAAGGTGAAGGACTTACATCTGGAGAGCCATCTTTTGGAAAGCCTGTAGGGAAGACTACCAAGAAATATTTATCCTTAAATTTGCTCCTCTTGGTGTGTAAGTTGATATAACACGTTGGGAGCGATGTTCCACTATGAAGATGTATGAAATATTAAGATTCCTTGATTTTATGTTGTAAAGGTAACTTATCGAGGCCATTCCCAACTCGCATCCAAAGTGATAAACGAATAATATATATAAACTTAGTAGAATGGCATATGTATTGGGGAATAGTTAGGACTAAGAGATTTAACACATTAGAGGACTTGACACAAGAAGGGATTGGATGGCGGGACTACACTAGATAGGCACATGAATCTACTACACGTACTATAACCGACTAGAGGATTGAGCCCCTGTTCTAATGGTAATGGCAACCTAACTTCATCATTTGGGATCCAATATTCCTTATAGATTATGTGGAGATCTCCATCAGTTAAATGGGATGGAGGAGAATCCAACGAGTTGTCAAGAACTACTACCCCACTCAACGCTATGTTCGGAGCTATTTTTCTAGGAGGATCCTTCATAATCATCAAGAGGATGTTAGCTTCAGGATCTCTATTGACATTAGATGTCCCTATACTAGCCGTCAAGGATGAAGCCGACATAAAACTAGAAGCGATGATTGGAGAAGTTGAAGTGTACGCTACCATATCAGCAGTTGATCTATAGCGCAACAAGTTGCCATATCCAAACTGGAAATAAGAATCAGATAACGAGCATTGTAAGGTATGATTCACTTTATTTATTCCTTATTATGTGATAGATAGTGTATATTTCCATAACATAGCTGATGTATATGCCTAACGAATGTTGACATATGTCGAACCATCTGATTTTGTTCATCGACTATAGGCATTTAATATCCAATGTGTGCATGTATGTTATCCCTTACGCATGGTATTCAGAAGTGTGCTATATGAAGTGAATGCTCGCTAGTGCTTGCAAATGAGTTTTCAACACATAATGGAAGTTGGATAGAAACTATTAACGTGGTAGCAATGTTAATAATGTTGGAATAATTTATGTTGATTGGAACTTTTATCTTTACCAATCTTTCCCTAGAGAGGTAATATGTTTTCCTAAAAATCTAAGATTTTAGAACCAATGAAAATGAATATTGATGGAACATGTATTCCTAGACATTTCAACAATGGGGTTCAACAAACTCTTCAATCTATTGTGTTTCACTTACATCCATGGTTTAAATCTCCTATTTCTCGCCCAACATCTACTTCTAGATTTCCTTTTCACATTTAGATGAAACAGATATCGGATCTCCTTCATATCTTTTTCGACACTCATCTGGTCCAAATAATTAAATCTCACTTATATGTGGATCAAATTCTCAATCCGAGATCTTAATCGAAATTGTATATTTTCCTCTTTTACATATTTTTTTCACTTTCATATAGATTTAAAAGAAACCACCCAATCCAATTATTATTTACAAATTCATGAATATTATTTTACTTTATATCTTAATGAGTCACAAATATGAATTCATTTCTTTTTTATGTTCAAGTAAGAGAATATTATCAAATCATTAAAAAGTAAATTAAGCTAACCTAGTTACCATACTTTCCCAAATTGTTAACTTCAATTCTTTTTTATATAAATCGGGCGCATTACAATTTATTTTTACTTTGAAAATATAGTTATAAATAAATTGTTAAAGCATCAATTTTTGACACATAAGTTACTCCAAGATATTCTACTTTAAGGTCCGGATGTTAATTTGAGATGTACACCAAAGATACGCTTATCTCGTCCAAGATCACCTCCACTACGAGATAGCTTATGTGAAAATTCCGATATGAAACATGGTGGAAATCTGAGATTAAAAACCTTTCCTATATCCATATGTATCATTCGAGGTAAGGTTTATGCAATTTTCCCAAAATGCTAAGATTGGTTTGAAACCGATGTAGTAAGAAGTTATCTATCAACTGTATGCAAATTGGCATCTACACCATTGCAACTTGATCCTACTCTCCCCTAAATTGATCATCATGCCAATAGATGCTTAAATTCATATCAATGGAGGAAGGAAGGGACACAACTATAGTAAAGTTGAAAAGTTGTGAGCGACTATCTTGGAGGTGATATGGGTACCTTGAATGTAATGACCCAGAATTTTGGACACTTCATATTTGAACATCTGAATTATTTAGATATTTGAATCCTAGAGTAAATGTGGTAAAGTGATTTAATTACCTTATGAACGATCTTTTGAGTAATAACTAATAATAGTAAACTTGTTTTAGAATAATTTTTACAAAAATATATAGTTCGATGTAATATAGATAAAAAAGACCGAAAATCATTTTCTCGATTAACAGTTTCTTATCTCAGTACAAGTTGTTAGAATTATTTTTGCTTGTTTAACTAATCAAAATTTACATAATTATTAATTAAAAATATTTTGTGTAAAAATGAAAAAGAAGCTTCTAAAAGTTAAGTGGTTAGGTGTGAAAGGAAGAAGATATTTTCATGTGATAATGAGGTGTAAAGTGCACATGGGAAAAGCATGCAAAGTAGATGGAGGAAGGCTCTTTGTGGTTGGCCAAAGAGGGGGTTTAGGGTCCTTTTGCACTTCATAATTTCATAGAACTTGAGAAAATGAAAAAGATCAAAAATGATAGAATAGGATTAGCACTAATCCACTTTGTTCCTCTCTACTTTTTCTCTAATTAATTCAATTTTTCTCCAAACTCCACCAAACTTTCACCATACCTTAGAACACTTTAGGAAGCATGGGTCTAAATTCAAATTTGAAGAAGTAAAGAAGAATTGGGATTTCCATCTTGGACTGTGACCATAGAAGTTGAGAGGGAAGCATGGCTTTGCTTGGGTGAGCTAAAAGTGGTGTCTTTAGCTTTTGGGTGATGGTAGGAAGTGGTTCTTTATTCTTGTGTGCTTCAGCTTGTTGTAAACTTGGATTTGGTGAGATATCTCACCATCTTTTGTGTGTATATTATATGGGGTATATGTATGTGTATCTGTGTGTATAAATATAAATTTAAACTAACGTTAACTAATTAAAATTATAAACTTTAGACCCTCTTGCTTTTGAAAGCAAATGAAAACTTCATATTGTATAACATCACTCCTCTTACCTTCTGTAACATATGGCATGGCCTTAGCTTGATGTTTAAATGGTGTTTGGATTATGTGTTGAGTCTGGAATGGATATGGAATTGTTCATATAGCGATAGTCGCTGTAACCGCACTTTGAATCCTCATTTGTTTAAACTTGTTTTATGTGATTATTTAGGAATACATTGCGATATAATATAATTTGGTTTTTCTCTATACATATTTTGATGTATGGGGTAGCTAGGAATTGATTTGAAAAGTTATAGAAATTATGAAACAAAATTGTGAAAGTTAAAAGCGAAAAGTTCGCTATGGTGCACTTTGACAATGCCTTATGTTTAACTTTTGAAACAAAGTTGCAAAAAGTTATAGCGAGTAGAAGGTCGTTATATGAGCACTTTGAAATACCCGTTTTTAGAAATTTTTATAATTAATTTGGAAGACATCCTTAGGAGTTTCATTGTATTTTTAATAAGAAGTTAGGCACAATTATTATCGAAAAAAATAGGAGTTTAAAAGATTTTACAACCAGTCAAACAAAGTGGCTAAACTTGCAGCGAGAAGAAGGTTGTTATACGAACACTATTGCAAATACCTTGTTTTTTTTATAATTTTATAAATAAATTGGAAGATATCTTTAGGGGTTTCTTTCCATGGGAATCCAGTACCCTAAGGGTAATACTTGCTGGAAAATTTACAAGTCCTAAATCATTTGTTTAAGTGATGAAAACTGCTCGCAACGTTCATTTTCTGTGATGTTTTTTTGTTAAGGACTTTTAACAATATTTATAAATGATATAGGAAGTTGCTTGAGATTTTAGTGTCATAAATAATGTTTAAATGTGGTATTTTTTTCATAATTTATATAGGGATGTTTTATTACATATTTTTAAGTACTTTAAAGTTAGTTTGAAGTTTAGATACATTTTTAGTATTTTTTTTATGAATTTTGAAAGTAAAGGGGTTTTAAACTATAAAAATGATATTTATTAATTTTCGTCAGACTATAAATTAGTTATTTATAAGTAATTTTTTACATAGATATTTAAAGCCTACTTACAAGTATTTTTTAAGTATTTTTATGTATACAAATTTGGAAAATTAATTTAAGCATTTTATAAAAAGATAAAGGAATTTTAGGATTATAACACTTATGCTAAAATACATAATTTTTTAAAGTTTATTACAAGTATAGTACCTTGTTTAATAAGTGTAGATACACTTAGATCTTTAAAAAGAATGTTTTTAAAGATAGTGACAAGTAAAATGGGTTTGGGTTTGTTATAACACTGTGTTAATAACATTTATCTTTAACCCTTTTTTATTATACTTAGTAATATAATAAGATCTTTAAAAAATTATTTTAAAGATGATTATAAGTAAAAATGGTTTTAAATTTGTTGTGACAATGTGCTAGTAACATTTGTCTTAAACTCTTTAAAAAGAATTGTATAAAATGGATATTTTAGGAAAATGACAAGTATAGAATCTTTTGGAAAAAGCTAGAAAAGTAAAGGTTTAAAGTAAGAAATCTTATTAATGATTTTTAATATACCTATACAATTTGATATAAATATATGAACAAATTTTGAAGTATTGAAAGAGTATAAATGAATAGTACAAATTGATCGATGAAATTTTATTAGATAAAAGAAGTTTTACCAATAAAAGATGTTTTAATTAATAAAATTGTTAATTAGATAATAAGGGGATTATAAGTTGATTATGGCTTAATCGTGTTTGTATGACTTAATTGTTCTTTATGCGTTTACTCATTTGTGGAAATAGTCTTGTATTTAGCACCAAAAGTCGACGAAGTAACTTGACTATCTATGAGAGTTAAGAACGAAGTGTCTAGGCATGGCTTTGATGCAACCAGTGCTTTAACCTACCTGGCTTCACTCTTGACCAAGGGATCGTATGAGATGAAATGATTGGAAACATGATAAGTACACGGGACTTAGTTTCCATATATGGTTATCTATTTTCAACTTGATAGTCGATTAGACGACTATCGAACTCGATCAAATAACTTAGGAAATATCTAGAATAAACATGAGGATATATAGTACAATTATATTTGGCGATGCTATATAAATTCATCTTGCTCTTTTAGGACAAATTATAGGGAAATCTGTCCGAATAGGAGATGATCTCCATCTTTATGCATTGTCTGTTCATTTCTAAAAGAACCAGGGTTAAGTTAACCAAAAATCTATCAATTGGTTTTAGAGCGTCTGGTAAGCAAGGAGTGTACTTGTATGAGATGGCATGAAATCGTATCCACTTCAAAACCATATACGTGATCTATGCTAGAATCTACATGAAGATTCGTCATCTATTCGAGCTGCTTGATCCACATAGAGATTCGTTATCTGTTCAAGATGCTAGAATCCATTTGGGTATTCGTAGACTATTCGAGATGTTGGAATCGAAAGAGAGGTTCGAGATCTATTCGAGTGATGAAGTTTATATGAGAGATGTTGTTCATGACCTCAACATCGAAAATGGCTAAAGATAGAGTATGGTGCATAACCTAGGATTTAGCTAACCAACGAAAGGATATATCAACTCTATATTTAGAGTATGCTTATCGATATTGCATGCGGGAGTTGATGATATTCGGGTCACGTCTTTGGATATGGACCAGTTGTGTTTGCCTTATGCTATATTTTATCTAGAGATATATGATGCTTGGAAGGTAGTTTTTGATCCTTATGAATGGAGATCCGCTTCAGTTTACTAAAGGCATCCCTACGGAAAATCCATTATATGAACTTACCTTAGCAGTTTTAGTTGTACTTCAACATTGTTATGTTATGAGATGTAAGCAACACAGCTGTTTTTTGATTTATATTCTACACCCTAGACATTATCTATTATATCACCATATGTACTTATTAGATATGTGGCTCTTTTGAGGGTATAGCCATTACCACATTCTATGCGGTCTGAAATGTACTATTATACGTTGATCACATATTTCTTGAGTTTATCATACCATAATTATGTCTGACACATGGTTTTTTCCTAAATTTCTTTTGTTCTCTTTCTTGTAGTCTGAGAATGGCATGTTTTAGTTTTATGTTCATTGGAGCTCGAGGAGATAAGCTGGATGTTTCACCTGTCGTAGTTTTCTTATTTCCGCTGCATTATTATTTTGTATATATCAACATTTGTGAGGACAAGTAGTTATAACTGTCCAGGCCGATGATAGTATTTAGAATTGTAATTTTGAAATGCTATGTATCTTAGAGTTATATTTTTTACTGTATTTTGATATTATATATCACCATCCCACTATGAGATTCTGATATTGTGTTCTCTTCTTTCTTGTTCTGTTTTTCTTTTATTTTATCCTAACATTCTGTCTTTCCTACACTTGGGTGGTCGGAAAATGAATATCATGGATGTATTAGTGTTAATATTTGAGGATCAAAAAAGCGGGTCGTTACATTGAAAATGGGAGAAAGCGGTAAGAATTGGCTTGGATTTGAGATTAATTCAACGTGAAGGAGGAGAATAGCCTAAAGCACTATTATCGCTATTGTATGTAATATGAATTTCCATAAAATCTTTCTGGCTTGGATTTACCCTTGCATCTATGCACCCTTCTTCTCTATTCTCTATAATGATTATGTTTCTAGCTACTTCAAAATCTCTCAAGGTGTCGAACAAGTTGAATCCTTTCTTTTTTTCTGTTCGTTATTATTATGGAATACTTAAACTCCTTTTTTATGAAACAAGTTGCTTTTAAGAACATGTAGCTCCACCCTAAATGTAAATATCCTATGATAACATCTTTGATGTTCGTTGATGACCTAGTCATATTTACCAAGCCCGGGGAAGACTCGATGTAAAATTTTATATCTACTCTAGATTGCTTCCTTAGTATCATTGCGTATTCAAATGTTCCTATCCATACTTCCTAATTTCTACATCTAAGCATTCCTCTAACTTCCTATAGATTAACTACAAAATAATGTCTGCCATTTACGAAGCTTGACTAATAAGCTTTCTTGTTGCCCTAATCATTTGTTATTTCAACCTGGTAGACCAACAATCATTAACTCTATTGGGGTGGCCATGACTTCCTATTGGTCTAGGACATTCATTCTTTTAAATAAGTTGTTGTGCATGATCAACTTTTCCTAAGCTGCTTTTCTAGAATGGTGGTTGTTACTCCAAAAAGCATGTATCCATGTCCTTTAGCAAAATTACCACTCCTAATGTGAATGGAGGTTAGGTAAATTAAATCCAAGTTTGTGGACTAAGATTGCTACCTCTAACATATGAAGGCTATCTTGAGTAATAATTCTTCCTTTTGAGTGCAATGGATGACCAGATACCATCTTAAAATTAACCACTTCCAGACTATGTCACTCCTATAGAATACAAGTTGGATATGGACGAATCATCTTAGTCTTAGACTTATGCTACCTCCACCATATCAAGTACAATTCTTTATCTTATAGCAATCATCCTTCCAACATACTCCATGGGCTATTCGTGGTCTTATATTGAATAAAGCACTAACTCACAGTTAGAAAACTTGGCTGTGGTATCCTTGAGAACGTAAGAGTAGGAAGCTATATTCATTTTGGTTATATCGTTCTACCTCATTCTAACCACTCGACTGTTAGAGAATTGTGGAATTGTATCATGCTGCTCCCTGCCAACTTATCAATGAAGACGACATTGTTTGGATTTCAAAATCGAAATCTCGTTCAATTTCTCTACTGTACAACGCCCTCAATGCATTTCATTAAACGCCAAATGCTCCATAGCATAAGAGAATTTAGAATAAATTTAGATGTAAAAGATAATTTAATGCTCTAGAAATTTGTATACAACTCTTTGTTGATTCAAAATAGGCTTATCCATTATAATTTCGATCAGATTCTTCCTGCGTAATATGTCATGATAGCTCTTAATTCAAGAACAACTTATTCCCTGAATGTAACTTTTTCTAAGTTTATAGAGGTGATTCTGGCATATATGGGTTATCATCAACCTATTATATGGAGTATACATCTTTTTTGATGGTAACAAATGTATATTTATATTTGATATTCCTTATAGAGTATGTTATGAGTTAAATATCATGAAAGCACAATTTTATTTTCTGTCAACTGTCACCAATTATATTTCATATGCACATCGTGTACATATCACGTATCAAACACAATTGCATTTTGTTTGTAGGTTAATTCTATTCCCACCTCTCTTTCCTCCTTTCGCACTCCATTGAGTTACAAATACTCATCATACCCCACTTTTTCCCTTACGTCCCCCAATTCATTCCAAAAACTTCCTCACATTTTAAACCATGTTCAGCTTTGACGTTTTTTATTCATGAATCATGCTTGGTACGAATTAGGTTATTACACAAACCTCACTCGACCCGAACTACATTGTTACATGGCCTCACTTGGGCTGAGCGAGGTTTTTACATAAATATCGCTCCTTTAGAGCTTCTGTATGTAACTGTTTCTTTAAACGTAATCTGGTGTGGTTCGAAGATAGGGGCAATTTTGGAAAATCTGCAAATTGAAGAAGCAACGGGGTGTGAAAGGAGGAAAATGGGGTGTAAATAGAATCAGCCTTGTTTGTAATGTTTATTATTATTAAACGAGAGATACCATGAGATATTACAATCGATTTCTATTTCATATTAATAAATATATGTTGTATTTAATGGGTGTGTTTAATTGTGTATTTAAATTGTTCTAGTTTAGTTTGCAATGAAGTTTCTCTCATAGATACAATTGTTGAGCCTCAATATTTAACTCAGATAGAATCTGAGTAGCACATTGATCAAATTATCATGATACTATCTTTCGCATATTCATCTCAAAAATACAATTTATTTTTTATTTAAAGTATCACATACTTATAGTATTTTTTCAATGACAAATTCAAAGTACAGCATCTTTTCATTTATAATATCCCACAATTTTATTAAATCCTAGCATTCCTTCCATACTAGTACTATTTCTCTTCAATGAGCCTGTATAAACCCAATCATTTTTGACATTCATTGTATCGGATGAAATTTCATTTTTTTATATACATCTGCTAATTTTCTTGATAACGATATATATAGTCACATCCGATTGACAAAAAAGGGGATGAGACCTTCATCATCTTCACTCAGGCGTCCATCTTCTCATGCAACACAAGCACAAAACTCAACAACAAATAGAAGAATATCACCATTGATCTCAAGGCATTACTTACAACACCACCTAATGATAACTAACAACTAGAGAAAATATCTACTTTAGAGACAGCGAGCAACACAACAGCATCTCCAGCCACATATTAAGAAAATAGAATTGGATCCATGGCACAATTTTTTTCTACTCGAAACAAAACAAACAAGTCATCCAATCAACTTCTTCTTTGTTCAAACAACTCTATGACCATTAGTTTCCAAATATCCTGGTCCGAATCTCAGTAAACTCGAGAATACAAGGCAGACGCAATGTCCTTGATATCACATTCATACCGACACGAGCTCTCCGATAGTAACACAACCAGTTTATGTTATACGTCAAGTATACCAAAACAGAGAATAAACAATTATAAACTCGTCTCACAAGTTTGTAAGTCAGATTTCCACTACTCTGGAATTCGGATAATGTCTGAGGCTTGTCGTAACAATTTCCTTAAGAATTTTATTTTGAAATTCTCCCAAGATACAAATACGTAAGCTGCTCGAGATTGTGGTAGGTATGTCACTCTGTGATTGATAATTAAGATAGCAGTAGGTGAGAGAAGCAGAGGGAAGAACTTGAATTGAATTCGATAATTAAGATAGCAGTAGGTCTGCACCCCTTCGAACAGTCGCATCGGCATGACGGGTTGCACCCGTTGCCTTTCATCACTGCTGTTCGTTAACGTGCCGCATTCGTTCACTACTAGCTCCGCGTTCGCACCCGTTGCGACCATAATTCACACCCGCTCGTGTCTAATTGACTGCACCCGCTTCCGTCTGCTAATGTGCATCTGTTCGCCAAAAAATCCACGTCTGCTTCGGAAGTCGCGCTTCATCAATCAAAAACCATGCCCGCATTCTCACAATAGATCTGCACCCGTTTGCACAGCCTGATATTGTTTTAAAAAATCTGGCCTAGTTTTATATAAAAATAGGATCATATTAAACCCAAACCCAAGTCGCCCGGCTCGGTTCGGTCGGATGGACGACAGCGCGCACGTGTGATGAAGCATGACTTTCCTCCTCACAACAAAGCACACATTTGGGAGCCCCAAGGCCCCAACCTCCTCATAAGAAAGCTATTTATATACTTAGCTTTGTTTTTTAGTTTTGGCGATGTGGGACAAGTGTATTTCATTTACACTTACATTAGGAATTCCAACAGTTTACTTTCGTAACAACCATAATAGACCTCATCACTACCACATCATCATCTTGGCATTAGATTTCTCATGCAATATGCTTGTCATCAGAAGGCATCACTGAATCAAATGTTGTATCATACAAACAGCCAGTCTGAGCCCCAGTAAAATCATGTTCATCAGTAAATAAATCGTGGTTGTCAGCTTCCATGGGCGACCACCGCTAGGTGTCATAACTTTCGATCTCTAATACCTAGAGGAGCACAAATTTCAGAATGCAAGCAGTGAATTCAAAATGACAACAACGACTTCGGCTATCCATCACAGCAGACAAAGAACTTAGCACACAAACTCAGTCACCGTTCCAGATCGACGACCATCTCATGATAACGCAAGCTCCAATCTGACAGCACGAACATCGAGCACCCAAAGTGACAATTCTAGATCTGACAATACCCTAATGGGTGTGACCCACATAGCCCTACCGCATATCCCATTTTTTGTCATTCCCAATTGTTAAGGCTAGAGGCTCTTTACCTTTTTAGCAATCCGACATGGAATGCTAACACTGCCCTCCATGCAACAATGTAATGCCATCGTTCGTCCATATAAATTGTTCAGGATATGAACAAACCGAAGACACCAATTTTACTACATCTATTTTGGAATCACCCTTAGGATTTGTAGAAAGTAGCCATTACACTTCAAAGATCTCCATCTTTAATCAACTTCAAGATATCTCCAATTCAAATGATTATGTCGGATCAAAGTGGTTTTCGGACAACTCATGTTTATCCGATCCCAGTCTCTCCGAACCGACATCGATAATTTAAAAACTAGCCAAACTCTAATAGTTGGTTATTTAACTATCAAATAAACAAAAGATTTAACTAGAGATTCAACTAAGCATGGTTAAGCACGAAACAACCACCAAGCGCCTTTAATTAATGTCTTTAATTAATTAAAATCACTTTATAAATACTTATATAAAAATAATTTTTACGAAGATATATTCACAAATCTCCTCTACTCTTTCAATACTTAGAAAATATTCAAATACTTATCTCGATGGTATAAGTATATTAACAAACGATTTCACTTTCGAATACTTGGAAACTTTTCATATATTTAAATCAGCAATATAAGTATAATCACAAAATGCTTCATTTCCAGTACTTAGAAAATATACTCATATACTTATCTCAACGATATAAGTATATTCATAAATATTAGGGTGATTCCAATTCAAAAAACCACACTTAATTTGGGTTTAAAAAAATGTTACTTAAAAACATTGATAAAAATAAAGCTAAAAACACTTTCCTTTGGTACAAATAAACAGATCATGTAGAAACTAGATTAAATATACTCAACACCATTTCCTGTTTCAAATAGTATTGTCCCTCGATTAATAATGAAATCGAACAAGTTAGAAACTGTTCTTGCCTCGATAAACGTTCTTAGTTCTCAAGATAGAGATGAGTTTCCATACCTGGGAATTTGGTTTTAAGTATGAAAGGACATTCTCCATATCACCGTAATTTAAAATGATCACTTCTAGAAATCAAATCCGATTTCTTTTCACAAAGCTCCTTTTTATAAAACTCTTTCATATTTCAACTCCATTTATAAATTTCTTTACAAAACTTCATTTATAAATCTCCTTTATAAAATATCTTTTATAAGTTCGCTTTATAAAACATCATTATGAATCTCCTCTTATAAATCTCAAAGTATAATTATAAAATTCATCTTGTAAATCTCCAAATATAATTATATAACTCTAAATTCATTTATAATTTTTTTTTATAAAGATCATTTGTATTTATAACTCTTTATAAATCTCCTTTTATAATTATAAAAGTCCTTTTGAACAAACTCCAAATTGACTATAAATCCTATTCATTTACCATAACACAATCATTCCATATATTACAATAAATTTAAACTGTGATTTATTTTTTCCAATTTATTACATGATAATATTTTCCTTTTTATAGAATATCATTTATAAACCTATCTCTTTATTTTTAAAATACCGCTTATAAATCTATCTTAATCTATAAATACCATTTACAAATTTATTCTCTTATTACAACGTTTTATATAAAATATTCCACAAATATCTATTCCTAAAATATTTCAATCTTCTTTTAAACATACCATCTCTTTAAAATAAAGGATACCCCTTTTACTTCCTTTAAAATAAACATTCATTATTATCATAACTTTTTTATGAAAATAGATTCTTTCCAAAATAATCTTAAAACATTGACATATATCCATATTTTAGAAGAATAACAAAAAAAATTGAAGTCAAATATAGAAGTAAAAAAACAAATTTTTAACAAAATATCATAGAAAATTCAAAAGGGACGGTTTAAAAATCATTTTTTTTTCAAAATCAAAATTCATTCCCGAATCAAACAACAATTATTAGTATTTTCAAAATACTATAATGAGGTCAATAGTTACTATAGCACTTAACTGATGCTACGTAAAAGACCGCATCTCTATTGGACTTCGTAAGAGAGAGATACATATTTTATAAGTTTTCGATTAAATTAAATGTAATTTATTCCTTAATTGCAAAGTTTAAATTAATTACCCTATTTAAATTTAAACCCTTCTTCTCAAAATTAAAACTCTAACCTAGAACAAGTTCATGCATCATCACCGTGCATGCACGACTCGTCTTCCCCCATCTCATGACGAAACCTAAATCCGATTGCGCTGTTGACTCCTTGTTCGAAATCTCCACCCATCCATCATCGCCAGTTCAAGATCAGGCCAATGAACAAAACCCGACTTAACATACCCTATTTCTCGCCATAAATGTGGCGATCCTTCCCTCATGATCGCACTTCAACATATGATGGCAAATTCCCAAGGGAAATGCGTCGTCGCCATTGATTCGACCTAAAGTCACCTAAATCCACTAATGTAACGACCCGAAATGTTCTGGCGTTAATTGCGAACATTTAAAAGATTTGAAATATGAAATTGAATTATAAATTGGTTGCGAATATGGAAAACTTGGTTTTATTTAATAAAATAAATTCAGACTTCAGATATAGTGATTTATTGGACAATTCTACTTTTGAATTTAAAGAATGAAATTTGGGTAAATTATTGAATCTTGAGATTTATGCTTGTTAAAAATAATTTGAAGGCTTGTAAAATTTATATTGATAATATTGAAGATAATAAAAGGGTTAAAATTGAATTTAACAAGGGTTTGTTCAGTTTCAAAAATATATCATTTAAATTGACATTTATAAATAGCCTTCCGAGGCACAGTCTCGAAATTCGACAAAATCAGTTCCATTAGATACGTAATATTCTATTATTAGCGAATTTCAAATTTCGTAACGCTGGAGTTATCATTTAGCAGTACGAGATGTAAACACGCCGAAATTGATATCGAAATTTAATATAATAACTAGTTTCAAAAAGCTATCTTCTCCATATGATCGAATTAGGACTCGAAACCTTTTCCAGCATGCTCGAAATAGGGCTATAGCGTTATAAATGCCTAGCGGCATGCCTCTACAGGGGGACGAGATTTCAAGTTGCATTTATCGAGACAATTTGAATTTAATTAATATATATATATATATGTAAATTTATATTGCCTAGTCAATCTTCAGCTGTAATTCTTTCCCATCAGCTGGTTTTTTCTTTTTCCCATCAGCCTTCTTTTTTTCACCCTCGTACCTTTTTGCCTTCTCTGTAGCAAGCAATGGCAGGCACGCAAGGCATCTTCCTCACGCATCCATCACATTCACACACAACAACTCCCTCCTTAAATCGCATATCCTTCTTTCCCTTTTTCTTCATTCACGAAATCATTGCACGAAAATAAATCTACAGCTTACCTCCTAAAATCCTCCTCAGATCTCAACAATCAAATTCATGTTCAAAAAAAAGAGCTAAGTGGAGGGGGAATGAGATAAATATCGTTCATCTTTTTTAAAAAACAAAAATAAATAAATAGTGGGATTCGTACGCGATCGAAATCGCGAGCGACGATGTCGCGATTGGCTTTGGGGATGGCTTGATTTGGGGGAGGGTGGCGAGCTTAACGGGGAAGGCATCGAGTGCCAATGGGTCGCAGGGGAGGTTGAAGTCGTAAGGTACAACGCGATAGGTGGAGTCACGAGTTAGTGTTTGGTAGTTTGCACGATGAAGTGTCAAGGGCGGGGGCAGTAATGGAGTGCACGAAGGCGGGAAGGACTGGCAATATGGGGTGGTTTGGCGATCGATCGCATTGGGAAGGTCGCGTACATCTCGATTGCGGCGAGGAGGCTTGTGAGCTGCAGTGAGGTATAGCTTTTTTTGTTTGTAATATATGTGTATATATAAATTTACAATAAGGCATATAGGCCAGTTATATTTCAAATTAAATACGTATATGAACATTTGTATATTTACTGTAAAGAAAATTATTGTTTTGATATTTTAAGAAGGAAATATACAGTGAGGTATATCAGTTGTTTTTAATTTAATTATATATATATATACAAGGTTTGGAAAATATAAGGATTTTAAATTGTTGAACAGTAGATAAAATTAGATTTTTAAAACCTATTATTTCTTTATTATATGTATATGTGCTTCGAAGGAGGAAAAAAAATATAAATATAAAAATATATAAACATACATACATTTTTTTACTTACTAGTTTATTTTAAATAGTGGATTTGGTGATAAAAAATTTCAATTAACTTATTTAATTTATTTTAGTTATTAACAGATTTTTAAAAGAGAAGCAGTTAAAATTAAATTATTAGTTTAAATAAAATTATTAAAATGGTAACTGGATTTGTTCGAATATTAATAAACCATCTAATGTTTATACAAGATCGAAAAACCGTGAAAACCAAGTCGAGATTGAAATGGATTGTAAATTAAAAAGCAAAGGTGAGATTTTCACACTTATTTGGATAACCTAATTTAAATTTAAATGTTAAATTTAAATTATTGGATGCCTGAATTGATTGATAAATTTATAATTTGTCTATTGGATGTGATATGATATATATATAGTAGTAGTAGTGTATATATAGTAGTAGTAGTGTATATATAGGAGTGATTGATATTATGGTATTATATAGCAGATGAGACCCTATGCGTCCCGCATAATAGCGGATGACCCTTTATACCGCGATATCCCCCTCGAAGTGGGATTGGTATTTTATTTATTGACTAACATCTGTAGATGCAGGAGAAACAGGTTGGAGGGATCCAACAGGATTCCTCTAAAATATTTATTTCTCATATATATATATATGTGTTGATATATGGTATGATGGATAAATTGATATGGTTGGTGTAAATTGAATTATTAAATGTTAAATGGCATTGGAATTTAAAATTGACATTTTAAATACCAAAAATAATTAAATTGAAGGAATTTAAAAAGGAAATTTGAATGGTAAATATTTATATTGTAGATTGGATTTATTCTAAAGGAAAATTAAGTGGAATAAAATATATTAACTGATTTGGCTGTACTTGACCATTCGAAAAATTTGATTTAAGTAGAGATTTTTGAAATAAAGTGCATAAAAGAACCTGGAAGGATATTTTGAAATTAGGGAAAGAACTTAAACAATAATTGGAGAATATATTTGAAATAAATTAGAATTTATTAAGGGAGAAAATTAAAATACGACTTTTAGATAAAATTGTTTTTATAAATAGATGGAAAATTTAGGGGAGTTTATAAATTTATAAATGGGGTTTATAAATGAGATAGTTGATACCAGTGGATATGGGAAAAATATAAGCTATGGTGTGAAACTTGTATCGAGTTTTGGGAGTTGTTTTGAAAAGAAATAGTGGAATATTTCGAATATAAGGAAGGGTGATATGGGAATGAAGAGGAGCTTATGAATTGAATTGGTGAATATTGGATTTTCTAAAAATAGATTTTTGTTAAGTAAATTGAAATTGATTTAAAACGTGATTTTAAATTACCATACTGTGTAACCTTTAAACTATTATTTGAATTTGGAATATTCCGAAGTTAGCTTTTATATACTTGGTATTTATCGAAATGAATCCTAACTTTATAATCAATTCTATAAATTAATAATAATCGAATATGAACTTTTAATGCTTTAAAGAAGTTGATATTTTAGTTGCCTAAAACCACGTTTTTAGAAATTAAAACATTATCCTTATTATATATATATAATTTTAAATGTTTAAAACTCAATTATGAATCCTCCCGAGTCGTGCAGTGAAGTAAATTAAAATCGAATAAGATTTTAAGGGAAAGATCTTACAATGGTATTATGGAAATCTAAATAAATCTCTAAGCCAAGATAAGTGAACTTCGAAAGGTGAAATGAAATTTACAAAGGAAGTAGAAGTGAAACTGGAACTTTAAATAAACATAAACAACTTTGGAAATATCGAAGGAACTTAAGTAAGGAATTCTGGCATTTATAGAATTCGTGTGAGATGAATTTGGAAATTTACAAATAAAGTTGTAAAGATTTTGAGAAAAGAAATAGGGAAATAAAATAAAGAGTTTTCAAATGTTGAATATTAAACGAAGTGGGAAAATATTCTAAGTATTGGCAAAGATTTAAATTTATTCCATGTGAATAAAAGGAGTTTGAAAACTATTTTTCCAAGTGTTGAACTATGGAAATAATATCTTGTGAAGATATTTTGGAGATAAGTAATTTGGAAATTATTTATGGCGTGATTGTTGCTTGTGAATGTTATATGATAGTTAAATAACCAGCTATCACTATTGGCCAATGCATTGATCGTTTCGAAGAGATCGAGATCGGGTTTAAATATCTGAAAATCACTTCGATTCGGTTTGAACGTTTGCGAATGAAGACCGTGAAGATGATGAAGACGGTGATTCGGTTTGTCCAGACCCATGACAACTTGGATGAACGAATGTTATTAGAACATCTTCAGGAGGACGATGAGCATTCTAAGTGAAAATGTGCTAAAAAGGTAACGCATAGCCTCAAGCCTCATCAACCGGGAATGGCTAAAATAGGAAAGGTGCAGCAAGGCTATGTGGGTAGCACCCTAGTAGGGTAAGGTTTCACCTATCTAGATGCCCCTTTGTATTTAGCTGTATGGGCGGTTGTTCGTTCCAACCGCAGGGTGATCTTATTCGGAGTATCCAGTAAGGGGTAGTTTCGGTCTTGTGTTGCAGGGGACCGGGAGTGATCCTCAGTACTCAAGTCAAGACTAGGTACTGTGACGGACGGTACCCTAGTGGCCCTGCCATTGAATGGAATCCAATCTCCAATAAGCGCCTGTACGGTTTTGATTGTGCCCAACTATTGCCGGAACGTGAGATGCAAGCATTTCAGCTAGACTCTATTTTACTTTCTGTAAACACTATTATTTTATCAAATGAATTTGATAAAAATGTGTCGGTTATCATTAGGTAAAAAACCGCCATATTTTTTTGTGGCGTGGTCTTACGAGATACCTTTGTTTCAAAGGATTTTCAAAACTTTAATACAATCCAATTGAGTGTCTCATGCGGGTTTTCCAGACTGACTCGGGTGTTGTTTTATTATGATGCTCGGGTCAGACTGAGTTGTACATATTCATGTTAGGAAGCTATGGAGCCCATGAGACGAACTGGGTGATAGAGATGTATCTCCGTACTTGAATTATTACTTCCGCTGTGTAAGGACAGATAATAAGCTGTCCAAAATGATGATTGGTTGATGTACTTTGATAGTGGCATGTATATATAACAGTACAGATTTCTTGTATATAAAAGCTGTTATTCTGTATTATATTTTATTCCGCTGCGATTGTGAGATTCTGATGCTGTTTTTTATCTTCTTCTATCTCTTTCTTCTTTAACCCTAAAGACTCATACTTCTGCTTCACTTTGAGTGAATTGGTGTGGAATATTGTCAGCTCAAAGGGGGGCAGATTTGCGGACATCACAGTTGGTATCAGAGCAGAAGGTTAAGCGAGAACCTTGGCTCTGGTGGGGATTACTCATTAAAGATAGAGCCAGTAGTGCTCTAGAATGAGTCTGAGTGTATTAATTGATATGAGCCCATATTTGTTGGTGAATATAAATTGTTTTATATTGTGTTGACTTATCGGTTCGGTGTTTATAAATTTTGGTCAGTACAGTCTGGATCCCCATATCAATAGAGATTTCTAAACTCTTAAACTAGGCAAACCGATATAGTATTATTTTAAAAGTAGGTGAAAGAAATAATTTTACCCAAAATTATATTTTGATATAAAGGAAATAAGTTTATGAAATTATCATATATAGTTAAATGTTAGGATGATGATATTATAGTCAAACAAGATTATAAAATTTAAAATAGTTTATATAATCTAATATGGGAAATTGTATAAGCATAAATTATACAAGAGAAAGGAAAAAAAATGAAATTTAACTTAGATTAAGTTGAAAAATAATTAATTGAATTTTGAAAATAAATTAATGGTGATTTGAAATAAATAAATTAATGAAGTGGATTAGTTAAATGGATTAAATTATGGATATGATTGAATTGGAAAATTAGAAGTTAAAATTTGGATTGAGAAATAAAATTAAATTGGATTGAAATTAACTTAAGCCAAGTAAATGGAAGTAAGTTGAATTAAATGAACTTAACCTAAGTTTAATATTGAGTTGGATTTGAATTAAATTGAAAATAAAATCCAGTTGAATAGAATTGAATTGAAATGAAATTGAAATGAGCTGTGAATGATATTAAGTGGAATTAAATTCCCACTTAAATAAATAAAAGTAAGATGAATAGAATTGAATTGGAATAAATAGGTTCCGATAGCATATAAAAATTGGAGTTTATGAAATAAAAATGCATGCTTGGATAAATAAGTTATAATCCCGACTTAAAATGAAAAATGAATATATTCAAGCCTAGAATGAATGGAAGTGTGAGTTATAATAAGTGTGTGACTTATAAAATTTAAAAGTGGGATTCATAAGCCAAAATAAAATTTGTTTGATGTTTTGGAAAATGATATAAAAATCCAAACTTGAATTATAAAATGAAATTGAACTCAAGAAAATTAAATGAAGTGATTTTTGAGATAAAAATCATATATTTTATTGAAAGTTGGGAGTGAACTAATTTGGAATAAATTAGTTAGTTGAATATGTTAATGAGATTTAAATTGGTTAAATAGAAGTTAAACTGTGAGTTAATAATAGGGTTTGAAAAATAAACTCGAGTTATAAATAAAATTCGACTTGGATTGAAAATGAATTAAAAATAAGTGGAAATGTTATAAAAATAAAATGGAATTAGATTAAAGTGGTAATGGTTTGTATTGCAAATAAAATCCAAGTGAATAGAAATAAATTGGAAATGGCCTTGTTATTAATAAAATAAATTCGGATAAATTCAGTATGAAAATTAAAAGTATAAAATGGATTGAGTGAATAAACTAATTGAATTAAATAAATATATAGATAGAATTTGATTAGAGGAGGATCAAATTAGATGGAAGTGAACTTAAGTATGAAGTTGGAACAAATTGAAGCAAATTAACTTAAGTTTAAAGTTAATAGAAGCTTGACTTCGAGCAAGGATGAAAAGCCCATTAAATAGAAGTTTGGGTTAAATTAATTTGGGAAATGGTTATTAATTTATAAGCATGGAATGTTGTCAAGCTTAGTGAGAGGGTTTTGAATGAAATTAATGCGGAAATGGAATTAAATGCAAGTGAATGGTTTGTAAGTAAAGTAGAAATGGAATGAAATTAATATAAATTGTATCGAAATCAATTTAAAATGGTTATAAGCTAAAGTAATTGTTTATTCACATAAATGTCACTGAATTTGATAGAAATAATTTTCGTTTGACGAAAACGAGATTAAATAAAATTCTATGGCTTAGTAGAAGTAAATAGAAATGATTTCGGAATCAATTGAAATGAATATGAGTTCGTTTCATTTAAAAATAAATTGAGCGTAAGCGGATGAGTTGAAAACCCTTTGGACTAATTGAAAATGGTATATGAATCGGTCAAAAGCAATTAAATTTTCATCGAAACCTTATAAGTTGCTTATGGAAATTATTTGTGAGCATTGCTTATGAAGTCCATGTGTTAACTATTGAAAATGAGTGAAATGTAAATAATATTCATGCATTTTGTACTTATATGTTTAAATTGAGTAAGTACACGTACCTGAAGGCCGTTTGGCAGGATTTTAATTGCGCAAATTGCTAAATAAATAATCCGCTTGCTTAAAAATGCTAAATTGAGGTACGCCTACGCAATAATAGATAGGAAATATTGTTTTTTTTATGTTTTTCCAACCATATGGGTCGATGTGTATATATATATTTATCTCTCTTGTCAAATTGCAAAAGCTCCTCCGTACAAAGGAGACTCTGCCAAAAAATTTCGAAAATTTTGGGAGTTAGAATTTTTTTGAAAACTTTTGAAAATGTTTTTGTTAACAACGAACGATTTCAAATTGGAATTGAAATAAAGAGATTTTGGAATTGGAATTGGAATTGAAAACTAAATGTTTAGTTGGACTAAGGGATTAGAAAACGTGAATACAGGATTTTCACTAAGTGGGTTTGATGAGTAAATGGGTTTGGGGCATTATTTCAAGTTTAGCAATTTCGGGATGAAATTCTTTTAAGGGGAGAGGAATGTAACGACCCAGATTTTTCTGGTGTTAATTGTGAACATTTAAATGATTTTAAATATTTAAATTGAGTAATAAATTGGTTATGAATATGGAAAACTTGGGTTTATCTAATAAAATAGATTCATAATTCAGATATAGTGATTTATTGAACAATTCAACTTTTGAATATAAAGATTGAAATTTTGGTAAATTATTGAATCTTGAGATTTAAACTTGTTAAAAATAATCTGAAGGCTTGTAAAATTTGTATTGATAACACTGAAGTTAATAAAAGGGTTAAAATTGAATTTAACAAAGGTTTGTTCAGTTTCAAAAATATATCGTTTAAATTGACATTTAAAAATAGCCTTTCGAGGCACAAACTCGGAATTCGACGAAACTAGTTCCATTGGATCCGTAATATTGTATTATTATCGGATTTCAAATTTCATAACATTTGGAGTTATCATTTAGTCGTACGAGATGTAAATGCGCTGAAATTGATGCGATATTTAATATAATAACTAGTTCCAAAAAGCTATCTTCCCCATACGATCGAATTAGGACTCGAAACCTTTTCCAATGTGCTCGAAATAGGGGTATAACATTATAAATGCCTAGCGGCATGCCTTGATACGGGAACGAGATTTCAGGTTGCATTTATCGAGACAATTTGAATTTGAATTTAATTAATATATATACAAATTTATATTGCCTAGTCAACCTTCGGCTGTAATTCTTTCCCATCAGCTGCTTTTTTCTTTTTCCCATCAGCCTGATCTCTTTCTCCCTCATGCCTTTTGCCTTCTCTGTAGCAAGCAATGGCTGGCAAGCAAGGCATCTTCCTCACGCATCCATCACATTCACGGCTGATAACTCCATCCTTAAAATCGCGTATCCTTCTTCCCTTTTTTCTTAATTCACGAAATCAATGCATGAAAATAAATCTACTGCTTACTCCCTAAAATCCTCCTCAGATCTCAATAATCAAATTCTTGTTCAAAAAAAGAGAGAGCTAAGGGGAGGGAGAACGAGATCAATCTCGTTCGAATTTGTTTAAAAATAAAAATAAATAAATAGTGGGATTCGTACGCGATCGAAATCGCGAGTGACGATGTCATGAATGGCTTTAGGGATTGGTCGATTTCGGGGAGGGCGGTGAGCTTAACGGGCTAGGCATCGAGTACCAATGGGTCGCAGGAAGGTTGAAGTCGCAAGGGTCATCACGATAGGCGGAGTCGCGAGTTAGTGTTCTGTGGTTTGCACGGTGAAGTGCCGAGGCTGAGGCAGTATTGGAGTGCACGAAGGCGGGAAGGACTTGCGATGTGGGGTGGTTTGGTGATCTACAGCATGGGGAAAGTCGTGTATATCTCAATTGTGGCGAGAAGGCTTGTGAGCTGCAGTGAGGTATAGCTTTTTTTGTTAGTAATTACGTGTATATATAAATTTACAGTAATGCACATATGCCAGTTATATCTCAAATTAAAGACGTAAATGAACATTTTTATATTTATAGTAAAGAAAATTATTGTTTTGATGTTTTCAGAAGGATATATACAGTGAGGTATTAATTGAATGTGTGTGTGTGTGTATACAAGGTTTGGAAAATATAGGGATTTTAAATTATTGAACAGTAGATAAAATTAGATTTCTAAAACCTATAATTTTTTTATTTTAAGTACATGGGCTTCAAAGGAGGAAAAATATAAATATAAAAATATATAAATGTACATACATATTTTTACTTACTAGTTTATTTTAAATAATGGATATGGTGATACATTTTTTCAATTAACTTATTTAATTTATTTTAGTTACTAAAAGATTTTCAAAAGTGAAGTAGTTAAAATTAAATTATTAGTTTAAATAAAATTATTAAAATGGTAATTGATTGTTCGATTTGTTAGAATATTAATAAATCATCTAATGTTTATATAAGGTCGAAAAACTGTGAAAACCAAGTCGAGATTGAAGTGGATTACAATTTAAAAGCAAAGGTGAGATTTTCACACTTATTTGGATAACCTCATTTAAATTTAAATGTTAAATTTAAATTACTGGATGCCTGACTTGATTGATAAATTTTTTTGAATTTGGTATATCCCGAAGTTAGCTATTATATACTTGGTATTTATCGAAATGAATTCTAACTGTATAATCAATTCTGTAAATTAATAATAACCAAATATGAACATTTAATGCTTTTAAGAAGTTGATATTTTAGTTTCCTAAAACCATATTTTTAAAAATTAAAACATTTTTCTTATTATATATATATAATTTTAAATGTTTTAAACTCAATTATGAATCCTCTCGAGTCATGAAGTAAAGTAAATTAAAATTGAATAAGATTTTAAGGGAAAGATCTTATAATGGTATTATGGAAATCTAAATAAATCTCTAAGCACTAGATAAGTGAACTTCGAAAGGTGAAATGAAATTTACAAAGGAAGTAGAAGTGAAACTGGAACTTTAAATAAATATAAACGACTTTCGAAATATCGAAGGAACTTAAGTAAGAAATTCTGAGATTTATATAATTCGTATGAGATGAGTTTGGAAATTTACAAATAAAGTTGTAAAAGATTTTGAGAAAAGAAATAGGGAAATAAAATGAAGAGTTTTCAAGTGTTGAATATTAAACGAAGTGGGAAAATATTCTAAGTATGGGAAAAGATTTAAATTTATTTCGTGTGAACAAAAGGAGTTTGAAAACTATTTTTCAAAGTGTTGAACTGTGGAAATAATATCTTGTGAAGATATTTTTGAGATAAGTAATTTGGAAATTATTTACGGCCTGATTGTTGCTTGTGAATGTTATATGATATTTAAATAACCGTCAATCACTATTGGCCAATGCGCTGATCGTTTCGAAGAGATTGGGATCGGGTTTAAATATTCGAAAACCACTTCGATCTAGTTTGAACGTTTCCGAATGAAGACCGTGAAGATTATGAAGATGGTGATTCGGTTTGTCCAGACCTAGGGCAACCTGTATGGACGAATGCTATCAGAAGATCATCAGGAGGACGATGAGCATTCTAAGTGAATGTGTTCTAAAATGGTAACACATAGCCTCAAGCCTCATCAACCGGGAATGGCTAAAACTAGGGAGCTGCAGCAAGGCTATATGGGTAGCACCCAAGTAGGGTAAGGTTTCACCTATCTAGATGTCCCTTTATATTCATCTGTGTGGGCGGTTGTTAGTTCCAACCGCGGGGTAATCTTATTCGGACTATCCAGTAAGGTGTAGCTCCGGTCTTGTGTTGCAGGGGATCGAGAGTGGTCCTCGGTACTCTGATCTAGGCCAGGTACTATGACGGACGTTACCCTAGTAGCCCTGCCATTGTATTGAATCCGATCTCCAATAAGTGCCTGTACGGTTTTGATTGTGCCCAACTATTGCTAGAACGTGAGATGCAAGCATTTTAGCTAGATTCTATTTCACTTTCTATACACTATTATAATATCAGACGAATTTGATAAAATTGTTTTAGTTATCGTAAGGCAAAAACCCAACATATATATTTGTGGCGTGGTCTTAAGAGATACCTTTGTTTCAAAGGTTTTCAAAACTTTAATAATCCAATTGAGTGTGGTTTTCTCACGTTGGTTTTCCAGACTGACTCAGGTGTTGTTTTATTATGATGCTCAGGTTAGACCGAGTTGTACATATTCATGTTAGGAAGCTAAGGAGCCCAAGAGACGAGCTGGATGATAGAGATGTGTCTCCGTACTTGAATTATTACTTCCGCTGTGTGAGGGCTGATAATAAGCCGTCCAAAGTGATGATTGCTTGATGTACTATGATAATGGTATGTATATATAACAGTACAGATTTATTGTATTTAAAAGCTGTTATTCTATATTATATTTTGTTTCATTGCGATTGTGAGATTCTGATGTTGCTTTTTTTATCTTTTTCTTCTACCTCGTTCTTCTTTAACCCTGAAGACTCATATTTCTGTTTCACTTTCATTGAATTGATGTGGAATATTGTCAGCTCAAAGGTGTATGGATTTGTAGGTCATCACAACTAATAACCCAAACCTAATTCATATCATCCACTGCCCAAAAATGTCGCACCACCTCATCCCTTACCGCACCCATCCAAACTTATGCTAAATCATAAATCGCCTCGATACGAATGCAAAGATCATAACTTTACATTTTTTAATTGAGTGTATTTGAGTTTTTGATTTTTGAAGATGAACTTTTCTTTGTTTTCTATTTCATTTTAACTTATTGGAACACGCAAACAAAAGGAGGGAGTGAAAGGAGTAATAGTTGTTAATTAATCAAAGGGTTGAGTTTGTATTTATTCATATATTTATGGCACTTCGCCACACAAGATTTCCTCCGTGTATGAACCACGAACGACAAAACAAAAATTGGGGACAAAAACACAATATGATCCCAAAACAATAATGATATATACTGGTTATTTTAGTTAGTAAAGTCACAAATATACCATAGTTTGACGAAAAATCATCAAACGATAATTTAAATATTTTTATAACTAAAAATTATGGAAAAATAAAACAAATAAAAATAAAAATATGTTAATAAAATTGAATCGTTATATTAATAATTGGTTTTACTATAATTTATTAAATTTGAATCAAATTTGATTATTTAAATAAATTAAATATTCTCATTCGAAATGTTAAAAATTCTAGGTTGTTACAATTTCATGCCACCTTCTAAGTGACATGTGAACTTTAATATTTGGATAGTTCGTTATTAATCGCTGACCAAGTTTACACTTAACTAGTCACAAAACCGAAAATGATGAATTCATCTTTAACCAAATGATTTAATTAATTTATAATTGTTATAAATTAACTAAATTAAATTGTATTTGCGAAATACTATTTATAAATTTGATTTTGATTCGTTAAATGAATATTAATTATATTTATAAAAGTTATAAACATATTAATTGATATACGATATTGATAAGCGTTTTAAATCAGATTTAAAATGCAAAATATTCAAGCTCAAATAGGTTTATGTCACATCATGTGGGCCGATAGGATCGTACATCGTAGGGTGTAGATGGCTCAAAATATGAGTCAGAGGGCTTGAAAATGGATAGCCAAGATTAAATGAGATAGAATAAAAGACGAGATCCTAAATTATCCCCTTTCCATCCTCTATTCAAGCATCTCTTTCTCCTTTTCATTAAGTGCTATTAGAGCCTCCGCTTTTTGTATTGCTGGCCAAAAATCCTCTCTACTCTCTCCTTTTTATTAAGCCCAAGTGTGGTCAATTCAATTACTATTCAATAGCCGGTGGTTGACATTTCAAGTACTAGCACTTTATTAGATCGAAAATCGTTTCTAGGAGATGACATCACTATTTCAAGGGCTCAAGGGCTGTAACGACCCGCCTTTTCGACCCTCGAAGCTCGGCACTTAATATATCAATGGTATTAGAATGCCAAGCATCCAAGTGCTAGAAAGGAATATTGTTAGAGTAAATAAAGGAAAAGAATGGGGAAAATTGATTCTCACAATGGAATGACAACATATATAATATGACAATGATAGTAGAAAAAAAAAGTCACTCTAACATACATGGTATGTCAGAGTTAAAATCAAACCTCATCAACCTAGACAGTTATAATAACTTGTCCTTACAGTTGCTGATGGGTATAAATAATAATAAATGGAAAATAAAAATACTATGGTAGGTGAACTTCCAGCTCTAATCCATAAGCTCCATGTACCACCAACGATAACCTGGAAAAACTCGATCTGACCCAAGGATTATAATAAAATAACACCCCGATCAGCATGAAAAACTAGCATGAAAAACTCATGAAATAATACGAATATAAAATAATATGCGAGACCACACCGCTAAACAGGGAACGGGTTTTACCCACAAGAACAACATCCATAGGTGAAAGAATGGAAACAATCAGAAAAAAATCAAACTTAAAAGAACGGGCACAATCAAGACGAAAATCCAAACTTAAAGAATATAAAAAAATAATTAAATATAAAGAAGAGCACAATGCCCTTCTAAATGTAATTAGGAAAAGATTAACTCTAAGGTTTATTCAACTTGACTAGGAAGGTGCGCCCCTCCATAACAAAAGTATACCGCTAAATAAAATATACTTGAGAGCCCATGCCAAACACACAACACTCTCAGGAACTTCTAAGCTAAACCCTGCAAATCAATTATCCAGAACCCAAATATATCCAAATCCACACATGTATGTAACCAACACCTCTCTAGGTAGGTGTGGGTGCGACCTATATGGCTTGGCTCCCACTCACTCTTTGGTTTTAGTTCTCCAAGATGTTGGATGCCAATGCTCAAATGAGCTACAAATCATCTTTGATTGATGAGACACAAAGAAAGATATCGAAATTGATAGTTAAGAAATCTATTATCAGAAAAAAAACTAGTATTACCTTAAGGAAAACAATAAAGCCGGACAAATTAGGGCAGTGTTGCTTCCTATCATGACTCGACATCATTCTTAACTTTAAGAATAGAAAGACTTTAAACACTCTAAACAAGCAACAAAATCATCTTGAATCAGCGAACAAAAAGAAGATTGCAGTATCAATATATCAACTATCAAGAATAACCAAATGTTTATATATGAAAATTACTTCTCTTACACTTATCATAACTCGTCAATCTCGAACTAGTACTATCCTAGGGAAAACAATAAAGCCGAACATGTTTGGCCAGCGTTGCTTCCCATCTCGTCACAAAACACTTTTAACTCTAAGAATATCAAGATTTCCCTTAATGTTTAGTGCTAATTGTAAGACTAAATATTTATGATAAACTGGTCAAACTATTAAATATTCGACTCACACTCGTGCTTGATTTTTACATCGTCAATAGTTGTAAAATAAACTTTACATTCATTAAAATATTCCTTCAAGGAGTCAATTTTGTTACCAAGTGTATTAAAAAGAAGGGTAAAAGACAAATGTCATTAAAACATTGTTTACTATAAACCAAACCAATTACACTTAGCATTATCTTTAAAACAATCTATTTAAAGACATTTTCATTTAAAAAATATCATTTATATATCAACTTATTATTATATTTTAAAAAAATCCTCCAAAGATTTAAGGATATCAACACTTATTAAATCAAGTAACAAATTTTCTTAATAACATTACAAAATCATTTATTATAACCAAACATTATAATCCATGACTTCCTTCTCGATTCTTAAAAACATTTCTTACAACAGCGGGGTTGCAATCCATGCCTCCTTTTTACTTTCAAAAAACTCAAAAATAGTCGAAATACAATTTAAAACATTGATTTCAAATATCACCTGGAAAATCTCAATTTTAAAATATATTAAAAACCCAAAACCATTTCCTTTTCATATTTCAAAATAAAACTTCTTCTTTGATAATTTATATTAAATCATTCAAAAATTATATAAATTTCAAACCACTTTTAAAACACATAAATATATTTTATAAAAGTCCACTAAAATGATTGAAAAAGAAAAATCAAGTAAAAACTATTTTATAAAATCTGGAAATTATGCCCAAAAACTGTCCCTAAAAAGAGTATGTAAAATCCCTTTAAATTTATTCTTTTCAAATTGGAATTTTCTCCATACTTTTACCAATTATAAATATTATAATTATTTGTAGAACAATATATTATAAGTCTATTATGCATTCTCAAAAATTTAGAGAATTTTGAATACAACAAAAATCCATTGAAAGTGTGTATTAAAACTTAACTTTCAAACAGAACCGCGACCAAAAGAATTCTAACCTGTAAACACTTTGGAGTTAGGTGTTTTAACCTTCTCCGAGCCATCAAAACTTGGTTTTAAAAACATTTTAAAAACATAGAAGTATGATCAAAATTTATTCACGTCAACCCAAGAAAAAGATTTTAAGAGGTGGATTTCAAAGTGCAATATCATGATCTCAAAGTGTGAAAGCACGACTATTCTACTATTCATTATTTTTGCAACGTTAACATCTCAAAAACTAATCAAACATTTATATAAGTAAGATGCATATAAATATAAATCAATAATAATAAGAAAGCCCTTAGGGTTCCTCTACAAAAGTCTCATGAAAACAATGATTATTCATGTCATCCGCTTTCAAGCGGGAATTCAACCAAACCAAATAAGGATATCATTCAAGCTTGCAAACAATAATTTATATCAATCATATATCATATAGAGTTCAACAAAAGGAGAGTTAAGTCACCAAAATTCTAGCTAACGATTTTGCGTTACGGTTTGATCTAAAATCGAACGGCTCTGCTCCGAACTAGATGAGACCAATTCCAGTGCGTAGATAATGCTCCTACGAGTGCAACGCAAATGACTACATCTCGATCGGACCTCGTATGAAGAAGGTACAGATTTTACAAGATTTGGGATTATAATATTCTTTAATTAACTTAATTAAATCAATTACCCTTGATCCTTCCCAAATCCATCTTCCCCAAATCAAATTCATGCACATGTTATACAAACAAACACCCATTCACCCGACTATCTCTCCTCCCTAATTGGCTCATCTATCAACGAAATCGGCCACCACCTTCTCTAGCTCACTCCCCTTCGCAAGTGCTACACCCCGACCATCAACGATTGGAGCTCGATGTCCTCTACAAAGTTACGAACTAGAGAACGTTGTCGCAAACAAAAAATATCGCCATCCTTTATATAACGCCGCACCCTCCAAAACTCCCTCCACAACTTCGTCTTGCCAATAGAAACACATTCCCACTCTCTTTTTTAGCCTCTCCCTCACCAAGCTTAACCAAACCGAAACCTTAGGTCTGCTGGCTAACAACACTTCCCACCAAACATCATCGCACGCCACAAAACTCCATAGATTTGAAGCTTATCTCCGAATAAGTTCAACGGATCTAGCGATTTTAATGTTCATTAAATATAGCTCTAAATTTTGAATTTAAAAGGAGGAGGCTAGGTTAAGAAATGTTTATAGTGAAAGGTAATGAAGAGAAAAGAGAGAAAAAGGAAAAGTGGAGAACAGTGGAGTGTAGGGTGTTGTTTAATTCCTGGCACTTCGTTATATAGTATTCATACATGAACCACGAACGATAGAAATAAAAATTCGATCGTACATAATAATGTGACAAAAAAACCAAAACAACCATAAATACATTGATTATTGATTATCTTATTTTGTAAAATTTTGAAAAAGCTAACGTTTACCGCAAAGTACGTCAAATGAAAATTTAAATATTTTGCAATTAAAAAATATGGAAAAATGCTATAAATTCATTTAAAAATATATCATTAAAAATCAAGTCATTTTATTAACAATTGGTTTTCTTGTTATTTATTTGAACTATATTATTGTAAATAAATTTACAAAATGAGTTCATCATTATTATGTATTAATTAAAAGGATTTAAATAAGACTATTAAATCCATTTAGTTAATATTTGATTCACAATTCAAATGTTTAAATAATCCCTATATTTGAATATAAGTTATTTATATTTTTTTAGGATGTTATATTCTCCCCTCCTTAAAAGAATTTCGTCCCCAAAATTTTCAAATCAAGAAAATGTCCTCTCACCCTTAGGCTTTTAAAGTTCCTCATGTTGCAGAAAATTTCGGCAGCACCTCCTTTGCATTGCTAGATCCGGAATAACTATAAATCACCATAATTGGCATATAAATCAACAAAGAAAACAAAAGCCCAAAAGTGGTCTCCAATATCTGGAGCATAAAATTGTCAAACAATCACCAATCTCTAAATCTAATACATACTGCTTTTACATTTGAATTTTTGGCAAGCAACTTACTATCTCTATGTGAATGCAGGTGCATAAACAATCATAAAGTGATCTCTTTCTTCCCTATATCTTTCTTATACTTACATAATCCAAAAGAGAATCATGCCGATAAAACAACAATACATCAGCTATTTCTATCTTAAGCACAAGCAACATAAACAATATAATAACAGTATGCAACAAAAGTACAGAGAATACTTTGTAATAAAATACTAAGCAACCAATCTTTTCAAAAGATAAATCTAAAACTAAATACCCACATTTTTATATCCAAAATATATTTTCAAATTCCTCCAAAAAGACATATATCAAAACCAAAATCAACTATGACAAGAAAGGGGTCCTCCTACCAAAGCATGGTACAACTGTAGAACCAAAACATCACGGAGCGTCCAGTGGTATTTCGGTTCCTTCTAAAACAATATCTAGAGTAAACAAATATACCTCGCAAGTCTTCTAAATCGGAAAACGCCTAAACGCCCAACTTTAGTCATAACAAAAATACTTGGAAAATCGCTTCACAAAAACTCCTTAAAATATCCTAAAACAATGATACTGCACCGAAGTTTTCAAACTAATAATATTTTAATTTCTTTCACAAATTCTTTCGAAATCACTTTTCAAAAGCTTCAGGATTTAAATCCTAATAGACAACAACTTAGAAATTTGTTTTTATAAATTCATGCTTTATCGACCATAGTATATTAAATCACATTATAAATCAAATCAAATCCCATAAAGGAATACATTAATACTTAACGTTATTTTGAATGTTAAATGGCTAACAAACAAGATTTAGAATTTTGCGTAGGTTCACAACATTGTCAATCGTCTAAGGATATAGATAATTTTCTAAGCGTACCATTACAATCATCAACCTTTGGTTATTGCTAAGAAATTATCTAAGCTACCTTAGAACAAAATTGAAAGTCACTCCTAAACTTCACTTAGCAATAAAACATAGTATACAAATATAATTAATCCCGTTGTGATAACCTGAATTTTGGAGTATCTGTTAATTGATAATTAATAGGGTTAATTGATTGAAAAACAAACTTATAGATTTAACAAATAAATCTGGTAATAAATATATATATCTGGATGAATATTTTTTTGATAATCTACTAATATAATTACTTAAAATTTGACAAATTATTCTTTCAAAACAAATAATAATGATTATTTGTATATATATAAATAGATTTTAATAGAATAATTATTTTTAAATTGAATTTGCATTCAAATGTATATATATTTGAGTTGATTTTAAATTGAATTTGAATTTAATTTGAAACTCAAAGTTTAGATCTCTTAAAATAATACTGGATTTAAAATATATTTTATACGATTTTATTTAGAATATAACTGGTTTTATTTTATTTACTTTTCTTTAAAGGATTCTATCAAGAGGAATGCATATACTAAATAGAAAATTTAATATAAAAGTTTTATAAAACATTTTAGAATTAATTAAAACATGCAAAATTACAAGTGTAATAGGAATTATATCATGTATAGACAAATGTAAGGTAAGTATCATACAAATATAACAAGTGTCATTTTATTCATTTTATTTTTAGAATTAATGAATAAAATGAAAAGAAAAGGCTACATATATACATAAATTCCTACTCTTTCTATTTTTCTTTCATAATATCAAATTACCCAAAACCTGAGAATTCAAAGGAAAAGAAATCAAACTCTTGAAAATTTTAACCTGATTCAAGAGCAGGAATTTAAGCTTCAGCAAATCAAAGGGAAATTCAAACTTAAACTTTAAATTTAAATCAATAACATCAACAAGAAAGATCAGAAGCAGTTCAAGGTTCCAGATGTAAGCAAATCAAAATCAACTCAAGCATCAAGGTTTCAATACCAGACCAAACTCAAGCAATTTCAGATCTAAGCAAAATTTCCAAGTTCTTTGGTCAAATCAAAACAGGTGAGTGACTCTAAAAACTTCTGGTATATCTTGAAGTTGCATGTGATGATCTTTGAAATATGATGTGAACTATGCTGTGCATGTTGTTTTAAAACGATTATAAGTGTATATGTGTGTTAATAATTATATATATGACCGGGACATGGAAAGTAAATCTCTGTTCAAACAGGAACTGTAACGACCCGCTATTTTGGACTATTCGCATCCGCACATGTCGGACTTGAATAATTCAAAATACCGAATTATTAATTAAATTTGGCAAAACTCAGATATACAGTAAATAAATAATCACAGAATCACAGAAACAGAGCAATAATATGCAACGAAAGCATAAGATAGTAGTTCATGAAGCTACTATATATATATATAACAGAGTTAAATAAATTACAACAGAAGTCTCGAATGCAAAAGTCAAATACAAAAATCAGAATATATCACTAGAATCAACTGAATATCTGCAAGCTGGATAGATAGCCGGATCTCCAAGTGAAGCTCCAACACCGAAGGTGAGTCTCGAATACCGGTACACTCAGTCTGACCTGACGTAAAGCAAAACACAAAACACTCGAGTCAGGATTAACATTCTTATATCAATAAATCCAACTCAAGCGAAACAACAATTTAAATACAAGTAACTCAAAGGATGTTGGAATAACCATCCTTTAAGGATCCGTTAAACTATGTAGTAGTATACACTAAATAGATAATGTCTACCAGTAATATAAATATCAAAATAGTGTTAAGGCGTTACCATTATCCCCCTTAACACATTTTATGTAAATGTCATAGTCAATATAGCACTGCAAACTCCACCGTAAACTAGTGGGATATCAGGGAGTACTCCATAGATATAACACAAAACAAATTCGTAGTGGCCGCATATATAGGGATACAAGTATGACAAGGCACATGTGGCAATACCCAAGGTAGTGAAACTACCTTTTGCCTGTTCCGGACCGGTGAAAACGCATCGCCGCAACGATCGCAACACCGCGAAACAACACTTCCAAAATTACGAGGGTGCACCAATCAATAACAAGTAATGAGTAGTATCGAAGAAGTGTGTTCGCTCGAGGTGGCTAACCATATTTTGGCCCAGCACGGCTCCAGTTTTAGTCATTTCCAATTTGACACAATTGTCAAGGCTATCCATTGTCGTTCTCTTTCTTCAGTCATCACGTGTATCATTCCAACCACTTCATTCTGGATCATCACTCCGCATATAGTTATTAAAGTGGTTTTCGGTTTAGACAGAGAGTATGTCCATAACCGATTTCAGTTTCTTTAATAACTTTCGTAATTATTACACCGATTGGTCATTTAATAAATTTCAAAACCAAAACAAATTCAATTTCAATTAGGATTTGTAAATCAACATTCATTCGTCTTTCTAAATCAATTTCCATAATTTACGTTTAAAACTTCCAAATTACCATTTCAAAATCTTATAATTCAATTTCAAATTTTATTTAAACAATTCAAATATTTATTCAAGTTCGTATATAAGTTTCATCCCGTAATCATTTAAATAAATTCAATTTAACATTCAAATAAATTTTAAATTCATTTATCAATTACATTCAATATTCGTTAAGTAAATTTAACATTCAAAACAATTTCTATTAAATTACCGATTCATTTAATCAATTAAGTTCAATTTCATTATCAAAGCTTACAAATTTAATTAAATTGGATTCGACAAATCAAATTCATTAAATTACAAGTCTTACATTAATTTCAATAAATCACATTTTTTTTCTTGTTAAGGAAATTCAATTTCACTTATAAATTTCATAACTCAATTAATAAAGAAGCTAAATTTCACATATTCAAGAAGTTTAATTTCATTATTAACTTACTTAAATAATTTTTCAAAACTTAATAAATAAAGAAACCTAATTTAATTTATTAAAAAAGTTCAAATTTACTTATTCAAAAGTTCAATTTCTCTTATAAAAGAATTCAAATTTTATTTAATTATCAATTAATTCAATCTTATTCAATTATTAAATAATCTCAAAACTTAATTATTAAATAATTTCAAACTTAATAATTTCAAACTAAATTATTAAATAATTTCCAACTTAATTATTAAATAATTTCAAACTTAATTATTAATGATTCCAAATTTAATTATTAAATAATAAATTTTTAAACACGTTCTTTCATCAATTACTACGTTAATATTTTGTTTCAAATTTCAAATATTCACATTTCTTTTTATTAAAATTTTAAATTCCAATTCTATTTCAAAACCTTATTATTATTCAAATAAAATCTTTATTTTATTTTTAAATCAAATTATTGACCAATCGGGTTTTTTTAATTTAATTCTCTATCCTAAGTCAAGTTCATTTGGGTATTTATCATTTCAACCCGATTCCATTTCAATTTAAAAATCGAAGCATAGCAAAGGAAACTTGCAGTGTGCTAACTGGGATGGTGTGAAAGTAAATAAACAAGCAATATCAACCATCAACAACAATCCAATAATTTATTCAAATAATCCCGAAATAATCGTATTAATTCACATTTTTTGTCAATGCAAATTAACGTAATTATTTCTAGAATATATGCTATCATTTCATGTAGATTAAAGATTATTACACTTATTATTCTATGCAATTCTACACTTGACATCAATTATTCAATTTCATACTTCATCAATTAATACAACATAATTTCAAATGGTTCAAGGGTAATTAACCATTTTTCTACGTGTCAAATAATTAAACATTTAAGGGGTCATATTGTAGAAATTTAACTAATCAAATTCAACCCATATGTCGATTCAAATTTTAATCTACCCTACGTCAAATTCAATTTGCATAATATTTATCTCTTTACACATTACACTTTAACATCCAATATAAACAACAAAAATCAATCAATTATCAACCAAAGGGATTATCATCATATAATTAACAGATAACGGTGTCAGATGTCATAGGTGAACAGATACAGGTAATAGCATCTATAACAGTGTACATAACTAACAACAGCATATTTCAATTGTCGTTTCAATTGAAATCAAATTTAATAAATAAAAGAACATTAATCGTGAGTGATTGCTCACCTTTCTAGGCTAGAGAGAATAGGTGATGACACGGATATGCACACTGATACGGTCACTGAAATTGAGTTACGAATCCAAACATGAATTCCAAATCAAAGCTAGATAGGCACGAATTCGATGATCAAGGCTGATAATAGAAATAGACAAAATAAATCAGAATTGGCTCGATATAGACTGAAATTAGATATATATATATATATATATATATATATATATATAAATTTATTATATTATCTTCTTAAACCATTATTAAATTAAAGTACATATGAATATATATATATATATATATATTCGGAAATCAATACTATATTTTTAAAACACATATATTTTTAATCAAATCCACAAGCAAAATCATACCATAGGGTCAAAATATAAATAGTATACTTATATACTTATCACATATCAACATTTTACAACATATATACGTATATAACTATTATAATACTTAACACATATATACTACATATACAACCTTAATATAAAAATATACACAGTTCATAAATTTATTTGCAAATAGCTTTACTGCTTGTGCTTATATAGACTATACACCAATATACCCTTATACAAACAGATCATACAAACAATGAATACATTAAATACACTTTTACATATTATACACAGCAACATGCTATGAAATACTTAGTTATATACTACACGTCCTACAACATAATTTAGATAAAAATATACATAAACTTTATAAACAAATATATATATATAACCATTATATTATTCAAACTGCAACTATCAAAAAACTGTATATATGTACTAAAATCATATCTATACTGTAACATATATATAAACAACAACACTTAGATAATATATTGTCTTTAAAATAAAATATCATTTGTACGTATACAATACAAACAGAAAAACAACAAACGAACATATGTGTATATATAGCATATCTTTATAAAATAAACTGGCCAAAACAATGTAATCTATTATATATAATATACTGCTATTGTATCCAACGAATCATATACCCAAATATATAACTATATATATACAACTTAAATATAAACTAAACTGTTAGTCATATGTGTATAGTAAACATATTAATATAAAGGTGACCAATGTACAAAACTTCCAAACCTTAGATATTTATGCACGCAAGTAATATGCTGCTCTCTCCCAACCTGACGCACACAAGTAGGAGGACCAAGACTAAGGCGATGGTTGTGGGCTGCTTTGGCGAGATGGTGCTCGAGTGGTTCACGGCTGGATGGGTGAAGGGAAGAGGGTGGTGCGGCATGGAGGTAGTGGCGGATCTAGGTATTGTATCGGTGATGTGGGCGGAGGCTCTGTTAACGGCAGTGGCGGCTGCTAAAGGGGGTCGGCATGGACGTAGGCAGATGAAGCTCGGGTGGCATAGTGGTGACAGGCCGAAGGAAGCGGTTGTTACGTGGTGCGAGGAGGATGAAGCTCCAAGCACGGAGGGTGGTGATGGACACGGTGAGGCCTGGGGATTTTCGCCCGCTCTGGCGCATGGTCGGGATGTCTTCGAGCAGTTGAGGATCAGTTGAGGTGGCATGCAATCATCATGGCGGATGGATGGAAATCAAATAGTTGCAAAATAGAAGACAAGCAGATGCAAAATTGAACGCAACTTATTTAAAAAAAATTCTTCAAGACGAAAGAAGAGGAATGGGAAAAGCTTCAGAAATAATGATGTACTGGAAGGTTAAAGTATATCTTTTTTTCAAATAACAGAACAAATGGGAAAAGCTGATCCTATGCAAGTGAAAAGACGAACTGAAATAATTATTTGCAATAGGGAACAGTGACAGTCAACCCATGAATTCAGAATATAATAAAAGCAACGGCTATTCGATTTAACCGTGGAAAGTGAATGGACGCAAGCGCCCAAAAGGCTCAAAACGTACTGATACGGTTCGCTGTTTCTGCAGATTTTGCCATCCACCGGATTTTGAAATACACAATTGTATATACTGTGGCGATTAGCACGATGAGACGATCAAAATGGCATACGGATATCAGTGATACTATTGAGTTATAAAAATTAGAATTTTCTACTAGCGGAAAATGCAAGAAAAACGCAGAAAAATAAGATCGACAGAGCTAAAGAAATCCGAATTTGGATAAACGAAAAATGACGTCTTGCTCAGAAGATGTTTTAGAATTTTTCTATGTAAAAGTATTTAGATTTCGAAAATGTTTTATTTTCATCGATTTTTAACTGATTAAATTGAAGTAAATTTACGCACGAAATAAACTTTCATATTTTCGGACGAAAATTTACCAGTTGCCATGTTTAGCTAGATGCATTCCAGATATCAAATTTATATTTAAATATTTTATCGTTTAAAATTCCACAAAATTTCAGTTAATTAAATTAATTAAAATCGTTAAAATATCTGGGTTGTTACAGGAACAGTGAATAAACTTAAATTCAAACAATTTAAACTTGGTTCAGGTAGTAAATGTTTGAAGTAAAATTTGATGAATATTAACATAAATGTTTGCCTGATAATTTTAAGATGAATGAATGTAAACATGTATATAAGTACTTGTGTGAATGACTGCATAACAGTATATATATGTTCTGTTCTTCTTATATAGGCTTCTAAGATGTTCCAAATCAAATTTCTTTTTCCTTGATTTCTTTTAGACTTAGATATATGAATCGATTATGTTTATAACAGTAAGAATTAAGTTTTAAAAAAAATTAAAAAAATCGAATACAGTTTTCATTAGAACATAATTATTGCAGTGAACTCTAAAAATGTCAAAATATCAACATGAATAATTGGTGGATTCTTGAATACAATCTGTTTAAGCTTAGGAAGTCATGATTTTTAGAGAAAGGATCATGACTTTTAGTGTTGTAATTCGAGAGTTATCGAGAGTTGAACGTATTATGAATTTTAAGCAATTTCTGATGATCGAGAAATTTGGCCGTCGCGAGATCTTGGGTGAAGCATGTCTGGAGATGGGTGATAACGGTAAAAATATTCGGAGGAGATAACTTTCGATGTGGTGGGCACGACGAAGCCGTTTAGGGTTGCACCGGACCCATGGGAATCGAGGCTGGAGATCAAGGCGTAGCTAGGATCAGGGTAGCGGATTTTCTGGTGGTCGGTGCTGTCGTCGGCGAAGGGATTTGTCATGTTGAGTCGAGTTCTGGTCTGAATGGAAGTGTTCGTTTCCAATTTGCTGGCGGGTTTGTCAAGACAGGGGATCGGGTAGGTCGGGGGGTCGATGGTGACTTGGTATTGATCGCGACGTTGATCGTTGGTGATCGAGTCTAATGTACACGTGCACGTGTACATTTTCTTGAATCTAGGATGTTTGGTTTTGGGAAGAAGATTCAGACTCGGGTTGATCTTGGGTCATCGAGTGTTTGTCTTGAAGTAGTAGAGGAAGCAATGTCATGAGTTCGAACTCGGTATTTGAAGTGAATAGCTCGGGTCTGTTTTTGTTAAGTAATCCGGGTTTTGAAGTGTATTATATGAACAAGTTTTATTAAGGCAAGGAAATTCAAGTTTCAAGCTTAAAGAAGAAAGAACAAAAATTTAAAAGGGAAAGCAAAACAAGTTTTAAAGTTATAATTATTTATCAAGTTTCCAAAGTAAAGGGTTTAAACGAGTTTTAGGTATTTAAATTTATTAATCATCAATTACAAGGAAAAAGGGTTATCCAAGTTAAGGTGTTTTTTTTAAATGAATGAATTTCCAAGAAAGATAAACTTTGTTCTAAAATAAATTATTTGAACAATGTTTTGAACAAGTTTTCGATTTTAAATTTAAAAATCAAATTTTCAAATTTTACCTGTTTAAAATAATCATATTAGATAAATTATGAAATAAATTCCTCATTGTTTTTTTAAAAAGGTTTAATGGTAAATTGAGATAGAGAATTAATCTTTAATTAATTGGGGATGTGATTAATTAAAGATAACTAATTAATGAAACTAATAAAAAGGTTGTCACTTAATGAAATTAATCAGGGATGATTGATTAAATATTAATAATCAAAGGATAATTACTTAATAAAAGTAATTAACGGATAGTTAATGAATGTAATTAAGGAATCAATAACTAGTGATTAAGTGATAATAATTAATGTAATTACTTTGAGATATTTAATTTGATTAACTAATTAAGGATAATCACTTAATGTAACTATTTGGTATAATTACTTAGTGTAAGTAATTAATGAATAATTACTGAACGTAATTAAATAAAGGGCATCATTACTTATGGAAGTAATTAAATGGAAGAAATTAATGATAAATTACATGGCGTAATCAGTTAAGGGTTAGTTGATTAATATAAATAATTTAAGGATAATCAATGTGATTAGGTAAAGAATGGTTAATTGAGGAAGATAATTAAAAGTGGTTAATTAGTTGGTTTATGATTAATTTATGTTAAGCAAGCAGGATTAATATAATTAATTAAGGTTGGTAATTAATTGAGATTAAACATCTGATTTAATTTGTTATGGCTGTTTGTATGGTATTGAATAATTAGATTTATATCTAGTCTGATAGCTTGTAATGAATTTTGATATGCTATGATGGGTGGAACTATGATGTTGTGACTTGTCTATCGATAATTGATTCGCTATGTGAGTATGATACCTGTATTATAATGGATTTGTATCCACTTAAACAGGATTAGAGATGATACTGAATTCGAAGAGACCGGGTCGGATATCAGTAATACCCTAAACCACTTGGATTAGTAAACTAAATTCTTTATATATTGGATATGTGAAATTAAACAGGCTTGAATGGAATGAATTCAGTAACATGCACATTAACCTGAAATCTGTTTTGTGAATCAATGATTGACTATAAGAACTTGTAAAAGGTGCGAGTTACCCTGGTATTCACATATGTTATAGCTTGGTATTTCATATTTTATAGGTTTACTCACGCTGGTTTCCAGCCTGACCCAGGTGTTACTTTGATGTAATGCTCGGGTCGGACCGAGTATTATAGATTTGCAGATAAGGACGTTCTGGAGTTCAGGAGGCGAGCTAGATGCAGGAACGTATGGAGTATATTCTGCTGTGATATATTGTAGTTTATCTGGAACAAGTTAATTTTCACTGTCCATTGTTTGTGTAATTGTTGTAACTCTGATATATTGATATAAATTAGCGGATACAGTTTTCCTTTGTATAACTGCGATTATTTGATATTGTATTTTGACCCGCTGCGAATGTGAGATTCTGTGACTTGTTTTCTGTTTCTTCTTCTACCTCTTTTCTTCTTTTCCTAACTATCTGGAATTTTCGGGAACGAAAATTCCGGGTCCTTACATTTGGTATTAGAGCGGAAGGTTAAGCGAGAACCTTGGTTTGGTGGGGGTACACATTAAGGATAGGGTCAGTGGTACCCTAGGATGAGTTGAGTGCAGGTGTTTGTGTATATAAACATACATACATACATACATACATACATACATACATACATACATACATACATATATATATATATATATATATAAGAGAGTACTTGTTATTTTTTATATAAAGGTTTAAAAATGGTTTTAAAAATGAATGATTCTTACAAAAGCTTATATTTTGATATATAAAGCAAAGAATTTTCCAATTATATATAAAGGTAATTGGTTGTTAGTTAATGGAATTGAACAAGAATTGAACAAGATAAACTAGAAATGGATTTAAACCAGAGTATGGAATGGTTATTGTATCAAATAATGGGAATGTTGTTTCTAGTAAAAAGAAAATGTTTTAAGGAAGTAAACTTTGTTGAGTATAACTTATAAATTAGATTGGATTTAAATAATGGAGCTTTAAAACCTAAGTCTAGAAACATTTGAATTGTTTTAAAACGATAAAGGAATAATAGATAATATTATTCAGTATATTTTTGAATGTGATCTTATTTTAAAATAAGAAGTTGTTTGAAAGCTTTAAAGAAACCTATTTTTGAATTAGAACCAAAGATGGTTTACAAATTTAAAGTATAGCCTGATGGGCTAAGAAATGAATATATGTATATATGAGGGATATACATAATATCAAAGATGATTTGAAATAAACTCTAAGTACTGAGTTTTAAATTTTTACTTGGAATGTGATATGAAAACCCAAAGTGATAAGTATTTGAACTTATAAATGGGATTAGATATTAATATGCAGTTTGAAATTTGAAATGGGAATTCAAATAGGGTATGGTTGACTGGATTAAGTAAATTGAACTTAACTTTAGGAAAGTTAAATAAGTTAACAACAACCAAAATTGAGAATTTCAAGATGAAATTTGAGATTAACTTAGGAAAGTTAAATGATTGGTTTAAATAGGAAGTTATTTGTGATCTCAAAATAGGTTTGAGATCTAAAAATTGAAAATGGATGGATGTTTTATAATAATTTGGATAATACTATCCTATTGTTATTAATAATCTTTAAACTACGAATTGGTTTTTTTAAATGAATTAAGAAATGGATTGTGGTAATATATCCATTATAGAGATAAATGAAAATTAAACTTTAATTTGAAATTAAGGACATGGAATCACTTTGAACTTAAGATTTGAATGTTAAGAATTGAATTTGTAAATTAAAAATTGTTTAAGAATCGGTTTCAAAGTTGGAAGATAAAATTGTTTTGAACTCTTATTTGAACTTTGAAATAAGTCAAGTAAAGGTAATTTAAATTAGAATTATAAATTTGGACTCAGAATTTAATTGTTTAAAGATTTAGATTGTTGATTTAAAAATAAGGGTTAATTTGATTTGAGGGATTAAATCAACAGTTGAAATTTAACTCGAATTTATATAATTCGAGATGGTTTAAAGTTGAGATTTGAATTGAATTAGTTCAAATTGAATTTGATTTGAATTAATTAGAATTGTGATTGAAGATGGATAAGTTTAGAATTCAAATGGGAAATCTGAATTGGATTGATTTGAAATGAAAATTGAAGTTGTATGAGTTCAAATTCAAATGGGAAGTTAATTTGAATTTGGGATGGGAATGGAAGTTAACTTAATTTGAATTAAAATTGAAAGTTAATTGGGAACTGACAATTGATTGGAAATGGTGATTGGAAAATTATACAGTTTGGCTCTGGACTATTTTCAAAGTTGTTTTAATATGAACCTATTTTTCCAAGCTATTTACTATATACAACCTTCCTTTTTAAAGAAAAACTATTTTATAATTATTTTTGGAACTACTTAACAATTTTACAACCATTTTATAAACTAATTACCGTTTTTCAACTGTTTTATAACTAATTACTATTTACACCTATTTTGCAAATATCTAACTATTTTATGACGTTACAATTACTTAACTATTTTACAGCTATTTTACAAACTAACAGTTATTTTTCAACTACTTATCAATTTTTAATTCCTCAAGCTATTTTCTAAATTTAAACTCGTCAGAGTGCAAGCTGTTTATGATTAAATATCCATTTGAGATAAGAATTGAGGTGATAATCCAAATGGGGATTGAGGCAATGGTGAATAAATTAATAAGAACCTAAGGGGATGTGAATAGAAAAGAGAATTGATTTAGCTGATGATCAATGAAGATAAATACGTAGAATGTACGTATATTGTTCTATTTGCATAATGATTTGATCTAGATTCGAGCATAGAATTTCGAGACAGTGCATCGATCTGAGTTGGGATTTTTCACTCGGTTTTCGACGGCAACCTGGATGTGGATTTTTGATTGGTTCTGGAAATTCTCTATTGTAGTTATGACTATGCAAGGAGAATGACGATTTTTGATCAAGAAACCAGATCTGAGTCTGCACTAGAAAGTCGGGTGGACAATAGTAGTTCGGAAGTGAAATTGTGTGATCGAGTGAGCGATCGAATTTGAAATTTGTGTACAAATGGTATATGTACATCATATGGGCATGAATGAAATTGATATTGGGAATTTGTGAACAAGAACTGTAAAATGATTTTGAAATGGAAGAGTATATTTGTGAAATATATGATGAAATAAAGTGGAAATTGGAAATTTCTACGGTTGAAACTTATTTTATGGAAGTAAGTAATATGCTAAGTGATTTTATAGAGTAATCAGGCTTGAATATTGATTTGGCATAAGCAAAGTTATATATATAATTAATAAACTTCCCTTGTTAAATCTATAGCCAGAAGAAAAGGATTTTTGAAAGTATTTAAGTATAAAAAGGTGTTTATACAAGTATGAAGTGATTCAAAGATTTTCCAAGATATATATATATATATATATATATATATATATATAGGATCTTATGAGAATGATTTTGGGAAAAAGGTTTTTGGAACCTTTGGATTTCGAAAGGCTTTTTGATTTTTGGGAAAAATCAATTTTTGGAAATTTGAAAAGCCTAGTTTGAGAATTATTGATTTTGGAATAATTGATTTTATGAAAGGAAATTTATATGAGATCATACTAGTGTATGATTTGGAAGATACTATATATGTATAGTATAAAGTGTTTTGAAAATGGCTCTAGAGAAAAGGCACTCCCTTGAAATGAACTTCTTAGGAGTACCATAGGTTGGTACTGCTTTAAGCCCTAAGGGGGCGTTCTAAAGTGGATCGTGTGAGGAAGTCCGGACAAACTGAAGTTCCTGAAGATTATTGGGTAGCGAAAGTCGGGGGCGCTGATGCCTAAAGTGGCATTTGGGTTATATTATGACGACAGTATAACTCGATGTCGCTGCGATCTACTGTGGACCATAGCAGAAATCGTGTGGAGGTGATTGTCAACGGTCTACGTTTGATTTTGTCGGGAAGGCAATGTAACATCGGTATATTGCGATCTATGGTCGAGTGGAGTGGAGAAGTTTCATTTTTTGACAGCGGAATTCGAGGGCGATGATGCCTATAGTTATATGAATTTTTGCTGTGATAGCAACGTAACCCCATATGTAGCTGCGATCTGCAGCGGGTTCCATGGCGTAATCGAGGGGCACAGAGTGCCCACAGTTATCTATGGATTTTACCGAGATAGCAATGTAACCATCAGGTTAACTGCCACCATATATAGGAGTGATGATTTCTAGAGCATTCTCACCAAAGATGTTTCATCTGTTTTCAAAAAAAAATGTTTTCTATATTTTCAAAAAAATATTTTCCAAGTATTTTCACCGGGTGTTGAAAACGAGTCTGCTAAGTACTTATAGGTTTTCAGTCCTACGCCTAATCAACATATGACCGAATTTCTGTAAGAATAAGGATAGACTTATTGAAACATCGAGTTATAAAATAATATTTTTATCAAACTATTTTGGCAATATTATATAGATTTTAAAATGTTTTAAAAATGTTCAAAAAGAAAATTTAATTGATATTAAGTATTTTTAATAAATTCTGGCTTCGTTCCTTTTCGAGGGCGAAAAGATTCAAAGGGGAAGGGATGTGATAACCCGAATTTTGGAGTATCTGTTAATTGATAATTACTAGAGTTAATTAATTGAAATACTAATTTATAGATTTAACAAATAAATTTGGTAATTAATATTTATATCTGGATGAATATTTGTTTGATAATCTCCTAATATAATTACTTAAAATTTGACAAATTATTCTTTCAAAACAAATAATAATGATTGTTTGTATAGATATAAATAGATTTTAATAGAATAATTATTTTCAAATTGAATTTTGTGTTTTAATGTATATATATTTGAGTTGGTTTTAAATTGAATTTAAATTTAAATTTGTAAATCAAAGGATAGATCTCTTAAAATAATATTGGATTTAAAATATATATTATACGATTTTATTTAGTATATAATTGGTTTTATTTTATTTTTATTTTTCTTTAAAGGATTTTATCAATATAAATTAAGAGGAATGTATTTACGAATAGAAAATTTAATATAAAAGTTTTATAAACCATTTTAAAATTAATTAAAACATGCAAAATTACAAGTGTAATAGGAATTATATCATGTGTAGATAAATGTAAGGTAAGTATCATACAAATATAAGAAGTGTCATTTTATTTTTAGAACTAATGAATAAAATGAAAAGAAAAGGCTACATGTATACAAAATTCCTATTCTTTCTATTTTTCTTTCATAATATCAAAGTACCCAAAACCTAGAATTCAAAGGAAAAGAAATCAAACTCTTGAAAATTTTAACCTAATTCAAGAGCAGGAATTTAAGCTTCAGCAGATCAAAGGGAACATCAAATTTGAACTTTAAATTTAAAACAATAACATCAACAAGCAAGATTAGAAGCAGTTCAAGGTTCCATATGTAAGCAAACCAAAATCAACTCAAACAACAAAGTTTCAATACCAGACCGATCTCAAGCAATTTCAGATCTAAGCAAAACTTCCAGGCTCTTTGATCGAATCAAACAGGTGAGTAACCCTGAAAACTTCTGGTATATCTTGAAGTTGCATGTGATGATCTTTGAAATATGATGTGAACTATGCTGTGCATGTTGTTTTAAAATGATTATAAGTATATATGTATGTTAATTATTATATACATGACTGGGAAATGGAAAGTAAATCTCTGTTCAAACTGGAACAGCGAATAAACTTAAATTAAACAATTTAAAATTGGTTCACGTAGTAAATGTTTGAAGTAAAATTTGATGACTGTTAACATAAATGTTTGCCTGATAATTTTAAGATGAATGAACGTAAATATGTATATAAGTACTAGTGTGAATGACTGCATAATAGTATATATATGCTCTGTTTACAGGCTTCTAAGATGTTCCATATCGAATTTCTTTTTCCTTTATTTCTTTTAGACTTTGATATATGAATCGATTATGTTTATAATAGCAAGAATTAAGTTTTTACAAAAATATTAAAAAAATTGAATACAGTTTTCATTAGAACATAATTATTATAGTGAACTCTAAAAATATCAAAATCTCAACTTGAATAATTGGTGGATTCTTGAATATAATCTGTTTAAGCTTAGGAAATCATGATTTTTAGAGAAAGGATCACGACTTTTAGTGTTGTAATTCGAGAGTTATTGAGAGTTGAACATATTTTGGATTTTGAGCAATTTCTGATGATCGGGAAATTATGGGGTCATGAGATCTTGGGTGAAACAAGTCTGGAGATGGATGATAACGGAAAAAATAGTCGGAGGAGATAACTTTTGACGTGGTGGGCTTGGCGAAGCCGTTTAGGGTTTAAGGTCATATCTGGTTGGCTGGGTTTACAGGGTCGTACCATCGTCGATGTCGCATCGAGTTACATCAGACCCGTGGGAATCTAGGTTGGAGATCAATGCATAGCTAGGATCAGGATGGCGGATTTTCTGGTGGTTGGTGCCGTCATCGGCGAAGGGATTTGTCATGTTGAGTTGAGTTCTAGTTTGGATGATAGTGTTCGTATCCAATTTGCCAGCGGGTTCGTCAGGACAGGGAATCGGGTGGGTCGGAGGGTCGATGGTGACTTGGTGTTGATCGCGGCGTTGATCGTTGGTGATCGAGTCTAGTGTACACATGCACATGTACATTTTCTTGAATCTGGGATGTCTGGTTTTGGGAAGAAGATTCTGACTTGGGTTGATCTCGGGTCATTGAGTGTTTGTCTCGAAGTAATAGAGGAAGCGATGTCACGAGTTCGAACTCAGTATTTGAGGTGAATAACTCGGGTTTGTTTTTGTTAAGTAATCTGGGTTTTGAAGTGTATCATATAAACAAGTTTTGTTAAGGCAAGGAAATTCAAGTTTCAAGCTTAAAAAGAAAGAACAAAAATTTAAAAGGGAAAGAAAAACAAGTTTTAAAGTTATAATTATTTATCAAGTTTCCAAAGTGAAGGGTTTAAACGAGTTTTAGGTATTTAAATTTATTAATGTTTAATTACAAGGAAAAGGGTTATCCAAGTTAAGCTGTTTTTTTAAATGAATGAATTTCCAAGAAAGATAAACTAAGTTCTAAAATTAATTATTTGAACAAGGTTTTGAACAAGTTTTCGAGTTTAAATTTAAAAATCAAATGTTTTAAATTTTACTTGTTTAAAATAATCATATCAAATAAATTATGAAATAAATTCCTCATTATTTTTTTAAAAAGGTTTAATGATAAATTGAGATAGAGAATTAATCTTTAATTAATTGAGGATGTGATTAATTAAAGATAATTAATTAATGAAACTTATAAAAAGGTTATAACTTAATGAAATTAATCGGGGATGATTGATTAAATATTAACAATTAAAGGATAATTACTTAATGAAAGTAATTAACGGATAGTTAATTAATGTAATTAAGGAATCGTTAACTAGTGATTAAGTGATAATTAATTAATTAATGCAATTAATTTGAGATAATTAATTTGATTAGTTAATTAAGGATAATCACTTAATGTAACTATTTGGTATAATTACTTAGCATAAGTAATTAATGAATAATTACTGAATGTATTTAAATAAAGGGCGTAATTACCTATGAAAGTAATTAAATGGAAGAAATTAATGATAAATTACTTGGCGTAATCAGTTAAGGGTTAGATGATTAATATAAGTAATTTAAGGATAATCAATGTGATTAGTTAAAGAATAATTAATTGAGGGAGATAATTAAAAGTAGTTAACTAATTGGTATATGATTAATTTATGTTAAGCAAGCAGGATTAGTATAAGTAATTAAAGTTGGTAATTAAATTGAGATTAAAGATTTGACTTAATTTGTTATGGATGTTTGTATGGTATTGAATGATTAGATTTATATCTAGTCTGATAGCTTGTAATGAATTGTGATATGCTACGATGGGTGGAACTGTGATATTATGAGTTGTCTATCTATACTTAATTCGCTGTGTGACTATGATACCTGGTATTATAAGGGATTTATATCCACTTAAACGGGATTAAAGATGATAATGAATTTTAAGAGACCGGGTTGGGTATCAGTAATACCCGAAACCACTTGGATTAGTAAATTAAAATCTTTATAAATTGGATATGTGAAATTAAACAGGCTGGAATGGAATGAATTGAGTAATATGGACATTAAGCTGAAAACTGTTGTCTGAATCAATGATTGACTATAAGAACTCGTAAAAGGTACGAGTTACCCTGGTATTCACATATGTTATAGCTTGGTATTTCATATTTTATGGGTTTACACACGCTGGTTTCCAGCCTGACCCGGGTGTTACTTTGATGTAATGCTCGGGTCAGACTCGGTGGCTCGGCCTTGGCACGTCGGCCATGGTAAGTGAAGACGTAATGGATTGGTGTCTAGTGGATCGACTGGATAGTGTGGTTCGGACTGGATATGTCGATTGGTCTGGAAGGGTCGCTCGGCATTGTCATTCGGTCAGGAAGGGTCGCCCGGCATTATGGTTTAGTCAAGGTGGCTCGGAAAAGTGGTTCGGCTGTGGCTACGTGATAATATGGGTCGGCATTAATGCATGGTTCGGTCGCACCTAGTCTTCGGGTTAGTCTAAGGATGAGCTGCTTCAAGTCGTGGTGCAGTTTGCTTCGAGTCAGTGTTAGGGTTGCTTCGGATCAACGCCCAGGTTACTTCCGTTCGGCATGTTAACTGCTCGGGGTCGGTCGGCATATTGAAGTAGGGCTCGGCTATGGCCTTGATGGGCCTGGACTACTCAGGAAGCCCAATAACTCAAGATTTGCCTATAAATACAGCAGGCTGGGACTTCAAACAGGGGATCTTCTTTTGGAGGGGCTCTCTGGCTTTCTATTTTCTAAGGCTACGGTTACTCTACCATTTTGTACTGTAATCGATTGTTACAACAATAAAAAGAAAATTTCTAGAGTGGACGTAGGCCGGAGTTAACCGAACCACTATAAAACTTGTTGTTTTTTTACTACTTTCATTTTATTTTTGTTGTTCTTCATATTAATATCCTCCATATATATTCTATACGTGATATGTGATTGGTATTTGGTGCTTTCCCTTGGATTTGGGTGTTAGTGACCAATTTTGATGCTAATATTTTGGTGCTTTCACTGAGAAGGCTAGCACTTAGGGATTTTGGAGCTTGGATTTTGGATTCAGAAGCTTGGGAGCTTGGATTCTAGAAAGCAATGGCTAGACCACCAGCAAGGAAGCAAGCAATGGAAAGGAGCAACCAGGAGGGAAGTCAAGCAGCCACTTCTGGAGCTGGAGCGGATCATGCATCCATCTACATAACTCGAGATGAGATGTTGGTTATCATGGCTTCTATGCAGGAGCAGATGATGAAACGACAAGAGGAGATGATGCAGGCTCTTCTTAGGCAATTTGGACAATCGGGAACTGTAGGTGCTCAAGTTCTTGGGCTAGATTAAAGGGACTCAACCAGCAGGCAGATAGAGTGATTCAACAGGGGCAGCTCCCAATCAACAAACAAATGTTAACCTCCATGGACCAAGACTCGAGGGCACACCATCAGGTAATGCCGGACCAATCCATGAATGAATATCAGGTGATGTTGTGCAACCCGGCATCAACAAGACCGCAGTAGTACGTGATGAGGAATATGTGCAGTAATTTCCATATGGTGTTGGAGAGCTGCGAGGAAATATGGATAGGGGGCAACCCTTGGTTGGAAACGCTGGGTTGTCTGACATTACTAGGCGTACTATACGCGAAGGTCTGAAAAACAGGGATTTGGAGGGAGTCAACAAAAGTCCGTTTACCTGAAACATCAGCACAGCTAGGAATCCGTCCGGTTTCAAACTACCCACTCTAGAAGTATACAACGAGAGGACGGATCCCACTGACCACTTAATGAGGTGCACAAGGCATATGAAAGAGCTAGGGGGCAACAGAGGAGGTCATGGCCTAGTGTTTCCCCCTGTACTTGACTGTTATAGCTGTTGTGTTGTTCAGACAGCTGGAGGATGGATCCATTCGAACTTGGATAGAACTGGTGGACATGTTCTTCAGTCAATTTCGAGTTCACATAAAAAGGCCAAAGAATGTGATGATGGTGACGTCAGTTAAACAGGGGCGGATGAATCACTCAGGACATTCTTAACTCGGTTTAATGCAGCAGTTGCTTCGGTGGATCGGTCGGATCCATTAATGGTTCCGATGGCTGTAGTATCGGGAGTCAGGGATAATACGGATTTCAAAGTATCATTGATATGGGACCCACCATTGGATCTCGGGGAATTCTTTCATGAAGCTGAGAGATTTCTTTGACAAGAGGATGCATGTTTGGATATGAGGTCAAAGGAAGTGAACATGGTTAAGGATAGAGTACTGCCCGATGAAAGCTCGGGTAAGGACAAGGATAAAGGGAAAAGGAAGCGCTAGAGAGAACCCAAATTCTCCACTTACATACGATTGAATGCAACGTTGGAGCAGATATTCTTGGATACTCGAGATCGCCTTTCGTATCGAAGGCCAACAAGGAGGAGCCCTCAGAACACGAAAGGGCATCAGGAAGGCACTGTATTTTTCACAACCTAAATGGGCATGATACAAACAGCTGCTGGCATCTAAAGGAGATAATCGAGAAGCATGTAAGGAATGGTCAGTTGCGGCAATATGTTGGAACTCGGAATGCGACAGTGGAATAGGAGCAGCGACCGCCTACCCTGAACGATGAAGGCATGAGGCCCAGGAATGGTGGCCGGTTGGTCATCAACTAATCATGATAACTTGGGATAAGTAACAAACTTCGGGCAAATGGCTAAATCACTTACTAATGTATGGGGTCGAAGATAACCCCTAGGCATGCTCTGAGATGATGGTTTACCGGGACACTCCGGTTTGTGAATTTTTTTTCCTTTTTACTTGGAAATTTGCTTTTTCTACTTTGGTTTTGGGGTTCGGTTTGAACACTTGGTTTTGTTGATTTCTTGGTTTGGATTTTGGTTTGGATACTTGCATTTTGATTTGGATTTTGAACTAGACTTTTGATATGGATTTTCGATTTTCTGATTCGAATCTGGATTTTGGATTTTTGGATTTTGGTTGACCTTGTTGTCTGGTTTTTGGTTAAAAGGTCATCGAGTATGGACTATGCTCGGCAAGGGTCCAGAGAGACCAGGATTTGGCCTAGGACTTAGGCCCCATATTATCTATCAGTTACTATTTCAGGCCGTCGAGTATGGACTAAGCTCGGCAAGGGTCCGGAGTAACCAGGATTCAGCTTAGGACTTAAGCCACGGCATTACTCAACGTTCAGGGACACTGAACCGGGAACACCATGGAATTACTTGACATAGGTTGTCAGGTGCGGGTTGCGCTTGGCAAGAACCTGGAGAGGTTATGGATTTGGATATTGGCCATGAACAGCTGAGGATTTGGGCATGGACCTGGAGCAGTCCCGGATTTGGATATCGACCCAAAGAGGTCATGGATGTGGTTATTGGTTATTGGGACAAACAACAACTGAATTAGATTCTCATTAATATTAATTATTTAATCAATTTACAACTATTAAGAAATTAATTAAACCATGTCGTTTTTTAGAGAATTCATCGTTACGTTTGTGTGAATCAAAGGTGTATATTCATTCAATGATTAATAACGAATAATTCGAATATTAACGTTCACATGTCACTTAGCTAGTGGTGTAACTTTTTCGCTAAATTTATCACTTACTCATCTTTTGGTAAATTCAATTATACTTTTGATAAGTGGTACCCGATAATGACAATTATTTATACCTATTCTTTACATCAAAACTATATCACTTTGGATTTATGAAATTTTATAATTGTCAAAATTCCAGTATCGTCCATATTCAACTTTATAATCCATACACAAAGTCTATGGTTCAATAATAACAATTATTATTAACTGAAATGCTCTAGCCAAAGATTTTGGCGTTGAGTTGACTTCAGTTGACCGTGATACTAACCTCATATAATGTAGGAGACGAATCCTCCATTAAATAGTGTTTCACTTCCAATGCTTCCACATGACCTAACTATAGTCGTTCGATGGATGTTGGCTACAATTTAGCTATCACATCTGAGTTTCCACATTGAAGATTAACATTATTCTCAAGTCGAAAGAAATATTTAAATTAGTCACATCAATACGTTCTATTTGACCTTAGTTATATTAACCAATAGAAAACCATCGAATGATTCATTCCATAGTTATCAAATAACTATCGATACATAACCTCTTGGTTCCCTCAGTAGCCATGATAATACATTGTCCAACATTTGGAAAGCATTACATACTCAAGTTTCAATGGATATATTGATATCTGGTTTTGGTACATCCTGACTAGGAATATTCAAAACGGTATACTTATTTTCAATATGAAAAATTACTCATGGTTACAACACTTTATAACTATTACCACAAAACACTGTTTATGGATTTTCTATTAAATATAATTTTAATTAAATTAGTTAATTAATTGACAACACATTATATCAAGTATATAGTAGAAAGAAAACACATGTTATTTCGAATGATTGATTATCGAGTTAGTTATGTATAATAAATTGCAAAATGGCCCTGTGGCTTACCCCTAACTCTATCGGTGTTATCCATCGTATACGGAAGTAAGATTTTTTGAGCGTTCCTTAACATCTGTATCCCAAGTATACGAGTCTTAACACCCTCTATTGAAGTCGAAATACTTCTATGTTTCGTCTTAGAGTTTGGAGAAACACAAAAGATAATTGGTAGCCTTATTAGAAAAAATGAAATGATAACATTTAACATTTCTAATATTTTAAGAACATATGCTACATAATGTTGATAAAATTTGTTCATTTAATATGATTAATAAAACGTTTATCAATTAAGATATATAAATGAACTAAATTGAAGATTGACAAATAAAAATATAATACATACTTACTATTAAATACTTCTTGCATGTTAATGTTTTCTACAGCCGTGCAAGTGCCTAATTTTTACAACTACTTAACACATTCGTAAATTTGGCTGATGACATGTAATCTTGGTTAATATCACGTATTGCATTCTATGAGTTCCGAAATCAAAGGTAATACAGGACTATGGATATTTGATCTATATGCTATCACATATAAGTGTTACACTTTGAATGGTCACAGTCTGTAATGCATGATATTTCGATGAAATTAGTTCATCCGAAATAAACAAATAAACTATAGTGCGAGATTGAGTGCTCAATTTGATTGATTACAATAAAGATAATATTGTGTTAAATGTAACACAAGACTAAAACTATAATATAGATCTAAGTACTCGATCGTTGAAATGTCAATTTGATCAGCTTACAGAAGGTGAATCATATTTGATGTTCTAATATGTTGAGGATGGTCAAATGCATTTTCGTAAAGAGTTTGTTATAATGTTGTAATAAGAGTATTCTTTGAATGGTATGACCATTCAGAAAGAATAATGATTGTACATGAGTAAATGTGATTTAAGGTAGACTTTGGATGAAGAGAATGAAAAATTACTTCTGCTTCATAAAGAAACATCGAAAGCGAGAATTGTAGTAATAATAACAATAGATATTTAACAATGGAATGAGAAATGTGATTTCTATTCCGAAGTATATTTTCATACAGAAAAATTATTTTCTATGAAATTTATTTCTTTGAGTTTAAGATGTTGGATCAAATAACTCTCCGCTATAAACTTTTGCAGTATATGAAATAAATTATCTATATTAAGCGAATGATGAAATATGGAATTTATTATGCTATTATAGTAATGGCGGAGATAGTGAGAGCATGCCATATAGCACTTATCGATTACATAAAATTGCAAAAAAAAATTTCATAAAACATACCAAACATTATTTAAGAAATAATGACTGTTATTCATTGTCGATTGAAAAATAGACATAGTTATATTTCAATGTGAATATCATGAATATTCGTTATGAAGTAAAACTATAAAGCTGTAACCACCTGCCTTTTCGATCCTCAAATGTCGGCACTAAAACATCCATGGTATTCACATGCCGAACGTTCAAGTGCCGAAAAGACAGATTACTGGCACGAAAGAAAGAAAAAACGGAACAGAATCTCACAAACGTGATGAGTAACATATAATATACTCGATCTTTACAAAAGAATGCTTTTTTACATATACATATAGAAAATCTAAGCAAAACTACCATGTCATTAGCCTGGACATTTATAATAATCTATCTTTTTAATTGCTGGTAAATACAGACAAGGAACAAACAACAGAAGATAAAGAAAATACGGGAGGTATGTCTTAGAGGCATGAAGCTTATCTCCTGCAGCTTCAGGTGCCTAGCTAAACCTAAAAAATATGCTTGGATGAACCAAATATTATGAAAAATAACCTCTGGATCAGTCTGGTAAAACCAGCATGAGAAACACAATCAAAATGATTTTTATATCTTACCAAAAATAAAAGGTATCTCGCGTGACCACCCCGTACATAAACATGGATTGGTTTTTACCTTACGATAGCCAAATCATTTTTATTATAAAATTCAGTGATACTATAATAATTTCTTGGATAAAATAAATATTAATCATAGCCAAAATTATTGCATTAATTAAATTCCAGCATAATAGGTATACTACTAAATCCATAAGGGCACGTGTTGGAGATTGGATTTCCATCAATGAAAGGCTACAGGGGTACCGCCTGCCTTAGTGCACCTATAGAAAAATGAACCAAGGGCCACACATGGACCCCCGCCAACATTGAGTCGATTACTGTAACGACCCAGAATTTCTATCATCCGAATTTGGAATATTTAATTGATTTTAAATATTTAAAACTTAATTTTGCAAGATAAATAACTTATATTTCGAATACAGTGATTTATTTGGATAATTAAATTGTTAGTTTAATAAATGAAATTTTTTAATAATTGAATCTTGAATTTAAAATGAATGGAAGTGATTTAGTTTATTTAAATTCTATTTTAAGTTAGAATGAAGTTATTAAACTTTTAATTTGATTTGAAAGTGAATAAATGAAAATTGGAAATTTTAAGCCATTCGGGACACTATCCCGAAATTGGATAAAACCAGTTTCATTGGATCCGTAATAGAAATACAATTCTAGATTTCATATCGATCGAACTTATCGTTTGGTCGTGCAAAGCTAAAACGCATAGAAATTTATTAAAGTAATTTAAATTAGCATAAAATGATTTTGGAATGCTATCTTCCAAATATGATGGAATTGGCTCCCGATATATATTCAATTGCGTACGGAACATGGGTATAACATATAAAATGCCAGCTGGTACGCTTCCTTTGGAGTTCCGAAATTTTAGGCGTGAATAGTGTCGAAAGCTTATGTATAGAAGGGCCCTAACTTGCAAACCCTAGCCTCAAAATAACCCTAGCAGCCATATTAGATTACATGGCTAGAAATTCACCACTTTCTTCCCTCGATCTCTCTTAAGCCATAACCTATTACCAATAACTTTCAACTTGAAAATTGTAGAACGCTTCGAGATCTTCAAGTTCAATGGTTAGATCATCGAATGGTATGACAAGGAGGCCCAAGATTACCCGCATTCGAGCTGCTTTTGGAGGGCGATTTCGAGGCGTTGGCTACGAGATGAGGGGTCGGACTTGAGCCGGTGTTGCAATAGGGGATGAGCTTCCATGTGGCGTTGTCAGATCGTACTTCTATGCTCTGATGGCGGATCGGCAATCAACAGGAAGCACGCATAAGGGGGTTCGGGCCTGGGAGAGTTTAGCATTGAGAGAGGAAGGGTTAGGGATGTCCTAGTTACAGTAATTGGAGGTTAAATATTGTAATTAAAGTGATTATTTTATTTTAAAAATCCTGTAAACTTATAAATGTTGTATCTCAGTCATACAAGGCCGGATTTGAGTGAAACAAGTGGCGTTGAGTTCGCATTCGCATATATTACGGATAGGAATTGGATTGGACAAATTTGGAGCTTGTAAGAATTTTAGTTAAATTCGAACGCCTGTTCGTTTTTAATTAAACCAGATCGTTATTACGACGACTACAAGCAAAGTGAGTAAAACTCACTCTCTCTGGCCCGCATATATTTTATGTAAGTGGGAATATTTTTATTATGCTATTTTGATGACTGTTTGGATATTATATATATATATGTTGGTTGGATATATTTCTGCATATTTTAGCAGATGAGACCCTATATGTTTTCGTGTATTAGCGGATGACCCTTTGTACGTGCGTCTGCCTTGAAGCAGACATTGTACATTTTTTCATATGTTGTATTTGTTGTAGGTTACAGGTTATAGGGATCCAATAGGATTCCTCACCACTGTTGATTATTTATGTACGCGTATTTATTTATATGTCGTACCATGTGATTGTGATGAAGAGAAACATATTGAAGGGATCCAACTAGATTCCTCACACTTGTAGATTATTTGTTCATATATATGTATGATATATGATATGTTTGGATGCTATGTTTGTTGATTTGGTTGTCTATCCCCTTACTTAGTACTTTAGCAGCAGTGGGTCAAGTTTTCAATATTTTTGAAATACTATAAAAATGATTTTAAAAAAAGGGATTTCAAAGCGATTTCGAAGTATTTGTGTTTGGTAGTTATTTTAGGATAATTGAAAGGAGTTTAAATTTGAATAAGTAAATTATTAAATTTTGTATTTTAAATTTGCAGTTTTAAGTAATATTTTTAATTTAGATTTAAAAGTTGATTTTATATAAAGGTTATATAAAAGCGACATTTTTATAAATTAAGTAATCGATATTTGTAAATAGGGTTTTATTAATATTTATGAAATCTAAATTTATAAAAACTTAAAATATATGAAGATATTGTGATTAGAATTTCACTGTTTGACTGTAAGATGTTTCATAAAGATGATTGATAAGCGAGAAATTAGTTGACATTTGATATTAAATTTCGATAGGATAATTAAATAACTATTTCAAAGTTTTTATCTAGGAATGATATTGTTTATTTATTTTCATTGATTGATTAAATCGTTTGATATAAAACTTTGAAGGATAAATGCCATGTGAATTAGGTTTCACGATTTGACTATAAGGTATTTGATAATTAAAATTGTGCAAGGTTAAGAAATTTAGTAATGAGCATGTTTTACAAATAAACAATTTTTGTAAAGTGATTTAAAGTGTGTTGAGTATCGAAAATATAGATCTCAAATATTTTTTTTAATAAATGTTTTCGTGAATAGAATGGGAAGCATGGACTATAACACTATTGTTATAGTAAGTGATTTTACAAAAGGAAATATTTTATATAGTTATGGGATTTATTTATATATCCTATATTTGACGATGATATTCGAGATAGTAGCATCTGTCTGTTTTGAAGTTAAAAATATTGTTCAGTCAAGGAGAGGTAGTGATACCCCAAATTGATTGACTTCATTGTTAACTAGTAAATAGCTGAAGTTGCATTTCGAGGATTAATATTAAATATAGTTCGTTGAATTCCTATACTAGTGTTTTGGGTTTCGTAACGGTGTTTTATGCAACATTCATTTTGACCCAAATTAAGTGTTTTAAAGAATATGTTGCTTTCCTAAAAGATTGTAAATATACTTATTTTTTATTTTATGTATATGATGTTATTTTCTAAGTGTTGAAAATGAAATGATTTGTGAATATGCCAATTCCGTTGAGATAAGTATATGAAAATGTTTTCCAGCTATTGAATAATTGAATTAGTTTTGAATATGTATCTTTTTAAAGATATTTTGGGATGTTTGTATTTGAAAAGTGATTTGGTTTATAAAAATTATTAAAAGCGTCGAATGATTGCTTATGGTGCTAGATATTAATTGTGGCTTTGATAGTTAAATAGCCGACTATCAATATTTTGCCTTTTTATCGTTGTTGGTCCGGAGAGACTGGGGTTGGATTTATCCGAGAACCACTTCGGACCAATGTACGCATTCGAAAGTACAGGTATATGATTATGATTTTGAAGATGGAGATCTTCATGATGCAGGGCTACTTGAAACTAATCCCTCGAGGTGAAGTTTACCATATCATATATTTATGGTGGCAGTAATGCTTCGTTATGAAAATATACGATATGCAAGGACTTCTCGCTACTAATTCTAGGGTAATTCCCGACAGTATATGGTAGGAGAGTGCCTTCGGTTTGTCCTGTTCTTGGACCACTTGTATGGATGGATGTCTGACATTGCATTTTTGAGATTGTTTGCTAACTTATATAAACATACATCTGTTTGGTGGCGAAGAAGGCAACTTCTCTTAGCTTAACACCCTTCTTTGAGACGTACGAGCTCGGAGGTTGTAAGTTTGTGAAAGTCAACAGTGATCGAAGTAATGGCATTGTGGCTTTCAAAGTGGAATGCGCTATGTAAGAGTTAATCATGACCTTATGCTGTATCACTTAGAAATAACAAAAACAGGGTAGAAGCCGTAGGGCTATGTGGGACGAACTCATAAAGATATGGTCATCACCTTTCTCGATTACCCTATATACTCGAGTGTTGTATGCTGTGGACATGGATAGGTCGGGAATGACCGGGGTGATGTCATATTCAGTACTATCCAAATGGAAAGGGTATACTGGTTTTGTGTTGGTTTAGGTATGCGGTATCTGGACCCTAGGAACATTTTTCTAGAGATGTACTATACGGAAGGTAGTCCCTTACCTTGTCATTTGTAAGGAATCCAATCTTTAATACGTGCCTGCCAATTTGTTTATAGAGCCTAGTATGTTGGAATTTAATAATGGTAACAATTTCGGCTATTTGAATATTATTTTTATACTAGGCACTAGTATAATACAACATGATTTGATATGAAATGTTTTGGTTATTGTAAGGTAATAGTCCGTTGTTTATATGTGGGCGTGTCTTACGAGAAACGTTTGTTTTGATAAAAGAACGCTTTTATAACTTTAAAATAAATTTGAGAAGTGATTTCTCATGCTGGTTTACCAGACTGATCCGGGTATTCTTCCCATTCAAAGCTCAGGTCAAACTAAATATATTTAAAGATTCAGATTTGGATGCTTTGAAGCTTTAGCAGCCGAGTTGGAAGTCTTCGGGTCGTACTCCACATATATATTTATTTTCCACTGCATTTTTGTTTGAATCATCAACATTTGTGAGGACATATTATTATAACTGTCCAGGTTGATGATTTTGATTTGATTATTGTACTCTGATTGACGTAGGTATATATACTGCAGTTTCTGTTTTTTAAATATCATTGATATGATATTATATGTTTTTTCCGCTACGATTGTGGGATTCTACAATTGTTTCAGCTTCTTCTGTTTTTTCTTCTCTTTCTCCTCTTCTCTTTCTTCTTCTCTTTCTCTCTTCTTCTCTCTTCTTTCTTTCTTTCTTTCCCATATATAGATCCAGTTTTCCATTCAGTTTGGGTTGGACATGTGTGGTTTATTGGCATTTTGGATAAGGTGGATTTTCGGGCATTTACAGCTGGTATCATTAGGATTTTGCTAACACCTAAGCTTTGCTGGGTACTCACTATAGATGGGATCAGTAGCACCCTAGATTGAGTTTAAGCATATTATATATTTGAGCATGTATTTGTTAGTGATTATTAATTGTTTTGTATGGTTTTTACTTATCCATTGAGTTGTTTATGAATTCAAATTAGTGCGTAGGACGCCATGTGATCGATAGGGGTTTCAAAACATTTAAACGAGGCAAGTCAACATAATATTGTTTTAAAATGGGGTAAACGAAATAATTTTACCTAAATTTATGTAAAGGAATAAATTTTCAGGAAATATTATAATTATACATTTTAAAATGGTTGTTTGGTTGCTAGTGGATGGTAATACTTGATTTATCACTCTTTGTTTATGAACTAATAAAAAGTTGTTATTGTTATAAATATAAACAACAAATAAATAAGAAATGGATTTATATAACCTAAAGTGAAATAAGCGAATTATATATAAGTATAAATTTATAAATTGATTTATAAACAGAAAAAGGAATTTAAAAGAAATAAATAACATTGAACTCACTTTAGTTGTTGGGAACTAATTCGGGTGATGGCTACAACACCATCAATATCATTTTCCAGTCTCTAAATGATGAATTGTTACCCTTAATGATTTTCTATTGAAGTTATGTCTTGATAAATAAGTTTTGTTTTAATGAAACAAGTTTTGATTATATAAAATTCTTAGTATGATTTGATAAATATAAAAAATGGTTTTTGAACTTATAAATTAGAAATAGTATAAATAAGAAATAAGTTGAAGTAATGAATTTGAATAGGGTAAGTAAAACAAAATTTTAAAATGGTTGAACATTTTGGTTAAGAAAAAACAAAAGGAAACTTGAATTTGATATATATGAAATAATAAAAGAATTAACTTGAGCAAAGTAAAACAAATGAAGTTAAATAAATTGAGTTAGTAAAGTGAAGTATATGAAATGAAGTTTAACTTAAGAAAAGTTAAATGAAAGTGAATTGAATTTGAAATGAATTAGATAAAACAATGAAATGAAATTTTAAATAATAAATTTGTATAAATTATGGATTTGAATAATGTTAAGATAAAAACAAATGTACAATTTGTTGAATGATAATATTAGGAATAAAAGAAATCTAATTTTGAATTCGAATTATAAATAATGAATTTTAACTTAAAGTTAAGTAAAATGGGATGAAAGAAAGTCGATTTGTAATGAATTAATGAAACATGTTGAATAAGTTAGAATTTGAATTGAAGACGAACATAAGTCATAAATGCTGTAACAACCCAAAACTTAAGCTATAATAATTAATTAACGAATTAATTAAATAATAAAATAAGTTTGTGAAATTATCAGAATCAAGCTATGGAGTTGCACCATGTGTCCAAGGCGATTTTCTGATCAATTTCAATATATAGTTTGTCAAAATCCGAGATAAAATGAAGACAATAGGAAATAAACAAGAAACAAATATATATATATGTGTGTATATATGTGTGTGTGTGTGTGTATATATATATATATATATATATATATATATATATATATATATATATATATGAGGTCAGGTCGACCCTAGTGTCGACCCTTCACCATTGCTGACCTATAGGTCGACCCCTAGCATGCTTGGGTCGACACCAAGGTCGACATGCCCCTGTATTTGGACGACATTTCATCCAGCTTTGTATATGACGTGTTTTTTAACTTTTCTCCAATCCTATGCATTCGTGCTTCCATCCGACGGTTCCCAGCGAGCCTATGACATGGTTGCACCAGATTTAATCTTTAAATCCAATGGTTTGAGATCCCTAAACCATACTATAAATAAGACCCTAGGCCTAGCTATTTTTTTCATTCAGATTTTCTCCTATTTGGGTTCATTGCCTGAGGCTGGACCCTAAATAGAATATTTTTCTAAGGAGAAGATCATTTCGATAAAATATTCTATGCTCTAGAAGTGGATCAAGGAATACCAGGAAATAGAGCTAGGACCACAGGCAAGTGTTTAGTAATTATTTTAAATTTTTAAGAAATTTAAAGTAATATGGTCCTCAATAGTTGCAGTTTTTCTGCAATTTTGAGACAATTTTTATAAAAGTTATTTAAAGTAAATTTAAAGTTTTTTAAGTCTATTTTTTCATCTATTTATATTTAGCTATTTCATTCAGTTATTTACAGTTATTTATATTTATTTACATCTATTTTACGTTAGAATTCAGCGTGTAAATGTTAGTTTCTTTTTATTCCTTTTTATGCGAATAAAATAATAAAAAGAAAATAATTAGCAAGTAATGGATTAAATAGAGGAGTATTTAGGCTCAGAGAAAAAGTTAGAGAAAAATTTAGTTCCAGGGACAAGGAGTTTACTTTTTAGGCTGAAAGACTCTTTTTAGTGTAAACGGCAGAATGATAGTTGCAACTATCATTTTCTATTTACACTAAAAAGTGTCCTTCAGACTAAAAAACGAACTTGTTGTCCCGAAGACTAATTTTTTTTGCAACTTCTTCCTTGTGCCTATTTTCCTGTTAAATAGAATTAAACACTAAATTTATAGAAACTAAATGTAAAATAAGAAAGACTGTAATAAAAAGAAGATAGACTGAAATAGGAAAATTGGAGACATTTGCAAGCATGTTTATAACTAGTGGTTATAACTAGAAAGATGAAACAAAAGAGTGATAATTAAAACAAAGGTTATAATTAAGCAGAAAGAACAGAAAGGCTTGTTTTAAAACTTTGACTAAGTTAATCAGCAAATAATAACATAGGTTATAATTAGAAATAACATAAAAAACTTATTTTAAAGATTTATAATTAAGTTAATAAGCAAATATAGCAGAGATAACAGAAAAATCTTATTTTAAAGACTTAGATTAAATCAATAAGCAAATAAGAGCAAAAATAATAGAAGAGGCTTATTTTAAGAACTTACACCAAGTTAATAAGCAAGAATAGATAGAAGGCCCGTACCAACAGCATTCCCTTTCAGATTAGGACTAATGGTCTCACAATAGATTAGGTGAGGCTAGACAGGACCCTTTCAGGCTAGGACTGATGGTCTCACAATAGTCAGGTGCGGCTGGGACACGGGGTAAATTAGTGGCCAATAGATAGAAGCTCAAATTGGGGGATTTGGGTTAGGGGCGCAACTAGATTTTGTTTGTTAAGACACGTACCAATAGCATTCCCTTTTAAACTAGTACTAATGTTCTCACAAAACACTTAGGTAAGGTTGGGCAGGACCCTTTTAGGCTAGGACTGATGGTTTCACAACAGATTAGGTGAGGCTGGGCACGCTTATACTAATAGGGTGAGTAAGAAGTCACAATAAGGGGCGACAGTGAGTGTGTACCAACGGTGATCGAGCGTGCGACATCGATTAGGGTTGTAATTCACTACTGCGTTTCAAGCGCTAAACTTGTGTCTTTTACTGTGGGACCCACATGATGGGACTAACTCATAGTGGCACAAAAGAGATAGAAGGCCAATCAACGGGTAGAATTTGGACTTTAGCCTAATTAAAATAGGATTAGAATTTCAGCCTAATCAGAGAAGCTATCTAAGACAAGTGCAAACGATCACAATCAAAGCAAATAGTTAAACAATGTTTTATCCTTGCATTATCTTTTTAGTATTCCTTTTCATATAGAACTGTTGCTAAGTTTATTGTCTTTTCTTTCTTAAAAATGCTAGTAATTATTTCCACTAACCAGACTTATAGTTTGACCCACTTCTCTATTTCCCTTTTTCCTCATAGGACAACAGAGGCAAGGATAGTAAATACATATTTCATGGAGATTCAGTTGCGGAATTTTTCTTCATGTATTCTTCTTCTTTTCAGTTTTCTTTTGGCTTTTGATGTACTGGTGCTTATGAGAGGGATGATTATTTTATTGTACTCTGATTTTACAAGATTGAGAAGTATATTTCGTAAGACATGTGTATTTGGTATTTGAGATATGTGATGTTTTTTAGACTTATTTATGAAGGATTATTTTGAATAATGAGTAGCCATTTAAATGTTTCCGCTGTTTATATTTATTTTTCTTGTGAATCATAGCCTTATGATGTTTAGCTTTACTTATAATGCACCATATCCTTTAGTGTGTCCTTTTTGGGTATACTAGGGGGTGCGGGGTGTTTCACTTGGTATCAGAGCATAAGATTACAGGATTCCTAAATACTTGTTTAAAAGTAAAGTACTTTTCAAAGATAACATGTTTTAAAAGTATTTAATTTTTTTAAAGGAAACTCTTAGAATTATTTTTCAAGTATAAAAGAGTTTTTATAAAAATCCCCTCAAAATCCTATTCAACCTTCTTTCGATTCTTTCGAGTCTAAATTTTCTTTTCTTTGCATAGTATGGTTGACTGGTTCCATAGAGCTACGGTATCAGAGGTGCAAGGGCAATCGCCTAATACAACACCAACAGGTAGAGATCCCATTAATACAGCTAGTTAGCCAATTATTTTAAGCTATGTAAGGAATTCTCTAGTCTAGGAGGCAGAACGTTTTTCGACATGGAGGATTTTGTGGAGGCTCGAGCTTGGTTGAGGAATACGGAGTGGATATTTAGGTTGTTAGGATTGAAGGTCGATAGAGAGTTCAGCTTGCACCTTGGCAACTGAAAAGAGAACTTAAAGGAGGTTTCTAAATTAGAAAACTCTAAGAAGCAGTGATGGTAGAATAAGAAGCATAAGACAAGAAGAAAGAAGGTGGACCTAAAAAGTGGATCAAGAAAGGCGGGAAATGTCATAATTGTGGATTGGTTTGGTATTTCGCAAAGGACTATAAGAAGGGCTCGATGAAGGGGAGGTGTTATAATTATGGGCAGCTTGGACACATTATTAGATCTTATCCTTAGAGGATGAGGCAAAGAGCAGGCGCACCTACAGCATAGGTACATGGTTTGGATGTAGCACCTTCTAGAAGTGGACTGGATCGAGGTAAGAAAGTCTCTGTAGAAGGTTTGATCTCTATTTTGGATTTTCCTATTCGCACTCTTTTTTACTTCCGAGCGTTGAATTCTTTCATTTCTAGTTCCTTGGTTAATTGTTTGTGCTTAGATATTTCTCTAGTAGCAGACCATATAGTTGTTTCAAATCTCATAGGAGAATCGGCACATTTATCCATGATTTGTAGAGGTTTGAAATTTTTTATACTAAGCATAGAGTTTGATTATGACGCCTATGTACTAGGATTTTTGGGATATGGGATGATTTTGGGGATGGATTGGTTATCCACTTATGGAGTGATATTGGACTGCGAGACGAGAGTCGTCAGACTAGAGACATGCAGCGATAAGACACTCGAGGTTTCTTGTGACCCATATGGGTTAGTCATGTTGAGCTTCCTTTATTCCCTTGATTCATCACTAGGAGAGTAGATTTTGTTCCAGTCGTAAGAGATCTCCCAGACATTTTTGAGGGAGTTAGAGGACTACTCCCGAGATCGACTTTAGGATCTATCTGAATGACAATGCTAAGCCAATGGCAATCCAGTGAGACATATGGCTCTTATGGAGATGAAGGAATTAAGTAAGCAGGTTGGTGAGCTATTGGAGAAAGGCTTCATCTAACGGAGCATATCTGGGTGGAGAGCGCCTGTCATCTTTGCTACAAAGGTGGATGGTACCCTTCGACTTTGCATAGAATTTAGATAGTTGAATAAGCTCACGAAGAAGAACCATTACCCACTTCCTAGGATAGATGATCTTTTCGATCAGTTGGTTGGCTCTTCGGTATTTTCTCAACTTGATTTGGCTATCGGATTTCATCAACTTAGGGTCGCTGACTATAGCATCGATAAAACAACATTTAGGACACCTGCTGGATTCTTTGAGTGGTTGGTTATGTCATTTCGACTAACCAACACCCCGGCCTATTTTGTAGTTTTGACGAGCCTTGTTTTTCGAGATGTCCTATATAAGTTCGTGATAGTATTATTGGACGACATTTTGGTTTTTTCTAAGAGTATAGAAGAGTGTGTTATTCGTCTAGAGGAGGTTCTTCGTACACTTTGTGTTCATAAGTTGAAGCCAAAATTCATGAAGTGTCACTTTTGGCGCAAGGAGGTGCGTTTGTTGGGGGAATGTAGTCTCAAGAGAAGGATTAGCCATTGATCCTGCTAAGAAAGTAGCTGTGCAAGATTGGTAGTCCCCCAAGAACGCTACTAAAGTTTGAAGCTTCCTAGGATTGGCCGACCATTATAGGAATTTTATCAGAGATTTTGGTAAGATTTCAGCACCGCTTACTCGCCTCACTAAGAAGAATGTGGCATTCGTCTGGGACGTAGATTGTGAGGATTCCTTCACGATGCTAAAGAAAACCCTTACTGGTGCACTAGTGTTAGTTTTACCCGATGGAGCTAAGTCTTTTGCGGTATACAATGATGCACGTGGGACGGGTTTTGGGGCAGTATTGATGGAAGAAGGAAGGGTAGTATGCTATGGAAGTGGACAGTTGAGAACTCATGAGAGGAACTACCATACCCATGATTTGGAGTTAGCTGCTATTGTTTTCTCTCTCAAGTCTTGGAGACACTACTTGCTAAGAGAGAGGTTCGAGCTTTTCACTGACCATAAATCATTGAAGTACCTATTCTCACAAAAGGATTTAAACTTGAGGCAGTACTGTTGGATGGAGTTTCTAGCATCATATGAATTTGAGATAGCCCATAACTATGGTAAAGGGAATGTGGTTGCAGGTGCGTTAAGTAGGAAGAAATCAGCCCATGGTCCAATGTTTGGGGAGTGGAAAAGCCTAGAATTTATTTCCACCTTTGATTTTAAGCCCTCTACCGACATTACCCATGGATTATTAGGAGCACTTGAGGTTAAGCCTACCCTCATAGATCGAATTGGCTTAAGGCAGTGAGGGGATTAAAAGCTTACGGATATTCGAGAGAGGATTTTCAAAGGAGTGATTTCTAGAAATCTCCAACGATATTCCACTGATAGTAAAGGGTGGCTAAGGAGAGATGGAAGATTTTGTGTCTCCCGCACTAGTGATAAGATGAATAGGGACATGAAGAGACTATTTTGTTCTAGTGGCATGAAGAAGGATGTAGCAGAGTTTGTAGCTAAGTGTCTTGTATGTCAAAGAGTAAAGGCAGAGCAACAAAAGCTCGTTGGATTGCTTAAACCATTGGATGTACACGAATTGAAGTGGGTTAATGTTTCGATGGACTTCATAGATGGTTTACCTCGATCTAGGAAGGGGAATAACCGTATTTAGGTGATTGTAGATCGTTTGACTAAGAGCGCCCACTATATTTCGGTTAAGAGTAAGAGTACATCACCTTATTTGGCATCCTTATATGTTCATGAGATAGTCCGACTTCATGGAGTTCCCTCTAGCACACATAGCGATAGAGACCCTATCTTTACTTGCGAGTTTTGAAGAAGTTTGCAAGAGGCTTTAGGAACGCAATTTGGATTGAGTACAGCCTATCACCCTCAGATGGACAGCCAAACGAACGGAATTAACAGAGTTCTTGAGGACTTGTTGAGGATGTGCATTCTTGATTTTGGAGGAACTTAGGAGGAGCATCTTCCTTTAGTAGAATTTGCTTATAATAATAGTTTTTAAGCTAGCATTGAGATGGCACCTTTCGAAACTCTTTATGGAAGACCTTGCAAGTCGCCTTCATATTGGTTGGAATCTACAAAGAGATTGCTACTTGGTCCTGACATGGTTAGAGAGACTTTAGAAAAGATTGAATTGATTAGGAGAAGAATGAAGACAACCCAAGATTGGCAGAAATCTTATGCAGATAAACTAAGAAGGGATATTGAGTTTGAGGTAAGAGGCTTAGTTTTCATTAAGGTGTCTCCGCTAAGGAAGGTAGTAAGATTTGGATCAAGTGGGAAAATTGCTTCCAGATTCGTAGGACCGTTCTCCATTATAGAAAGAGTAGGGTGGTGTATCTAATAAAGCAACCGGAGAGGCTTGTGGGAGTTCATGATGTTTTTCATGTTTCGTACTTGAGAAAGTGTTACATGACTCAACAGAGATAGTGTAACCTAGTAAACTTGAGGAAGTTGAAGTGGAGAGAAAGTAGCGGTTCATGGCATTCCTACCAAGATCGTTGGGAATGATATCAAGAAGCTTATGAATAAGGAAATCCCTTTGGTTAAGGTGAAGTGGGGAGACAGTATCGAAGATGCTCCATGCGAGGCTAAAGAGAAAATACGTACCTCTTATCCGTAACTTTTCCATCATACGTTTTGAATGTCCTATTTCCATCTTTAATTTTGAATAGGTTCTTTCCTTTAGTCTCCTTTGGGAGTGTAGATCTTTGGATTTAACTTATGGATGGTAGAACTGAAGTAAACATGTAACTAGAACATGTAATGTATGATGGACGCTAGTGGTTGCAAGTGCTTGCTAGTAGATGCTAATGGGCGCATATATATACGCTAGGCACTATTATCTCTTAGGAATCGACTTAACTAGCTCACTAAAGTATATTCATATGGATGTGTGCGCATTTGTATTTTTATTTATTTCCATGGTTGCTATAAACGGATGATTAGCATATGATTATTGCATTTGGATGATGATTGTAGCACACATATAGAACTATCAAATGCCATTAGGGAATTTGCATTCATTTGGATACATGGCACGGACATGATTGCATAAAAAGGAGGTCGACTGAATCGGTTGACCATCTAATCTTTTGCATTGGTCAGGGGGATTGACACTACGCTGTTTGCATATATATATATGTACGTACGTATGTATGTATGTATGTATGTATGTATGTATGTATATATATGTATGTATGTATGCATGTATCATAAATTGCATCATAAAACTTAAGGACAACAAATGTAATGGAGGGTGGTTGAGTATATGGTTGTAGAATTCGGACGAAAATATTTATTTCATTACTCTATCCTTGGAGATTTCAGGAACGAAATACTTTAAGGAGTGGAGAATATAACAACCCAAAATTTAAGCTATAATATTTAATTAATGAATTAATTAAATAATAAAATAAGTTTGTGAAATTATCAGAATCAAGCTATAGGAGTTGCATCAATGTGTCCGTGGCAATTTGCTAATTATTTTCGTATATAATTTGTAAATATCTAAGCTAAAACGAAGAAAATACGAAATAAAAAAGAAATGAATACATACATACATACAAACATACATACATACATACATACATACATACATACATACATACATATACGTACATATATAAATAAGGCCAGTTTGACCCTAGGGTTGACCCTCACCATTGCTAGGTTGACTAATAGTCGACCCTTAGCATGCCTTGGTCGACACCAAGGTCGACCCGCCCGTGTATTTGGGCGACATTTCGTCCAGCTTCATATATGACGTGTTTTTCAACTTCTCTCCAATCCTGTGCGTTCATGCTTCCATCCGACATTTCCCAACGAGCCTTTGATGTGGTTGCACCAGATTTAATCTTTAAATCCAACGGTCTAAGATTGCTAAACCACACTATAAATAAGACCCTAGGCCTAGCTATTTGCTCATTCAAATTTTCTTCTATTTGGGTTCATTGCCTAAGGCTGGACCCTAAATAGAATATTTTTCTAAAGAGAAGATCTTTTAAATAAAAATATTCTACGCTCTAGAAGTGGATCAAGGATGACCAAGGAATAGAGCTAAGGACCATCGATGAGTCTTTAGTAATTATTTTAGATTTTTAAGTAATTTAAAATAATAGGGTTCTCAATAGTTGTAGTTTTTCTGCAAGACAATTTTTATATAAGTTATTTACATTTTATTTTAAAGTTTGTTTCAGTCTATTTTTTCCGCTATTTTTATTTAGCTATTTTATTCGGTTATTTATAGTTATTTACATCTATTTTACATTAGACTTCAGCATGTAAATGTTAGTCTCTTTTTGTTCCTTTTTACATGAATAAAATAATAAAAAGAGAATAATTCGTGAATATGGATTAAATAGAGTTAAACACTAAATTTACAGAAACTAGATATAAAATAAGAAAGAACGTAATAAAAAGAAGATAGACTAAAATAGGCAAATTGGAGACATTTGCAAGCATGTTTATAACTAACGATTATAACTAAAAAGAGAAAATAGAAGAGTAACAATTATAATATGGGTTATAATTAAGCAGAAAGAACAGAAAGGCTTGTTTTAAAAATTTGACTAAGTTAATAAGCAAATTATAACATAGGTTATAATTAGAAATAACAGAAATGGCTTATTTTAAAGACTTATAATTAAGTTAATAAGTAATATAGCAGAGATAATAGAAAAAGCTTATTTTTAAAGACTTAGATTAAGTTAATAAGCAAATAAGTGTAGAAATAACAGAAGAGGCTTATTTTAAGAACTTGCACAAAGTTAATAAGCAAGAACAAATAGAAGGCCCGTACCAACAGCATTCCCTTTCAGACTAGGACCGATGGTCTCATAATAGATTAGGTGTGGTTGGGCAGGACCTTTCAGACTAGGACTGATGGTCTCAAAATAGTTAGGTGCGGTTGGAACACATGGTAAACAAGTGGCCAATATATAGAAGCTCAAATCGGGGGATCTGGGTTAGGGGTGCAACTAGATTTTTTTTGTTAGGACCCATACCAACAGTATTCCCTTTTAGACTAATACTGATGGTCTCACAAAACACTTAGGTGAGGCTAGGCAAGACCCTTTCAGGCTAGGAATGATGGTCTCGCAATAGATTAGATGAGGCTGGGCACGCTTATGCTGACAGGGTGAGTAAGAGGTCACAAGAAGGGGACGACGGTGAGTGTTTACCAATGGTGACCGAGCATGCGACATCGATTAGGGTTGTAATTCTCTATTGCATTCCAAGCGCAAAACATGTATCTTTTGCTGTGGGACCTACATGATGGGACTAGCTCACAATGGCACAATAAAGATAGAAGGCCGATCATTGGGTAGAATTAGGACTTTAGCCAAATTAAAATAGGATTAGCATTTCATCCTAACCAGAGCAGCTATCTAAGACAATTGCTAACAATCACAATCAAAGAAAACAATTAAACAATGTTTTATCCCAGTTTTATATTTTTAGTATTCCTTTTCATACTAATGCTAGTAATTACTTCCACTCACCAGACTTATAGCCTGACCCACTCCTCTATTTAGCTTTTCCCCCCATAGGCCAGTAGAGGCAAGGACAGTAGATTCATATTTCTTGGAGATTCAGTTGCGGAGTTTTTCTTCATTTATTCTTCTTCATTTCAGTTTTCTTTTGGCTTTTGGTGTGTTGTACTTATGTAAGGGATGATTATTTTATTGTACTCTAATTTTATGAGATGAAGAGGTATTTTTCATAAGACATGTGTATTTGGTATTTGAGACATGTGAAGTTTTTTAGACTTATTTATGAAGTTTTATTTTGAACAATGAGTTACCATTTAAATGTTTTTGCTGTTTATATTATTTGTCTTGTAATCTTAGTCTCTGTGATGCTTTAGATATGTCTATAACGCACCATATCCATTAGTGTGTCCTTTCTGGATATACTAAGGGGTGTTGTGTGTTTCAAATGCCCTTCAACTTGAGTTGTAAAAAAAAGTGAATAAGTTTTAGAATGCTGTTTGATAGAAAATGAATGTGAATGTTAAGGAAAGTGAATACGAATTGAATGAATGTAAAAGGAATTGAATGTGAATAACTGAATCGAAATAAGAATGAGATATATAAAGAAACCAAATGGGAAATAATATGTAAGTTGTACGTATATTGTTTTATTTGCATAACTGTTTGATCTAGATTCGAGTATACGATTTCGAGGTGATTTACACCGATCCGAGTTAGGATTCTTCACGCGATTTCTTGAAGGCGAACTCTGGATGTGGATTTTTGATTGATTCCAACGTTCTCTATCATAGTATATGGCTATGCAAGGAGGATGATGGTTTTCTGATCAAGGAATCGGATCCGAGTTCGGACTAGAGTGGTCGGGTGAACGATACTAGTTCAAAAGTGGAATTGTGTGAATGGGCAAGTGATCCGATATGGTTTTGCCTACGGATGATATATGTACATCGTACAGGGTTTAATAAATTAAATGTTGACTTAAAAAATGTAAAGTGATATTGTTATGAATTAATTGGATGAATATTAATTAGTTGATGGTTTCTCTTGTTGCGTTGCATTTTCTATATTTGCATATAGTTGTTGTATTATTATATGTTATATATTGATATTACTTTCTATATACATGTTCTCATTTATGGATTGAGCGTTTAGTAGATGCAGATGGTGTATGCTACGCATGTGGAGCTCGCTTTCGTACTATATTAGTTGTATATGCTCGCTAATATAATAAAAGGTACATATCTCGGATTATATATCATACTTTTATATATTTTTCACTACAGGATGCCTCATCCTCGACGATGAGATGTATATTTGTGATATATGTGTGTATATATATATATATATGCTGTGATCCTACTACGATCGAACCACATAATGGAGACGCTGGCGGAATTTTTCGTAAATTTATGGCGTTGGAAAATTTTGAGAATTTGGGAATTTTTTTGGATAACTATGGTTTTGATTTGATTTTGAGTTTTAAGTTTAAGCGATGTTAGTTGATTTTTGGAATAATATAAGTTAAAAACTATGAATGAATTTGAAGACTTAAATAAAGTATTTATAAGAAATTTTAACTAGTTGATTTCGAAATTTTAAAAGGGTTGAATGAATATGTAATCTAGTTTGAAGGAATTATTTTGGAAAGTTATTGGGATTTTGTAGCATTTTCTTACTTGGTAATTTCGGGGCGAAATTCTTTTAAGGGGGTAGTCTATAACGACCCAGAATTTCTATCATCCTAATTTGGAATATTAAATTGATTTTAAATATTCAAAAGTTAATTTTGTAAGATAAGTAACTTATATTTCAAATATAGTGATTTATTTGGATAATTAAGTTGTTAATTTACTAAATGAAATTGTTTAAGTAATTGAATCTTGAATTTAAAATGAATAAAATGATTTATAAAGCTGATTTAAATTCTATTTTAAATTAGCATGAAGTTATCAAACTTTTAGTTTGATTTATAAGTGAATAAACGGAAGTTAGAAATTGTTAGCACCAGAATTGGTCACTAACACCCTTCAGGGAGATTGTGTAGAGAGATTAGTGAAGAATTTAAAGTTAAACAGAGAAAATTATGCTAAATTAAATGCAGAAATCAAGAACACCTGATTTATAGTGGTTCGGCGTAATTGCCTACGTCCACTTTGGGAATAATCTTTATTGCCTTACTTAACAACTGGTTACAGATACAATCCGTTCACCAACTATTTGGATACAACTGCTAAGTAAAATAGATAAGTCTTGAATGAGTCTTGAAAGCGGTAGAGTCTCCTTGGTGTTCTCGAAAAAGGTCCATTTCACTGTGCCCTGCCTCTCTATTTATAGAAGAAGATGGGTTGGACTTCCTTGATGGGTCTAGGAGTGAGATACCTCGACCCATGGTGAGTGATTTCTGCGTGGCGAGATGCAAATGCAGAGCCACATCTCTAAACCGAATGAGATTGTGTGTTGAGTGAAACGTGTAGGCCGAGTGAGATACGAGGCCGACCAAGGGGAGATGCCGAGCGAGGCTATGGGCCGAACGAGGCTGGAATGCCGAACGATGCTGGAATTACGAACGAGGCATGAATGCTGAATGAGGCTAGAATGCCGAATGAGGCTGGATGCCGAACGAGGCATAAATGCGAATGAGGCTAAATGCCAAATGAGGCTGGATGCCGATCGACCCTGCTATGCTGAACGAGGCTCATTCCGAACGTAGCTGGAATGCTGAACGAGGCATGAATGCTGAACGAGTCTGGAATGCTGAACGAGGCCGGATGCCGATCGACCCTGCTATGCCGAACGAGGCTGGAATGCCGAACGAGGCTGGAATGCCGAACGAGGCTGGAATGCCGAATGAGGCTGGATGTCGATTGACCCTGCTATGTCGAACGAGGCTCATGCCGAACGAGGTTGGACGTCGAACGATGCTGGATGCCGGTCGATACTGGATGCCGGTCGAGACTTCTTTGCCGGATGATGCGAAATAACGAATGAGCCTTCTGCGTCAAGTCTCTTGTTGCCTGGTCAAACCACCGTGTAACACTTGCCCCCTAAAGTGCATCATGTGGATGAACATGTTGCGCTTTGAATTACGCGTTCTCCGTGTTTCGATTCGAGCCCTGGCCTTGTTTTCTCGATAGTGTCTTCTCCTGAACACCGAATGAGGCATTGTATGCGGAACGACATGCTAATGTCGAACGACATATAACGCCGAACGGCTTAGCTGATGCCGAGCGACATACAAATGCCGAACGATATTAAAGCCGAATGAGATCAATGTCGAGCGAGGGAGGTGTTTTGACCGGTTCTACCGATCGTTGTCCCTTCGACTTCCCTTCTTCCCCTATAAAGGTCGACACTTCACTTCTTTTTCTCTTTTTTACTTTTATCTCTACCATGTAGAACTTACGGACTTGCCTCTTACTTTTATGAATTACCTACCCTTTACTTCTCTTCTCAAACTCGATACATTGCTTCACCTCCCTTCCCAAATCAACGAACCCGAATAGAGTCGTGCTTCCTACCCCAGAACATCCCTAAGCTTCGATTTGTTTCTTAGCTAATGGTTTTCCCTTTTTACTCCTTATTGCCGAACAAGAAACATAGCATGAGATTCGAACTCATGAATCTCTGTAAGACTGAGGGTGGTAGGAAACGCGTGGATAGAGGACAATGAATTCAAGGTCAAACACGTTTTAGGGATAAGCGAAGTGATGGAAGGAAGGAGGCATTAGTGGTGTTCAAAGGAGGGTGTTGGTGGAAGGAGCACTGATGTGGCTCGATAAGACTTCCTTATGCCGAGCGAGGAGAGGATGTTCAGAAGTGAATTGGAGTTAGGCTCAGCGTGCCGAGCGATGCGGCTCAGCACGGCCATGGCTCGGCATGATTCTCTCATGCCGAACGAGGCATGAGGGAAGTAGTGAAATCGATGTTAAGGGCCGAATGCCGAGCGATGCGGCTTGGCATAATTGTGGTTCGGCAGGATTTGCCGCATGCCGAATGATGAAGTGAACAGGTGGAAGAGCACTTTTGTTGAGAGTAGAATGCCGAGCGGCTTCGGCATGACTCTCCTATGCCAAACGATGGAGAGAACAGATGGAAGTGTGGAATGCCGAACGATGCGACCCGGCCTGATTGCAGCTCGGCATGCCTTGCCACATGCCGAATGGTAATGGTGGATGATAGGAGAGTTGTGCACAACAGCAACACTAGTCGAACCTAATGCACAACTGACTTAAAACATTTCATGTATGAACATATGATAGTGAAAAAGGACAAACTTGAACAACAAAGCATATCTGACAACCCTGACTGATAACTCTCGTGTTTAGATAACTGAAAACTTGGACTTAATTTGCTTAACAGTTAATAACCTTTCAAATGCAGTGACGATGTCGTGTTCAAAGTATAAACCGTCTTATGACAAGCTTTCATAGACGGTCAGCGATGATGGTCTTCGAAGATGACAATTCAAAGCTTAGACTTATTTAGTTAGTCCAGTGTCTTTTCACTGCTCGGCACTTACATTTGAATGATCGCACTAGTTCACACACCACATGTGAGGAATATTTATGTTGTTAAGTCTAATGTCGATTGTTTTTCAAGTATAGTTCAAACAGGTGCCTTGTCAGATTCAATCTTCATTAGAGATGTCTAGGAAATCTAGCTCCGCTACGATCTCGGACAGACTTGGGTCCTCCTCTCGATAGAATGTTGTAGGAACTTCAAATCCGTCGACTACCCCTGCTCAAAACTTACCGTGCCCTGCGATGACATCTGTTGACTTGGATCCCGACGCTCTGGAGGTAGCAATTTTCTTAGACAACCCATCCGATTCACGGGACTCAAAGATTAATGAAAGTACACTCCGTCAAATATGCTCTGTCCATGGAATACCCTTCGATGACGTGTTAGTTCCATCGAGGCATGATCGTCCGCACGTGCCCCCAGTCAGATATACAGCTTATAACAGATTCATGTGCTGGGTTGGCAGCGTGCCACTATTCAACTCATTTCTTCAAGATATGTTGCAGTATATCGAGATTTCCCCATCGCAACTGCATCCGAATAGCCACACATTCATATACAACACTTGCATCCACTTCATAAGTGTTCTCTTCAGGCTTCCGAATCCGGGCGATATTCGATACATCTATCGCATCAAGAGACAGTTGGATAGCCCGTCTTTCTTGTTTCTCGAGCCACATAGAAAATGCCAAATCTTAACTGGGGCATGGAGCAAGTTTGCCCAGTACAAATAAGAGTGGTTCTATGTGCGCTGTTCTCCCGGCTTTGCGAGGAGATGGGTGGAAGGATGTAAGTCCTTTTCTTGGACCAATACTCATGTTTGGTCGAAGATGCACTTTTTCCAATTCTCTTTCCATCTTTTCAAATATTAACCCACATCTCGAGGGCCTCGAATATTCCGAAGCCATCGAAGCTATCCGAGCCATTCCCACCGAGGACCGGGACTTCAGAACTCTCATTTCGAATGAGTCACATACGAAATTTGGGTTGCTGTTGGAAGATCACCGAATAAGCCTCCCCAAGGTGTTTCCATACCCAAGCCTGCTTTGGGCAATGGAAAGAAGAAGGCCGAGTTCTCATCACATAATGCCCCTGAGACACCAGAGGAGGGGGAGATTAAAGAAAACGAAATGCCCGAAGTACAGAGCAAAAACGTCAGTCCACCTCGAGACCCAACAGTCAAAGTCCATGACTTTGAAACGATGCCTTCCCCTTTGAAGAGGAAGAAGAAAATGACTTACAAGCCGAGGAAGAAAACAGTCGGCGGAACTTCTAAAGTTACTCTTGTTCCAACGGAGAAAGAAACTTCCTCGCAACACTTGGAAAGTTCTCTGAAAGGCCTGTCGAATCTCACCATACCTGAAGATCTGCTCAACTACGGTTTCGACGATCCAGAGGCCCTTAAGCTTCATTCTCCCGCGAGAGGCGATACAAGTGCTCAACCTAAAACTAGGGACAAAAAACTCCTATTAGCAAAGAAACTGGTCCATCGGGGGGAAATACTAGGACACACATAAACACATGCACTTCACCTCGCACTGAACTTTCTGCCATCATTCTGCCATTTGCTAACTCGACGTTATTTAAATTCTATATAGGTGACATGAGGCATACACATGGACTTGACCGCCTTCGTGGTTCATCGATTTTTCACCAATCCGGTCGGGATTCGTGCTCCGACAAGCGTCGAGATAGAGATGACTCCGGTGATCGAGACTACCACCGCTGGGAATCCCGGAGAAAATCTTATAGTCAGTCCTTCTACCCTCGTGATCCTCCTCCCCAGCTGAAGCATAGCAAAGAGAAACCTGCGCATAAGGGGTCTCAGCCTAAGGCACATCGGGACCAACACTCCGGTCCATCAAGTACCAGACAATCTCGAGATCCCTACGTGATGCCTGCGGTCTCCAAGCAGACTCCTCTTGCTCCCATAACTGATCCATCAGTCGCTGAGCGACTCGCCGAGCATAAAGCCTCGTTTCCAAAGATATGCTTCGATGGCTTAAAATTCCTTCCGGCGATTCACCAGATTCCAGGGCATGTCAAGCAAAGTGCTATTTCCTGCACCAATGACATCTATGTTCAACACGATGCATTCGTGCACTTAGCCGAAAATGTTTCAGAAGTCTTCGTAGAGCGTCAGCATGAGATTGATCGCCTGAAACTCAAGGTTATCCATGATAAAGACATTATTAAAGCTCAGGACGAAGCGCTTGCTTCTTATAAGTCTCATCTTGAAATCGCCCAGCAGAACGCTAAGGACACTTCCGAGGCCGCTACTCGTCTGGAGTCAACCCATAAAAAAGAAATCGACGAGGCGGTCCAACGTTGTGGGGCCCTATCTTTAGAGAAGGACTCGGTGCAAAAAGAGAGGGCGCATTTGGCCTCTGACTCAAAAAACTGGAGGAGCAACTCCATAAAGAAAAGGAAGAGGAGATTGCTGCCCAAGAAGAGTCGCAACGATATTGCGACGAAATTGTTGCTACACGACTCCTAAAGGCGAAGCTTGATGATGAACTTTCTAAAGTCAGGATGCTAAAAGATGAAGCCTGTGAGGAGGGCAAGAAAATATCATCTACGGAGATTGACCCTCGCCTGGAGGCGGTTGAAGAGGCTAATAGGGAGGAGGCCAAATGCATGTTTGACCCATTGATTGCAAAATTTTCAACGCCTACGTCCTCATGCATCGGGACTTAAGTTTTCTGTGAGAGGGCTACCTGGAATCCCTATCTGAGGCATGGGAGACTTTACTAAAAATCATAAAGGTTGAACTTGGCACCAAGGAGGCTGATAAGGAAGCTTTGATGAGGGAATTTCATAAGGAGAACGAGCCTTCAGACTTGTCTGCGGCGAAAGCTCTTTACTACAAAGTCTCCCCTTATTGAAAGGGAAAGATGTTACTACCGGTCCATCCGAGATTGTGTCTCCAACTAATGCGCCTACTCAATCGGCCGAATCGGCCGATACTTGATCCATTTGAGCAACATATCGGTTACGACCTGGAGGACCCTGGCCTCGGCGTTCACATTCTGTCTCTCATTCCAGAGGGTGAGACCCATCGGATGGTTGAGAGCCAGCCAAAACCAAGTAGATAACCCTTCACTTTAACATTCCAAAAGTCGTCGTTTTTCATGAGGGACTATTGTATTCTAATGCTTATTTTTCATGATTTTGTGCAGGCCGTTCTAATCCCGAGCCCACTCCGAGGAGCGACGTCGCCAAGGAGGTGAAGGAAAGAACAAGCGAGGCTACTCACGCAAGGGAGGCCCCGGTCCAGATGCTCAGGTGATCATAACGCTTGATGAGGGTAAGCCCGAGACTTCCTCTCCCATCGATGGGATTTATGAAATCGAGATTACAGGCGCCTCTGAACATACATCTAAACTGAGCATGAAGGAGCAGCTTGAGAAAAAGAAGAAAACGAGGGTCGAAATCAAAGTCGAGCATCAAGTTGTGGACCTGGACGATCCTTTGAATAAGTCGTTGAAGTTCATCCTCCCTGGCGGGTCCATGCCAATGGAAGTTCCCCGTACTTCTTCAGTTGTTACCTCCCCATCAAAGAAAATTACCAAGGGCAAACGCACGGGAGAGGAGTCGTCTGGGAAGAAGTCGAAGAAGTATTCTTTACTCTTGTTCAACGAGAGTTAGTTTAGATTATGTAATTATTTTTATCTATTTTCGTAGTCCATTTAAATTGACTTTTGACTCCGAATTTTGAAGGAGTTGTAGTAGAGAATTATTTTTGAATAAATAAAGCCTAGTTCTTTTGTCTTTCTAAAGACTTTTACCATTCAGCTTTCAGTGTGATTGTGGTCGAAAACCAAGCTATTGTGAGTTACATGAACTTCTCAATTTATCTTCATATAACTCTGAAATTCTTTGAAATTGTTCATTCTGTATTCCATTCTTCAAACACTTAGAATATTTTTTAGTCCGTACGCCGAGGACTTGATGACTTCAAGTCATTCGTGTTCTGGTCCGCACTCTAAGGACTTAGAGATTTTTAAGCCGTTTATACTATGGTCCGCACTCAGGAGACTCAGAGTACTCCAGTCCGCACTCAGGGGACTTGGAGATTTTTAGTCGTTTATGCTCCGGTCCGTACTGGGGGGACTCAGAGTACTCCAGTCCGCACTTAGGGGACTTGGAGATTTTTAGTCGTTTATACTCTAGTCCGCACTCTAGGGACTCAGAATACTCCAGTTCGCACTCTAAGGACTTAGAGATTTTTAGTCGTTTATACTCTAGTCTGCACTCTGGGACTCAGAGTACTCCAGTTCGCGCTTTGGGGACTTGGAGATTTTTAGTTGTTTATACTCTAGTCCGCACTCTAGGTACTCAGAGTACTCCAGTCCACACTCTGGGGACTTGGAGATTTTTAGTCGTTTATACTGTAGTCCGCATTCTGGGGACTCAGAGTACTCCAATCCGCACTCTGGGGACTTAGAGATTTTTAGTCGTTTATACTCTAGTCCACACTCTGGGGACTCAGAGTACTCTAGTCCGCACTCTGGGGACTTGGAGATTTCTAGTCGTTTATACTCTAGTCCGCACTCTAGAGACTCAGAGTACTCCAGTCCGCACTCTGGGGACTTAGAGATTTCTAGTCGTTTATACTCTAGTCCGCACTTTGGAGACTCAAGTACTCCAGTCCGCACTCTGGGACTTGGAGATTTTTAGTCGCTTATACTCTAGTCGACACTCTGGGGACTCAGAGTACTCTAGTCCTCACTCTGGGGACTTAGAGATTTTTAGTCGTTTATACTCCAGTCCGCACTCTGGGGACTCCGAGTACTCCAGTCCGCACTCTGGGGACTCAGAGTACTCCAGTCCGCACTCTGGGGACTTGGAGATTTTTAGTCGTTTATACTCTAGTCTGCACTCTGGAGACTTAGAGATTTTGAGTGCTTGTGCGCGTTCGTACGCAGACAGAATAATGTATATCTTAGTTATTCGTCACAGAGTTATCATACACAGAAACATCAACAATTCATGGAAAAAAGGGCTTCAAGCCTTTATTAATGTAAACAAGATAAATTGTCTTATTACATGTCGTAAACTAGGAATAAAAACTTGTTAGAAGTAATTGCAACGAAAATATAAAAGAAATGAACTAAGTATAATAATGCAGCAAATTCTTGCTATTCCAAGTCAGGGGAGTGTCGCACCATCAACGGTCGCTAGCTTAAAAGTTCCTTCTCGAAGCTTCCGTTCAATGACGTATGGACCTTCCCATGCGGGGCTCATATGTGATGGAACTGGGAAAACTCATCTCAAAATGAGGTCACCTACACCAAAGATTCTCGGTCGGACTTTTTCGTTATAATATCGAGAGACTCGGTGTCTGTATGCGACCGCTTTTATATTAGCTTCTTCGCGCTTTTCATCACTGAAGTCCAATGATTCCAGCAAAAGATCTTGATTCGACACGGAGTCATATTAAGTTACCTGATGTGATGGAACTTCAAGTTCTACGGATATAACAGCTTCCATGCCATATGCTAAAACGAATGGAGTGTGGCCAGTTGCGGACTTGTGGGTGGTTCTATAAGCCCAAAGCGATGTTGGAAGCTCATCCACCCACTTGCCTCTAGCCTTTTCCAAATGCTTTTTCGATATGGATTTGATTATTTTGTTCACGGCTTCCACTTGTCCATTGACTTTCGAATGAGCAACTGCTGCAAACTTTTTCTCAATACCATATTTTTGGGAAAATTCTTTGAACTCTTTGCTTTCGAATTGAGTTCTGTTGTCTGTAATGATGGTTCGTGGAAGGCCAAAACGGCATGTAATATTTCGTAAAACGAAATTAATGACCTTTTTGGCGGTGATAGTGGCCAAAGGCTCTGCTTCTGTCCACTTGGTAAAGTAATCGATCACAACTATCGCGTATTTCGCACCACCTTTGGATATGGGTAAGGAACCGACTATGTCGAACCCCTACATTGCAAATGGCCAGGGACCAACCATTTGTGTGAGTTCCGTTGGCGGAGCTCTTGGGATTTTTGCATATTTCTAACATTTGTCACATCTTCTCACATAGTTTGCGGCATCCTGATTTATAGTCAGCCAATAATATCCATAGCGGAGGATTTTCTTCGCTAACGTCTGCCCCTCAGTATGGTCACCATATTCCCCTTCATGGACTTCCTTCAGGACTCGTTTTATCTCATCATGGGCAATGCACCGGAGTAAGGGGGTCGAGAATCCCTTTCGATACATTACCCCATCTTGCACTACATAATGTGAAGCCTTACGAATGACTTGTCGTCTTTCGCTCCTTCTTTCGGGTACGACCCCGTGTAACAAGTACGGCTTGAATGAGGTCATCCGTGATTCCTTCTCAATTTCTGTTTCTAACATGAAATGTACCTCCATCATATTTATGCTCGGAGCATATAAGGTTTCAACGGGAAGCAATCCCATTTGTTGCTCATCGCCAATGCTTGCAAATTTTGCCAATGAGTCGGCTACCCTGTTTTGCTCACGTGGGACATGTGAAATATCATAATATTCCAGATTCGCTAGCAGCTCTTGAACCCGTGTCAGTTATGGGGCAAGTCTCTGCCCCTATGCTTGATAGTCCCCTCGGACTAGGTACACCACCAGTTATGAGTCACAAAATATTTCAATCGATCTTACCTTCAATTCTGTGATAAGTCTCAAGCCAGCAATCAATGCTTCATACTCGGCTTCATTATTCGTCGCTGTGAATTCGAGCTTCAAAGCGTAGCAAACTGATTGGTTTTCAAGAGTCACAACTATGCCATCCCTCGAACAATGGGTCGTTAGATGTCCCATCAGTGCACATTTTTCATCGAATGGAAGGTATGACATTGTGGCCGTTTGATTCGTCTGTCATGGTGAATTCAGCAATGAAATCTGCTGGCGCTTGCCCCTGTATGGCCCTTTGTGACAGGTAGGTAACATCGAACTGACTCAACCCGATATTCAATTTTAAGATCCTTTTAGAGGTTTCCAGTCATTGAAGTACCTTGCAAGGGTTGATCAGTGTAAATACTGATCGAGTGTGCCTGGAAGTATGGGCGAAGCTTGCGTGATGCAATCACCAAGCAGTAAGCTAGTTTCTCAATCTTGGGATAATTTTTTTCTGCCCCCGTCAAATGTTTACTGACATAATACACAGGCTTTTGAACTCGGTCCTCCTCGCGAACCAAAGCCGTACTGATAGCATGCTGGCATACAGCCAGGTATAAATACAGCATTCATGGTCAATTGGTTTTGATAGCACCGGGGGACTTTCTAAATGTCTAACCAGAGCGCGGAATGCTTCCTCACAGTCGGATATCCACTTGAAATTCCTCTTTCCTTTCTTTATCACATCGAAGAAAGGAATGCACTTATCCGTAGCTCTGGCTATGAATCGACTCAGCGTGGCCACCTTTCCGTTCCAGCTTTATACTTGCTTTATAGTTCTGAGCACTTGTATGTCCCTGAATCTTTTTCGGGTTAGCTTCAATTCCACGTGCATTCACAATGAGACCCAAGAACTTCCCTGATGCAATGCCAAAAGAACACTTCAAAGGGTTGATTTTCATCCCATAATGCTTGAGTATATCAAACATCTCCGCTAAGCCTCGAATGTGGTCGTTTGACCGTCGTGACTTTACGAGCATGTCATCCACATAGACTTCCATCGTTCTGCCAATCTGATCTTTAAACATTCGGTTCAACAAACGCTAATAAGTTGCTCCAGCATTTTTCAATCCGAAGGGCACCACTACATAGTAATACAACCCAAAGTCGGTGACGAAACTGGTGTGTTCATGGTCTGGGATGTGCATCGGGATTTGATTGTATCCTGAATACGCATCCATAAATGACAGTAGCTCGTGTCCGGCCGTTGAATCGACCAGTTGGTCGATCCTAGGTGAGGGGAAACTATCCTTCGGGCATGCTTTGTTTAAAAAGAATAATTAACGCAATTTCTCCACTTCCTATTCTCTTTTCTTACCAGCATTGGGTTAGATACCCATTCAAGATAGAGGGCGTCGCGGACGAATCCATTGGCTTTGAGCATGTCCACCTCCTCTCTGAGAGCAGCGGACCTCTTTGGGTCCATACCTCTCCGTTTCTATTTTACTGGGACATACTTGGGGTCTATGTTCAACGTATGACTTGCAATGGCAGGAGAAATCCCACACATATCAGAGTGTGTCCAAGTGAAAACGCCTAGTCGCTCGGAGGAAATCGGTAAGATCCTTGGCTAATGTCGGGTAGAGTTGCGATCCAATCTTAACAACTCGTGACGGATCATTCCGGATGACTGGAATGTCAATCGTTAGCTCATCCGGTGCTGCATTCACTTCTCTGGGTCACCCATCATCATCTTTCAGATCTATGTCTCTACAGATCCAAGAATGTTGCCCAAGCCAGGGCACGGGTACTACTTGTCAATTGTCAGTGTTTTGGATGTGGACGGAGCTGTCTTCAACCTTCCCTTTTTCTCTCCACTGAGCCTCTCTCAGCTCTGCCCCATTACATGCGCGACCGGTCGCCTGATTGCCATCGCCATGCACTATGCCGACTCCTTTGTCTGGCGGAAATTTTAATGTCAAATAACATGGGGCCAAAGCTACCCTAAACTATGCCAGGGCTGGACGACCTAGAAATACATTGTGTGGAGAGTTAACATCCATCACTATGAATGGTAGGATTCGCACTCTCCTACACTCATCTTCTCCCAGTTCAACTGGTAACTCGATATACCGCATTGCGTCAGTCGCTGCACCATTAAAGCTGTGGATATGGGCTTTACATGGTTTTAAATCTTTTATCTCCATCTTCATTTGGTCATAAGCCTTCTTAAAGATGATGTTGACGGAGCTTCCACAATCAATCAAAATCCTTTTGACGTAAGCTGGCCCGATCGTCACAGATATGACCATCGGGTCGATAGTAGGAGCCTCCACCTTGTCTGCATCTCGACTCCTAAACCCTATATCGCCTGTTTGTTTTGTAGGGGTTCCATCTTCCATATTCGAGCAACATTCATGATCTGCATGCCTCAAGGAAGTAGCAAATCATTCCATCTCCTGCCAATTCTTGTCTGCAGGATGAGGTCCTTCAACTATAGTGTTTATGATCAACCTACCCACAGTTCGGGCAGGTTCCTCTGGATGGCGTGGAGCTGGCCGACGTCCGGGATCAAACTTCCTTGCCTACCCTCTGGTGGGTTCTTAACAAACTCCTGCAGCCTTTTCTGCCTGATCAACTTTTCTATGGCGTCATGGAGGTGTTGACACTCCTCAGTATTATGCATGTGGGTCTCATGGAAGCGACAATACTTCCTCGTCCGCTTCTGTTTCTGTATGGACTCCTTTGGGTGCGGTTTTCTGTATTGAAAGGCATTACAGGTAGATAGGAAAATATTTTCAAGAGACATATTCAGGGGGGTGTATTCATTGTAGGTTGGAATCCTCGACTTCCATTACTCTGTCTCTCTTTTCTTTCTGGGATTTCCACCTCCGGATCCTTTAGATTGCCCAAGCTTGTTCTGTACGTTGACTTGAACTTTTCTCAAGTTGTCGCCGGATTGCTTTACGGCGATGTTACTTTTCATAGTCTCCTGAACATGCCCTGGTGCCTTATCTCGACTTGTCCATCGAGCTTTCTCCCTTCTTATGAATTGATGAGCTTTCAAGTAGAATCGCTCCAATGTAGTTAGGGGCTATCCCGCCAACCAATCTCCAAACTCCGAGTCTGGGTCTACACCTCACATTACTGCCATCAGAATTGCATGGTCGTTAGGGTTACTAACTTCGGTAGCAGCAACGTGAAATCTCTGCAAGTATGCTTTAAATGACTCCCCCAGAGCCTTTATTACGCTCGACAAGGACATCACATCCTTCGGACGAGTAGCATGTATCCTGAATTGTTCTACGAATTTCATTGCCAATTCGTCAAAGCTGATATAGACCATGGGGGAAGTCGAGTAAACCACATGGTGGCGATTCCGGATAAAGTAATTGGGAAGCACCTACACTTGGTCGCATAATTCGCTCTTGCAGAATCTATCATCCATTCGTACCTCATCACGTGTTGCCTAGGGCTAGTCTTCCCTTCGTAGGCTAGGATAGTTGGCGTACTAAACTTCCTGGGATACTCAGCCTTTAGAATAGCATCTGTGAAGGGAGTATGACTCCTGGACACTCCCCAATCTTCATTGGTCAAACCTTGGTTCTCTCTCATTAACTGCCTGACCATGACTGATAAGTCTGGAGTTTGTATGGAGGATGGAAGGTTGGGTTCCGTTCCACGGGACCGTGCAGGTTGTGTCCCCTTTGCTGGCGATCAGCCAAACGTGCATCCTGAAGGCCAGCTTCATTAGGGTCTTGGTGAGCCGGGCGTCCGGTCTCCTCACGCGCCTGATCCCTGGTGGATCGATTAGTGGCACCTTCTTGTGCAGCTTCAGTCTTATGGTGTCTATTCCTAGGAGTTTCATCAGCTGAGGTCGAGCTATCAGACGAAGAATAAGGAACAGGGCTACCTCCAGCATTCTGATGCTGCTGCTGAGTCAACTGAGTCATGAGATTAGCGTTGGCCTGAATCTGCTCAGCGAGTTGCCTTCTATTTTCCCAGAGTTCCCTCACCAAATCATTGAACTCCGTCCTGGTGACGACTTCCATTTGAGTTTGGGCGATAGTCCCTACACCTAAATTTGCTTGTTAATTGCTAGGTCCAACTTGTTGCACGCTAGTAGTCTCGTGGACGTCCGCATTGTGAGAGGCTGATCGGGTATGTGGCCTTCCCATAGTAGAGTTGTTGGTCGAACCTTTGAATAGATTCCACGGGCGTCCTATGAATAAGTCGGATCTCCAAGTAGCTACAAAATAGATCCTATCGGATTGAGAATTCGATTCTCAGTGAAAGCACCAAAATGTTAGCAACAGAATTGGTCACTAACACCCTTCAGAGAGATTGTGTAGAGAGATTAATGAAGAATTTAAAGTTAAATAGAGAACAGTATGCTAAATTAAATGCAGAAAACAAGAACACCAAATTTATAGTGGTTCGGCGTAATTGCCTACGTCCACTTTGAGGTTAATCTTTATTGCTTTACTAAACAACTGGTTACAGATACAACCCGTTCACCAACTATTTGGATACAACATCTAAGTAAAATAGATAAGTCTTGAATGAGTATTGAATGTGGCATAGTCTCCTCGATGTTCTCGAAAAAGGTCCATTTCACTGTGCCCCTGTCTCTCTATTTATAGACGAAGATGGGTTGGACATCCTTGATGGGGCTAGGAGTGAGATACCTCGGCCCGTGGTGACTGACTTCTGCGTGCCGAGCCCCAAATGTCAAACGGCAAATGCCAAGCCACATCTCTAAGTCGAACGAGACAGTGTGTTGAGTGAAATGTGTAGGCCGAGCGAGATACGAGGCTGACCAAGGGGAGATGCCGAGTGAGGCCATGATTCCAACGAGGCTGGAATGCCGAATGATGCTGGAATGCCGAACGAGGCTGGATTGCCGAACGTTGCATGAATGTCGAACGAGGCTGGAATGCAGAACGAGGCTAGAATGTTGAACGAGGCATGAATGTCGAATGAGGCTGGAATGCTGAATGAGGCTAGATTGTCGAACAAGGTTGGATGCCGAACGAGGCTGGATGCCGATCGACCCTATTATGCTAAACGAGGCTCATGCTGAACGAGGCTGGAATGCCAAACGAGGCTGGATGCCGATTGACCATACTATGTCGAACGAGGCTCATGCCGAACGAGGCTGGAATGCCAAACAAGGCATGAATGCCGAACGAGGCAGGAATGGCGAACGAGGCTGGATGCCGATCGACCCTGCTATGTCGAACGAGGCTCATGCCGAAGGAGGTTGGACGCTGAACGATGCTGGATGCCAGTCGATACTAGATGCCGGTCGAGACTTCTTTGTCGAACGATGCAAAATGCCAAACGAGCCTTCTGCGCAAGTCTCTTGTTGCCTGGTCAAACCATCGGGTAACAGAAATTTTATTTTTTAATTAGACGAGTCAAAATCGCCATTTGGGACACTATCTCAGAATAGGACGAAACCAGTTTCATTGGATCCATAATAGCATTTTATTACAGGATTCAAAATTTCGTATCGATTGAACTTGCCATTTGTCCATGCAAAGTTGAAACTTATAGAATTTTTTTAAAGCAATTTAAATTAATATAAATCGATTTAGAACGCTATCTTCCAAATACGATGGAATTGGCTCCCAATATATATTCCATTGCGTTCGGAATAGGGGTATAACATATAGGACGCAAGACGACATGCTTCGTTTGGAGTTCAGAAATTTTAGACGTGAATAGCGTCGAAAACTTGTGTATATAAGGACCCTAACTTGAAAATCCTAGCCTCTAAATAACCGTAGCCGTCATATTAGATTACATGGCCAGAAGTTCACCACATTCTTCCCCCGATCTCTCTTAGTTCGTAAGCTATTACCAAAAACTTTCAATTTGAGAATTGTAGAGCACGTCGAGATCTTCAAGTTCAACAGTGGGATCGTCGAATGGCGCGATGTGGAGGCCCAAAATTTCCCACATTCAAGCTACATCCAAGGGTGATTTTTAGGCGTTGTCTATGAGATCGGGGGTCGTACTTGAGCCGGTGATGTAATGATAGGCTTTCGTGTGGTGTTATCAGATCGTACTCGGGTGCTCTAATGGTGGGTTGGTAATCAAGGGCAAGCATGCATGAGTGGGTTAGGGCCTGGGAGAGTTTAGCATGTAAGAGAGGAAGGGTTAGGGATGCCATAATTACAGTAATTAGAGGATAATTACTGTAATTAAAGTGATTATTTTATTTTAAAAATCATGTAAACTTATAAATGTTGTATCTCACTCATACGAGGACGGATTCGATTGATACAAATGGCGTTGGGTTCCTATTCACAAATACTATAAATAAGAATTGGATTGGACAAATTTGGAGCTTGTAGGAGTTATAGTCAAATTCGAACGCCTATTCGTTTTTAATTAAACCAGATCGCTATTACGACGACTTTAAGCAAAGTGAGTAAAACTCACTCTTTCTGGCCCGCTTATATTTTATATAAGTGGGAATATTTTTATTATGCTCTTTTGATGACTGTTTGGATGTATATTGTATACATACAAAGATATATATATATATATATATATATATATATATATATATTGGTTGGATATATTCCTCCATATTTTAGCGGATGATACCCTATACATTCCCGTGTATGAGTGGATGACCCTTTGTATGCATGTCTGCCTTGAAGCAGGCCTTGCACATTTTTCTCATATGTTTTATTTGTTGCAGCTTATAGGTTGGAGGTTCTAATAGGATTTCTCATCATTGTTAATTATTTGTGTATGCATATTTATTTGTACGTCGTAACATGTGACTTGTGATGCAGGAAAATAGATTGGAGGAATCCAAATGGATTCCTCACACTAGTTGATTATTTGTTCATATATGTGATATATGATATGATTGGATGCCATGTTTGTTGATTTGGTCGTTTATCCCTTTATTTAGTACTTTAGCAGCATTGGGTATGTTTTAAGTGTTTTTGAAATACTATAAAGGTGATTTTGTTTTAAAAGGGATTTTAAGGTGATTTCGAAGTATTTATGTATGGTAGTTATTTTGGGATTATTGAAAGAAGTTTAAGTTTGAATAAAGTAAATTATTAAATTTTGTTATTTTAATTTTGCAGTTTTAAGTTATATTTTTAATTTAGATTTGTAAGGTTATTTTATATAAGGATTTATAAAAGTGAAATTTTTATAAATTAAGTAATCGATATTTGTAAATAGAGTTTTATAAATATTTACGAAATCAAGATTCATAAAACTTAAAATATATGAACATCTTGTGATTAGAATTTCACTATTTGACTGTAAGATGTTTCATAAAGATAATTGATAAGCGAGAAATTATTTGAAATCTGATATTAAATTTTGGTAGGATAATTAGATACCTATTCCAAAATGTTTATATAGGAATGATAATGTTTATTTATTATCACTGATTGATTAAATGGTTTGACATAAACTTTAAAGCACAAATGCCTTGTGAATTAAGCTTCCCGATCTGAGTATAAGGTATTTTATAATGAAAATTATGTAACGTTAAATTTTTTAGTTATGAGCATGTTTTACAAATAAACAATTTTGTAAATTGATTTAAAGTGTGTTGGGTATCGAAAACATAGATTTCAACATTTATTGTTGTAATAAACATTTTCGTGAATTGAATGGGAAGCATGGACTATAACACTATTGTTATAGTAAGTGATTTTCCAAAAATAAATATTTTATATAGTTATGGGATTTATTTATATATCATATATTTGACGCTGATATTCGAGATAGTAGATTCTATCTATTTTGAAGTTAAAAATGTTGTTTAGTCAACGAGAGGTAGCAATACCCCATATTGTTTGGCTTCATTATTACCTAATAAATAGTTGAAGTTGTATTTCGAGGATTAATATTAAATATAGTTAGTTGAATCCCTATACTAGTGTTTATGGGTTGTCGTAACGGTGTCTTACGCAACATTTGTTTTGACCCAAATTTATTGTTTTGAAGAATATATTGTTTTCCAAAACGAATGTAAATATATTTATTTTTGATTTAAGTATATGATGTTATTTTTTAAGTGTTGAAAGTGAAATGATTTGTGAATTTGCTTATTCTGTTGAGATAAGTTTATGGAATTTTTTTCCAATTATTGAATAGTTGAATTAGTTTCGAATATGCATCATTTTAAAGATATTTTGGAATGTTGTATTTGAAAAGTAATTTGGTTTATAAGAATTATTAAAAGGGCCTAGTGATTACTTATCGTGCTGGATATTGGTTGTTGCTTTGATAGTTAAATGACCAACTATCAATATTTGGCCTTTTTACCATTGTTGGTCCGGAGAGACCGGGGTCGGGTTTTTTCGAGAACCACTTTGGACCAATGTATGCATTCGAAACTGCAGGTTTATGATTATGATTTTGTAGACGGGGATCTTCATGATGCAGGGCTACTTGCCATTAATGCCTCAAGGTGAAATTTACCATATCATATTTTATGGTGGCAGTAGTGCTTCGTTATGACAGTTTACGATATGCAAGGACTTCTCGTTACAAATTCTAAGAGTAATTCCCAACAGGATATGGTAGGAGAGTGCCTTCGGTTTGTCCTTTTCCTAGGCAACTTACATGGATGGATGTCTGACATTGCATTTTTGAGATTGTTTGTTGACTTTTATATATTTGGTGGTGGAGAAGGCAACTTCTCTTAGCTTAACACCCTTCTTTGAGACGTATGAGCTCGGAGGTTTAAGTTTGTGAAAGTCAACAGTGGTCGAAGGAATGGCAGTGTGGCATTCAAAGTGGAATGTGCAATGTGAAAGGTAATCTTGACCTTAAGCCTCATCACCCGGAAATGATAGGAACATGGTAGAAGTGGTCGGGCTATATGGGTCACACCTATAAGGATATGGTCATCACCTTTCTAGATTACCCTATATATTCGAGTGTTGTATGTTGTGGCCATAGATAGATTGGGTACGGCTGGGGTGTCATATTCGTTGTTATCCAGATTGAAGGGGTAGGCCAGTTCTATGTTGGTTTAGGCATTCGGTATATGGACCATAGGTATATTTTTCTAGAGATGTTCTGTACGTAAGGTAGTCCCTTATCTCGTCATTTGTATGGAATCCAATTTACAATATATGCCCGCCAGTTTGTTTGTAGAGCCTAGTTTGCTGGAATGTAATAATGGTAACAATTTTGGCTATTTGAATTACTATTTGTATACTAGCCACTAGTATAATACAACATGATTTGATATGAAATATTCTGGTTATCATAAGGTAAAAACCCGTCCGTGTTTATGTGGGCGTGTCTTATGAGATACCTATGTTTTGATAAAAGAATGATTTTATAACTTTAAAATAAATTTGAGATGTGTTTTCTCATGCTGGTTTACCAGACTGATCTAGACGTTCTTTCCTTCCAATGCTCGGGTTGGACCGAGTATATTTACGAATTTTGATTTGGATGCTTTGGACCTTCAGTAGATGAGCTGGAAGTCTTCGGGTCGTACTCCACGTAAATGTTTATTTTCAGCTGTATTGTCGTTTGAATTATCAGCATTTTTGAGGACTGGTCATTATAACTGTCCAAGCTGATGATTTTGATTTGGTTGTTGTACTATGGTTGATGTGTGTGTGTGTGTATTACAGTTTCTGTTTTGTAAAGATCATTGATATGATATTATATGTTTTTCCATTGCGATTGTGAGATTCTATAAATATTTTAGTTTTCTGTTTTGTCTTCTCTTTCGCTCTTCTTCTCTCTTCTTCCTTTCTTTCCCATAAAGATCTGATTTTCCATTTAGTTTGGGCTGGACATGTATGGTTTATTGTCTATTTGAACTAGGTGGATTTTTGGGCCTTTGTAATAGCCCCTCGAAGATGACAAGTCGGATTACATCATTCCCTGGGACCTAGGCTCCAAAACAATATGCACCAGCCATGGTCCCACTTTCGCATTCATATCAAATCCATAAATATCAATTCTAGATCGAGAAATGACTAGCTCCTAATGGTAGGGAACCACATAGTTGTACTACATATCCTTTGTTTTAGTTATCACCAGGTTGTGAGGCTTGTAAGTGTTGAATGTGCAAGTATATGATTTTTGTTTGATGATAATAAACACACACACACACACACACACATATATATATATTCATTTAAATGTATTTGTTAATGCACTATTTTATTTTCACATAATTAAATAAATATTTGCTGAATAAAATAAATAACATATAATCTAAATTCAAACAAATATTTTATTACAATTTTGAATAGTTCAAATTTGAGCTCTCACTATATATGCACAATTTCAATTAAAATACACATTTTATTATATCACAAATTTCAAATTACACCAGCACCTCACTACATATCACTCGTTCGTTCGTATTTAATCTCAACCTCTATTCCAGATTGAATCCAGCATCTGAGTTATCTACATAATAAACACCGACGCAGTAAAATTGAGAAAGGAATATTTGTTCAATGTAAAATAAAATGTGTATTTTGAAAATAGTATTTGTCTCAATTATTTGGGTTGTTCATCATCATTTAATTTTGAATTCATCATACATGAACAGCTTGTGATATGCACAGTGTATCACTGTACATGCCACAAGGCCATGCACATCGATATACACTTGATAAAATCACAGAGACAGGTGAGCACAAGGTCAAACCCAATCAAAAGCCGAGTTCAACTCAAATGCAATACAAATAAAGTCACGACATGAGCACAAGGTCAAACCCGAGCTATAATCTGGATTCACTTAGGTGCAATACGAAAAACAAATCCAGGTGAATACTCGAGCAATCGAACTGTATCAGACCAGTAAACCCGTAAAGACCAACAACAAGTGCACATCAACTCAAGGCAAGAAAAGCACAAATTTCAACCAGATTAATAAGCAAGGCAACTCAAACTACACCAGTGAAAGAGACCAGCTCAACATCAATATAACATGTTCAATGAACCGGTCAGAGCAACCAGACTACAAAGAAACCAGGGCCAAGACTAGATTCAAAGATGAAAATCAACCCAAACATGAAATAATATACAGAAAAGACTGTATGCAAACTCCCCCGACGCAAATGACTATGATCAACATACATGAAGACGAAAATGTATCAAGACTTCAAGCATGCATACAACTCAACAGCCAGAGGAGCAAGTGAAGTATACAAGTAAATGCAGACAACGGGAAGTTCAATGCATGGTCACGACATGCAGACCCAAAAAGAACATAATATCATATATACATACGTACTCTAGGCAACCGGACAATAGCAAACAAAGTATGCAGTGATAGGAGTGGTGTAGCAGCCTCAATAAGTATAAGCATGAATGTGATAAGAAGATTTGACACAAAATGCAACAGAGAATAACCAGACTACATAATGAATACAAAGTATAGATTCATGTTTCAAACACAAACCATAGCTCAATGCAACCAAGACACAGTTGCAAATACAATTCGATAAGAAAATACAAATGAATTTCAAAATCAGTATAGGCATGAATGTAGACAACAGATGAGAAAATGTAGACCAAAGTGACAAAATCTATATGTATGCATATTATATACATATTACCACAAGTTCAGACATGCATAAATATGCAAGAGCAAATGCAGTCAGACATAAAGTGAACGCAGACCAATATCACATTCGAATAAAGCCTCAACAGTAAAATTCACATGAAGCGTGAGCGACTGTTCGAATTCAACTTACAGACGAATAATTCAAACAAGTCAAAATGCCAACAGAATCGAAACCGTGGTGAGCAAGGAAAACATCATCAAAGAGATTCAAAGCCATGATAATCAAGCAAGGAAATATACGAATTTAAAGAAGTCTAAACAAATTGTATACACTCGAGCAAAATCGAACGACCAATCTATAACATTGAAAAATTCAAATAAATATATACGAACGAAATTTTAGGATTTTGAATCCTATTTAAACCCATCTCATCATCGGCTATAGCATAAAAAAATCAAGTCCAAGCATATCAATGAAATAATACAAAAAATCACATACTAGATTCATACCGGACTCGGCGAATTTGAAGGAGCCGTGTGCAAATCAGAGAAACTATCAACAGATAAAGCAAAGGACGCTGAATCATATATTCAATCAAGCAACTGGAGTTGGCGCATTCGAATTTCATGAAGCCCTAATTATCTTAAAGATGAACAACCGAAAAAGGAAGCAAACATTATTCACAAAGGAGTCAGGCCGAAGAAACAAAGAGATAAAAGGGGACATTTTTACTTTATTTTGTTTTTAGGTCGGCCTTTATATTTGGGCTTTAATTTTTTTAAATTAGGGTATATTGTTTTTAATTTTTTTTTAATTTGCATTTCTTTTTAAACTATTGTAACCTGCTAGTCGTGTGACTAGGGAATGAACTACGGTGGTGTAGTTCAAGAATTCGCAACTCAGCGGGCTATGTTGTGGCAGGGTTTTGAGCGTAGAATTATGTTAGTCACTAGCGAGTGTCATGAGTTTATGTGTGTAAGCGTTTGACTACTTAATTTCTTGTAGAAACCTTGGGGGCAGCACGTAGGTAGGGTTTTGCCGAAACTGGGTAAATCTGTGTTGTTCTATTTCTGCATTTATTATTCTGCTATTATCTATGCTGCTATTAGTTTGTTACATCGATGTTGAAATTATTTTATATTCTTCCGCAATAAATTTTTGTAATTAATAGTATTACCCTATTCACCCCCTCTCTATGGTGTCGATCCTACAAATAGTATCTGAGCTAGGAACAAAAGCCAATTTTTATCTTAAAATTTTGTTTTTTCAAAAACAGATTTTTGTTTTAAAAATTTGAATTCTTAAAATGACTTCTTTTAATAATTCTTTTGTTGAGGGTCAATGTTAGCTTCAAAATTAGTCACTAACACCCTTAAGTAGAGTTATGTAGAAAGATTAATGAAGAGAGTAAATTAGAACAGAAAAATATTGTAATTCAATGCAAAAAGTACAACAAAAACGAGATCACCATATTATAGTGGTTCGGCGTAATTGCCTATGTCCACTTTGATTTTAATCTTTAATACTTTCTCAATCACTTGAATACAGATACAATCCTTAAACCAATCACTTGAATACAAGTTTGAATTAAAAAAGCAGAGTATCAAAAATGGCAGGGTCTCCCCAGCATTCTCGGAACTAGGTCCCTTTTCACCGCACTCCTGCCCCTCTATTTATAGACGAAGATAGACTGGACTTCCTTCTCAGGCCTAGAGACAAGATACCTCAGCCCACAATAGACAACTTCTGTATGCCGAACCAGGCATACAGGGCGGTAGCTGCCGAGCGACTCTTGCCGAGCGAGACCTTGCTGAGCCGAAATGACCAAGGCATCCATGCCGAGCGCCTTACGGCTAGGCCGCTTGAACTTTCCTTTAATGCCGATCGAGTGGCCACCGAGCCACGCAGCCATCCTCACCGAGCCACGTAACCGTCCCTTTATGGTTGAGCGGCATGTGACTAAGGCATTCATGCCGAACGCCTCAATGTCGAGCCAACCTTACCGAGCGATGATGGTCGTGTTACTCAGATCGAGGGGCACATACCGAACTATACCTACCGAACTACACATAAATGCCGAAATGTGTCGATTGCATCAAACCCTTATATCTTCAAGTTCTTCTTGGTCAGAATCTTGTCTAGCGCTAATAATAATATCTTTAACGGTCGTTTTATAGCCGGGCCAAAGTGTCAGGTAACATTTGCCCCCCAAAATGTGTCGTGTGAAGCAACACGACATGCTTTGAATCAGCGATATTCCTTGTTTCTAGAAAGAAATCCATCATGTTTCCTGAATAGTCATTATCCTTCAATTTTATCCTCCCAAGGTGTCGTATCCTTCTTTGGTCGTTATGATGCTTGGTTGATTCCTAATATTATAAATCCAGGATTGTAGTTCATCAGTGGCCACCCGTGTCCAATTCTACAGGGCTAGTAAGCTTCGACTAACTGATCCAGTCTTTTCTTAGTGACCTTAAGTGAGAATTCAATTTCTGTCCATTTCAAGAAGTCAAACTTTTTCGGATGTACACATGCATGTTCGGGTACATGTTCCTTCCATTGGCTTTCGGATGCATTTAATATGTTCATAAGTCTTCACCAATTCCATCTAGTTTAATTGCAATTCAATTGCGGTTCCTTATTTGTATTTTTTTGTGAAATATGCGTTGTAATCAGCCACTTAATGAGAGGGGACATCAAGTTTTACATGAATGACGACATCAGAGTAATAAGCAAGGGCGAATGGAGTACGGCCAGTCACAGACCCATGGGTAGTTCTATAAGCCCATAATGTTGTTGGGAGTTCATCCACCCATTTACCTCTAGCTTTTTCCAAACTTCTCCTCCAAACGGACTTTATGATTTTGTTTACAGCTTCAAAATGTCCATTTGCAGTTATAATGGATCATGGAAGGTCATAAGGACAGATGTCATTACAGACAATGAAGTTGATTATTTTCTTCATCTTGGTCATGGTTAAAAGTTCTTCATCTGTTCATTCGGTGAAGCAATCAACGGCTATGATGGCGTATTTCGCACCACCTTTAGGATCATTAAGAAGATGATGCCAATGCCCTTAAGTGGAAAACGACTATGGACTAGCCATTTGAGTAATTTCCATCGGCGGGAATCCCGGATTTTTTGCAAACATCCTACACTTGTCGCATTGTCTAGCATGATCAACAACATCTGATTGATAGTTGGTCAGTAATACCACAGCAATGTATTTTCTTTATCAGGGTTTTCCCTCTTGATGTAATCGCCGCATTCTTCTTCATAGACTTCTCTCAAGACTCATTTGATGTCATCATGGGTGATACATCGAAATATGGGAATGGATAAACTCCTTTCTACGTATGACTTCTTCTTGGATGATTTTGCATGAAGCTTTGAGAAGGATCTATCGTTTTCCATTCCTCCGTTCAGTTAGAATTCCTCATTGTAGATAGTATTTGATAGAAGTCAACCATGACCCCTTTTCTAGCTCTATCTCCAAGATCTAGCCGATCTTTATCCGTCAATGATTGGAATTTTAAGTATCTCAACCGAAACAATGTACGTCTATTGCGCATCCCTAAAACTGGCCAGCTTGGCCAGTGACTGGACTCTTTTCATTTTGTTTGCAGAGTACGTGTGTAATGATGTAATACGCAAAGTCGGCTAGTAGCTCTTAGACCTGGCCGTGATAAGAAGCAAGACAATGCCCCTAGCAAGATCAACTTTCTTAACTTTTCATACTATCAATCAAGAACCACAAAAGATATGTAAAGTTTCCCTCCAAACACTCTAGCAAGTTTGAGGCTAGTAGTCGAGGCTTCATACTAAGCATCGTTGTTTGTTACAGGGAAATTGAGTTTAAGGACGTAGTAGATCGATCGTTCCTCAAGAGTCATTATCATGACTCCTACACCATAACACTGATCATTGGATGCTCCGTTGCGTACATTTTCCGTCTATTGGTTGGTTCTCTAATACTCTTCGAGTAGTCTTCTGATGCAGTGAATTCGGGTATGAGATCTGCTAATTTCCATCCTTGGATAGCACTTCGAGGGAAATAAGTGATATCAAATTGGCTTAGTTCGGTATTCTATTTAAGTAGTCTTTCAAACGTCTTAGGTCGTTGTATGCCCTGTCGCAACGGTTGGTGGGCATAAATGTTGATGGTTGCTCTAGTCGAATCCTAGAGTCTTGTCATGAGTTATTAAGTCTAATAGTGAAGGGCTTTAAATGCTATAATCGATTATTTGCAAATGGCCAAAGATCAGGCTTAAAAGCACGTTGAAGGAAATGCCGAGTAGGGGTCAGCCTCGAGTTGCGTGCAGCTGCATAGCTGGATCATGCTATGAGTTTGAATTTGCTTGTATACTCGAGTAACGCACTTTCTATTCATTGCATTCATGATCCTTTACCCATGCTTCGGGTTGGAGTGACAGCCAGTTATCCACGATCTTAGGTATCAATTTAATGGTTCTATCTTTAGGCATTCTTTCGGTCGTAGCCTTGAGTAGTTGTAAGCACTATATATAAGTTTCAATATTGAGCTACCGTAGCCAGTCTTTGGATGACCATGCATCTACTCCCACTTTAGGGTTGAAAAGTGCACTGCATGGACGGTTGAGTCTCGCCTTAGTTATGTTTATATTCCCACCTTAACTCCAAAGACATAGAGTTGATCGGTGAATAGTCGGTTTACATTCATCTTGCTTCTTGCCCGTGCCCCCAGGTCAGAGGCATATACCGATAAGTAAAAAGGCTAGCCATGCCCTCTTTAGCTTTACTCTCTTTCCTGTTGAATGTAGGATCAGGTCAGTTGATGGGAGGCTGGGTCTCGCCTATCTTGGATTGTATTGTGGTTTTTCATTCCAAGAGGAATACTTCGAGGCTCGTCAGTTTCAGGGCGTAATTTGGACACAGGACGGTCATCCACGTCCACTTTTGTTCATGTTCTGTAATCAGATCTTAGGGTAAAGTTAGCTCAAATGCAGTCGGGTCATGCTCATCCAGTTTCATACTACTCCTGAACGATCGAAGGAGGGTGTTGGAGAATTTTTGATCCAGTCTTCGTGGTTTACCCTCCTTTCCACACGCTGGAGGTCATAGTTTTTCAAGGAATATCCAAGGCACATTCATATGTGCTTGGCGCGGATCGGTCCTCGATCTGAGCTATGATATAGTCGGTCGTCCGTAGCTTTGGATGCCATTTCGATTGGTTCTGTATTGAGACCTCCCTGTAGTCATTGCCTTAATTGTGAAGAACGCCAAGCTAGAGATATAATAAGCTGCCATATTCAGCTTTTAGTGATTTTCACTCCTGCTCCCAGCATTGATTTTGCCAGGCCACTAGTCGGATGGTCGAACTCTATCCTTAGCGAGTTAATACTCCTCCTGTCGATTTCAGGTCGAAGTTTTCGAAATATAGAACGGTCGGAATCCACTCGTCTATTTATCGATGTTTGTACACCACTCTACATTCTGGTGACTTAGTATCATTCTCCCCCCGGTCGACTCGTGCCCAATTTGTGTTCATGCTTTGGTCCACGCTACAAGGACTTAGAGATTTGTCGAACGGTTTATGCTTTAGTCCACAGTTTGGGACGTAGAGATTTTCGCCAATTCGTTTTCACTCCAGTCCGCACTCTGGGGACTTAGAGTACTCTAGTCTGCTTCTGGGACTTAGAGATTTTTCTCAAGTCGTTTATACCCCAGTCCGCACTCCAGGGACTCAGAGTACTCTAGTCCGCGCTTCGAGGACTTAGAGATTTTTAAGTCATTTATACTCTAGTCCACACTCTAGGGACTCAGAAAACTCTAGTTCGTTTCAGGGACTTAGAGGTTTTTAAGTCGTTTATACTCTAGTCCACACTTAAGGGACTGAGAGTACTCTAGTCCGCACTACGAGGACTTGAAGGTTTTTAAGTCCTTTGTACTCTACTCCGCACTCAGGAGACTGAGAGTACTCTACTCTGCTTCAAGGACATAGAGGTTTTTAAGTCATTTATACTCTAGTCCGCGCTCAGGGGACTTAGAGTACTCTAGTCCACACTCTGGAGACTTAGAGATTTTTAAGTCATTTATACTCTAGTCCACACTTAGGGGACTAAGTATACTCTAGTCCGCTTTAGCGACTTAGAGGTTTTTAAGTCTTTTATACTCTACTCTACTCTTAGGGAACTAAGAGTACTCTAGTCCACACTCTGGGGATTCGGAGATTTTTAAGTCGTTTATACTCTAGTTCGCACTCAAGGGACTGAGAGTACTTTAGTCAGCTTCAGGGACTTAAAGTTTTTAAGTCGTTTATACTCTAGTCCACACTCAGGAGACTGAGAGTACTCTATCTCGTACTCTGGGGATTTAGAGGTTTTTAAGTCGTTTATACTCTAGTCCGCACTCGGGGGACATAGAGTACTCTAGCCCGCACTCTGGGGACTTAGGGGGTTTTAAGTTTTTTTATACTCTAGTCCGCACTCGGGGGACTGAGAGTACTCTAATCCGCTTTAGGGACAAAGAGGTTTTTAAGTCGTTTATACTCTAGTCCCCACTCAAGGGAGTTAGAGCACTCTAGTTCACACTCTGGGGACTTAGAAATTTTTAAGTCATTTATACTCTAGTCCTTACTCAAGGGACTGAGAGTACTCTAGTCTGCACTCTAGGGACTTAGAGGTCTTTAAGTCGTTTCTAGTCCACACTCTAGGGACTCAGAATACTCTAGTCCGCTTTAGGGACTTAGAGGTTTTTAAGTTGTTTATACTCTTGTCCGCACTCAGATGACTGAGAGTACTCTAGTCTGCACTCTGGGGACTTAGAGGTTTTTTAAGTCGTTTATACAATAGTCCACACTCAGGGGACTTGAAGTACCATTGTCTGTACTCTGGGGACTTAGAGGATTTTAAGTCATTTATACTCTAGTTCGCTCTCTGGGGACTCAGAGTACTCTAGTCCGCACTTTGGGGACTTAGAGATTTTTAAGTCGTTTATACTCTAGTCCTCGCTCTAGGGACTCAGAGTACTCTAGTCTACACTCTAGGAACTTAGAGATTTTTAAATCGTTTATACTCTAGTCCGTACTCTGGGAACTCAGAGTACTCTAGTCCGCACTCTGGGGACTTAGAGATTTTTAAGTCGTTTATACTCTAATCCATGCTTTGGGGACTCAGAGTACTCTAATCCGCACTTTGGGGACTTAAAGATTTTTAGATTGTTTATACTCTAGTCCGCACTTTGGAGACTCAAAGTACTTTAGTCCGCTTCCGGGACTTAGAGGTTTCCATTGAAAGCAATCGTATTTCCACTCTTTAATTTGTATTTCATTTACCGTATCAAGGCTAATGTTGTCGAATGAACGATCGAACCACATTTACTCATGGAATGGGACTCTGTCCCCAGTATGAGGGATGAAACTTGAAAAATGGACGGTCGATTCTCGTCCACTTGGTGATTATAGCTCTTCCGATCAAGTCAAGGAAGGGGGCATATGACAGACGGTTGGATCACATCCATGTTGAATTAGATAGTTAAATCTCACACAATTTTCTTCATATCTCTTTCTAGAAAATAAGGATAATGGATTATTAGTAGGCAAAGTAAGTTGCATATGTTTCAAGGTGTAGTCGTGTCCATGTATTGAGAGCGATGGTTGACAAGTAGGTAGTCCATCACAGCTACTCCAAGTCGGGCTTTCAAACAATCCCTTGTGTTTAGGGTAGGATTTGATGTGTAGATGATCAAATCACGTCTACTCTAGATAGATTCTGCTGTCACTGAGCTTCAGGGGGGGCATTTGTGTTTTGTCGAACTTTGTTTTATGACTCAATTTGAGTGGATGATTGGGCCATATTCATTCCAGGCCTTGCTTTGGTCTTCAAGTCAAATGTGGAGGTCCACGAATGGACGGTCGGTCGTGTTCGCTTTGTATTGGGCTCTGATCGTAACGAGCTTTTCAATCTCTAGTCAACAGCCAAAAATCTAAGGCATATGGTTGATGGTGAGTGGTCGAATCATGCTCGTCTTGATGAAACCTCACAGGTCCAATCACAGTCAGCGTGGATTGGTTGGCGGCCAAATCTAAGTACTTGGTCACCTACATCGTTTTGAAAGTAGTTTAGTTCAAGTTGGTCGTAGTTCATAGAACAGTTGAAATAAAAAGAGAAATGAAAGTAATTCAAAGAAGATTGGAATAAATCTCATTGATAAGTGAAGCAGCATCGTGTGCTCGCTATTGGACTTTGCCCCTGGCTCCTTTCAATGGGATGTCGGCTGTTAGCGGTCCTATTGATACTCATAGCCCTTTGTTGATAGGAATTGGATGTTCACTGCCCGCCATTCCACAGGACTTGTACATACTGTTGAAGCTTTCCTTTCCAGATCGGCTTTTCGATCGCACCTTGGAGGTGTTTGTAATTGCCCGTGCTAGGATTAGTGAGCATCTCGAAATATACATCATTCCCCTAGTTTTCTTTGGACTTTGCTGCCTTCTCTCGAGGTAGGTTTTTAGTACCACTCTGAGTCGCGAGTCTTCAAGTAGAGGCCGTCGATTGTATCTTTCAAAGAGCATATGAGTCAAATTTTAAGATCTTGTTTTGTCTACTGGAATCAGAGTCCTTAGCCGACGGGCTTCATTCCTAGTCTGCTTCACTCCTCCTCACTTTGGTTCAGATTCATTTTGTTATAGAAACGATCCATGGTCATAGGAAGCTCTCCAGCTAACTAGCTGCCAAAATATATCTGGAGGTCGACTCTCCTCAAACGCGATCAGTATGATTTACTTGTTAGTATTTGGAATAAATTTCTTAGAGCCAAACATTGGTCTGCTTGGAGCCACAAAATTCGAAGTGTTGGGTCAATGAAGAATGGTGCTTGGAGTCATCTTGGCATTTTCCTAGAGTCATATCATCTATGTTCTCCAACATTTGGAAGCATCGATTGAGTAGCAGTTGCTTGTCCGTTCCTTTGTTGCCGTTCAGAAGTTGCCGCTAGATACTCTATGCACTGGTCGATCATGGGATGTAAGGGAAGTTGATAGAATGTACCTTTATTAAGTCGAGTTCTAAATTCACTATCCGAAGGCACTGCGCTACGGCTAGGATTTGAAAATTTGGGTCGTACCCGAATTTTTTTGTTGAAAATAGGGGTTGCATAAGAGACCAATGTAACTTAAGTTTAGATCGGCCATGGTGAATCGGCCAAGATGGGTCGGTCAAGGTGGATCAACCAAGATGGGTCGGTCAAGGTGGATCGGCCAAGTTGGATCGGCTAAGGTGTCTCAACTTGGATGTCGTTCGACGTAGACGTGTGGCTTGGCCTGAATGTTGCTCGGCATAGGCATGTGGCTCGACCTGGATGCCGCTCGGCATAGGCATGTGGTTCGGCCTGGATGTCGTTCGGCATAGGCGTGTGGTTTGGCCTGCATGCTGTTTGGCATAGGCGTATGGTACGGCGTGGATGTCGTTTGGTATAGGCATGTATCGCTCAACATACCTCACTCAGCAAGCAACGCTTGGCAAAGTGACGTTCGACATATGCCTTTTTTGGAGCGATCGGTAAAGACTTTTTTTGGAGCGGTCGGCATATGTCCTTTCTTCGGCGATCGACCGAATTTCCTTTAGATGAGGATCGACCTTCATTCAACTTGATTGCAAAGTTCAACGTCCAATCCCTAGATATTGCGTACATTAGTGAATCCAATCCTTTCATATGAACATGAACACTTGATTAACTCTAAACAAGAAAATTAGCTTATTCAAATCTTCCAAAAATAGGGCAGTAGACTTAGTTTCTCTGACTATGGCTTTCATCTTCCTTTAGATTTCTTTCAAATCTGAGTAGAATAGGAAGTTTTCTAGTAAACAACTGGATCTATCTCACGAATATGGAAATCCACTAGTAGACGATGAGATCCAATCAAGCTGAGAATTCAACTCTCAGTGTAAGCACCAAAATGTTAGCATCAAAATTGGTCACTAACACCCCTGAGTAGAGTTATGTAGAGAGATTAATGAAGAGAGTAAATTAGAACAGGAAAATAGTGTAATTCAATGCAAAAAGAACAACAAAAACAAGATCACCAGATTTATAGTGGTTCAACGTAATTGCCTATGTCCACTTTGAGTTTAATCTTTATTACTTTCTCAATCACTTGAATACAGATACAATCCATAAACCAATCATTTGATTACAAGTTTGAATTAAAAAGAGGAGAGTATCAAAAGCAGCAGGGTCTCCCCAGCGTTCAAGGAATCAGGTCTCTTTCACTGCACCCCTGCCACTCTATTTATAGACAAAGATAGGCCGGACATCCTTCTCAGGCCTACAGACAAGATGCCTCGGCCCACAATAGACAACTTATGTATACCGAACCAAGCATACCGAGCGGTAGTTGCCGAGCGACTCTTGCCGAGCCAAAATGACCAAGGCATCCATGCTGAGCTCCCCACGGCTGGGCCGCTTGATCTTTCCTTCAATGCCGGTTGAGGGACCCCCGAGCCATGTAGCCTTCCTCACCGAGCCACATAACCGTCCTTTTATGGCCGAGCGGCATGTGACTAAGGCATTCATGCCGAAAGCCCTAATGCGAGCCACCCTTGCCGAGTGATGATGGTCGAGTTACTCAGACCGTGTGGCACACACCGAACCATACCTACCGAACTGCACATAAACGCTAAAACGTGTTGATTACATCAAACCCTTATATCTTCAGGCTCTTCTTGGTCAGAATCTTATCTAGTGCTAATAATAATATCTTCAACCATCGTTTTGTAGTCAGGCCAAGGTGTCGGGTAACAGTCAGTCCATAGTTAGATCACCAATGTTCAATGGTGAATATGCTAACTAGAAAAATAGAATGATTTTTTTTTCAAAAAACCATTGATTCTTGGAATATAGTTAAGACATGATTTAAGACACCAACTAAAGTGGTAAGTAATTAGGAAATAGATAAACCGATGGATCAATGGATGGATCTAGAAAATAGACCACAGAATGCTAATGCTAAAGCTATGAATTCTATTACTTGTTCATTAGATCAAACTAAATTTAATCGTGTCTCACATTGTCTAACTACGCAGGAAATATGGCACATAATCGAAGTGACTCATGAAAGAGCATCTCAAGTCAAAGAATCTCGCCTTTCCATGCTTAGTAGCGAATACGAGAATTTCACAATGGCCAAGGAAGGAAATGTCAAAGAGATGTACAGACGACTTTCCAATATCATATACTAATCAAAAGCTTTTGAAGCAAAAGTTACAGCTATTCAAGAATCAAAGGATTTGAAACAAATCAAAGTTGAAGAGCTGATCGGAAATCTCACCACTTATGAGCTAGAAATGAAATTCAAGGAAAAGCGTGAAGAAGGTGATGCTCGAAATAAATTGATAGCTCTCAAAGGAACACTAAAAGTAAAGATGATGGTGAAGCTGAACTGGCACTATTAATAAAGACATTCAAAAGTGGAATCACAAATATGGAAATTAGGCCAAAAATCATCAACTTAAGAGCAGAATCAAAATTTTTTTTGACAACTCATAAAAACAAGAAATCATCTACCACAAGTGTAATAGACCAGGCTATATCAAGCCAAATTGTCCAAAAAATCGACTTAGCCAAGGGAAGAAATAGAAAAGGAGAAGTTTTACAGCCACTTGGGATGAAAGTGATGAAGTTGAAAGTGATAGCACCGGCAGTGGGAGTGAAAAAGAAAATCTGTGTTTTCATGGAGAAATAACCGACAGTGATGATGACAGCCAAGCGAGGTATCAAAACTTGCTCATTTAGAATTACTTTTATATTTTCACGAAGTAAATGACTGTTGTGAACGACTTAGGGAGAAATACGCTAAATTTAAATCACAAAGAGATACTTTGATAGATTTAAATAAATAGCTTGATCAATTAGTCAAAAACTATCAAAGTAAGAGCCATAAGCGTGATAAGTGTCCAACATTCGACGAAGAAATTAAAAAATCAAAAATTAATATTAAAACACTTGAAAATGAAGTTCTGATTTTAAAAGAAAGTGAAAATACTAGGAGAGAAAAATCTATTAAAAGGTGCACTCAATTATTGAACGAAAATGAATCTCTCAAAACATAAGTCCAACAACTATCTACGACCTTAAGAAAATTTTCCGAAGGAGAAAGATTGTTAAATATGTTCTTAGGGAAACAAACCTTTAATACAGATAGACAAGGACTTGAATATAATCAACCTGAACTTGTTAGAAGCAAAATTAATCAAGTCGAAACTAAATGCACAATTTGTACAAAATTTGACACAATCAAAACATTTGTTGGTATAGACCCAAAAACGTAAAAACCTAACCAATTTGGATTCCAAAAGGCACAAATACAAAATCCCTTAAAGTTAAACAAATCTAGGTGCCAAAAGGAACAAATATAAATAATTTTCGATCTACACAAACATATTTTATAAAACCTTTTGTCACTAACAATCACGGACCCATAAAAACAAATAGGTCACTAAATTCTCTTTTTGTGTAGGTATGTTGGCACATTAAGGAATAACAACAATGGCATCTGGATTCTGACTGTTCCAGGCACATGACAGGCGACAAATCAAAGTTCTTAGCCTAGCGAAGCAAAAGGTGGCAGAGTCACAATGGGTAACAATGAAAAATGTAGAATTATCGCAAAAGGTAAAGTAGGTAATGGTACATTTACCTTAAATAACATATTGTATGTTGAAAATCTGCACCACAATTTGATATCAATCCGTCAGCTATGTGATAAAGGAATGAATGTTATTTTTGACTCTGACTTGTGCAAAATTATTGCCCAATCATCAACAGAAATATAGTTTTCAGGTAAAGGAAAAGTAATATATATTCTCTGACTTTTGATGATCTTATCTTTCAAATGCCTAATAGCTAAGGATGTAGAAGTATACCTATGGCACTTAGAACACGCTAGTATGAATCGATTAAAAAAATTAAAACGAAAATACTTGGTAAGAGGTTTACCGTCTCATGATTTTAAAATAGAAAATCTATGTAAAGCATGTACTATGGGAAAACTAAAGAAATCATCTTTTCATGCCAAAAACGCTGTAAGCACTTCCAGAATTCTTGAACTAGTTCATATGGATCTATTTGGACCTAACGACATTGCTAGTTTAGGTGGTAAGAAATATTGTTTTGTGTTGGTTGATGATTACTCAAGATATACAAGGATGTACTTCTTAGCTAAAAAATCAGAAACCTTTTCATACTTCATTAAATTCACAAAATTAGTTCAAAATGAAAAAGGAGTTTCTATCATTTCATTAAGAAGTGATCATGGTGGAGAATTTAAAATTTTCTACGATGAAAATGGATTTAAACAAGAATTTTCTACTGCACGCACTCCACAACAAAATGGAATAGTCGGGAGAAAGAATCGAACATTGTATGAGTTTGCTAGGTCTATGATAAATGAGTATGAACTACCTTTATTCTTTTGGGCAGAGGCAGTAAATACAGCTTGTTATGTAATGAATAGAGTTATGATTAGACCGATCCTTAAGAAAACACCCTATGAGCTATGGTTCAAAAATAAACCAAACGTTGCATACTTCAAAGTTTTTGGGTGTCCATGCTATATTCTCAATACAGGTGATCGATTAGGAAAATTTGAAGCAAAAGCTGACAAGGGCATGTTCATGGGATACTCTTATAGAAGCAAAGTTATAGAGTCAACAAGAAAAAGAATAAAACAATTGTGGAGTCAATTAATGTGAAATTTAATGAAGGCATTGATGATGAAAACAAGGAAACAATCAAAAGCAACGTTGAAGAGGAGAACGAAAAAAATGAAAATGAAAAACCAAAAGAAACTACAACTACTATAGAAGTCCGAAGGAATCTGGATCTGGAGAGGTTGAAATTCAAGGCAGATCGTCCTCCAGAATTGATAATAGGGAATCCTATCACAGGTGTTCAAACTCGTTCCTCATTTAGAAATTTGTGTGATTTGTGTCTATATAGTGGTTTTAATTTAGAAATTGAATCCAAAGACATAGATACAGCTCTTAATGATAAAAATTGGTTTATGGCTATGCAAGAAGAGCTAAATCAATTTGAGCGAAATGATGTTTGGATTCTAGCACCTAGACCTAATGATTATCCAACCATAGGAACAAAATGGATTTTTAAAAATAAATATGGTGAATCTAGAAATGTGAATAGGAATAAAGCTGGGTTAGCTGCTAAAGGATATAATCAAATTGAAGGAATTGATTTTGATGAAACTTTTGCACCAGTAGCTAGATTATAATACATTGGGATATGTTAGCTTTTGCTTGCTATAAAGGATTTAAACCAAGACAAATGGATATTAAAAGTGCTTTTCTTAACGGAATTTTGAAAGAAGATGTATTTGTTAAACAAACAGAAGGTTTTGAAAGTCATGAATGTCCTAACCATGTATATAAACTTAAAAAGGCATTATATGGATTAAAACAAGCCCCTGGAGCTTGGTACGAATATCTTAGTACTTATCTCCTTTAAAATGGTTTCAAAAAAGGCTGTGTAGACACCACACCATTTCTATTGCATGAAAACGATGATCTTTTGATTGTTCAAATATATGTTGATGACATTATATATGGTGACACTAACAATTTGTTGTATATGAAATTTGAAAAAGTTATGCAGGAAAAGTTTGAAATGAGCTTGGTTGGAGAGTTAAAATTCTTTTTATGATTTCAAATCAAACGAAGCGATAAAGGTACATTTATTTGTCAAACGAAATATATTAGGGAACTTTTCAACAAATTTGGATTGAAAGATGCTAAACCAGCAAGAGCACCCATGACTACAACAATTAAACTTGACAAGGATGAAAAAGGTAAGGTAGTTGATCAAAAGCAATATCGAGGTATGATTGGAACACTACTTTATCTTAACGCTTCTAGACCTGATATCATATTTTCTGTCTACTTATGTGCACGATTTCAATCTAATCCAAAAGAATCTCATTTAAAAGATGTTAAAAGAATTATAAGATATTTGTTGCACTCCCCACGTTTTGGTCTTTGGTATCCAACTAATGATAACTTTGAGTTAAAATGATATTCATATGCAGATTATGCTGGAAGTCTAGTTGATAGAAAAAGTACTAGTGGAACGTGTTTTATGTTAGGACACTCGTTAGTTGCATGGTCAAGCAGAAAAAAAAATTTGTATTGCATTATCCACCACAGAGGCAGAGTATATTGCATTAAGTGGTTGCTCTGCTTAAATTTTATGGATGATACAAACTTTGCAAGACTATGGCCTAAATTTTAAACGTGTACCACTATTGTGTGATAGCAAAAGTGCATTTGATCTCACAAATAATCCTGTACATCACTCACGAACAAAACATATAGATGTTAGGCATCATTTTATTAGAGATCATATTTCCAAAGAAAATACCTGCATAAATTTCATTTAAACCGATTCTCGTTTGGCGGACATTTTTACAAAACCCCTTCCAGAAAATAGTTTCTATAAACTTCGTCTCAGTTTAGGTGTTTTAGAAATTTGATTTTTGCCTATTTTAACAAATCTGACTCCCTACAGATTATCGAAAAGATAAATAGTGATTGAAAAAGAAACGAGTGTTGATATTAATCATATATTATAACTTGAGACTGTATATTTAGTAAATTTCCTTAAATATATAAACAAGAGTTATAAAAACTTTTTGTTGGCAAAAATTCCATGACCATTTCTATTTCTATCGACCATCACTCATCAAAGTGCAATATAGTATGTCATATGTGGTATTTTAAACGGAAAATCATTTGTTTTTTTTCATTTTGTTATACTTTTAGCAAATAAAAACATCCAAAGTATTCACTCTCAAGTCCTCACAGTTATGCATGGGTGAATTACTTGGAATTTTTGATTATGCGCTTCTATGCTCGATTAAAAGTCCTCACGGTTATACGTGGTTAGAAGATACTTGAATTCATTTTTTTAAAAGTTTGAAATACTACCAATCTCATTTAAAAGTCCAAACGGTTATGTGTGATTAGTAGATATTCAAATTACTGATGTAAGTATACCACAAATGGACAAAACTATATGGATTTGCATCATCCCTATCATTCTAAAGTGGAATATGCGCCTAACAGAGTATTTATGATTTTTGTTTGATTTTTTACTGAAATTTAATATTTATACTTGATTGGGTATTAATATTATATTAATGTCTATCACTTTATCTCTTATTTTTAGAACACTATTACTATTTTGCTGATAATAAAAGGAGGATAGAAAGGTTAAGATTTTGGCAAATAAGGGTCAAATATTTCTTCTATTTGCATCTACGTTCATTTGCATATTTTTGTTTATTCTTATGCATATATGAAGGTGGAGCTTTATTGTTGAGAGGGAGCATTCAAATAGAGGGAGCGAATTGAATAATCAAATACATTTAATGAATTCAAAATCTTAAATATATGTTTGTTATCATAAAAAGGGGGAGATTGTTGAATATGCAAGTATATGATTTTTTTGATGATAATAAACATATATATATATATATATATATATATTCATTTAAACAAATTTGTTAATGTACTATTTTATTTTCACATGATTAAATAAATATTTGCTAAATAAAATAAATAACACATAATTTAGATTTAAATAAATATTTTATTACAATTTTGGATAGTACAAATTTGAGCTCTCATTATATATACACAATTTTAGTTGCAATACAAATTTGATTATATCACAATTTTCAATTTACATCAGCACCCCACTACATATCACTCTTTCACTCGTATCTAATCTTTAACTCTATTCCAAATTGAATCCAACATCCAAGTTATCTTCAAAATAAAAACTGACACAGTAATTGAAAAAAATATTTATTCAGTGTAAAATAAAATGTGCATTTTGAAAATATTATTTGCCTCAGTTATTTGGGTTGTTTGTCATCATTTAATTTTGAATTCAACGTACACAAATAGCTAGTGACATGCACAGTGTATCACTGTACATGCCACTATGTCGTGCACATCGATATACACTTGATAAAATTATAGGGACAGGTGAGCACAAGGTCAAACCCAATCAAAAACTGGGTTCAACTCAAGTGCAATACAAATAAAGTCACGACATGAGCATAAGGTCAAACCCGAGCTATAAGCTGAATTCAACTGAAGTGCAATACGAAAAAAAATCCAGATGAATACTTGACCAATCAAACTGTACGAGACCAATAAACCCATAAAGACCAACAACAAATGCACATCAACTCAAGGCAAGAAAAGCACAAATTTCAACCAGATTAATAAGCAAGGCAACTCGAATACACCAATGAAAGATACCAGCTCAACATCTATATAACATGTTCAATGAACTGGTCAGAGCAACTAGACTACAAAGAAACCAAGTCCAAGACCAGATTCAAAGATGCAACTCAACCCAAACATGCAATCATGTACAACAAAGACTGTATGCAAACTGCCCCGAAGCAAGTGACTATGATCAATGTACATAAAGACTAAAATGTATCAAAACTTCAAGCATGCATACCACTCAACAGCCAGAGAAGCAAGTGAAGTATACAAGCAAATGCAGACAACGGGAAGTTCAATGCATGGTCATGACATGCAAACTCATGAAGAACACGTACTCGAGGCAACCAGACAATATGCAAACAAAGTATGCATGAAAACAGTGGTGCAGCGGCCTTAACAAGTATAAGCATGGATGTGATAAAAAAAAGTGACACAAAATGCAACAGAGAATAACCAGACTACATAATGAATACAAGCTACAGAGTTCAAGTTTCAAACACAAACCAGAGCTCAACGCAATCAAGACAGTTGCAAATACAAATCGATAAGCAAATACAAATGAATTTCAAATCGGTACAAGCATGAATGTAGACAGCAGATAAACAAATGTGGACCAGAGCTACAAAATCTATATGTATGCATATTATACACATATTAGCACAAGTTCAGACATGTACAAATATGCAAGACCAAATTCAGTCAGACACAAAGTGAACCCAGACCAATATCACATTCCAACAAAGCCTCAACAGTAAAATTCACATGAAGCCGTGAGCGACTGGCCGAATTCAACTTAGAGACGAATGATTCGAACAAGTCAAAATGCCAGCAGAATCAAAACCGTGGTGAGCAAGGAAAACATCGTCAATGCGATTCAAAGCCGTGATAATCAAGCAAAGAAATGTATGAATTTGAAGAAGTCTAAACAAATCGTATACACTCAAGCAAAATCGAACGATCAAGCTACAATATTGACGAATTCAAACAAATATATACAAAACAAATTTTAGGATTTCGAATCCTATTTAAACCCATCTCATCATCAGTTACAACATCAAAAAAATCGAGTTCAAGCATATCAACGAAATAATACAAAAAATCACGTACCAAATTCACACCAAGCTCGACGAATTTGAAGGTGCCGTCAGCAAATCAAAGAAACTATCGATCAACGGAGCAAGGGATGCTGAATCATATATTCGATCAAGCAACTGGAGTTAGCGCCTTCGAATTTCACGAAGTCCTAATTATCTTAAAGAGGAACGAACGAAAAAGGAAGCAGACTTTATTCACAAAGGAGTCAGGCCGAAGAAACAAAGAGATAAAATGGGTCATTTTTATTTTATTTTGTTTTTGGGCCGACCTTTATATTTTGGCTTTAATATTTTTAAATTAGGGTTTATTGTTTTTAATTTTTTTTAATTTGTATTTCTTTTTAAACTATTGTAATTTACTAGTCGTATGATTAGGGAATGAACCATGGGGGTGTAGTTCAAGAATTCGCAACCCAGTGGCTGAGTTGTGGTAGGGTTTTGAGCGTAGAGTTAGGTTAGTCAATAGCGGAAGTCGTGAGTTTACGTATGTAAGCGTCTGACTACTTTCTAGTAGAAACCTTGTGGGTAGCACGTATGTAAGGTTTTGACGAAGCTGGATAAGTCTGTTTTATTCTATTTCTGCATTTATTATTCTGTTATTATCTGTGCTGCTATTATTCTGCTATATCGGTGTTGAAGTTATTTTATATTCTTTTGCAATAAATTTTTATAATTAATAGTATCACCCTATTCACCCCCCTCTAGGGCGAAATCGATCCTATAGTGAGGTCACAATTACCTTTTTCCTCCCTTAGCAAATCCCACTTGGAATGCTAACACTGTCTTCCCAAGACAATGCAACGCCTGCATTTATCCATACAAATTGTTAAGAATATGAACAAAGCAAAGGCACTGCTTCTACTACATCCATTTTGGAATCACCCTCAGGATTAGTAGCAAGTAGTCCTTGCACTTCAAAGAGCTCCATCTTCGATTCCGTTATCTCAAGATGTCTTCAATACGACACTTGAGTTGGTTCGAAGTGGTTTTTAAATAATTCATACTTATTTGATCTCCGTCTTTTCAAACCAACATTCCTTAGTTTTTGGTAAACTCAACTCCGGCTCTTTTAAAAATAATCAAACAATACATAAGAGCGGAGGTCACCACCTAACCGTTTAAGTGGACAGTTTTCTTTATCATTTGTCCTAGAAGAACAAAACTAGATTTATATGCATAATACAAAATCTTCAAAGATGACTGTGCCATATAAACCTTCGTGTTTCTTCTAGATATATTCAGAGTTGTATTTCTGATCAAATTTTGATAATCAGTTATTTAACTATCAAATAAAAAACAATCAAACATAAATTTAATTCCATATGGGATTCACTAAGCTCTACAACCAAATCTTTTAGTTATTATAATCTCTTTCAATTATTTGATTCAAAATACCTTCATAAGAGATATATTCACAAACCCTTTATATTCTTTTAATATTTGGGAAAAAAAATTCATATACTTACCTCACCGGTATGTATTCACAAACCATTATATTTGAATACTTAAAAAAATATCCATATACTTATTTCAGAGGGATAAAAACTTAAGGAAGATTTCTTTTTTCGAAAATCATATTTAAGTGGGACAAAAACAATTATTATTTAAGACATTGTTTGCTACAAACCAAAACATCTATCCTTCGGTGTTAGGTATGGAAAACATGTTCTCATACCATATATCTAAGATGGGTAAATTCTCAAAATCAATCTCATTCCTTTTACAAATCCTATTTTTATAAGTCCATTTCATATTTACAAATCCTTTTATAAATATCCAAATTAATTTATAAAACTTCTTTTATACTTCTTTAAAATGATTTATAAAATTCCTTTCTATTTATAAGCTCTTTTCTAAATCTCCCTTTATAAACTCCTTAATGCAAATTTCATATAATTCTTAATGAGAATCCTTTTATAAATCCAAAACCCAATTTTTATAAATCATATTTGTTCAACATAATCTAAGTTATCTTTAAAACATCACATATAAATCCATTCTTCCATTTATAAATTACCATTTATAAGCTTCTTTTACAAATCTCACTTATAAAACACCTTTACAAAATATCTTTATAAATTTCTTTTACCAAAATATCACTTGTAAATCTCTTTTACAAAATATCATTTGTAAATCTTTTTATCAGCTTAAACATAATTAAGTAAATCAATTAATCTCTTAAACATCATTAATCGCATCAATTAATTAACTTTAAATACCTTAATTAAATAATTAATTAATTCAAAATATCATTAGTAGATAATAAATTAAATAACATTAAAATATTGTCAGTGAAATAATTAATTAATTGTAAATATTGTTAATTAAATTAATTTAATAACATAAACGACATTAATAAAATAATTAACTTAAACAACGTCATTAATAAAATAATTAAATATCTTTAAACAATATAATTAACATAATTAAATAATCTTATCAATATTAATAATATATATAAGTATTTTAAAAAATATTAATAATATAATCAAAAACTTTAAACCTTATTTAATAATATAATTAAATAACTTTAAAACATCTTTAATAATATAATTTACTTTAAAACATCATTATTAATATAACTAACTTTAAAACATCATTAATGAAATAACTAAAGTCATTTAAAACATCACTTATAAACACAACCTCAAATTTGTTATAAATTTGAAGTTAATTTAAATCCATACTTTACAGATTCGGCAAGAGGCTTAGCGACCACAATGATACATTATCAAGCTGCCATTTAATTTTAACTTTCAGGTCATATAACTAGTATTTACGTAAGCAACATATGTGTAAATAAAACCCATAATTAACCATCAATGGTTACCACGTCACTTTTTCAATATTAATTTAATCCACATATTAATTAACTAGCATATGAATTAAATATCCAATTTTATATAATAGCAGAACGATCGATATTTTATTCTGCCAAACAGATGTCATTGAGAACGTATTCCATTTAATTAGACAGATCAGTGTTTTATTTCGCCAAATAGATATCACCAATGAAGTATAATTAACTAAGTAATTATTTAAAATAGCATAATTAAATTCAGTCTTTATTATTTTTTCAATATTTTAAACATCACCGCACCTATCAAAAAATTATACTATAATGTTGTACTTGTCAATACGGGTCCAATGCAAAAATCCACGGATAAATCAGATTTTATATGAGCAAGTTATGACATTTCAAAATCAACACCTAAATTTATAAATATTAAAACAAATTAATTTAGATAATCTCACCCGCGCACAAACTCGCCTAGACCCACTATTCCAGATCTGACCTGCAACAAACAGTGACCATCATCTTCTTCCCAAATCAGGTCGTGCACAAGGACACTACTCTTTCTCCAGTCCATGAATCCTCAATCAGCCACTACCATCATCTCTCTCTTCGTGCAAGCAAACGATCCCCCGCACCCTTGACCAACACAGCCTCGTCGATCACCTCACGACCTAACAGCGCCCAAATCCCGCCCAAACTATCGCATTCTTCCACATAGGATCGGACCTCCTCAAATTGTAGCCACCGACTCCCCTTGCCACCACAAAGTTGAACCTAACGTCCATTATACCTCTCGCCTCACCAATTGCCGGGACTTCCGAACCCTAGCTCTACTATTATAACTCGAGCAAACCCAAACATCACGACACTTGCCAATACCCATACCAAAACGAAGCCTAAGCTTGTTCAAGCTTAAAGAAACAAGCTTTGCAAATTTTAGATGAGTAATCTCTTAGATTTTGATTTTACGAAGGTATGAGCCATTTAGTTTTTATTATTTTGATTTACATAGATGCCAAGTATTACTTGTTGAAGATTTTGATTTACAGAGTAGCCATTTCTTCCTACTTACAAAACTATCTTTCGGATTCCAACCTAACTTGATTTTTGGTGTAAGCCATTTTACCTTTCTTTGCTTTGGTATTTTGAAAAAAAGAAAAAGAAGACGTAAAGAAGGAAAATGAAAGAGGGAAAGTGAACTAAGCATTTTCCAAATTTATAAACAATAAGGTAAATTTCTTACTTCAAAAATAAGTTAAAACAAACACTCAAGTAAAACAATTTTTCCAAATCACCCAAAAAGTCATCTTTCAAAGACAATGAATAAACCATATGAAGACATAGTGGATATCATGATGATCTTTGTACCATTGTTGATTTTTGTAACGACTCGTAAGTTTAGCACTTTTATTTGGAACATTTAATTAATTTTAAATATTAGAATATAGGTTTATTAAACATAAATAAACATGTTTATGTGATAAATAATAATGGTGATTTTTTTTTGGAAAAATGTTTACAAAAATATATTTTTTGGAAAAATATCGATAAAGTGACCAAAAATTCATTTTATCGATAAATTGCTTTTTAACCATCAGAAGTCTTGAATTTTTTTTTATACACTTGTTTAACTATTTAAACAAAAATAAGCAATAAATAATTTTCCATTTTTGGAAATAAAATAATCGTGATGTCATCGATATGTCATCATTTCCATAAATGAGCAAGTAAGGAAAAGTTTTGATATTTTAGGTATTTAAATATTCAGATAATTGTTTTAAATGATAAATAGTTTATTTTAATTATTATATAATGATAATAAGTGATCTATAATGCTTTATAAATAAATAAACTTTTTGTATGTATATATATACACACACACTTCGTCGTATTTTGGTAGATCGACATCGTATTTTTATAAATGAATTCTAATATTATTTAATATGGTTTTATAGCTTAAATAATCTTGTTTTAATTATTTAAAGATAAAATGAAATTCAATTTCAAGCTTTGTTTACATAAATAAATAGTTTGATCAAAAACTGAAAATATGTTTGGAATTCAAATCCGGATTCACAAGGGTATGACGAAGAAGTTGTATCAAAACGTTACAACGTGGTTTGCAAAAAATAACATAAAGACACCTATGTACGTGCAAATGTATACACATATAATTACCATACACATTTACAAATTTACTTGGTGAATAAATAAAAAAACTAGATATTTTGCTAAGCAATTAAAAAAACTTACACATCATGATACAAGGGGGCAAAGCCCATATGGGGTATATGTAACATCCCGCCTTTTGTATGCTTTAAATCGACGGTAAACCACACACATCAGACTCAAATCATACAGAAGGGCAGATTGTTATGGGGTGAATAAGAAAAAGCAGAGAAAGAAGAAAAAAACAAAATAGAATCTTGCGGAACGAAAAAATATAATAATGAAATAATAGCTCATGAAGTTGTTTACAAAACATATGATTATACTTATACAATATAGAATCAGAGTTACACATACCAGAGAATAATAAATAACAATGCAGCGGAACTGTATAAATGTAACATCCCGCCTTTTTCACGCTTTAAATCAACACACGTGCCAATTCAAACCGTTCAAAAGGACGGATTGTTATGGGGTAAATAAGAAAAACGAGAAAGAAATAAAACAAAACAGAATCTCACAGCGGAAGGATAAAATGTAATAATCAAATATACAGTTCATGAAGCTGTTTACAAAATATTTAATTTTACTTATACAATATATTCATAGTTGCACATACCAACGAATAAAAACGACGCAGCGGAATATAGCGTGTAGTGGAACAATATTATATAATAATAATGGAATCTTCGTCTTCGTCCTCCAGAAACAAAGTCTTCAAATCCTGAAACGCTCGGACTGACCCGAGCGAATTGAAAAACAAAACACTCGAGTCAGAACTAAAAGATCTTATGTAAGTTAAATTAACAGAAATAAATATGAGTGCAGTAACTCAAAAGATGCTCGGGATTCACATCTCTTAAGGATCCGTTAAACTATTTACTATGTAGTATATTTCGCTATTATAATAGTGTCTAATTGTAAAATAAATTTACTTTTTTCTTAGCATTAAGGAGTGACCCAATATTCCCCTTAACACGTAATAGTCCCTGTAGTCCATCCAATATCATAGTCCCTCCTGATCGGGAAGCCACCAGAGGATACCACACGGGCTAGGGAGAAATCCAAACTCGTATAAGGCGCGATAGGGTAGGTGACACGACACAACTAGGCAATGCCAGGGTAGATATACCAATTACGCTTTCGGGTCGGTGGTAACACGTAGCCGCAGTTGCCGCCTACCTCGAGCCACACCCCCAAATTAAAAAAAATCAAAAGTGGCCACCGAATCAATCCAGAGGTCAAAGTATAATATCGAAGGGATGTGTCCGTTCAAAGGTGCTACCTCAATTAACCTGTCAATCGCTCCTGTTTTAGCCACCTTATGCCAACTCACGGGAGTTGGGTCCACGTATTTACCATAAAGGAAACGCCACCACCATCCTACTTCATTCTGGAATCTCCACCGCGTACAGGGTTGTTAAAGTGTTTTTCGGAGTTAGAAGAGAGTATGACAAATTCCGATCCCGGTCTCCTCAACAACCAAACGTTATTATAACGCCGCGGTTATTTTAAAATAATTTATACTTTAAAACTAGAATATAATATCTCTTTCAAACCATATAAATATGATATCATTTATATTTTTAAAACCCAAATCAATATGATATCATTTTATTTTATAACCTCTAATACTTAATGGTTCAAATACTATATTACTTTATAAAATAAACAGCTTCTTCAAATTTCACAATATATTCCCAATATCAAATTTGAACCTCCAAATAAACCAATTTAATTCCCATATATTCCAAAGCTAAAATATTCTATATTTCAAAACTTTATTGTTCATATATTTCAATCTTTAAATATTCCACTATTTCAAAATGGATTCCTTGAACATTTAATATATATCAAATCCAATTCCTATTATTTAAATTTGAAATAATTACTTACTAAACAAATATTATTCAGGTAAAACCCTTAAACTTCAATAATAGGATATTCTTTTAATTAATTAACTTGATAATATTCTTTTAAATAAATTTGATATTCATTTAAATCCTCTAATCAAAAATCAAATTATAAGATCATACCCTTTAAATCTTAATTTATTTACATTTCAAAATAAATTTTTCGAGGAAAATTCTTGGATACTTTAATTCAAATCATATTCACATTTATCTTCAACCTTACTTTTATTTGAGTTATTATAAACTCTATATACAATAGAATTTCAAATATATTCTTAACCATATTATATAAACAAAATCAACTTCATTATTTAGCTTATTTTAAAATTCGAAACAAATTTATACATAGCTAAATTCAAGCATTTTTACTGTATATATATAACAAAATTTAATATTTATTAAACCGTATTCCTTCCAAAACCATAGAAAATCATTGCGAAATATTTTATATATATACCGTGGTGCCTGTATAAAATTTTCTATCCTATGGTCAAGTGATACGGATATTTATCATTTCAATCCGCAATTTTTAAAAAAAATGCGGTTGTATATCATTTCAAACCGCAATCCCGAATGAAATGAAATGCATGATAACTTACAGTTTATACAATATAAATACAACATCCACTCATCCATCATATCAATCATCAAACATTTATCAATTTATCATCCAATTCAAACAATCACATAAATAAATAATAATTAATTACTAACAGTTAATTTTTCAATAATGGATTAAATAACTGTTTCACTGTAGTTTATATGCAATAATAAATAAATTTAACTAGTAGTTTATATGCAATAATAAATTTACTAAAATTTTAACTGGTAGTTATATGCAAAAAAAATTAAATAACAAGTAAATTATATGAATGAAAATTAACTGAGATAATGATGAAATATATGCCAAACAGCTATAAATAGATTTCTAACACATCATAAATCAATTTAACAAACATAAGAAATTTTAGAAATTGTGAGTGGGTTAAAACACTCACCTTTTGAATTTAAATTGAATTCAAATCCAATTTAAACCCAAAATATCGACTGTCTCAGAATTCGTCCAAACCAGCGTCATCAAGTCCGGAATTTCAATACGATCCTAGCAAAAAAATTGTGCATGAAACGGAGTTCGTTCAAGTTATTCGATTTAAATCGTTTGAACAAAAAATTTTAAATTAAAACGAAACTAACCTTAATTAATAGCCACGTCACCACCTACATCTCACCCTACAGGCATGCACATCCTTCATGTGATCTTCTACGCAAAAATAAACCCTCCTTCCAGTAACCTTAGCACCGCCAGAACGGCTCCCCAACGCCGTTTATCTAGGCTACTTCGGCCCCAACGAAGTACGCCCTCGCCCTCTCCACGAAAACCCGCTCCAGCCAAGGCCACAACAACCACCTCCGGTCGTCGAATCGGCGACGAAAATATTGCAGCCGCCAGTAGGGTTTCGAACCCTATCGAATTTTCTAGCATGATCGGACCGTCATTCCATCAATTAAACTATGCTGATGCAAACCCCACGCCGATCTCTTCACAACCCCTCAATCGATTTGATAATCCGTCGCAGTTGATTACGACGCAACGGACGGCCGAGAATTAAAACACAATTTTTGATCAAACGATAAAATGAATCGAAAAACGAACACCACCAGTGAATTATGCTAGTCGAGAGCTTCAACATATATTTTTATGGAATTTTCTGAGGACTTCGAAATTTTAGGTTTTGGATTTGATTTGGGATTGGATCTGTAATTATGTTGTCTGCCATTGAGGAGGAGAGAGTTGAGATATACGTACAGCCAAATGAAAATGAAGGGAATTAGGGTTTATAACGATATATTTATAAACAAAGTTGAAATAGAATGGATGGGATAAGATATATGTACGCGCTAAACGATATATGGCCCGAAAAGCCCGTTTCGACTCCGGAATGAAACTGGGTAAACCCATGTATCAAAATAGGTGTTTTAAAATATTCTAAACGCAATGGAAAAGGTTCCAGGTCCAAATTCCATCGTATGGAGAAGTTATGCTAAAATCAATATTTTCAAATTGATTTCAATTAAATCGATTTCAAGGCGTTTCAAGTCCGTACGATCAAACAACAAGTTCGATCGCTACGAAATTTGAAATCCTATAATAATTTACCGTTACGGATCCGATGAAACTGGTTTCGTCGAAATCCGAGTCAGTGGCCAAAATGGCTATTTTTACATAAATTAAATAAATTAAAATTAATTAATTAAATCAAATTTCCTATTAAAATTCTGAAATTGACAATCTTTAACACTTTTATTTTCTTAATCACTCATATTAATTAAACCAAATCTAGATGTCAATTTAGAGTTAACAAATTTATTCATTTCATGGTTAAATTTCAATTTCATTATATTCACAAATTATTAATTAAATTTGCAATAATTCCCTTTAATTGACTTTCATTCAATTATTCAATCTATTAGTATCCAATAGATAAGACTACCATTGGATTCATACTCTATTACGTAAATATCTCCAAATTTCATCTAAATTTACATTTACACAATATTTATATATTAAATTTCATTTTATTGCAACTAAATCCAATTATTATAGTTCGAATCTCAAAATTTGTAAATCTTTATTTCCATTCTTATATTCAACGTATTTCTTTATTACCCCTAATGAAATCAATATTTGATTCAAATCTATTATAATAATATCCTCGCATTACATCTAGTTTCAATTAATGTAATAATAAATGTTGAATTTCATTTATTTGCAATAAATTCAATTTATGGAATTTTACACTTCAATCCAAATAATAAATCTTGCTTCCAAATCTTTAAACAAACTTCATAAAGTAAATAGGCTTATCATAAATTACATCTTATAAATTAATCATCTTCAATGACAAATCAAATCTACCCTAACTGCATAATTTAAGTCAATTAATTGTAATTGATTCCACATTAAATGTTATTAATTACAAATTGAAACCTCAATAAATTTGTTTATTGATTTAAAAACTTGCTGACATTGTATGGGTGTGATTAACATTGAAGCATAATACCCGTCATCAATGTATTTATTAATTTATTTCCCATTTAACGTGCTACTTAATCTCTTTTGATTACAAACTGATTTCCAAATTTTATGCAACATACTAAAGAAATAAATACATATCTTAATTGGTCGTTTTTTTCCCATTCATTATAAATAAATGCATACATACAAATTAAGATCCGAAATCCAATTAATCATTCCATCTTGGTTCCATTCCTTTTCACATCAACTATCACTTTATGAGTAAATTTGCATTTCCTATTCATTTTGTTACATTCACTTATATTCACTTTATAAATAAATTGGTATTCCATTTGATCTATTAATTATTATCTTTAATTATTGCAATTCATTATCTAATATAAATTTTGAATCCATTTCCAAATTTTCAAATTTCAATAAATTAAAACCTTACAATTGTTTAAAATAAACATGGGGATTGTACTAATTAAACTATTTATTATCCTGCATTACTTTATTATCTCAATTTACATTCAATTTCCATTAATTAATATTTTATTTCATTGATAAATTCAATACTTGCCTTTATTACTTACGAATCCTATTTCATTCATGAATGCCATCATTTATCAATTATTACAAAATTTCATTTATTAATATTCATGCTATTCATGTTTAATTCAATTCCTTTGCACATTAATTCATTTACTAAAGTTTACAATCACTTATTTATATTACTTACCTTCGTATTATATTAAATTAGTAGCATTTCAATTATACTTCTGATTATAACATTTCATTAGTTAATTCAATATTCCCGTTTGTTTCTTTATTAACCTTATAACCAAATATGACAAATTTCAATAAATTTCAATTGATTGCACTTACATTTTGAATTTGAAAATCTTAATCTCAATTGCTATATTTAAATTTCTAACATTTGCTTCATTATAACTTCTAAATTTTTTATTTCTTCCTAAATTTAATTGCAAAATTTAAATTAAACTAAGAAATTTATAAATCAAATTTTACGGGTCGTTACACTCTCCTCTACTCAAAACTTTTCGTCCCCGAAAAGGAAAAAGAAGGGAAGAGAGAAAAAAATTTAGAAATCAATATATCTTATTCAAAACATAAATTTTATAAATAATTAAATTAAATTCGTACTTTAATTTAAAGTAACAAATTTACAATCGTTATAATTTTTTATGCTTAAATCAATAAAGTTTGGAAAATATTTTCAAAAATTATCTAATCTAAAATTTACGAAAAATTTCGAAAGAGTCTCCTTTGTACGGAGAGGCTCGGAAGAAAATATAATATCAAAAATAACAATATATAACATATATTTCCCAAAATAATATATATCCTAATACAGTAAAACAATATAATAGCGCTATAAAACGTAATCCGAAAACGTACCTATTTGTCGGGCAATATACGCATTATTATGAAACCAAATGCTGTAGCAATTTCCTGCATTTCACTTATATAATCTAAAAGGGTTAACAATTATATAGAGTGAAATATTTAAAGTGGTTTCAATTATAAATAACCAAATCAATACAACAACAATCAATTGCAACAAACAACATACAACCATCACCCAAACATCAACACAAAGCAATCATTCATTCATATCAAACAAAACAAATAGTTGTTCGGGTTCAAAACTTCAAATTTATAATCATATAGTAAAATTCCATTTGTAACTTAAGTTTACAAAAATTACAACATCAAATCCTTGTTTATTAAAGAATTTCATTAATTACTTTCATTACCTCAAGTTTATTTCTTGTATAATATCTATTACATTCTGTTATTAACATTTCAACTTTTAATATTTGGTAAGTCATATATATGCTTTTTAAGAATGTAGTTTAAAAGTTATACAAGTTTTATTCTAATTTTTTCTAATTAATTTAATATTCCATAATTTTATCCTTTACTTCATAGGTTACAATTTCAAATTTCATTTAATACCATTTATAACCTAGCATTAAATCTCTTATTTCATTTAGAGGTTTTAATTTATTAATTACCTCCGTTCCAATTCACTACAGTAATTGAGCTATTAATTAATGGAAACTTAAGAATTAAATACCGAGTTTTATTCAAAATCATTTTAAAATAACAGATAAATGTATATACTTACACTTTATATATCAAATTATATTTAAAACAATTTAAAATTTATATTTGTTTATCAAAATAAATCTGTAATAAAACTACTACAGTGGCCTTCCTACTTCAAAACTCGAAAAAGAATGTCGATGATGCGACCGCCATCACCGAAATTATTTTCCAGCTACAGAGAGGGGAGTACAAAACCTATTTCTTTTCCAAAATTTCTTTTAAAACATTTCTTTCAAATTATATTGAAATATTTATATCAGAAAATACTTCTTATACTATTATTACTATATTCCAAAACCATTTGAATGAAATTTTTCAAAACCCCGGAACTTAAATTCTAAAATATTCATTTATTTTATTTTATTCTAAATCTCATTTCAACTATTATTTATAATTTTGTTATCTAACAACCAATACTTTGCAACCAAATATATACCATTTATAAAAATTTAATTTGTATATAGAAAATATAATAGGCAAAAAAAATTCATTCACCTATATTAAAAACAAATATTATGTCGGTCTGTCCTATTAAGCGTTTAGAAATCCCTATTGATGTCACAGCGTCCCATGCACTAACCAGAATTTATAAATACAAAACGGAACAGATTAACACAATATTAAAACCTTTTTATAACACTAACAAATACGCTCTCTCATATATATACACTCAGTGAATCCCATAGGGTATTACTACCCTATTAGTAAAGAGTTAGACCCCACAAAGTTAAGGTTTATTGCAAAACCAAAGCTCTGATACCAACTGTAACATCCCGCCTTTTCGCACGCTTTAAATCGACACACGTGCCAATTCAAACCGTTCAAAAGGGCAGATTGTTATGGGATAAATAAGAAAAACAAGAAAGAAATAAAACAAAACAGAATCTCACAGCGGAAGGATAAAATATAATAATCAAATATACAGTTCATGAAGCTGTTTACAAAATATTTAATTTTACTTATACAATATATATCAGAGTTGCACATAATAAAAACGATGCAGCGGAATATAGCGTGTAGTGGAACAATATTATATAATTATAATAATGGAATCTTCGTCTTCGTCCTCCAAAAACAAAGTCTTCAAATCCTGAAACGCTCGGACTGACCCGAGCGAATTGAAAAACAAAACACTCGAGTCAGAACTAAAAGATATTATGTAAGTTAAATTAACAGAAATAAATATGAGTGCAGTAACTCAAAAGATGCTCGGGATTCACATCTCTTAAGGATCCGTTAAACTATTTACTATGTAGTATATTTCGCTATTATAATAGTGTCTAGTTGTAAAATAAACTTACTTTTTTATTAGCATTAAGGAGTGACACAATATTCCCCTTAACACGTAATAGTCCCAGTAGTCCATCCAATATCATAGTCCCTTCTGATCGGAAAGCCACCAGAGGATACCACACGGGCCACGGGAGAAATCCAAACTCGTACAAGGCGCGATAGGGTAGGTGACACGACAAACCTAGGCAATGCCAGGGTAGATATACCAATTACGCTTTCGGGTCGGTGGTAACGCATAGCCGCAGCTACCGCCCACCTCGAGCCACACCCCCATATAAAAAAATCAAAAGTGGCCATTGAATCAATCCAAAGGTCAAAGTATAATATCGAAGGGATATGTCCGATAAAAGATGCTACCTAAATTAACCCGTCAATCGCTCCTGTTTTAGCCACCTTATGCCAACTCACGGGAGTTGGCTCCACGTATTACCTTAAAGGAAATGCCACCACCATCCTAGTTCGTTCTGGAATCTCCACTGCGTACATGGTTGTTAAAGTGGTTTTCGGAGTTGGCAGAGAGTATGACAACTTTCGATCCCGGTCTCTTCAACAACCATGTTATTATAACACCGCGGTTATTTTAAATAATTTATACTTTAAAACTAGAATATAATATCTCTTTCAAACCATATAAATATGATATCTTTTATATTTTTAAAACCCAAATCAATATGATATAATTTTATTTTATAAATATCCCTTTCCCAAAATCATAATATTTTCAAATATGTGTGTGTATATATATATACTTTGAAATCATAGATTTGAAACATAACCTTTAATGCTTAATGGTTCAAATACTATATTAGTTTATAAAATAAACAGCTTCTTCAAATTTCACAATAAATTCCCAATATCAAATTTGAACCTCCAAATAAACCATTTTAATTCTCGTATATTCCAAAGCTTAAATATTCTATATTTCAAAACTTTATAGTTCATATATTTCAATCTTTAAATATTCTACTATTTCAAAATGGATTCCTCGAACATTTAATATATATCAAATCCAATTCCTATTATTTAAATTTGAAATATTTACTCACTAAACAAATATTATTTAAGTAAAACCCTTAAACTTCAATAACAGGATATTCTTTTAATTAAATTAACTTGATAATATTCTTTCAAATAAATTTGATTCGTTTAAATCCTCTAATCAAAAATCGAGTTATAAGATCATACCCTTTAAATCTTAATTTATTTATATTTCAAAACAAATTTTTCGAGGAAGGTTCTTGGATACTTTAATTCAAATCATATTCACATTTATCTTCAACCTTACTTTTATTTGAGTTATTATAAACTCTATATACAATAGAATTTCAAATATATTCTTAACCATATTATATAAACAAAATCAACTTCATTATTTAGCTTATTTTAAAATTCGAAACAAATTCATACATAGCTAAATTCAAGCATTTTTACTATATATATAACAAAATTTAATATTTATTAAACCGTATTCCTTCCAAAACCATAGAAAATGATTTCGAAATATTTTATATATAAACCGCGGTGTCTGTATAAAATTTTCTATCCTGTTAAGTGATACGGATATTTATCATTTCAATCGGCAATTTTAAAATAAAAATGCGGTTGTATATCATTTCAAACCGCAATCCCGAATGAAATGAAATGCATGATAACTTACAGTTTATACAATACAAATACAGCATCCACTCATCCATCATATCAATCATTAAACATTTATCAATTTATCATCTAATTCAAACAATCACATAAATAAATAATAATTAATTACTGACAGTTAATTTTTCAATAATGAGTTAAATAATTGTTTAACTGTAGTTTATATGCAATAATAAATAAATTTAACTAGCAGTTTATATGCAATAATAATTTTACTGAAATTTTAACTGGCAGTTACATGCAAAAAAATTTAAATAACAAGTAAACTATATGAATGCAAATTAACTGAGATAATGATGAAATATATGAAAAACAACTATAAATAAATTTCTAACACATCATAAATCAATTTAACAAATGTAAGAAAGTTTAGAAATTGTGCGTGGGTTAAAATACTCAACTTTTGAATTTAAATTGAATTCAAATCCAATTTAAATCCAAAAATTTGACCGTCTCAGAATTTGTCCAAACCAGCATCATCGAGTCCGGAATTTCAATACGATCCTAGCAAAAAACATTGCGCGTGAAACGGAGCTCGTACGAAAAAGTTATTCGATTTAAATCGTTTGAACAAAAAAATTTAAATTAAAACGAAACTAACCTTAATTAATAGCCACGTCACCACCTACATCTCACCCTACAGGCACGCACATCCCTCACGTGATCTTCTACGCGAAAAATAACCCTTCTTCTGGTAACCATAGCGCCGCCAGGAAGGCTCCCCAACGCCGTTTATCCAGGCTACTTCGGCCCCAACGAAGCACGCCCTCGCCCTCTCCACGAAAACCCGCTCCAGCCAAGGCCACAACAACCACCTCGGTCGTCGAATCGACGACGAAAAAATTGTAGCAGGCGGTAGGGTTTTGAACCCTATCGAATTTTCTAGCACGATCAGACCGTCAATCCATCAATTAAACTATGCTGATGCAAACCCCATGTCGATCTCTTCACAACCCCTCAATCGATTTGATGATCCGTCACAGTTGATTACGACGCAACGGACGACCAAGAATTAAAACACAATTTCTGATCAAACGATAAACTGAATCGAAAAATGAACACCACCAGTTAATTACGCTAGTCGAGAGCTTCAACATATATATTTTTTGGAATTTTTCTGAGGACTTTGGAATTTTAGGTTTTTGGATTTGATTTGGGATTGGATCTAAAATTATGTTGTCTGCCATTGAGGAGGAGAGAGTTGAGATATACGTACAACCAAACGAAAATGAGGGGAATTAGGGTTTATAACGATATATTTATAGACAAAGTTGAAATAGGATGGATCGGATAAGATATATGTACACGCTAAACGATATATGGCCCGAAAAGCCCGTTTCGATTCCGGAACGAAATTGGATAAACCCATATATCAAAATAGGTGTTTTAAAATATTCTAAACGCAATGGAAAAGGTTTCAGGTCCAAATTCCATCGTATGGAGAAGTTATGCTAAAATCAATATTTTCAAATTGATTTCAATCAAATAGATTTCAAGGCGTTTCAAGTCCGTACGATCAAACAACAAGTCCGATCGCTACGAAACTTGAAATCCTACAATAATTTACCGTTACGGATCCGATGAAACTAGTTTCGTTGAAATCCGAGTCGGTGGCCAAAATGGCTATTTTTACATAAATTAAATGAATTAAAATTAATTAATTAAATCAAATTTCCTATTTAAATTCTGAAATTGACAATCTTTAACACTTTTATTTTCTTAATCATTCACATTAATTAAACCGAATCTAGATGTCAATTTAGAGTTAACAAATTTATTCATTTCATCGTTAAATTTCAATTTCATTATATTCATAAACTATAAATTAAATTTGCAATAATTCCCTTTAATTGACTTTCATTCAATTATTCAATCTATTAGTATCCAATAGATGAGACTACCATTGGATTCATACTCTATTACGTAAATATCTCCAAATTTCATCTAAATTTATTTTTACATAATATTTAAATATTAAATTTCATTTTATTGCAACTAAATCTAATTATTATAGTTCGAATCTCAAAATTTGTAAATCTTTATTTCCATTCTTGTATTCAACGTACTTTCTTTATTACCCCTGATGAAATTAATATTTGATTCAAAATCTATTATAACAATATCCTCCCATTACATCTAGTTTCAATTAACGTAATAATAAATGTTGAATTCCATTTATTTGCAATAAATTCAATTTATTGAATTTTACACTTCAATCCAAATAATAAATCTTGCTTCCAAATCTTTAAATCAAACAAACTTCATAAAGTAAATAGGCTTATCATAAATTACATCTTATAAATTAACCACCTTCAATGACAAATCAAATCTACCATAACTGCATAATTTAAGTCAATTAATTGTAATTAATTCCACATTAAATGTTATTAGAAACCTCAATAAATTCGTTTATTGATTTAAAAACTTGCTATTCAATAAATTGACATTGTATGGGTATGTTTATCATTGAAGCATATTACCCATCATCAATGTATTTATTAATTTATTTCTCATTTAGCGTGCTACTTAATCTCCTTTGATTGCAAACTGATTTCCAAATTTTATGCCACATACTAAAGAAATAAATAAATATCTTAATTGATTCGTTTTCTTCCCGTTCATTATAAATAAATGCACACATACAAATTAAGATCCTAAATCCAATTAATCATTCCATCTTGGTTCCATTCCTTTTCACATCAGCCATCACGTTATGAGTAAATTAGCATTTCCTATTCATTTCGTTACATTCACTTATATTCACTTTATAAATAAATTGGTATTCCATTTAATCCATTAATTATTATCTTTAATTATTGTAATTCATTATCTAATATAAATTTTGAATCTATTTCCAAATTTTCAAATTTCAATACATTGAAACCTTACAATTGTTTACAAATAAACATGGGGATCGTACTAATTAAATTATTTATTGTCCTGCATTACTTTATTATCTCAATTTACATTCAATTTCCATTAATCAATATTTTATTCCATTGATAAATTCAGTACTTACCTTTATTACTTACAAATCTTATTTCATTCATGAACGCCATCATTTATCAATTATTACAAAATTTCATTTATTAATATTCATGTTATTCATGATATTAATGTTTACTTCAATTCCTTTGCACATTAATTCATTTACTAAAGTTTACAATCACTTATTTGTATTACTTACCTTATTATTATATTAAATTAGTAGCATTTCAATTATATTTATGGTTATAACATTTCATTAGTTAATACAATATTCCCGTTTGTTTCTTTTATTAACCTTATAACCAAATATGAAAATTTTCAATAAATTTCAATTGATTGCACTTAAATTTTGAATTTGTAAATCTTAATCTCAATTGCTATATTTAAATTTCTAACATTTGCTTCATTATAACTTCTAAAATTTTTATTTCTTCCTAAATTTAATTGCAAAATTTGAATTAAACTAACAAGTTTATAAATTAAATTTTACGGGTCGTTACACTCTCCCCAACTCAAAACTTTTCGTCCCCGAAAAGGAAAAAGAAGGGAAGAGAAAAAATATTTAGAAATCAATATATCTTATTCAAAACATAAATTTTATAAATAATTAAATTAAATTCGTATTTTAATTTAAAGTAACAAATATACAATCATTATATCTTTTTATACTTAAATCAATAAAGTTTGAAAAATATTTTCAAAAAATTTCTAAGTCCAAAATTTACGAAATTTTTTGGTAGGGTCTCCTTTGTACGGAGAGGCTCGGGAGAAAATATAATATCAAAAATAACAATATATAACATATATTTCACAAAATAATAAATATCCCAATACAGTAAAACAATATAATAGCGCTATAAAACGTAATCCGAAAACGTACCTATTTGTCGGGCAATATACGTTTTATTATGAAACCAAATGCTATAGCAATTTCCTGCATTTCACTTATATAATCTAAAAGGGTTAACAATTATATAGAGTGAAATATTTAAAGTGGTTTCAATTATAAATAACCAAATCAATACAACAACAATCAATTGCAACAAACAACATACAAACATCACCCAAACATCAACACAAAGCAATCATTCATTCATATTAAACAAAACGAATAGTTGTTCGGGTTCAAAACTTCAAATTTATAATCATATAGTAAAATTCCATTTGTAACTTAAGTTTACAACAATTACAACATCAAATCCTTGTTTATTAAAAAATTCCATTAATTACTTTCATTACCTCAAGTTTATTTCTTGTATAATATCTATTACATTCTGTTATTAACATTTCAACTTTTAATATTTGGTAAGTCATATATATGCTTTTTAAGAATGTAGTTTGAAAGTTATACAAGTTTTATTCTAATTTTTTCTAATTAATTTAATGTTCCATAATTTTATCCTTTACTTCATAGGTTACAATTTCAAATTTCATTTAATACCATTTATAACCTAGCATTAAATCTCTTATTTCCTTTAGAGGATTCAATTTATTAATTACCTCCGTTCTAATTCACTACAGTAATTGAGCTATTAATTAAGGAAACTTAAGAATTAAATATCGGGTTTTATTCAAAATCATTTTAAAATAACAGATAAATGTATATACTTACACTTTATATATCAAATTATATTTAAAACAATTTCAAATTTCTATTTGTTTATCAAAATAAATCTATAGTAAAACTACTACAATGGCATTCCCACTTCAAAACTCGAAAATGAATGTCGATGATGCGGCCGCCATCACCGAAATTGTTTTCCAGCTACAGAGAGGGGAGTACAAAACATATTTCTTTTCCAAAATTTCTTTTAAAACATTTCTTTCAAATTATATTGAAATATTTATATCAGAAAATACTTCTTATACTATTATTACTATATTCCTAAACCATTTGAAAGAAATTTTTCAAAACCCCGGAACTTAAGTTCTAAAATTTCCAATTTTTTTTATTTTATTCTAAATCTCATTTCAACTATTATTTACAATTTCGTTATCTAACAACCAATACTTTGCAACCAAATATATACCATTTATAAAAATTTATTTTGTATATAGAAAATATAATAGGCAAAAAAATTTCATTCGCCTATATTAAAAACAAATATTATGTCGATCTGTCCTATTAAGTGTTTAGAAATCCCTATTGTCGTCTCATGCACCAACCAGAATTTATAAATACAAAATGGAACGGATTAACACAATATTAAAATCCTTTTATAATACTAACAAATACTCTCTCTCATATATATACACTCAGCGACTCCCATAGGGTATTACTACCCTATCAGTAAAGAGTCAGACCCCACAAAGATAAGGTTTATCGCAAAACCAAAGCTCTGATACCAACTGTAACATCCCGCCTTTTCGCACACTTTAAATCGACACACGTGCCAATTCAAACCGTTCAAAAGGGAGGATTGTTATGGGGTAAATAAGAAAAACAAGAAAGAAATAAAACAAAACAGAATTTCACAGCGGAAGGATAAAAATATAATAATCAAACATACAGTTCATGAAGATGTTTACAAAATATTTAATTTTACTTATGCAATATAAATCAGAGTTGCACATACCAACGAATAAAAACGATGAGCGGAATATAGCGTGTAGTGGAACAATATTATATAATAATAATAATGGAATCTTCATCTTCGTCCTCCAGAAACAAAGTCTTCAAATCCTGAAACGCTCGGACTGACCCGAGCGAATTGAAAAACAAAACACTCGAGTCAGAACTAAAAGATATTATGTAAGTTAAATTAACAGAAATAAATATGAGTGCAGTAACTCAAAAGATGCTCGGGATTCACATCTCTTAAGGATCCGTTAAACTATTTACTATGTAGTATATTTCGCTATTATAATAGTGTCTAGTTGTAAAATAAACTTACTTTTTTATTAGCATTAAGGAGTGACCCAATATTCCCCTTAACACGTAATAGTCCCAGTAGTCCATCCAATATCATAGTCCCTTCTGATCGGAAAGCCACCAGAGGATACCACACGGGCCACGGGAGAAATCCAAACTCGTACAAGGCGCGATAGGGTAGGTGACACGGCAAACCTAGGCAATGCCAGGGTAGATATACCAATTACGCTTTCGGGTCGGTGGTAACGCATAGCCGCAGCTACCGCCCACCTCGAGCCACACCCCCATATAAAAAAAATCAAAAGTGGCCATCGAATCAATCCAAAGGTAAAAGTATAATATCGAAGGGATGCGTCCGATCAAAGGTGCTACCTCAATTAACCCGTCAATCGCTCTTGTTTTATCCACCTTATGCCAACTCACGGGAGTTGGGTCCACGTATTTACCTTAAAGGAAACACCGCCACCATCCTACTTCATTCTGGAATCTCCACCGCGTACACGGTTGTTAAAGTAGTTTTCGGAGTTGGCAGAGAGTATGACAACTTCCGATCCTGGTCTCTTCAACAACCAAACGTTATTATAACAACGCTGTTATTTTAAAATAATTTATACTTTAAAACTAGAATATAATATCTCTTTCAAACCATATAAATATGATATCATTTATATTTTTAAAACCCAAATCAATATGCTATCATTTTATTTTATAAATATCCCTTTCCCAAAATCATAATATTTTCAAATATATACATATACTTTGAAACCATAGCTTTGAAACATAACCTTTAATACTTAATGGTTCAAATACTATATTACTTTATAAAATAAACAGCTTCTTCAAATTTCACAATAAATTCCCAATATCAAATTTGAACCTCCAAATAAACCATTTTAATTCCCATATATTCCAAAGCTTAAATATTCTATATTTCAAAACTTTATAGTTCATATATTTCAATCTTTAAATATTCCACTATTTCAAAATGGATTCCTTAAACATTTAATATATATCAAATCCAATTCCTATTATTTAAATTTGAAATATTTACTTACTAAACAAATATTATTCAGGTAAAACCCTTAAACTTCAATAACAGGATATTCTTTTAATTAAATTAACTTGATAATATTCTTTTAAATAAATTTGATATTCGTTTAAATCCTCTAATCAAAAATCAAGTTATAAGATCATACCCTTTAAATCGTAATTATTTTACATTTCAAAACAAATTTTTCGAGGAAGGTTCTTGGATACTTTAATTCAAATCATATTCAACCTTACTTTTATTCGAGTTATCATAAACTCTATATACAATAGAATTTCAAATATATTCTTAACCATATTATATAAACAAAATCAACTTCATTATTTAGCTTATTTTAAAATTCAAATTTTTTTTATACATAGCTAAATTCAAGCATTTTTACTATATATGTAACAAAATTTAATATTTATTAAACCGTATTCCTTCCAAAACCATAGAAAATCATTTCGAAATATTTTATATATATACCGCGGTGCCTGTATAAAATTTTCTATCCTATGGTCAAGTGATACGGATATTTATCATTTCAATCCGCAATTTAAAAATAAAAATGCGGTTGTATATCATTTCAAACCGCAATCCCGAATGAAATGAAATGCATGATAACTTACAGTTTATACAATATAAATACAGCATCCACTCATCCATCATATCAATCATCAAAAATTTATCAATTTATCATCCAATTCAAACAATCACATAAATAAATAATAATTAATTACTGACAGTTAATTTTTCAATAATGAATTAAATAACTATTTAACCGTAGTTTATAGGCAATAATAAATAAATTTAACTAGCAGTTTATGTGCAATAATAAATTTACTAAAATTTTAACAGCAGTTATATGCCCAAAAAAATTTAATAACAAGTAAATTATATGAATGCAAATTAGCTGAGATAATGATGAAATATATGCCAAACAACTATAAATAAATTTCTAACACATCATAAATCAATTTAATAAACATATGAAATTTTAGAAATTGTGAGTGGGTTAAAAAATCACCTTTTGAATTTAAATTGAATTCAAATCCAATTTAAACCCAAAAATTCGGCCATCTCAGAATTCGTCCAAACCAACGTCATCAAGTTCGGAAATTCAATACAATCGTAGCAAAAAAAATTGCGCATGAAACGGAGTTCGTACGAAGAAGTTATTCGATTTAAATCGTTTGAACAAAAAAAATTAAATTAAAAGAAACTAACCTTAATTAATAGCCACGTCACCACCTACATCTCACCCTACAGGCACGCACATCCCTCACGTGATCTTCTACGCGAAAAAAAACCCTCCTTCCAATAACCTTAGCGCCGCCAGAACGGCTCCCCAAAGCCGTTTATCCAGTCTACTTCGGCCCCAACGAAGCACGCCCTCTCCCTCTCCACGTAAACTCGCTCCAGCCAAGGCCACAACAACCACCTCCGGCCGTCGAATCGGCGATGAAAATATCACAGCCGCTAGTAGGGTTTCGAACCCTATTGAATTTTCTAGCACGATTGGACCGTCAACCCATCAATTAAACTATGCTGATGCAAACCCCACGTCGATCTCTTCACAACCCCTCAATCGATTTGATGATCCGTCGCAGTTGATTACGACGCAACGGACGGCCGAGGATTAAAACAAAATTTCTGATCAAATGATAAACTAAATCAAGAAACGAACACCACTAGTGAATTACGCTAGTCAAGAGCTTCAACATATATTTTTTTGGAATTTTTCGGAGGACTTTGAAATTTTAGGTTTTGGATTTGATTTGGGATTGGATCTGAAATTATATTGTCTGCAATTGAGGAGGAGAGAGTTGAGGTATACACACAGCCTAATGTAAATGAGGGGAATTAGGGTTTATAACGATATATTTATAGACAAAGTTGAAATAGGATGGATGGGATAAGATAGATGTACGCGCTAAACGATATATGGCCCGTAAAGCCCGTTTCGACTCTGGAACGGAATTGGGTAAACCCATATATCAAAATAGGTGTTTTAAAATATTCTAAATGCAATGGAAAAGGTTTCAGGTCCAAATTCCATCGTATGGAGAAGTTATGCTAAAATTAATATTTTCAAATTGATTTCAATTAAATCGATTTCAAGGCGTTTCAAGTCCGTACGATCAAACGACAAGTCTGATCGCTATGAACCTTGAAATCCTACAATAATTTACCATTACGGATCCATGAAATTAGTTTCGTCGAAATCCGAGTCATTGGCGAAAATGGCTTACATAAATTAAATAAATTAAAATTAATTAATTAAATCAAATTTCCTATTTAAATTCTGAAATTGACAATCTTTAGCACTTTTATTTTCTTACTTATTCACATTAATTAAACCAAATCTAGATGTCAATTTAGAGTTAGCAAATTCATTCATTTCATCGTTAAATTTCAATTTCATTATATTCACAAATTATAAATTAAATTTGGAATAATTCCCTTTAATTGACTTTCATTCAATTATTCAATCTATTGGTATCCAATAGATGAGACTACCATTGGATTCATACTCTATTACGTAAATATCTCCAAATTTCATCTAAATTTATATTTACGAAATATTTAAATATTAAATTTCATTTTATTGCAACTAAATCCAATTATTATAGTTTGAATCTCAAAATTCGTAAATCTTTATTTCCATTCATGTATTCAACGTACTTTCTTTATTACCCTGATGAAAACAATATTTGATTCAAAATCTATTATAAAAATATCCTCCTATTACATCTAGTTTCAATTAACGTAATAATAAATGTGGAATTTCATTTATTTGCAATAAATTCAATTTATTGAATTTTACACTTCAATCTAAATAATAAATCTTAAATTCAATTTATTGAATTTTACACTTCAATCTAAATAATAAATCTTGCTTCCAAATCTTTAAATCAAACAAACTTCATAAAGTAAATAGGCTTATCATAAATTACATCTTATAAATTAACCATCTTCAATGACAAATCAAATCTACCATAACTGCATAATTTAAGTCAACTAATTGTAATTGATTCCACATTAAATGTTATTAATTATAAATTGAAACCTCAACAAATTTGTTTATTGATTTAAAAACTTGTTATTCAATAAATTGACATCGTATGGGTTTGATTAACATTGAAGCATATTACCCATCAACAATGTATTTTTTAATTTATTTCCCATTTAACGTGCTACTTAATCTCCTTTGATTGCAAACTAATTTCCAAATTTTATGCAACATACTAAAGAAATAAATACATATGTTAATTGATTCATTTTTTTCCCATTCATTATAAATAAATGCACACATACAAATTAAGATCCTAAATCCAATTAATCATACCATCTTGGTTCCATTCCTTTTTACATCAACTATCACTTTATGAGTAAATTAGCATTTCCTATTCATTTTGTTACATTCACTTATATTCACTTTATAAATAAATTGGTATTCCATTTAATCCATTAATTATTATCTGTAATTATAGCAATTCGTTATCTAATATAAAATTGGAATCTATTTCCAAATTTTCAAATTTCAATAAATTAAAACCTTACAATTGTTTACAAATAAATATAGGGATTGTACTAATTAAATTATTTATTGTCCTGCATTGCTTTATTATCTCAATTTACATTCAATTTCCATTAATCAATATTTTATTTCATTGATAAATTCAATACTTGCCTTTATTACTTACAAATCTTATTTCATTCATGAATGCCATCATTTATCAGTTATTACAAAATTTCATTTATTAATATTCATGTTATTCATGCTATTCATGTTTAATTCAATTTCTTTGCACATTAATTCATTTACTAAAGTTTACAATCACTTATTTACATTACTTACCTTCTTATTATATTAAATTAGTAGCATTTCATTTATACTTCTGATTATAACATTTCATTAGTTAATTCAATATTCCCTTTTGTTTCTTTTATTAACCTTATAACCAAATATGACAAATTTCAATAAATTTCAATTGATTGCACTTACATTTTGAATTTGTAAATCTTAACCTCAATTTCTATATTTAAATTTCTAACATTTGCTTCATTATAACTTCTAATTTTTTTATTTCTTCCTAAATTTGATTGCAAAATTTAAATTAAACTAACAAATTTATAAATCAAATTTTACGGGTCATTACAATAAATGTAGTGAAATGATATAATAAATAAAAGTAATACAATCTTTGCCTTCGTCCTCCAGAAATAAGGTCTTAAAATCCTGAAATGCTGAGGCTGACCCAAGCGAATTGAAATGACAAAACACTCGAGTCAGAACTAAAAGATCTTATGTAAGTTAAATCAACGGTAAATAATATGAGTGGAACGGCGTCAGAGATGTTTACGGGATTTGACATCTCTTACCAGTGTCTAACGTGAGTGCAGTAACTTAAGAGATGCTCGGGATTCACAACTCCTAAGTATCTGTTAAACTATTTACTATGTAGTAATATACGCTATTATAATAATGTCTAATAGTAAAATAAACTTACTTTAAAATAGCGTTAAGGAGTGATCCAATATTCCCCTTAACAAATAAATTGTGCCAATAGTCTATACAGTACCGTAATACCTCCTGATCGGGAGGCTACCAGGGGATACTCCATAGGAATGACATAAATCAAACTCGTACAAGGCGCGCTAGGGTAGGTGACACAGCACAACTAGGCAATGCCAGGGTAGATATACCAATTACACTTTCGGGCCGATGGTAACGCGTAGCGCGCAGCTACCACCCACCTCAAGCCACACCCCCAAATCAAAAATCAAAAGTGGCCACCAAATCAATCACAAAGTTAGAATATAATATCGAAGGGATGTGTCCGATCAAAGGAGCTACCTCATTAGCCCATTAATTGCTCCTGTTTTAGCCACCTTATGCCAACTCACGAGAGTCGGGTCCATGTATATACCTCATACGAACGCCGCCGCCATCCTACTTCATTCTAGAATCTCCACTGCATACATGGTTGTTAAAGTGGTTTTCGGAGTTGGCAGGGAGTATGACAACTTTCGATCCTGGTCTCTTTAACAACCAAACGTTATTATAACAACACGGTCATTTTCAAAATAGTTTATACTTTAAAACCAAATATCATTGCCCATTCAAAAACAAATCAATACGATATTATTTTCGTTTCAAATATATCCCTTTCTAAAATCATAACACTTTCAAAGTTATAACATTTCAAAACCAAAACACTTGAATATAACACTTTCAAATTATAATACCTTGAAACTCATAATTTTGAAACATAACATCCACCACTTAAATGGTTTAAATATTTAAAATACTTTATATAATAAAATAGCTTCTTCAATTTCACAGATCAAATCCAACACAACTCGAATTTTATATTTAACCAAATCCCAAATCCTAAATTTCAATTCAATTCAGTTTCCGAATGAACTATTCCAAATTTATCGATTTCAAAACAGATTTGATTCAAAGAATAAACCATTTCAAATTCAATATATTTCAAACTTTAAGTATTCAACAATTTCAAAACCAAGTTTGTTAATTTCGATTCAATAATTCAATTTTCTATTATTTAGTTTTGAAATACTTTACATAATAAATCCATTATCATTTATATAGAGCACAAATTACAAATAACTAAATATTTCCTTCAATTTATTTATACTTGAAATATTTATTTAACTCACCTTAAACCAAAATCAAGTTATAAAAAACATACCCTCTAAAACTTCAAATGTAATAAATTTCACATCAAGCTTATTTGAGTTTAATTCTTGAATAAATTCAATTTCAAATAAATCTCAAATTTATCTTCCAACCTTAATTTGATTTAAATCATTTTAAACTCTATATTAAAATATAATTTAAATACTTAACCATATTATCTTCAATAAAAGTAAAACTTATTATTAAGCTTATTCTATATTAAAACAAATTATACATAGCTTAAAATCAAGGATAGAATAACATTTATATAATATCTAAAATCAATATTTATCTAAAACCATATATTTCTTTACAAAACCATAGAAATCATTTCAAAATATTTTATATATAGACCACGGTGTCTGCATATAATTTTCTATCATACGGTCAAGTGATACGGATATTTAACATTTCAATCCGTAACTCAAAATATAAATGCGGTTATATATCATTTCAAACAGCAATCCCGAATGAAATAATAATCCATAACAACTTGCAGTTTATAACAGTATAAAATACAACATCCATTCATCCAATATCAATCATCAAACATTTATTATAATCATCATCCAATTCAATCAATAACATCAATATAGAACATATAATAAATAACAGGTATTTACTGGCAGTTTACATTCAATAATAATTAAATAACTATTTTATTCAAATAAATTCAAATAAACTGAGACGATGATTCAAAATATGCCAAACAGTCATAAATAAATTTCTAATCACATATAAATCAATTTAAAAAACATAAGAAATTTTAGAAGTTGTGAGAGGGTTAAAACATTCACCTATGAATTTAAATTAAATTTAAATCCATTTGAAACTCAAAATTCAAACAGTCTCAGAATCCATCCAAACTAGTATCAAAATGTCCGGAATTCCAATACGAACTTACAGAGAAAACCGCGCATGAATCAGACCTCGTATGCAAAAGTTATGCGAGTTTGAACGAGTTGAAATTGAAATTCAATTTAAATAAGTAAACAGAAAAAATATACCCAATACGTCAATGCCGTTTGAAACCCTAGCTGAAACACGCAGCACACACGCGACTCTTACCCATGCGCGAACGAATGTGCTCGACTACCACTAGCCGCAGCCGTCAATCGGCATGGCCTCGCCCACGCTAGCCGCAGGTGCGCCCCGCGTCACCAGGGACTCCGACTCGCCAGACCTCGAACGCCGATCGCCACCGTGAAAAGCCAACAGCCGCCAACAATGCTTTGGCCTAATTGAATTATCGCCATCCATCCAGCCATCAAATCAACGAACTACGAGCACCGATGAACTCTGCAAGACCCTTTCCACGCCATGGTATCTTTGATTTGTCGATCAGATGAAGTTGATCGTCGCATGATAAACGGCCGTGATTAAATCGACCAATTCCGGCCAGCTAGAAACCCAGATCCAAAAACGAACAGCAGAATTGACTTGCGCTTGCTAAGTGCTTCAAATCCATATATAATTTGATATTGTTTGTGGGGTTTGAATTTTTGTTGTTGGATTTTGAATTAGAATTGAATCGTGAAATTTAGGGTTTTCAACCATTAAGAAGAGGAGGAACTAATGGAATTTTACGTACAGAAATTAGGAATAAAGAATGGCCTAGGGTTTATAATAGGGTATTTATAGACAAAGCTGAAAATAGAATAGATGGACAAGATTGATTTATATGTTGAACGATAAATGGCCTGAAAAGCTCGTTTCGACTCCAGAACGAAAATGGACCTACTCATATATCAAAATAGATGTTTTAAAATATTTTAAATTCAATGGAACATGTTTCAAGCCCTAATTCCATCATATGAAGAAGTTATGTTAAATTCATCTTATTTCAAATTGATTTCAATTGATTTCAATCAGATTGATTTTTTAGGCGTTTCGAGCCCGTACGATCAAACGACAAGTCCGGTCGTTACGAAACTTGAAATCCTACAATAATTCATCATTACGGATCTGATGAAACTGTTTTCGTCGAAATCCGAGAAAGTTGCCAAAATGGCTATATTTCACATTATTAAATTAAATTAATATTTAATTAATTAAATCACTTTTCGTTTCAATTTTAAAAATTCAAAAATTTCATCATTTTTGATTTCTTAAACAATTACAATAATTCAAACAACTTAGATATCAATTCAAAGTTAATTAATTTATCCATTATCGCATTTAATTTTGATTTCAATAAACTTATTAATTATCAATTGAAATTTCAACAAATCCATTTATTTGATTTTTAATCCTGTTATTCAATTAATTATTTTCAAATGGATGAAATTACATTGGTTCATGATCCGTTACATTAATATTCTCAAATTCCATCTTAATTTCAATTAGCGTAATATTTAGATATTTAATTTCATTTAATTGTAGTTAATTCAATTATTATAGTTCAAATCCCAATAAATTGATAAATTTTTATTTCCATTCTTTTAATTCAACAAATTGTCCTATTATAAATAACATTAATATTGTTTCCAAATATTACATTAATTAACATTAACGTAATATTTTATTTTGATTTATTGCAATTGATTCCAATTCAATTTAATGGATTAAAAATATATCGGTAACTTATAATAATGGTTGCCACTAACTCTTAATCATACTTTTATAAGTTATCATTTCCAAACAATATTATAATTACTTACAGAACATTGATTTTTATTCAATTACTTTTTATTACTATTAATTCATTAATTAATTCCATATCTGCGTTCGTTTTCTTATATTAAATTTATTACCAAGTATACATTTACCTTATTTCAACTAATTGGAATTCCATTCAAGTTGCAAATAATTAACTATAAATAACATTGTTGCGTTTTACTTTAGTTATTATTTCGTTATATAAATTACAAAAAATTATATCTTCCAATATTTGTTCACAATTTCTTATTAAAATAACATCTTAATTATCGAAATTACTGGTCATTACACTCTCCCCCACTCAAAACTTTTCGTCTTCGAAAAGAAAAATAGGGAAAAGAAGGAATTAAGTAGTCAATACATATCATTCAAAAATACTAACTTTATAAACAAATAAATTTACAAAATTATTTAATTTGAATAAAATATACCAATTTATAACCATTAATCTTTTTATGCTCAAATTAATAAAGTTTGGAAAACATGTTTCAAAAAAAATTCTAAGTCCAAAATTTACGGAAAATTTCGGCAGAGTCTCCTTTGTATGGTGAGGCTCGGGGGAAAATATAATATCAAATATAACGATATATATCACAATGTCTCAAAATAATATATCCCAACAACAGAAAAAACAATATAATAATGCTATAAAACCGTAATCCAAGAACGTACCTATTTGTCGAGCAAACAACGCCTAATTATGAAACCAAAAGCAGTAGCAACTGCTTCCATAACCTGTATTTTTACTTACGTAATCCAAAAGAGTTAATAATTATATAAAATTATATATTTAAAGTTGATTCAACCACTAACAAACAAATCAATATAAACACAATCACTTGCAACAAAGCATACAACCATCACATAAAATTAACAAAAATCAATTATCCATTCATATCAAACAAAACAAATAGTTGTTTGGGTTCAAAAACTTTAAATTGTATAGAATGAAAAGTAAACTACTAAGTGCACCGTTTACTCAACAGTCTTAAATGAAACTAAATAGATTATTCATTTATCCAAACAATTTTAAAGTTTCCTTGCTCAAACAACCATAAACCAAACAACCAACAATTTCAAACAATAGATCAAATTCATTCTTATTAATTTCATTTCATACATTTGTTGTTTGATTTCCTTTTCATTCACATAATGATTTATCTGTTTAGTTTACATTTATTTTTTGCAAATTTTCATTTCCATCCATTGATTCAGTGTTTATTTCACTTATTTGCACTTATACTTACATAAATTCATTTTTATTTATCCATATCATGTACATTTTCTTTTTATTGCATTACATTCATTCATTTCTCAATTTCATTTATTTTCATTTATTTATCCATAGTATTCATGTTCAATTCAATTACTTAGCATATCAATTCATCTACTTAAGTTTATAATCATTTATTTATAATACTTACCTTTCTATTATATTAAATCAGTAACATTTTCAATTATACTTAAGTTTATAACAACCGGAACATCAAATTCTTATTTATTAAAGAATTTCATCGAGTACTTTCATTATTTCAAGTTTTTACTTATATAATATCCATTACATTTTCTTATTAAACATTAAAACTTTTAATATTTGGTAAGTTATATATATGTTTTTAAGGATGTAATTGAAAGTTACACAAGTTTATTTTATTTCTTTTAATTAACTTAATGTTCAATAATAATATCCGTTGTTTCATAGGTTACAAATGTCAACTTTTTTTTAATTACCTTTATAACGTAGCATGTAATCTCTTATTTTAATTGGAGGTTCCAATTATTAATTAGTTACACTCCATTTCACTAACATAATTGAAACTATTAATTAACAAAAATTTAAGAACTAAATACCTAGTTAAATCTCAGATCATTTTAAAATAATAGATAGATGTATACACTTACAATTTGTATATCCAATTTTATTTAAAATAATTTAAAATTTGTCTTTGTTTATCAAAGTAAATCTGCAGTAAAACTACTACAGTGGCCTTTCCACTTAGAAACTCGAAAATGAATGTCGATGATGAGTGCACTCATCACCAAAATTATTTTCCAGCAACGGAGAGGGGAGTACAAAACTTATTTCTTTTCAAAATTTTCATTAAAAATAATTCTTTCAAATCTTATTGAAATATTTATATCATAATATACTTCTAAATAATATTATAATATTATAAAATCATTTGAAAGAAATTTTCAAAACCCCAGAACTTACGTTCTAAAATTTCCAATTTATTCTCATTTTATTTGTAAATTTTATTTTATAACCAATATTTATAAATTTCACTACCAAACAACCAATATATTACAACCAAATATAACCTTTATCAAATTTTATTTTATATGTAGAAAATAAAATAGGCAAAATTAGTTCATTCACCTATATCAAAACAACATTATGTCGGTCTATACTATTAAGTGTTTAGAAATCCATATTGATGTCATAGCGTCCTATACACCAACCAGAATTTGTAAATACAAAGCGGAACAAATTAACACAATATCAAAACCTTTTATAACACTAACAAATATGCTCTCATATATATACGCTCAGCGACCCATCATAGGGTATTGCTACCCTATTAATAAAGAGTCAGACCCACAAAACTAAGGTTTATCGCTAAACCATGCTCCGATACCAAATGTAATATCACGCCTTTTCGTACACTTTAAATCGACGGTAAACCATACATGTCAAACTCAAACCATACAGAAGGGCGGATTGTAATTGGGGAGAATAAGAAAAGCGGAGAAAGGAGAAAAAAACAAAACAGAATCTGACAGCGGAACGACAAAATATAATAATCAAATAACAGTTCATGAAGCTGTTTACAAAATATTTGATTATACTTATACAATATAGAATCAGAGTTACACATACCGGAGAATAATAAATAACAATGCAGCGGAAAAGTATAAATGTAGTGGAATGATATAATAAATAATAGTTATACAATTTTTGTCTTCGTCCTCCAGAAATAAAGTCTCCAAATCCTGAAATGCTCAGGCTGACCTGAGCAAATTGAGAAGACAAAATACTCGAGTCAGAACTAAAAGATCTTATACAAGTTAAATCAATGGTAAATAATATGAGTGGAACGACGCCAGAGATGTTTACGGAATTTGACTTCTCCTATCCAGTGTCTAACGTGAGTGCAGTAACTTAAGAGATGCTCAGGATTCACATCTCCTAAGGATCCGTTGAACTATTTATTATGCAGTAAATATACATAATTATAATAATGTCCAATAGTAAAATAAACTTACTTTAAAATAGCGTTAAGGAGTGACCCGATATTCCCCTTCACACATAAATAGTGCCAATAGTCTATACAGTACCGTAATACCTCTTGATCGGAAGGTTACTTGAGGATATTCCATAGGTACGATACAAATTAAACTCGTATAAGGCGCTATAGGGTAGGTGACACGGCACAAATAGGCAATCCCAGGGTAGATATACCAATTACACTTCCGGGCCGGTGGTAACGCGTAGCGCACAGCTACCGCCCACCTAGAGCCACATACCCAAATCAAAAATCAAAAGTGGCCACCAAATCAATCACAAAGTTAGAATATAATATCGAAGGGATGTGTCCGATCAAAAGAGCTACCTCATTAGCCCATCAATCGCTTCTGTTTTAGGCACCTTATGCCAACTCACGGGAGTCGGGTCCACGTATATACCTCAAAAGAACGCCGCCACCATCCTACTTCATTCTGGAATCTCCACCGCGTACATGGTTGTTAAAGTGGTTTTCAGAGTTGGCAGAGAGTATGACAATTTTCGATACCGGTCTCTTTAACAACCAAACGTTATTATAACACCACGGTCATTTTCAAAATAGTTTATCCTTTAAAACCAAATATCATTTCCCTTTCAAAACCAAATCAATACGATATCATTTTTATTTCAAATCTATCCCTTTCTAAAATCATAAAACTTTCGAAGTTATGACATTTCGAAATCAAAACACTTGAATATAACACTTTCAAATTATAATACCTTGAAACTCATAACTTTGAAACATAACTTCCACCACTTAAATGGCTTAAATATTTAAAATACTTTATATAATAAAATAGCTTCTTCAATTTGACAAATCAAATCCAACACAACTCGAATTTCTACATTTCATATTTAACCAAATCTCAAATCATAAATTTCAATTCAATTCAGTTTTCAAATAAACTATTCCAATATCAATTTCAAAACAGATTTGAGTCACATAATAAACCTTTTCAAATTCAGTATATTTCAAACTTTAAGTATTCAAAAATTTCAAAACTAAGTTTGGTAATTCCGATTCAACAATTCAATTTTCTATTATTTTGTTTTGAAATACTTTACATAATAAATCCATTACCGTTTAAATAAAGCACAAATTACAAATAACTAAATATTTCCTTCAATTTATTTATGCTTGAAATATTCATTTAATTCACCTTAAACCCAATTCAAGTTATAAAAATCGTACCCTTTAAAACTTCAAATTAAAAAAATTTCACATCAAGCTTATTTGAGTTTAATTCTTAAATAAATTCAATTTCAAATAAATCTAAAATTTATCTTCTAACCTTAATTTGATTTAAATCATTTTAAATTCTATATTCAAATATAATTTAAATACTTAACCATACTATCTTCAATAAAAATCAAACTTATTATTAAGCTTATTCTATATTAAAACAAATTATACATAGCTTAAAATCAAGGATAGAATAACATTTATATAATATCTAAAATCAATATTTATCTAAAACCATATATTTCTTTACAAAACCATAGAAATCATTACAAATATTTTTAAATATAGACCACGATGTCTGTATATAATTTTCTATCCTATGGTCAAGTGATACGAATATTTATCATTTCAATCCGTAATGTGAAATATAAATACGGTTATATATCATTTCAAACCGCAATCCCAAATGAAATAAAAATCCATAACAACCTTTAGTTTATGACAGTATAAAATACAACATCCATTCATCCAATATCAATCGTCACACATTTATCACAATTATCATCCAATTCAATCAATAACATCAATATAGAACATAAAACAAACAACAGATATTTATTGGCAGTTTATATTCAATAATAAAGTAAATAACTATTTTATTCAAATAAATTCAAATAAATTCAAATAAACGGAGATGATAATTCAAAATATGCCAAACAGTCATAAATAAATTTCTAATCACTTCATAAATCAATTTAACAAACATAAGAAATTTTAGAAGTTGTGAGTGGGTTAAAACACTCACCTTTGAATTTAAATTGTATTTAAATCCAGTTTAAACCCAAAACTCAATCAGTCTCGGAATCCATTAAAACTAGCATTAAAATGTCCGGAATTCCAATAGGATCCTAGCGGAGAAAACCGCGCATGAATCGAACCTTGTATGCAAAAGTTATGCGAGTTAGAACGGGTTGAAATTGAAATTCAATTTAAACAAATAAACAGAAAAAAAATATACCCAACACGTCAGCGCCATTAGAAACCCTAGCTGAAACACACAGCACGTACGCGACTCTTACCCACACATGAACGAACGTGCTCGACTACCACTGGCTGCCACCGACAATAGGCATGGCCTCGCCCAGGCTGGCCGGACGTGCGCCCCACGTCACCATGGACTCCGACTCGCCAGACCTTGAACACCGATCGCCACCGTGAAAATCCAACAGCCGCCAATAATGCTTTGACCTAATTGAATTATCGCCGTCCATCCAACTGTCAAATCAACGAACTACGAGCGCCGATGAACTCCGTAATACCCTCTCTACGCCATGTTACCTTCGATTTGTCGATCAGACGAAGTTGATCATCGCATGATGAACGGCCGTGATTAAATCGACCAATTCCGGCCATCTAGAAACCCAAATCCAAAAACGAACAGCAGAATTGACTTGCGCTCGTCAAGAGCTTCAAATCTATATATAACTTGATATAGTTTGTGGAGTTTGAATTTTTGTTCTTGGATTTTGAATTGAAATTGAATCGTGAAATTTAAGGTTTTCAGCCATTTAGAAGAGGAGGAGCTAATGGAATTGTATGTACAGAAATGAGGAACAAGGAATGGCCTAGGGTTTATAACAGGATATTTATAGATAAAGCTGAAAACAGAATAGATGGACAAGATTGATTTATACGTTGAACGATAAATGGCCCGAAAAGCCCGTTTTGACTCCGGAACGAAAATGGACCGACCCTTATATCAAAATAGATGTTTTGAAATATTATAAATTCAATGGAATAGGTTTCAAGTCCTAATTCCATCGTATGAAAAAGTTATGTTAAATTCAGCTTATTTCAAATTAATTTCAATTGATTTCAATCAAATTGATTTTCAGGCGTTTCGAGCCCGTACGATCAAAGGACAAGTCCAGTCGTTACAAAACTTGAAATCCTACAATAATTCACCGTTTCAGATCCGATGAAACTAGTTTCATCAAAATCCGAGCCAGTGGCCAAAATGGCTTTATTTCACATTATTAAATTAATTTAATATTTAATTAATTAATTCACTTTTCGTTTCAATTTTAAAATTCACAAATTTCATCATTTTTGATTTCTTAAACAATTACAATAATTCCAACAACTTAGATATCAATTCAAAGTTTATTGATTTACCCATTACCGTATTTAATTTCAATTTTAATAAACTCGTTAATTATCAGTTTAAATTTCAACAAATCCATTTATTTGATTTTTAATCCTGTTATTCAATTAATTATTTTCAAATGGATGATTGGTTCATGATCCATTACGTTAATATTCTCAAATTCCATCTTAATTTCAATTTGTATAATATTTAGATATTTAATTTTATTTAATTGCAGTTAATCCAATTATTATAGTTCAAATCCCAATAAACTGATAAATCTTTATTTCCATTCTTTTAATTCAACAAATTGTCCTATTATAAATAACATTAACATTATTTTCAAATATTACCTTAATTAACATTAACGTAATATTTTATTTAGATTTATTGCAATTGATTCCAATTCGATTTAATGGATTAAAAATATATCGGCAACTTATAATAATGGTTGCCACTAACTCTTAATCATACTTTTATAAGTTATCATTTCCAAACAATATTATAATTACTTACATAACATTTATTTTTATTCAATTACTATTAATTACTATTAATTCATTAATTAATTCCATATCTACGTTCGTTTTCTTGTATTAAATTTATAACCAAGTATACATTACCTTATTTCAATTAATTGGAATTCCATTCAAGTTGTAAATAATTAACTATAAATAACATTGTTGCTTTTCACTTTAGTTATTATTCGTTAAATAAATTACAAAAATTTTATATCTTTCAATATTTATTCACAATTTCTTATTAAATTAACATCTTAGTTATCGAAAATTATGGGTTGTTACAGTATGAGTTCGGCCTAAGTGATGGAAGAGGGGTGCACATGGATGAGGTGTAGTTCATAATGGGTTGGTAGATATTTTGCAAAAAATTTCTTATAAATACACACCCTAAGGCGTCACAATTCTCACAACAAAACTCTTCTTCTTCCTTCTTCTTGTCCTCCTTAATGCTCTTTCATGGATTCCTTATCTTAGATAAGTAATGAAGATAAATAATCACAAAAAGAGAAGTAAAATAGTTCTATATGTAAGCAAATTCAATCCACATCAAAATTGAGTGCCATAAACACTCCCCTCCTCTCTATTGGTGCACGACTCCCCTAAGCACCAACATGAGGACTGAGTTCCACCCATTTCCAAGGCATGGTTGAGCTCCCCTAGAGGCAAGATAAAGTTCCAGAAGCTCGGAAGCAAAGAAAGTAGAAGGTAGTGTTGCCGGAGTGCCGTTGGAATCAACTTAGGAAGCTTCAGAAAAAGTTTGGCGGAGTGGAATCATCAGTGAGTACTTGTTTACGTACACCTTAAAAGGTTTAGAAAATAACGATATGCATGGTTTATTAGTAAATTAATATGCTTGGATGATTAATATGTTTAAATATTGGTTGATTATAGTTGATAACTTGGTTGTGATAAATATAACAAATAATGAGAAAATCATATTTATCAAAATAGAAACGGTTAACTAATTAACCATAGTTAATTCATGGAAAATAAATCCGTCCAAATATATGTACGGAAGCATTAAGCCACTTTATGGTTTTGAATTTAAAAAGAAAAGTTATTTGGATGGATTAAAATAGAAAAGATATCACTTTGAAATTTATTTAAAAAGAGGAGTTTTGATTTATTTTGGAAAAGTAAATTACGGTGTTTGATTTGGAAAATGAGAATTTGAAAATTTAAAATTTCATAAGAATTTTATAAATGGATTTTCAAATAAAAAGATAGTAAATTGACTATATTTTTTTTGGCATAGCCGATGGGGTTGAATGGACCCTTACCATTTTATTGATCCACCACGTGAAAGAAACAAAATGAAAAATTACAAAGGAGTAGAGAGATGGGGGATTAATCACGAGAAGAACAAAAACACAAAGTGGAGAAAACGAAAGAAAAGGGAAAACAAAGAATAATAATAGAGCAACAAAGACAACAAAAAGCAATTATCCTAGCTAAATAAGGACTCGATCACCAAGATCAAAGGGGATGCACACTTCAAGTAGCCCTCTTTTGACCCTGAACAGGATAAAATATTGCAGCCGATTTCTGTTCATTGATTTAATGGGATTAAAAATCCTATTATTTCTTTCTAACCGCAGAAGTCTAACGAATTTCTTGAGTATAAGAGCATATTCTCTAGCACGGTTGTCTTTGTTCTTCGTAATCCTAATTAATTTTTCCCATTCATCAAGCCCATGCATACCATGCAGGATAAACCCATACCTTCCAAAACTGCCAACTAGTTTGCCTTAGAGACAATGCAATCAAAAAAGAGATGTTTTACGGTTTTAGGCAGATTATCACAGAATATACATTTTACACTAGCATTCATTCCTTTACTAACTAGCTTCACTCTTGTAAACAAAGCATTGTCTAGCACTCTCCAAAAGTGAAGATTTTCCTTTGCTGAACTTTTTTTTCTCTCCAGATAGTGTAGTTCCATTTGCTTCTATCCAGTTTCTGTTACCAGATAGGAAATTGTAAACCCCATTTGCAGCTATACTTTCTCTTTGTTGACCCGAGTAATGGCAGATTCTGATGGTGAGTCGCATACATAATTTCTAATTAAGTTCCAAGGAGAAGAAATATTTTGACTAGAGGAAGTATGAAGACAGAGGGATCCATTATGAATTAAGGTGTTAAGACAAGTGTTAGGACCAATGTCAGATTGTTGAAGATCATAATGAGATACTAGTCATTTGATAATACATCCAGCAGCGAACCATGGTTCATTCCGAAACCTCACTTCATTTTGTTTAGATAATACACACTTAACAAGAGGCAGAACCTGCTTTCTTAATTTAAATAAGCTATGCTAAGTCCAACTGATATTCTGTAAGGGGGTGAACACTCTAGAAGTCTTTACCTTCAATAACATGCTTTTGAGACCATTTGACTCAAACCCTATCTTTTTTATTCAAGAAAATATCTATGTATCTGCCTATAGTTGCATTGTTCCAAATTGACAAGTTAGTCACTCTCAAACCACCCTTGTTAATCGGCCTCTCGATGTGTTTGAAGGAGATAAGAGCCATATAATTTTGCATGCGTGCTACCCTTCTAAAAATACTTAACCACGACACTTTTAATCATGGAGATAAGTTTCTTAGGCAATATAAAGCACCTGGCCCAGTAGGCAGTCATAGAGGAAATAACAGACTTAATTAAAGTGAGTCTACCAGCTTGGCTAAGAAGTCAGTTACCCTAGCTCTGAAAACGAGCAGTGATTTTTTCATACAGAGGTAAACATTGATTAGAGGTTATTCGAGAGGTCGCAAGCGGAACTCCAAGTTAAGGTGCAGTGTCATTGGGAGGTTTGAGACAAGTAGAGTTGTAAATAACTTCAATTTGATAGTTGTTCGGCCTAGCTAACATGATTTCTGACTTCTTAATATTGACTTTCAAGCTAGTAATTTTTTGAAAAAGCTCCAATCCCCCAAGAATAGCATTCACAGTTTTAATGGTAGGTTTGCGTAGGACGAACATCGGCAAACATCAATGATGTTATCATAGGCTCTATGCATCTGGGGTGTAAATGGAATAGCTTGGATCTGACTAGGTTTTCAAGAATTTTAGTGAGTGACTCCATAACAATTATGAATAAATAGGCAGACATGGGGTCCCCATGTTTGATGCCACGTTGACTAGCAAAACAACCAACAATGGAACCATTAATCTTGATAGAAAAGGAGAACCAAAGATATGCAAGAATAGATCCATCTAGTGTAATGTTTAGGGAAGTTCATGTAGCCAAGTATAAGAACTATTGCTTCTCTATGGAGTGTATCGAACGCCTTGTGTATATCAATTTTACGCAAGCCTGTAGGAGATACATTTGATCTCTTATATCAATGCAAGAGCTCATGGGATATAAGAACATTATCTAGGATATCTCTTCCAGGCAAAAAAGCAGCCTGATTCTGGGATAAAATGTTAGGAAGAACTGGTTTCAAGTGGCTAGATATGATTTTCGTAATGCATTTGTAGATAGTATTACAACATGATATAGGCCTAAAAGACTGAACATTGTCTTCATTTTTTGGTTTGGGAATTAAGGCTATATATGTACAATTAAAGTAGTTGATCATATAACCCTTATTGAAAAAAATGATGGCCTTAAGTACATCATACTGAATAGTGGGCCAGCAGCAGGTATAAAAGAAAGCATTAAAACCATCTAGGCCTCAACTGGAGTTTTTGTTTACAGAAAACATAGCTTTTTTTATTTCATGGTTTGAAATTTCTTTACTACGTAATTGTTTGTCACTTTGGTTTAAGGTTGGAAGAAGGTGCGAGTCAATAGCATCAATATCAGTTGTATTATGCTTAGCATCACCAAAGAGAGAAGAGAAAAAATTAGTAAAAGCAGTAGTACCATGGTGCAGAATGCCATTCTCATCATGAATGGAAAGAATGTTCTCTTGAGTGTGTTTAGCTTTTAAGGAAGTATGGAAGAAAGAGAAATTACAGTCACCATCTTGCTTCCACCTTATCCTAGCTTTCTATTTCACCATACAATCTTCCTTTTTTAGTGCTTCATAGTATAACTTATTGATTTCAGTTTCCCGAGCAGCAAGAGAAGAATCAGTCACATTGTTTTGCATAGCTTCTTGAGTAAGTTTGAGTTGATCTTTGAGAAGGTCAGATTGCTTGGAGTCGTTGCCATATTCATTGCTAGACCAAACCTTCAATACTTCTTTAGCCTCTCTTAGCTTTTTCTGCAAGGCATACATTAGATTTCCAAAGTTAGATTTGCACCATACTTCATTAATTATGACATGAAAATCTGGGTCATGGATCCAAGCATTGAAAATTTTAAAAGTTGGTTTCCTTCTTATGGCAAAAGCATCCAGGGTAAGTATTTGTGGAGAATGGTCTAATAGCATGGGAGGGGGAAGGTGATTCATCATGGTTGGCCATTTGCTGAGAGAAATCTGATTGGAGAAAATGAAGTCAATCTTAAAAAAAGTCCTATAGCCCTCCTTTCCCTTATTGTTCCAAAAGTAGGCTGAAACAGAAGTTTTCGTTTCAATGAGGTTAGAGTGTGAATTGCAAGGTTAAGAGGTCTTATTTCATTTAATGACATAGTGTTGCTACCCACTCTATCAAATTTTCTTAATAAGCAGTTGAAGTTTCCTCCAATTATCCATGGATGTGTTTCTTGTCTGAGGCAGGGAATATATTTAAGGAGAAAGGATCTTGAGTTGTAGGAGTTCTTGGCGTAGACAAAGGAAATATAAAAGGAAGAAGAGGAATGTTTAAAGAGTGCATGACAACGGATAATCTGATCAAAGGAGTCTAACGTGGTAAGGGCAATGATGGAAGGGTCAAAAAGAATTAAGATTCTAGCATAATTCGCATGAACCTGATTATGTATCATACTCCAGGAGCGATTGATATATTTAGCGGCTCGAACGGACAAGTCAAGGCTTAATCTAGTTTCCAGCATGGCTAAAATGCATAGTTATTTTGTTGCACGAAAATTTTGCACTGATTGAGCTTGATATGATTGTAAGCACCACGAACATTCCAGAACCCAAACTTTTGTATCATTGATTAAATTTGGGGATTTATTTTCGATTTGGCCTCGTTTTAAAAGTAATTATCGCAAATAGCCCAGTTTTAAAACTAATATCAAATATAGCCCTGTTTTGGCCAGCTCAGCGCTGAGCTGGCCAGAATGCACTGGCGACTTTTCAAAAGTCGCCATTGTAATTTTTTTTTTCCAAAAAATACATTGGCGACTTTTGAAAAGGAGTCAGTGTAAATTTTTTTTTTAAAAAAAAATACACTGGCGACTTTGCAAAAGTCGCCAGAAAAATGTATTACACTGGCGACTTTTGAAAAGTCGCCAGTGCATTTTTACCAGTTACCGCTGAGGTGTCCAAAACAGGGCTATATTTGATATTAGTTTTAAAACTGGGCTATTTGCGATAATTACTTTTAAAACGAGGCCAAATCGAAAATAAATCCGTAAATTTGGAGGAGTTTAGGATGTGAATATTATAATAATATGGAATAAAAGTGAATATTATAATAATATAAAATTATAATATGGAATAAAAGTGAATAGGAGTTTTAATATGAAAAATATTGTCCAAAAATAGTCTAAAATGGTTTATTATTAATTTAACCCAAGTTTGGTTTCTAACGAGTTTCATAAAATTTGACCCAAGGGGTAAAAATAAGCCATTGCTTTTTGGCAGTTCACGATTTCACGACCTAAAAAGTTAAACGATTATGTAGGGCGGACTATAATTTAGTATTCTTTGAAATAAGAATTTTATGGACCCTTGGGGTTATAGTTTTCAAATGAAAAATAAAATCGAGATTTCATTTAGTAGAGTTTGAGATATGTCCAATCAAGTTTTCAAAAACATCGCGTTTTGGCAGTTCAGAAACCAAAGTAGTAAATTGTTTTAAAATTGATATTTTAATCTTTAAAAATATGAAATATATTCTATAAATATGTTAATATTTTAAAAGGGATTTAAGTTATAAAAATAGACATACAAAATGGAAAAAGTAGTTTGATTAAAGAAGCTTTTAAAACACTATTCATTGCTGCTTCAGTTTTGGTACTATTGAAAATTTGGGTTTTAGCTTAATTATTCTTCCCCAATCTTTTAACAATCATTTGAAATGAATAATTAAGTATTTTGAAGATGATTTGGATGTTATACAATTATTTTGAAGGAGTTTAAAATAAATGGTTAAAAGAAAATTGTTTATAAAACTTGTGTTTTTCTTCCCAAATCACTTGTGAATGTTTTTCAAATTATTAATCAAGTATTCTAAAGGCAATTAAGAAGTTTGAAAAATATTAAGGTTAGAGTCGATCAAATAACTTGACCATTTTATGGATGACAGAGAGATAGTCTTTAGGCTTGAGTTTGGAAAACCAGTTTTTTGCTCTTTCTAGCTACCTGAACTGGCCAGATGGAGGGGATAACTAATTTGATTTACTCAACTGCATCTTCCTAAGATAAGAGAGAAAGAGATTTGGATTTTCCAAAGGTTAAACAAGATTTTAATCATAATAAAGATTTTAGAAGCACATAAAACATTCTAGTTAAACTCCATGTTAAATTTTGAGGAGTGAACTCGTATTACCCGTGCGAATTTAAAGGTAATTTCATCGTTATTCAATGAATAGTACAGGCTGAATAATAAAATTAGTATTGAGTATAATTAGTCTTATTTCTATGGATCCCTTTTTACTCAATACTAAGTAGTTTGTGTTTACAATAAACAAAGTCTTAAATAACATTGTTTTTAACCCATTAAAGATATGTTTTGGAAATGTGAAATCTTCATTAAGATTTGAATTATACTAATAAAAGAATATGGAAATATGTTTCCTAAGTAATTAAATAAAAATGTTTGGTATTTCCCAAGATGAAAAGAGGTTTTAATTTGCCAAAGGATTCGATAAAAAAGACTTAATGATTCCATATACTCTTGGAAAGATAAAGGAATAGTTTGAAAGAATATATCTTTGAAAGATATTTAATTTGATAAAAAGATAAATCAATTGGTTGTTGTTTGATAACCACCAATATACTTGACATCTTTTTATTGCTGATTGATTCGAAGAGACTGAGATCAAATTTGGATGATTCCTATCCGGAAACCACTTCAAATTAACATAAGGGTTCAAAAGTGAAGACATGTTGAAGATGATGATTTTTAAAAATGGAGATCCTCATAATGTGAGGCTGCTTGCCACTAACCTCCAAGGCAATTCCCATAAGTTATATATATATATAGTGACAGTAATGCCTTCATTCTGAAAATTTTCGATTTGCAAGGACTACTTGCTACTAATCCTAGGGGAGATTCCCAAATAGGATTGAGTAGAGGAGTGCCTTCGCTTTGTCCTTCACCTGAACAACTTGTATGGATGAATGTCTGACATTGAATTTCTAAGACTATGTACACTAACTTTTACAAACATACATTTGTTTGGTGGTGTAAGAGGTAATCCCTCTTATACTTAACATCCTTTCCTGAGCCGTATGAACTCAGGGATTATGCTTTTGTGGAAATCTATTATGTGTTTTTAGAACAGGCAATTTGGCATTCTATATAGAATTTGCTTTGTGAAAAGTAAAGCGTGGCTTTGTGAAAAGCAAAGCATGGCTTTGTGGAAAATAGAGCGTTGCCTCAAGAGCCTCACATCTTAGAGATGATACATGAAATTATATGGTCTATAGGATATATTTCGGGTTATCGGTTTTATTATGGCTAAAGGAGTCTAATATCTGGACCCTCAACGGTTTAAATGGACATGTATTGGAGGTTTGATGGAGAAAGAGCAAAGCCACTGGGATATGTTGTTCCATGGTATGTAATAATCTAGTACAGAGTCTTATTTGAGACAAGTGAATAGTCATTATGGACTACGATTGTTATGCGTGGATTCTGCATCGGAGGAAATGGCCACTAGTTCCCTACCATGTTGGAAATCAATTTCCAATACAAGATTTACGGTTTTGTTTGTACTCCCAAAATAGTCATAATGCTTTACAAATATTCAGCTTACCCTTTTGTATTATATACACCGTTTGACATCATTCAGGTAATGATACCCACATATATATTTATTTGAAAAGTGTTTCCAAACCAATGTCATTAATGATAATATCTGTAACGCTTCGATTTTTCGTTGCCAAAAACCGAATAGTTATGGGTTTAAGAAAAAGAAAAGAAAAAGAAAAAGAGAGAAAAGAAAATAGGGATAGGGAAAAGAAGATAGAAAATAGGAAATTTTAAAATAGAAGAAGAAGAGGAAAGAAAAATAGAACATGATTTTAAAATAGAACGGAACAGAAAGAAAACAACAGAACAACATCAGAATCTCACAATTCGCAGCGGAACAACATATAATAATAAATGAATAATCTTTAAACAAAGAACTATATCAGTTATTACATTTTATACATTACATTACATCATATCATCAGAGTGTACAACATCAACATCAAACAGTGCAGCGGAAAAAGAAATACTATATAACTAGTAATACGCCATGCCATCCATCTTGCCTCCAGCAACTCCAGAATATCCTGATAAACCTAACTCTTGACTGCCCGTGTGGAAATTGGTGGGCACCCAGAGTTTAGGAAGGAAAACAATAAACTCCATGTCAGTCATGTGACTGGTGTGAGAACTCAAAACAGTTTATTTATCTTTAAAATCAAAATAGAGGAATATTTTTATTTCAATTCACAATGCTTTTAAAAATGAGACTACCATAAGGCCTCCCGCACACACACACAATGCAAACGCAGAATCGGAGGAGATTTCTCCTTATGATAGTCAAAGATGCTTGATACGCATTTAAAATAACATTTGATATTATTACTAGTGCATAGTGTAGAAGAAATTCATTTCGAAAGTAGAATATAAATCTTAGCCAACATAGACATTTCGAACTATGCCTACTATAGCTACCATCCAAACAGTGGTGACCACCATAAGTGAATAGCAGGTTCTACAACTAATACCGTACAAGTTTCGTATTGGGAATTGGATTTCCAACAAATGGTCAGGCCAAGGAACTTCCCATTGCCACATGAGAATGCCTCTGGAAAGACATCCCCGAGAACCAAACCGGAACTCTGCCAACACAAGGCCGGGTTACCCCTAACTGGGTAACTACTGACACGAGCACGCCATTCCCCGATCGTAAACGACCTTTCTCACGGGATCCCGAAAACCAACAACCACAAAGTAATAAATTCGTAGTAACCACATAGGTTAAATATCTGGTCTCCATACCATGATACCACCTCTATCCAGAAGGAAATGTACATACCCTAAAGGGTGCTACCCCTCATAACCTTGCCGCATCTTTCCTGTTTTGACCATTTCCGGGGTGTGAGGCTCGACGAAGTCACGTCCACAAAAACATACTTTATGCAAAAGCCATGCTTTGGGTCAACAAATGATCAACACAATGATCACTAAGATAGACGATCAAATAAACGATCCTATCACAATAATCAACACAATGATCATTTCAGCATCACTCAGCATGTCACATTACCAAATTGGGAATATATTGCTGATAACATTCAACTACATAACCTCTGAGCTCGTACGTCTCAGAGAAGGGTGTTAAGCTAAAAGAATAAATTCTTCGCCACCAACAGAAATATATTTGAAAGAAATCGGCTTTATATCTCAACTTGTAATGTCAGACATACAATCCATACAAGTCTGTTCCGGGATCGAACAAAACCGAAGGCACTTACAAAGAAGTCCTTGCAATCCGGATATTCACAATCCTGATCGGATTCACCATCACATATGGAGAACTCTATACCGTAGCTACTCGGTGCAGAGTAAATCGACAGGTCATCCTATCGCTCTCGCAAATACCGGGTCTTCAACACCGATCTTCAATGCAATTATAACGACGTATCACATATTCGGAATGGGTTATACGACCCCATGGTCCTTTCCCGGTTAACCCGAATAGTGAGCGCTTATTCAAAAATAAGTGTAGCATTCACATTCAAACAATCACATCAATTACCCATTCAAAGGGAAATATTGATAGTCGGTTATTGAACTATCACTGGATATGCACACATCACCAGTTTCCAAATAATTTTCCAAATTATTTATTTCACAAAATATCTTTACAAGATATATAATTTCAACACTTCAAAAATAAATCAAGATTTATTTTCATACAAATTCCACTTTCTATTTATAAATTCCATAATGAATTTACATTCCAAAGTATTAATGAATATACAACTTCAATTCGATTTATAATATTCATTTTCAATTTATCTTCAAAAAGATAAATTCTCTAATATTCACCTTATATTGGAAAAACATTTCCATACTTATTTATTCATAAGTAATTCACAATTTTTATTTATTTTCAACACTTGGAAAATATTCAATATACTTCAATCGAAATTAAGTATATATTTCATTCTTTAAGGAAATCATTCTCTTAAACATATTTATTTGGGCCAAAACGAATGTTACGTAAAACATCGTTACGACAACCCAAAATCACTAGTATAGGGATTCGAAATTAAAATAGATATATAAATCCCAATACTATACAAAACATTTCCTTTCGGAAATCATTTACTATAACAACAGTGTTATAGTCCACTATTTCCTTCTATTTTTCGAAAACGTCTATTTCAACAATTAACGTTGAAATCTATGGTTTCGAATCTCAACACATTTTAAAACATCGTTAGATCGTTTTAATTCAATTTAAACATCTCATTCAAAACATTTCCTTTAACATATTATTCACAGTTCAAAAACGTGAATATACTTCATTAACAATTTCATCCTTTTATTCATTTTAATTCAAAGGATTATTCACTATTCAAAAATGTGAATATAACTCCATTTATAGGTTTCAACAAATTTTCTTGTCAAAATAAGTCATTTGCGAATTTATAAAACCACGTTTATAAATTCCATTTCTATTTGTTTATAAAAACTTCCTTTTTATAAATCTCTTTATTAACTTATTCGATTTATAATTTTAATTATAAACCAAAAGTCTAAATTATAAGTCAAACACTTATAATTTATTTATTTGCAAAAATCGTTCCTTTGAACTTTACAAATTTTATAAACCTACTGTTTATAAAATTTCCATTTATAACTTCACCGTTATATAATTCTATAAATTTCATTCATTAATGAATTTCATTTTCACTTCATTCAAACACTTATAAAAACTCGTTTTATAATGTCTATATCTCTATTTATAAATTTCCATTTATAAATCTCTTAATATAAATCAATTTATATTATTCTTTAAAACGTCTTTAAATTCCTTTAAAAACTTCATCATTCTCTTGATTTATAAAATAATTAAATTTTATAAATCCTATATTTAAACTCTTTATAATAAATTCCAAAATCTTAATTTAAACTATTTTAAAAAAAATCATTAATCCATATTTCTCAAAAATCGGCTTTTAACTATATTTCACAAAAACCATAATTTTATAACTTTTAAAATTATAACGTTTATTTATTTAAAATGGATCAATTCTAAAAATATAGTATATTTTCAAAAATCACTTTATAATCATTTTAAAATCCCAAAATTTAGGTCCAATGATGCTACGCACCAAATAGTCAATCACGACTACAACGATATCATATATCAATATGAAAATCCATCAAATATCAAAATATCTGAAATCAAATAAAAACTGTTGAGGAATCCAGTTGGATCCCTCCAACCTGTTTTCCTGCATTCACAAACATTAGCACAATACCAATTTCGCTCCAGTACGAAATTATCGCGGTATATGTTCTTATTAAATATTATCCGCTTAATAACGGCGTAATAGGGTCTCATCCGCTAAACAAAAAATGCGGGAAATCAATAACTGCAATATATACATATGCCAATATATATATATTGATATTATATATAATACCAATTTCACTGTTTATGAAATATTCGCGGTATATGTTTTTAATAAATAACATCTGCTTAATAACGGCGTATAATGTCTATTTTAACAATCAATAGATATCAATCAACATTCAAACATGCATTCAAATATTTTAAATCTAACTATTTAAAATAAAATCGAAACTGATTCGATTGAGTGAGAAATTCTTACCTTGATTTTAATTTCCGTTTCAGCTTTTATTTCGAATAAAATTAAACGCGCGTTTAATTTTACCCGAAATTCTCACTAACTCCAATCGACTCCAAACCAACTCCATCGCGTAGTGCTCGTCCATACGATTCCAACGCAACTGGTTTCGCGCGTTTTCGACCTCGTATGAAAAAGTTATGAATTTTTGAAGTTACACGAGTTTATATTAACAAATTTACAACATTAACTTTATATTTACAACCTTCATCCAATCCTAGCCCTTGATCTTTGCTTCCCCACATCAGGCCCGTCCCTTTCTTTCTCTCCTCTTCACGTTTTGGCTACAGGTTACTCACGCAAGCATGAACCCATCCCTCAATCACTAGGGTTTCAATTTGCATCGCCAATACTCGACGAAATTCGATCAAACCACTTGCAAATCGAAGCTCTTCGCGAGAGCTACCACCACCATCCCCCACCTGAAGCTCGGCCACCTGTAGAGCCTTGGAATTGCGTGCGCACCTGCAGCAAACGGCCCCACATAGCTCCTCCATCGTTGCTCCAAAACCCATCATCACTGTATGGATCTCTAGCTCTCTTCATGCTCTTCGACTTCCGTGTTGAACACTTCGCGTAATTCTTTACGGATTGAGAGAGATTGAGGGGGAAAGGAAGATCATTTCTGGCCTTTGGTTGAATAAGTGGCGGCTAGGGTTAAAATTTAGGGATTAGTTATTTTTTTTTATCAAATTATGAAGAGTGGTGGTGTATTTATAGAGTTTCGTTCGACACTATTCATCCGGAAATTCCGAACTCCGATTTACGCGCCGAAACTGACGTACCTAGGGTTTATCCCACGTTCCGGACACAATGGAACATGTTTCGGAAGCTAATTCGGAAGTATGTGCGAGTTATGGTATAAACGCTCAATTTAAATTAAACCGATTTAAGCGATTTTCTAGGCGTTTTAATTCGTACCGGACAAACGGTAAATCCAATTGACTTGAAATTTGAAACCTTACAATAATATCACATTACGGATCCGATGAAACTGGTTTCGTTGAAATCCGAGACTTTTTGAAAAATGGCTATTTTCACTCGCCAAATTTAAATTAAAAATAAATCGATGCGTTTCGAGCTGCCACGATCAAACGATAACTCCGATTGACACGAAAATTGAAATCCGGTAATAACTAACTATTACGGATCCAATGGAACTAGTTTCGTTCAATTCTGAGACTGTTCAAAAATTGACTATTTTCACTAGTCGATTTAATATTAAAATATTCAATTTTCACAAATTAACTTTAAATTCGATTTTAAAAGTTCTAAAATATCGTTCTAACTTCCATATGATAAAATAAAATTTTACAAATCATTTTCAATCATATTTAACTCGATTTTCAATTATTTCCATAATTTAACATATTAAATTATCGATTTAATAATCCAATTAAATTCAATAATTCAAATAAAAATTTATTTGACTTATAAATTCACTTATTAATATTTAAAATTAATTAAATATTCAAATTTTAATTTCTAAAAATTCTGGGTCGTTACAATATCAAATTGTTAAAGTATAAAGTATTTTGGTTAACATAAGATAAAACCCGTCCATATTTATGTGCGGCGTGGTCTTACGAAATGTCGTTTCTTTTCAAAAGGTTTTGTTTGGCATCGATCCAATCTATGACTCTGTTATATAATTATGGTTCAAGTTTCTCGCCCTGGTTTACCAAGCCTGATCTGGGTATTTTTAATACTCGGATCAGATCCGAGTAGTTTCAGGTTTAGCTGAAGACACTTGGAGTTTCCAGAGGAGAGCCGGAGATTTCATCAATGTATGGACGTAAATTATATTCTTGCTGCATTAGTTTAAATGTTTTAGTTTTCCAGCAATTGTAGGGACAGAGATTTATAACTGCCCAAGCTGAGCTTAGGTTGGACTCTGATATATGTATTTTAAATCTTTGGCTGTAAAGTTTATTGAAATAATATATGTTATTCCATTCGTGTGAAATTCTATTCTATCTTTTTTTCATTTTACCCAAAATCGATTTTTTGGCACTTATATGCTCGGAACATAATACAGTGCACGTATTAGTGTCGATTTTCAAGGATCGAAAATCTCGTTCATTGCATTTGGTATCAGAGATTAAGTAGAGTGAACACCTGAGCCTTGAAGGTGTAAGACTCATCAGAGATAGGGTTAGTAATGTCCTAGGATGAGTAACTTGTTAGGGATAGGGTAAGTGACACTCTAGAATGAGTTTGAGTGTATTTTTTATATGAGTGTGTATTTGTTAACGACTGGTAAAATGTTTTGTGTTGGTTGGTTTGTTGAGTGGTTTATGAATTCTGGGTGATTCATGGTGGCCACATGTATTCAATGGGGATTCCTAAACACTTAACAAGGCAAACCGACACACCGTTTTTTAAAAGACTATATTTTATATATAAAAAAATATCTTTCAAAATGATATAGATATTTATATATGCTAGTTTGTGGTTGAGGAAGTAAAAACATTCAATTATTATCATTTGTTGATTAAACGAATACCTTATGAATTATGTTTCATGATTTGACTATAAGGTGTTTGATAATAATAATAATAATGAATTTATAAGTGATCACGTTGTATAAAAGTGTGTTTTACAGAAATGAAATGATTCTATAAAAGATGGATTTAGCATATATGTTTTATGAAAAGAGATTTTGAGAATTTAAATTCTGGTGTTTTCGAAAAGCTTGGAAAAATTTAAAATGATTTGTTAGAAGTTATAATTTTAGAAGTAGAGTTTATAAAATGGAAAGTTTATATTTATAAAAGAGTTTTATAAAGTTAATGCATCTTTTAAGGGAAATGATTTGAAAGTGATATTAAAATGAGATTTAAACTATATTTTTCAAAGTGATTCAAAAGGGCTTAAGTCAAAGAAGACATGGATTTCGACATCATTGTCGTAAATAAATGTTTTGGAAAAGTGAGAAAGACATAAACTATAACACTCTTGTTATAGTAAGTGATTTCCAAAAGGCGATATTTTGTATAGCATATGGGATTTATACATATCCTATATTTGATGTTAAGATTCGAGATGGATAACTTGTATCTATTTTTAAGTTAAGAATAATGTTCATTCAAGGTCTGAGAGGTAATGATACCCCAACTTGATCGGCTTCATTGTTAACTAAATAGTTTAAGTTCGACGTCGAAGATTAATATTAAGTATAATTAATCAGATCCCTATACTAGTGTTTTTGGATTGTCTTAATGATATTTTACACAACATTGGTTTTGAATCGATAAAGTGTGTTTTCAAAAATATGAAGCTTTCCTCAAAGATTTTTACAGGCATAAGTATATAGAAGTATTTTCTAAGTGTTGAAAATGAAATGGTCTTTGGAAAGAAGATATAAATTTTTGGTGAATAATTTTTTTGAAGTAATTATATATAAAGCAACATCTTTATAAAAATGTTCTAATTAAATTTTTATGAAATGCTTTCATAAAATTTTTAGGAAGGTTAATTAGTATGTATGATATACGTGGATCATTTTGTCGAATGATTCTGATCTAAGATTCAAGTACGAAACATTGAGATATTTACATTGGTCCGAAAAAGGAATTATTATTCGATTCTTGCTAACATTGATGAGGGTTTGTGGTTGGGTATTTTCGTTTTCTATCATAGTTGAGAGCTATATAACGAAAATAATGGTTTCTGATCAAGAAGCCTGATCTGAGTCCGCACTAGAGGAACAAGGGATCTAGTTTAAAAAATGAAGTTGTGTATTTGAGTAGAAGATCGAATTTGATATTGCATACAAATGATCTGGGTATATCATATGGAATCGAGTTTAAAGATAATGTTTACGGTAAACACTTTTGGGTTTCGGGATGTGGTTAACTTTCAGGGATGAAATTCTTTTAAATGGGGAAGAATGTAACGATCCATAGTTTTATCACTTTGATTTGGAATATTTAATTAATTTTAAATATTCGAATATAAGTTTATTAAACATAAATAAACATGTTTTATGTTATAAATAATAATGTTGATTTTGTTTTGGAAAATTTTTACGAAAATATATTCTTTAGAAAAATATCGATAAAGTGAATGAAAAATCATTTTATCGATAAACAGCCTTTTAACCATCAGAAGTCATGAACGATTTTTTTTGCATATACTTATTTAACTATTTAAACAAAAATAAGTAATAAAAATGTTATTCCATATTTGAAAATAAAATAATTATTATGTCATCGATGATGTCATCATTTTCATAAATGAGCATACAAGGAAAAGTTTTGATATTTTAGGTATTTAAATATATGGATAATTGTTTTAAATAATAAATAATTTATTTTAATTATTATATAATGATAGTAAGTCATTTATAACGGTTTATAAATATATAAATTTGTACTATAAAGATAAATAAATTGCATCGCATTTTGGTAGTTCAACGTCGTATTTTTATAAATGGATTTAATATTGTTTAATATGGTTTCATAACTTAAATAATATTTTTTTAATTATTTAAGGTATTAAGAAATTTATATTTCAAGTTTTGTTTACATAAACAAAAAGCTTGACTAAAAAACTAAAAATATAACCAGAATTCGGATACCGATTTCACAACGGTTTGAGGAATAGAAGTTGTATCTAAACATTACAGCTTGGTTTGCCATAAATAATATATAAACACCTATGTACATGCACATGTATACACATATAATTGCCATTCATATTTACAAATTTACTTAAGGTAAATAAATAAAAGTCTAGAGATTTTCCTACGACATCATGATATAAGGGGATAAAGCCCATAGGCTGTAACGACCCACTATTTTGGACCATTCAAATCGACAACAATCCAGTCAGATTTGAATAATTCAAAATAACAGATTGTAATAAAATTTGGAGCAAATAAAATCATTCACAGAATCACAGACACAGAAATATTAGAATACTCACAGCGGAAATAAAATACCATAGTAGTTCATGAAGCTACTATATACATACTCTCAAAATATATACAAAATCTCATAGTAAAATAGATACAATAGAAGTCAGGATACATAAACAACAATACAGAGACAGATACCGAATAGGAACTAACTGGAAGAAGTAGACGAATAGATAGATAGATAAGCTCCAGCAAAACTCTAGCTCCAGAAGGTGAATCCAAAGCTGTGATTCTCAGGTTGACCCGAGCGTAAAGTAAAACACAAACACAAACACTCGAGTAAGGACATACATACTTATACAATATAAACCAACTCAAGTGAACTGTAATAGCAATGCACAATAACTTAAAGAATGCTTGGAATCGCCCATCCTTTAAGGATCAGTCAAACCATCAATTAAGTAGTAATAAACACTATCCTAGAAATATCCATATTAAAGTGAACAATGCAAATAACAGTGTTATTGTGACTAGGGTAGCATAGAGCTGCAGTAACTGCTCACCTCTAGCCACACTCTTAAAATCAAAGGTGTGCATCAAACAATCACAAGAAAATCACATTACACACAAAGCAAGGTACCCAGAATACTTGCAAAACTCTCGGATTGGAATTTTATTTTGAAATTCAAATTAATAGATTCTTTAAAATATTTGAATAAGTTTTAATTTATAATTTGTTATATTTACATTTTCTTTAAAATAAGAAATTTACATAAGTATAAATAAATTAAAGAAAAATCATTTATTAACATTTAAATATATACTAAATTAAACAAGACATGTGTTAATGTATGAACCAAATTACATGACAAGTGTCATTATATTTTAGATTTTTCTTTTATTTTAATTCAACTAATTTCAGCCCTTAACCATTTTTCATTTCGTTCATTCTCTTTTTCAAATCAAAGTTAAGTAAATCAAAGGAAAACATTACACTTCAAAAATCTGAAATCCCTCAAACCAATTCTTCAAAATCCATCAAGAAAATTAGCAAACAAACCTGCATTTCATTTCTGGAAAATCGGGCCTACATGCAACTAAATTTTCTCTAGAAATCATCAGCTTAGCAGCCTAAAGATTTAAGGCCTGCATGCATGTAGATCGGGATAGGGAGCAGTAGCACTTCAGTTCCATTAGCATAACACTGCAACATTAAATCAAAAACAGGATTTAAAGGCTTTTCTAAATCAATGATGGCTCTGTTTTTCTGAAGATAAACAAGTGAGTAACCTTTTTATTAAAAATAATTTAAGTAAATGTGGTTGCATGATTTATTTCAGTAGAAATTGTTTTCATGTGATTGTATAAAATAGGCTTGGTAAATCTTTATGCATGTATGTGATAGTATGTATATGTGAATATGTTATTGCCTGTAACATCTCTGTCACTAAATCTTTAAGCAAAAGACTTTCAAAAATACCATCTCTGGATCCCAATATTTGGATTCATGTATTAAACAAAATATGTTTTCAGATCATAGAGTAAACTTTTAAAAATTTAAATAAGTTAATATAAGTTCAAATTTTCTTTGGAAACTAAAATGCTCTGGAAACATGAATTTGTTTGAAACTTAAATTTCTTAGATTCATTAATTTAAGATTATGGTCTGAAAACCTATTTGGAAACAAGATTTTTAAATCAAAAATCATAATATTTAGTTTGGGATTTGGGAGGTAGTTCTATGATGAACTAAAAAGTTGATTTTGGGATTCTAGGGGTTTGATGTTTCTTCTGTATGTAGTAGAGTGATCAGGCTCATCAGAAAAATTATCAAATTGATGAATAGATCTTTGGGTTAGCAGTGGTGAGGGATTTTGTCCTGTAACCCTAGTTTATGAACAAGTTAGAAATTCGATCATTTCTGACTTTATGGTTGTTCGAGTGTTATGCGGCTTTGGGAAAGCGTAGCTGGGACCATGACGAGGTTGTGGCCAAGGTTTCAACTCAAACGGTGGTCGGAGAGGGGAGATCTGGCCGTTGAAGGTTTGGGGTTTGGGAGGAGTTCAGTGTTTCCAGGTTTCGAAGTGCTCAGGGTTTGATTTTGTGTACCTGATTTTGAATTCGAGTTTATCCTGTTGATCTGATGTTTGTGATGGATTCTAGAGATGTTGGTGGATTATGTTATCCCGCTTTTTGGCAAAGCCGCGATACCAAAAGAGCGATTGAAAAGGAAAGACCGTTCGCATCAGAGGTTGATCGTATTTCCTTTCGCCATGGATATCACTGAATTTTATCCGAGTCCAGAATGAGCTACAATTGATGGGACACTGCAAGAAAGGCCACAGGAGTCAGCATTTCAAATTTCAAGTCGATCCGAGTTCGTATGCTCAAGTTATGATCGAGGCAACTTGGAGGGAACACACTGATTTCGAACCCATAATGATGGTTGTCTTCGAATCCATCGTCACGCCCCAGTTCGAAACCATCACTTCGAACCCATCAAGTTCGAAACCATCACATTCGAAACCCTCGGGATGCCTCGACCTCGAACCCATCAGAGAGTAGCTGGTTCGAACCCATACTCGGCTGCCTCAGTTCGAAACCATCGGACATGCATGCTTCGAACCCATACATAAGCTTCGTTCGAACCCATCCCTGAAGTCGTGTTCGAACCCATCATAGAGCCATGCTTCGAACCCATCACAAAGGCCTTCTTCGAACCCATCCTGTGTTGCCTTGTTCGAACCCACTGGGTCAACCCACGTGTCTTCCATCGGTTCGAAATCACCAAGATACACGGAGTCGAAGCGGTCAACACGGAGCGAAGTCCGGATCGGTTCGAAACTTGCGCTCCACGTCACCACGAAGTCGCGTGCCATGATGGATTCGAAACCGTCGTTTCGAAACCATGGGTTCGAACCAAACAGCCGTGCCGTGAATCCTATTTCGAACCCATCATATCTCCCAATCTACTGATCCAAATGTCATGAAATTTTCACAGATGCTAGCATACATGTTGAAGAATGTCCTCGCCAAATTTCACCCCGATTGGATGAATTCTTGATCAGTTCGAATGGAGTTCGAACCGATGCCAAAGTGGGCCCAAACTTCCCGAGACCGTACGTGTGGGCCCCCTCACGTGCCAGAAGTGGTCTCCCGAGTTTTCAGCGAGATACCAGCAGCCTACACCTATAAATAGAGCCCCAGGGCCAACAGAAAAGGGATCTTCTGACTCTGAGACGCCGAGACTCTGCCGGATCAAGATCTCCATCATCCTACATCATAATTCTATTGTTGATTTCGAATTTCCAGTTGTAACTTGCTGTGGATCGCTGTAACAACTTGTAATCATTGAAAGAGAATCAATAAAACATCAAAAAACTTCACAGTGGACGTAGGCAACACGCCGAACCACTATAAATCGCTTGTCCACGCATTTACTTTGCTGTTGATTGGAGTTTTTGTTAGATAATATCTGTTTTGAACTTGCATTCTTGACTATTATCTCTTCAACGACTCCCGAAGAGTGTTGTGCCCAATTTTGACACAAACACTTTGGTGCTTTCACTGAGAAAACCCAGATTTTCTCCCGCTCGTTGGATCTGTCATCGATACCGGATTGAATAAATCTAAGAGAGAGATCCAGATTGTTAAATCCAACTTCCTTCCCTTCTATTCAGATTTGCATAAAGTCTAGGTAAGGAACCCAACTGTAAAAATGGTTAGCACAAGAACCACCTCGAACGCCGTCAATCAAGAAGGACAGGATAGACAGAATCCTGCCCCTCTGCCTCCACCTAATCAAGATGCCGCTGGGCACTCAGAACCGTCGGGTCCGGTTTCCCGACAAGAATTGCAGTTGTTACTTCAAGAGCTGACCCAGAGTCGGCGACAACTAGAAGAACAGCTACGCGCCAACGCTGAGCTAATCAACCAGCTGGATCGCCAGAAACGAAAACGATCCACGAGAGATCGTGCTTATCGCTCTTCTAGCGAAAGTTCTTCATCTTCTGATTATCATAACCGACCCCCACGACCCCGGTTAGATGAGGGTCGTATGCCATCCGCTGGAAACCAACCGATATTGACCGTTGGACAAATAAGAGTTGGTCCGTCAGCCAGCTTCCAAACCGGACCCTCCTCCCGAGGGGGTGCCATTCCTCACCACGCCGCTGAATACCGCACTGCTAGCGTTGCGGCTGAACCAGGGGTCGACGCTCGAGATCAGTCGGACCCGGACCGTCGTCAAAGCGGTCATACTCCTGAACCGTACGTCCCAGAGGACTATGAGCCGAGAAGGCGAGATTTGAACCGTCAACAATATCCGGTTCGAACCCAAAGTATGGAACGTGACCATACTCCGGCGCAAATGCCGGATCTATCAACTATGATACGACAGATGATTCGTGAGAGTCAGGGATTCACAAACGACGATTGGGGAGTTTCCCGAAGTCACACTCCCTTTACGGACGACATTCTTAATGCTGAACCCCCACGGCGATTCCGGATGCCAACTTTACCCATGTACGAAGGAAACTCCGACCCCAACCAACATATCCTAAAATATGAATGGTCGATGACTGCAGCCCGTGCCGACGATGCAGTAAAGTGTCGAAGTTTCCCCATATCCTTGGGGGGCATCGCTACCATGTGGTTCACTCGATTGCCACCTCGATCCATCTCATCATTCGACCAGTTAGCCACAAAATTCGTTGAGCAATTCCGCATGCACGTCGCGAGGCCGAAAGATGTCAACACTCTATCTAGTGTCACACAAGCTCCCGGAGAGACGCTCAGACACTACTTAGAAAGATTCCACACTGCATGTGCGGAGATTAGTAATCCAAATGATAACTCCATCCTTATGGCGTTAACTAAGGGGATCGACCCCGATTCTGAATTCGGCAATTGGCTAGCTGGAAAACCACCTGCGTCATTGGACCGTTTCCATGCCAAAGCAGCTCAATTCCTGAGACGGGAAGACGCGAAACAGTCTAGGAAGCAAACTGACGTAGGATCAAACGCGGGAGGAACCCAAAGCAATGTTGCAATAAAACAATCCGGCGAGAGCTCTGGAAAGGTTCAGTTGAACATTAAAAATAAACAAGCTCGGCGAAGAGAGAGCGTGAATCAAATTAAAAAACAAGATCAAAATCGCGGTCCGCAACGCAAAAATCCGAAGTTCGACAGTTATACTCCTTTGAATACTTCATTGGAGGACTTGTATTTGCGGACCCGTAATGCGATTCAATATGAAAAACCTGCTCCAAGACCGTCGTCGGAGAAACAAATCCAGACGGGAAAATTTTGCAGGTTCCATGAAGGCTACGGACACGATACGAACGAGTGTCGTCACCTACAGGACCTCGTTGAAAAACTGATCAGGGAGAGGAAGCTTGATCGATTTGTGCGGACATCGCAACCCAGGGAAGCAGGTCCATCAAATCAAAACAGTGAACCCGATCGACCGAGGATGAGGACTCCAATGGTCCTCGCGGGAGATTGGTGATAAACGCCATCAGTGGCGGACCGACTTTCTCAGGAGCCTGGAACGACGAGGATCTTCGTCACTGTCACACATGACAGGCTCATTCAATCTATGAATATTTTGCAATTTCATTTACATTCTGAAATTTGATTTTGTAATAAGGCACTGACTTTGCCATATTTTCTCATTTCAGCAATAAAACATTATCCCTTCAAGCTAAAGCTGTGATTCATCGAATACAACATTCAACAATCACGACACACGAAGAGCTAAGTTCCATCGGACAATGGAATTTATTCAAATAGCGAGTGACTGCGTTACAACCGGCCACTCACTAAGTGAAACCCCAACTCGGGGGCAAGTCAACACATCGAAGGCTGAACTGGACCAACACACGACAGTCCATTTAACAATTCGTTCCCGGAGTGCGAACGGACTCCAACTTCCCACTGCGTGAATTGGAGTATAAACATTTAACAATTCGTTCCCGGAGTGCGAACGGACTCCAACTTCCCACTGCGTGAATTGGAGTATAAACATTTAACAATTCGTTCCCGGAGTGCGAACGGACCCCAACTTCCCACTGCGTGAATTGGAGTATAAACATTTAACAATTCGTTCCCGGAGTGCGAACGGACTCCAACTTCCCACTGCGTGAATTGGAGTATAAACATTTAACAATTCGTTCCTGGAGTGCGAACAGACTCCAACTTCCCACTGCGTGAATTGGAGTATAAACATTTAACAATTAGTTCCCGGAGTGCGAACGGACTCCAACTTCCCACAGCGTGAATTGGAGTATAAACATTCAATAATTCGTTCCCGGAGTGCGAACGGACTCCAACTTCCCGCAGCGTGAATTGGAGTATAAACATTCAATAATTCGTTCCCGGAGTGCGAACGGACTCCAACTTCCCGCAGCGTGAATTGGAGTATAAACATTTAATAATTCGTTCCCGCTGCACGAACCAACCCATCAATGCGGACTCCAAATTCCCAGAGCGTGGATTGGAGTATAAACATCAATTCAAAGTTCCCGGAGTGCGAACCGAAGCATCCGTGCAAACTCCATACTCCCGAAATGCGAGTTGGAGTATAAATGTCAATTCCGGGTTCCTGAAGTACGAACCCAAACTTACATGTTTTATCCAAGCTCCCGGCGTGTGAATTGGAGCACCAACACCAAGTCAAAGTTCCCGTAGTGCGAACTAAAGCGTTAATACTAACTCCGAGTTAGTAGAGTGCAAGTTGGAATGTGAACACCATTCCCAAGTTCCCGGAGCGCGAACCATGTTACAAGCATCAATAACACTCGAACTCCTGGAATGCAAACCAGGTCATCGATCTCAAATTAATCCAAGTCCCCGGAAGGCGGACGTGTGCTCAAAACTTGCAACAAGTGCGATCAACCATCATAAATACAAGTGTTGTTCCCCAGAACTGGGGGCACGAAAGCTAAATATTACTCACTAACCGAAGTGATACAACGTCCGAAGTTCAACTCATTCATCAATCACGACGTGTGACCAAGATCTTCAGACTTGGAAAATGAGACGAACTCTACTTAAACGATAAAAACACCACAAGTACACCGGACCGAAAACAAGGCATTGCAAGTACTTAAGCACAAATAAAACAAGAGTTGAAACAAAGAAACTAAAGTTTATTTCAACTAACCAAAAATGAGGGCTTACATATGAAAAAGTTTTCCCAAAAACAATCCCTGCTAGCAGGGGCCGAACCTGCATCTATACACGGCTTACTAACAAAAAACAAGAAACAAGTACCTATCTACCAAAACATCTACTTGTAAAGCCAGCCTATTTCTTCTTCCTTTTCGTCTTCCTTATTAGTGGTTCATCATTATCAGAATCACTAGCGACAGAAATTCTTTTTGAGTGCCTCCTCTTCGGCGGTGACTCTTCGGCTGGGGGCATGATATCGATATCCTCCTCAGAGCCCGAATCAACGGGGAGGCTTCCCGCCGGAGGAGTAGGGGGACTGGGTCTATGACGGAAGATGGGATAGTGCCACCCGACGACACTACCCTAGCAGACGCTGGACTATGCGCCGTCGTGCTACCACCGGCGCTACCACTGTGCCCCGCAGCTTCTATTTCAGCGCTGATTTCAGCCAAAATTTCCTCTTCTCGAGTCGCTTGGGCTTGGCTGGGGGCATCCGCAGCTTGCATCGAAGAACTTGAGGTCGGCAGGGGATCACTAACGATGATAAACTGTAAGTCCGTAGAGAAACCGCCCTGCTCACCGAGCAGCTCGCTCACCATCTGTTCCTCGAGAGATAACCCGCTCCCCTGTGCCGCCTCGATCGATACCGCAGTTACAGCAGTGGTCTCGGTGGCGATGGCCTTAACCTTTTGGCTTGATTCTTGAGCCGTGACTGTCGGCGCAACCTCCGTCACTAGGCAAAAACAATAAGTTATTAGTAACTTCTTCAAAACAAACTCTTTATTTAGAAAACACTTGAGATAATTTCGAAATACCTTCTCCAGTTTGACTCGCAGACGGCTGAACGACCTCGGAAGTGTGCTCATGGATAGGAGATAAGTGCGGCCGCTCCGGGTCGTAAGCAGGAACAGGTGGCAAGCTGACCGCAGACGCAGGCACTGACAAAGGCGATGTGGTGACTTCAGTGACATCCGCATGGTGCTCAACACCCGATCCCTCTCCAACTTCCAGGGAACGACCACCCACCATCTCCTTCTCATGAGCAATGATAGCATCGTGAAGGACCTTCTTTTCATCCTCAGTTAATAACCGGTTCTCAATCTTGAATCGGTCAACCGATTCGCCCGGATGCGCTTCCCCCTCTTCCTCGACCAATCGCTCCCAAGCGCTGCGAAGGTGAACGGGATAATCTTGAAGCCAGGCTAAATTTCGGTGTTTTAACACGTTGGCGTTATAAGTTATAAGCAGATCTTCGATATCGGCCTCTAGCCTGGCCTCTGCTTGTTGAACTTTCTCCTCCACTTCTGTCTCGACCGCTTGAACTTTCGCCACCGCAGCATCCCTTTCGGTGCGAAGAATCACAGCTTGTTCGCACGCCTCCTGAGCTGCGCTATTCGCATCATCCCTTTCCTTGGCGATTTCAGCAGATTTTGACTTAAGCTCGTTCAACTCCTTCAGGGCAGCGTCCCTCTCTGCAGTAACCAATGTGTTTCGATGACCCATGTCCTCAACCGTGGCGTAGTGTTCGCGTTTCATCCTATCCATGATTGCCTGGGCTTCATCGGCTTTTTTAGTGGCCTCTATTTCGGATTTACGGGATGATTCAGCCTCAGTATTCAGCACTTGAATGATGCGATCTCTTTGTGCTAACTCGGCTTGCAATTTTTCAATGGTGGCCGCTCGTTCGAAAGCCAAGGCCGATGCTTTTTCGGCCGCCTTGTACCACACCTTGTATTGTGCGTGGAAATCGTGCACGTAATCAAGCGCCCACCGCTCGGCCTCCGGTGGGATTCTTTTCAAGTTCGGGGGAAAGACATAATTGTCGAAGCAGATATTCGGGAATTCTCTCTTCAGCTGCGCAAGCCTAATCGCTCCTTCTCCCGTAATTTCAGTAGGAGGTTCCTCCGCAACTGTCGGCGCCGACACCTCAGATCTAGAAGCTTGAGAAACCGACACATGTCGAGAAGAATCACGAGGGACGCGAACGGGAGGTTGTACGGGATCTCTGGAAGGAGGAGGGGTGCGCTATCGCGATCGACGCCTATGGCCCTTGTCCGAATCGTATCTCTCATGACTAGAATATCTGGAACATCCCTGGTCATAATACCCGGAGCGTCCTTGGTCATAGTCTCTATCCCCCTCTCGCCTGCGCGAATCATAATAAGAAGACTTGCGGGCATGTCGGAGACTCCCAAGCATTGAACCTTGTTTAGACATAGTATCTGCAAAGCAAAGTAAAATCGAATTAGTCACTCTTCGAATCAGGTAGTTTACAATCAAAGGTTATGCAGTGTCGTGAAGTGTGTGTGAATATGCATTCCCCCCGACCAACCAGAAATGTCGACCTCGCTAGTAATAAGAGGCTCGCTCAATTCTAGATTACGATGGAACTCCTCCAACCCGGCATCATGTTGAAAAGACACATCTTCCGGGATTGGAAGGTCGGCAAGCCCTTCGTAGAGACTTTCAGTACGCGGAAGAGACATCTCAGAGATTCTAACTCCGGAAGAGGGCCGGGCAATGACAACCGATTTCCGTCTCCCCTGCTTAGTTGACTTAACCATGGCAGCCTTGCCTTTTCTCTGCTCCGCGACATCCGAAGCTACATCCGCAGGCTCGATCAGCGGCTCATCGTCAGTATGAGTTCTTTCAGAGTCAGCCTCCTCGGCTATGACAACTTCGGGCTTCTTATGTTTGACTCGTTTCTTAGGAACGATCCTTTGTGCCACCTCAAACCTTATACTCTGTCCTCGTTCAATCAGCCCAAAGGTCCGGAGATTCCTATCGGTCAAAAGCAACTCGATGTCCCTATCTTCGCTCGGGACTTCTCGAAGTACTCGCACCATCTCCTTAAACTCTTCACCTTCGGGTCGCGGGATCGTTGCTGTAAAAAGAAAAAATTAATATAAGTTCCACTTCGGCAGCAATTGTTGTAGTAACTATTTAAGAACTTGGTTATACTCACGTCTGAATAACCATCGTCGAGCAAAGCCTGGAGGGCACCTGACATAAAACCATTCTGTCCTATAGTAACTCAGCCTTGTCCAGGATCCGGTGACCACTTGACAATTTCTCACCGCCTCCAGAAATGTGAAAGAAGGATAATCACCACGAGTTTTGAAGTTGAACAAGTATCTAATTTCGATTGGAAGCGGCGGTCGATGGAGACATTCCATAAATGCAATGAACAAGCTATTGATCGACGCATATCGATCGACGCATATCCAAGGTCGGCGGTCTTCAGAGATATTCGATGGAACGGAATCTGATGGATTGGCAATGAACGACGCATCAGGAAGTTCGTCCGGAGCCGGACCGATGATCTCAGGATCTATATCCGGAACTTCTAGCCTCGGAGGGGCTGTACCTTGAATCTCCTGCTGCTGTGAACTTGAAGGTTCCATAACTAGCTAACTCAGGAGAAACCATCGTTAGACGACAAAGAACCCGTGTGTTCCCCAGTGTAAAGTGTATGAATGTGTGTGGTACCGTGCCATGCATTACTTGAACAAATGTTGCAGAGTTAAAGTGAACATTCAAACGACAAAGCTACGAAGTTCAGCAATAATGACCGTCATCGCTGACCGTCATCACTAAATCGTTTATATGATGGAAGTCAGTTCGAATATAAGTTGTTATAGTTCCATCGACGAGCTTCAAAAGGCAATCAAATATGCAGTTCAATATCCAAGTCCAAATATGCAGGAATGAAGCTCGTCGGAGTTGTGCTTGAAAAATTTCAAATTTTGGAATCCATCATATAGGGTTCGAAATCAATACAGAGGCTTCGTTCGAACCCAACCGAACACCTCTTCCTTCGAAACCATCCAAACTTCGTTCGAACCCATGCGTTCGAAACCATCATGACAATGCTTCGAACCCATGCGTTCGAACCCATCCTGACATCGTTTCGAAACCATGCAGTCAGGCGCGCTTCGAAACGATGGCCAAATGACAAATTCGAACCGATACAGAAACCCTTAACTCGACATCGGTCGCGTTCGAAACGATCCACTTCGAATCGATGCGAGGTTGTGGGCTTCGAAACGATGGCCTATGGGTTCGAATCCATCGATTCGAAAGGACCCCTCGAATCCCCCAATCGGTGCGAACTACGCATCCCAACAAGGACATTCCAAGGATCGATTCAAAATCCAATGGAAACACACCACCGTCGTCGCTTCGAACTCGAGCCCACACATCGATTCGAATCCCTCCCAAACCAGATCTGGTTTTGCCAATCTCGAAGCTATGCAATCGATGAAGAGAAATGGGTTTGAAATCACTTCGTCGCTTGAATCCGAGGCTAATTACCTAATTTAAACAATGGATTCGAGAGATTTAAGTCTTAAATCTTGATGGATTCGAAAACACGACGCAGTATTTTCTCCTTAGAAGCTTCGAAGCGATGAAGAGCGCAGTGAAAAAGTAAAAAGTGAAAAACTAGCAGGTCCACTGCTATTTATATGGAGGGTTGGTGATGACCGGGACGGTTCGAGTTCCGGTGAAGTTGACCGATTGCAACAGGTCAGAAGGCAGAGTCGTTTCGAAACCAATCTTCGAACCCATACGCTTGAGGCTCCATCGTGTGAAGCACACGGACCGCTGCCGTGAACAATGGTTTCGTACCCATCCAAATCATCGATTCGAAGATCATTTTCGAAACCACAGAAACGAACTACTAATTCGAAACCATCCTTTCACATCGGTTCGAATGGCAATTTCGAACCCATCACCACACAAGTATACTCCATACTTTCAGACTGTTTCGAATGTCAATTTCGAATCCATCAATGCTCCAATGCATCGATTCGAAATCTCATATTCACACAACCCATCATTGCACGGGCATACCGCGTCCATACAAACACGAATTTCGAACCCATCAACGCTCAAGTGCATCGGTTCGAAACATTACACTCGCGCAATACAAATTCTATTTCTTCAACCTTCAATATTGGTTCAGGAGAGGATCGATACAGAGGAAATTTCCACAACAACCACCAAGCGTTGTCTCAATTCAAATTTCAAAATCGGTTCAGGGGAGAATCGATACGAAATTCTGCAGCAAACCAAACTGACAACGACTCGTGGACGCACGACGTTAACAAGGTCCAAATTAACGTATGTCCATACATGTCGGACTAACATTCGATTTTGAATATTCACAGGGATCAAACACTATTCCCGTTACAAATGCGACAGCCAACGGCTAAGCACTATTATACAGCAATCAATCATATCAACGCAAGGTTACGGCAATACAGCATACGAGTTTCAACAAAAAAGAGAGCAATGATTGTTCGGATAGAAATGGCAGCTATTCAAAGCACGTCATGTTCCCACAAGACGTACTTTGGGGGGCAAAATGTTATCCCTCTTTTTGGCAAAGCCGCGATACCAAAAAAGCGATTGAAAAGGAAAGACCGTTCGCATCAGAGGTTGATCGTATTTCCTTTCGCCATGGATATCACTGAATTTTATCCGAGTCCAGAATGAGCTACAATTGATGGGACACTGCAAGAAAGGCCACAGGAGTCAGCATTTCAAATTTCAAGTCGATCCGAGTTCGTATGCTCAAGTTATGATCGAGGCAACTTGGAGGGAACACACTGATTTCGAACCCATAATGATGGTTGTCTTCGAATCCATCGTCACGCCCCAGTTTGAAACCATCACTTCGAACCCATCAAGTTCGAAACCATCACATTCGAAACCCTCGGGGTGCCTCGACCTCGAACCCATCAGAGAGTAGCTGGTTCGAACCCATACTCGGCTGCCTCAGTTCGAAACCATCGGACATGCATGCTTCGAACCCATACATAAGCTTCGTTCGAACCCATCCCTGAAGTCGTGTTCGAACCCATCATAGAGCCATGCTTCGAACCCACCACAAAGGCCTTCTTCGAACCCATCCTGTGTTGCCTTGTTCGAACCCACTGGGTCAACCCACGTGTCTTCCATCGGTTCGAAATCACCGAGATACACGGAGTCGAAGCGGTCAACACGGAGCGAAGTCCGGATCGGTTCGAAACTTGCGCTCCACGTCACCACGAAGTCGCGTGCCATGATGGATTCAAAACCGTCGTTTCGAAACCATGGGTTCGAACCAAACAGCCGTGCCGTGAATCCTATTTCGAACCCATCATATCTCCCAATCTACTGATCCAAATGTCATGAAATTTTCACAGATGCTAGCATACATGTTGAAGAATGTCCTCGCCAAATTTCACCCCGATTGGATGAATTCTTGATCAGTTCGAATGGAGTTCGAACCGATGCCAAAGTGGGCCCAAACTTCCCGAGACCGTACGTGTGGGCCCCCTCACGTGCCAGAAGTGGTCTCCCGAGTTTTCAGCGAGATACCAGCAGCCTACACCTATAAATAGAGCCCCAGGGCCAACAGAAAAGGGATCTTCTGATTCTGAGACGCCGAGACTCTGCCGGATCAAGATCTCCATCATCCTATGTCATAATTCTATTGTTGATTTCGAATTTCCAGTTGTAACTTGTTGTGGATCGCTGTAACAACTTGTAATCATTGAAAGAGAATCAATAAAACATCAAAAAACTTCACAGTGGACGTAGGCAACACGCCGAACCACTATAAATCGCTTGTCCACGCATTTACTTTGTTGTTGATTGGAGTTTTTGTTAGATAATATCTGTTTTGAACTTGCATTCTTGACTATTATCTCTTCAACGACTCCCGAAGAGTGTTGTGCCCAATTTTGACACAAACAGATTAGGGATGATCATCGTTGATGATCGGAATCATCCATGGGTTTTGTGCATGTGCACAGTGGCCATCAGAGGGTTTGTTTTTGGAAATGTTGGTGAAGATATGGTACTCATGGAATGCTCGGGTCATTTTAGTTTTTGCTCGAAGTTAGGTGCTAGTTGACTCGAAGTATATGAGTCTGAGCTCGAGTAGTTTTATTTATTTCAAGTTTTGTTTTCTGCAACCTGACAGTTTCAGGTTTTTTAAATTTAAACTAAATTTAAATAAAAAGAAAACAAAGCAAGGTTTGAACTAAATTTGAAACAAGTTTAAATTATGAATTCAAATGTATTTGAATTTCATATTTCAAATAAATAATTTTTTTATTTGTAAAAAATTGGAATGTTTAATAACTAAAAACTGTACAATATTTTACAAAGTGTTTTTGAAATCTAAAAAATGAAATTCAAAACTAGATTTTAAATTTAAGTTAAAATCTGGATTTAATTCCTGAATTCAAATTGGGATTTGAATCTTAAAGTTTTTAAAAGAAAATAAGTTTATAAATTCAAATGTTTGTAATTAAGTTTGAATCATAAAGTGATTTATAATGAAGTTTTAAAAATCTGAAATATAAGATTTAAACAAGGGATCAAATCTAAGTTTGTAAATCTAGAATTCAAAAATAGATTTGAATACTAGTTTATAATAAAATAAGCTTTTGAACTCAAATGTTTTAAAAAAAAATTTGAATGTTTCAAGGTATGGTTTAAGTTTAAATTTAAATTGGGTTTTAAAATTCTTTTAAATTCCTTTATAAAATAATTAGATTATTTATCATATAATTAAAAAGGTTATGAATTGTTTTAAAAGGTTTTAAATACTTAAACCTTGTTTAAGTTTAAATTTGATTCATTTTAAATCTTGATTTAAAATGGAATTTAGATGAAATTTAAAAGCAAGTTGTTTTTAAAATACTTTGCTAATGATGATTTAATCATTAATAAGATTTGTGTTTATGTTAAGTTAATTAGAACTTAATAATCTATAATTCTTTAAATGATTAAGGTAATTAAGTTTTGTAATTAATTAATTTAGTTTATTAATAATTTGGTTAATTAATTAAATAATTAAGGGTTTTATTTAATTAATTAAAGGATAAGCAAGTTAATTAAGATTGATTAAATTGTAATTTAGGAATCAATTAATTAAATAAGGTTTGATTTAATTTAATTGACGATTTGAATTTATTAATCAAGTAATTAAAAATTAATTAAGTTTTAGATTATCACTTGATTAATCTAAATAATTAGAGATTAATTAAATAGGTTTTATGGATAATTAAACATGTAATTGATATTAATTAATCTCAGTTAATTACTTTGGAGAAGTAATTAAAGATTTGTTATTGGTTAATGAAGGTCATTAACTTAGGATTATTTAATAATTAATTAATGTAATTAATTTTAATGATTAATTGGATTAATTAATTTGAAGATAATCATTTGAGAATTTTTTAAGTATAGTTACTTAATGAAAGTAATTAAGAAAATTAATTACTAATTGTAATTAATTAAGTTTATTTTGATCAGTTAAGTTAATTAATTAAGTTTAATTAATTTAAATTAATCACTGGTTAATTTGAGAAGTAATTACCTAGTGTAATTAATAATGAATAATTACTTAGTAAAGTAATTAAGAAGATAAATTACTTGATGAAATTAAATTGAAGAATAATCTGCGAAATGGAGGAGTTTGGAAATTAATTCCTTTGTGTAATTAATATGTAATTAATATGCAGAATAATTACTTAAAGGAAGTAATTAATAATTAGTTACTTATTGTAATTGATTTAGGTTTTTTTAATTGAGTTATATTGAAGATAATTAAGAGATGAAATTGATTAAGTTAATTACTTAATGTGATTAATCAAGAGTGATTAATCAATATGGATAATTGATAATCAATTTAATAGGGTAATTATAAATAAAATAATTGGGATCATTAATTTATATAATTAATGATGTAATTAAGGATTGATTAATAAAAACCATTAATCAATTAAGGAATTAATTAATGTAATTAATTAAGGACTAATGCAATTAATTATAATTAATTAATGAATGAAGTAATTATAGGTTAATTACTGAATTTGGTTTGGAATAATTAATTTGTGAAATTAATTAGAGGATAATTACTTGAATGCAATTAAAGGATAATTAATCAAGATGATTAATTAGGGTAATTTGTTGAGAGTAATCAATTGATTAGTTTGTAATTAATTAATTAATTAATGTGTAAGCAAGATTTATATGGAGGTGCAATTAATATCATTTATTTTAAGTTAATTAGGGAAGAAGTAATTAATTTAATTCATTTTAAATTAATTATAAAATGGTGATTAATAAGTCATTGCTTATGAATGTTGATTGATACTGATTACCCTGAATGGTTGAGATCTCAGTTATGAGATAAGTGATGTTGTATGATTTGGATGCTATGGTTGCATTTGAATTGATAATATGAATTATCTATTGGGGATGATAATATGATTATCTGTTGTGATGATAATGTTAATTATCTATTGTTATGTTGAGAATTATTTATCTGTGTGTATATAGATAATGAATTGAATTGTTTTAAACATTTAAAACAACTTGGACCTAAAAGATGGCGATTTGGATTTCAATGAGACCGGGATCGGTTTTCCATATTTGGATATCCGAAAACCACATGGATCCAAATTAACGATAGGTCGTGAATCTCAAGTGAAGATGTAGATTCAGAGTGCAAGGGTTATCGTCGTTAACTCTGAGGGTGATTCCAAAATGAGTGTAACGAGATAATGCCTTCGGTTTCATTCGAACGCGGAACGAACTTGTATGGATTGAATGCTTTCAGAACATCGTCATGAGGACGATGAGCATTCTAAGAGATGTGTTCTGTAAAGGTAATCGTAGCCTCAAACCTCATCAACCGGGAATGGCTAAAACAGGGGAGGTGCAGCAAGGTTAAGTGGGTCATGCCCAAGTAGGACAAGATTTTCCCCGTCTAGAGGTCCCTTTATATTCGAGTGTGTGGGCGGTTGATTGCAACAACTGCCGGGGTTGTCTTGTTCGGGACTGTTCAGTAAGGAATGGTCCCGGCCTTGTGTTGCAGGGGAGTTAGGGTGGCTCCTCGGTATGGTGATCTAGGCCACGTACTGTGACGGGCGGTACCCAGTAGCCCTGCCATTGTATGGAATCCAAAATCCAATAAGTGCCGTACGTATTAGTTGTGCCCAACTATGTTGGAATGTGAAATGTAAGCATTCCAGCTTATCTTTTGTTACTCACACCAGACCTTAACCTGTTACTCACACCAGATCCATGTCTGACCCGGAGTTTATCTTTTTTTTCTCTTAAACTCTTGGATACTCAAATTTTTACGAGTAGCCAAGGGATTCGGGTTGGCTTTGACAAATATTGGAGGAGCAATGGAGCAGGAGACTTCGGCGTTATAAATATATAGTTTCCGCAGTGTATTCTCTTTGTTGTGTTTGTATTGAGTTGTAAATACTAGACAGGTGTTTATAACTGTCTAGTATATGTTGTGTATGATGTGTATCTCTGATTGATGTTGTATATTATGTAAATACTTATGTTATTAATATAATTTATTCGTTCCGCTGTTAAGATTCTAGTGTTGTTTCTTCTTTCTCTTCTTTCTTTCCTCTTTCTATCCCTTTCTTTCTTAATTCATGATGCGATTTTCTATGGTGAGAAAGTCGGGTCGTGACAGGGTGATCAACGCACTTTCTGGTCAGAGAAGAATGATGTCAGGCCATAGGTTATATGGGGAAGGAAGCGGTGGTGGTCGGTGGAGGAGATGGTAGGGGTATGGGCCGAGCAACATAGATAAAGATCAAGGCAAATCTAAAGGAAAATTAAATGAAAATGAAGAGAAAAGAGTTAAGAATTTTAAGAAGCCATTACCTTTCTCTTCAGATCTGAAAATGACTTGTATGATGAATGAAAGGGATGTTTTCTTTCACGTAATATACAAAATAAATGGCTAGGGATCAAAGAAATAAACGACAACAAATATGGAGGAGTTATGGTATGAAATCAATGGATGGAAAGATAAAGAGGTAATAAATCAAAGCGTAACGTATGACTTTAATTAAAAATAGGTAATGTATCTTAATTTATGCATTTCCTATATATCAAAGAAAGGTGTATACAGGAAACTATCACTAACAAATAAATACAATAACGTTAAATTAAATACATTTAAAGGTATGCCTTTTAAAACAATAACGTGTATATATTTGAAATTTCTTTCCAAGAAATAAATAGGGATCTAAATACTTATCCATTTAATTACTAAATGAACGTATAAATAATAAAAATATGAAAACAAGGTAGAGATAAATATTATGAAGAATAAATAAATATTTTTAGGAAAAGTAGGAAATAAATAAAGAAAATACTTTATTTAATGGAAACTAGAATTAAAGATTGAAAACAATATACAATCAACATTTGAAAATTATAACTATACTTTAAAAATGTTTTAAAAATAAAATATATGCATAACATATCATGCTACACAAATTAAAATGTGATTTTACAAACAAAAATATTATTTATACAAATTTAAATAAACAAATTTGTTAAATAAAACAATTTACACACAATATTGTAAAAAGCATACCTTTCACAATATTAATCTGATTTCCAAAAACAAAAAGCAGTATTCTTGAAATTAAATCTATTTTCATAATAAAATATAAAATATTAAATTCAAATATTTAAATTTTAAATTTAAAAATCAAAGTTTGATCATTTTGACCAGAATCCACTTTTGTGGAAATATTCCATTTATTCAAGTTTGGAATTATAATTAACACAAAAATCAAAATTTATATTTAAAATAACAAAATTTATCCATTTTAATAAATAAAATATAGTTTTTAAATCAGGTATTTCAGTTAAAACAATTAAAAATATAAAATTAAAATAATCACAAAATACAGGGTTGTTAAACTCTTCCCCACTCAAATCTTTTCGTCCTCGAAAAGAAACGAGGTACGGAAAAAATAGAAAAAGATAGAATGAAATAGGATTAAGACAAGATTACAAGAAGATTAAAATTATACCTGATAACTGTTGTTATAGGTAAATTTAACAAGGTGGGAAGTAGGAATGGCTAGAAGGGAAAATAGGTTGAAAGACAAGGATGAACCATTATTTTAAAGCTATATAAATTTCAATTATTTAGGAAGGTAAAATAAATGATCAAAATATCCTTTATATAATACTTTATCAAAATACTTTAATAACTCGATGTCTTAACAAGTTTATCCTCGTTCCCGTAGACTCTGGCACTACGTTGATCAGGCGCAAAGCTAGAATTCTCCAGGTACTTAGTAGACTTGTTTCAACACCCAGTGAAAATACCGGAAAAACTTTTAAAAACAGATATGGAAAGTACAATCCAAACAAAGCAACCAAAACCAAAACCAAAACCTTTATCTAACCATGGTTCGTAGATACATAATGGTTACGCTTGGATCCCCCAGGAAGCAATCCATATTCATAAGCTTTCTCAGCCCTTCGAGTTACGCTATGATGACTAGTAGACCGCAGGATACACAATGATTACGCCTGGATCCCCCAGGAAACAATCCGTACCTCTAGGCCTTCTCAGCCAGGCGGATTTCGCTACTAATGCGACCTACATAGTTCACAGGATACACAATGATTACGCCTGGATCCCCAGAAAACAATGCGTACCCCTAGGCCATCTCAGCCAGACGAATTACGCTATGCAGTCGCGCTATAAAAAACCATGGGTTACTTTACACTGGGACACTCGAGTATCACATCCGGAAAACCAAAAATCAGAGAGAATAATATCTATAGAATGAATCCACAATATGGCCACAGAGCGGATATCAAGCAGAAGACACTTTCCATATCTTTACTTCGAAAATATGTATCATATAGCACCTTTTCAAATCACTTTCAAATATCATACTTATATAAAGTCCATTATATAGGATTTCATTTTCAAATCGAATACTTTTCAAAATCAATAGTATATCAATTCATACTTAAATAGACTTCGATTATATAAGATTTCTCTTTCCAAATCGAGTATCTTTCAAATCAATAATTTTCAAATCAACATCATACTTATACAAATCCATTTTATATTAGTTCGATAACTTCCAAATCAAGTATTTAGTAACATATGGTTCTCAAATTTCAATCTATTTCAATATCAATTCAGTTTCAAAATCATATATGATTTCACCAAATCATTTCTTCTAAATTAAATATCTTCAGTCTCAAAGTTTCCAAAAATAATAGGTTTAGAAAATGACCCAAGTTTCCATATTAACATAATTTAAGTCAAACAAAATCATTTCCAAAAATCATCATATAAATACTTGGTTTTAAATTCCAGTCTATTTTCGAAACCAAATATTTTCTCAAAATCAATTATACCCAAAATGGTTTTCAAATTTATAACTATCCCTTTAAAACATTTAACTATTTATTTCAATTCAAAAGATCCAATTTACCTTTCGCACATTATTTACTTAACAAAAGTTTCAAATTCATTTAAGTCATACTCTTCATACTTTAAACATACAAACTAAAATTATATACTTTATGAAATATTTTATACTCTTCGAAATTTCTTAGCTTTAAAAATTAAACCTTGATTTGGAAGTGTACGAACCTTCAAAATAGTGGGTGAAATTAAATTTCAAATCCAAGAGTTGGAAATCAGAAACAAATCAGTAAATCAATTTTTATAAATAGAGTTATACTAAATCAAATTGGAAACTCGAGGATTGAACACTGGGCTCACTTCAAATCATTTCAAATATAGATACATACATATTTCGAAAATCAAATCATACTTGGGGATTTTGAAATCAAAACTGATTTCACAAAATCACTCGCATAGCAAAGCTGCCAGAGTGGCCCCTCCCCCATTCTGAAAATCGAAAATCAATGTCGAGGATGCGTGCACTCATCACCGAAATTATTTTCTAACGACAAAAGTGAGTTCTGGACTTCTATTTTCTTGAAAACTACATTGAAATTTCTTCTAAATCATTGGGATTCATTTGAACTCTTTTGAAACATTTCTTATCCGGAAAATACTTTTAAATTGTATTATTATTATATATTTTTAAAATCTCAAAACCAAATTTCAAAATACTGGAGTTCAATTCCTCGAAATTCAAATTCAAACCCCTTCAGTTATAATTCCTTTTATATAATCGAATTCCTTATAAATTTTCAAAATTTCAAATCCTTTCAAAATTTCAGACTCTCGTTTTTAAAAGGAATATAATCCTTATCGAAAACGTTTCACTTTTATATAAAAATGTGGTCATCCTTATCAAAATAATAATTTCGATGTATACACAATTTCAAAATACAATCAATAAATTTTTTTCAAGGGATGGTTCTAGGATGGATTTCAAAACAAACAGAGATTCATATTTAGAGGAACCCTACTCAAATAGAATTCTTATTCAAAGTTAAGCTCGAACGAAGATGAGATGATTAAATTACCAAATAGAAGATGGATAAGCTTATATAAATCGCGGCGACCTTAACCGGGTCAACTGTGACTTCAGGAATATAATCAATGTAGAAATCAAAGGCAAATCGACATTCGATCGCCTGAGATAGAATCCAAGTATAACAGAAGGTAGATAACATCGTAAACCGAGGATATAGAAATCTCCGGTGAATCAATGTCAATTGTAAAGGAGTTTCACCCCTTTACAAATCATTCAAAGATTTGTGGAATCACCAATCTTTATGGAGATCATTCAAAAATGGAGTTATGGAATGCTCCAAAATCAAAGGATAAAATAGGGAAGACGAGACTGGATTTCAGAACAAGTGTGGGCATTCCAAAGTTCAAGGAATCCTAATCAATAAGAATCCTAACCAAGAGATTACTAACAAGGTGAATATAGAAGGGATGAAGTTTAATAAATCCTGATTTCGAAATAAGAAAATTTTATATCAATATAATCTTTAAAATCCTTTAAAATCATTAGAAAATCATTTTATACTTTGAAAATACGTTCTCTCACAAGGAAATGATTCTGAGATAGATTTCACTCATTCTAGGGTATTTCTACCCTATCTTTAATGAGTTTTTGCTCCGTAGGCTAAGGTTTGACTAAAACCTGACTCTGATACCAAATGTAACGACCCACTATTTTGGGCCATTCAAATCGACAATAATCCATACATGTCAGACTTGAATAATTCAAAATAACAGATTGTAATAAAATTTGGAGCAAATAAAATCATTCACAGAATCATAGACATAGAAATATCAGAATACTCGCAGCGGAAATAAAATACCATAGTAGTTCATGAAGCTACTATATACATACTCTCAAAATATATACAAAATCTCATAGTAAAATAGATACAATAGAAGTCATGATACATAAACAACAATACAGAGACAGATACCGAATAGGAACTAACTAGAAGAAGTAGACGAATAGATAGACATATAAGCTCCAGCAAAACTCTAGCTCCAGAAGGTGAATCCAAAGCTGTGATTCTCAGGCTGACCCGAGCGTAAAGTAAAACACAAACAAAAACACTCGAGTCAGGACATACATACTTATACAATGTAAACCAACTCAAGTGAACTGTAATAGCAATGCACAATAACTTAAAGGATACTTGGGATCGCCCATCCTTTAAGGATCAGTCAAACCATCAATTAAGTAGTAATAAAAACTATCCTAGAAATATCCATATTAAAGTAAACAATGCAAATAATAATGTTATTGTGATTAGGGTAGCGTAGAGCTGCAGTAACCGCTCACCTCTAGCCACACTCTTAAAATCAAAGGCGTGCATCAAACAATCACAAGGAAATCACATTACACACAAAGCAGGGTACCCGTGGTTATAAATTTCAAAATGATTTATAATTCCGAACTAAAATCATTCATTTAAACCATTAAAAGTGAAGTCATTAGTCCTTCAAATCAAATATTTAGTTTCCCAAAAAATTAGCCTTTTCTGAGTTAATTTATTCAGTTAAACACTTTAATATTGAAATTTCAGCTTTTCACAGCACTTAGGAAATGCTGCGGCAAGTTATAATTGAAAACAATTCAATTCAGTAAAGACAACATTTAAAAAATGCTGTAATAGTTCAGTTTTAGTTGTAAAATAGTTCAATTCAGCAAAGATAGCTTTTACAAAACTGCTATAATAGTTCAGGGTTCAATTAAAAAGGTTTAGTTCAATTACATTTAATAATCACATTTCAGCCAACTGCAGCACTTAACAAGTGCTATAATAGCCCTTAGTTAATTTTAACAATTTAGTTCATTTCTGTGACTACAGCGCTTACAAAGTGCTGTAATATCCTTTACTTCAGATTTAAAGTCAACTTCAGAAATGATAGCATTTCTGAAGTGCTGTTATTTAATTTTCAAATTTCAATGTAATTCCAGCAACAACTAAACTTTGATTTTAACCCTTTAAACATAATAAAAATCATATTTTAACAATAAAAAACGTTCATTAAAATACCTTTAACTTAAAAGTTTTATAAAGCAAATTTCTTATAAATAAAATCAAATTTTCAATAATTCATATAACAAATTCAAGTGTATAATTTTCTATTCTTCACATTTTAACAATTTCTTAACACTTAAATTTTTATTATCATTTTCCACATATAACTTAATTTCCATTTTACTTATATAACTTAAACTTCCATTTTAAAACCAAATCTCACAATTCCAAGTCAAGTTAAATTCCAAATTTCCATTTAACTATCCATTTATTTAACATTTTAAACTAATTACATAAATTCAAAATACACTGTAAGTTGCTTACTTTATTTTACAAATAACTTGATATTTTCTTTTACTTTATTTTTATTTAACTCATACATCAATTATATTAATTACCAAATTAAGCTTATAATTCCACTTTTACTTAAATTCCCATTATTAAGTTAAATCAAACTTTCACACTACAACTGAAACCATCTATTAACTTATACCATTTAACATGTTAGAAAATCACTGTTTAACCATTTTAAATCCAATATAAGTCAAATTTCATATTTTTTCTTTCATTTAAAATACATGAAATTTGTAAGAAATTATATTTTGAAAATCAACCACGGGTCCGGATAATATTTCACACCTAAATCAAGTGATACGAAAATTATCATTTATATCTGAAATCAGTAAAATTTTCGGGTTTTGATTATTTCAAACCCACAATCCCAAGACAAATCCAAATAAATAAAAAATACCCAGGACTATCATTTCAGCCCATAATGATTTTTCCTATTCTCATGTCCGTTCGGGTATGTATCATTTCAACCCATAGTGATTTCTATCCTAACAGGAAACTTGCAGTGATGATCAAAATAAAATGAATAGTATAACAACATATAGCAGTATCAGATGATATGACAGATAAATAAACAGGATTAACATCATATAATTTATAACACAGGCATGTATAATATGATGTAATAATATCTACACTTCCACTTGCTATCAATTCACAGTCATATAAGTATAAATGTCAGGTGTGATTACTCACCTCTTTAAAGCTGGAATTCGCAAATCAAACACACACACACACAACGATCCAGAAAGCACGATAGCATGACTTGATTTAAGTGGAGAGAGAGCCAAGATATAAATCTTATATTCAACAATGAAATAGTCTACATATAAATATTTTTACAATACCAAAAATCTATTGAAACAAAATGGAAATAGAAATAGCAAGAGACATCGCCAAGCTTTCCCATCAAATTTGCTTGACCTTTACCCATATAGGCTCGGCCACAAGGCTATATTGGTTCGTCCTTGGATGTTTTCAGGTGGTAATGGTCAGGTTTGGATCTGAAAATAACAAGGCTTGGTCAAGAAGGCAAAGGGTTTAGAGGTTACAACATGAGGAAGGTAAAAGGCATGCAAAAGGGAGGTGGTTTGTTCATCATTTTAGGCTCGGCCTTGGCACATTTGGGCTTGGCCAGGGGCTAATTCATGTTAGGTCAGATGTTAGTAGTGGTGTTTAGGTGTGGTGCTTGCTGGTGGTGGAGGCTAAGGAGGTGGCCGTGGCAAGGAAATGAAGTGGATGTGAATATAGGCTTGGCTAGGTATAAATTCAAGGAGTTTGGCATTGTTTTCGTGGAGTTTTATGCAAAGGGTGATCAAGGCACTTTCAGGTCAGAGGAGAATGATGTCAGGCCATGGGTTATATGGGGAAGGAAGTGGTGGTGGTCGGTGGAGGAGATGGTAGGGGTATGGGCCGAGCAACATAGATGAAGATCAAGGCAAATCTAAAGGAAAATTAAATGAAAATGAAGTGAAAAGAGTAGAAAAATTTAAGAAGCCATTACCTTTCTCTTCAGATCTGAAAATGGCATGTATGATGAATGAGAAAGAGATGTTTTCTTTCATGTAACATATAAAATACATGGCTAGAGATCAAGGAAATAAGCGACAACAAATATGGAGGTGTTATGGTATGAAATCAATGATTGGAAAGATAAAGAGGTAATAAATCAAAGTGTAACGTATGCCTTTAATTAAAAATAGGTAACGTATCTTAATTTATGTGTTTTCTATATATTAAATAAAGGTGTATACAGGAAGTTATCACAAACAAATAAATACAATAACGTTACATTAAATACATTTAAAGGTATGACTTTCAAAACAATAACGTGTGTATATATATATGTGTGTATATATATATATATATTTGAAATTTCTTTCCAAAAAATAAATAGGGATCTAAATACTTATCCATTTAATTACTAAATGAATGTATAAATAATTAAAATATAAAAATAAGGTAGAGATAAATATTACGAAGAATAAATAAATATTTTTAGGAAAAGTAGGAAATAAATAAAGAAAATACTTTATTTAATGGAAACTAGAATTAAAGATTGAAAACAATATACAGTCAACATTTGAAAATTACAACTATACTTTAAGAATGTTTTAAAAATAAAATATATTCATAACATATCATGTCACACAAATTAAAACGTCATTTTACAAACAAAAATATTATTTTTACAAATTAAAATAAACAAATTTGCTAAATAAAACAATTTACACACAATATTGTAAAAAGCATAACTGTAACAATGCTAATCTGATTTCCACGAAACGAAAAGTAGTATTCTTGAAATTAAATCTATTTTCATAACAAAAGATAAAATTCAAAAATTCAAATATTTAAATTTTAAATTTAAATGTCAAAGTTTGACCAATTTGGCCAGAATCCACTTTTGTGGAAATATTCCATTTATTTAGGTTTGGAATTATAATTCACACAAAAATCAAAATTTATATTAACAAAATTTATCCATTTTAATAAATAAAATAAAGTTTTTAAATCAGGTATTTCAGTTAAAGTAATTAAAAATATAAAATTAAAATAATCACGAAATACAGGGTTGTTACATAGGGGGTTATGAATTCGGTCAAAATGATGAAGGTGGTGCACATGGGTGAGTTGATGGTTCATAATGTGTTCGTAGATATTTTGCAAAAATTTTCATAGAAATACTCGCTCTAAGGATTCATAATTCTCACGCCAAAAATATTCTTCTTCTTCTTCCTTTATCTTGAGCTTCTTAATGCTCTTTAAAGGTTTCATTATCTTAAAGAAGCAATAAAGAAAAATAATGGCAAAACGAAAAGTAAAATAGTTCCATATGTAAAACAAGTCAATCGATTTCAAAACAGAGTGCCAAAAACACTCCCCTCCTCTCTATAAGTGCACGGCCCCACTAAGCACCACCATGAGGGCCGAGCTCCATCCACTTCCAAGGCATGGACGAGCACCCTTAGTGTCAAGGTGGAGATCCAGAAACTCTGGAGTAAAGAAAGTAGAATGATGTATTGCCGAAGTGCCACCGAAATCAATTAAGAAAGCTTCGTAAAAAGTCTGGCGAAGTGGAAATCATTGGTGAGTACATGATTTACATACAACTTAATTGTAAATTAAATATGCTTGGATGATTAATATTTTTAAATATTGGTTGATTATATAGTTGATAACTTGGTCATGATAAATATAACAAATAATGAGCAAATCATATTTATCAAAATAGAAACAGTTAACTAATTAACCATGACTAATTCATGGAAAATAAATCCATACTAATATGTGTATGGAAGCAATAAGCCTCTTTAAGGTTTTGAATTAAAAAAGAAAAGTTAGTTGGATGGATTAAAATAAAAAGGATATCACTTTGAAATTTATTTAAAAAGAGGAGTTTTGATTTATTTTGGAAAAATAAATTGCAGTGTTTAATTTAGAAAATGAGAATTTGAAAAGTTGAAATTTCATATAAGATATCATATGAGAGTTTTATTAATGGATTTTCAAATAAAAAGATAATAAATTGAATATTGTAATATATAATATTATAAAATGGAATAAAAGTGAATATGAGTTTTAATATCAGAAATATAGTCCAAAAATAGTTTAAAATGGTTTAAAATGATTTATTATGATTTCAAAATAGTTTAAAAGTGTTTCAGACAAGTTTCATAAAATTTGACTAAAGTGATAAAAATAAGCCATCGCATTTCGACACTTCGCGATTTCACAGCCCGAAAAGTTAAACAAAGATGTAGGGTGGACCATAAGTTAGAATTCTTTGAAATAAGAATTTTTTGAGCCCTTAAGGTCATAGTTTTCAAATGAAAAAGAAAATTGAGATTTCATTTAGTAGAGTTTGAGGTATATCCAAATCAAGTTTTTAGCAACGTCGCATTTTGACAGTTCGAAAATCATAGTGGTAAATTCTTTAAAAATAGATATTTTTGTTTTTTAAAACTATGAAATAAAGTCCATAAACATGTGTAACATCCCCCCCACTTAGAGGCCCAAAACTAACGGATACGGATGTTATAGCCATCCATAGTTATTAATCCTCGACAACCAAATACGGCAGTGCTAGATACATTGATATACAGATCATAAGAATATGGAAAAAAATTAGTAATTTAAAAACACAATTCCACATTCCATTCAAAATATTTCATGTTCATAACATAATCCCAAAAACATTAACCGCGTTCAGCAAAATATAATTATTACACATACGCTAAGAGCAACATATAAAGATGCCTCCTTGGTTGATCGGAGTATATAATAAGGCTATTACATCCACCTTTACATCCAAATATACAGCAGAAAACGATAACTAAATAACAAACTACCTCCTGCACGCCTCCGGAATCCTTATTCGTCTAAGAAGAGAACTTGAAAACCTTAAATCTCAAAATACTCAAAATAAATTAAGTACCCGAGAGCTATTTCATAGTTTTCATGGGATCACTAAATCCTAATAGACCCCTGCCAGTTAACTTAATTAATTAATGGTTCCCCCTAAACCTACTATTCATTCCAGTAACCAATCCCTTATCCTAGTTTTCATGGGTTGACTAGGAACCTATGGATTTATCGAGTAACTCACTTATCATCCTAGTTTTCATGGGTTAACTAGGAACCTACTTATGCTTCCATTAACTTCTTTCTTATCCTAGTTTTCATGGGTTGATTAGAAACCTACTAATTTGTGTCAATTCTTAATCCGAATATAGTTTTCATGGGTTCACTATAAACCAGTTATCCCCTGCCAACCCACCTTAATGCATAGTTTTCATGGGTTTACTATGAACCTATTGCTTACGCCCAATAAATACATAATCATAGTTTTCATGGGTTTACTATGAACCTATTGCTTACCCCCAATAAATACATAATCATAGTTTTCATGGGTTTACTATGAGCCTATCTCCTGGACAACTTCAAGGTTTATGCATCCTATACTTTGGTCTCCCTTACTCACTGGATGCAATTCTACTCATTCAGGAGTTTAATCAAATTATATTCACTACTAGGTTAACCTAGCTGGTTCTTCTACCCCTTTTTCCCCAAGATACAGTTATGGGTTCTTTATCAAGTGAATATATTCATATTTGAAAAGCAACATAACAATTTAACAATACCACTCCTGTGGGTTTAAGGTCCTTGAATTACATTTCATATAAAACATAGTTAATCCCGTTAACTTATATTTTTATCAAGGCAATACTTCTTTAAATTTACATACTTAAAGTCCTTTTAAAACTCCTTCATTTAGCCATGGGTTTTTCTTTAAAATTTCTGATTTTTGGTTTGAAAACTTTTGACACCTTCGAAACCTTGCTTTCAGTCTCATAGGATGACCTCCTTCAAAAGCATATAAATCTATTTTTAAAACACTAAGCTCCTACCTTTTGAATACTTTAAAACATCTCTTTCGAAAACTTTCGACCATGTTAAAGTATTATCATGTAAGTATAAAAGCATAGCTTCTAAACCATTTGAAAATACTCTTTTGAAACTAATAAAGGTTACCCTTCGAAACCATTGAAAGTCCCTCTTTCGAAAGCATTGAGTTTACACTTAAAATATTATTTTGGGTCAAAGTGAACATAGGCGAAAGCATCTCTTTCCAAACCATTTTTTAATTCAAAAAGGTATTTTGGAAGTTTGATGATGTCGAATTCAACCTTTCAAAAGCTTTAAAACATCTGGGTAAAATAATTGAAGGTTGGCTTCGAACCCTATTCGAAACCATTGCCTTCGAAACCTCTAACCCCTTTCGAAAGCACTAGGAAGTGGCTTGTATTTATAAAACAACTTAACCTTTTGACAACATTAATGTCTTCAATGCCATCGTAAGGTCATCAATTCAAAGAAGGGTTTCGGCTTGGTCGAAACTACCCCTTTCGAAAGCTTTAAACAAAATCTAAGTAACTCCTTTGGACGCTACTTCTTCTAAACATAGGCGGTGGCTCTCTTTCAAAAGCTTCTATTGAAATACCTTTTGTAACCATAGGTTTCGACCATGTTGAAACCCTTTATAAATAGGCAAGCGCTTTTCTTTCAAAGCTAAATAAAATCAAGGAACCAACTCCTTCGAATCTTACATCTCAACACTCTACCTTCCTCCTTTCTCCAATCCACTACATACCATCAGAATGATACCATGTGTATTAGTTTACTGGTTTCGACTTAGAATGTTTCAACTAGGTTGGAGGCGAAAGGTCTTGGTCGACAGGTTCTTCTAAAGAAGAACAACATTTTCTGGGCAAAAGGCTGCTTTTACCAAATAAATTAAACTTTTTGTAACAAACTTGCCTACTTGTAAACATTTGGTTAGCTATGTTAAACTTTCAAATAATTTGGCTATCATTTGCCGCATTTTCTCAAATCTAAAATATGATAACTTTTAACAAATAAGCCCTTCCTATTAACAAAACAATTAAATCATTTAGGTCCTTCTTTCAAAATAATTTACTTTACATACTAAATCACTTAGTAAAAATCCCAAAAAATTCCATAAACTCACTCTCATCATGTTGTCTAACATATCAAAATTTCAGACCCAAATTCTTAATATATTTTCCAAAATAAATATATAAACCTAAATAACCATATTTTCTTTTCAAAATTCATAATTAATTCTCCACGGCTTGAAAAATTATAAAAATTGAAACCCAACTCCAAAATCAGGTTTTCCATAACACTAATTTTTTCCTTTGGCATTTAAAAATCATTTGATCTTGGTTTTACCCTAAAATCGTGTATATATCATTTATACAATCTTGTTTAAACCAATTAAATCATAAATCAAGCATATCATCATCCAGTATATCATAAAAACAAATTACCCTAAAATCTGAAACCCATAGGATTTTAAAACCAAAATAAAGATGTAGTGATTATTATTCACCTTAGATTGGATAAAAAAATTGAAGATTGATTGAGATTGTTTTCTTCTATCTTGAACCTAAGCTTTAATATATTTTTTCCTTTTTGTCTTCTCATTAATGGTCGGACTTGCTCTTTCTTACGATTATAATTTTTGTGATAAAATGAACGTGTATGGATAAGGGGAATAGTATAAGGATGGGAAATGTGGGTAGCTACTTACCATAATGCCCTCATGTTTAATTACTTAATACTTAACCATTTATAAGTTCATTTAGTTTAAATAAGCACAACCACTACATATTTATTAATCAACCTCAATCTCCTTATCTACATTATTCTATTTAATTTATTCTAATTAAATCTTCTGAATAATATTATTATTAAAAATTAAGGGTGTTGCAGGCTCCCGTCCTTAAAGAATTTAGTCCTCAAAATTCAGTAAGGACTAAATAGTAAACATAGCAATCATCTATAACAACTCTTAACATCTGTACTAGCCTACCTGACTATCAACTAATCTATATAAATCTATTATAGACATACCATCAAAGTAGATCAGGAAAAGCACCTCAAATCCTGTCCATTGTCTCCTAAGTACAGCCTTCTCGTTGTCGCTCCACTGAACTTTCACCAACTTGATTGTCTTGGTCCTCAATCTTTTCTCATCTCTCGCTACAACCCGAACAAGTTGTCTAACAAGAGTCAAATAGGCTCTACTACCAAGTCCCTCAACTCTTTTGAGGAATAGTAGTCTCTGGATTATGCACATACTTATGAAGATGCGACACATGGAATAAATTATCGACTCCAGTCATATTGCTTAACAACTCTACTCTGTACGTGAGCTTTCCAATCCTTTGTATAATCTAGAATGGACCAACATACCTCGGGGCCAACTTAATCGATTTCTTGAACTGTACCACACCCTTCATCGATGATACCTTAATAAAAATTCTGTCTCCTACTGAGAACTCTAGATCTTTACGCCTTTTATAAGCATAACTTTTCTGCCTAAATTGAGCTTCCTTCATCCGTCCTTGGTAACTCAATATTTTTTGATGCCTTTCTAATCAAATCCAACCTAAGACTAATCTGTCTCCAGTCTACGATCAACATGCTGGCGATTTGCATGGCCATCCATATAAACCTTCAAAAGGCGCCATTCCTATACTAGTCTGGTAACTATTATCACAGGAAAACTCAATTTGATGTAGGTGATCCTCCCAAAATCCACCAAAGTCTAATACACAAGCTCTCAATAAATCTTCGAGTACCTTGTTAACTCTCTCTATCTGAACATTTGTCCGTGGGTGATATATTGTACTCATCCTGAGCTTGGTACTCAATACTACTTGTAGACTCCTCCAAAATTTGCTAGTGAATAATGCATCTTTGTGCCTGACTATGCTAATAGGAATTCCATGAAATCTAACTATGTTCTTCGTGAACAACTTAGCTAAAAAAGGTACCGTCTTGGTCGACTTTACTGGAATGAAATAAGCACTTTTGGTCAACCTATCCATAATAACCCATATACTCTCATTTCCTCTACTTGAACTTGGCAACCCATCTATAAAATCCGTGGATATCGAATCCCATTTCCAAAATAGAATATCTAGAGGCTGAAGTAACCCACTTGGCTTCTTATGTTCGTTTTCACTTGTTGACAGTTTACATACTGCCTAACCTACATGCCAACATCCCTCTTCATATCTTGATACATCTTGGTCCCTCCAGGATGAATCATAAACTTGGATCGATGGCATTCCTTAAGAAATTCTCTTCTCAAGTTCTCCATATCTGGAACACATAACCGTCCCTTCTTTCTCAACAATCCCCTTTGGTAAAGACTAAAATCCTTTAGGTCATCAAGCTCTAATCCTACCTCAAGCCTTCTAATCCTCTCGACTAAAACTTGATCCTCTCTCTGCTTAGAAGCTATCCTCTCAATCAGCACCGGTTGAACTTGTAAACAAGATAACGTGGCAGTGCCCTAACTAGAACTTGCGGTAGATCTCAACTATACACCACAACTGGCCAAGACTTCCTGATCCTTCCATTCTGCCAACATCGCTAACACCACATTCTGATATTTTCTACAGAGAGCATTTGCTACTTTATTTCTTTTCCCTAGGGTACACTCTATACCGAAATCATAAGCAGCTAAAAATTCCAGCCATCTCCATTGCCTCATATTCAACTCCTTCTGAGAGAATAAATATCTAAAAGACTTATGATCGGTAAACAACAAAAATCTCTCCCCCAAGAGATAATGCCTCCAAATCTTCACGGCAATGATCACCGCAGCTAACTCTAAGTCACGAGTAGGATATCTTACTTCGTACGGTCTAAGCTGTCTGGATGCATAGACGATAACTTTACCTTACTGCATCAATACTGCTCCCAATCCAGGTCTACATGCATCAGTGTATACTACCAGTCCTTGGTTACCATCTGGACCTACTAATATTGGTGCATTAGTCAACAAATATTTTAACTTAAGGAAGCCTTCCTCACATTTGTCGGACCAAACAAACTTCACACCTTTCCTTGTCAATTTAGTCAAATGTGCTGCTATCCGTGAGAAATCCTTAACGAATCTTCGATAATAGCCAGCAAGTCCAAGAAAACTCCAGATCTCAGTTATCATCTCCGTTCTCTTCCAATTTTTGACAGCTTCAATCTTAACTAGATCAACTGACAATGCCTCCTCTGAAACAACATGACTAAGAAACTTAACCTCTTTCTTTCAAAAATTACACTTGGAAAACTTCGCCTTCAGCTGATTCCGCCTCAGCGTTTCTAGCACCACTCTAAGATGAATCTCAAGCTCTCTTTCATCTTTCGAGTATACAAAAATGTCATCTATGAATACTAACACGAAACTATCCTTGTGCTCTCGGAAACCCGGTTTATCAAATCAACGAAAAAGCAAGTGCATTCGTCAATCCAAAATGGCATCGCCAATCACTCATACGAACCATACCTAGTCTGAAATGATGTCGAAGTAATGCTGTCCTCCGCCACCCTCAACTAATGGAACCTCGTTGACAAATCCAATTGGGAGAACACTCTGAGTCCACTTAACTGATAAAACAAATAATCTATCCTCGTTCAAGGATTCCTATTCTTTATTTTCCTCTCATTTAACTTACGATAGTCGATACACATCCTTAACAACCCATCTAATTTCTTCACGAACACTACGACCACTCCCCAAGGTGAAATGCTTAGTCTAATAATATTCCTTCCCTTAAGATCCACTAGCTGCACCTTTATCTCTGTCGGTATCACTGCTAGGTGATCTACCGACAAGTTTAGCTCCTGGTACAAGATATATCCGAAACTCAATCGCTCATTTCAGTGGTAGCCCTGTAACCGACTCAAAAACGTCTACAAATTCCCTTGCCACTCGAACCTGACTTAACTCTTCTCCAACCACCATGGCACTTAATAAAGCACAAACACTCTTATTGGAATTCTCCACTGAGGAGATGATCGGTTATGACTATCTGGGTGGCTCAATGATATTTCCCTATCTTGGTAAAATATCTTAGCCTCATACTTACCCAACCAATTCATACCCAAAATGATGCCAAAATCTACTAAATCAAAAACATTTAAACTGCATGCAATCTTATGACCTAATAAATCAAGTTCTAACCAGTCACATCCCATCCCTAGAGTTACGTACCCTCATATTGAATTCACAACCCTCAAGGAAGTAATAAGGTATGCGGGTTCTATGCATAACCTGTCAACCAAACACTATGATATAAATGAATGTGATGCACCAGTATCAAATAGTACCCTAACTAGTATACTCTGAATCAAAAGTGTACCTTCCATCATAGTCTTTCCTTTCTCTGCTGCAGTAGGCCTAGAATAAAATGGTGGTCCAATACCAAAAACCTTCCTTTTGTCCGCTCTAACTAGCTTTGGACACTGGTTCTTGTAATGTCCAACTTGGTCACAGCTGAAGCCTCTCTACAGGCTTCTTCCCTTTGCCCATTCTGCACTCATGAGAATAATGACCCTTCTTATCACATTTGAAGCAAACCAAATCAGCCTTTGCCTTCTTGGCAGCCTTCCTTTTCTGGGCTCCCTTCTTCCTAACGAATTTCCTTTTCTTTCCTTGAGGACCGGGGATTCGATTGGCTTCTCCTAAATAGAAATCGCAAGCATCTCTGCATGGTGAGTAGCCATATCCACGATTACATTACAGGGTTCTCTGACATGAGTCGTAGTCATTTTGCCTAGCACTAGCCTTAGTCCACGAATAAATATCTAATTCCTCTTGATCTCAGTGTCTACCAAAGCATAACCACATCGAGACAGTCATCAAACTTAGTATTACTCGATCACTGACACATCTCCCTGAATAAGATGCGTGAACTTACTCATCAATGCCGATTTAGCAACCTCAAATAAGAACCTTTGCTCAAACCTTCTTCTAAAATCCGCCCATGTCGGCTCTTCCTCTGGAACTCCAGCTGTCACACTGTTCCACCTGTGAAGCGCTAACCATTGCAACTGTCTAGAGGCTAGCCTTCTCTTTCTCCATCTTCCAAGCCTAAATTAGTAAAGATCCTCTCACAACTCAAAAGCCAATTCTCAACCTCAACAGCATCCACCGTTTCCATAAATGGCTTTCTACCCAGACTGGTGTAATCCTTGCTCAGCCTAGCATAATTATATCATGCGGGAACCACAAGATTGGCTTCTCCAACATTACCAGTAGCTCCTACTTGCAAAAGATTAGCCAACAAATGATACACCATGTTCGAATCTACTGGCGAATTTCCAACACCTATATTGGCTTCAACATCTGTATTAGCATTAGCATGTCGACCTTGGCTCCTCCTGGTATTAGGTTGAGCATTTCCGTTGGTTATGATGCTTCCTCCACCTAGATTTCCTCTTCTACTTCCATATCTTATTTCTCATAAATCTTCATATGAGCCTTCGTAAGACACAAAAGAATGGTCTAAGAGAGAGAGAGAGGAATACATACTTAGATATATATATATATATATATATATATATATATATATCAAATACATGTATGTTAATATAGCATTAACCCAAACCCCGATCATATTTTCAAATTCATTGGATTACGTTTCAAAAAGATTTAAGGTTTAACTTTTCATTTAAAGTTTCATAAACCTATGCTTTGATACCAACTTGTAACATCTTTCTACTAGGTGGCCCAGAACTAATGGCTACAGATTTTGCAGTCATTTATAACTACTAATGCTCGGTGACCAAATACGACGGTGCCAGATACATTGATACATAGATCATAAGAATATGGAAAAAAAATTAACAATTTAAAAACATAATTCCATATTCCATTCAAAAAATTTCATATGCATTACATAATCCCAAAAAACTTAACCATGTTCAGCAAAATATAATTATTATACATACACCAAGAGTGATATATAAAGATGTCCCCTTGGTTGATCAGAGTATATATTAAGGCTAATAGGTCCGCCTTTAATCTAAATACAAGTGGGAAAAGACAACTCTAAATAATTAACTGCCTCCAACACGCCTTTGGAAGGTTTATTCATTTAAGAAGAAAACCTGAAAGACTTAATTCTCAAACTACTCAAAATCTATTGAGTAATCGAGAGTTTAAGGGAAAAAAAACTTAGAGTCAAACATAAGGCCTGGTATGAATAATAATCTAACATCTCAATCCTTTTAGATATCTAGTGAGGCCATGCCGCTTAGCGGAATGGGTTTTCCCCCACTAGTATCCTAAAACGATAAACTATGCACCAATATCCAAAACATACATTTCAAAATATTATGCTGATATGCTTATATAAGAACATTTAAGATTTCCCATCCCCAGTTTAGATTGACACTCTGCCATAATTATAGTTTCTAGGGTCACTATTAACCTATTAGTTTTCATGGGTTTACTAATAACCTTTTTCATTATACATGGACACACTGTCCTGCTTCACAGTTTTCATGGGATCACTAAGAACCTATAGACCCCTGCTAGTTAACTTAATTAATTCATGGGTCCCCTTGAACCTACTATTCATTCCAATAACCAATCCCTTATCCTAGTTTTCATGGGTTGACTAGGAACCTATGGATTTATCCAGTAACTCACTTCTCATCCTAGTTTTCATGGGTTAACTAGGAACCTACTGATGCTTCCCTTAACTTCTTTCTTATCCTAGTTTTTATGGGTTGACTAGGAACCTACTGACCGATGTCAATTCTTAATCCAAATATAGTTTTCATGGGTTCACTACAAACCAATTAGCCCTTGCCAACCCACCTTAATACATAGTTTTCATGGGTTTACTATGAACCAGTTGCTTACCCCCAATAACTATATAATCGTAGTTTTCATGGGTTTACTATGGAAATATCTCCCAGATAACTTCAAGGTTTAGGCATCCTATATTTTGGCCTCACTGACTCACTGGATGCAATTCTACTCATTCAGGAGTTTAATAAAATTATATTAACTACTAGGTTAACCTAGCAGTTCTTCTCCCCTTTATCCCAAAATACAGTTATGGGTTCTTTATCAAGTGAATATATTCATATTTAAAGAAGAAACATCATAATTTAACAATACTGCGCCTGTGGGTTTAAGGTCCTTGAATTATATTTCATATAAACACAGTTAATCCCTTTAACTTATATTTTTATCAACGCAATACTTCTTCAAATTTACGTACTTAAAGTCCTTTCAAAACTCCTTTATTTATCCATAGGCTTTTCCTTAAAAATTTTGAGTTTGGGTTTGAATCCTTTCGACACCTTCGTAACCTTGCTTTCAGCCTCATAGGATGACCTCCTTCGAAAGCATACAAATCTATCCTTAAAATGCTAGGCTCCTGCCTTCGAATACTTTAAAACATCTCTTTCAAAACCTTTTGACCATGTTAAAGTATTATCATATAAGTACAAAAGCATAGCTTCTAAACCATTCGATAATACTCTTTCGAAACCATTGAAGGTTATCCTTCAAAAACATTGAAAGTACCCCTTCCGAAAGCAATGGATTTATACTTAAAAACAAATTTTGGGTCAAAGTGAAAATAGGCGAAAGCACCTCTTTTGAAACCATTCTTTAGTTCCAAAAGGTATTTGGGAAGTTGATGATGTCGAATCCATCCTTTCGAATGCTTCAAAATATCTAGGTAAAGCAATTGAAGGTTGGCTTCGAAACCCCTTTTGAAAGTGCTACCTTCGAAACCTCTAACTCCTTTTGAAAGCATTAGGAAGTGGCTTGTATATATAAAACAACTGAACTTTTCGAAAACATTAACCAGTTCAATGCCATCGAAAGGTCATCAATTCATAGATGGGTTTCGACTTAGTCGAAACTACCCCTTCCGAAAGCTTCAAACAAAATCTAAGTAACTCCTTCGGAAGAAACTTCTTTAAAACATAGGCGGCGGCTCTCTTTCAAAAGCTTCTATTGAAATATCTTTCGTGACCATAGGTTTCGACCATGTCAAAACCCCTTTATAAACACGAAAGCACTTTCCTTTGAAAACTAAATAAAACCATGGAACCAACCCATTTGAAAGCTACCTCTTGACACCCTACCTTCTGCCTTTCTCTGATTCGCTATGTACCATCGGATGATACCACGTGTATCGGCTTACGGGTTTTGACCTAAAAGTTTTCGACGAGGTTGGAGGCGAAAGGTCATGGTCGAAAGTTCCTTTTAAAGAAGGCGAAACCCCTTTTTCTGAACGAAAGATTATTTTGACCAAATAAAGTTAACTTTATGTAACAAACTTGTCTACTTGTAAACATTTGATTGGCTATCTTAAACTTTTAAATAATTTGCTAATATTTTCTACATTTTCTCATATCTAAAATATGATAACTTTTAAAAAATTGATCCCTTCCTATTAACAAAACAATTAAATCATTTAGGTCCTCCTTTCAATATAATTTAGTTTCCATACTAAATCACTTAGTAAAAATCCCTAAAAATTCCAAAAGTTCATTCTAATCATGTTGTCTAACATATCAAAATTTCAAACCTAAATTTTCAATATATTTCCTAAAATAAATTTATAAACCTAAATAACCATATTTTCCTTTGAAAATTCATAATTAATTCTCCATGTTTGAAAAATTATAAAAATTGAAACCCAACTCCAAATAAGGTTTTCCATTGCGTAAATTTTTCCCCATAGCATTTAAAAATCATATGAGCTCAGTTTTACCTCGTGCATATATCATTTAAACAATCTTGTTTAAACCAATTAAATCATAAATCAAGCATATCATCATCCAGTATATCATAAAAATAGATTTACCCTAAACCTATATGATTTTAAACCAAAATAGAGATGTGGGGATTATTATTCATCTTAGATTGGATAAGGAAATTGAAGATTGACTGAGATTGATTTCTTCTAGTTTGAACCTAAGCTTTAGATTAATTTTTTCCTTTTTCTCTTCTTTCTAATGGCCAGCCTTGCTCTTTCTTACGATTATATTTTTCTTTGTTATAAAACGAACGTGTATGGATATGCGGAATAGTATAAAGGTGTGAAATATGAGCGGTTATTTACCCTAATGCCTTCACGTTTAATTACTTAATACTTAACCATTTATAAGTTCATTTAGTTTAAATAAGCACACCAACAACTAATTTATTAATCAACCTCAATCTCCTTATCTACATTATTCTATTTAATTTATTCTAATTAAATCTCCTGAATAATTTTATTAAAATTTAGGGGTATTGCACATGTTAAAATGTTTTAAAAGGGATTTAAGTTATAAAAATAGACTTATATGAAATGGAAAACGTGGTTTGGTCAAAGAAGCTTTAAAAACATCATTCACATCGATTTTTATGACGGTTTTGGTAACTTTTGAAAATCTAGGTTTTAGCTTAATTATTCTTCGCCAATATTTTATGATCTTTTTAAATGAATAATTAAGTATTTGAATGTGATTTGTAAGTTATACAATTATTTTTTAAGAGTTTAAAATAAATGGTTAATTTTTTTATAAAACTTAGGTTTTTCTTCCCATATCTTTTGTGAATGATTTCCAAATAATTAATCAAGTACTCTAAAGGCATTTAAGAAATTTGAAAAATATAAAGGTTGGAGTTGATAAAATAACTTGACCGCCTTATGAGTGGTAAAGAGATAGTATCTAGCCTTGATTTTAGAAAACTAGTTTTCTGCTCTCCCGAGCTGTTAGGACTGGCCCGATGTATGGAGTAGCTAATTTGATTAACTCAAACTGCATCTTCCTCAGATAAGAGAAAAGAGATTTTGAGTTTTCCAAAGGATAAACAAGATTTCAATAATAATAAAGATTGTGGAAGCATAGAGAACATTCTAGTTAAACTTTATGTTAAATTCCGAGGAAGGAATTCGTACTACCCTTGTGAATCTCACCGTTATTCAACTGGGTTGAATACTGAAATTAGTATTGAGTATAATTAGTCTAATTTATATGGATCACTTTTTATTCAATACTAACCGGTTTGAATTTACCGTAAATGATATCTTAAATAACATTGTTTTTGACCTATTAAAGATATGTTTTGAAAAACTGAAATCTTCATTAAGATTTGGATTATACTAGTAATAGAATATGGAAATATTTTTCCTAATTAAAGAAAAATGATTTGGTATTTCCAAAGATGAAAAAGGGTTTTAATTTACCAAAGGATTTGATAAAAGAGACTTAATGATTCCACATACTCTTGAAAAGGTAAAGGAATAATTTAAAAGAATATATCTCTAAAAGATATATGATTGGATAAAAAGATAAATTGATTGGATGTTGTTTGATAATCACCTATATACTTGACGTCTTTTTATCATTGATTGGTTCGAAGAGACCGGGATTGGATTTGGATGATCCCTAGTCGAAAACCACTTCGAATCAACATATGCATTTTAAAGTGTAGACATGTTAAGGATGATGACTTTTGAAGGGAATCATAATATAAGGCTGCCAGCCACTAACATCTGGGGTAATTCCCATATTATATAGTGAATATTAGGCTCGGGTCTTTAGAATCAAATTTAATACGCGAAATTTCCTCCCAAACAAGATTGTAAATTAGGCCACTAGAATTAAGTTATTGAATAACTGCATACATTTATGCAATTATTCAGTGAATAATTGCTGACATTCATGCAATCATATTCAAAAATTGCATAAATAACTGCAATTATTCGGTGAATAATTGTGGAAATTTCCATAATTTTTTGGTTAATAACTGCGGAAATTCTTGCACTTTTTGAAAATATTGCGGAAATGTCCGTGATTTTTGAGTGAATAATTAAAGAAATTTTCGCAATTTTTTTTAAAATCTTTGGAAATTTCCATAATTTTTCAGTGAGTAATTGCAGAAATATCCGTAATTTTTGGATATAAGTAAAAAAATACCTACAATTATTCACCGAATAATTACATAAAGGTGTGCAATTATTCAGTAACTTAATTCTAAGGACCTAATTTACGTACGTTTTTTGGCAAGCATGTTTGGTGTATTTTGAAACTTATTAAGGACTTTAGCCAAACTATCCCTATTATACATATGATGGCAATACTGTCTTCGTTTTGAAAATCTTTGATTTGCAAGGACTACTTTCTACTAATCCTAGGGATGATTCCCCAATAGGATTGAGTAGAAGGAGTGCCTTTGGTTTATCCTTAACCTGGATAACTTATATGGATGAATGTTTGACATTGCATTTCTAAGACCATGTACATTGGTTTTTAGAAACGTACATCTGTTTGGTGGTGTAGGAGGTTAACCCTCTTATACTTAACTCCCTTCTTTGAAGTGTATGAACTCGAGGGTTGTACTTTTATGGAAATCGACAGTGTGTTGTTAGGAATGGCAGTGTGACATTCTAAGTCGAATTTGCTTTGTGAAAAGAAAAGCATGGTTTTTGGAAAATAGAGCGTAGCCTCATGAGCCTTACATCCCAAAGATGTACGGGTAATTATGTGGTCTGCAGGACATATTTTGGGCTATCGAATTTATTATGGATAGAGGAGTCTAGTATTTGGACCCTCAACTGTTTAAATGGACAGGTGTTGGAGGCTCGATTGAGATAGAGAAAAGCCACTGAGATACGCTGTTCCATATTGGTGTAATGATATAGTATGGAGGCTTGCTTGAGATAAGTGAATAGTCATCGGGGACTAAGCTTGTTATGCGTGGATTCTGCATTGGAGAAAATGGCCGCCAGTTCCCTATCATATTGGAAATTCAATTCAAATATGAGCTTTACATTTTTGGTTATATTCCCAAAATCGTTGTAATGCTTTGCAAACATTTCAACTACCACTTTGGCATCATATACACCATTTGACGTTGTCCAGGTATTGATACCTACTTTGTATATACATACATACATACATACATACATATATATATATATATATATTTATTTATTTAAAAAGTGTTTTCAAACCAACACCATTTATGATAATATCAAATTGTTTAAGTATAAAGTATTTTGTTTAATGTAAGGTAAAAACCCATCTATATTTATTGCAACATGGTTTTACGAGATACTCTTTCTTTTCAAAAAAGTTTTATTTAGCATCGATCCAATCTATGACTCCATCATATGATTATGGTTCAAGTTTCTCATGCTAGTTTACCAAGCTTGATCTAGATATTTTTTAATACTCAAGACAAATCCAAGCAGTTTCAGGTTTAGTTAAACACACTTGGAGTTTCAAGAGGAGAACTGGAGATCTTAATCAATGTATGGATGTAGATTATATTCCTACTACATTATTTTTATTGTTTTGGTTTTTCAGCAATTGTAAGGACAGAGATTTACAACTGTCCAAGTGGGCTTAGGTTAGACTCTGGTATATGTATTTTAAATTTTCCACTCTAAAGTTTATTGTAATAATATATGTTATCCCATTCATGTGAGACTCTGTTCTGTCTTCTTTTTCTTTTTACCCTTTATAATCGGTCTTTTAGGCACTCGGATGCTCGGCACGCAATATAGTGGATGTATTAATATTGATTTTTGAGGGTCGAAAATCCCATTCGTTACAATTTTTATAAATAAGGAGTCTTAGGTTTTCAAATCTATCATTTCATTATTTTAGAATTTAAAAATAATTTAGAATCTTATTATTATTATAATTATATATTCTTGTTTTTAAAATAAAATGTTCAAACATTTCAATTTTGATTAAAGTGTATACAAAGTTATTACAACTTTCTATAACTTGTTCGATAAAAAGTCAAAAATCTAGAAAAGGGGTTTCGTTCCCATTTTCTGTTTTTCATCAAATTACCCATTTCTATTAAAAAAATTCAAATATGAATTTCCTACCATTAACTGTTGATTAATAGATTGTTATTTAACTACAAAAATACAAATTGAATATTTAAAATAAATTTAATATTCATATATCAAACTGATAAGATTCTGAGTTGTTATAATCATGGTATTTGTTTTCACAACAAAAGTGATGCATTGGAAAATAATGAAGTATCTACAATTATTTTGGAATCATAGACTAATTCGTAGTTTTGAGAAATAATTTTTATTATACGATTATGAATCATACGATACTTGTTAATTATATCTCAAATAGATAAGGGCTATGATCCCATTTAGTGGAGCATTATAAGGGTTGATGAACTCTTCAGATAGATACATATAGATGTATGCAATCATAATTCTACCAATTGCAAACAAAGTTCCACGTATTTTGTCATATTCATCGATGAGTTACCATAAACATGAACATGTGTATTTTATATGTATGTATAAGACTATGATAGGCTCATAGAATATAAAACGAAAATAAATAACATAACATGCAACATATATGATTCAACTTGATTAAATAGTGAGTATATTGGAAAAAGTTCCGTGTGCACAAAATATGAGCAAAGATTCAATCTAAATGTCACTCTCCTTATAATACATAATGAGGTAATGATAATGAGCAATCGAACTTTGTTTGATAAAGCATGGTTAATTATGAGTGAAGTTGAGTTAAACTCTTTCTATAAAGTATGTACTTAAAATGTTATACCTGATTAAAATTAATATCATCCAAAAAATCATTCGCAAAACCATATGAGATAAGGGTTTATAAGAAATCCCTACATATCATAGGCCAAGGAGCTGGCAAGTTGTGCAAGTCGAAAAACTGCACGTAATAATTTTACATAAGGGATCTTATATGAATCGTCCTAAGAGAATTTTGAAAATGATAGTCATTAGATGACTAATTTAAATTGCAAACATAAATATATCCTGAAATAATACAAAATTAGTTTTATATAAGGTGTTATCAAGCTTTTTGACCGGACAATATTCGAATGAACTAGACAAATCAAACTTGGTGTTGTCGAGGCAGAAACCCTAAAGATATAGCCCAAGAGTCTAGGTAATAAATACAATCAAAGTCACAAGTCTAATACAAAGACAAGACAAGCCAAGGCAATACCCAAATCACCCAAGTGATGGGTCGGTACCAACCCCTATATTTTCTTCCTAAGGATCTCGTCTTCTACTTACATGTTCTTTTCTATGTTCAGAGCCTACTCCAAGTGTTATTTCGTTGATCTAGTGATACTCTCAATCGATCTCCATGAACGGTTGAGTAAGCAACTATGTTCTTCCATAGCTCCATCATTTAGACCCAAAAACAAGCTATTACCGATGCAAACAACTATGGAATCACAAAGCTAACCATAAGACGACCCAATATGAAGAGTCGAAGGTAGCAAATTTAGCAATCTTATGGGCCGCTACCGACCCCTACTCTTGGAGTTGTACCGACCCATACAAACTGGTGATGTGGCATCCTATTTCATGAAGAACTAGTCTTTTGCATGGAGAACAGTTTAAAGATTTATGAGCAAGATTTTAGTCTCCTATCTCTATAAATAGAAATGTATGGATCGTTTTTTAAGATCTTTTAGCTCTTTTTCCTCTATCTTTAATTTTTTAACTAGCGTTGGAGTTCTACCAACCCATAAGAACTTTAGCCTTCAGGTCAAACCATAAACAGTAACATTATAAAGTGGACATATGCCTTGATTTTCCTGACCAGTATAAATGTTTGTGTGTTCTACCTTGACCATTTTTTCATTTAATTCTTCATTTTTTATTCTCTACTTTAACTTCTATGTGTTTGTTGTTTAACGATAAGTTTTTTATTGAGTTAGAAAAATGCCGATAAATTTTGAATTAATTTTAACTCCAAGCTCACGGCGTACAATTTTAGTACGTGGCGAGTACCGATCGATCCGTAGGGAATTGTTTTAGATTTTAAAAATCATTTCAATCGAATTAAACCAAAGTGAAAGAAAATTGTTAAGCACAAAAATGGAGCTAAAACTAGAATTAAAATATGATTTAAAAACTATTAGACTACAGAACAATTTAGAGGCAAATCTACTCTCATATTTTTGTAAATCAACAAACAAATAATTTATGATCTCTAGTTATGAAATCAAGTGAAATAATTGTTGAGTTTATCACAACATGGTTTTTATATGTTATTAATTAACATAACTCAAACCGTCAAACTATAATGCAACAGTAGTACCACTTATAAATTCTCATGAAAATGAAGCCAAAGCAAAAGCTATTTTAAATATGATCTATTTACTATTGTAATTAGTAAGATAGATCATCAAATTTAGTTTTTACTTTCTTTTCCAAATAAAAAATCCATTAGCAAATGATAATGTAAATTTTGTTTATGTTGAATAAGAATAGCTCATTTGCATAGGCAATATAATCTATCAAATCCACTTGTATAAACTTACATCAAAATTCACTTTCATGAAGCACATGCTAAAGAGATCATAAATCACAAACATATTGAAATTACATTAAGTTAGAGAGCTTTGTTACCCCTAAATTGAAGGGTTTAGCTACTCATTTATGTTATCATATCAACACATGTAAATTTCAGCATTAAAAGCAAAAGAAATAAAACTAAGCAAAGAAAGCAAAAGAAATTAGCTAATAACTACTTGCATAAAAATTAAAGCTACACTACTTGCATTAATGGAGGTATAAGCTATAAACATGAAATAAAAGAAAGCATAGAGATAAAAATCAACATAAAAGCAAGGAAAAACATATAGAAAAGAGAAGAGAAAGAGGCTTGGAAGTCATTTTTATTTCATGTAATATTGAGCTTACAATTTGCTTGCTTAATTTCCTAAGTAATTTCAAAGAGTAGAAGATATTTACATGTACATAAAAGGGCTATTTATACATGCATAAAACCCTAATTCAATTTTATGGTGTTTCCTAAAATGCCCTTTAGAAAGTATGGCCACCAATTAACCATCAGCCACTAATTAATTCATCATATAATGTGCATGAAGCTTTAACCTCCGCTTATTTTTTCATTAGCTTCTAATTGTAGATTTAGATAAGTGGGTGGGGTCCTCCATGATCATGAACTTGAATTATTTCCTCTTCATTTATTTGTATTCCCTTGTGCATGCATATATCTTCATGAAACCCTCTTTTATATGTATCAAAATTTCCTATAAAAAACATAAATCCAAGTAAAAATTCTCAAATTGGCGCATGCACAAAAATGACCATTTTTCCTCTGAATGTAGATGGATGTATGATGATTTGAAAATAATTGAATTATGGTTTTAGGCATGTTAAAATGCCCAAATATGACTTTTATTTAAATAAAAATAGATAAAGTATGGATGTAAATATATACACATTTACGTGCACGTCAAATACCCCCACACTTATCTTTTTATTCGTCCTCGAATAAAGGAAAACTTAGATAAATCTGTTTTTGTAGGAAGAATAATTGCATTGAGTGTATGCAACAAGTCGTTAAGCCTTTGGGTGTCCCCAGTAGGACGAGTGTTGTCTCATGAGGGTTTTCAGTAGATACTACCCATCAAATCCAAAAACAAAGTGAAAATATTTACAAAGTGAAGATTTATTTACAATGGAATGAATGCAAATTTTTGAAAATATTTACAATGAAGGATTCACTTAAATTAACATGAATAAGTTAAATAAAGGTTATGGTTATTATTGAGAAATTTAAGATCTTTTACTTGTCAAAATTTCCAACAAAAATCAAGTTATCTAGCAAATACACTTTAGTTTAACTCGTTGTTTCGGTTGATAACACAGTTTAGCTATAAAATGGATCCTTTGTTGATTATCAAAGTTTATCAAAGTGTTATTTTCATTTCTTTTCAATAACAAGCCAAATCAAACAAGTTAAAATAGTGTTTGGATTTCAGTTGCTTACTCTATCTAATTTGAAAATTTTATTGATATTAAATATTTACATATGCCTAACTCAGATAAACTAAGGCCAAATATATCACTCATGCACTACATTTTGGGCTTACGTTAGGGGAATACCGAGCGTGGCGAGTGAACACACAAGTGTGAACACATATTGACTGTAGGCATTATTAATAGAAGAATTTTTATACACACACACACCTAACTTCGATAAACTGAGGCCGGATATATCGATCATGCACTGCCTTTTGGGCTTACGTGGGAAGGGTACAGAGCATGGCAAGTGAACACATAGTGTGAACACATGACTCTAGGTATTTATTAAAAAATACACATACACACACAGATATATATATACAAATTATTTTTTGTTTTTTGTTTTGACGGGAGAGTTTTGCAAAATCATCTTATCACCATGTAACTTTGAAGACAAAAAAAAATGTTATATCCTTTTATTCGAACTCATAACTTTTTAAAATAAAGATTTTCAATTAGAACATACTTCATAATTAACACATATGATCCTTCCTATATACTAGTTATACCATTATTATTTGTAATCAAACTTCATTTTTTTTAAGACAAATAAATTTTCAAAAATTTCAATTTATTGACCCAAACTTATACTTATCCCATAGTGTTTCTCCAAAAATAAATTAAAATGCTAAAAGGATAATGTTTTTGAGATTTAGAAATTTTGAGATTTTGTTAAGTTAAAAGAAAATGAAATTTAAAAAATGCTCTGGAACTATGAAAAACATGAAAATGAGACCCCACACACTTAATTTTGACTATGTCTCCATAGTTAATGCACGATATAACGAGTGTAATAGGGAGAAATATGTACATATTTACAAAAGAGGGTTAATATTTTTACTAGACGTAGCTTAGCTCATAAAGAATCATGAGCTCCTCCTCTTGGTTACTTAGAGATTCCAAGAAAGATTTCGAACGATGACCGTTGACTTTTAAAATCGATCCATCCTTGGGGTTTTCTATTTCTACGGCACCATATGGAAAAATAGTTCGTACTACAAATGGTCTGATCCATCATGTCCCAGGGAATAAATGAAGTTTTGAGTCATATAAAAGAACTTTCTGGTTTGGCGAAAACATTTTCCGTAGGATTGACTTGTCACAGAAAACTTTGATTCTTCTTTATAAATTTTCTCATTTTCGTACACATCGTTCCTAAGTTCTTCTAGTTCATTGAGTTATAGTTTTCGGTTTCCACCAGCTTTATCAAGATCAAAGTTTAATTTCTTTATTGCCCACAACGCTTTATGTTCGATTTCAATGGGTAAATGGCAAGCTTTACCGTAAAGTAAACGAAATGGGGACATCCCAAGCGTAACAACCCATAAATTTTGTAAACAGGAAAATAGACATAGGGAAGAAGTTGCAAAAAAATTTAGTCTCATGGACAACAAGTTTGTTTTTTAGTCTGAAGGACACCTTTTAGTGCAAACAGAAAATGATAGTTGCAACTATCATTCTGTGATTTACACTAAAATCTGTCCTTCATTCTAAAAAACAAACTTATTGTCCCTAAGACTAAATTTTTTTGCAACTTTTTCCTTGAGCCTAAAAACCTCTTTTGTAAATATTTCTAATTCGATTTATTTGAAAACTTTGATTTTTAATTATTTAAAAATTGAAATTTTGGAATTTTCCATTGTAATTTTGGATTTTGTTTATAGTTTAATTCCCAAATACGATAAAATAAATATTTCTTGAAAATTTTATATTTTTGTCGACTGTGGTCAAACTTTGACTTTCATTTGAAATTTTTAAATTTGAATTTTAAATTTCTAATTTTTTCTTTCAAACTGTATTTGATTCTTAAATTGGTTCTGCTTTTCGTTTCTTCAAATTATGTTTTATACTTTTTAAATCTGATAAATTTCAGCATTTTACACGTGATATTTTTCAGCATTTTCTTGTTTATTTTCTATTCTAAATTTTCTACTTCATTTCTATTTTATATTTTATTTTCTATTTTCTATTTTGTTTGGACTTTTATTTGATTTTATTTGGATTTTTGGGCTTGGAAATTCCAAAGGACTCAAGTTTCTTTTCTTGGAAATGAAATAAAGCCTTTTCCTTTTCTAGCGTTCAAACTCTTAATTTCCCTAGCCGTTCATTCGCTTTTCAATTCACATACATATCATTTCTTTCTTACCTCTCTTCTCATTTCATTTGCTGAAGAAAAAAATTTACAGTAAGTTTCATGTCTACTCCTTCTTTTTCTTTTTCCTTTCTCTTTTGTTTTGCTCCATGCTATGCTCGGCCATCTCCTATTGCCGACCACAACTCCCCTTCACCACCACCTAAGACCAGCCTCCACCATCACAACACCATCCCTATGCCATGCCGTGACCACCTAAATCAAGCCATCACCAAAAGCCATGAAAACCTAGCCAATCTTCACCACATCATCCCTTCCTCTTCCCTTAGTCTTGGCCACCACCTATTCCACCACCAACTCCCCTACCTTGCCGTGAACACACCATGGTCATACCCTCTCTGATGTAACATGACTACCTGAACCAAACATGAACCCAAGCCGAGCCATATAGCCATAGGGCCGAACCCAAATGTCACCATACCCGTGACCTTTTGCCTTCCTAGTACCTTTACTTGCCATCCCTTCGTATTCTAACCCTTAGCCGTGCCTTTTTCTAGCCTTGGCCGAGCCTATATGCTCCAAAAACTAACATGGTTGAGTTGTGTGATGATGGGCTAGCCAATTTGCAAAGTGGTCGAGCCCACTTGGTTGGTTAAACCAATCTTTACTTCACTCTGATTCATATTTGTTCATTGATTTAATTTATAATCTTGTGTTGAATTATAATTCTATGTATGTTTATATTTATTTGTGTAGATTTGAATCTTGGCCCTTCATCCACTCGAATCTAGTTCGTGCTTTGTCGAGATTTTCGAAGTTTGTTCGTGTAACTTGAATTGTTATCTCCAGCTTTAGAAGGTGATTTTATCACTCTCGACATTCGTACTCATATAATTCTTAGACAATGACATGTGAATTGTAGTGATGATGTGATAGTAATTTATATATGCCTGTGATATGATATTTCATGATGTTATAACCTGATTTATATGCCTGCTACATCACTTGATATGATATGCTATGCTATACTGTTTATTTATTTTCTGCTCTCACACTGCAACTTCCCTATTAGTATAGAATCACTATGGGTTGAAATGATACATACCCAAACGGACCTTAGAATAGGAAAAATCATTATGAGCTGAAATGATAGGCTCAAGTGATTTTTATTCTATTTATTTTGACTTGGGATTGCAGGTTAGAAATGATAGAACGCGGATTTTTATTTTTAAATTACGGATTGAAATGATACATATCCCTATCACTTGACCTTGGTTAGAAAATTATATATAGACCCGTGGTTAATTTTAAATATTTTCTAAAAATTATTAAGTATTTTCGCAATTTAAACATGAAATTTTAACTTAAATTGGATTTAAATGATTTAAATAAATGTTATAGTGATTTTCTATAAAAAAATGTATAAGTAAATAAATGGTTTAAAATGTAACTTAAAATATGACTTAACTTGATAATTGAAAATTTAGCTTTCAAATGGAAATGTGACGCCCCACCCCGAGACCCACATTAGTAAAGAGAACTAACGAGTAATTCCGTCTACTAATGCAGTGAATAGGGCTGGTTAAGGGTGACCGAATAGTAGTGCATTAGCTAAAGACTAAGTACGTCGATTTTTACCATATTTTTTTCCTGTATCTCAAGTGATCGACATGCTCAATGTTTAACTAATACGATACAACACGGCTATAGGATCTATTCAGAAACAAAATGCAATAAATATGACAATCACATCACAAAACAACAGCCACAGACATATACATATACTAATACAAGCCAAACATCAAATGTAATACCCTATATCATAGTGGCGTGTAACCACACAATATACATACATCTCCGTCCCCATAAAAGAATATGTACAAAAAGAAGACATCTATAAATCATATAAAATACCAAGTATCAATTCATGAATTCGAAAATCATATAAAATACCAAGTATCAATTCATGAATTCAAAACTACCAAAATCCACCAAGAAATCATATATGCCTTACTCACATCTATAAAGCTGTAGAAAACACATAAAAAGGTGGTGAAATCGAAGTCATCATGAATCATCAAAAGAAACATCGGATTGGCCAGATCCCGCTTGCCGAAGCAATGCTGCATGTGCTACTTACCAGTACTAATCATCAAAAGAAACATCGGATTGGCCAGATCCCGCTTGCCGAAGCAATGCTGCATGTGCTACTTACCAGTACTACCATCATTATGGTACCATATCCATCTATTGACCGAAGTCCTCACATCGAATTGTTTCGGTCTATGACGTCATCTATATCCATCCCGAACACCCGCCATCATAGTGATTGGAGTCTTCACTCCAATCGGTATCCGCTGAGCCCCCGCCATCACAGTGATCGAGCAAAACATTGCTTGACCCGATCGGGACTCAAAGTACTGGTAGTCCTTCTAGAATGTGTCAGAAACCCTAGGATTGTAACCCGGAAAGTGGTAACATACGTCCCATACCGCACGTTCTCACTTAGCGGTTTTCTAGTCGCTAGTCGATGCCACACTATGAAAATCATCTAAATCCTCATTAGAATCACCTCATGTCATCGACGAATGGTATGAAATGCCAAACTTGTCTTATCTCATCGACAAATAAAAAATACCATAAATTCATCAATCATCATCAAATTCCATCGAAATATTTTCCTCGTATCATTGGCAAGAGCATCTCCATCAATATAGCCCATCATCAAATATACTCCTATTTAGGAGTTCTCGGACTATATATATATCAACCAAATAAATTAATATGGAATAATGCCCCAATTAAGATTTAAATACATCAAAAACATACCACGAAGTGGTTGTCATCAAAGAGGAATTCAAACAATTCCCAAAAGTTGTTTCGATCGTACAAGTCCGAAATTAACCGATAAAGTAAATTCACGAGTCCCATACCTCGTAATTTTACTAAATCGTTTAATTTACTTCCTCATACGTCTGAAAAAGCATCAAAGTAATTAAAATAAAGAAAATTAATTATAATATATTTTATTAGAGAAAATGGGATTTTAAACCAATCTCTACAAATTTATCTAAAGGATTTTGAGAGAAAACTCATCATTTAAAAGAATTTTAATGATTTTTGAAAGCCTAGAAAACAAATAATAATTGTTTAAAAACCTTTAAAATGTATAAAAACATATATTATACAAACCATGATTTTAGAAGATTTTATGCAATTTATTCGGATTTTTAAAACTCAGAAAAACATCAATTTGCAATTTAATCGGCATAAACCGATATTCAAATTTAAATTGAATTTGAATTAAATTTAGATTCAAATCTTATCCTAACTTGACTAGTCCATTTCTTGACATAATGATCAAACGTTAGCATCAAATTTCATATATAAAAATTTGCAAAAGAATACAAACGAAATTGTCGAAATCGGACAAATATATAAATATTGTGGCTGTCAATGACAGGCCAGCAATAAAAACATCAATTTTCCACCATGTAAAAAATAAAATCATACAAAACTTAAAACATAAAAGTTGTAGCATATTTTCTAAGGATTCTATAACATCTTTAATTTCAAGATTCCGATCAGTAACGTGAAATTTATGATCGAAATACTACATAGAAGAAAAAAAAAATTGTGCATTGGTTATCAACACAGACCAGTAACGAAAAAGTTAATTTTATCAATGTAGAATTCAAAATCATTCGAAACTGAAAACATAAAAGTTGTGGAATATTTCACAAGAATTTCAGAACATCTAAAATTTCTAAATTCCGGTTGGAAACGCAAAAGTTATGCCAAAAATACTATTCAGCCATTAGAGCACTATTACTATTTTCTATGCAAATACCCTCTCGGTTTTGCAACTTTGACAACAAATAAGGAGGACCAAACGGACTCGAAACTCGATAAAATTTTGCAGGAATGAACTCTAACAAATGTACTACAGACTGCAAAAGTTTGACGGCAGTCCGATGCAGGATGGACAAGATATGGGCAAACAAACTTGCATCATTTTCAGCAAGACATAACATATATTAAGAGCAAAATTTTATACGTAAACCAACCATCATAGCTTCAGATTATTTTTTCTTTTATAGAGTGGCCATTTCAGTTTGCATAAGCTTTAACTTACAGTAATAAGGCAAAAGATGCTAAATGTCCTTGCAAGATGAAGCCTTTCAGCGAAGATTTGAGCCTAGAGAACCTGTAGAAGCTGAAATAGAAGCATGCAAGAAGGAAAAACATCAAAACCAAAATTACAGTAACTGAACCAGAGATTTCTCATAAATTAGAGATTACCGAGGTAGGAGATTACCTTGGTTTATGCTTTTAACCAGAAAACTCTAGATTTTGCGGATTTAATTAGGAGATTAACAAAAAAAAATTAACATGGAGGCCATTTTTAAGTTAGTGGAGTTTTTTTTTCTGTTTTGAGAAGAGGAGGAAGAGAAGTGTCTGTACGTACTTCTCTTTTCTCCAGAGGCCTCTTCTCAAGTAGGTTTGGGTTTGGATTCAACCCATTAGCCCAAAATTAATTACTTAGCCTAAATAATAAAGTGTTTTTTTTCATATCTTTCTCAATTTTCATCATTTTTAAACGAAATAAATTGCGTTGTGATCGTTGCAAAGTTTAGAATTTATTAAGATGATAAAATCATCATATTTCAACAATTTTAAATGTTATTATATCAATAATCTCTTATTTTTAACAAATTTACTTTATTTAAAGAAATAATGCAAATTTGACATATTTTAGTTACATAAAATACATTTTCCATCCAATAAAGTGTAAATAATTATTTTAACATCCCTTAAAACATAAAAACACCATTACTAAAAATATTTATTGTAATTAGTTAATAACCATTTTCCTTTGTATTATTAACAAAGAAAAAAAAACAATTTTGGCAATAAATTACAATATCACCAAATTTTACATGTTAATTGAATGTAGTTGCACAACTCCACTCAAAAATTCATGAAATAAGTAATAACTTTATCACACGTGTATCATTTTTATTCACAACAAAAATATTTCTTCTTCATTTTAGAATTTATTTCAACCATTTTAAATTGAAATAAATCTCATGTTCTCATGATGAAACACAATCAATTTCATTTACCCAAGATTTTATCCAACAATATTGTTTATATCAACTAAACAATATACTTCAAAATTTTCTTCCAATTAAATCAATAAATCCAATATTAAACTACAATTATCATTATAATTTAATATTAGCGGTAATCTCCAACTAGGGTTGTTACAGACTCCCCCTTAACAAAATTGCGTCCACGCAATTTCTAGGGGAAAAACCTGAACACTTATGACGATTCAACTAAAAGAAACAAGAAATAGCTTGAGATAATAAATTCTCACCGTCACTGGAAGAAGAAAGAAAGCTAGGAAAAGATCGCTCGATAGATTCTCTAGTTTCCCAAGTACAATCATTGGGGTTTTCTGTCCATTGAATCTTTACAAGAGGTAAGTTCTTGCTTCGAAGGCGTCTCACCTCCGAATCAAGCACGCGAATAGGCTGCTGAACAGTAGATAGACTCGGTGAGATCTCAAGCTTAAGCTGTTCGGGTGGATCAATAACGGAATCATAGTCTCGAACACACTTTCGAAGCTGAGAGACGTGGAAGACGTTGTGAATACCAGATAAATGAGACGGAAGAGTCACTCGATAAGCAACCGGACCGATGCACTCAGTAATCGAAAATGGTGAGCCAATTTCCCTGTAGAGCTAAAGCGCATCACTCCCTTTAAAGGAGATACTCGAATAAACACAAGATCACCGACAGCCAATTTAAGAGGCTTCCTACGGTTGTCTGCGTAGGATTTCTGGCGATTCTGTGCCTCTTTCATCCTCTGTCTAATAAGAGATATCTTTTCTGAAGAATCACGAACTGAGTCTGGACTGAATATAAACTTCTCGCCAGGTTCTAGCCAACAAGATGGAGATTGGCACGGTCTTCCATGCAGTGCCTCAAAGGGAGCCATACCAATACTGGATTGATGGCTGTTATTGTAGGAGAACTCTACCAATGGTAGATGATCCTCCCAAGAACCACTGAAATCAAGAATGCATGCACGGAGAAGGTCTTCAAGAATACGATTCACCCTCTCAGTCTGTCCATCAGACTGGGGATGATAAGCTATAGAAAGATTCAGCTTTGTTCCCAAAGCTTGCTGAAAACTGGTCTAGAAATGGCTGGTACACAAAGGATCACGATCACATACGATCGAAGAAGGAACACCATGTAATCGTACGATTTCTTTAATATAAAGCTTTGCCAACATAGGAGCATTCCTGTTAGATTTAATGGGAACAAAATGTGCAGACTTCGTGAGACGGTCTACGATAACCCAAATTCTAGAATGACCTGACCTCGAACGAGGTAAGCCGTCAACAAAGTCCATCGATACCTGATCCCACTTCCACTGTGGGACCTCTAAAGGCTGAAGAAGACCAGATGGCAGCAGATGCTCGGCCTTGACAAGTTGACAAGTCATGCAATTGCTTACATAACTTGCAATATCACGCTTCATGCCTTCCCAATAGTAAAGGCGATGCATATCTGCGTACATCTTACAGCTACCCGGATGAATAGTATACTTAGTGCGATGACAATCATCAAGTATGTCACGCCTAAGTGCTGAATTAGAAGGCACAACTATACGATTCTTCAGACGAAGGCAACCGTGAGAATCAATAGAAAAATCCCGCAACTCCTCATCACGGGACCCAGATGAGCATGACTGAATGAGGTGCATAGTATAATCATCACGCCTCTGAGCTTCTGAGATACGATCTAGAAGAGATGGTCGAGCCTCCATACTGAATAATAACACGGGTGAATCAGATGATGGTGCTCGATCGCGAATATCAAAGCAAGATAAGGTCTCCAAAACATCCCATTCGGCTATCATCAAAGAAACTACGGCCGAATGCTTGCGACTAAGCACATCAGCTACACGATTACCCTTTCCAGGGGTATACTCGATATCGACATCATATGAGGCAAGGAGCTCTAACCATCGTTGTTGCCTCATATTAAGCTGCTTCTGAGTAAATAGATATTTCAAGGATTTATGATCGGTAAAAAGGACGAAGTGCTCTCCCAAAAGGTAATGACACCAAATCTTTAAAGCGAAGACAATGGCTTCAAGCTCTAAATCATGAGTAGCGTACCGAACCTCATTCGGACGCAACTGCCTTGAAGCATAGGCAGCAACACGATCTCTCTGCATCAGAACAGCACAGAGGTCACTATGACTGACATCGGTATAAACGATAAGATCTTGGTTCACTTCAGGAACCACAATGACGGGAGCATGTGTGAGAAGCTCCTTCAATTGCTGGAAGGAAGCCTCACACTTATTGGACCAAATGAATTGAACGCCTTTCCTCGTAAGGTTTGTAAGAGGAAGCACGATACGAGAGAAATCCTTAATAAAGCGACGATAATAACCGGCCAATCCCAAAAAGCTACGAATCTCGTGAACATTCTTGGGCCTCTTCCAATTTTGTATAGCCTCGATCTTAGAAGGATCAGCGGAAATACCTTCTGAAGATACAACATGGCCTAAGAACTTCACTTGCTTTTTCCAGAAGTGACACTTAGAAAGTTTTGCTTTGAGTTGATGCTTTTGGAGAGTACTCAAAACAATTCTAAGATGTCGAGCATGGTCCTCTTCGGACTTGGAATATACTAAGATATCATCGATGAATACAAGCACGAAATTATCGAGATATTCCCGGGATACCCGATTCATAAGATCAACAAAGTAGGCAGGTGCGTTCGTCAATCCGAATGGCATGACGAGCCACTCATAAGAACCATAGCGAGTGCGAAATGCGGTGTGAGGAATACTATCTTTCGCGACTCGAAGCTGATGAAAACCAGTGGCAAGGTCTAACTGTGAAAAGACCTTAGCACCACTTAACTGATCGAACATGTCATCGATTCTCGGTAAAGGGTAACGATTCTTGATGGTTAACTCATTAAGCTTGCGATAGTCGATGCAAAGCCTAAGAGTCCCATCGGACTTCTACACAAATACTACCGCGGCACCCCACGGTGAAGAGCTAGATCGAATGAAGTGCTTATCTTCGAGCTCGACGAGTTGCTTCTTAAGTTCCTCATTCTCCTTAGTAGACATCCTCGTGGGAGGACGACTAACTGGTTGCGCACCAGGAATGAGGTCAATACGAAACTCTATGGCCCGCTTGGGTGGCAATCCCGAAACAGGCTTAAAAATATCAGCAAAGTCATAAACGATCGGAATTAGAGACACATCATCCTCATCGTCTCGAGAATCAAGAGTGTAACAACCCGGATATTTTAACGGCTTTAATTTATTAAATGAACTGAATTTGTGTGAAATGGTAAAGGATAAAATTTTAAAATAAAGACTTAATATTTGAAATGCGTCTAGTTAAACATAGCAACCGGTAAATTTTCGTCCGAAAATATGAAAGTTTATTTCGTGCGTAAATTTACTTCAATTTAATCAGTTAAAAACGATGAAAATAAAATGTTTCCGAAACCTAAATATTTTTACATAGAAAAATTCTAAACCATCTTCTGAGCAAGATGTCAGTTTGTCGTTTTTCCAAATTCGGACATTTTTGGCTTCATCGATCTTATTTTTCTACGTTTTTCATGCATTTCCGCTAGTATAAAAATTTCAGAATTTTATAATTCAATCGAACCACTGACATCAGTATACCGTTTTGATCGTCTCGTCGTGCTGAGCGCTGCGGTATGTTCAATTCTGTGTTTTGACGTCCGATATACGACAAATCGGTGTAGTAGGTTGTCGTATCGGTATCGAGATTGTGTCATTTGTTCCTCGTAACTTTTCATTGCTCATTTGGTCAGCGATTATCATTTATTATTCTCTGAAATTTATCTCAAAACTTTTAACATATCCAACAGTTGGTTATGGATAGCTGACGGCTACTAGTCTTCCTCTTCTATTTTTTTTATTTTAGTCTTCTGTGCATATACAATTTCCAAAATAAGCTCTGCCCCTTTAATTCAAAATCATCAAACCTTTCACCATTTTCCTTCCTCCGTCCTTTCGTTTCCCTTCCCTGCTATATCATAAACTAAAAATAAAAAGTATAAGTCTTCAAAAAATTTGCTCAAGGAACTTGCACCCAGTTCGAACCATCACCCGCCTTCTTTTGCTGCCGAGTTCACCTCCGGCGACACCCACTCCCCACACCGCAACGGCCATAGAACCTCCACTCTCGCACCTTCCTCTTCCACTTCCGCTCCGACCTGCTTCCCCACCACCCATCACCGACACCCGTTCCATCTCCCTCCATGGCGCAGCAGCAGCCATGCTCGACCCACCAGCCGTCCCTGGTTGTAACGCCATTAAAGCCCGACACCGCATCTAGCAACACACACTAACCCTCCGACCGAACTCGACTAGAGCATGTAAGTGCTCCTCTCTTTGACCTCCGCTCAGTTGCCTTCCACCACCGTATGTTCCATCTTCTTCTCTTCTTTCAGGTATATATATAGCTTTTATTTTAGTTTACTCTATAAGTTGTTTTGATACTTTGTTATGACTGTAATTTTGTTATGAAGTTACGTCTCAGTTTATATGCGTATAAAATTATGGATGTTATACAAAACTTGTTCGTAAATGTTTGTATATGCATTGTTTTAATTTCAAAGTCTATATGTATATATATTTTGCAAGTGTTATATATTAATAGTGACGCAAGTTTCCAGTTCTGTTACTTATATTAGTGTAGGCGTGAGTTATATATATATATTATGATGATGATAGTGTATATATGATATATGTTATTTTAATTTACATATTGGTTACGGTTATAAAGTTTTAAGTTATACGGTATATATAAATAATAAAGTATATCAAGTTATGGAAATTTATTTAAAGCTATATAAAATATGTTAGTAGTTTATACTACTTTTAATATACTTGAATTTATATATGACATATATCATTTTGTTGGTGTTGTGTGTTAGTGTATACATATTGTGTAATAACTATTCCACATCATAAGTTTATAAAGTTATATAAGTCGAATGCATGGTTACAGTGCTATATATTTTTACAACTTGCAAAACGTTAGTTACATATGTATATTTGTCTTTAAATTTTCGGTGTTATATATATATGTGTGTGTGTGTGTGTGTGTGTGTGTGTTAGTCCCCAGTGTTCTATTTTTAAGATTGTTATATGTTGTATAAAGTATGTAGATATATGTGTCAGTTTATATACATGTATCATAATAATATTGATCTTTAAAGCATATGGGCATTTTGATTATCCTGAATATTGGTTTGAATATAGATATTTTGGTTTCTTTTAGATTTCTAAAATATAATAATAAGTAATTTAGATATGTAGTATGATTTGGATTATAATATGAAATTTAAATTGAATATTGGTTTAAGGAAAATATTAATATAATATACTTCTATTTCGATTTTATTTGCATCGATCCAGTTCTGATTTGATTTCGTCTATTTATTATCTGCCAGCTTTGTCCGCCGTGTCTCTTCTTCATCGAATCGTATCCATCTAGCGTTGCTTTGGAATCCGTAGTTCATTCGTTGTTAAATCTCTCTAGCCTCGAAAGGTGAGCAATCACTCACGATTAATGTTCTTCTATTATTTAAATTTTATTTCAATTGAAACGACAATTGAAATATGCTGCTATTATTTATTGCACTGTTATTTACGTATCAGTTCACCTGTGACATCTGACACCATTATCTGTTAACTATATGATGATAATCCAGTTTGGTTGATGATTGATTTATTGTTTGTTGTTTATATTGGATGTAACTTGAAATGTATAAAGTGATAAATATTATGCAATTTAATTTGACGTAGGATAGTTAAAATTTGAAACGACATATTTGTAAATTTGATTAAATGACATTTGTATAATACGACCCCCTTTAAATGTTAAAAAAATTGACACGTAGAATTTGATAAATTGCACCTTGAGCCTTTGAATACATATTGGATTAATTATTGTAGTATTAAACTTGAAATTGAAATTGAACGATAAGTGAAAAACCGTAATGTAATAATCTTTAATCTACATGAAATGATAGTGTAGATTCTCGAAATAATTATATTAATTTGCACAAACAACAATGTGAATTAATACGATTATTTCGGGATTATTTGAATTAATTTATTGGATTGTTATTAATATTTGCTATTGCTTGTTTATTTACTTTGGCACCATCCCAGTTATCACATCGCAAGTTTCCTTTGCCATGCTTTGATTTTTGAATTGAAATAGAATCGAGTTGAAATGATAAATACCCAAATGAACTTGACTTAGGATAGAGAATTAAATAAACCTGATTGGTCAACAATTTAATTTGAAATAAAATAAAGATTTTATTTGAATAATAAGGTTTTGAAATAAAATTGGAACGTAAAATTTTGATGAAAGGAAAATGTTGATATTGTAATCTGAAACAAAATATTAATGTAATAACTGATGAAAGAACGTTGTTTGAAATGAATTATTTAATGAAATGATTTAATAATTAAGTTTGGATTTATAATCAAGTTTGAAATTATTAAGTTTTGAAATTTTTAACAATTAAGTTTTGAAATTATATAATAATTGAATAAGATTGAATTAATTGATAATTAAACAAAATTTGAATTCTTTGATAAGAAAAATTGAACTTTTGATAAGAAAATTTGAACTTCGTTAATAATAAAAATTGGGCTTTCTTTATTTATTAAGTTTGGAAAATATTTAAATAAGTTAACGAGTGAAATTGAACTTCTCGAATATGTGAATTGAGTTTGATATTTGTAACTAAGTAAATAAATAAATGAAATTGAATTTCTTAACAAGAAATAAAATGCGTTTTATTGAAATAAATATAAGACTTGAATTTGAGAATTTGATTTGACTAATTTAATCTAATTGAATTTGAAGTTTTGATATAATGGAGTTGAACTTAAGCAATTGATTTAATGAATTGGAAATTAAATAGAAGTTGTTTTGAATTGATTAATTTACTTAACGAATATTGAATGAAATCGATAAATGGATTTAAATTGATTTGAATGTTAATTAAATTAATTTAATTGATTTTGGAATGAAACTTATATACGAACTTGAATCAACATTTAATGGTTTTGAATAAAATTTGAAATTGAATCATAAAGTTTTGAAATGTGAATTTGGAAGTTTGAAACGTAAATTATGGAAATTGATATAGAAAGGAAAATGAAATGATGGTTTACGAATTTTAATTGAAATTGAATTTGATTTGGTTTTGAAATATATAAACGACCAATCGGTGTAATAATTACGAAAGTTATTAAAGAAACCGGAATCGGTTTTTGACATAATCTCTGTCTAAACCGAAAACCACTTTAATAACTATACGCGAAGTATGATCCAAAATGAATTGTTTGGAATGATGTACGTGATGAATGAAGAAAGAGAACGATAATGGATAGCCTTGACACTTGTGTCAAATTGGAAATGACTAAAACAGGAGCCGTGCCGGGCCAAATGGGGTTAGCCACCTCGAGCGAACACACTTCTTCGAATACTACTCATTACTTGTTATTGATTGGTGCACCCTCGTACCTTTGGGAGTGTTGTTTCGCGGTGTTGCGATCGTTGCGGCGATGCGTTTTCACCAGTCCGGATCAGGCAAACGGTAGTTTCACTACCTTGGGTATTGCCTCATGTGCCTTGTCATACTTGTATCCCTATATACGCGACCACTACGAATTTGTTTTGTGTTATACCTATGGAGCACTCCCTGGTAGCCCACCAGTTTACGGTGGAGTTTACAGTGTTGTATAGATTATAATGCTTATATAAAATGTGTTAAGGGAGATAATGATAACGCCTTAACACTATTTTGATATTTATATTACTAATAGACATTATCTATTTAGCGTATATTACTATATAGTAGATATTTAAGGATCCTTAGAGGACGATTATTTCAACGTCCTTTGAGTTAATTGTATTTCAATTGTTATTTCACTTGAGTTGGATTTATTGATATAAGAATGTTAATCCTGACTCAAGTATTTTGTGTTTTGCTTTACGCTCGGGTCAGACTGAGTGGTTCAGCTTTTGAGACTCACCTTTGGAGTTGGAGCTTCGCTTGGAGATCCAGCCATCTATCCAGCTTCCTGATATTCTGTTGATTCTAGTGATGTATTCTGATTCTTGTATTTGACTATTGTATTCGAGACTTCTGTTGTAACTTATTTAACTCTGTTATATATATAGTAGCTTCTTGAACTACTATCTTTTCCTTCTGGTGCATATTATTACTCTGTGTCTGTGATTATATGATTATCTATTTACTGTATATCTGAGTTTTGCCAAATTTAAATTAACAATTCGTTATTTTGAATTATTCAAGTCTGACATGTGCAGATGCGAATAGTCCAAAATAGCGGGTCATTACAAAGAGCATATAAGCATGCTACGGAATCACAATCTGTATCCCGAAGCATAAGAGATAACTGTGAAGGAGAGTCTGGATGGCGGAGATTAATGACTCTATTGGAACAAAGAATCCTGGCATCGTATCGAACTAGCCAGTCCATACCAAATATCATATCAAAACCAAGCGAAGGAATCACGTGCAGATTCGCACGGAAAGAGAATCCACAAAGAAGAACCTCAACATTATCACAATATAAGCTAAGGGTTGCGGACCCTCCGATGGGATTCGCAATCCTCAAAGAAGTAAGCAAGCATGAAACATCCAAAGAACAGATATCCACGAGTTCCTTCGATACGAATGAGTGTGACGCACCCGTATAGAAGAGTACTCCAATCGATCGATCATGGAAAACAATGGAACCCTCTAAGATGGGAGAAAATGTACCTTTCGACTGAGTCGTATCACTAGAAGTTGCTACATTGAGATTCCCTGGACGAGAACCTTCATTCTTCTTAGGACAAGCAGAAACCAAATGTCCATCAGCTTTGCAGTAGTTACAGCTCTTGGGCTTAGGACATTCTCGGACTGGATGGTTAGGAGATCCACAATTGTAGCAAGCAAAAGGCTTAGCTTGAGGAGGGGCTTGAGATTGAGAAGAAGATCTGACTTGCTTCTTTTTCGTGGAAGGGAAGAACTTAGGCTTACGGAAAGGAAACTTCTTCTTCTTTGGATTAGACTGAACACCACCCTCGCCATCACTATCTTTCTCATTCTCAACTGTCTCGAGATGGAGAGCGGCATCAACTAACTCTTCAAAAGAAAGCTTGAGTTGGAGCATTAAGACTTCTTCAAATATTTCTTAAGTCCAGATACAAACTTAAGATTTTTCTTGTATGGGGTACTAATGAACTCCAACCCATACTTAGAGAGGGACTCAAAGGAAGAAACATAATACGAAACTGAAGAGTTGCCCTGCTTCAACTCGATGAAGCGGCGAGTAAGAAGAGCCTTTTCAGACTGGGGTACGAAGTTAAGCTCAAATCTGTCTCGGAATTGTTGCCATGTGAGGTTAGTCTCATCCACCTCAGTGATAAGAAGCTCGTACCAATCTAAAGCACGCTCTTGTAGCATACTGGATGCCTCAAGAACTCAATGATGATCTGAAAGCTCCATACGTAAGAATACATGCTCACAAGTGCGAAGCCAGGCTTGCACCTCAAGAACCGACTCGGAGCCTTTGAATGGCTTGCTTCCAAGATGAGTAAAGTCACTGCATAGTTGCGCAAATACAGACTTGCGAGGAGATGAAGAGGGAACTGGCACGGGAGGCTGAGTGCTCCCAAGAAGCTCCCGAATCTGATCGATGGACATGTAAATGCCTTCGGGGCGAGAACCAATAGACGGTCCCGTAGCCGAAGGGCGAGCTCTACCTCTTCCAGACATAGCTGAAAGATAAAAATGAGAGAAGATCATTCACAGGGTATATATATATAAAACAATTGAAATGCAGTAATTAAGGAATACTATGGAATAACATTTAACATTCCTAGACGTATTCCTTTCTATCTACCCCAAAGGAATTGAAAAGGATAGGGATATGACTAGGCTGGCCACGATTAAGGGATGAGATGTACAAGGGTATTATACTTGATGCATGGTTCATCGTGTTCACTGTTCTGCGTTTATTTCATTTTGTTCTGAATCCTTGCTCTGATACCAAGCTGTGACGCCCCACCCCGAGACCCACATTAGTAAAGAGAACTAACGAGTAATTCCGTCTACTAATGCAGAGAATAGGGCTGGTTAAGGGCGACCGAATAGTAATGCATTAGCTGAAGACTAAGTACGTCGATTTTTACCATATTTTTTTTCCGTGTATCTCAAGTGATCGACATACTCAATGTTTAACTAATATGATACAACACTGCTATAGGATCTATTCAGAAACAAAATGCAATAAATATAACAATCACATCACAGAACAGCATCCACAGACGTATACATATACTAATACAAGCCAAACATCAAATGTAATACTCTACATCATAGTGGCGTGTAACCAGACAATATACATACATCTCCGTCCCCATAAAAGAATATGTACAATAAGATGATACAAAAGACACACACGAAAGATGTAGCCTAGTCCATTGTCATGAGCCCCCCAAAAAAGCAAAATGGGTCCAAGCACAAAAGATAGATATCCGACCTTACCTGCAACTCGGTCTGACCCGAGTGACAAACACACGGGTCAGGCAAACTGAATCTTATCATTAGAAAAGAAATACGATAAGGTAAAAGGGAACTTTGCCCTTATAGCCTAAAGGGAAACATAAGCAGATAAGAGCTCCTAGAGTAGATAATATATAACTTCTATATGTCACTACAAGTGTTTTGCAACTATACATATATATACTTGGGTTTAACATAAGAGAATGAGTGAGTAGGGTACAAGGGAAAACTCCTAACAATCATTCATGAAATAATCAACCTTCCAAATAAATATAAAATCCCAAGTATCAATTCATGAATTCAAAATTACCAAAATCCACCAAGAAATCATATATGCCTTACTCACATCTATAAAGCTGTAGAAAACACATAAAAAGGTGGTGAAATCGAAATCATCATGAATCATCAAAAGAAACCTCGAATTGGCCAGATCCCGCTTGCCGAAGCAATGCTGCACGTGCTACTTACCAGTACTACAATCATTATGGTACCATATCCATCTATTGACCGAAGTCCTCACATCGAATTGTTTCGGTCTATGACGTCATCTATATCCATCCCGAACACCCGCCATCATAGTGATTGGAGTCTTCACTCCAATGGTGTCCGCTGAGCCCCCGCCATCACAGTGATCGAGCCAAACATTGCTCGACCCGATCGGGACTCAAAGTACTGGTAGTCCTTCTAGAATGTGCCAGAAACCCTCGGATAGTAACCCGGAAAGTGCTAACATACGTTCCATACCGCACGTTCTCACTTAGCGGTTTTCTAGCCGCTAGTCGATGCCACACTATGAAAATCATCTAAATCATCATTAGAATCGCCTCATGTCATCGGCGAATGGTATGAAATGCCAAACTTGTCTTATCTCATCGACAAGTAAAAAATACCATAAATTCATCAATCATCATCAAATTCCATCGAAATATTTGCCTCATATCATTGGCAAGAGCATCTCCATCAATATAGCCCATCATCAAATATACTCCTATTTAGGAGTTCTCGGACTATATATATATCAACCAAATAAATTGATATGGAATAATGTCCCAATTAGGATTTAAATACATCAAAAACATACCATGAAGTGGTTGTCATCAAAGAGGAATTCAAACAATTCCCAAAAGTTGTTTCGATCGTACAAGTCCGAAATTAACCGGTAAAGTAAATTCACGAGTCCCATACCTCGTAAGTTTACTAAATCGTTTAATTTACTTCCTCATACGTTCGAAAAAGCATCAAAGTAATTAAAATAAATAAAATTAATTATAGTATATTTTATTAGAGAAAATGAGATTTTAAACCAATCTCTACAAATTTATCTAAAGGATTTTGAGAGAAAACTCATCATTTAAAAGAATTTTAATGATTTTTGAAAGCCTAGAAAATCAATAATAATTGTTTAAAAACCTTTAAAATGTATAAAAACATTTATTATACAAATCATGATTTTAGAAGATTTTATGCAATTTATTCGGATTTTTAAAACTCAGAAAAACATCAATTTGCAATTTAATCGGCATAGACCGATATTCAAATTTAAATCGAATTTGAATTAAATTTAAATTCAATTCTTATCCTAACTTGACTAGTCCATTGCTGGACATAATGATCAAACATTAGCATCAAATTTCATGTATAAAAATTTGCAAAAGAATACAAACGAAATGGTCGAAATCAGACAAATATATAAATATTGTGGCTGTCAATGACAGGCCAGCAGTAAAAACATCAATCTTCCACCATGTAAACAATAAAATCATACAAAGCTTAAAACATAAAAGTTGTATAATATTTCCTAAGGATTCTATAACATCTTTATTTTCAAGATTCCGATCAATAACGTGAAAGTTATGATCGAAATACTATATAGAAAAAAAATTTGTGCACTGGTTATCAACACAGACCAGTGACGAAAAAGTCCATTTTTTTCAATGTAGACTTCAAAATCATTCGAAACCGAAAACATAAAAGTTGTGGAATATTTCACAAGGATTTGAGAACATCTAAAATTTCTAAATTTCGATTGGAAACGCAAAAGTTATGCCAAAAATACTATTCCGCCATTAGAGCACTATTACTATTTTCTGTGCAAATACTCTCTCGGTTTTGCAACTTTGACACCCTGAACCAATCATGAGCCCAAGCTGATCCATATAGTCATAGGGTCGAACCCAAATGTCACCATACCCTTGACCTTTTGCCTTCCTAGTGCCTTTACTTGCCATCCCTTCATATTCTAACCCCTAGCCATGCCTTTTGCTAGCCTTGGCCGAGCCTATGTGCTCCAAAAACCAACATGGCCGAGCCATATGATGAAGGTCTAGCCAATTTGCAAAGTGGTCGAGCCCACTTGATTGGTTAAACCAATCTTTACTTCACTTTGATTCATATTGTTCATTGCTTTAATTTATAATCTTGTGTTGAATTACATTTTTAAGTATGTTTATATTTATTTGTTTACAAGATTTGAATCTTGGTTCTCCATCCACACGAACCTAGTTCATGCTTTGTCATGATTTTCGAAGTTTGTTCGTGCATCTTGAATTGTTATCTCCAGCTTTAGAAGGTTAGTTTATCACTCTCGACATTCGTACTTGTATAATTGTGAAATGATGACATGTGAATTGTAGTGATGATGTGATAGTAATTTATATATGCATGTGATATGATATTTCATGTTGTTATAACCTAATTTATATGCATGTTACATCACCTGATGTGATATGCTATGCTATATTGTTTATTTATTTTCTGCTCTCACACTGCAAGTTCCCTATTAGTATAAAATCACTATGGGATGAAATGATACATACCCGAATGGACTTTAGAATAGGGAAAAATCGTTATGAGATGAAATGATAGGCTCAAGCGATTTTCATTCTATATATTTTGACTTGGGATTACGGGTTTGAAATGATAGAACCCGGATTTTATTTTTAAATTACTGATTGAAATGATACATATCCGTATCACTTGACCTAGGTTAGAAAATTATATACAGACCCATGGTTAATTTTAAATATTTTTTGAAAATCATTGAGTATTTTTGAAATTTAAATATGAAATTTTAACTTAAATTTGATTTAAATGATTTAAATAAATGTTATAGTGATTTTCTATAAAAAAATGTATAAGTAAATTAATGGTTTAAAATGTAACTTAAAATATGACTTAACTTGATAATTGAAAATTTAGTTTTCAAATGGAAATTTTAAGCTTAACTTAGTAATAAAAATATTTATTTATGAAATGGGTATTTTTAGAATAAGTATTAAGTTATTTGTTAAGATAAAAAGTTAAGGAAAATAATGTACTTTTGACTTAATGAATTATTGTTTAATTTCGATATTTTATTTAGAAAATTTTATTTTATTTAATCACAAGTTAAATGATATCCAAATAAATATTTCTGAAACGTGAGATATGTTTTATAAGTTAAAAATGGTGAAAACTGAAATTATTAATGTTTTTGAAATGTTATAATAAATCTTAGTTTTGTATTGACAGCATATCCAAAATGCCGTGGTTTTAAGGTAGTGTTTTCTAAGTGCTACCATTTCTAAAAATGTACTATATTTCTAAAATACTATAATACTTATAGTAACGTTTTCTATGTGCTGCTGTTTCTGAAAAGACAATATTTCTGAAATACTGTTATACTTACAGTAACGTTTTCTAAATGCTGCTGTTTCTAAAAAGACAATATTTTTGAAATACTATTATATTTACAGTAATGTTTTCTAAGTGCTGTTGTTTCTGAAAAGACAATATTTCTGAAATACTATTATATTTACAGTAACTTTTTCTAAGTGTTGCAGTTTCTGAAGGATAATTTTTTGGAACTGCTACTATATGTATTATCACATTTTCAAAGTGCTACGAATGCTATGATACAATGTGTTTTTTTGAAATTGTTATAATTGAATGAACTAAGAAATGCTACAACTTTGGAAATGAATAATATTTTTGAAAGATATTGACACTGAATTTAAATGGTTTAAATGAATATGTTTTGATTTGATATATAAACCATTTTGAAATTTATAACCACGGGTTATAATAATGTTTGGTTGTTAAAGAGACTGAGATTGAAAGTTGTCATACTCTCTGCCAACTATGAAAAGCACTTTAACAACCGTGTATGCGGTGGAAATTCCAGAATGAAGTAGGATGGTGGCGACGTTCTATTAAGGTATATACGTGGACCCGACTCCCGTGAGTTGGCATAAGGTGGCGAAAACAGGAGCGATTCTCGGACCAATGAGGTAGCTCCTCTGATCGGACATACTTCTTCGTATGCCATTATATTACATTGTGATTGATTGGTGTGCACCTTTGGCTTTTGGGAGTGTAGGTCGAGGTGGGCGGTAGTTGCGTCTATCTTTACCACCAGCTCGAATGTGCAATTGGTATATCTAACCTGGCATTGCCTAGTTGTACTGTGTCACCTAACCTAGCGCGCCTTGTACGAGTTTTGATTTGTGTCGTACCTATGGAATATTTGTAGTAGCCTCCCAATTTGGAGGTACGATGGTACTATATAGTTATTTTATTTCCGTTGCGAGTTATTCTGATTTATCAGCGTCTGTGATTCTATGATTGGTTTTATTTTCTCCAAATTATATTACAATCTACTGTTTTGAATTATTCAAGTCAGATATGTGTGGTTTTATTGTCGATTTGAATGGTCCAAAATTGTGGGTCGTTATATTTGACATCAGAGCTTTGGTTTTGGGCAAACCTTAGCCTATGGAGCAAAAACTCATTAGAGATAGGGTAGAAATACCCTAGAATGAGTGAAATCAATCTTAGAATCATTTCTTTGTGAGAGAACGTATTTTAATGTATAAAATGGTTTTTTCAAATGATTTTCGAAGGATTTTCAAAAAAATATATTATGGTATAAACTTTTCTTGTTTTGAAATAAAATTTTCTAAACTTCTTCCCTTTCCTTCTCCATATTGTTAGCAATTTCTTTGTTTTGGATATTTATTCAAGTTGAACCTTATCTTATCTAATCTTGTCTTTGTTTCTCAACTACCTCTATCCTAAAATTCATTCTTGATTTTTTTTAAGGATGAGTCGTAGGACTTCTAGTGGTAGGGGTCATGGTGTTGCCCCAGTTCCTAAGCCTGTTGCACCAGTTAGATTCACTAGTCTTTGTAAGGAATACACTGAACTTGGTGGAACCTAGTTTACCGGATCATAGAGCAGTATTGAGGCTCAGTAGTGGTTGAAGGGATTGGAGAAAATCTTCTTCGATCTTGAGATCACTAATGCCCAGCAGCGTCAGTTGGCAGCTTGGCAGTTGAAGAGAGCAGCCTTGGATTTGTGGGAAACTGTTACAGCTCACACAGTCAAAGCTGACATCTCTTGAGGGTAGTTTAGGTATCATCTTCTGTTTGTCTTGAATTTGGTTCAGTTCTCGTTTTGAAATATATCTTATGTTTCTTTATTGTGCTTTAGGGATGCTTTTGTTGTGAAATGGATGCCCGAGGCAGGGAAGTCTCAGCTGTATCGGGAAATCATGGATCTGAAGTAGGGTGATATGTCGTTTGCTGAGTATGAGAGGAAGTTCAATGAAGTTTCTAAGTTTGGCCCTAATCTGATTGACACTCCTCTCAAGAAGAATGAGAAGTTCATTGCTGGAGCTCGTTTGGAGTATTATGATCGTCTCATTGCTCATGTGCATAGCCCTTTCACTAGTCTGATGGACACGGCCATCACATATGAGAATCCTACTTCTAAGGATCCTCCAGTTGCTCTTGCCGCTTCATCTCAGTCTTCCTCTTGTAATCCTAAGAAGAGAAAGCCTTACTTTTATCAAAAGAAGAAGAATTGGAACAAGACTCCAGGATTGGGATCTTCTTTCTCTCAGAGGCAGCCCATCGACCTATCTTTGGTTACTTGCTTCAGATATGATTAGAAGGGACATTATCCTAATAGTTGTCTTCTCCCTCTCAGCTGAACAGGTGTGATCTCTGTCATATTTGTCTTCAGCCTCGCCACTTTAGGAAGGATTGTCCTACTAAGCAGAAGGGCAAGCCTTCTGATATCTTTGCCGTCACCTCTGCATCTTCACCAGCTCCACCTGCTCCATCTGTTCCAGTTCCTAGTGATGCTCAAGGTACTCTTCAGGGCACCTTCACTTTGTCTAAAATTTCCGTTCGTGTTTTATTTTATACTGGAGTTTCCTATAGTTTTATTTCTGTGGATCTTTGTGATAAGTTCGAGCATCTTCTTTCTCCCAAGTATACTTCTGAACCTTTGTGTGTTAAAAATCCTATTGGTGGTCCTGCAAACCTTAGTAGGATTTGTAATCGAGTGAAACTCCTATATTTTGATCACCATTTCAGTGCTGATTTCTATGTTCTGGGTTTCGATGCTTTTGATCTATTGCTAGGAGGTGATTGGCTAAAGAGTCATGAAGCCGTCATCTCTTGTAAAACCTGGATTGTTTCTCTTATTGATGATCTTGGAAATTCTTTGGTGATTCAGTGTCGTTTGCCTCAGGATTTTGCTGGCAGCTTTATTTATTCCCTTGTTTCTTCTCCTGGTGATCTTGATTCAACTCATGTGATTAAATTATATCCCGATGTATATGGTGAAGTCAATTCTTTACCTCCTAAGTGGGAAATTGATTTCCGTATTGATCTTATTCCTAGAGCTTAATCTGTAGTTCTTCCACCTAGAAGAATGGCATCCCGTGAGAAGGTGGAGTTGAAGAAGCAAATTGAGGACTTGCTCTCCAAGGTCTGATCAAACCTAGCCATTCAGAATGGGGAGCAGCGGTGGTTTTCGTCACTAAGTCCAATGGTTCTTTGAGGATGTGTGTTGATTATATGGAGCCGAACAAGCTCACTATGAGGATCAAATATCCTAAGCCTCGCATCAATGATATGTTTGATCAGCTCCATGGAGCTACCGTTTTCTCTCAGCTTGATCTTGCCACAAGTTTTCACCAGCTCAGAGTTGCTGAGGAAAGTATTCCTAAGACCGCTTTCCGTACTGAGAATGGTTTCTATGAATAGTTAGTTATGCCTTTTGGTTTGACTAACGCTCCTGCTTTCTTTGTTGATTTGATGAATCATATTTTACGTGATGTGCTTAATAAGTTTGTTCTAGTCTTTGTTGATGATACCTTGTCTTCTCTAAGTCAAGGGAAGAGCATGAGTCGTATTTGAAATTCATTCCGGAGACTCTTAGGAATCATTAGTTGAAGGCTAAATTCTCGAAATTCCATTTTCCGAGGGATGAAGTCCGATTTCTTGGGCATATTGTTTCTAGTAATGGAGTTTCTGTTGATCCAGTTAAGATCACTGCGATCAATGTAAGTCTTTCCTTTCTTCTCTTTCTGTAATTTGATCATTCTATCTTTTCTGTGGTCCTTATTTCTCCTATTCTGTCACAGGATTCGGAAACCCCTAGGACTCCATCTGATATTCGCAGTTTTTTGGCCTTGCCGGTTATTATCGGAGATTCATTAAGAATTTTGCTCGGACTGCTGCACCTCTCACTGCTTTGACTCGTAAGAATGCTAAGTTTATATGGAATGATAAATGTAATGCTCCATTCAATAAGTTGAATCGTAAGCTTACTTCCGCACCAGTGCTTACCGTTCCAAATGGAAATGAGGGATTAACGGTATACACTGATACTAGTAGTGAGGGTTTGGGAGCTATTCTGATGCAAGATGGGAAGGTCATTTCTTATGCTAGTCGCCAATTGAAGACCCATGAGGCCAATTATTCAGCTCATGATTTGGAATTGCTTGTTGTGGATTTTGCTTTGAAGCTTTGGAGGCATCATCTTTTGGGTGCTAAGTCTGAGCTCTTCACTTATCATCAGTCTTTGAAATATATCTTCACTCAAAAGGATTTGAATCATTGGCAGGTTCGGTGGCTTCAGTTTCTTGCTTCTTATGATCTCGACATTAGCCTTACCCCTGGGAAGGCTAATGTCGCTGCTGATGCTTTGAGTCGGAAGAAGGCTATGTTGTGTCAGCTTGTTGTTTGTTCTTCTCCTCTTTTGGATCGTATCATTGCCAAGCAGTATGAGGATGAGATGCTTAGGCTTATGAAGGAGAGTGTCCGTAGCAGAGTTGGTGCTAGTTGTCCTATTGGTAGTGGAGCTCAGATCGATGGTAGAGGGATTTTGAGGATTAATAATCAGATTTGTATCCCGAATGTTGATGGATTGAGGCAAGAGTTACTTTGGGAAAATCATCGATCCCGACTTTTATTCATTTTGGTGTGATGAAGATGTATCAGGATATGAAGAAGCTTTATTGATGGAGAGGTATGAGGCGAGATATCTCTATCTTTGTTATTAGATGTGCGACTTGTTAGCAAGTCAAGGCAGATCATCAGAAGACCCCTGGTTAGTTGCAGCCCCTTGAGGTTCCCAATTGGAAATGGAAACAGGTTTCTATGGATTTTACTGATGGTTTACCGAGGACTTGGAGGGGTAATGAGAGTATTTGGGTTATTGTGGATAGATTTACCAAATCAACTCATTTCAATCCGGTCAAGTCTACCCATTCTGCTTGTAGTTTGGCTGAGATCTATATGTAGGAGATTGTTCGTCTCCTTGGTGCTCCTATCAGCATTGTTTGTGATCGAGATCCAATCTTTACCAGCCAGTTTTGGAAAGCTTTCAAGAATATTTGGGCACTTATTTGAATCTAAGTACTGCTTACCATCCGCAGACCAATGGCCAAACGGAAAGAGTGAATCAGATTCTCGAGCATCTTCTTCGTGCTTGTGTTCTTGATTATGGAGGATCTTGGGAGGACCACCTCCATCTTGTTGAATTCACCTATAAAAACAGTTATCAGGTATATTTTCATTTGTCTATTTCAATCTCATCTTAATCTTTCATCTTTGAATTCAGGCTAGTATTGAAATGTCTCCATTTGCTGCTCTTTACAGAAAACCTTGCAGATCTCCATCTTGCTGGATTGAATCCGATAATCGTTTGGTTCTTGGTCCTGATATAATTTTGGAGGCGATTAAGAAAGTTGAGGAGATTAAGAGGAAGACGAGGAGTGCTCAGGATAGGTAGAAGAAGTATGATGATTGGCGTAGGAGGAGTTTGGAGTTTTCTGTTGGTGATCCGGTTTTCCTTAAGGTCTCTCCCTTAAGGAATTTGATTCGCTTAGGTCGTAGAAGGAAGCTTGCTCCTAGGATTGTTGGTCCTTTCCGTATCTCTGAGAGGATTGGTTCTTTAACTTATCATTTGGATTTGCCTGAGAAGTTTTCTGGAGTGCATAATGTATTTCATGTTTCGCATCTTCGTCGATATCTACATGATCCATCTTTGATTGTCCAACCTTCTGCTCTCGAGAGTTTGGATATTGAGCCTAATTTTACTACAAGGAGGAAGCCACTTCGTATTATCGAAAGAGGTACAAAGCAGCTAAGAAGGAAATCCGTCAACTTGGTCAAAGTGCAGTGGAGTACGGATGATCGGGATTGTACCTGGAAGATGGAGGAGAGCATGCGTGCTTCGAATCTGGAATTGTTTGTTTCAGGTACTTTTTGCTTTTCTATCTTATCTTTTCTTGTTTTCGTGTCTTATTGCTTTTCGAGGACGAAAAGTTTTGAGTGGTGGAGGGTGTAACAACCGATAAATTTTAAAAATATTTTTAATTCAATTTATTTGAAAACTTTGATTTTTAATCATTTAAAAATTGAAATTTTGGAATTTTCCAACGTAATTTTGGATTTTGTTTGCAATTTAATTTCCAAATATAATAAAATAAAAAATTTCTGAAAATTTTATATTTTGGTCAACCATGATCAAACTTTGACTTTCATTTGAAATTTTTAAATTTGAATTTTGGATTTATTATCTTTTCTTTTAAACTGTATTTGATTCTGATATTGGTTCTGTTTTTCGTTTCGTCAAATTCTGTTTTATACTTTTTAAATCTGATAAACCCAGCGTTTTAAACGCGATTGTTTTCAGCATTTTTCTGTTTATTTTCTATTCTAAATTTTCTACTTTATTTCTATTTTATATTTTATTTTCTATTTCCTATTTTGTTTGGACTTTTATTTGATTTATTTGGATTTTCGGGCTTGGAAATTCAAAGGGACTCAAGTTTCTTTTCTTGGAAATGAAGTAAAGCCTTTTCCTTTTCTAGCCATTCAAACTCTCGATTGCCCTAGCCATTCATTCTCTTTTCAATTCACGTACATATCATTTCTTTCTCACCTCTTTTCTCATTTAATTTCATGAAGAAAAAAATTTACAGTAAGTTTCATGTCTACTTCTCCTTCTTTTTCTTTTTCCTTTCTCTTTTGTTTTCTCCATGCCATGCTCGGCCATCTCACATTGACGACCACAACTCCCCTTCACCACCACCTAAGACCGGCCTCCACCATCACAACATCATCCCCATGCCATGTCATGACCACCTAGGTCTAAACCATTACCAAAAGCCATGCAAAACCTAGCTAATCTCCACCACATCATCCCTTCCTCTTCCCTTTGCCTTGGCCACCACCTATTCCATGACCAACTCCTTTGCCTTGCCGTGAACTGTAACGACCCATAAATTTTTAATAATTAAGTTGGTTATTTTAATTAAAATTGAGTAATTAAATTATGAAGGAAACAAAAATTTTGCAATTTTTAATGAAGCAAACGTTAAAAAAGTAATGTAAATGGTAAATCACTTAAGACTTTGTGATTTAATATTTGAAGAAATAAAATTTGGGTAACTTATTAATGAAATAATAAATGAATTAAAACGTAACAATGCTAATTATGGTTAGTAATTAATAGGTTGAATGAAATGACAATTAATGAATTTATTTAAATTTGTAAAGTTATAATCGAATTATTGTATTTATGTGTGAATGTAAATTTAAAATAGAAACGTAGATTTATAGTAAGGTATTAATTGATGTAATAGAAAGCATGAGACCAAATAGGTAAATTCATTAAGGATATTAATTGTAATTGGATGTAAGCTAATAAATAATTAATTTAGCGCAACCCTAATTATTTAAAATAACTGTAAGGTCATAATTTGGTGTATTCAGTAAATTTGAAAAATAATTTTCAGTAAATGTAATAAAGTATTTGGAATGTATATTGTTTCCATAGGATAATATAAAGAAACGAAAACTTGCGACCTATGTTTGGAATAATGACCAAAATAAGTGAAATAGTGTTAATGTAAGTAAATTGGTAAAAAATTGAATGGATTCCCATGATTTATTGGAAATTTTATATGTTACAACTTGGTTATGAATTCAATATAAGGTAAGTGAATTGAAATATTATAATCTGTCTATAAATGTAATAATGCAGTGTTAATGGTAATTAATTAGTGATGTATATGGAATTATAACCTGGGTTGGTAAGTAATAAACTTATAAATGAAAGAAAAGTAAATAGGTGACCATTTATGTATGTTATTTTCTCATTCAGTATGTTAAATAAAATTTGGAAATCAGATTTCAATTAAGGGAAATTAAGTAGTACGTTAATTGGAAATAAATTTTTATAAATATTACATTAATGTGAATTGTAATACAAATGGTTAGGGGTTGTCAAATTTGGTAAACTAAGGTAATTATTAATAAATTGAATAAATTTCAATTAAATGGAAATAATGGAAATATATACTTAGCTACAAATTGAATATATGAAAACAAATGTAAGCATTGAATTAAATTTATGAATTTAAATTAGAATAAATGGTCATTGAATAAAATCATTGTTATGGAAGTAATTATAATATTTGTTTGAAGGAAATAAACTTAGTTATTGGTAATTTAAGTTTAATGGTTACAATTGTTAAAGTTACCTATTTGTTTAGTCATAGAATTTAATTTGAAAGAAATAGTAGTAATTGACTTAATTAGTGCAATCCCAATTTATTGAAGAAATTAGTAGGATAAGAAGAATGGAAATCAAAACTTTATTTATTTAAGTGAAATGGAAAATTCAATAATTGGATTTAATGGCAATTAAATGAAATTGAAATAGTTAAATAATACGTTATTTGAAATAAAGATAATATGATAAATTTATGTAATAGTTTTGAATCCAATATTTAATCCATCTATTTGACAGGAATGAATGGAATAATAATTCATTTATTTAACTAAATGGAATATTGGGGATTTTATTTATAATTTGTGAATTCAATGAAATTGAGGATTTATATTGAAATTTATAAATCAATCTTCTCTAAATTGACATTTAAATTTGTTTAACTCATTGTAAATGTTTGAGAAATATAAAGGTGGTAAAATTGTCAATTTTAGAATTGAAATTGAAATTTGGATTTAATCAATTAATTATAAATTTATTTAATTAGTGTAAAAATAGCCATTTTGGACACTGACTCGGATTTCGACGAAACCAGTTTCATCAGATCTGTAACGGTGAATTATTATAGGATTTCAAGTTTCGTATCAATCGGACTTGTCTTTTGATCTTACGGACTCGAAACGCCTTGAATCAATGAAATTGAAATCAATTTGAAAAAAATATTGATTTTAGCATAACTTCTTCATACGATGGAATTTGGAATTGAAACTTGTTCCATCGCGTTTAAAATATTTAAAACCATCTATTTTGATATATGGGTTGACCCAATTTCATTCCGGAGTCTAAACGGGTTTTTGGGCCACTTTGGCTTTAGTGCGTAAATCTATCTTATCCATCCATTCAAATGTCAACCCCGCCTATATATATCATGCTATAAACCCTAGCAGCCTCTGTTCCTCATTTCTATATGTTCTATTCACATCCTCACTCCAATGGCAGACAAACCCTAATCCCAATTGCAATCCCAAATCAAATCCAAAGCTGAAATTTCAAACTCCACAAAATATAGCAAATTATACATGGATTTGAAGCTCTCGACGAACGCATGTCAGAAATATAATTCATTTTCCAATTCGAGGTTCGATGTGGCCAGGAATCGAGCAAACATTCTTGGCCATTCATTGCGCGCCGATGAACGGTCTCGGATCGTCAAATCCTTTCTGGGTATTGCAGACGGGACTAAGGGGAGTCGATCTATGTGGTTGGTTTGCCGAGTTGACGGTCAGATTTGCGAAAAATCGTGAATTAGGGTTTCAAAGGATTAGCGGCGGCTTGGCGTTCATGGTGATCGGAGCACCTGCGCGAGGCCATGCAAGGGACGGTCGGTCTTAGTCTTTCGGCGGTGAACGTTGATCAGAGTGGAAGTGGCCCTAGTGGCCGCGGCGCTCGCGATTCATGGAGACGACAGTGTTTTCGTGCGCGACCTGGTACTATGCGTTTTCTTGATGACGTGGCATAGGCTAATTTGGTAAATAATTATTTATTTAAATTTCGATTCAAAGGTTCTAACTGGCATAACTTTTTTCATACGAGGTCGAATTTACGCGCGGTTTCTTGCGCTAGATTTGTATTGAAATTCCGGACTTTTTGGCGCTGGTTTGGAAGGATTCTGAGACTGTCAAACTTTTGGGTTTAAATTGAATTTAAATTCAATTTAAATTCAAAAGGTGAGTGTTTTAACCCACTCACAACTTCTAAAATTTCTTATGTTTGTTAAATTAATTTATGTTGTGATTATGAATTTATTTATGAATGTTTGTATATTTTTAATCATTATCTCAGTTAATTGCAGTTATTTAAATAAATCGTTATTTAATTCATTATTGAATATAACTGCCGATTGATTACCTATTATATATATCTGTTATAATTGATATTGATTGATTGTTTTGGATGATGATTGTGATGGATGTATGATTTTATGATGGATGAATGGATGTTTTATTTATATCATCATAATCTGCAAGTTGTTATGCATTTATTTCCTTCGGGATTACGGTTTAATAAATATTAATTGAAATGATTTAAATTACGGTTGGAAAGGAATATACGATTTAATAAATATTAATTTTTAATGTTATATAAACATTGTTATATATATAGTTAAAATTCTGGAATTTAAGCTATGTATAAAACTGTTTAATAAAAATAAGTTTAATAATGGAGTTTGATTATTTTATTATATATGGTTAAGCACCTATTTAAGATATTGTATATATATAGAGTTTTAAATGATATAAATGAAATTTAAGTTGGAAGATAAATATGAAATTGGTTTGAATTGAATTATTTAGGAATTGTACTTGAATAAATTTGATTAGAAATTTAAATAAAAATGGAGTTTTTAAAAGGTATGATCTTTATAACTTGATTTGGTTTAAAGTGATTTAAATGAATTGAAAAGTTGAGATAAACGAATATATCAAGTACATAAGTTGAAGAATATCCAATTGTTTGAAGTTAAAAGTTTTACTTAAATTGTATTGGATTTATTAAGTAAACATTTCAAATCTAAATAATAGTAATTGAGTTTGATATATATGGAATTATCAAAGAATTAGTTTTGAAAAGGTGGAATATTTAAAGCTTTGAAATATATGGAAATTACAATGGTTTATTTGGAGGTTCAAATCGGTATTTGGAATTTATTTGTGAAATTTAAAAAGCTATTTATTGTATAAAGTGGCTTAATATTTAAACCATTTAAGTATTAGAAATTTTGTTTCAAAGCTATGGGATTTAGATATATATTTTTTGAAAGTATTATGTTTTTGAAAAAAGTGATATATCTAAAATAAAAATGATACCATATTGGTTTGGGGTTTTAAAAATAGAAATGATGTCGTATTTATATGGTTTGAAAGGGATATTATATTCTGGTTTCAAAGCATAGATTATTTTGAAATAACCACGGTGTTATAATAACGTTTGGTTGTTAAAGAGACCGGGATCGAAAGTTGTCATACTCTCTGCAAACTCTGAAAACCACTTTAATAACCGTGTACGCGGTGGAGATTCCAGAATAAAGTAGGATGGTGGCGCGTTTCCTTTGAGGTAAATACGTGGACCCAACTCTCGTGAGTTGGCATAAGGTGGCTAAAACAGAAGCGATCGACGGGTTAATGAGTAGCATCTTTGATCGGACAGATCACTTCGATATTATACTTTGACTTTTGGATTGATTCGGTGGCCACATTTGATTTTTTTATTTGGGGGTGTGGCTCGAGGTGGGCGGAAGCTGTGCGCTACGTGTTACCACCGACCCGGAAGCGTAATTGGTATATCTACCCTGGCATTGCCTAGTTGTGTCGTGTCACCTACCCTAGCGCGCCTTGTACTAGTTTGTTTTTCTTCCGTAGCCCGTGGAGTATTTAGGGTAGTCTCTCGATCTGGAGATGCGCTGATACTCGATGGATTACTGGGACTATTACGTGCTAAGGGCTATATGGCTAACCCCTTAATGCTATGAAAAAGGTAAGTTTATTTTACTATTAGACACTATTATAATAGCGAAATATTATTACATGGTAAATAGTTTAACGGATCCTTAGGAGATGTGAATCCCAAGCATCTCTTCAGTTAATGCACTCACGTTAGACACTGGATAGGAGATGTCAAACCCCGTAAACATCTATGACGCCGTTACACTCATATTTATTTCAGTTGATTTAACTTACATAAGATCTTTTAGCTCTGACTCGAGTGTTTTGTCTTTTCAATTCGTTCGGGTCAGCCTGAGCATTTCAGGATTTAAAGACCTTACTTCTGGAGGACGAAGGCGAAGATTTTATTACTATTATATATTATATATTAGTCCACTTCACATTGTATTCCGCTGCATCGATTATTATTTGTTGGTATGTGCAACTCTGATATGTATTGTATAAATATAATCAAATGTTTATAAAACAGTTTCATGAACTGTATATTTGATTATTATATTTTATCGTTTCGCTGCAAGATTCTATTTTGTTTTTCCTTTCCCTGCCTTTTCTTATTTACCCCATAACAATCCGCCCTTTTATATGGTTCAAGTCTGATGTGTGTGGTTTATCGTCAATTTAAAGCGTACGAAAAGGCGGGATGTTACACTTGGTATTAGAGCTTTGGTTTAGCGATAAACCTTAACTTTGTGGGGTTTGACTCTTTACTAATAGGGTAGTAATACCCTATGGGAGTCGCTGAGTGTATATATATGAGAGAGCGTATTTGTTAGTGTTATAAAAAGCTTTCAATATTGTGTTAATTTGTTCCGTTTTGTATTTATAAATTCTGGTTGGTGCATGGGACGCTATGACATCAATAGGGATTTCTAAACACTTAATAGGAAAGCCCGACATTATATTTGTTTTCAATATAGGTGAATGAAATACTTTTGCCTATTATATTTTCTATATATATATAAAACAAATTTTTTTTAAATGATATATATTTGGTTGCAATAGATTGGTTGTTAGGTAATAAAATTTATAAATAATAGTTGAAATGATATTGAAAATAAAATAAATGAAGAATTTGGGAATTTAGAACTTAAGTTCCGAGGTTTTGAAATTTCTTTTGAATGATTTTTAAATACAATAATAATTTTATTAGAAGTATTTTTTGATATAAATATTTCAATATAATTTGAAAGAATTGTTTTAAAGAAATTCTGGAAAGAAATAAGTTGTACTCCCCTCTCTGTCGTTGGAAAATAATTTCGGTGATGAGTGCACGCGTCATCGACATTCATTTTCGAGTCTCGAAGTGGGAAGGCCACTGCAGTAGTTTTACTACTGGTTTATTTTGATAAACAAATATAAATTTTAAATTGTTTTATTACAGTTAGATATATATATATATATATATAAGTGTAAGTATATACATTTATCTATTATTTTTAAAATGGTTTTGAATAAAACCCGGTATTTAATTCTTAAGTTTCCGTTAATTAATAGTTTCAATTAAGTGTAGTAAAATGGAATATAACTAATTTATAAATTGGAACCTTTAATTAAAATTGAGTAATTAAATTATGAAGGAAACAAATATTTTGTAATTTTTAATGAAGCCAACGTTAAAAAAAGTAATGTAAATGGTAAATCACTTAAGACTTTATGATTTAATATTTGGAGAAATAAAATTTGGGTAACTTATTAATGAAATAATAAGTGAATTAAAATGTAACAATGTTAATTATGGTTAATAATTAATAGGTTGAATGATTGACTTGTGTTGATTTCTATGTGATGATTGTATACCTGGTTGCAAGTGATTGTTGTATGTATTGATTGTTGATTGATGGTTGAAACAACCTTAAATATTTCATTTTATATAGTTATTAACTCTTTTGGATTATATAAGAGAAATACAGGTTATGGAAGCAATTGCTGCTGCTTTTGGTTTCATTATTAAGCGTAATTGCCCAACCAATAGGTACGTTTCTCGGATTAGGTTTATATCGTTATTATATTATTGTTCCCGAGTTGGGATATATTTTTTGGAAAATATATATTGTATATTGTTATATTTAATATTATATTTTCTCCCGAGCCTCTCAGTATAAAGGAGACTCTCCCGAAAATTTCTGGAAATTTTGGACTTAGAAAATTTTTGAAAATATTTTCCAAACTTTAGTACTTTAAGTATAAAAAGATATAATGGTTATAAATTAGTATATTTATTTAAATTAATTTATTTTGTAAATTTATTTGTTAACAAAGGTAATATTTTTGAATAAGATGTATTGTTTACTCAATTCTTTCTTTTCCCATCTTTTTCCTTTTCGGGGACGAAAAATTTTGAGTGGGGGAGAGTGTAACGACCCATAAATTTTTAATAATTAAGTTGGTTATTTTAATTAAAATTGGGTAATTAAATTATGAAGGAAACAAAAATTTTGTAATTTTTAATGAAGCAAACATTATAAAATGTAATGTAAATGGTAAATCACTTAAGACTTTGTGATTTAATATTTGGAGAAATGTAAATGGTTAATAATTAATAGGTTGAATGAAATGACAATTAATGAATTTATTTAAATTTGTAAAGTTATAATGGAATTATTGTATTTATGTGTGAATGTAAATTTAAAATAGAAAGGTAGATTTATTATAAGGTATTAATTGATGTAATAGAAAGCATGAGACCAAATAGGTAAATTCATTGAGGATATTAATTGTAATTGGATGCAGGCTAATAACTAATTAATTTAGCACAACCGTAATTAATTGAAATAACTGTAAGGTCATAATTTGGTGTATTCAATAAATTTGGAAAATAAATTTCAGTAAATGTAATAAAGTATTTGGAATGTATATTGTTTCCATAGGATAATATAAAGAAATGAAAACTTGCAACCTATGTTTCGAATAATGACCAAAATAAGTGAAATAGTGTTAATGTAAGTAAATTGGTAACAAATTGAATGGATTCCTATGATTTATTGCAAATTTTATATGTTACAACTTGGTTATGAATTCAATATAAGGTAAGTTAATGGAAATATTATAATCTGTCTATAAACGTAATAACGCAGTGTTAATGGTAATTAATTAGTGCTATATATGGAATTATAACCTGGGTTGGTAAGTAATAAACTTATAAATGAAAGAAAAGTAAATAGGTGACTATTTATATATGTTATTTATTCATTCAGTATGTTAAATAAAATTTGGAAATCAGATTTCAATTAAGGAAATTAAGTAGTACGTTAACTGGAAATAATTTTTTATAAATATTACATTAAGGTGAAATATAATACAAATGGTTAGGGGTTGTCAAATTTGGTAGACTAAGGTAATTATTAATAAATTGAATGAATTTCAATTAAATGGAAATAATGTAAATATATACTTAGCTACAAATTGAATATATGAAAATAAATGTAAGCATTGAATTAAATTTATGGATTTAAATTATAATAAATGGTCACTGAATAAAATCAATGTTCTGGAAGTAATTATAATATTTGTTTGAAGGAAACAAACTTAGTTATTGGTAATTTAAGTTTAATGGTTACAATTGTTATAAGTTACCTATTTGTTTAGTTCATAAAATTTAATTTGAAAGAAATTGTAGTAATTGACTTAATTAGTGCAATCTCAATTTATTAAGGAAATTAGTAGGATAAGAAGAATGGAAATCAAAACTTTATTTTTTAAGTGAAATGGAAAATTCAATAATTGGATTTAATGGCAATTAAATGAAATTGAAATAGTTAAATAATACGTTATTTGAAATAAAGATAATATGAGAAATTTATGTAATAGTTTTGAATCCAATATCTAATCCATCTATTTGACAGGAATGAATGGAATAATAACTAATTTATTTAACTAAATGGAATTTTGGGGATTTTATTTATAATTTGTGAATTTAATGAATTTGAGGATTTATATTGAAATTTATAAATTAATCTTCTCTAAATTGACATTTAAATTTGTTTAAATCATTGTAAATGTTTGAGAAATATAAAGGTGATAAAATTGTCGATTTTAGAATTGAAATTGAAATTGAAATTTGGATTTAATCAATTAATTATAAATTTATTTAATTAGTGTAAAAATAGCCATTTTGGCCACTGACTCGGATTTCGACGAAACTAGTTTCATCGGATCCGTAACGGTGAATTATTATAGGATTTCAAGTTTCGTATCATTCGGACTTGTTGTTTGATCGTACGGACTCGAAACGCCTTGAAATCAATGAAATTGAGCTCAATTTGAAAAAAATATTGATTTTAGCATAACTTCTTCATACGATGGAATTTGGACTTGAGACTTGTTACATCGTGTTTAAAATATGTAAAAATATCTATTTTGATATATGGGTTGACCCAATTTCATTCCGGAGTCGAAACGGGTTTCTGGGCCACTTTGGCGTTAGCGCGTAAATCTATCTTATCCATCCATTCAAATGTCAACCCTGCCTATATATATCCTGCTATAAACCCTAGCAGCCTCTGTTCCTCATTTTTATACGTTCTATTCACCTTCTCACTCCAATGGCAGACAAACCCTAATCCCAATTACAATCCCAAATCAAATCCAAATCTGAAATTTCAAACTCCATAAAATATAGCAAATTATATATGGATTTGAAGCTCTCGACGAACAAATTGTCAGAAATATAATTCGTTTTTTAATTCATGGTTCGATGTGGCCAAGAATCGAGCAAACATACTCGGTCGTTCATCGCGCGTCGATGAACGGTGTCGGATTGTCAATTCCTTTCTGGGTATTGCAGAGGGGACTGAGGGGAGTCAATCTAAGTGGTTAGTTCGGCGAGTTGACGGTCAGATTTGCGGCAAATCGCGAATTCGGGTTTCACAGGATTACGGCGGCTCAGCGTTCATGGTGATCGGAGCACCTGCGCGAGGCCATGCAAGGGGCGGCTGGTCTTAGGCGTTTCGACGGTGAACATTGATCAGAGTGGAAGTGGCCCTAGTGGCCGCGGCGCTCGCGATTCGTGGAGACGGCAGTGTTTTCGTATGTGACCTGGTACTGTGCATTTTCTTGATGACGTGGCATATGTTAATTTGGTAAATTATTATTTATTTAATTTTCGATTCTAAGGTTCTAACTAGCATAACTTCTTTCATACAAGGTCGAATTTATGCGCGGTTTCTTGCGCTAGGTTCGTATTGAAATTCCAGACTTTTTGACGCTAGTTTGGACGGATTCCGAGACTGTCAAATTTTTGGGTTTAAAATGAATTTAAATTCAGTTTAACTTCAAAAGCTGAGTGTTTTAACCCACTCACAACTGCTAAAATTTCTTATGTTTGTTAAATTAATTTATATTGTGATTATGAATTTATTTATGAATGTTTGTATATTTTTAATCATCTTCTCAATTAATTGCATTTATTTAAATTAAATCGTTATTTAATTCATTATTGAATATAACTGCCAATTGATCACCCGTTATATATATCAGTTATAATTGATATTGATTGATTGATTTGGATGATGATTGTGATGGATGTATGATTTTATGATGGATGAATGGATGTTTTATTTATATCATCATAATCTGAAAGTTGTTATGCATTTATTTCCTTCGGAATTGCGGTTCGAAATGATATATAACCGTAATTTTATTTTAAATTACGGATTGAAATGATAAATATCCGTATCACTTGGTCATAGGATAGAAAATTTTATATAGACACCGCGGTCTCTATATAAAAATATTTGCAATGATTTCTATGTCTTGGAAAGGAATATATGGTTTAATAAATATTAATTTTTGATGTTATATAAACATTATTATACATATATAGTTAAAATTCTGGAATTTGAGCTATGTATTGTAACGACCCGCTATTTTGGACTATTCACACCCGCACATGTTGGACTTGAATAATTCAAAATACTGAATTGTTAATTTAAAATTTGGCAAAACTCAGATATACGGTAAATAAATAATCACAGAATCACAGACACAGGGTAATAATATGAAGCGGAAGTAAAAGAGATAGTAGTTCATGAAGCTACTATATACATATATAAGATACATCAGAGTTTACAACAGAAGAGAAATACGATACATCAAATACAAATCAGAATACATCACTGGAATCATCGAATACTGAAAGCGGAATAGATGGCTAGATCTTCAAGCAAAGCTCCAACTCCAAAGATGAGCCTCGAAAGTTGAGCCACTCAGTCTGACCCGAGCGTAAAGCAAAACACAAACACTCGAGTCAGGATTAACATTCTTATATCAATAAATCCAACTCAAGTGAAATAACAATCGAAATACAAGTAACTCAAAGGATGTTGGAATCACCATCCTCTAAGGATCCGTTAAACTATCTACTATGTAGTAATGTACGTTAAATAGATAATGTCTATCAGTAATATAAAGTATCAAAATAGTGTTAAGGCGTTACCATTATCCCCCTTAACACATTTTTATAAGCATCATAGTCTATACAGCACTGTAAACTCCACCGTAAACTGGTGGGATATCAGGGAGTACTCCATTGGTATAACACAAAACAAATTCGTAGTGGTCGCGTATATAGGGATACAAGTATGACAAGGCACATGAGGCAATACTCAAGGTAGTGAAACTACCGTTCGCCTGATCCGGACTGGTGAGAACGCATCGTCGCAGCGATCGCAACACCGCGAAACAACACTCCTGAAATTCCGATGGTGCACCAATCAATCACAAGTAATGAGTAGTAGTTACGAAGAAGTGTGTTCGCTCGAGGTGGCTAACCCCATTTGGCCCGGCACGGCTCCTGATTTTAGTCATTTCCAATTTGACACAAGTGTCAAGGCTATCCATTGTCGTTCTCTTTCTTCAGTCATCACGTACATCATTCCAACCACTTCATTCTGGATCACCATTCCGCGTATAGTTATTAAAGTGGTTTTCGGTTTAGATAGAGAGTATATCCATAACCGATTCCGGTCTCTTTAATAATTTTCGTAATTATTACATCGATTGGTCGTTTTATCCATTTCAAAAAATCAAATCAAATCCAATTTCAAATTGGAATTTGCAAACCAATATTCCGTTCGTCATTTCGATATCAATTTCCAAAATTTACGATTCAAAACTTCCAAATTACCAATTCAAAATCAATTTCAATTTTAATTCGTAATCAACATTTCGTTAGTCTTTCTAAATCAATCCTATAATTTACGTTTCAAAACTTCTAGCTTTCCGTTTCAAAATCTTATAATTCAATTTCAACTTTTATTTAAACAATTCAAATATCGATTCAAGTTCATATATAAATTTCATTCCGAAATCACTTTAATAAATTCAATTTTCATTCAAATCAATTCAAATCCATTGATCGATTTCATTCAATATTTGCTAAGTAAATTTATCCTTCAAAACAACTTCTATTTAAATTCCAATTCATTTAAATCAATTACTTACGTTCAACTTTATTATATCCAAACTTCAAATTGAATTAAATTAGATTCGTCAAATCAAATTCTTTAAATTTCAAGTCTTATATTTATTCCAATAAATCACGTTTTATTTCTTGTTAAAGAAATTCCATTTCACTTATTTAGTTACTTAGTTACAAATTTCGAAAACACAATTAATAAAGAAACTAAATTTTCACATATTCAAGAAGTTCAATTTCACTTATTGACTTACTTAAATAAGTTTCCAAACTTTAATAAATAAAGAAAACCCAATTCCATTTATTAACGAAGTTCAAATCCACTTATTCAAAAGTTCAATTTCTCTTATCAAAGAATTCAATTTTTATTCAATTATCAAATAATTAAACCTTATACAATTATTAAATAATTTCAATCTTAATTATTAATAATTTCAAACTTAATAATTACAAACTTGATTATAAATTCAAACTTAATTATTAAATCATTTCCACTTAATTACGAATTCAAACTTAATTATCAAATCATTTCAACTTAATTATAAATTCAACTTAATAATTTCACACTTATTTATAATTCCAAGCTTAATTATAATTTCAAATTTAATTATTAAATGATTAAATTTCAAACAACGTCCTTTCATCAATCACTCTGTTAATATTTGTTTCATATTTCAATCTTTACATTTTCCTTTTTATAAAATTCAAATTCCAACTTCATTTCAAAACTTATTCTTTGCTTGAATAAAATCATTATTTCAAATTATTGACCAATCGGATTTAATTTAATTATCTATCCTAGGTCAGATTCATTTGGGTATATATCATTTCAACCCGATTCCAATTTCAATTCAAGATCAAACATAATAAAGGGAACTTGCAGTGTGATAACAGGGATGGTGTCAAAGTAAATAAACAAGCAATAACACAATCAATAACAATCCAATAATTAATTCAAATAATCCTGAAATAATAGTATTAATTCGCATTGTTGTTTGTGCGAATTAATATAATTATCTCTAGAATCTACACTATCATTTCAAGTAGACTAAAGATTATTACATTACGGTTTTTCCACTTGTCATTCACTTTCAATTTATACTACAACAGTTAATCCAATATACGTTCAAAGGTTCAAAGTCTAATTTTTCAAATTCTACGTGTCAATTAACTTACAATTAAAAGGGGTCATATTATTCAAATTAAATGATCAAATTCAACACATATGTCGATTCAAAATTTATAACTGTCCTACGTCAAATTCAATTGCATACTATTCATCATTTTTATGTTTCAATTTAACATCCAATATAAACAACAAACAATCAATCAATTATCAACCAAACTGGGTTATTATTGCATGCATAACAGATAACGGTGTCAGATGTCAAAGGTGAACTGATACATACATAACAGTGCAATAAATAACAGCAGTATATTTCAATTGTCGTTTCAGTTGAAATCAAATTTAATAAATAAAAGAACATTAATCGTGAGTGATTGCTCACCTTTCGAGGCTAGAGAGATGAATAGACAACGAAGTTGAGTCACGGATCGTAAGCACGACTTCCGGAATAACTAGATTGGCACGAATCGACTAGCAAAGCTGTTAAATATGAATCGTCGAAATCAAATCAGAATAGGAGCGATGAAAGTAAATGGTATCAGTGAACATATATACATAACTATATTCCAAAATTAAACACATAAAATATTAAAAAAAATCAATTTTAAACATATATTTTCAAATCGATATTTAATTTAACACTGATAAAATTCCATAGATATGCATTTCTAACGCCATCTTACAACTAAATCACATATATTTAAATTCAAACATATTATCATATATTTATTATTATTGTTATTTTATTAACAACAATATTCAAAATTATCTTTCTTAAATACAACATTTAAAAGAAATCAAATCAAAACATTCAACATAGCAATAATTACAAAACATGTCCTGCTTCAAAGTTTAACAATATAATTCTATGTGCTACCGAGATCGAAATGGTCTAAAATTTGGTATGAATGAAGATCAAAACTTGTATTTCAAACTGAAAAAAATCACTTGATTTGGACAAGAGACGAGAAAAGTTACGATGTCACGAACTGTGACGACCGCCCATGACTCCCGCACCAAAACAAGGAAATAATGCGCTGAAAGGCGTGCCAGGCAGCCATGGGTGACCGTCAAGGGTAGAATAAACATCGCAGAATCTATCGCATAACTCACAGCGCATGGATAAAATACAATAGAGAAATATATGTATAGTGAAGCTTCATAACAGAATATCATCAAATAAGCATCTTAGAAGTTTGATACAATCATCAGAACAGTCAATACATCAAAACCTCACTACAAAGCACTCAAAGTATATACAGCGGAACACCCAGTACATAATATGAAATAATATGCAAAAGCCTCCTGCTCGTCTTCGTCGTCATCAACGTAGATCTCCAAGAACAGCACCTGTCACCTGCTACCTAGTCTGCCCATCCCAACATGGATGAACAGCCCAAGGTAATAAGAGGAGACATAAAACCTTGAGTCAGACAAAGTCTTAGTGAGCAGTAAATCAACTATCAAACATACCAAAAGAGCATAAGGGATAAAAGGAATAGGAACCAAACCATCCCACTCCGCCTCTTTCTACAGTGATAGCCCTCAGACACACACTAAGGAGAAGCAAGCATAACATGGCAGGCAATTAAAGTAAAGCAATAATCATTCGAGTCAAGGTCTATGTTTTCCAAATACAAACCCCCAAGGCCTAAACCAAGATCAGATAAGCACCCGGAAAACACCACTCTTGAGACCGAATGATGATACAACCAAACGTCCAAACATCCATGACTCTGGCTATCACTGTTATCATTGCCTTGATTTCACCGTTAGTTGAATGACCACCTGTCAAGGGCTAATGGTAACCCCGGTTCTAGACATAACTCCGCACGTCGTCGCAGCCCGTGCCTAGGAATTTTCGCAACTACCCAGAGTACTAGCACGTCGTCGCAGCCCGTGCTTGGAACGTCGTCGCAGCCCGTTCCATCGTACTCTTGCTTTGAGCATGCTAGAACCTTCAACAACGATGAGATCTCAGCCTCCTAGTCATCCTCCTTGACGACTATTTTCATACTAGCTCAAGCGCCTCTCAAGCTAACCATTATCAACCAACTCGCATCGCATCATCGAGTTATCAACGTGCTTGGGATGATCCCGTCTGGATTAAACCAAGGCTATCTCTCATCATGCTTCGCTTTATCGCATCATAGCAAAGTCTCATCTCAACATCATGGCTTACCTCATCGCATCATGGCGAAGTCCCATCTCAACATCATCTAATCCATACATATGAGCTTCAACATCCGCTTCATATGCCACAAGCAGCTTTCCTTATTCAAGAGCCTTTCCACTTAGCTTTTTAATCATCATCAACCAACTTGATCAAATCAAACTATATATCAAATAATCAATCAAATCAAACATTAATCCAAGCAATCAATCATTCAAACAAGATCTAAATAAACAATTACAATGATAATGGCAATTTCGTAAATAAATGAGCATAGATCAAACATACATGAATCATGGGTTTTTAGCATAGATCTAACAAATATAAATCATGGGTTTTGTCCCTTCAACTTGATAAATGAACTTGCATAAGTAAACATCTTCATAAGTAATGGATCTATACTTAGATCTAAGGAAAAATGCATAAAATCACTATCTACAACACTCCAACAATCCACCAAATCAATATACTCCTTTGGGTCCGCGTGAGAGATAACCACCACTCACCGAATCACCCAAACACTTCAAAAACTAAACACTTCAGATCTGGACAGCAAGGATTCAAGCTTGATTCGTCGAAATCTCGCTTAAAATGATGAAATCTAGCTTCGTTGGATGAAGATCTTCAACTTTGGCTCTTGGATCTTCAATCTTGATCTTCGATCTTGGATGGATGTTAGAACTAGATTGGAATGGAGAAAAGGAGATGAAGAAATGTTGTAGTCGAGCTCTCAAAATGGCAGCACTTCGTCGCTTCAAAATCCGGTGCCAAAAAGTGAGCCAAAGTCCTCTATTTATAGGCTGAATTTCCCCCCGAGTCGTCCATCCATAAGTCGCCGCCGACCTAACCCATGAGTCGTTCACGACTCATCAGACCTCCCTGACTCAAGCCAGCACGACACAACATACATACGGCAGCATGCACACGACTCAACCAAAGTGCGACTCAATAGAACCCAACGACATACGACCTATAAACACGGCCGACCTATCTCAAAAACCGTCCCAACTATGCTACGACTTACGACTTAACTCGTATATGAGTTAACACATAGATCATGTCTTTATGACTCGGCCATACGACTCAACTAGCTGCCGACTCAACTCTTAGGCGAATTAAGGCCTTAACTCGTACCAATGACTCAACACACTATACAACACACGACTCGGCGACTCGGCGACTCAACAATACTATACGACTCAACGACCTAACTCATTTTCCTTAAGTCGTTCCATCCTATGAGTCGGTCCAATACATGAGTCGGTCACCTCTCTTACTCAGTCACCCCAATGAGTCGCCACTCTACTAAGTCGCTAACTCCTCTAACTTGCTAACTCTTAGGTCGGTCACCCCTATGAGTCGGTTATCCTATGAGTCGCTCACTACCTTGACTCGGTCCAAACCTTAAGCCGCTGCCTACTAACTCGTCTACTGTCTTAGGTCGTCCAAATCACTAGGTCGCAACATGTTAACACCTTAACTCGTCCAACTGCTAACTCGTCCAAACTTCTATAACTCTCCCACGACCTAACGACATAATCCACTTCACGACTCAACAGATAAACACTGACACTAACAACCTAGTTATTCTACGATTATATCGACACGTAAAATACGGGTCGTTACATTCTCTCCCTCTTAGGAATTTCGCCCCCGAAATTCCAAACAAACAACAGCAATCAAAGCTATTCTGCAAGCCTACCATCCATAGCAATCAACAAACCATGCATCCAATTCTAGCCTAGCATGCAGAATTCTAAGACTTAGAACAAGCTACAAATTCATGAGATGTCACGACACCTTAGGGCCATACCTCGAAGAGTTCGGGATGAGCTGCCTTCATCCTCTCTTCCTCCTCCCACGTAAAGTCATTAACATCATCACTCCATTGTATCTTGAGCAACGTAATCGTCTTCCTCCTAAGCTGTTTCGTGTCGGTTTCAACAACACAAAGCGGCTTACGAGGTCTTGTAACCACTGGTTCAACCTCTAAATCTTCACAGCTATCAGCAGAAACCACTGTATTCGAGTCGTGCACATACTTCCGTAGATATGATACATGAAAGACATTGTGCACACCCTCCATCTTCTCCGGTAACTCCAATCTGTAAGCGAGCTTTCCAATTCGCTCGATAATCGGGAATGGTCCAACAAATCTCGGAGTTAACTTTCCTTTCTTCCCGAATCTAATAACATTCTTCAGTGGAGAATTCTTCACAAAAACCATATCCCCTACGTCGAATTCCAAATCCTTACGACGATTATCGGCATAACTTTTCTGACGATCTTGGGCTGCCTTCATTCGTTGCCGAATGATCTCTATACAATCCGAAGTCTGTCGAATCATCTCTGGCCCAAGTATCAACTTTTCTCCAGTTTCCAACCAACATGTCGGAGAGTTACACGGTCTTCCATATAATGCCTCATATGGTGCCATACCAATACTTGACTGATAACTGTTGTTATATGCAAATTCCACCAAATGAAGGTGATCTTCCCATGATCCTCCGAAATCCAAAACACATGCTCTAAGGAGATCTTCCAAAACTCGGTTGACTCTCTCAGTATGACCATCTGTTTGGGGATGATAAACTGTACTCAAACACAACTCAGTTTCCAAAACTTCCTGAAAGCTCTTCCAAAATCCACTAGTGAACAATGGGTCTCGATCGCTCACTATACTCTTCGGAATACCATGGAATCGAACTATTTACTTAACATACAACTCAGCCAACTTCGATGCAGTCCTAGTCGATCGAACAGGAATGAACCTTGCACTCTTAGTCAAACGATCTATGATGACCCAAATCCCTTCATTCCCTGCCCTGGTTCTAGGTAGACCATCGATAAAATCCATCGACACTTGCTTCCACTTCCATGTAGGAACCTCTAATGGTTGAAGTAATCCACTGGGCTTCTTCTGCTCAGCTTTCACCAACTGGCAGTTCATACACTTGGAAATAAAATTTCCAACATCCTTCTTCATACCTTCCCAATAATAGGTTATCTTCATGTCCCGATACATCTTATTTCCACCTGGATGAATCGTCAACTTCGAGTGATGACTTTACCTCAGAACTTCATCTCTCAATCCATCTATATCGGGAACAACCAGTCATCCTTGCTTTCGAAGCCAACCTTCTCGATCGACCTCGAATCCTTTATCCTTTTCTGGATTCAATCCAGATTCCAAATCACGGATAATCTTGACAAGCTTATCGTCTCGCTTTTGGCCCTTGCCAATTCTTTCCACAAGAGTAGGTCTTATCGATAAGTTTGCCAACATCTCAGGTTCCAATTCACATCTAGGCCTGAAGTCAAACTCAGCCAAATACTCGAGACTCTTCCATTCTGAAAACATGGCTCCCAATCCTGCATGTCTTCGAATTAACGCATCTGCTACTGCGTTACCTTTTCCCGGAGTATAGGCTATACCAAAATCATATGATGCCAAGAACTCTAGCCATCGTTGTTGTCGAAGATTCAAATCCTTTTGGGAAAACAGATACTTCAACGACTTATGATCTGTAAACAATTCGAATCGAACTCCCAAAAGATAATGTCTCCACATCTTCAAAGCAAATACAATCGCCGCTAACTCCAAATCATGAGTCGGATAATTCCTTTCATGCGGCTTCAGTTGTCGACTTGCATATGCAACAACTTTATTCTTCTGCATTAGTACTGCTCCAAGTCCAGTACCACATGCATCGGTGTAAACCACCATCTCATCATTCCCACTTGGAATAGTCAAAACAGGAGCACTCGTCAGTCGCTCTTTCAGGAATACGAAAGCTTGCTCACACTTATCATCCCATCTGAACACTTGGTTCTTTTTCGTCAATCCTGTTAACGGTGCAGCTATCTTGGAAAAGTCTTTGATAAACCATCGATAATATCCTGCTAACCCAAGAAAACTTCTCACATCAGATGCATTCTTAGGTCTAACCCAATCCTGGATCGCTGCCACCTTAGCGGGATCAACCGCTATTCCATTTCCAGAAATAACATGGCCTAAGAACCTCACTTCACTCCTCCAGAAGTGACATTTCGAAAACTTAGCCTTCAGCTGATGTTTCCGCAAGATTTCCAAAACAATACGCAAGTGCGTCTTGTGCTCTTTCTCAGTTCTGGAATAAATCAGAATATCATCCACGAACACAAGCACGAACTTATTCAACTGATCTCTGAACACTCTATTCATAAGGTCCACAAAATATGCTGGTGCGTTAGTCAATCCAAACGGCATTACCAGCCACTCATAAAAACCGGATGGTGTCCTAAAAGCAGTCTTCGGCACACTATCCTTAGCCACTCTTAACTGGTGAAATCCCGTTGCCAAATCCATCTGAGAGAACACCTTAGCCTCGTGAAGCTGATCAAACAAGTCATCTATTCTCGGCAATGGATACTTGTTCTTCTTAGTCACCTTATTCAGCTCACGATAATCCACACACAACTTCAACGATCCATCCGCTTTGGTTGCGAACACAACTGGTGCACCCCGTTCGGACACACTACGCCGAATGAATCCTTTCTGCAAAAGGTCATCAACTTGCACCTTTAACTCTTGTTGCTCCCAAAGGCGCCATCCGCCTAAGAGGCATCACAACAGGTCTGGCTCCCTCAACTAGATCGATACGAAACTCGATCTCCCTATGCGGCGGTAATCCTTTGACTTCGTCAAAGACATCCTCAAATCCATTCACAATAGGCACCGATGACAGTCCATCCCGTGGAACAACCAGCGAATACATGAAGCTCATGAAGACGCCTTCCTCATGCTTACATCGTATCACAACCTTTCGCCCTTCCACATTCCCGACTGTCACCTCCAGCCTCTCACAATCAATCCTTGCCGCATACTTCCTAAGCCAGTCCATACCCAAAATAATTCCAAACCCCGCAAAGTTCAGAACAAAACAATCACAAACAGAAGAGCAATCATGACTCGACACAACTAGACCACGGCATATCATACACAAACATGACGAACCCCCAACTGGATTAGTCACAACCAATGGCCTATCAACAATATCCGGCTCCAAACCTAACCGGCCTACAAGATCATCACAAACAAAAGAATGCGACGCTCCAGTATCAAACAACACTCTAACTGGAACACCACAAATGGAAAGAGTACCTTGAACCACCACACTCTTCCCTTTCTCTTCAGCAGTAAGAGCTTTTGAAAACGACGGCACAGCTCCCAAAGCATAAGCTTGCACAATCTGCCTGTCCTTCCTCGGTTCTGGACAATCTTTCCTGAAATGCCCTGGTTTGTCACAGTTGTGGCATTTCGCCGGCGCCTTTGGATTCCTACAATCCTTGGAGAGATGGCCCTTCTGCTGGCAATTATAGCAAGTCATTTCGCCCCTCGGCTTCTTCTGGCCATCCTTACCCTTCTGTTGCTGTTGCTTCCTCTTCTTGTTTCCACCCTTCTGTGGCTTAAACCCTTCCTTGGCTACAGCAACAACACAACTCTCCCTGGGAAACAAACTCTCATGCCTGAGAGCTTTCTCTACAAGCTTCTCAAACGGATCGTCCAGATGATCCACCAACTGTCTTCCAAGATAAGCATCCAAACCGGTCACAAACTTCTCATTCTTCTGATAGGGAGAATAAATATACGATCTGACATACTTGGACAAAGCTTCAAACTCAGAAACATACTCAAGAACGGGTCTTCCACCTTGCTTGAGCTCCACAAACTTTTTAAACAAGACAGATTTCTGAGCCGTAGAGATGAACTTAGCTTCAAATCTAGCTTGGAATTGCTCCCAAGTAATCTCCTCCTCCGGAGTATCAATGGTGATAGAATTCCACCAATCCGAAGCTCTCCCTTGAAGTTGCCTTGATGCAAGCTTCCTCTTAGTTGCATCCTCAACTCCCAAGTCACCAAAAATACTTTGACATGCATCAATCCATCTCTGCACTTCAATGGTTGATTCCGTTCCCAAGAAAACCTTTCCTCCAAGAGAAGTATAGTCCTTGCAAAGCTTAGCAAAATCCACTGGTCTTGGAGCTTGAACTTGAACTTGAACTCCAACATCTACTGATGGCCCCGAGGCTGGTATCCTTCTCATGATCGAAGTCATCATGGCCTCAAACGTAGGAGCATAATCAACAACTTCCCTAGTAGCACGGCTTTCCCTAGCAGCTGGTCTCCCCCTTCGACTCATCCTTAATATCTACAAAAAGGAATGACTTAGAACACCTTGAGAAACAACTGCATAAGGAGTTCAAATCCTTCTAAACTACTATATTATATATAGTAATCATTTATCAAAATACAATTACGTCTCTCTTACGTAGTTACGTCAGCGAGCGTTGGCTAAAATCGATTAACCAAAGCTCTGATACCAAATGTGACGACCACCCATGACTCCCGCACCAAAACAAGGAAATAATGCGCTGAAAGGCGTGCCAGGCAGCCATGGGTGACCGTCAAGGGTAGAATAAACATCGCAGAATCTATCGCATAACTCACAGCGCATGGATAAAATACAATAGAGAAATATATGTATAGTGAAGCTTCATAACAGAATATCATCAAATAAGCATCTTAGAAGTTTGATACAATCATCAGAACAGTCAATACATCAAAACCTCACTATAAAGTACTCAAAGTATATACAGCGGAACACCTAGTACATAATATGAAATAATATGCAAAAGCCTCCTGCTCGTCTTCGTCGTCATCAACGTAGATCTCCAAGAACAGCACCTGTCACCTGCTACCTAGTCTGCCCATCCCAACATGGATGAACAGCCCAAGGTAATAAGAGGAGACATAAAACCTTGAGTCAGACAAAGTCTTAGTGAGCAGTAAATCAACTATCAAACATACCAAAAGAGCATAAGGGATAAAAGGAATAGGAACCAAACCATCCCACTCCGCCTCTTTCTACAGTGATAGCCCTCAGACACACACTAAGGAGAAGCAAGCATAACATGGCAGACAATTAAAGTAAAGCAATAATCATTCGAGTCAAGGTCTATGTTTTCCAAATACAAACCCCCAAGGCCTAAACCAAGATCAGATAAGCACCCGGAAAACACCGCTCTTGAGACTGAATGATGATACAACCAAACGTCCAAACATCCATGACTCTGGCTATCACTGTTATCATTGCCTTGATTTCACCATTAGTTGAATGACCACCTGTCAAGGGCTAATGGTAACCCCGGTTCTAGACATAACTCCGCACGTCGTCGCAGCCCGTGCCTAGGAATTTTCGCAACTACCCAGAGTACTAGCACGTCGTCGCAGCCCATGCTTGGAACGTCGTCGCAGCCCGTTCCATCGTACTCTTGCTTTGAGCATGCTAGAACCTTCAACAACGATGAGATCTCAGCCTCCTAGTCATCCTCCTTGACGACTATTTTCATACTAGCTCAAGCGCCTCTCAAGCTAACCATTATCAACCAACTCGCATCGCATCATCGAGTTATCAACGTGCTTGGGATGATCCCGTCTGGATTAAACCAAGGCTATCTCTCATCATGCTTCGCTTTATCGCATCATAGCAAAGTCTCATCTCAACATCATGGCTTGCCTCATCGCATCATGGCGAAGTCCCATCTCAACATCATCTAATCCATACATATGAGCTTCAACATCCGCTTCATATGCCACAAGCAGCTTTCCTTATTCAAGAGCCTTTCCACTTAGCTTTTTAATCATCATCAACCAACTTGATCAAATTAAACTATATATCAAATAATCAATCAAATCAAACATTAATCCAAGCAATCAATCATTCAAACAAGATCTAAATAAACAATTACAATGATAATGGCAATTTCGTAAATAAATGAGCATAGATCTAACATACATGAATCATGGGTTTTTAGCATAGATCTAACAAATATAAATCATGGGTTTTGTCCCTTCAACTTGATAAATGAACTTGCATAAGTAAACATCTTCATAAGTAATGGATCTATACTTAGATCTAAGGAAAAATGCATAAAATCACTATCTACAACACTCCAACAATCCACCAAACCAATATACTCCTTTGGGTCCGCGTGAGAGATAACCACCACTCACCGAATCACCCAAACACTTCAAAAACTAAACACTTCAGATCTGGACAGCAAGGATTCAAGCTTGATTCGTCGAAATCTCGCTTGAAATGATGAAATCTAGCTTCGTTGGATGAAGATCTTCAACTTTGGCTCTTGGATCTTCAATCTTGATCTTCGATCTTGGATGGATGTTAGAACTAGATTGGAATGGAGAAAAGGAGATGAAGAAATGTTGTAGTCGAGCTCTCAAAATGGCAGCACTTCGTCGCTTCAAAATCCGGTGCCAAAAAGTGAGCCAAAGTCCTCTATTTATAGGCTGAATTTCCCCCTGAGTCGTCCATCCATAAGTCGCCGCCGACCTAACCCATGAGTCGTTCACGACTCATCAGACCTCCCTGACTCAAGCCAGCACGACACAACATACATACGGCAGAATGCACACGACTCAACCAAAGTGCGACTCAATAGAACCCAACGACATACGACTCAACGACATACGACCTATAAACACGGCCGACCTATCTCAAAAACCGTCCCAACTATGCTACGACTTACGACTTAACTCGTATATGAGTTAACACATAGATCATGTCTTTATGACTCGGCCATACGACTCAACTAGCTGCCGACTCAACTCTTAGGCGACCTAAGGCCTTAACTCGTACCAACGACTCAACACACTATACAACACACGACTCGGCGACTCGGCGACTCAACAATACTATACGACTCAACGACCTAACTCATTTTCCTTAAGTCGTTCCATCCTATGAGTCGGTCCAATACATGAGTCGGTCACCTCTCTTACTCAGTCACCCCAATGAGTCGCCACTCTACTAAGTCGCTAACTCCTCTAACTTGCTAACTCTTAGGTCGGTCACCCCTATGAGTCGGTTATCCTATGAGTCGCTCACTACCTTGACTCGGTCCAAACCTTAAGTCGCTGCCTACTAACTCGTCCACTGTCTTAGGTCGTCCAAATCACTAGGTCGCAACATGTTAACACCTTAACTCGTCCAACTGCTAACTCGTCCAAACTTCTATAACTCTCCCACGACCTAACGACATAATCCACTTCAAGACTCAACAGATAAACACTGACACTAACAACCTAGTAATTCTGCGATTATATCGACACGTAAAATACGGGTCGTTACACGAACATAGACTCAGGCCATGTTGCGACTGTCAAATGTTCAGGTCTGAAAACCTCTCTGGTTTTGACTTTCAGGTAAGAAACAGAGGACTGAACCACCTCGTATGAAGCTAAAATTTTATATACGGAAAGTAGAAAACTTTATATTTTAAACAAAAAAGGAATCACTGTATTCCGACGTAAGAGGGAAGAGATACGATGCGTCAAACATGAACACAGGTCGTGTTTGCAGCAGTGTAAAATAATTCCAAGTACAAAAGAACAGCTGCCTGGGTCAAACTTCTAGATCCTCGACCACTAATCAAACGATGTCGGATTTTGCTGAAATTTGACATGCATAAACTAGGTAACTTCGACTCTTTTTTAAAAATAGAATCAACCCATTCCGATAAAACATGAGTGAGATATGATATCGTGAACATAAAGTCTAACTTTAAAATATAGTATACTATCTACTGTAATATATAAAACAAAAGTTGCATTTCCAAAAAGCAGCGAAGAAGAAACAGCAGAAGAGAAAATTGTGATCTAGTATATAATCAACATATGTATATACGTTCATAATGAACTTTGCTATAAATACTTACATAAATCAGTAATAAACTATGAAATTGAACAATATATATGTCATTGATAGATATGCAACTAGATATAAATCAGTCTACATACACACTGTACATATAAACAAACATATAAATGGACATATATTTTTTTCTATACCAAACTGTAACATATATTCAACGCAGCCAGACTCAAGCCTACTTTTAAAGCAAACATGAATAGTACACTTACTGGTTTGATATGGAGTAAAATATATGGTTAACAAATATTATTATTATTTAACAATTGGAATATAGGTAACACCTTATCTAAATACTATACAGTATTACAATACAGCAAGTTGAATGGTTATATTCACAAAATATATATACATATAACCCACACTAACCATACACAGAAACTTTATAAATATAAAGTGTATTATGTAAATAGTGTAACACTTTGTAAACAAAAGCTCACCTATATGAAAGCACAAAGAAGGAAGGGTGAAGATGGTCTCTGCCGTAGATGAAGGCTAAGGGGAAGATGCGCGGCAAAGGGGAAGGGGGTGCTCGGACGGCTGACGTTTCCAGGGTGGTCATGGAACGGTCGCAGCCATCAGATGGGATACGGCGGTGGTTACAGGAGAAATGGAAGAAGCGGGAGGTGGCGCGTGCCTCGGCGGAGGAGGAGGCTGCGCGTTGTGCCTGGGAAGAGACGTGATTTGTGGTGTTGATGGGTCAGGCCGAAGATATGGCGATATCAGAGTGGCCGGCATGGACGCGTGGGAGGGTGAGCGTCGGACTGCGGCTCCAAACAGGTGGGCAGAGGCGGCGTGAGATGCGGTGGAGGAGAGGGAGAGGCTCGGTTTGGAGATAATGGTCGATGGGTGGGGTTGGTCGAGAGAGACGCCATTTGCGTGTAAATAATTTTTATTTATTTATTATTGAATGCATCAGAATTACAGTAGAAAGAAGAAGTGAACAACAGACATGTCAACTTTATATGGGAAATAGAAAGGCAAGACTAATTTCAGGAATATAGAAAGGTTAGAGTGTGAAATGGTAGGTGACAGAGCTATTGATCTTTTCTTTTCTAGTACAGAAATTTAATATGACGAATAGAAAACGAAAGTGAATAGGTGTGAAGTTTTAGAAATTTAAACAGTTGGACACGAATTAAATTTATATAAAGAGGTTAATGCACGTTAGATTAAACTGTGGATATGAATGGACACTGGAACCTAAAAAGATACGGTTACCGTTTTCGCAGATTCCGCCGCGTACCGGATTCCGAAACGTATGAACGAATATACCGTTGAGATCAGCACGACGAGACGATCAAAACGGTATATGCATATCAGTGGTTCGATTAAATTTTTAAAATTCGAAATTTTCTAATGCGGAAAATGCATGAAAAACGTAGAAAAATAAGATCGACGGAGCCAAAGATGTCCGAATTTGAATAAACGATAAACTAACAACTTGCTCAAAGGATGATTTAGAAATTTTCTATGTCAAAATATTTTGGTTTTGAAAACGTTTTAATTTCATCGCTTTTTAACTGATTAAATTGAAGTAAATTTACGCGCGAAATAAACTTTCATATTTTCGGTCGAAAATTTACCGGTTGCTATGTTTAACTGGACGCATTCCAAATATCAAATTTATATTTCAAAATTTCATCGTTTAAAATTTCATAAAATTTCAAATAAACGCGTTATTAAAACCAGTTAAATTTACGGGTCGTTACACTCTCCCCCACTCAAAACTTTTCGTCTCCGAAAAGGAAGAAAGTAGGAGAATAGAAACCACCAGAACGAAAATAGATTGAAAATAAAATAAAACAATTAGTTTAAACCATATAACTTTCAATTTAAATTAATTCATATTCAACAATTAACTTTAAATTCAAGATGATTCATTAAGTTGATTTTATTTCAAATTAATATTTGATTCAACAGATTTCTTTCAAACAAAATTTTATTTAATTTGTCTCATTTACTATTCAATCAACTTATTATTCTATTTATCTTTATTAACATCTTTTATAATTAAAATTTAAAGTGTATAACATTTATCATATCTAGTCAAATTCTTCTAAAATTTCTTTTAACATCATTTTATATTGTACAATATTCAATTACATAGTTAACTTTTGAAAATTTTGAATATTGTCCAAATAAAATTTTCAATTCACTTATTTCAGGTTAAATATTTATTCAAAATTTTGGTTTCATTTAAAAATATGGAATCACCCTTAAACGTAAATTAAATTTCCGATTCTCTTCAAACTATTTAGAGATAAATAATATACATACAATATATCCAAGTCAAATTTAAATCAAATACTGATATATATATATAATTCAAATCAAAAATTTAAATCAAATTCATTTCAAAACAAAAGTGTAGCAAGCTACTGGTGGTCTCTCCACTTCAAAACTCGAAAATGAATGTCGATGATGCGGCCGTCATCACCGAAACTATTTTCCAGCGACAAAATAAGAGAGCACTAATTTAATCATTTTAAAATTCTTTGAAAACCATTTCTATTCGAAAATATTTTAAATAATATACATTTTTAAACTTTAAAACCATAGTTCGAAAATTATTGGAAATTACATTCTCAAATTCTAATTTTAAATTCACTTCAATTCCAAATTAAATTATACCCAAATTTTATAAATTCATTTATTTATATTATGAAATGATCAATGATTTATAAAACAATAAATTAAAATTAAAAATTTTCACATTTCGGACAACAGATTCATTAACATTTTAATTTTAGAAAAATTTATACTTATTTATAATAAAATCATTCAATTTCATTTTATCTACTAAATTTGAAAAAATATTGTGTCAATTTGCTCTGTTAAAGTGTTTTGGAAATCCTATCGATAGCGTTGATCAGACGAATCGATCGAAAACCCAAATCAACATCAACAACTCAAACAACACAATATATTAAACATTTTTAATATTAATTCACAAATACACCTCCTCGGTCGACGATACAAGGATGGATTTCAAAATAAGTATAGAGATTTAAATTTGATGGAAATCAAATCAAAGAGAATTTTGATTCGATAATAAGTTCGAAACAGAAGATGAGATAATTCAATTGCAGAATCGGGAGATAGATAAGCTTATTTAATTCACGGGCAACCTTAACCTGGTCGATCGGGACTTCAAGAATAAGATCGATGCAGAATTCCGAGGTAAATCAACATTCGATCTCAAGAGATAGAATTCAAGCATAGCGGGAAATAGATAGCATCGTAAACTGAGGATACAGGAATCTCCGGTTAATCGATGTCTATTGTAAAGGAGTTTCACCCATTTACAACTAATTCGAAGATTGGCGCGACCGCCGATTCATTATAAAGGTCATTCAAAGTGGAGTTATGGGATACTCCGGAATTCAGAGGAATACGAATAGTGAGGGACAAGAATGAATTTCGGAACCGAGAGAACGTTCCAAAATTCAAAGGAATTGAGTCAAAAGGAAAAGATTGAAACTCGAATGAGAGTGATTCTGCAAATACATTTACCCTATATGCTGAGTTTTGCCTAGAGCTACTAAAGCCCTGATACCAACTGTAACGACCCGCTATTTTGGACTATTCGCACCCGCACATGTCGGACTTGAATAATTTAAAATACCGAATTGTTAATTTAAAATTTGGCAAAGCTCAGATATACAGTAAATAAATAATCACAGAATCACAGACACAGAGTAATAATATGCAGCGGAAGTAAAAGAGATAGTAGTTCATGAAGCTACTATATACATATATAAGATACATCAGAGTTTACAACAGAAGAGAAATACGATACATCAAATACAAATCAGAATACATCACTGGAATCATCGAATACTGAAAGCGGAATAGATGGCTGGATCTTCAAGCAAAGCTCCAACTCCAAAGATGAGCCTTGAAAGCTGAGCCACTCGGTCTGACCCGAGCGTAAAGCAAAACACAAACACTCGAGTCAGGATTAACATTCTTATATCAATAAATCCAACTCAAGTGAAATAACAATCGAAATACAAGTAACTCAAAGGATGTTGGAATCACCATCCTCTAAGGATCCGTTAAACTATCTACTATGTAGTAATGTACGTTAAATAGATAATGTCTATCAGTAATATAAAGTATCAAAATAGTGTTAAGGCGTTACCATTATACCCCTTAACACATTTTTATAAGCATCATAGTCTATACAGCACTGTAAACTCCACCGTAAACTGGTGGGATATCAGGGAGTACTCCATAGGTATAACACAAAACAAATTCGTAGTGGTCGCGTATATAGGGATATAAGTATGACAAGGCACATGAGGCAATACCCAAGGTAGTGAAACTACCGTTCGCATGATCCGGACTGGTGAGAACACATCGCCGCAACGATCGCAACACCGCGAAACAACACTCCTGAAATTCCGAGGGTGCACCAATCAATCACAAGTAATGAGTAGTAGTTACGAAGAAGTGTGTTCGCTCGAGGTGGCTAACCCCATTTGGCCCGGCACGGCTCCTGATTTTAGTCATTTCCAATTTGACACAAGTGTCAAGGCTATCCATTGTCGTTTTCTTTCTTCAGTCATCACGTACATCATTCCAACCACTTCATTCTGGATCACCACTCCGCGTATAGTTATTAAAGTGGTTTTCGGTTTAGATAGAGAGTATATCCATAACCGATTCCGGTCTCTTTAATAAGTTTCGTAATTATTACATCGATTGGTCGTTTTATCCATTTCAAAAAATCAAATCAAATCCAATTTCAAATTGGAATTTGCAAACCAATATTCCGTTCGTCATTTCGATATCAATTTCCAAAATTTACGATTCAAAACTTCCAAATTACCAATTCAAAATCAATTTCAATTTTAATTCGTAATCAACATTTCGTTAGTCTTTCTAAATCAATTCTATAATTTACGTTTCAAAACTTCTAGCTTTCCGTTTCAAAATCTTATAATTCAATTTCAACTTTTATTTAAACAATTCAAATATCGATTCAAGTTCGTATATAAATTTCATTCCGAAATCACTTTAATAAATTCAATTTTCATTCAAATCAATTCAAATCCATTGATCGATTTCATTCAATATTTGCTAAGTAAATTTATCCTTCAAAACAACTTCTATTTAAATTCCAATTCATTTAAATCAATTACTTACGTTCAACTTTATTATATCCAAACTTCAAATTGAATTAAATTAGATTCGTCAAATCAAATTCTTTAAATTTCAAGTCTTATATTTATTCCAATAAATCACGTTTTATTTCTTGTTAAAGAAATTCCATTTCACTTATTTAGTTACTTAGTTACAAATTTCGAAAACACAATTAATAAAGAAACTAAATTTTCACATATTCAAGAAGTTCAATTTCACTTATTGACTTACTTAAATAAGTTTCCAAACTTTAATAAATAAAGAAAACCTAATTCCATTTATTAACGAAGTTCAAATCCACTTATTCAAAAGTTCAATTTCTCTTATCAAAGAATTCAATTTTTATTCAATTATCAAATAATTAAACCTTATACAATTATTAAATAATTTCAATCTTAATTATTAATAATTTCAAACTTAATAATTACAAACTTGATTATAAATTCAAACTTAATTATTAAATCATTTCCACTTAATTACGAATTCAAACTTAATTATCAAATCATTTCAACTTAATTATAAATTCAACTTAATAATTTCACACTTATTTATAATTTCAAGCTTAATTATAATTTCAAATTTAATTATTAAATGATTAAATTTCAAACAACGTCCTTTCATCAATCACTCTGTTAATATTTGTTTCAGATTTCAATCTTTACATTTTCCTTTTTATAAAATTCAAATTCCAACTTCATTTCAAAACTTATTCTTTGCTTGAATAGAATCATTATTTCAAATTATTGACCAATCGGATTTAATTTAATTCTCTATCCTAGGTCAGATTCATTTGGGTATATATCATTTCAACCCGATTCCAATTTCAATTCAAGATCAAACATAATAAAGGGAACTTGCAGTGTGATAACAGGGATGGTGTCAAAGTAAATAAACAAGCAATAACACAATCAATAACAATCCAATAATTAATTCAAATAATCCTGAAATAATAGTATTAATTCGCATTGTTGTTTGTGCGAATTAATATAATTATCTCTAGAATCTACACTATCATTTCATGTAGACTAAAGATTATTACATTACGGTTTTTCCACTTGTCGTTCACTTTCAATTCTTATACTACAACAGTTAATCCAATATACGTTCAAAGGTTCAAAGTCTAATTTTTCAAATTCTACGTGTCAATTAACTTACAATTAGAAGGGGTCATATTATTCAAATTAACTAATCAAATTCAACACATATGTCGATTCAAATTTTATAACTGTCCTACGACAAATTCAATTGCATACTATTCATCATTTTTACGTTTCAATTTAACATCCAATATAAACAACAAACAATCAATCAATTATCAACCAAACTGGGTTATTATTGCAAGCATAACAGTGTATCAGTGCAATAAATAACAGCAGTATATTTCAATTGTCATTTCAATTGAAATCAAATTTAATAAATAAAAGTACATTAATCGTGAGTGATTGCTCACCTTTCGAGGCTAGAGAGATGAATAGACAACGAAGTTGAGTCACGGATCGTAAGCACGACTTCCAGAATAACTAGATTGGCACGAATCGACTAGCAAAGCTGTTAAATATGAATCGTCGAAATCAAATCAGAATAGGAGCGATGAAAGTAAATGGTATCAGTGAACATATATACATAACTATATTCCAAAATTAAACACATAAAATATAATTAAAAAAAATCAATTTTAAACATATATTTTCAAATCGATATTTAATTTAACACTGATAAAATTCCATAGATATGCATTTCTAACGCCATCTTACAACTAAATCACATATATTTAAATTCAAACATATTATCATATATTTATTATTATTATTATTTTACTAACAACAATATCCAAGATCGAAATCAAATCAAATCAAAACATTCAACATAGCAATAATTACAAAACATGTCCTGCGTCAAAGTTTAACAATATAATTCTATGTGCTACCGAGATCGAAATGGTCTGAAATTTGGTATGAATGAAGATCAAAACTTGTGTTTCAAACTGAAAAAAATCACTTGATTTGGACAAGAGACGAGAAAAGTTACGATGTCACGAACATAGACTCAGGCCATGTTGCGACTGTCAAATGTTCAGTTCTGAAAACCTCTCTGGGTCTGACTTTCAGGTAAGAAACAGAGGACTGAACCACCTCGTATGAAGCTAAAATTTTATATACGGAAAGTAGAAAACTTTATATTTTAAACAAAAAGGGAATCACTGTATTCCGACGTAAGACGGAAGAGATACGATGCGTCAAACATGAACACAGGTCGTGTTTGCAGCAGTGTAAAATAATTCCAAGTACAAAAGAACAGCTGCCTGGGTCAAACTTCTAGATCCTCGACCACTAATCAAACGATGTCGGATTTTGCTGAAATTTGACATGCATAAACTAGGTAACTTCGACTCTTTTTTAAAAATAGAATCAACCCATTCCGATAAAACATGAGTGAGATATGATATTGTGAACATAAAGTCTAACTTTAAAATATAGTATACTATCTACTGTAATATATAAAACAAAAGTTGCATTTCCAAAAAGCAGCGAAGAAGAAACAGCAGAAGAGAAAATTGTGATCTAGTATATAATCAACATATGTATATACGTTCATAATGAACTTTGCTATAAATACTTACATAAATCAGTAATAAACTATGAAATTGAACAATATATATGTCATTGATAGATATGCAACTAGATATAAATCAGTCTACATACACACTGTACATATAAACAAACATATAAATGGACATATTTTTTTTTCTATACCAAACTGTAACATATATTCAACGCAGCCAGACTCAAGCCTACTTTTAAAGCAAACATGAATAGTACACTTACTGGTTTGATATGGAGTAAAATATATGGTTAACAAATATTATTATTATTTAACAATTGGAATATAGGTAACACCTTATCTAAATACTATACAGTATTACAATACAGCAAGTTGAATGGTTATATTCACAAAATATATATACATATAACCCACACTAACCATACACAGAAACTTTATAAATATAAAGTGTATTATGTAAATAGCGTAACACTTTGTAAACAAAAGCTCACCTATATGAAAGCACAAAGAAGGAAGGGTGAAGATGGTCTCTGCCGTAGATGAAGGCTAAGGGGAAGATGCGCGGCAAAGGGGAAGGGGGTGCTCGGATGGCTGACGTTTCCAGGGTGGTCATGGAACGGTCGCGGCCATCAGATGGGATACGGCGGTGGTTACAGGAGAAATGGAAGAAGCGGGAGGTGGCGCGTGCTTCGGCGGAGGAGGAGGCTGCACGTTGTGCCTGGGAAGAGACGTGATTTGTGGTGTTGATGGGTCAGGCCGAAGATATGGCGATATCAGATTGGCCGGCTTGGACGCGTGGGAGGGTGAGCGTCGGACTGCGGCTCCAAACAGGTGGGCAGAGGCGGCGTGAGATGCGGTGGAGGAGAGGGAGAGGCTCGGTTTGGAGATAATGGTCGATGGGTGGGGTTGGTCGAGAGAGACGCCATTTGCGTGTAAATAAATTTTTTTATTTATTATTGAATGCATCAGAATTACAGTAGAAAGAAGAAGAAGTGAACAACAGACATGTCAACTTTATATGGGAAATAGAAAGGCAAGACTAATTTCAGGAATATAGAAAGGTTAGAGTGTGAAATGGAAGGTGACAGAGCTATTGATCTTTTCTTTTCTAGTACAGAAATTTAATATGACGAATAGAAAACGAAAGTAAATAGGTGCGAAGTTTTAGAAATTTAAACAGTTGGACACGAATTAAATTTATATAAAGAGGTCAATGCACGTTAGACTAAACTGTGGATATGAATGGACACTGGAACCTAAAAAGATACGGTTACCGTTTTCGCAAATTCCGCCGCGTACCGGATTCCGAAACATATGAACGAATATACCGTTGAGATCAGCACGACGAGACGATCAAAACGGTATATGGATATCAGTGGTTCGATTAAATTTTTAAAATTCGAAATTTTCTAATGCGGAAAATGCATGAAAAACGTAGAAAAATAAGATCGACGGAGCCAAAGATGTCCGAATTTGGAAAAACGACAAACTGACAACTTGCTCAAAAAATGTTTTAGAATTTTTCTATGTCAAAATATTTTGGTTTTGAAAACGTTTTAATTTCATCGCTTTTTAACTGATTAAATTGAAGTAAATTTACGCGCGAAATAAACTTTCATATTTTCGGTCGAAAATTTACCGGTTGCTATGTTTAACTGGACGCATTCCAAATATCAAATTTATATTTCAAAATTTTATCGTTTAAAATTTCACAAAATTTCAAATAAACGCGTTATTAAAACCGGTTAAATTTACGGATCGTTACATGTATAAAACTGTTTAATAAAAATAAGTTTAATAATGGAGTTTGATTATTTTATTTTATATGGTTAAGCACCTATTTAAGATATTGTATATATATAGAGTTTTAAATGGCTTAAATGAAATTTAAGTTGGAAGATAAATATGAAATTGGTTTCAATTGAATTATTTAAGAATTGTACTTGAATAAATTTGATTTGAAATTTAAATAAAAATGGAGTTTTTAAAAGGTATGATCTTTATAACTTGATTTGGTTTAAAGTGATTTGAATGAATTAAAAAGTTGAGATAAACGAATGTATCAAGTAAATAAGTTGAAGAATATCCAGTTGTTTGAAGTTAAAAGTTTTTCTTAAATTGTATTGGATTTATTAAGTAAACATTTCAAATCTAAAAAATAGTAATTGAGTTTGATATATATGGAATTATCAAAGAATTAGTTTTGAAAAGGTGGAATATTTAAAACTTTGAAATATATGGAAATTGCAATGGTTTATTTGGAGGTTCAAATCGGTATTTGGAATTTATTTGTGAAATTTAAAAAGCTATTTATTATATAAAGTGGCTTAATATTTAAACCATTTAAGTATTAGAAATTTTGTTTCAAAACTATGGGGTTTAAGATATATATATTTTGAAAGTATTATGTTTTTGGAAAAAGGGATATATCTAAAATAAAAATGATATCATATTGATTTGGGGTTTTAAAAATAGAAATGATATCGTATTTATATGGTTTGAAAGGGATATTATATTCTGGTTTTAAAGTGTAAATTATTTTGAAATAACCGCGGTGTTATAATAACGTTTGGTTGTTAAAGAGACCGGGATCGGAAGTTGTCATACTCTCTGCCAACTTCGAAAACCACTTTAATAACGTGTACATGGTGGAGATTCCAGAATGAAGTAGGATGGTGGCGGCGTTTCCTTTGAGGTAAATACGTGGACCCAACTCCCGTGAGTTGACATAAGGTGGCTAAAACAGAAGCGATTTATTTATGACTTAAAATATGACTTAACTTGATAATTGAAAATTTTGTTATCAAATGGAAATTCTAAGCTTAACTTAGTAATAAGTATATTTATTTATGAAATGAGTATTTTTAAAATAAGTATTAAGTTATTTGTTAAGATAAAAAGTTAAGTAAAATAATGTACTTCTGACTTAATAAATGAATTATAGTTTAATTTGGATATTTTATTTATAAAATTTTATTTTATTTAATCATATGTTAAATGATATCAAAATAAATATTTCTGAAACGTGAGATATGTTTATAAGTTAAAAATGGTGAAAACTAAAATTATTAATGTTTCTGAAATGTTATAATAAATCTTTGTTTTGTATTGGCAGCATTTCCAAAATGCTGTGGTTTTAAGGTAGCGTTTTCTAAGTGCTGCCATTTTTGAAAATGTACTGTATTTCTAAAATACTATTATACTTACAGTAACATTTTATAAGTGCCGTCGTTTTTGAAAAGACAATATTTCTGAAATATTATTATACTTATAGTAACGTTTTCTAAGTGCTGCTATTTCGGAAATGACAATATTTCCGAAATACTATTATATTTGTGAAAATTAGCCACAGGAGCCTCTTTGGCAAGTGCAATTAGTTTCTAGGACATACAACTAAAATAATTACTTTTAAGGACAAAATGCAAAATAATTAGTATCTATGGCCTAAAAACTATGAAATTATGTCATTGAAAGTAATTAGACTGCTGACTTTATCCTTAAAAGTAATTATTCTGCAGACTTTGGCCTTGAAATTAATTTATGTGGATATGTGTCTTAGAAATTAATTGTACTTCAAAGTTTGTCCTTCTAGTGAAATGCCCCATTATATTTACAGTAACTGAAGTGCTGATGTTTCTGAAAAGACAATATTTCTGAAGGATAATATTTTCGAACTGCTACTATATGTATTATCACATTTTCCAAGTGCTACTAATGCTATGATACAATGTGTTTTTTTGAAATTATTATAGTTGAATGAACATAGAAATGCTACAACTTTGAAATGAATAATATTTTTGAAAGATATTGACATTGAATTTAAATGGTTTAAATGAATATGTTTTGATTTGAAATATAACCCATATTGAAATTTATAACCATGGGTTATAATAACGTTTGGTTGTTAAAGAGATCAGGAACGGAAGTTTTCATACTCTCTGCCAACTCCGAAAACCACTTTAACAACCGTGTACGCGGTGAAGATTCCAGAATGAAGTAGGATGGTGGCGACGTTTTATTAAGGTACTTATGTGGACCAGACTCTTGTGAGTTGGCATAAGGGGGCTAAAACAGGAGCGATTCTCGAGCCAATGATGTAGCTCCTCTGATCAGACACACTTCTTCGTATTTCATTCTATTACTTTGTGATTGTTGGTGCGCACCTTTGGTTTTTGGGAGTGTGGCTTGAGGAGGATGATAGCTGCGGTTATGCGTTACCACCCGCCCGGATGCGTAATTGGTATATCTACCCTGGCATTGCCTAGTTGTGCCATGTCACATACCCTAGCGCGCCTTGTACGAGTTTTGATTTGTGTCGTTCCTATGGAGTATTTGTGGTAGCCTCCCGATCTGGAGGTACGACGGTATTGTATAGACCACTGGCACTAAAAATGTGTTAAGAGGGATATGGGTAACGCCTTAACGCTATTTTTAAATATATTATACTTTATTTTAGACATTATTATAATAGCGTATATTACTACATAGTAGATAGTTTAACGTATCCTTAAAGGATGGGCAATCCCAAGCATCCTTTAAGTTACATGTGCATTTTATTACAGTTCACTTGAGTTGGTTTACATTATATAAGTATGTATGTCCTGACTCGAGTGTTTTGTGTTTTGCTCTACGCTCGGGTCAGCCTGAGTATTTCAGCTTTGGATTTCACCTTCTGGAGCTAGGATTTGTTGGAGATTATATATCCATCTAGTTGTTATCTATTTCCATTCAGTATTTTCTATTCAGCTTATGTATTAGTAGACATTTATGTATTGGGATTTCTGTTGTATTTATTTTTCCGACTCTGGACTTTGTACTTGTTTGTGACTTTGTGTTGTAGTAGCTTCACGAACTACTATAGTTATTTTATTTCCGCTGCGAGTTATTCTGATTTATTTGTGTCTGTGATTCTTTGATTGGTTTTCTTTACTCCAAATTATATTACAATCTACTGTTTTGAATTATTCAAGTCATACATGTTCGGTTTTATTATCGATTTGAATGATCCAAAATTGTGGGTCGTTACATCAAGGTTAGTTTTAAAAGCAGTACGGTAAGCCCATAGCGTGTCGGCCAATTTTTGAGACCAATCTTTTCGATTTTTGTTAATAGTTTTTTCCATGATTTGTTTTATTTTTTGATTTGAAACTTCACCTTGACCATAAGTCTAAGGATGATACAAAGTCGATAACTTGTGGGTTATCAAGTATTTTCTCATTAAAGTTTCAAAAGATCGATTGCAAAAATGGGTCCCATTATCACTGATTATTGTGCGAGGTGTGCCGAACCTTGAAAAGATGTTTTCTTTAAGAAATTTCACAACAATTCTTCGGTCATTGGTTTTGCAAGGAACGACTTCGACCCATTTTGAGATGTAATTGACAGCGAGAAGGATATACAAGTTTCCAAAAGAATTTGAAAAAGGTACCATAAAGTCGATAATCCAACATCAAAGATTTCGATCTTAAAAATGGAGTTAAAGGCATCATATTTCGTCGAGAAATTCGTCCAAGCATTTGACATCGATCGTAAGTTTTACAAAATCGAAACGAGTCTTTGAAAAGACAAGCCAATAGAAACAACACTAAATCACCTTTTCCATAATTTTTCGAGCACCGAAATGTCCACCGCACGCTTGATTGGCAAAACGAAAGAACATATCTAATCTCATTACTCGGAATGCAACGTTAGATGATTTGGTCGGGACAATATTTAAACAAGTATGGATCATTTCAATAGAAATATTTCACTTAGGACACGAATTTGCATTTGTCCTATTTGGTCCAAGATGAGGGATATTCTTTAGTGACTAAGTAGTTCACTATATCAGCGTACCATGGGTCGATAAATATTGAAAGAAGTTGTTCATCGGGGAAGTTTTCATTGATCGGTAAAGAAGATGGTGCGTTCGAAAGATGAGATAAGTGACCGGCTATGATATTATCATATCCTTTTTTGTCTTTGATTGTAAGGTCAAATTCTTGAAGTAAAAGAATCCAATGAATCAAACGGGATTTAGCATCCTTTTAGCGAAGAGATACCAAAGCGCATAGTGATCCGTGTACACGGTAATGTGTGAACCTATCAAGTAAGGTCAAAACTTTTCTAGCGCAAAATCGACAGCTAAAAGCTCTTTTTAGTTGTTGTGTAGTTGATTTGAGCATCATTGGAAGTCATACTCGCGTAGTAAATGAAATAAAGGATTTTGTTGATGCATTGTCCTAAGACGACACCCATCACAAAGTTAGAAGCGCCACACATTATTTTGAAAGGAAGATCCCAAATGGGTGCGCAAATGATTGGAGGACGTTCAAAAGAAGAGATACACTCAGATTTGAAATCAAATGGAACGTCTTTTCCGGGAAGAGTCTTCAAAGGACGAGCAATTTTGCTAAAGTCTTTCACAAAGCATCGGTAAAAGCTAGCGTGTCCTAGAAATGATCGAATATCCTTAACAGATTTGGGAATGGGTAGGTTTGTAATTACATCGATTTTTGCCTTATCTACCTCAATGCCTTTACTTGAGATGATGTGTCCAAGGACTATGCCTTATTTGACCATAAAGTGGCATTTTTCCCAATCCAAAGTCAAATGTTTTTCCTTACATCGATTTAGAACCAACTCAAGATGATGGAAAAATTCGAAAAAAGGATCTTGAAAGATAGAGAAATCATCCATGAAAACTTCTAGAAAGCGTTCAATCATGTCAGAAAAAATGCCAACCACTGCATCGTTGGAAAGTAGCAGGAGCGTTACAAAGTCCAAATGGCATACATCGATACGCAAAGGTACCATATGGACATGTGAAAGTCGTTTTCTCTTGATCTTCGGGAGCGATTGGAATTTGGTTATAGCTGGAATAACCATGAAGGAAGTAGTAGAATTCATGGTCGGCTAAATGTTTGAGCATTTGGTGAATGAAAGGAAGGGGAAAGTGATGTTTACGTGTTGCGGAATTTACTTTTCGATAGTCGATGCAAACATGCCAATCTGTTTGAGTGCGAGTTGGAATAAGTTCATTTCAATCATTCTTGATAACAGCTAACCCAGACTTTTTCGGTACAACATGAATTGGGCTAACCTATGATCTATCATAAATTGGGTAAATGATTTGTTGTCGAGAAGTTTAAAATTTTCATCATGCACCGCATCTTTTATTTTTGGATTAAGCCTTCATTGCGCGTCACAAACAGGCTTGGCATCATCAATTGAATAGGTGCAATGTTGAACAAGAGCGGGACAAATTCCTTTTATATCGGAGATCAACAATCCAATTGCTTCCTTGTTTTTCACAAGAATAGAGACCAATGAAGTTTCTTGATCAAAAGAGAGAGTTGTGGAAATTATGACGGGCAACGATTCGTTATCACCTAAGTATGTGCACTTAGGGTGATCCGGAAGTGGTTTGAGGTCCAACTTCGGGAGTTTTTCGATCAAAGATTTGGGTTGAGATTTGGAATCAACTGAAAGTGATTCAAAGGGAAGACCGTAATCAATTTCATTGGGAATTTAATGAAACAATTTTTGTATTCGGCTTCTTGTTCATCGTTAAGGTCAAGTGTCTTGTTTTCAAATCATGAATGATACTACCTTCCAATGTTTGGTAACGAGGTTCATTCGATTGGCTTTCAAGATTAAAAATATCAAGATCCAAAGTCATGTTTCCCAAAGATATTTTCATCGATCCATTACGAAAATTGATCAAGGCATTTGAGGTGGCTAAAATGGTCGGCCTAAAATCAATGGAGTTTGACTCTCGGGATTTGTTATGGGTTGTGTTTCAAGAATGATAAAATCAACGGGGAATATGAATTGCCCTACTCAAATGAGCACATCCTCGATTTCACCCACAGGCTTCTTAATAAACGATCTGCGAATTAAAGCGTAAATTTGTGGGTTTGAGCTCACCTAAGCCTAATTGTTCGTATACGGAGTATGGAATCAAGTTGACACTCGAGCCTAAGTCTATCAAACATTTGTCAATCATCTTATCTCTAATTGTACACGAAATTGTAGGGTAGCCAGGATCTTTGTATTTAACGGACATGGATTGGGACAAGACTTCACTCTAACTGGCAGCTAAGAAGACTTTTTTGGACACTTGAGTGTGTCGCTTTTAGGTACACAAGTCCTTAATAAATTTCGCTTACGCTGGGACTTGCTGAACGATGTCAAGAAGCGGAATATTAGCTTTGACTTGTTTAAAAATTTCCAGCATCTTTTCCATTTGGTCCGAGTATTTCTTTGGTCGAAGATAATATGGAAATGGGACGCAATACTTAGTAGGCGGGTCTACTCGAATAGAAGAAGAAGAATTTTGATTGGCATTCGATTCAACGTTTGGCTCCATGTTCTGTTCAGATTCATTCGTTGTTTTAGTAGTGTCAAGAGAGGTTTTCGGTAAATCATTTGGGTTAACGACTTGATTATCGATTTGTTTACCGAAACGTAAATTTGTGATAGCATTCAGTTAGATGACATTGTTATCTTGAATAACATGTGCTTGATTTGAATTTTAGTTTTGATTTCTAGGATTTGGAATGGGCTGGCTTGGAAATGTTCCTTGTTCGCGTTCACTTACAAACTTCGGTAACTGATTCATTTGCATTTCGAGTTTTGTAATTGATTGGTTTGTGCTTTGCATAAATGAGGTCAATAAATTTTGCAAATTGCTATTTGATTGAAGGCTTTGAGTAGTTGCTTTAGCCAATGTTTCAAGAGTTTTCTCATGTAAACTTAAATGTTTATCATCTTAGGGAGGACGAGCAGAATTTGGTTGAAAATTTGATTGTTGCGGTTGATTATGAGAGGACCCGTAAAGTTTGGTTGAAAATTGTTGGGCTGAAAGAGAGGAATGGAAGCATTATTTGAAAATGCTTGAAAATTGGGATGAACCGTATTCGTGTTGGGATTGTTTTGGTTCCAAGAAATTTTTTGATGATTTCTCCAATGGGGTTGAACGTTGGAGAAAACGGGTCGTTTTTAGCTTTAATGAAAGCATTGGTTTGTTCGACAGAATTGGGACACTGATCAGCTATATGATTAGGATCATTGCATTTATAATACATTGGTTGGGAAGCACGGTTCATTTGATTCGGATGAAAAAACCTTATCGAGTTTTTTAATCATTGCGTCGATCTTAGCTTCCAAAGCAAAAGAAGATCCTATCGAGTGTGCACTTGATCGTAAATAAATTGATTTTTCGTTCGAACATTCCTGTTGGGATGATTTTTTGGCGAGGTTTTCAATAAATTGCCAAGCATCGTCGTGATGTTGGACAAGAAAGTTGCCTCGGCACATTGATTCGAGCATGGTTCGTGAGCTATTTTCAAGTCCATCGTATAAGATTTGGCAAATCGTTCTTTTTTCGAAGTTATGGTATGGACATTTTATTAAAAGCTCTTTGAATCTTTCGAAATATTTTTCGAATGGTTCCCCCTTGAATTGATGAAAATTTACAATTTCATTTCGGATGCTTCTTGTTTTTTCCATGGGATAGAACTTTTTTAGGAAAGCTTTTACGAATTCTTTCCAAGTTTTAATCGTGTTCGATGGTAAGTTATACAACAATTTTTTAGCATAATCCGTAAGAGCGAATGAGATTAATCGAAATTTGATTCCATCATCAAAAAGTTGTGGAGTTTAATGGTTGCATAAACTTGTTCAAATTTAGCCAAGAAAATGTATGGGTCATCATGCTCGAAATTTACAAATTTCGGAAGTGTGGCCATATGGTTCGAGTGAATTTCAAAATGGTTACCCGTAGGGAATAGCCGAAATTTTTTAAATAAAAATAACCGTAAGCGCATAGCATACAATCGTAGTACGTTGCGAGTACGAGTCGATCCATAGGGAATTGTTAGATTTTAAATCTCTATTCAATCAAATTAACTAAAGTTGAAAATGTGATTAGCTAAAATTGTAGAAAAATAACAAAAGAAAATTGATAAAAATATGAGAGTGTTAACACAATTTAGCGATAAATCCACTCCCTGGATCACATAGTTCAACACATATGAAATAATGATCTCTCTTTTATGGTCATTAGTGAATTTAAATGATGCGTTTATCATAAGTATGGCTCATTTGTGCTATTAATTAGCTCAACATAAGCCATCAAACTATAACACAACCTTTAAACCACTTTAATTCTCATAAAAATGACAGCAAAGTTGAAAATGAAAATCTATTTTTAAGCATGGCCTATAACTATTATTTAGAAATATAGGCCATAAAATTTTGATTCTAAACATTCACTTCATTGCCATAATCATATATAGATGACGAGGCAATTTGTGATTCATATGACTAAGCATAGCCTATTTGTTTTGAACAACATAAGCTATCAAACTCAATACTAAATACAAAATTACGTAAACATCATTTTATTATGAAGCACACAAAGAGAGCATAACATCAAAATGTTGCATCTACATACTAAAGAGCTTCATTAGCCTTAAATTTAAGAGATTAGGATCAAATGTTTGTTATCAAATCAACAAATATAGCTTGCAACATGTAATAAACAAGAAGAAAAAGAAAAATGCAAGCTAATGGAAAAGAGAACCAATCTAATTGCATAAAATAAAATCTACACTACTCGCATGAAAGAAAGAGAGCATTTAAGTAAAATAAACACTAATTAACATTGCATAAAAAGAAAAGAAAAAGTACATGAAATGAAAATGGCTAAGTAGCCATGAAAAGAGAATGAGAGCTTATCTTTTATTTTGATCCTAAACTAACTAAAAGGAAGAGGAGGGTTACATGAAGATAAGGGTATTTATAAAAGTTAGAAACCCTAATTCATTTTTTTTGGGGAATGCCCAAATTGCCTTTGAGGTAGTATGGCCACCATGTAATCATTGGCATGTATTAATTCTCCACTTAAATGTGCATGAAGCTTTAATGGCCTTTTAGCATATGCATTAGCCCCTAATTGAAAATCAAGGTAAGTGTGTATGTGAGGTCCTTCATGTTCATGAGTTGGAATTATTTTAATCTTCATTTGCTTTGTTTTCTGAATTATTTTCATCTTCATTTGCTTTGTTTCCTTTTATGCATGCATATCTTCATGAAACCACTTGCAATTTCCTTTCCGTTAACCTACAAAATAATATAGAAATTCCCAATTAATTTAATGATCATTTTTCCCCTATATGAAGATGAATATGTAACGTTTTGAAACTAATTTGAATTTTGGTTTAAAAAAGTTAAAGTACCCGATATGATCATTTATTTAATTTAAGTAGATTAAATATGGTGATCAAAATATGCATATTTACGTGCATATCAAATACCCTCACACTTATCTTTTTATTCGTACTTGAATAGAGAAAAACTAAGATAAATCCGGTTTTGTAGCGAGCACGATTACATTGAGCGTATGCAACAAGCCGTTAAACCTCTAGGTATCCTCAATAGGACAAGTGTTGTCTCGTGAGGGTTTTCAGTGGATACTACCCACCAAATCCAAATGCAAGATGAAAATATTTACAAAATGAAAGATTTACTTACAAAGTGATGAATGCGAGTTCTTGAAAATATTTACAAATGAAGGATTTATTTCTAAATCGACAAATATAGGTTAAATTATAGGTTTTGGTCATTATCTTGAAAATTTAAATCATTTACTCTTCAAAATTTCCAATAAAAACGAAGTTATCAAAGCAAATACACTATAGTTTAACTCGTTGTTTCGGCTGATAACATAGTGTAACTATAAAATGGATCCTTAGTTGATTATCAAAGTTTATCAAAGTGGTATTTTCATTTCTTTTCAATAACAAGTCAAATAAACAAGTTAAGACAGTGCTTGGATTTCAATTGCTTATTCTCTCTAATTTGAAAATTTAATTGATATTAAAAATATTTACATATGCCTAACTCGGATAAACTGAGGTCGGATATATCACCCATGCACTGCCTTGGGGACTGATGTGAGGGGAATACAGAGTGTGGCGAGTGAACACACTAGTGTGAACACTTATTGACTGCAGGCGTTACTAGTAAAATAATTTTTATATACACACACCCCTAACTTAGATAAACTGAGGCTAGATACACCAATCATGCACATCCTTTTGGGCTTACGTGAGAAGGGTACAGAGCATGGCGAGTGAACACATGACTGTAGGTGTTTACTAAATATATATATATATATATACAAGAAATATTTTTTTTTTTTTTTTTATTTTGAAGAGAGAGTTTCGCAAAATCATCTTAGCACTATTTAACTTAGAAGACGAAAAAATGTTATATCTTTACTTTAAATTAACCACTTTTTAAAACAAAGATTTTCAGTTAGAATATATTTTATAATTATCTCCATGAATCTTCCTATATACTAGTTAAACCATTGTTGGTTGTAATCAAACTTCATTTTATTTTTGTTAAGACAAATAAATTTTCCAAAATTTCAATTTATAAACCAAAACTTTTATATTTATTCTGTAGTGTTTCTTTAAAAATTAATCAAAAATGCTTAAATATTTTTTTTTTAGATTTTTTTTCCTTTTATTTTTTTCTAAGTTTTGGGAAGAAAATGTAAAAATAAACCATGAAAAAATAAAAATGAAGATGAGACTCCCCCCACACTTGATTTTGACTGTGTCCCCACAGTCAATCCAGGTGGAAGGAGAAAAATAAAACAAAACTGACCAATATTTACCTGAAAATGAACGGTATTTACACGAGATCAGAAAGTATATCATCAAAAAGTAAATGAAACGGTCTTCCAAAGATCGATTAATTTGTCTCGTCAAATATACGAGACATAGCTTAAGCTTGAAAAACCAAACGGTAAATGATTTCAAAATTAAATGTTGATTTGGAAAAATGAATGTCATTTTATTAAAATTCGTACGAGTTATTTTATTTTCAATGATTTTTGGGGTCAACAAAACAATTGATTGAAATTCAAGTTCATTTTCACCACATTGAAATTCAAGCTCATCATTGACGAATTCTTCAAAGTTATTGATTTCATTATCAAAATGGTGATTTAACTCTTTCCCTTCGAAATTTAACAACTCATTTCGAAAAGTCCAAAAAAGTTATGGTCATTGAATTCATCTTCTTTTATTGGATTATCAACAACTTCATTACGTATTTTGTTTTCAAAATCCAAAGTTGTTGTGTTCAAATTTTTATGATCGGAAAAAGTAAGATCGAGTTTTAAATCGAGTTTCACACCCTCCAAAGAATTGAAATCCAACTCAATTATCATGTTTTCAATAACTTCATTAAGATCATCATTTTTAGTTTCAAAAGTAGTTGTTTGAAAATCGTCAATTTGAGTAAAAGATGGATTATCATTTGACTCGTCATACATTGAAATTCGATTTTGTTTTTCACGTTGTTTCATATATGTTTCAAATAACGAATCCATATGATCATCGTAAATTTCATTCATTTCCTTAACAAAATCCAATTTATAGTTATTAGCATGAGGATTTTCACTTTGATATTGTCGAGAACAAAGATTTGAATCGTAACATGGTTAAGATTATTTCCATTGCCAAATTCATTTGAAAAGTTGTTTCCATTTTCGTTTTGAGATTGAAATTCATTTTTGAGTTCGAAATTGAATTGGCATGGGTTATAATCAAAATCGTTTGAATTTTGAATTGAATTCAAATTTTGAAATCCTTGACTCGAGTTATTACACAAATATGAATTACAAAAATCATTTATACTTTGATTTTGTTGTGTAAAGAATTAGAGTAAAAATGAAATGCTATTTCCAAGAGTCGAGGGTTGGTCGTCGTTTTGAAAACTTTGTTGTTCGAAATTCAAGTTGTTTATAGAATACTTGTCGTTATAATATCCATACGAATTTTGGGCGAAATCATATGGATTATGTTGATTTTCACAACTATTGTAAAGTTCAAGTGAGTAAGGAAAAGGAAACTTAGACATTTTCAAGAAATTATTTTTTTGATTTTTTTTATAAAGGAAAAATATTTACAAATAGAATTTATTATTTTTTTCAAAATGGAAAATTGATTTTTTTTCGTATTCTAGTTTTTCAAATTTTTTGTGTGGAATGATTTTATATTTTATTTTGGACTTTTGGTTTTCTAATTTTTTTATTTTTGAAATTTCAAAGGAAAATGATTTAAAATTTTCGAAGAAAAAGAAAAGGAATATTTACAATTTTATTTAGTTTTGGATTTTTGAATTTTTTTTTTAAATATGCATGAACTAATGCAGCTAAATGAATACAAGGGTCTGATTGCAAATTATTTATCCTAAGTTAACCCAAAATTATAGAATCACACTTTGTCTTAAATCAACAAGATAGTTCACAGCCAGATAACGGAAGAGATTTATCAGTGCACCACGAATCACCATAGCAATGTAGACGAAGGTTTAAGTACCTTTAGAGAAACAACCGCAATAATATTTACGAATCACTGTAATATTTATAAATGGTTATTAATCTGCCGTAGCCTAGACACCAAAAAATTAAATTGTTCAAAGAAGACAACTTGTCAACATACAATTAAGTGTTATCGATGTCTAACCGTTATTATTAATAATTTGTTGGATGAAATGCAAAGCAGAAATTAAACAGTATTAACAATGCAACTATGAATAGATTTTTTTTCGTTTTTGAATTTTTTAAAATATTTAAATATATAAATGAAAATGCAAGCAATCTGCAATGCAATTCAAATAAAAGTAGAGATAAAAGCAGCAATTGTTTTTTTAAACAAGCCAGCAATTTATTTTTGGTAGCAGAGTGAAGCAAGCAACTCTTTCAATCTGCTTTGGCAACCTAAAATTCAAATAAAATATATACAATTGTTTTTTTGTTTTTTATAATAGTGGAACTTTAATCAAATTAGAAAAAACAAAGACAAACAAAACAAAACATTTTTTAATTACGTTTGAGCTAAATACAAACTAAATAAAACAAATTAGAACTAAACAAAGTTAATTCACAAATAAAATTTCAAAATGAAATTCACTAAACCTAGCAAACCCTGCTCAAAATAAATCAATTGTACTGTGATATCCCGGAATTTCAAGGAATTTAAAATGTGATAATCTCTTAATTAAATTAACTAAAATTGGTAAAATTGTTATTTTTTTCAAACAATTTAATAATGAGTTGTTTTTTAAATATAGATATAAATAGACTTTTGAATGGAATAATTAGTTACAAATTTAATTTTTGTTATTTTATAGATTTTAAATAGACTTATTATTTCAAATTTAATAAATGTTATTTAAATGTGTATATATATGTATTTAACATTGATTTTAAATAGAATAAATTATTTACAATTAGTAATGTGTTTGTTTAAAATTGATATCTATGTTTATTTAAATTGATTTTAAATTGGGATTTTAAAATGACTTTGAATCTGAAATTTAAAAAAATTGAATTCAAAGAAATGTATATCTTAAAATAAAAATAATAATATAGTTTGGATGTAAAATATATGGATAAGGTTTTCATTTAAAATTAAGATTTGTTTTATATTATTATCTTTAAAGAATTGGAAAATTATTTATTTAATAGGAATAAATACAAAATCTTTTAATAATCTTCCTTTAAACATGGCGACTTGCGATTAAATATAGCGACTTGCAATTCTCTGGCAATCCCTTTCTTCTGCTTGTCTTCGTCTTCCTCTATTCCTACCTTCCGCTTATCTCTTTAGCTATGTCGACGCAGAAGAGTGCTCTGCCTGCTCCTGGAGCAGCTACTGTTTCCTTTGTCCAGGTCGTGTCCGCTGCTACTTCGAACCCCTTTTCCGTCCTACTGAGTGATGTTGACGCGTCGCTGGCGAGTTCTGATCTTGTTGATCCTATCTCTTCTCTGGTTTCAATTTCGGTTCCTCCTTTGCTATCGAACGCAGGTAATTTAGCTTGGTCTTAAACTGTTGTTGGGTTGAACATTTGTTTTGCAGTTGGTGAATCCGTGGTAGAGCGGCCTGGTATTGATCTTGCGTCTGATTGTGGGGTAGAAACTGATGTCCGTGTTGACGTTGATGAGTTCTTCAAGGCTAAATCTGGGTTATCTTTGGGTTGCACATCTGGTGCTTGTTGTAATGCCAAAGACATTATTCCCCAGTCAATTGGTTCTCATGCTTATCGTTTAGTCCCTTCCTTGCCACGGCCTGCTACTAAGTGGTCATCCTTGTTTTCCAAGCTGCCTAATAATGCCGGCATGCATTCGCCACGTCGCTTTGATATAGTTGAGGTTGCAGGTGTGATGATTCCACCCGTGGAAGTGATTGAGGCCGGAGTGGATTTTTGGAACAAACACTTGGTTGGTTTCTTCCTTGACTCCAACCCTCCCTATCATTTAGTTAAGTCAAGGTGCAACCTCGCGTGAAAGCCTAGGGGTGGTTTGAGTGTTATCTTTGACAATAATATGTTCTTTTTTAAATTCTCGCATAGTGATGAAAGGCAACGTATTCTGGAGGCCAACCCAATTCTTATTGATGGGATACCATTCATTATCATAACTTGGAGTCCTTCCGTGGACCGTGCGAAAGAAAAAGTTTTATCTATTCCTGTCTGGGCCCACTTTTCTCATATTCTATCTGTTCTCCAGCCACTTATCGAGATCGACTGGCTAGCTGGTCTAGTTGGTAAGGTGATATGTTATGATGCAAATACTATGGCTAGAAAAGCTAGTTTATGCCAAAGCTCTAATTGAGATTACCCCTGACAAACCTTTGCCTTCGGTTTTAAAGGTCAGATTAGATGAGAGCCATGTAGCTGAGGTCAGAGTTTGCTATAGTTGGAAACCTGAGATTTGCACGTCTTGTTAGTCCTTTTGCCATTGTGCCAATGCATGTACTGGTTTGATTGTTCCCCTTGTTGATCAGATTCCTCTTCCTCATCCGCCGGTACGGGAGCGGGTTAAGAAGGATGCTCCTTTAGTTCCCTTTGTTGATGCACTGGTAGCCCCCATTAATATGGCCCCCGTTGTGGATCCACCTGCTGTTGCTCCGGATTCCGTAGCTCCTTCTGTTTCAGTGCCTATTACTGCCCCATCTTTTGGTTCTCCTCCTTCGGCCCTGGAGGTGGATCATTCTGCTTCCGCATCTGATTGCATTTCCTACAATTCTGATGAACGTGCTATGGTTCATGCTCCTTCTCATATGAGATATTCACCAAAGAGGGACACTTTTTATGCATTTATCAGTGACATTGGGGGTGAGACTCGATTTCTTAACTACCATATTGAGGGAGATGGTTTGTGCCTCACAAGGGATGGGGAGATTGGTGAGGAGAACAAAAGTAAGTTTAATGATGTTACTTGGGATCAGAAATTTCTTTACTCTCCTGACTCGGTTGGTTATGATCCTCGTCTAGCCGCTCTCTTCTCAGGGTTTTCACATGTAATTGGTCTGACTTTGGTTGTTGGTCGTGATTGTTCTTCCTCTTCTGAGAAAGATTAGTCACGCTGTTATAGTAGTTTAGGCTTTCTTGTCTAACTCCTGTGCTTTAATTTTTTTGCCCTTTTAGTTGCTCTATGCATGAGCAGAGCACATGTTTTCCAATTATTTATTTAGGTGCATGGCCCACTATAAAGCCGGCTAGCTTTGCTACAAAAAAATACAATAGCTTTTGAATTAGCATTTAAAATTGGATTAAATAATTTTATATGATTTTATTTAAAATATAATTGGTTTTTATTTAAAAGTTTTATTTATATAAAATTAGAAAAGCATTTATAAAACAAGAAACATACTAATTAACTAGGAAATCTATTTTAAAAAGCTTTTAAATTCATTTTAAATAATAAAAAATGAATTATTACAAGTGTCAAATTAAGGAAGCTTGAAATAACATGTGTTAGCATATTAATAATGGTAAGAGACAAATGTCACATTTATTTTAATTTTCTTTTATTTTTATAAAATCCTATTTAAACTTATATAAGCATATGTCTTCTTTTACATTTCCTTTTTCTGTCCTCATTTTTGAAAAACCAGAAATGTAACTTAAATCAATAGCCAAACCTGTTCAACTCTTCAGAACAAAAAATCCTCAAATCAAAACTCTGCAAAACTTTCTCAAATAAGAAAATCATAATACCTCAGTTCAAAATCAGAGCCTGAATTCATTTTCAAACCAAAACCCAATGAAAGCCTGTAACCATTTTATATCAAAATTTGTAACATCTTCAAAAGAGAAACCGGTAATATTCTCAAGCCTGTAATCATCTCCATTAAAACAAAGTTCAACCAAAAATGGATCAAACCCTATAAACCAGAAAACAACTCAAGTTCATATCCAGTAAATAACTTCCTCTCCTCAATCCTAGATCTGTAAACAAATTCAAGTCTAAAAGCATTTTTCAACACTGCAACCTAGAATCAAAGATGGAATCATCATGTTCCAGTCCAGTCAAGCATTCCAGCGTCAAATTATCAAATATCAAAGCTTTTCCAGTTTTAAGGAAATCAAGCAATGCAAATTTTCAAATCCAGTTTTAAAGCTCTCTGCATGTCTAAGGTGAGTAAACATTTTGAATTAAAACTTAAGTAACTAATTATCTGTGCATGTGAGTTCTGTGATGATGTCTGTTTTATATGTATGTATATAAGTATGCCCTGTGTATATATAAATGTGTACATATCTGTTGATTTTAACTCCTCTGTTCTTAGTTCAGAGCCTATGATTTTGATCAAATTTCAAAATCTTTGCATGTGTTCTCTGTTAGACTTTGAAATTTAGACAAGATAGTTTAGTTTAAGCTTAGTACAGAAGTTAAAAATAGATTCAAATAATTTAGGATTTAAACTATGTTAAGACTAGAAAGTATAGTAGAGATCCTTAAAAACATGTAAAATCAATCATCTTAATTTACTAATTCAAGATTATAACTTGAATCATCTTTAAAAGTTAGGATTTTTAAAATATAAATCTCAATTTTTAATATTAATATGAATGAGAGTTTGCTGAATGACTGGAATTTGGTTTCTGGTCATTTTCTGATGATCACAAGGTTTATGGTGATCGGGATCTTGGCTGGAGGTAAAGGTAGGATCAGGACGTAAGGCAAAAATGGTGGAAGCATTGAATGATCACCGTGGCAACGGAGGTAAGGTGATTTGGGTTTTAAACCTAATTTTGGTCGAATTGGAAATTGGGATCAGTGCCTTTTCTCTAAATGATCGAGTGCAACAAGACTCAGGGGGATGGTAGAGGTGGTGTTGGCGATGGTGTAGCCGGGATTTCGGACCCTCTGATGGTCGGAGATTTGAGAACGAGGCATTTCCAGGTCGAGATGGTGGTTCCAGGTTGTTGTTCTAGGTTTGGATTTGAAGCTCGATTTCGATCTCGAGTTTGAGGTGACGATCTGATGATCGTGGTTAGGTGTGAGGGTGATTGGTGACTTGAGGAGATCACCGGAGGTGGCCAGAGTTGATCAGCGCCACTGTGCATGTGCACGGAGCACTGTTTGATTCCTGATGAGTTTCTGATTGTTGTAGAGGTTTTGTACACGAGAAATTCTCAAGTAATTCAAGTGTTTAGCTCGAAGCGATGTAGGGTTTTGCTCGAAGTCATTGGAGATGAGCTCGGGTAAATGATGGTTACAGGTTTAAACCTGTAAGTGTTTTATAAATTTTAAAAATGAAATTTTAAAATGTAATGTAAAGTTTTAAATCAAAGTTAAATCTGGATTCAAGTCTAAATTTGTATCCTGGTTTTGGAATAAAAGAAAGTTTTTAAATTTAAATTATTTTAACAACTTTAAAGTGTATTTTAAATGGTTTGAATTTATAAATGAATTTGGTTTAAATTCTTTTAAGTTTCTCTTATAAACAAGTATTTCTTAACATATGATTTAAAAGGTTTTTGAATTTCTTTTAAATTTGATTAAATTTATATTTGTACTCATTTTAAATCTTAATTTTAAAATGAAATTTGAAAGGTTTATATAAATGCAAGTTTTTAAATTCAAATTTGAATCTAATTTTTAAAAACTATTAATTGGTAAATGTTTTAAGTATTTTTAAAAAAATTAGGTTTTCATCACTTTAATTTATCAAGTAAATGATTATTTTAAAACTTAATTAATGATTTAATTAAGTAAAGTTATTTATTAAAATAAAATGGTTTAAATTTGTAAATGGTAATTAAAGTATTAATAAGATGATGTTTCGTCTTAAGATAATTAAGGTTTTAATGCCTTGGGATTTATTAAATTAATTAAAGGAAATTAAGTTTAATTAATTTAATTAATAATGATTAAGGATTAGTTAAGGAATTAATTAACAGTAATTAATGGATTTAACTAATTGATTTAAAATTAATAATTAAGTGTTACAAGTTAATTAATTAGAGGTTAATTAATTTATAATTAAGAATTATTAATTAGATAGTTAGAGATTATTAACTAATGATTAAAGATTAATTAATTAACTAACTAAGGTTAGTTAATTGGTAATTAAAAGGGTACTTAATTTGTAATTAAATTTTATTAATTAATAATTAGGCTTTATTACTTAATAATTAAAAGATAATTAATTTCTAATTAAAAATTAATTAAGAATTAATAAAATATTATTTAGGGTTAATTAAATGTAATTAAGGATTGATTAATTAAGTAATTAAGGATTGATTAATTAATTAATTAATTAAGGATTAATAAATTGGTTATTAAGTTTTATTAATTGATAATTAAGGTTTATTAATTAATAATTAAGGATAATTAATCTGTAATTAAAAATTAATTAATTTATTTAAAGGGTAATTAAGGGATGAATTACCCAATTGTAATTAATCAAATGAATGTGATTAATTAATTGGTTAATTAATTATAGATAATCTTGATAATTGATTAAGTATGAATATTTAATGAGATTTAATAGTGTAATTACTTAGTGAAGTAATTAATGTATAATTACTGGGATGTAATTAATCAAAGGGGAATTACTTAATGGGAAGTAATTAAAGAATAATTACTTAGTAGAAGTAATTAAGAATTAGTTACTTGGTGTAATTAATCAAAGGATTTATATAATTAATTAAGGAGTTAATTAATTAAGGTAAGTAATTACAGGAGGGTAATTACTGTTTATGATCAATTAAAGTTAACTAATGGATGTAATTAATTAAGGATCATTAATTTATGTAATTAATGAGAGTAATTAAGGATTGATTAATTAATCAATAACAAGTGATTATAAGGTAATTAATTAATTGTAATTAATTAAGGATTAATGTAATTAATTATAGTTAATGAAGTAACTAAGGTTAGTTACATTAATGGATTGTAGATAATTAATTTGTGTAATTAATTAAGGGCTAATTACTTAACGTAAATAAGAGGTAATTAATCAAGGGTGATTAATTAAGATGATGATTAATTAACTGGTTTGTAATTAATTAATAGATAAGTAAGCAAGATTTTAGTGATGAAAGTAATTAATTTAATTTATTTTAAATTAATTAGAGATGAAATGATTAATTTAATTCATTTTAAATTAATTATAAATGTGCGATTAATAAATCATTGCTTATGGATGGCTGATTGATATTGAATGCCTTGATTTGTTTGGTATCTCTGATGAGATATGTGACTTGCAATAGTTTGAGTGTTCTCTTGAGTTATGGAAGTTGTCAGAGATTTTTTCTGGATGTCTTCAGGGAAGTTAGAGGTTTGTCTGCATTAGAGATTGAGTTCCGTGTCGACATGGTTCATGGAGCTACCGGTAATTCAGCTAAGCAGAAGGATGTCTCCTAGAGAGAGGTTTTTGGTAAAGCAGCTCAGGATTGCGTGGAACTTCTAAGTTTTCACTTTATGGATCTGTTGAACCATATTTATGGGATATATGTTGTCTAGTCTGTGCCTGTTTTTATCGACGGCATTTTCATCTACTCCAGATCAGAGTTGTGCAGCGGAAGCAATGTGGCAGCTATTCTAGGATGGAAGCAACCGAAAGTTGCATTGTTTTGGATTAGAGAGTTTCTATAGGAAATTTTTCAGGATTTGAGTTCAGATTGGTGGGTGCATCTGTTTTTTCTTTTCCGGATAGGAGAAGTAAGTTTGAAGTCTACTGATGATTGTGGATAGAGTTGGTATTCTTGATTTTAATAGATCTTGAGAGGATCTTTTTGTGGGATTGTTTTTGGTCTAGTTTGTTTCTAGAGGCATCAGCGAAGGTTAGCTGATCAGGAAGGATGCAGGAAGCCTAGGATCGTCGGAAGAGTTTTATGGATAAGAGATGGAGGAATTTGAAATTCGAAATTCGAGACTTCGTTGTTGTTGAGATTTTCTCCGATAAAGGGAGCAATAAGATTTGATAAGATTGCGAGGTTAACTCCAAGGTATATTGGATTCTTTTGGGTTTTTGCAAGGATAAGTGCTTTGGTCTATAGGTTGAAATGCCAGTTTGAAAAACTGGGATTCAAGGTTGTAACGATCCCAGTTTTATAGAAGAATTTAAATTTATAATTTAATTGAATTTTAGATTTAATTATGGATTTGGTTGAATTTTTCAAATTTAATAAGAAATTTATATTTATTTGTTTTTGGATTTGACTTGAAACTCAAAAATGAATATTTTCAGTTGAATTGAATTATAAATAAAGTGTTTAAAATAAAATAAAAATACGTATCAATATTGAATATAAGTGATAAGTGTAAAATATAAATAAAATAAAATATACGTTATACATTTAATGTTTGAAAAATTTAAAGTTTAGATAGATAAAAATAACAACATTGAATTCATTCATATTGTAAAGCAATAAGACAAGGTAACATAAAAGATCAAGTAACACGTTAATAAAACAAATATGTACACTTAAAAACAATACTAGAAATATCTCAGTACATAAGCACAAGTTTGTAACATATACTTACAAAATAAATGGCTGAAGTAAACAAATACATTCATATCTATAAACAAGACAAATGATAATAAATGCTAGTACCTCTAGCATACAAAAGCAAGAGTACCATAGCCTACAAAACTTAGAAAATCTTTGATCAAAGGTAATAAATAATTTCTAGTATAAATATATATAACACCACTATCTCAAAAACATGTACAAGAATAATAAGATAAGTATGATAGTTGCCAGCACCAATTTATATAATCTCAGCCGAAGTTAAAAATAAGACAAAGCAAAACAAGAGACATAAAGTACTCATATATTTAATGCTAGCAACATTAGTCAATTCGAATTGTATAAAGAAAAAAAATATCACTTCAGCCACCAACATAAGGAAAATTATCTGCCTATTGTACAAACAAAAGAAAATATCTCTGATTTATGTTATACAAATAACATCAACTTGTACAAAGAGGAACACCCTGTACAACTAATATACCTCGTCTTCATTTGGTTCAAAACCAAATTTAGCAAGCCTAGAAAGAAAAAAAAAAGAAACTGTAAAAGCAAATAGCAAAACAAAAGCTCAATTTAAACTAGCAACTCAAAGTCATTCAAAGGAAAAAGATCAAAGCTCAGTTTCAAAAGCAAGTAGGATCAAGCTTTCCAATTCCAGGCTCTGCTCTTCAAATCTTGTCCATTGTTTCAACAGTTTTAGGTGAGCAAACCATTTTTTTTTTAAATCTGAGTTGTTTGGTTTCTTGATGATTGGAATTATATTTGAAATGATAAGTTAAATACTGTTTGTATGATTGTGTTCATTTGCTTGCATGTCTTTATATATATGAAGGAGGTAGATGCATGTCTGTGTTAAACATAAATCTCTCTGTTTAACCCTTACAGGTTACCATTTAATCAAGAAAATTTATATCTTCATATATAGATCGTTTCAAACTATGATTCCAGAAAGGAAATCGTTTATAACAATGTGAAGCTATTTTTACAAACAATGTTATGTAAAAATATTAAGTAAATATTTTGAATATAATAATTTACAGTAAAAATTCTCATTTTTGGATAAATTCGAAACTAACAACTTTCAAATTCGAGTTTATATCTTGGATTCGTATTGGAAGATAGGATTTTTAAAGCTAAAATGTCGATTTTTCATTTTGTATTTCAAGAGCATTTTTCACTTGAACGGAAATTGGTTTTCTGCCAATCTCAGGCGACTGAAGGCGCTTCGATGGTCAGGGTTGGGCGAAGTGGTGGGCGAGACTACCGGGGTGACCGGAAAAATAATGGGGGTGGTCACGACCTCGGTGGTGACGGCGGCAATCAGGATTTGTTTTTAACCCTAGTTTTCTTGGCGTACGAATTTGTGCTCACCGCGCCTCCCCTAGTGCACCGAGCTGCACGAAACTCAGAGGAGGGGTAGCATAGGGGGTGTGTGAGGTAAGGCCGGAGTTTCATGATCGCCAGTGACGTGACGTGGGGATGCGAGGCGATCTACTGGAGATGATTGGGTTTCTGGTGGGAACCGATGAGCTCGATTTTGATTTCAAAATAGTTTTGGGTTTTTGGTGGTTGAGATTGAAAGTGGAGATGGTCAGTGACTTGATGGTGGGTGGCGACTCGACCGAAGGTGGCGGAGGACCGTGTGCACGTGCACGACGTCATCGCGTGTGCATGATGGTTTTGGGGTGATGGGGAGGAAAGGGTAGGGTCGGGTTCAACTCAGGTATTCATTTGACTGTCTCTTGGGCTTGGGTAATTGGAAAAGCACGGTAACGTTTGAAAGTTAAATCAATTAAGTTTAGAAAGAAAGAAAAGAAAAAGAACAGGAAGGAGTTAAGCCTAACTGATTTAAAGTTTATAATGTTAAAAAAAAATGTTAACCGTTTAAGTTAAGGGTTTGTTTCAAGTGAATCAACTAAGTAAGTATATAACAATGTTTTTTTTAAAATTTATACCTCCACTAAATAATTTAATCTAAGATAAGTATTAAAGTTAATTAACATTTAAGTTTTTTTTATGATTGTAATAAATTGATTTCAAAGTAATTAAGGTAGATTTGAAAAGACGAATTAAGATAATAATAATTGTTAATTGTTTAAAAAGGGTAATTAAGATGATTAATTACATTTAAAATTGTAATTAATTAAGTAACTAGAGATTAGTCGATTTGAAATTTATGAGTTGATTAATTCACAATTAAGTGTTTAATCTATTTGTAATTACAAACTGTCAATAGATAATTAAAGTAAATTAATTTATAATTAGTAGTTGATTAAGGTGGTTGATTAATGAATCATTAATTATAAATTTAATTAATTTAATTATTAAGAATAATTAATCATTGATTTGAATAAATCAATAATTAGAGTTAATTAATCTATAATTTGCAGTTAATTGAGTTAATTGATTAAAGAATAATCAAATAAAAAAAATTAATTAATTTATTATTATGGATAGTTAATCATTGATTTAGATAAATCAATTAAAAATAGTTATGTGGTAAATTCTTTTAAACCACCTTTACCTTAAATTGAAAACGATTGACTATCATCAAATGTGGTCTATTGAATTGATATTTCTGTTTAAGATTGTGATGCTATGTGAACTGCCTTATGCTGTACTGTAAATTCTGATTTTATTCTGTATTGATGAGAAAACCCTTAGCCCGTAAAACGGAATTTGAAGTTTGATGCGACAGGGATTCGGATTTCAGTTGGTTATCCGAAACCCACATCGAATTTTAATGACGAATCTCTGTGATTGATATTTATGAATCTGTGAATGAAGATAAGCGTTATGAATTTTACCGCTTATCGTTATTGATTAAATCTATGATTATTAATGTTGTTGCACTATTGTGTAAAACCCTTGGGCCACACTATACACACACAAATATGGATTTCACGTGGAAATCGGTTAAGTCACAGATTTTTAAATAGTTTTGAATTTGAATTTTAAATTCAAATAGTTTTGGAAAGAAATTAAGTTTAATATGAAAAGCTTTTGAAAAAGTGTTTTAAGAATAAAAGTTATTTTGAATAACTAATAGAGATTTGGAATTTGAATAATTTGATTTAAATTGGAATTCAATATTTGAAATTGAATTCTATATTCAGTATTTATAATATAAATGAAATCAGATTTTTCCGAAACGAAAACTATTTGTTTTCAAATGATAAAAGGCTTTCATATGAGAAATGAATTCCAATTTATATTAAAGGGATTTCAAGTTTGAATTGAAATTGATTTTTCAAGTTAGGGATAAATCTTTGGAAACGAGTTTCAAAGGCTAAAAACTAAAATCTTGGCTTAATGATTTAAATGAGTAAATCAATTTGAATGGAAATTGTTTTGAAATCCGTAACTGGATCTTTGTGAAACTAAGTGAACTTTGTGAAATAAATCTTTTGTTTAAAAGATTTAAAATGGAAATTGGTTTAAAAAATTTGAAAGAAAAGTTTTGAATTATTAAGTTGTGACTTAATTGAAATCCCATATCCATATGTTTTAAATGTTGCGCTCACTATTCGGTTTAGCCGGGAGAGGACCTTTGTGTCGTATAACCCATTCCGAATATGTGATACGTCGTTATGGATAGCAATTGAAGACCGGTGTTGAAGACCGGGTATTTGCGAGAACGATAGGATGACCTATCGATTGTCTCTGCACCGAGTAGCTACGGTATAGAGATTCCTTAAGTGATGGGAAGTTCGATCGGGATTGTGAATACCCGGATTGCAAGGACTTCTTTGGAAGTGCCTTCGGTTCTGTTCGAACCCGGAACAGACTTGTATGGATTGTGTGTCTGACATTACAATTTGAGATATAAAGCAGATTTCTTTCAAGTACATTTCTGTGGTGGTGGAGAATTTATTCTTTTAGCTTAACACCCTTCTCTGAGATGTACGAGCTCAGAGGTTATGTAGTTGATGGTTATCAGCGATATACTCTCAATTTGGTAATGTGGCATGCTGAGTGTTGCTGATCATTTGTTGATCGAAGCATGGCTTTGTGAAAAGCGTAGCTTTGTGGACGAAACTTCGTCGAGCCTCACAAATCGGTAATGGTCGAAACAGGAATTGTGCGGCAAGGTTTCAGGGGTAGCTACCCTAGGGTATGACCATTCCTTCCGGAAAAGGGTAGTATCATGGTATGGAGCCCAGATACTTACTCATGTGGACACGCTATATTTATCTATGTGTGATGTTGGTTTAGAGGATCCTCGTTTAAAGGTCCCAAAGGACCGGGGGTGGCATATCTGAGGGTTTGTAATATCCCTTGGGAAAAGGGGTTCCCAGCCTTGTTTGGAAGAGAACGGTTTGGTTCTCGGGGCATCCCGCCAGAGGCGTTCCCATGTGGCAATAGGAAGTTCCTTAGCCTGACCATTTGTTGGAAAAATCCATTCATCCAATACGAGCCTTGTACGGTTTTAGTTGTATTACCTGCCATTCACTTATGGTGGTCACCACTGTTTGGATGGTAGCTATAGTAGGCATAGTTCGAAATGTCTATGCTGGCTAAGATTTATATTCTACTTTCGAAATGTTTTCTGCACTATGCACTAATAATAATAATCAAATGATTTGATTTTGCGTAGTGCGCATGTTTGACTATCATAAGGAGAAATCTCCTCCGATTCTGCGTTTGCATGGTGTGTGTGTGTGGGAAGGCCTTATGGTAGTCTCATTTTTCAAAAAGCATTGCGATTTTAAAAAGGACAAATCTTTTGATTTTGTTTTTAAAGACAAACTGTTTTTGTTTGCTCATACCAGTCCCACGACTGACCCGGAGTTTATTGTTCCTTTCCTAAACTCTGGGTGCCCAAAATTTTTTCCACACGGGCAGTCTAGAGTTTATTTTTCAGATAGTTAGGTACAGTAGATTATCTGGAGCTGGTTCAGTCTCTGGATCACACCGTACTTGCTTGTCTTGGTGCAATCTTGATGGTGGATCGAGCTAGGAGTTTTGGAGCTCTGTTTTTGGAGCTTTTGGATCAGAGTTGCAGTATTGGATCTGTAAAGACTTATCTCATTTCGTGTTATATTCCGATGTATTCTATGTTGTATATTCTCTGATGTTGATGATTATCATTGTATCATATTGATGTATCAGATATTGTATTCATGTTATATCAGTGATATCATCTTTTATTTCCGCTGTGTTATTTATCATCTAATGGGTGTTGCAAGCTCCCGCGATACGAATTTGATGTTGTTATCGGACATCGAGTTCGGGTCGTGACAAAGGTATTTCACGTATCTATGAGGGAGTACGTGTATAATCCATCATTTGTTGTGGAGCCAGTAGTTCAGAAGGATTTGGTTGTTGAGTTAGATCTTGACTATGGTCGGATCACTTATGTAGATTGTAGATCTAGATAAATAGGAGCTTAGTAGCTTAGTAGTGTAGCTAGTTTGGATTCAATAGAGTGAGTATTCCCAGTGTCTGTACTCGGGAAACTCGGGAAAATTTTAGGAAGCTTATCCAGATCTGTGTCCGAAAAGCTAGTGACGTTTGTTTGGATGAAATTGTTTGTTTGGTTGATTGTGTATGGCTGATATGTATTCTTGAATTGGTTAAAATAAAATAAAAACTTTGGGTTATCTTTTGTTTTAAATTTCGAGGACGAAATTCTTTTAAGGGGGGAGGAATGTGATATCCCGGAATTTCAAGGAATTTAAAATGTGATAATCTCTTAATTAAATTAATTAAAATTGGAAAATTATTATTTTTTTTCAAATAATTTAATAATAAGTTGTTTTTTTAAATATGGGTATAAATAAATTTTTGAATGGAATAGCTAGTTACAAATCTAATTTGTGTTATTTTATAGATTTTAAGTAGACTTATTATTTCGAATTTAATGAGCGTTCTTTAAATGTGTGTATATGTGTATTTAAAGTTGATTTTAAATAGAATAAATTATTTACAATTAATTATGTGTTTGTTTAAAATTGATATCTATGTTTATTTGCATTGATTTTAAATTGGGATTTTAAATTGACTTTGAATATGAAATTTAAAAAAAAATGAATTTAAAGGAATATATATCTTAAAATAAAAGTAATAATATAGTTTTTATTTAAAATATATGGATAAGGTTTTATTTAAAAATAAGTTTTGTTTTATATTATTCTCTTTAAAGAAATTTATTTATAGAAATTTTGAAAAGTATTTATTTAATAGGAATAAATATAAAAGCTTTTGAATTAGCATTTAAAATTGGATTAAATAATTTTATATGATTTTATTTAAAATATAATTGGTTTTTATTTTATTTTTATTTATAAATTTTATTTATATAAAATTAGGAAAGCACTTACAAAATAAGAAACATACTAATTAATTAGGAAATCTATTTTAAAAGGCTTTTAAATTCATTTTAAATAATAAAAAATGAATTATTACAAGTGTTAAATTAAGGAAGCTTGAAATAACATGTGTTAGCATATTAATAATGGTAAGAGACAAGTGTCACATTTATTTCAATTTTCTTTTATTTTTATAAAATCCTAATTTAAACTTATATAAGCATATATCTTCTTTTACATTTCCTTTTTCTATCTTCATTTTTGAAAAACCAGAAATGTTACTTGAATCAATAGCCAAACCTGTTCAACTCTTTAAAACAGAAAATCCTCAAACCAAAACTCTGTAAAACTTTCTCAAACAAGAAAATCATAATACCTCAGTTCAAAATCAAAGCCTAAATTCATTTTCAAACCAAACCCTGTGAAAGCTTATAACAATTTTATATCAAAATTTGTAACATCTTCAAAAGAGCAACTTGTAATATTCTCAAACCTGTAATCATCTCCCCTAAAATAAAATTCAACCAGAAATGGATCAAACCCTGTAAACCAGAAAACAACACAACTTCATATCCAGTAAATAACTTCCTCTCCTCAATCCTAGATCTGTAAACAAATTATATTCTAAAAGCATTTTTCAGAACTATAACCTAGAATCAAAGATGGAATCATCATGTTCCAGTCCAGTAAAGCATTCCAGCTTCAAATTTTCAAATATCAAACCTTTTCTGGTTTTAAGGAAATCAAGCAATGCAAATTTTCAAATCCAATTTTAAAGCTCTCTGCATTTTCAAAGGTGAGTAAACATTTTGAATTAAAACTTAAGTAACTAATTATCTGTTGCATGTGAGTTCTGTGATGATGTCTTTTTTATATGTATGTATATAAGTATGCCTCTGTGTATATATGAATGTGTACATATCTGTTGATTTTAACTCCTCTGTTCTTAGTTTAGAGCCAATGATTTTGATCAAAGTTCAAAATCTTTGCATGTGTTCTCTGTTAGACTTTGAAATTTAGACAATATAGTTTAGTGTAAGCTTAATACAGAAGTTAATAATAGATTCAAATAATTTAGGATTTAAACTATGTTAAAACTGGAAAGTACAGTAGAGATCCTTAAAAACATGTAAAATCAATCATCTTAATTTACTAATTCAAGATTATAACTAGAATCATCTTTAACAGTAAGGATTTTAAAAATATAAATCTCAATTTTTAATATTGATATGAATGAGAGTTTGGTGAATGACTGGAATTTGATTTCTGGTCGTTTTCTGATGATCACAAGGTTTATGGTGATCGGGATCTCGGATGGAGGTAGGGGTAGGATCAGGAAGTATGGCAAAAATGGTGGAAGCATTGAATGATCGCCGTAGCGTCGGAGGTGAGGTGATTTGGGTTTTAAACCTAATTTTGGTCGAATTGGAAATTGGGATCATTGCTTTTTCTCTGGATGATCGAGTGCAACAATACTCAGGGGGATGGTAGAGGAGGTGTTGGCGATGGTGTAGCCGGGATTTCAGACCCTTTGATGGTCGGAGATTTGAGAACGAGGCGTTTCCAGGTTGAGATGGTGGTTCCTGGTTGTTGTTCCAGGTTTGGATTTGAAGCTCAATTTCAATCTCGAGTTTGGGGTGATGATCTGATGATCGTGGTTAGGTGTAAGGGTGATTGGCGACTTGAGGAGATCACCGAAGGTGGCCAGAGTTGATCAGTGCCACTGTGCATGTGCACAGAGCACTGATTGATTTCTGATGAGTTTGGGATTGTTGCAGAGGTTTTGTACTCAAGAAATTCTTGAGTAATTCGAGTGTTTAACTCGAAGTGAGGTAGGGTTTTGCTCGAAGTCGTTGGAGATGAGCTCGGGTAAATGATGGTTACAGGTTTAAACCTGTAAGTGTTTTAAAAAATTTCAAAATGAAATTTTAAAATGTAAAGTAAAGTTTTAAATCAAAGTTAAATCTGGATTCAAATCTAAATTTGTATCCTAGTTTTGGAATAAAAGAAAGATTTTAAATTTAAATTATTTTAACAACTTTAAATTGTTTAAAGTGTATTTTAAATGGTTTGAATTTAAAAATGAATTTGGTTTAAATTCTTTTAAGTTTCTTTTATAAAACAAGTATTTCTATAACATATGATTTAAAAGGTTTTTGAATTTGTTTTAAACTTTGTTTAAAGTTAAATTTGTACTCATTTTAAATCTTAAATTTAAAATGAAATTTGAAAGGTTTATATAAAAGCAAGTTTTTAATTCAAATTTGAATCTAGTTTTTAAAAATTATTAATTGATAAAAATTTTAAGTATTTTAAAAAAATTATGTTTTGATAACTTTAATTTATAAAGTAAATGATTATTTTAAAATTTAATTAATGATTTAATTAAGTAAAGTTATTTGCTAAAATAAAATGGTTTAAATTTGTAAATGGTAATTAAGGTATTAATAAGATAATGTTTTATCTTAAGATAATTAAGGTTTTATTGCCTTGAGATTTGTTAAAATAATTAAAGGAAATTATGTTTAATCAATTAATTTAATTAATAATGATTAAGGATTAATTAAGGAAATAATTAAGAGTAATTAATTGATTTAATTAAAATTAATAATTAAGTTTTATAAGTTAATTAATTTATAATCATGAATTATTAATTAGATAATTAGAGATTATTAATTAATGATTAAAGATTAATTAGTTAAGTAATTAAGGTTAATTAATTGGTAATTAAAAGGGTACTTAATTTGTAATTAAGTTTTATTAATTAATAATTAGGTTTTATTAATTAATAATTAAGAGATAATTAATCTATAATTAAAAATTAATTAAGAATTAATTAACTGTTATTTAGGGTTAATTAATTGTAATTAAGGATTGATTAATTAAGTAATTAAGGATTGATTAATTAAGTAATTAAGGATTGATTAATTAATTAATTAAGGATTAATAAATTGGTTATTAAGTTTTATTAATTGATAATTAAGGTTTATTAATTAATAATTAAGGATAATTAACCTGTAATTGAAAATTAATTAATTTATTAAAGGGATAATTAAGGGATGAATTACCCAATTGTAATTAACCAAATGAATGTGATTAATTAATTGGTTAATTAATTATGGATAATCTTGATAATTGATTAAGTATGAATACTTAATGAGATTAAATAGTGTAATTACTTAGTGAAGTAATTAATGTATAATTACTGTGATGTAATTAATTAAAAGGGAATTACTTAATGGGAAGTAATTAAAGAATAATTACTTACTAGAAGTAATTAAGAATTCATTACTTAGTGTAATTAATCAAAGGATTTTATAATTAAGTAAGGAGTTAATTAATTACGGCAAATAATTACAAGAGGGTAATTACTGTTTATGGTTAATTAAAGTTAACTAATGGAAGTAATTAATTAAGGATCATTAATTTATGTAATTAATGAGAGTAATTACTTAATCAATAACAAGTGATTATAAGGTAATTAATTAATTGTAATTAATTAAGGACTAATGTAATTAATTATAGTTAATGAAGTAATTAAGTTAATTACTTTAATGGTTTGTAGATAATTAATTTGTGTAATTAATTAAGGGTTAATTACTTAATGTAAATAAGAGGTAATTAATCAAGGGTGATTAATTAAGATGATGATTAATTAATTGGTTTGTAATTAATTAATGGATAAGTAAGCAAGATTTTAGTGATGAAAGTAATTAACTTAATTTATTTTAAATTAATTAGAGATGAAGTAATTAATTTAATTCATTTTAAATTAATTATAAATGTACAATTAATAAACCATTGCTTTTCTTGGAACAACAGAAGTCGTAGTGGTGTTCCTACATTCACAACAATTGACCATGCCTTTAGTAACATCCAAGCTCTCAATTTATGGCCTTCCATGTCTGTTTTTCTTCCTTAACCCATACTGTCCGACCACTCTCCATTGATTTTAACTCTTGGTCACAATTTAAGAAGAGAAAAGAGAAGTTTTAATTTTTTTAATGCTTGGGTTAAGAATGAACACTTTCTTGTATTAGTTTCTCAAGTTAACTCTGAACTTAATTGCTTTGGTAATCCTACGTACAAGTTTTGCAGGAAGTTAAAATGCATCAAATAAGCGATCAAACTATGGGCTACTACCACCTTTGGTACTGGCAGCCTGCTTTCTACCACCCTGAAGGAACAGCTGAAGAGATATCAAGACAATATGATGGGGACATCCAGAAGATGAGAATGCTGCTGCTGAAGAAGGAAAATTATTCAAGGAGGTTAACAATGCTCTAAACTAGGAAGCAAGTATGAAAAGGAAAAAATTGCATAATAAATGGATTGATGAAGGAGACAAGAACACAAAGTTCTTTCATGATTCATTAAAGATTAAGCATGCTAGAGATAATATTTTTAGCATTTATGATGAACATGGTTCTCTATTTACTACTACAGATTCTGTTGACAAAGCGTTCATAGATTACTTCTCAAATCTATTTGGCAACTCTAATGGGTTCATTCTAGATTTAGACCAAATCTCTTCTCTTGACCTGCCATGTATATCTCTTCAGGAAGCTGCTACACTAATTAAGCCTGTCATTGATGAAGAAATAAAGTCTACCCTCTTCTCTATGAATCAACAATCTTCTGGTGGGCCTGATGGTCTTAATGTAACCTTCTTTATAACTACTTGGAGTGTGCTAGGCCATGAGTTCTTTCAAGCAATTCATAATTTCTTTTTCGAATGCAAGTTGTTGGGGGAAGTCAACTGCACTAACATTGCTTTAATTCCTAAAGTCACTCCTCCTACCAGTGTGTCCTCCTTCAGGCCTATTTCATGTTGTAATGTTGTTTACAAATGTATCACTAAAATTCTTGCTTCTCGTCTAGTCAGTGTGATGCCATCTGTTGTTTCTAGCAACCAAGCTGCTGTTATTCCTTCCAGAAATATTCTAGATAATGTCCTTCTTGCTCAAGAATTATTAAAAGGTTATAGTAGAGGAAATGTGTCACCTGCTGCTGCTCTTAAAATTGATATATCCAAGGCCTATGACTCTATACACTGGGCATCTATTGTTAGGATAAAGGCTGTGATGGGATTTCCAAAAAAATTTGTGTCTTGGATATATGTGTGCATTTCCACACCTTCTTTCTCTGTTGTAATAAATGGTAGACCTGTGGGTTATTTCAGAAGTAAAAAAGGTATACGTCAAGGTGATCCTATATCTTCTTATTTATTTCTGTTGGTCATGGAAGTATTTACTGTTATACTAAAGCCTAGATATTCTCAAAAGATTATCAAGTATCACCCTAAGTGCTCGCATCATCAAATAACTTCCATTATGTTTGCTGATGATGTAATGTTGTTTACCAAGCCTGAGTTTCCTTCCTTGAGTGGATTATTTGAGGCTCTGCAGTCTTTCTATCGGATGACTGGCCTTTCAATAAACCAAGCCAAATCTTCCATGCTAGTTGCTGGTGTAAGTGATGTTCTTGCTGTTGCTTTATACCAACATATTGGTTTCTCTTGTATGGATACTGATATGAGGTATCTTGGTCTTCCCTTAATTTCTAAATGAATAACAAATGCAGACTGTATATCCCTATTCAATAAAATTACTTCTGTCATGTCTACATGGGCAGGCAATTGTCACAAAGTGGAAGGCTAGTTCTTATTAAATCAGTTGTTTTTTCTTCTCTTGTCTATTGGGCCCATACTCTAATCCTTCCTGCCAAGGTTTTTCATCTTGTTAGTTCTGCCATGAATAGATATTTTTGGACCGGGAATATTCACAATAGGAAGTTGTTGCCTTGCTCATTTTCAAAATTTGAGACTTCTTTGAAACTGGGTGGGCTTGGAGTAATTAATGCAAGGAAGTGGAATATTGCAGCGATTAGTAAACATTTTGATGACCTTATCAATAAGAGAGAAAGTTTATGGGTAAATTGGACATGGCAATACAATATAAAGAATAGATATTTTTGGTGTATGGATATACCTCAAAATTGCAGTTGGAATTGGAGAAATATGTTGAAACTAAGAGATGTTTACCTACCTATGATACAATATCAAGTTAATACTAATTCTTGTGTTAGTTTTTGGCATGATCCATGGGTAAGTAAGGGTACGATCCTATCCAAAGTGTGTGATTATTCTCAGATTGTTCAATCTGGAATATACTGTGATGCTAAGGCCAATGATTTCTTACATGAAGGAAAAATGCAGATGCCATACAATAGTAATCAGATGATCAGGCAGCTGTGGAGTGATATACATCATAACTTCTGCTCTGCTAATCAACTTATTTCTGTAGCTTGGGACATGAAGCCTCACTCTATAAAAAGTGTTTACAAACATGTATCTGCTAATGCACCATTGCCTGCTTCAAAGTGGTTCTCTGTTATCTGGACTAGTGACTCTGTTCCTAAAGATAATTTGATGACGTGAAAAGTTATTAGCCATGCTTTGCTGACAAGAAGTGTATTGAACAAGTACGGTTTGGCTTGTTGTCCTCAGTGTGTGTTTTGTGAGTTGAATGAGGAAACCACTGAACACCTATATTTTGATTGCCAGGCTCTAAACTTCATGTTGTTTAGAATTAGTTGCATTACTGGGTTTGCTTTATCCTCTACTAATTCTAACATTGATTGGAGTATTATTTACAAAGCTACAAGATGGAGGAATGATGGAGCTAGAGTATTGGCAGTTTGCTTGAAAATATATTTGAGTGTTATTTGGAGAGAAAGGAATGCTACAGTGTTTGAAAAACAGAGAAAGAATTTTGAAGTGCTTTGGTATGAAGTAAGGTCAGGTACTTTCAGGCAATTGAAGAACGGTATTAGACTTTACCCTGATGAATTGATTCACGGTAGGGCTTGCTAGGTTGTTGTTTCTTCCTTTGTATTTTTCTTTGTTTTTTTCTGTTTTCCTTTTTGCTTGGTTCAGGCATGATTGTACCTCTTTATTGTGTTGCAATAAAACTGGTAGAGGACCAGTCAACCCCGCTGGCTTTGCCAAAAATAATAATCATTGCTTATAGATGGCTGATTGATATTGAATGCCTTGATTTGTTGGTATCTCTGATGAGATATGTGTGATATGCGATATGAGATGATTTGGTTGAATTATGTTGGATTATCTATTTGTGTATATGTGAATCATCTATCTGTGTGTATATAGATAATGAATTGAATTATTTTAAACTTTAAAACAATTTGGACCTAAAAGATGGCGCTTTGGATTACGATGAGACCGGAATCGGATTTCCAAATTTGGATATCCGAAAACCACGTCGATCCAAATTAATGATGGGTCGTGAATCTAAAGTGAAGATGAAGATTCAGAGTGCAAGGGTTATTATCGTTAACTCTGAGGGTGATTCCAAAGTGAGTGTAACGAGATAATGCCTTCGGTTTCGTTCGCACCCGGAACGAACTTGTATGGATTGAATGCTTTCAAAACATCGTCAGGTGGACGATGAGCATTCTAAGATATATGTGTTCTATAAAGGTAACATAGCCTCAAGCCTCATCAACCGGGAATGACTAAAACAAGGGAGTTGCGGTAAGGCTAAGTGGGTCATGCCCAAGTAGGATGAGATTTACCCCTGTCTAGAGTCCCTTTTTATTCGGCTGTGTGGGCGGTTACTAGCTAGAACCACCAGGGTTTTCTTATTCGGGACTGTCCAGTAATGGATGGTTCCAGCTTCGTGTTGCAGGTGATTGGGTGTAATCCTCGGTATGGTGATCTAGGCCCCGTACTATGACAGACGGTACCCCAGTAGCCCTGCCATTGTATGGAATCCAAACTCCAATAAGTGCCGTATGTATTGATTGTGCCCAACTATGTTGGAACGTGAGATGTAAGCATTCCAGCTATTTCTGTATTTTACTTGAAAACCCTAGACCCTATTATAATATCACCGAATTTTCTATCAAATGTTTTGGTTAGCGTAAGATAAAAACTTACCTATGTTTATATGTGGGGAGTCTTACGTGATACCTTTGTTTTCAAAAGGTTTTTAAAAGTTAAGCAACTTTAACCCGTTTACTCACACCAGACCCATGTCTGACCCAGAGTTTATTCGGTTTTGTCTTAAACTCTTGGGTACTTAAATTTTTACGAGTAGCCAAGGGATTCTGGTTAGCTTTGACGAATTCTGAAGGAGCAATTAAGTAGGAGGCTTCAGCGTTTGTACACATATAGGTGGTTCCGCTGTGTTGATTTCTGTGTTGGTATCTGTATTGTATATTGAGTTGTATAAGTAGACAGGCGTTTATAACTATCTAGTATGTGTTATATAAGCCATGTAACTCTGATGTATATGAAACTATATAATACTACGTGATTAATATAATTTATTCGTTCTGTTGTTGAGATTATAATGTTGTTTCTTCCTTTCTTCTCTATCTTTTCTATTTTCTATCCCTTTCTTTCTTAATAATGATGCGTCTTTCTGTGGAGAGAAAGGCGGGTCATTTCATTTGGTATCAGAGCATAAGTTGAGTGAATACCCAGCCTCTGGAGTGGTGTCTTTCTTGAGGGAGCGTATTTGTAATTTTTAGATATAACTATATATATCTATTCTACCTATTTGTTGGATTACCTGTTCGGGTGTTCCAATGTGAGTTATAAAGGTAGATAAGGTAGTGGTGTGTGTAACACGACTACTATTGGAAGAAGAGGTTCGAGTATTTGAGGTTGGAAGTTTATCTGTCGGGACTGTAGACCTAATACCGTCTGGAGTAAGCTTTGCAGTATGGTGTAGGGATTTCACCAATCTCTGAAGGAAAACTGTTAAGATTTGGAGTCCATCATTAAAGTATAAGTTAATTGCGCTCGTGTGAGCGGATTTTCTAGAGTTTGGATCTGTCGGTTGAGCAGAAGCATGTGACGGTATTTTGGCAACTTCAAGAAGGAGCAACTGTGTGATGAGACACAGTGACTATGGATGTTTCCAAAGATGTTTTCTTTGGAGCAAGTATAAGGAAGTGTGATTGCTTCAGTGCTGAGGCTGGGTTCAACAGGATGTTTGTGTTTGGTTTGAAGCCCAAGTTTCTTAAGGATTCTGTCCATCTCAAGGTTCGGTGTGGAATTGTTTGATCTGATTTGAGGATCAAGGAGCTTTAGATAAGAAGTCTTTGGCATTTGTGGTAGCATTGCGGCTAGGAGTGTTTTGTGTTCCAACGGGAATCTTTTGGCTTAGCAGTTTCCTAGAGGTGGAATTCAGAAGCAGCAAGAGTGGACTCGTTTCATCGATGGACTGGTCGAGGATAAACTATTCTGATTGGTAAAGAGGGAACAATATCTGTGGATATTGGATTGGATAGAATCGCAAAAGTGACTTGCAATAGTTTGAGTGTTCTCTTGAGTTATAGAAGTTGTCAGAGATTTTTTATGGATGTCTTCAAGGAAGTCAGAGGTTTGTCTGCATTAGAGATTGAGTTCCGTATCGACTTGGTTCATGGAGCTACCGGTAATTCAGTTAAGTAGAAGGATGTCTCCTAGAGAGAGTTTTTTGGTAAAGCAGCTCAGGACTGCGTGGAGCTTCTAAGTTTTCTCTTTATGGATCTATTGATCCATATTTTGGGATGTGTTGTCTAGTTTGTGCCCGTTTTTATCGACGGCATTCTCATCTGCTCCAGATCAGAGTTGTGTAGCGGAAGCAATGTGGCAGCCATTATAGGATGGAAGCAACCAGAAGTTACATTGTTTTGGATTAAAGGGTTTCTACAGGAATTTTTTTTGGATTTGAGTCCAGATTGGTGGGTGCATCTGTTTTGTCTTTTCCGGATAGGAGAAGTAAGTTTGAAGTCAACTGATGATTGTGGAGTAGAGTTGATATTCTTGATTTCGGTAGATCTTGAGAGGATCTTTTTGTTGGATTGTTTTTGGTCCAGTTTATTTCTAGAGGCATCAGCGAAGGTTGAGCTAATCGGGAAGGATGCAGGCAACCCAGGATCGTCAGAAGAGTTTTATGGATAAGAGATGGAGGAATTTGAAATTCGAAGTTGGAGACTTCGTTGTTGTTGAGATTTTCTCTGGTAAAGGGAGCAATAAGATTTGATAAGATTGCGAGGTTAGCTCCAAGGTATATTAGACTCTTCTGAGTTTTTGTAAGGATATGTGCTTTGGTCTGTAGGTTGAATTGCCAGTTTGAAAAACTGGGATTCAAGGTATTTCACGTAAATATGAGGGAGTACGTGTATGATCCATCATTAGTTGTGGAGCCAATAGTTCAGAACGATTTGGTTGTTGAGTTAGATCTTGACTATGGTCGGATCTCTTATATAGATTGTAGATCTAGATAAATAGGAGCTTAGTAGCTTAGTAGTGTAGCTAGTTTGGATTCAGTAGAGCGAGTATTCGCAGTGTCTGCACTTGGGAAACTAGGGAAAATTTTAGGAAGCTTATCCAGATTTGTCTCCGGATAGCTAGTGATGTTTGTTTGGATGAAATTGTTTGTTTGGTTGATTGTGTATGGCTGATATGCATGCTTGAATTGGTTAAAATAAAATAAAAACTTTGGATTATCTTTTGTTTTAAATTTCGAGGACGAAATTCTTTTAAGGGGGGAGGAATGTGATATCCCAGACTTTCAAGGAATTTAAAATGTGATAATCTCTTAATTGAATTAATTAAAATTGGAAATTTTTTTTTTCAACCAATTTAATAATGAGTTGTTTTAGATATAAATAGATTTTTGAATGGAATAATTAGTTACATATCTAATTTGTGTTATTTTATAGATTTTAAATAGACTTATTATTTCAAATTTAATAAGCGTTATTTAAATGTGTATATATGTGTATTTAAAATTGATTTTAAATAGAATAAATTATTTACAATTAATAATGTGTTTGTTTAAAATTGATATCTATGTTTATTTGAATTGATTTTAAAATGGGATTTTAAATTGACTTTGAATTTGAAATTAAAAAAAATTGAATTTAAAGGAATATATATATATATATATCTTAAAATATAAATAATAATATAGTTTTAATTAAAAATATATGGATAAGGTTTCTATTTAAAAATAAGATTTGTTTTATATTATTCTCTTTAAAGAAATTTAATTATAGAAATTTGGAAAAGTATTTATTTAATAGGAATAAATACAAAAGCTTTTGAATTAGAATTTAAAATTGGATTAAATAATTTTATATGATTTTATTTAAAATATAATTGGTTTTTATTTTATTTTTATTTAAAAGTTTTATTTATATAAAATTAGAAAAGCATTTATAAAATAAGAAGCATACTAATTAATTAGGAAATCTATTTTAAAAAGCTTTTAAATTCATTTTAAATAATAAAAAATGAATTATTACAAGTGGTAAATTAAGGAAGCTTGAAATAACATGTGTTAGTATATTAATAATGGTAAGAGACAAGTGTCACATTTATTTCAATTTTCTTTTATTTTTATAAAATCCTAATTTAAACTTATATAAGCATATATCTTCTTTTACATTTCTTTTTTCTATCTTCATTTTTGAAAAACCAGAAATGTTACTTGAATCAATAGCCAAACCTGTTCAACTCTTCAAAATAGAAAATACTCAAACCAAAACTCTGTAAAACTTTCTAAAACAAGAAAATCATAATACCTTAGTTCAAAATCAGCCTGAATTCATTTTCAAACCAAACCCTGTGAAAGCCTGTAACCATTTTATATCAAAATTTGTAACATCTTCAAAAGAGCAACCTGTAATATTCTCAAACCCGTAATCATCTCCCCTGAAACAAAGTTCAACCAGAAATGGATCAAGCCCTGTAAACCAGAAAACAACACAAGTTCATATCCAGTAAATAACTTCCTCTCCTCAATCCTAGATCTGTAAACAAATTCAAGTCTAAAAGCATTTTTCAAAACTGCAACCTGTAATCAAAGATGGAATCATCATGTTCCAGTCCAGTCAAGCATTCCAACTTCAAATTTTCAAATATCAAAGCTTTTCCAGTTTTAAGGAAATCAAGCAATGCAAATTTTCAAATCCAGTTTTAAAACTCTCTACATTTTTTAAGGTGAGCAAACATTTTGAATTAAAACTTAAGTAACTAATTATCTGTTGCATGTGAGTTCTGTGATGATGTCTGTTTTATATGTATGTATATAAGTATGCCCTGTGTATATATGAATGTGTACATATCTGTTGATTTTAACTCCTCTGTTCTTAGTTCAGAGCCTATGATTTTGATCAAATTTCAAAATCTTTGCATGTGTTCTCTGTTAGACTTTGAAATTTAGACAAGATAGTTTAGTTTAAGCTTAGTACAGAAGTTAAAAATAGATTCAAATAATTTAGGATTTAAACTATGTTAAAGCAGGAAAGTACAGTAAAGATCCTTAAAACATGTAAAATTAATCATCTTAATTTACTGATTCAAGATTATAACTTGAATCATCTTTAAAAGTTAGGATTTTTAAAACATAAATCTCAATTTTTAATATTGATATGAATGAGAGTTTGGTGAATAAATGGAATTTGGTTTCTAGTCGTTTTCTGATGATCACAAGGTTTATGGTGATCGGGATCTCGGGTGGAGGTAGAGATAGGATCAGGAAGTAAGGCAAAAATGGTGGAAGCATTGAATGATCATCGTGGCGACGGAGGTGAGGTGATTTGGGTTTTAAACCTAATTTTGGTCGAATTGGAAATTGGGATCAGTGCTTTTTCTCTGGATGATCGAGTGCAATAAGACTCAGGGGGATGGTAGATGAGGTGTTGGCGATGGTGTAGCCGGGATTTCAGACCCTCTGATGGTCGGAGATTTGAGAACGAGGCATTTCCGGGTTGACATGGTGGTTCCACGTTTAAATCAAAGTTTCAGATTTGAGAACGAGGTATTTCCAAGTTGAGATGTAAAGTAAAGTTTTAAATCAAAGTTAAATCTAGATTCAAATCTAAATTTGTATCCTAGTTTTGGAATAAAAGAAAGTTTTTAAATTTAAATTATTTTAACAACTTTAAAGTGTTTAAAGTGTATTTTAAATGGTTTGAATTGTTTATATTCTTTTAAGTTTCTTTTATAAAACAAGTATTTCTTAACATATGATTTAAAAGGTTTTTGAATTTGTTTTAAACTTTGTTTAAAGTTAAATTTGTGCTCATTTTAAATCTTAAATTTGGAATGAAATTTGAAAGGTTTATATAAAAGCAAGTTTTTAAATTCAAATTTGAATCTAATTTTTAAAAATTATTAATTGATAAATGTTTTAAGTATTTTTAAAAAAATTATGTTTTGATAACTTTAATTTTTCAAGTAAATGATATTTTAAAACTTAATCAATGATTTAATTAAGTAAAGTTATTTATTAAAATAAAATGGTTTAAATTTGTAAATAGAAATTAGGTATTAATAAGATGATGTTTCATCTTAAGATAATTAAGATTTTAAAGCCTTGAGATTTATTAAATTAATTAAAGCAAATTAAGTTTAATTAATTTAATTAATAATGATTAAGGATTAATTAAGGAATTAATTACGAGTAATTAATTGATTTAAAATTAATAATTAAGTGTTATAAGTTAATTAATTAGAGGTTAATTGATTTATAATTAAGAATTATTAATTAGATAATTAGAGATTATTAATTAATGATTAAAGATTAATTAATTAAGTAACTAAGGTTAATTAATTGGTAATTAAAAGGGTACTTAATTTGTAATTAAGTTTTATTAATTAATAATTAGGCTTTATTAATTAATAATTAAGAGATAATTAGTCTATAATTAAAAATTAATTAAGAATAAATTAACTGTTATTTAGGGTAATTAGTTGTAATTAAGGATTGATTAATTAAGTAATTAAGGATTGATTAATTAATTAATTAAGGATTAATAAATTGGTTATTAAGTTTTATTAATTGATAATTAAGGTTTATTAATTAATAATTAAGGATAATTAATCTGTAATTAAAAATTAATTAATTTATTAAAGGGGTAGTTAAGGGATGAATTGCCCAATTGTAATTAATCAAATGAATGTGATTAATTAATTGGTTAATTAATTATGGATAATCTTGATAATTGATTAAGTGTGAATACTTAATGAGATTAAATAGTGTAATTACTTAGTGAAGTAATTAATGTATAATTACTGGGATGTAATTAATTAAAGGGAAATTACTTAATAGGAAGTAATTAAAGAATAATTGTAACGACCGTGATTTTTGAGTTAAGCTCGGAATAGATTTTTTATAGAAATTTAAAATTTAAAATTTGAAAAGAAAAATATGATGCAGATTTATAGTTGAGTCCGCATGTCTTTGTGTCTTCGTACATATATAATAATGTGGCCTTAGAATATGTTGTTTAGTATTCATGTTGCCTTTGTGAGTCAGTGCGTGCATTTCACAAAAACAAGTTTAAGTTGTAAATTTTTTTATATATGCGAAAAATATGGTCTTGGAAATTAAAGGCATACACGTGTGTAGCTTGTAGAAATGCAGGTCCAGGTTACATATTATTGTTTTCCAGTGAGTTCAAAATGTGTCCAGGTTGTAATACACATGTGTTCAATAATGAATAACACACCTATAGTTTAGTTAATCAGTTCTCAAATGAAAAGCATGAAGTCTTTTTCCCAAATCCTTTTCTTATCTTGCGCACGTATAGCTTTCAGTGCTCTGTACTTAAATATTGGCCAACATGTTCTCAATTTAATGCATAGTACCCGAGTTGTCAGATTGCATAACATATTCAACTTATTCATATTAGTGAGAAAAGAAATTATACCTGCAACATTATTTCATTTTGTTTTAAAAGCTTTAGTTGCAGTGGAAATTTCATTAATGGCTGTCATTTTTTCCATTTGAATCTCTGGTACTTATTGCTTTGAACGTGTTAAGGTGAGTTTAAATACTCATGTTTCTAATTTATTGAATATTTTTGCATACAAAATGTGTATGTGCCAGGCCTTCTTCATTTGCAAGCATTTATGTCAATTGTGTAGCACTTCATGTTGAAATCTGTTGCATGCGTGACCATCTTCAAGTATTATGGTCCTTTGATTCATTGAATTTGCGGTGGAAATCCTCTTTCACATAAAGCATTCGCAGTCCCATTAATTTTTTCGTGCATTCTGGTATAAAATGGAATTGCATTTACAGGCACTTATTTTCCGTGCATTCTTGTATACAAGGGCATTGCATTTCCAAACATACATGATTGCGTGCATTCTTGTATATAAAAGTATTGCATACCCATGCATAGAATTTTTACAGGCATTCTGGTATAAAGAAAAGAAAACATTGCATTTATAGGCACCATTTTCGTGCACGTGTGCTATGGGGGGATGTTTCCATGTATATACAGTAGAGTAAATGCAAGGGTAGGTATTATGTTTCGGTTCATATGTGATAAACGTATGAGTAGAGACCATTTTCCACTTTAGCTTTTAGCTTGCGTGTAATGCATGCCCAGACCACTTTTATTTCTTGTATGTATGAAGGATTGTAGAGAATCCAGTTGCCTTTACTTCATCACTTGCATGAAAATTTTGTTACCCAGGCTAGTGTGCATGCAAGTATTGATCTTTATCTTGGTTCACATGTGTAAGCCCAGTTTTTTTTACTTCCTGCTTCAACACTTTTAATCACCTGCTTTGAGTTTTGGTTGCCATAATTTGTAAACATTTCTCTTTATTTTGATTTATACGTAATTTGTCTAAGTTCGTAATTATTTTGATGCTTTTACCTCTATACACTTTGTTTGAATTTTCTCATGTAAGCGAAGCCAGCACATGCTAAAGCCATATTATTTTGTTCGAGCTTTTAAGGAGATTGTCCAATTCTACTTCTACTTCAAAAAGTTAGTTTAACAAGTTAACCATCCGTTCTAACTATAATTATATGCTAAGCTGTTATGAATTAAGGAAAAGATAAATGGTAGTCATTCATAATAGTGTAAATGGTAATATTTAGTGGTATGCATGCAAACTGGAACATGGACGTGTTCATTATTTTTGTGAAAAGAAAAAAGAAAATTTTGTTTATGGGTTACGTACAAAATGAACAAAGCTCATGTGTAAGTGGGCAGTGAAATATTTTGTTGAATTTATAGTAGTGCCACCTAACCGTTAATTTACGTTGAACCGATATTTGGTTTTAAAAACGTATTTTGTTGCCGTTATTTTTATAATGGAATTTTTACTTCGGTATTATATTTTGAAGTGTGTTGTTTTGATGATATTTTTGACGAATAAAAATTACTGTTATTTTAACGTCAGTAACTGTTAATTTAAGGTGAATTTTTAAGCGGTTATTCCGCAATGCTGATTTGGTATCCCATTTTACGGTGTTTTGTGAAGCGCAATTTCTTTGTCAAAATTGCTATAGATGTTGTTTTAATCATGTGTTTTCAAAATCGTTTTAAAATAAAATTGTTTCCAAAAAATTTATAGTTTACGCTTTCAAAAGAATAAGGAATCGATTTAAACATTTCAGCAAAATTAAGGACTATGAACCCTTACTTTTACTGATTCGGTTAATTCCTGACTTATACGTTTGAGAACGTAAAATGTATTTATATGAAATACACAATTTTGCACTTTCAAGGAAACGATGAAGAGAATTAAATGATTTAGCAAAAGTGTGGAGTATGGAACCATACTTTTATTATTTCGGTTAATTCCGGACTCTTAATTGAAATATTTGATGTTGTTTGATGTTTTTGATGATTTTGTTGGGTTTTGGAGCCACTATGCTGGACCTTCAGGTCATATGATGGACCTTCGGGTCAAATAGCAGTACTAGTGGACCTTCGGGTCATTTGTCGGGAGCCAAAATTATGATGACAGCACTTGGTAGGCTTCGGCCATATGTTGATGCACGTGCGGCGTAGCTTAGAAGACTCGCCATATGCTGGGATCGATCCACTTTTATGTTGATTTTCTAATTATCTATTATTGATTTCTAGATTTTGTGAATTTCTGATTTGAATTCAATTATAAATTTGAAAGTTTATTTTGATGGTGTTTGATGTGATTTATTTATTTAACTATGTTGATTTCTTATGTTGAATAGTCTCATTCGAGATTATTATTATTTTGCTTAGATGTTATTTACGATGCACTCACTTCTAAGAATAAATTAGACTGATCCGTTTATTATTTTCTTTTGAATAATACTCGGGTCAGACTGAGTTATTTCAGGATAGTCGCTATCTCTGATTCAGTAGCACTTTAGCTTTTGGGATTTCACATCATCTTTTGTCTAGCATTCGAGGAGTTCTTTTGGTTATTTGACTCCCATCTCATGTATATAGATGTATATGTTTATGTACATTTGGTTCATGTGAACTATCGATTGTTGTAGCATGTATTCCAGACTTGTCTTCAGCTATATATCTGATATTTCTGTTCTGATGTAATTATACTATCAGTGTTGCTGTTATTATGAGTTGTTCTGAATTTTCCTTTAGCCACTGTAGTTTCGTTTTAGATTTGGATTGAATTTATATCTTTGGGAGAAATTTTCACAACTCCTATTGATGTAATTAATACTCGTCTAAGGCATAACTTACGGATGGTCGCTTCTAACAAGCCTTATTCTTCGCAATAGCAGACATTATTCCTTATAATAACCTTTATTATTGTGAGCATAGAGGTCGGGCGTCACAGTTTGGTATCAGAGCTGAAATTCAAAAAAGATTATAATAAACACAGAACAGAAGCATAATGGAACATGCGTTACAACTATTCGGGGGTTTTATTTGTGCCTTTCTAATCTATTCCTTCCACTTTAACATGTGTAGTATGTCTAGGAATAAATTTTATATTCCGTAATATTCCATTTGTTAAATTTCTTATCAATCGTGGGTTGTTATAACTAATCTTTACCTTCTCTTGCCTCTCAGCCTATGGCTGGACCAGGTAGAGGGAAGCGTTCTTCTGCAGGCCCGTCTAGTGGTTCTCATCCGGACGGAGTCTATAAGTCAGCCGATCAATTTATGGAGCTGTTTCGGGGTACTTAGCCTTCTATTGCTACTCCCACAGCTCCTGCTCAAAAGTCTGTCTTCTCTCGTATGTGTAGTGACTATTCCTACCTTGGAGGCAAGCCTATCAAGGGATCGAAAAGTGTAATGGAGGTTCAAACTTGGTTGCGCACTTGTGAGCGCATATTTTCTTGGATGGATCTTTCGGATCATCATCGCATTCTCATGGCATCTAGTATGTTGCAAGAGCGTGCACTTGATTGGTATGAGCTTTTTATTGCAGAAGTTGATGAGTCCTCTCTCTCTTGTGTTTGGTTTAAGGAACGATTCGAACTTAAGTTTGTTCCTGAATCAGAGAAGGCTAATCTTGCTCGTAGTTTCCTTGAGTTGAAGCAAGGAAAGTCCTCTATTTCTGTTTATGTTGCATCTTTCGAGGCCTTGTCCAAATACGGAGTTGAGTTCATTAACACTCCGCGTAAGAAGAATCTTTGTTTTGTTGATGGTTTGAAGAAGTATTTGAAGAAAGTTCTTTTGCTTCAGCTTAAGCTTTCTTTTGAGGAGCTTGTTGATTCGGCACTTTGTCTTGAAGTTGTTGAAAAGGAACATGATAGTGGTGATGATGTTGAGGTTTCTAAGAACCCCAACAAGAAGAGGTTTCCATTTCATAAGCCTAATTCTTCCAACCAGAAGAAGAATAAGCAAGCTGCCTCTAGTTCTCAGCCTAGTAGTGCACCTTCTGTTCAGAGGGCGTGCTATAATTGTGGTTCTTTGGATCATCTTCTTCGTGGCTGTCCTAAGCCTTGCATTTGTCGTTATTGCAAGGAAGAAGGTCATTGGGTTTCTGGTTGTCCTATTGCTCCTAAGGGTTTCAAATCTGGAAAGCTTAATGTTGCTAAAGCTTCTGGTGATTCTTCTAAGCCTAAAGGTATTATTCCTTCTGTTTTGAAAGGTCTCATTTTATTTCATGGCCGTTCTATTAGAGTTCTTTTCGATACGGGTGCATCGCATTTATTCGTGTCGAAGGAGCTTGTTGATATTATTCATTTGGATGCTATTACTCTTCGCGACCCTTTGAGGATTGTAAATCTTATTGGTGGGTCCGCTACTCTTGGCTTGTTGTGTGTTGATGTTGAGATTATTATTTGTGGTTTTTCCTTTCATGCGAATCTGCATGTTATGGATCATCTTGGTTTTGATATGATATTAGGGATGGATTGGCTTGTCCGTTATGATGTTCAAATTCTATGTCCCAAAAGAACTTTGTATCTCAAGCATCCCGATGCTAGAGAGCAGTTATCTATTGTATTTCGAGACATGGATCATGCTTCTAGTGCTCTCATTTCTTCCTTCGAATCGGAGGATATCATTGCTAATATTCCGGTTGTTTGTAATTTTTCTGATGCTTTTGAGCCTATTTCTTGTTTGTCGCCGAAGAGGGTAATTGAATTCCGTATTGATCTTATCTCTAGTGCACATCCTGTCAGTCGTCCTCCCACGAGGATGTCTGCTAAGGAAAATGAGGAACTCAAGAAACAATTATCTGAGTTGGAAGCCAAGCATTTTATCCGTTCTAGCTCGTCTCCTTGGGGCGCCGCCATTTTTTTCGTTAAGAAGCCAAATGGTACTCTTAGGCTTTGCATTGATTATCGCAAGCTTAACGAGCTCACTATCAAAAATAGGTATCCATTACCTAGGATCGATGACATTTTCGATCAATTAAGTGGCGCCAAGTTGTTCTCCCAACTTGATCTTGCTACCGGTTTTCATCAGTTACGAGTGGCGGAAGATAGTATTCCTCTTACCACATTCCGTACTCGTTATGGTTCTTACGAATGGCTTGTTATGCCGTTCGGTTTGACGAACGCTCCGACGTATTTTATTGATCTTATGAATCAGATATTCTAAGAATATCTCGATAAGTTTGTCTTGGTTTTCATTGATGATATTCTTATTTATTCCAAATCTGAAGCCGATCATATTCAGCATTTGGAGATTGTTTTGAGCACTCTTCGTTAGCATCAGCTTTATGCCAAATTCTCCAAGTGTCACTTCTGGGAGAATAGGGTGAAGTTTCTCGGTCATATTGTTTATTCCGATGGTATTTCTGTCAATCCTTCCAAGATCGAATCTATTCAGAATTGGAAGAGGCCCAAGACTGTTACTGAGATCCGTAGTTTTCTTGGATTGGCGGGTTATTATTGCCGGTTTATTAAGACTTTTCTCGTATTGCTTTACCGCTTACCAATCTCACGAGAAAAGCTATTCCTTTTATTTGGTCGGATAAGTGTGAGAATTCTTTCTTGAAGTTAAAAGATCTCCTTACTCATGCTCCTATCTCAGTGGTTCCCGAAGGGAATCATGATCTTGTTGTTTATACCGATGCCAGTGGTTTTGGGCTCGGTGCTGTTCTCATGCAAAATGATAGGGTAGTTGCCTATGCTTCTAGACAACTAAACCCTAACGAGATTCGTTATGCTACCCATGATTTGGAGTTAGCCGTCATAGTCTTTGCTCTAAAGATTTGGCAACATTATTTATTGGGCGAGCGTTTTGTTCTCTTCACTGATCACAAATATCTGAAGTATTTATTTACTCAAAAAGAGCTTAATATGAGGCAACAACGTTGGATCGAATTTCTTGCTTCATACGATTTCGATATTCAGTATACCCCTGGTAAGGGTAATAGAGTTGCTGATGCGCTTAGTCACAAGCAGCAGGTTGTTGTTTCCATGATGCTAGCAGAATGGAATATTTTGGAAGCTTTATCTCTTTGTGATATTAGAGATCGTCCTTCAGTTTCTGATTCTCCTGTGCTTTTATTTAGGATAGAAGTTCGTCCTAGTTTGTTGGATCGTGTTGCCGATGCCGAGAACCAAGATCCACATATTGCTTATCTTATTTAGAGTTGTGAATCGGAATCCCGAAGTGATGATCTAAAGGATTTCGATATTGATATTCATGGTTGTATTCGGAAGAAGGGAAGGTTGATCGTGTTTAATGTTTCTAATATTAGAAATGACATTCTTGAGGACTGTCATCGTTCTAAGTATACTATCCATCCGGGTAGTAGTAAGATGTACGCTGATATGAAACGCGTATACTATTGGGAAGGTATGAAGCATGATATTGCAAGTTATGTAAGTCATTGCATGACTTGTCAACTTGTTAAAGAAGAACACCAGCGTCCCAGTGGTCTTTTGCAGCCTCTTGAGATTCCATTATGGAAATGGGATCAGATCTCCATGGAATTCATTGATGGTCTACCTCGTTCGAGGTCGGGCCATACTAGTATTTGGGTGATTGTTGATAGGTTGACTAAATCAGCCCATTTTATTCCTATCAAGTCCAATCGAACCGCTCCTTTGTTGGCTAAGCTGTTTATTAAGGAAGTCGTTCGACTTCATGGAGTGCCTAGTTCAATTGTTAGTGACAGAGATCCGCTTTTTACTAGTGGTTTCTGGCGGAGTCTTCAGAAAGCTTTGGGCACTAAGCTCAATCTCAGTACAGCTTATCATCCACAGTCTGATGGTCAGACTGAAAGGGTAAATCAAGTTTTGGAAGATCTTCTTCGAGCTTGCATTCTTGATTTCGGTGGTAGTTGGAAAGACCACTTATCTCTTGTTGAATTCTCTTATAATAACAGTTTTCAATCCAGTATCGGTATGGCTCCTTTCGAAGCTCTTTACGGAAGCCGTGTCGATCACCTTCTTGTTGGTTAGAATCGAGGGAAAAGTTAGTTCTCGGCCCCGATTATATTCGTGATTCTTCTGTGAGGATTGATATTATCGGACAGAGAATGAAGGAGGCTTGGAATAGGCAGAAATCTTATGCCGATCATCGTAGGAAGCCTTTGGAATTTTCTGTTGGCGATCTTGTTTTCATTCATGTTTCCCCGATGAAGGGTGTGATGCGTTTTAGTAGCTTCGGGAAATTGGTTCCTCGTTATATTGGACCATTTTCTATTACGGAACGCATTGGCCCAGTTGCTTATCGTGTATCGTTACCAGTTCAGTTTTCAGAAATTCACGACGTATTTCATATATCTCAGCTTCGTCGATGTCTTCGAGATTCAGATTCCATTATTGACTGCTTATAGTATGGAAATTGCGGGGACGCAATTTTTATAAGGGAGAGTCTGTAACGACCGTGATTTTTGAGTTACTGTCGGAATAGATTTTTTATAAAAAATTTAAATTTTAAATTTGGAAAGAAAAATATTATGCAAATTTATAGTTGAGTCTACATGTATTTGTGTCTTCGTGCATACATAATAATGTGGCCTTAGAATATGTTGTTTAGTATTCATGTTGCCTGTGTGAGTCAGTCCATGCATTTCACAAAAACAAGTTCAAGTTATAAAAAAAATTTATATATGCGAAAAATATGGTCCCGGAAATTAAAGGCATACACGTGTGTAGCTTGTAGAAATGCAGGTCCAGGTTATATATTTTTGTTTTCCAGTGAGTTCAAAAATGTGTCCAGGTTGTAATACACGTGTGTTCAATAATGAATAGCACACCTATAGTTTAGTTAATCAGTTCTCAAATGAAAAGCACGAAGTCTTTTTCCCAAGTCCTTTTCTTATCTTGCACGTATAGCTTTCAATGCTCTGTACTTAAATATTGGCCAACACGTTCTAAATTTAATTCATAGTACCCGAGTTGTCAGATTGCATAACTTATTCAACTTATTCATATTAGTGAGAAAAGAAAATATACCTTCAACATTATTTCATTTTGTTTTAAAAGCTGTAGTTGCAGTGGAAATTTCATTAATGGCTGTCATTTTTGCCACTTGAATCTCTAGTGCTTATTGCTTTGAATGTGTTAAGGTGAGTTTAAATGCTCATGTTTCTAATTTATTGAATATTTTTGCGTACAAAATGTGTATGTGCCAGACCTTCTTCATTCGCAAGCATTTATGTCAATTGTGTAGCACTTCATGTTGAAATCTATTGCATGCGTGACCATCTTCAAGTATTATGGTCCTTTGATTCATTGAATTTGCGGTGGCAATCCTCTTTCACATAAAGCATTCCCAGTCCTTTAAATTTTTCGTGCATTCTGGTATAAAATGGAATTGCATTTACATCCACTTATTTTCTGTGCATTCTTGTATACAAGAGTATTGCATTTCCAAATATACATGATTACGTGCATTCCTGTATAAAAAAGTATTGCATTCCCATGCATAGAATTTTTACAGGCATTCTGGTATAAAGAAAAGAAAACATTGCATTTATAGACACCATTTTCGTGCACGTGTGCTATGCGGGAGATGTTTCCATGTATACACATTAGAGTAAATGCAAGGGTAGGTATTATGTTTCGGTTCATATGTGACAAACATATGAGTAGAGACCATTTTCCACTTTAACTTTTAGCTTGCGTGTAATGCATGCCCAGACCACTTTTATTTCTTGTATGTATGAAGGATTGTAGAGAATCCAGTTGCCTTTACTTCATCACTTGCATGAAAATTTTGTTACCCAGGCTAGTGTGCATGCAAGTATTGATCTTTATCTTGGTTCACATGTGTAAGCCCAGTTTTTTTTACTTCCTGCTTCAACACTTTTAATCACCTGCTTTGAGTTTTGGTTGCCATAATTTGTAAACATTTCTCTTTATTTTGATTTATACGTAATTTGTCTAAGTTCGTAATTATTTTGATGCTTTTACCTCTATACACTTTGTTTGAATTTTCTCATGTAAGCGAAGCCAGCACATGCTAAAGCCATATTATTTTGTTCGAGCTTTTAAAGAGATTGTGCAATTCTACTTCTACTTCAAAAAGTTAGTTTAACAAGTTAACCATCCATTCGAACTATAATTATATGCTAAGCTGTTATGAATTAAGGAAAAGATAAATGGTAGTCATTCATAATAGTGTAAGTGGTATGCATGCAAACTGGAACATGGACGTGTTCATTATTTTTGTGAAAAAAAAGAAAATTTTGTTTATAGGTTACGTACAAAATGAACAAAGCTCATGTGTAAGTGGGCAGTGCAACATTTTGTGGAATTTATAGTAGTGCCACCTACCGGTTAATTACGTTGAACCGATGTTTGGTTTTAAAAACGTATTTTGTTGCCGTTATTTTTATAACGGAATTTTTACTTCGGTATTATATTTTGAAGTGTGTTGTTTTAACGACATTTTTCACGAATAAAAATTACTGTTATTTTAACGTCAGTAATCGTTAATTTAAGGTCAATTTTTAAGCGGTTTTTCCGCAACGCTGATTTGGTATCCATTTTTACGGTGTTTTATGAAGCGCAATTTCTTTGTCGAAATTGCTATAGACGTTGTTGTTTTAATCACGTGTTTTCAAAATTGTTTTAAAACAAAATTGTTTCCAAATTTTTTACAGCTTATGCTTTCAAAAGAATAATGAATCGATTTAAACGTTTCAGCAAAATTAAGGGCTATGAACCCTTTCTTTTACTAATTCGGTTAATTCCGGACTTGTCCGTTTGAGAACGTAAAATATATTTACAAAATACACAATTTTTTTACTTTCAAGGAAACGATGAAGAGAATTAAACGATTTAGCAAAAGTGCGGAGTATGGAACCATACTTTTACCATTTCGGTTAATTTCGGACTCGTTAATTGAAATATTTGCCATTATTTGATGATTTTGATGATTTTGTTGGGCTTTCGAGCCACTATGCTGGACCTTCAGGTCATATGATGGACCTTCGGGTCAAATATCAGTACTAGACCTTCGGGTCATATGTTGGACCTTCGGGTCATTTGTTGGGCGCCAAAATTATGATGACAGTACTTGGTAGGCTTCGGCCATATGGTGATGCATGTGCGGCGTAACTTAGACTCGCCATATGCTGGGATCGATCCACTTTTATGTTGATTTTCTAGTTATCTATTATTGATTTCTAGATTTTGTGAATTTCTGATTTGAATTCAATTATGAATTTGAAAGTTGATTTTGATGGTGTTTGATGTGATTTCTTCATTTAACTATGTTGATTTCTTATGTTGAATAGTCCCATTCGAGATTATTATTATTCTTCTTTGATGTTATTTACGATGCACTCACTTCTAAGAATAAATTAGACTGGTCCGTTTATTATTTTCTTTTAAATAATACTCGAGTCAGACCGAGTTATTTCAGGATAGTCGCCATCTCTGATTCAGTAGCAGCTTCAGCTTTTGGGATTTCACATCATCTTTTGTCTAGCATTTGAGGAGTTCTTTTGGTTATTTGACTCCCATCTCATGTATGTAGATGTATATGTTTATGTACATTTGGTTCATGTGAACTATCGATTGTTGTAGCATGTATTCCAAACTTGTCTTCTACTATATATCTGATATTTCTGTTCTGATGTAATTATACTATCAGTGTTGTTATTATGAGTTGTTCTGAATTTTTCTTTAGCCACTGTAGTTTCGTTTTAGATTTGGATTGAATTTATATCTTTGGGAGAAATTTTCACAACTCCTATTGATGTAATCAATACTCATCTAAGGCATAACTTACGGATGATCGCTTCTAACAAGCCTTATTCTTCGCAATAGCAGACGTTATTTCTTATAATAACCTTTGTTATTTTGAGCATAGAGGTGGGGCGTCACAATAATTACTTAGTAGAAGTAATTAAGAATTGATTACTTGGTGTAATTAATCTAAGGATTTATATAATTAATTAAGGAGTTAATTAATTAAGGTATGTAATTACAGGAGGGTAATTACTGTTTATGATTAATTAAAGTTAATTAATGGAAGTAACTAATTAAGGATCATTAATTTATGTAATCAATGAGAGTAATTAAGGATAGATTAATTAAGATTAATTAATCAATAATAAGTGATTATAAAGTAATTAATTAATTAAATGTAATTAATTAAGGATTAATGTAATTAATTATAGTTAATGAAGTAATTAAGGTTAATTACTTTAATGGTTTGTAGATAATTAATTTGTGTAATTAATTAAGGGTTAATTACTTAATGTAAACAAGAGGTAATTAATCAAGGGTGATTAATTAAGATGATGATTAATTAATTGGTTTGTAATTAATTAATGGATAAGTAAGCAAGATTTTAGTGATGATAGTAACTAATTTAATTTATTTTAAATTAATTAGAGATGAAGTAATTAATTTAATTCATTTTAAATTAATTATAAATGTGCGATTAATAAATCATTGCTTATGGATGGCTGATTGATATTGAATGCCTTGATTTGTTTGGTATCTCTGATGAGATATGTGTGATATGTGATATGAGATGATTTGGTTGAATTGTGTTGGATTATCTATTTTTGTATATGTGAATCATCTATCTGTGTGTATATAGATAATGAATTGAATTGTTTTAAACTTTAAAAGGCTCTTTGGATTTCGACGAGACCGGAATTGGATTTTCAGATTTGGATATCCGAAAACCACATCGATCCAAATTAACGATATGTCGTGAATCTCAAGTGAAGATGAAGATTCAGAGTGTAAGGGTTATTGTCGTTAACTCTGAGGGTGATTGCAAAGTGAGCGTAACGAGATAATGCCTTCGGTTTCGTTCAAACCCGGAACGAACTTGTATGGATTGAATGCTTTCAGAACATCGTTAGGTGGACGATGAGCATTCTAAGATAGATGTGTTCTATAAAGGTAATCGTAGCCTCAAGCCTAATCAACTGGGAATGGCTAAAAAAGGGCTGGTGCTGCAAAGGCTAAGTGGGTCATGCCCAAGTAGGATGATATTTACCCATGTTTAGAGTCCCTTTTTATTCGGCTGTGTGAGCGGTTACTAGCTAGAACCGTCGGGGTTTTCTTATTCGGGACTGTACAGTAAGGGATGATTCCGGCTTTGTGTTGCAGGGGATTGGGAGTAATCCTCGGTACGATGATCTAGGCCCCGTACTGTGACGGGCGGTACCCCAGTAGCCCTGTCATTGTATGGAATCCAAACTCCAATAAGTGCCGTACGTATTGATTGTGTCCAACTATGTTGGAACGTGAGATGTAAGCATTCCAGCTATTTCTGTATTTTACTTGAAACCCTAGACCCTATTATAATAACACCAAATTTCCTATCAAATGTTTTGTTTAGCGTAAAGTAAAAACTTACTCATGTTTATATGTGGGGAGTCTTACGTGATACCTTTGTTTTCAAAAGGTTTTTAAAAGTTAAGTAACTTTAACCCGTTTACTCACACCCAGACCCATGTCTGATCCGGAGTTTATTCTGTTTTTTCTTAAACTCTTGGTTACTCAAACTTTTACGAGTAGACAAGGGATTCAGATTAGTTTTGACTAATTTTGAAGGAGAAATGGAGCAGGAGGCTTCAGTGTTTGAAGATATATAGGTGGTTCCGCTGTGTTGATCTCTGTGTTGATATCTGTATTGTATATTGAGTTGTATAAGTAGACATGTGTTTATAACTATCTAGTATGTGTTGTATAAGCCATGTAACTCTGATGTATATGATACTATATAATACTACGTGATTAATATAATTTATTCGTTCCGTTGTTGAGATTATAATGTTGTTTCTTCCTTTCTTCTCTATCTTTTCTCTTTTCTATCCCTTTCTTTCTTAATAATGATGCGTCTTTCCGTGGAGAGAAAGGTGGGTCGTTTCATGTACTCAGACAAACTTTTTTTTTGTTTATTATTATTATTATTATTAAGTAAGAGACTTAAAAAGAAAGATGAAGCTTTAACACAATTCTTTTTTTAAGAGACACACGGGCCTGGCCCAAACTAAAATAACACAGAGAAAACAAACTTTCTCAAATAACTCAATATAATTCTTCGCAAAATCACAAATTCTTTACAAAATCTTCACAGAAAATAAACTTCCTCAACTAATCGCACAAAAATTCTTCACTAAATCATGCAATAAAATTCCCAAAACGATTAGCACTTTGTAAAACGGTCGCCGATTGAGGTTGTTCAAAGATCGCGATGGTAGGGAGAGGCGATTGGAGTGTTCGAATGGAGTATTCTGGGTGAATTCGTGGATTGTTCGAATGGAGGGAGTTGCGATAGTGGTTCAGGGCAGTGGAGTTGGTGGCTAGTTTTCGAGTTGATTAGGAGAATTGGCGATTGGGGGTAGTTCGCGGCTATGGTTGTTCAGGCAAAATGCAGGAGGAGATTGCTGGGTTGTTGCGAGTGCAATTGATTTTTTTTGGCCAATTGTTGTGATTTTGTGGATGATAGTGGCGACGTGGGATGTATGTAAAGGCACGGTAGTTGAATGCTCAGTGTGTACTGTGTGGTTGGGTCAGTGAGATGTAGTTGAGGGAGGCGATTTGTGGTCGCACTATTTTGATGGTTGCTGGCAGTAGAAAGTGGTAGCAGTTGGTTCTTAAGTGAAGGAAGATGAAATGTTAGTTAGGAGTTAATTTGAGGAGGTAGTGAAGTGGAGGATGTTGTTGCAGCGGAATGATGTGTTGTTATAGCAGTAAGGTGAGGCACTGTGCAGGTTGGTGAAGCAAGGGGAGTTGCTGTGATGGTTTAGTAAATGCACAGTGGAATGATTAATGAAGTTTAGGGGGATGGTAGCATGGATGGAGGTTGTTCTGGTGATATGGTATGGTGATTGATTGGGTTGATAATGTGATTGAGCAGAAGTCGATGTTGAGCAGTGGGAGATGGTGATATAATATGCACACTGCAGTAGTTTGGTGTGAATGCAGGGGAGATTGGAGTTTGTATTGCTGGAAGTTGGTTCGTGGGTTTATGCTGCAAGACAGGGGTAACGAGATATATGGTGATGGTTGTGAAGTCAGGTGGATTTTGTGGCAAGTGTTGTGAAGTCTGGTTGTATGGAGGAGTTAGAGGTGGATGATGATATTTTATGAAGGGAATGATGGTACGATAGTATGATTATTCGAAGTAGGTGGCAGTGGTTTTCTGGTCAGCGAAGGCAAGAAGGGGGGGGGGGGGGGGGTAAGGGGGGCAACAGCTGTTGTTGGTGATGTTGTGACAGTTTGGGGATGATGTTTGAGCAAGTTTGAATGTGCAATAGCTGCTGATGGATGGGAAATGTATGCTGGTGGTTTTGGAGTTTGTGCAGGGGGCTAATGGTATGTTAGTGTTGATGGCTGTTAAGGCAGAGGATGGTGGAGTATTGTACTGAATGACGGTGTTGTATTGAAGTAGTTTGATGGCAGTTGAAAGTTGTGGAAGAATTGCAAGGAAGTGATGCAGTCAGGCAATTGACAGTGGTTATGGTGCGTGCTTTGTAGAGAGGAAGTGATATGGGGTCGCTCTGTTGAAGGCACAATGGTATGAATTGTCGAATGTGGCTTCAGGTTATGGTAGTTGCGATGTGGAAGGTCGTGGCACAAATGGTTAATCCGTGCGGTTCAACTGTGCACTGATGAATAGTGGATCAGTGCGGTTCAACTGTGCACTGATGATGGATCAGTGCAGGCAAAGGTGCATAATACAACAGTGCAAAATGAGTAGTGGACAATGTGCAAAGCAAGCACAGTTTTGAGACTGTACAATATTTTTTTCTAAATGTAATCAAAGAAAAGGAAATATAAATGTAAGAAATGGAAATGAAATATATATTTTTTCTTTGAAATTGTGTATCTCTTTTTTTTCTTTTTTTTACATATACAAATGCAAAAACAACTTGAAAATAAGAAACAAGCGCATAAACACAAGACACACAAAAATTAAAAAAACACACAATATTTTTTTTAAATGCAAAAAACACACAAAATAAACACATAAAAATCAAACAAAAATAATCTGAAGAACAGAAAAATAAAATCAAAACAACTTCCCCGGCAATGACGCCAAAAACTTGTTTAACGACTAGTTTTCTATCGGTTTAGAAAACAGTTGAATTTTTTAAAATAAAAATAACCACAAGCGCACGGCATACTATCGTAATACGTGGCGAGTACGGATCGATCCATAGAGAACTGTTAGATTTTATATCTTTATTCAATCGAATTAAAAGTTGTAAATGTAATTAGCTAAAAATGGAGAAAACTAACAAAAGAAAATTGATAAAAATATGAGAGTGTTAAGACAATTTAGAGATAAATCCACTCGCTAGATCACATAGTTCAACATACATGAAATTATGATTTTTTTTTGTTTATTAGTGAATTTAAATGATGTGTTTATCATAAGTATGACTTATTTGCGCTAGTAATTAGCTCAACATAAGCCATCAAACTATAACGCAACATTTAAACCACTTGAATTCTCACGAAAATGACAACAAAGTTGAAAATAATTTTTTTAAGCATGGCCTATTAACTATTGTTTAGAAATATAGGCCATTAATTTTGATTATAAACATTCATTCTTTGCCATAATCATATATAGATGAAATACAATTTATGATACTAAGCATAGCCTATTTGTTTTGAACAATATAAGTTATCAAACTCAACATTAAACAAAAAATTACACAAACATCATTTTTTCATGAAGCACAAAAAGAGAGCATAACATCAAAATGTTGCATCTACATAATAGAGAGCTTCATTACCCCAAAATTGAAGGGATTAGGCTCTCATATTTGTTATCAAATCAACAAATGTAGCTTGCAACATAGAATAAATAAGAAGAAAAAAAAAATGCAAGCTAATGGAAAAGAGATCTAATCTAATTGCATAAAATAAAATCTACACTACTAGTATGAAAGAAAGAGAGCATTTAAATAAAATAAAATACTAATTAACATTGCATAAAAAAGGAAAAGTACATGAAATAAAAATGGCTAAGTGGCCATGAAAAGAGAAAGAGAGTTTGTCTTTTATTTTGAGCCTAAAACTAACTAAAAGGAAGAGAAGGGTTACATGAAGATAAGGGGTATTTATACAAGTTGGAAACCCTAATTCGTTTTTTGGGGAATGCCCAAATTGCCTTGAGGTAGTGTTGACACCAATTAATCGTTAGCATGTTTTAATTCTCCAATTAAATGTGCATGAAACTTTAATGGTCTTTTAGCATGTGCATCAGCTTCTAACTGAAAATCAAGGTAAGTGGGTAGGTGGGGTCCTCAATATATTCATAAGTTTGAATTATTTTCATCTTCATTTGCTTTGTTTCGTTTTGTGCATGCATATCTTCATGAAACCTTTTGTAATTTTTATCCTATTTTCCTACAAAATAATATAGAAATTCCCAATTAATTTTTCTCAAATTAATATATGCATAAAAATGACCCTTTTGACCCTATATGAATATGAATATGTGACATTTTGAAACTAATTTGAATTTTGGTTTAAACAAGTTAAAATAGCTGATATGATTATTTATTTAATTTAAATAGATTAAATATGGTATTAAAAATATGCACATTTACGTGCATATCATTTGTGCTGTTCGAAACGGTTTTTCTATCAATTAGAAAACCGTCGAATTATTATATCATAATAAAAATTACAAGCGCACGACATACAATCGTAGTACATACGCGAGTATGAGGCAATCCCACAAGGAAAGCAAGAATTTTAAAATCACCAGATCAAATTATACCAAAGATTTTGAAAATGTGTTTAAGTACAAATGGTTAAAAGCTAGAGAAAATTTGGAATTATACTATGCGGCTAGAAGGCAATTTAGAGACAAATTCCTTCTCTTGATCATACATATCAACACAAAATGAATTTACGATCTCTCTTTTTAAACACTTGTGGAATTAGTTGATGTATTTATTATAAGTATGGTCTAATTGTGATATTAACCAACATAACTTAAACCAACTTACTTTAATACACCCTCTTATCTCACTTGTCAAATTTAATAAAAATGATTATGAGATTAAAAATACAATATAATTTAAGCATGATCAATTTACTATGAACTAGTAACATATAGCATAAATTTTGATTCTAGTTTCACTTTCATTATCAAAACCATATTTAGATGAAGATGTAATTTGTGTTTCTATTTGATCAGCCTATTTGTCATAAACAACATATGATATCAAATTCAATAATAAACAACAAAATTCCGATAACATCAAAATTTCAATTAAGTACAAAATAAGAGATCATAAAAAAATCATTATATTATTTTATATGATTCATGAGAGCTTCATTACTCCTAAATTGAAGGGGTTTAGCTTATCATATTTGAATTCATATTAACATAAATCAATTTCAACATAAATTAAAAGGAATGGAAAATTAACTAAAGAGAACAAGGGCTAACTAATTTGCATAAAAAAAAATTAAGCTACTTGCATGAAAATAAATCTAATCTATTAATATGAAATAAAAAAAGAGCATGTAATAAAAATAATATAAAAGAAAAAGCATGAAATAAAAAACATAGGAAGAAAGTTGCATAAAAAGGAGATGGCTAAGAAGCCATTAAAGAGAAGCTTTTATTTCTAATTTTTAATTACAACTCTAGGCATAAAAAGAAGAGATCTATTACATGAATATAAGAGAGTTATTCATACATGTTCAAAACCCTAGTGTCTTTTAGGGAGCTACCAAAATTTGCCTTCACTTTATATTTCCTCCAAATAATTATTAAGGAATCAATTAATCTCCACTAACATGTGCTTATTCTTTTGAATGTTGGTCCGTTAGCTAGTGGGTAGATGAGCTCCTCCATGTTGCATGAATTCTTTTGTTTTCTTCTTTCTTTAGGCTTCCAATACCTGTGCATGCATATATCCGTGAAGCCACTTCCAATTTGCACTCAATTTCCTACAAAATAAAATAAAATGTGTAAATAAATTCTCACCAAATTAATTCACACACAAAATTATCGTTTCCCCCGATTGTAGATGAGCGAATGATGATTTGAAACACTTTTGTATTTTGGTAAAAACATGTAAAAATACCATAATATGTCCTTATTTTAATAAAAGAAGATTAAGCATGATAATAAAAATGTACATTTTTACATGCACATCAAATACCCCAACACTTATCTTTTTATTCGTTCTCGAATAAACTAAAACGAGGATAAATCCACTTTCGTAGGAAGCACGATTGCATTGAGCTTATACGACAAGCCGTTAAACCTCTAGATATCCGTAGCAGGACGAGTGTTATCTCTTGAGAGTTTTCAACGGATAATACCCACAAAATCCAAATGCGATATGCAAAGTTCCTAATGCAAGTTTTATTTACAAAGATATGTATGCAAGTTTTATTTATAAAATGAAAAATTTACGTCTAAATTGACATGAGATGGTAATATACTAGTCTTGGTCATCATCAAGAAATTTCAGTCTTTTACTTTTCAAAACTTCCAATAAAAATTAAGTTTTCATTACATTTCAACTCTAATTTGACTAGTTGTTTCGGTTGATAGCATAGTCCACTTTTAAAATAATTTCTCTAATAGATTGTCAGAGTTTGCAAAGTTGTATCTTCATTTCTATTTGTATATCAAGTCAAATCAGCAAAGTCAAGACAATGCCGGATTTCAATTACTTACTCTTTCTTATTTGAAAATTTTGTTACCTTTATTATTATTATTATTATTATTATTATTTACATACACATAACTTGAAAATTTGAGGCCACATATACAATTCATACACCGCCTTTCAGGCTTACGCGAGAAGAGTAAAGAGCATGGCGAGTGTCCACACCTAGGTGTGTACACTTGACTCAAGTATTTGTTATTTTTTATTTTTATATACGGACACCTAAGCTAGAAAACAGAGGCCAGATATACCGTTCATGCACTGCCTTGTGGGTTTATGTGAGAAGAGTACAGAGCATGGCTAGTGTACACACTTATGTGTGGACACATGACTTTAGGTGTTTTTATCGAATTTGGTTTTTCTTTTTTTTTAAAGGAAAAGTAGGAGCTATGAAAAATCATCTTAGCACCACTTAACTTTAAAGATTAATAATGATAACACTTGTACTTTAAAACAATCGCTTTTTAAATGAAGACTGCAATTTGGAATAACTTCATAACCATCACCTATGAATCTCCCTATATACTAGTTACACCATATTTGCTTATAATTCAAACTTTTCATTTTATTTTATGTTGAGATAAATAATTTTTCAAAATTTTCAATCTAATGACCAAAACAGTAAGCTTATTTTATCGTGTCTATTCAAAGGTAAATTAATATGCAATTTTTTTCATTTTTTAAGGAAATTAGAATGCAATTTTTTGAGTTTTTTTTGAAAAAAGGAAAGAGAAGTGCGAAATCGAAGCATGTAAAATCTAAATAAACATGAGACTCCCCCACACTTTGTTTTGATTGTGTCCCCATAGTCAATGCATGATACAATGAGTGTAAAGGAGAAAAAATATATAAATATTTACAAGAAAGTGTTAAAATTCCTTACTAAACATATTGTGGCTTTTGAAGATTCATAAGCTCCTCCTCTTTCTCGCTTGCTAATTCCAAATAAGGCTTTAAACGATGACCATTGACCTTAAAAATCAATCTATCCCTAGGGTTTTCTATTTCAATGGCACCGTAAGTAAAACAGTATGTACCACTTATGGTCCTGTTCATCTCGATTTAATTTCTCAGGTAATAAATGAAGTCAAGAGTCAAACAAAAGAACTTTCTGATTTGGCGAAAACGTTTTTCTCAAGATTGACTTGTCATGAATTTTTTTTGTTTATCCCTTGTAAATATTTGAATTTCTTTACTCATCATTCCTAATCCCTTGTAATTCATTGAGTTTCATTTTTCTGTTTTTGCCAATTTTTTCAGGGTTAAAGTTTATGTTCTTTATTGCCTATAACGCTTTATGTTTAAGCTCGACTGGTAAGTGACACATTTTACCATATACTAATCGAAAAGAAGACATCCCAGGATTAGTTTTAAAAGCAGTTCTGTATGCCCAAAGTGCATTTGTCAAATTTTGAGACCAATCTTTCCAATTTTTATTAACAGTTTTCTCCAAAATTTGTTTGATTTTATCGATTTGAAACTTCAACATGATCACAATTTTGAGGATAATAAGGAGTGGATGACCTGTTGGTTATTGAGTATTTCTTCACTAAAGATCGTTATGATTGATTACAAAAATGGGTTTCATTGTAACTTGTTATCGTGCGAGGCGTGCCAAACCTAGCAAAGAAGAATATAAAGATTTCCAAAAGAGTTAGGGAATAGTCCCATAAAGTCAATTTCCTATACATCAAAAATTTCGACCATAAGAATGAGTGTCAAAGGCATCATGTTTCATCGAGAGATGTTTTCTAACATTTGACAACAATCACACAACTCGGACGCATCTTTGAAAAGTGTAGGCCAATAATAGTCACATCGAATAATTATTTCCACGGTTTTCTTAGGACCAAAATGTCCACCACATGCTTGGTCATGATAGAACGAATGAACACTCATGATTTCGCTATTTGGGATGCATCGTCGAATGATTTGGTCGGAACAATATTAAAACAAGTATGAATCATCCTAATAAAATATTTCACTTAGGATAGAAATTTTTATTTATCTTATTTGGACCAAAACGAAGGAGTTTCATTAGTGACTAAATTGTTCACAATATCAACAAACAATGGATCAATGGAAACTAAAAAGAGTTGTTCATCGAGAAAGGTTTCATTGATAGGCAAAGAAGACGATGCGTTTGGATGATGACATAAGTGATCAGCTATGACATTATCGGGTCCTTTTTTTTCTTTGATTGTAAGGTCAAATTCTTGGAGTAAAAGGATCCCACGAATCAAACGGGATTTACCATTCTTTTTAGCAAAAAGGTACCGAAGAGTAGAATGGTCAGTGTAGACCGTCATGTGTGAGCCTATCAAAAACGGCCTGAACTTTTCTAGTGCAAAAATGACCGTTAGAAGCGCTTTTTTGATGGTTGTATAGTTGAGTTGAGTGTCATTAAAAGACATAATAACGTAGTAGATGACATTAAGGATTTTGTTGATACGTTTCCCTAAGACAGCACTAACCGCAAAGTTAGAAGCGTCACACATAACTTCAAAGGGAGACCCCAATTAGGTGAGCAGATGATTGGAGTAGAAATGAGTTCATTTTTAAGATGTTTAAAAGAAGAGATATAATCATAATTGAAATTGAAAGGAACATCTTTTCCCAAAAAAGTAGTCAAAGGTCAAGCAATTTGCTAAAGACTTTTACAAAGCATCAGTAAAAGCCAAGGTGTCCTAGAAATAATCGAATGTCCTTAATGGATTTGGGAATAGGTAGATTTGAAATGCCATCACTTTTTTGCTTTATCTACCTCAATGCCCTTATTTGAAATGATATGTTCGTGGACAATGCTTTGTTTGACCATAAAGTGGCATTTTTCCCACTTCAAAGTTAAATGTTTCTTTACATCGATTTAGAACCAATTAGAGTTGATGCAAGCACTTGGAAATAGAATCTCTAAAGATAAAGAAATCATCGATAAAAACTTCTAAAAAGCGTATGATCATGTTAGAAAAGAATCCAACCATGCATCGTTGGAAAGTCATAGGGGCATTACAAAGTCTGGATGGCATATGTTGATATACAAAGGTTTCATAAGGACATGTGAAAGACATTTTTTTCTTGATCTTCGGGAGCGATTAGAATTTGGTTATAACCGGAATAACCGTCAAGCAAACAATAGAATTTATGGCTGACTAATCGTTTAAGCATTTGGTTGATGAAAGGAAGAGGGAAATGATATTTATGTCTTACAGCATTTAATTTTCGATATTCAATGCAGACATGCCAACCTGTTTGAGTACGAGTAGGAATAAGTTCATTAGCATCATTCGTAATAACGGTGAGTCCATATTTTTTTGGCATGACATGATTGGGCTAACCCATAAACTATCGCGGATGGGATGTATGATGCTGTTATCAATGAGTTTAAGAATTTCTTCTCAATCCGTACCATTCATTATGGGGTTAAGCCTTTGTTGCACATCATGAGTAGGGTTGGCTTTGCCAACTAAGTGAATGCGATGTTGAACAACCATAGGGCCAATTCCCTTAATATCGGGTGATGGACAACCCAATCACATTTTTTTTAAAAAGAATTGAAAGAAGAAATTCTTCATGCTCAAGAGAAAGATCGGTAGAAATTACGATTGGAAACATTTCATTTTCACTTAAGTATACATACTTAAGGTGAGAAGGAAGAGGTTTGAGCTCTAACCTAGGAGGTTTCTCAACCAAAGAAATTGGTTGAGTTTTAGACTCAACCATGAGAGGTTCGAAGGGAAGTGTGTCTTCGATCTCCTTTGGCATGTCTTGAAATAATTGTACGTACTTCACCATGTATTCATTATTAAGGTCAATTGTCTCATTTTTAAAGTTTTCGTGAATAGTGCCAACTTTCAAAGTCTAGTCAAATGGTTTGCTTGATTGATTTTCTAAATTATAGATATTGAGATCATGGTTATGTTACCAAAAGAAATTTTCATCGAGCCTTTTTGACAATTGATTAAAACATTTGATGTGGTCAAGAAGGGTCGTTGTAACGACCCACTATTTTGCACCATTCAAATTCGACAAATAATTAAAACATTTCAAACTTGAATAGTTCAAAACAATATATTGTAATAAAAATTGGAGCAAATGAAAACAAATCACAGAATCACAGACATAGAAATCAGAATACTCGCAGCGGAATAAAAATAACTTAGTGGTTCATGAAGCCACTATCACATAGTCTCAAAATAAGTATAAATTACAATGTCTTGACCCAAATATAGTTTGAAACAACCATAGGAAAAGTCCAAATTTATCTATCTCCATTACATAAACTAAGATAAAGAACTGAATAGAAAATTGACAGCAGCTTAAAAAAGATGATCTTCAGAAGTCATAGCTCCGGGGATGAAGTCCGAACTGATACTCAGGCTGACCCGAGCATAAGAAATGACACAAACACTCAAGTCAGGACATACATACTTATACAGTGTAAGCTAATTCAAATGAACTGTAATATAAAGGCGAATAACTTAAAGGATGCTTGAGACCCCCCATCCTCTAAGGATCCGTCAAACTATTTACTATGTAGTAATATTTCGCTATTAATATAGTGTCTATTAGTAAAAAAACTTACTTTTAAATAGCGTTAAGGGGTTACCCATATAGCCCTTAACACATAATATATTCCCATAGTCTATACAGTACCGTAATCTCCCTTGTACTGGGCGTCGTCAGAGGGCACTCCATAGGTATGGTACAAAACCAAAATCGTATAAGGCTCGCTAGGGTAGATGACACGGCACAACTAGGCAATGCTAGGGTAGATATACCAATTACGCTTCCGGACCGGTGGTAGCGCATAGCAGCTACTACCGCCCACCTCGAACAACACTCCCAAATCAAAGGTGCGCACCAAAAATCACAAAGTAATAGAATGACATACAAAGAAGTGTGTCCGATAAGAGGTGCTACCTCCTTAGCCTGTCGATTGCTCCTGTTTTAGCCACCTTATGCCAACTCATGGGAGTCGGGTCCACGTACGTATCTCAATAGAACGTCACGACCATCCTACTTCATTCTGGAATCTTCACTGCGCACACGGTCGTCAAAGTGGTTTTCGGTATCGACAGAGAGTATGCCCATATCCGATCCCTGTCTCTTTAACAACCATCGTTTATATTTAAATCAAAATACTTAATTTTAAACTATTTAAAGGTGAAGTTATTATTCTTACAAAATCTAATATAAATCCCAAAGGTTTAGCCTTATTTCATTTGCATCAACTACAGCACTTGTGAAGTGCGGTAATATTCCTTACATCAGGTTTAAGTAAATTTAATTTCAGGCTTCAATATAATTTCAGCCATAATCAAACCTTAATTTAAACCAATTTAACTTATAAAACATATTTTCAACTTTGAAATAGTTATTTAATTTACTCAGTATTTATGATTTTCAAAAGTAAATTTCGCAAATAAATATCAAACTTCTCTAAGCTTTACTTATTAAAATCAAGTGCACAATTTTCTATAAAATTTTACTTATAATTAAGTTTAATTACCATTTCAAAATAACTTAATTTCCCATTTATTTCTTAACTTACCTACATTCTAAAACCAACTTCACATTAAGTTATTATTTCAACTTCCATTTTTAAGTATTCACTTTATTTAATTATTTAATTCATAGACAACTTAACCCTTTGTTATTTACTTTATATGCAAATCTATACCAAAATATCATATTTTTATTACTTAACTAGAATTCCATTTTATTTTATAAATCAAAATTTACAAATAAATTTGTACTTTAAATTTTAACTTAACCATTTATTTATTTACATATTTAACTTGTACAAAATCACCATGCTTATAAAAATCATTTTTAATCCAATTTTAAACAGAATATTATAACATACTAATTTAAAATATTTAATATTTCCAGAAAAATATATATATATATATATATATATAATAACCACGGGTCTGTATAATATTTTCTAATCTAGGTCAAGTGATACGGATAATATATCATTTCAATCCGTAATTTACAAACAAAATCCGGGTTCTATCATTTCAAACCCACAAGCCCAAGTTAAATAGTAAATAAATAAATAAACTAACATCATTCAAACCTATCATTTTAGCCCGTAACGATTCTATTCTACAGGGAATTTTCAGTGTGATAAACAAAAAATAGTGTAACAGCATAAATATAACAATATATAGTATAACTGATGATGTGTCAATTTAATAACAGGATTTTTAACATCATAAATTTATATCACAGACAAGTAAAATAAATATAACCATTCTACAATTACACTTGTTATTAATTTACAGATCTATAAGTATGTTTGTCGAATGAGAATACTCACTTTTCGCCGCTGAAGATTCTATTGAAACCAACGATATCCACACTGGGAACGTATAGAAGGCACGATCAAATATTGGAAGACGAGACAATCCGATTTAGATATTGACACAAAACAAACTATAAATCAACTAATTACGAAAAATTTAAATACGATCATATAAGAAAAACTGAATAACTTATACTGAATAAATGATGGGATAAATAAATAACGCGCCCCTTCACCCCACGACTCAATCTCCACCCCCATGCTCGGCCATTTACCATATGCAAGAACTAACCACGTGGGATGTTAAATATATAGGCTGGGTTCAAAATTCAAAGGTGGCGAATAATTTTTTTTCAAGGTTTGGTCATATGCATGATGATGCTCGGCCTGTACATGCACGTCTCTGTGCCTCATCATCCGAAAACTTGGCAACTGCATGGCTCGGCCACCATCACATGGAAGCGAGGCAAGGTCAGGATGTCTCTAAAGCTGGAGGGGTTGGTTGCAGCCGGTTGTAGTGGCGGTAGCACGTAATGGTGGAGAGTTAGGGGAGTCGTGTAAAGGTGATGGAGGCCGTTTGCGTGAAACATAAAGATGGAACAAAAGAAAAACAAAAGAAGGAAATAATTTTTATTTTTTTTATATAGCCATTACCTGATGTACCTGAAGCTCACGCAATAGAAGGAAGATGAACAAATGCAGTGAAAATTTGTGAACGCGAGTTGACATATATATAGGGAAGTTCGCTCAAACGAAGGGATGCAGGCAGCTGACGTGGTAAGGGGATATTGCGCGTGGTTTTAAAAGTAAAACATAAGTAATTGCGTGATTTAGGCGAAAGAAAAATACGGCAAGCAAAAATTTATTTAGGAACGGCTCACTGCAATCAAAGTTTTTATACCCATTTAAAACAATAAAGCAAAAGGAAGTGGAATAAATTTTCCGACGTGAATGGCAAGCACGGTCAAAAATTTTCTTTCAAAAATCACGGCTACTGATTTGATTTTATTAGCTAAGGCATGAAATTTATGAGCACGTAATAGTTGCAAAATTTTAATTGAAACGTACGCTCAAATAATTGACAAAAGTAACATGATTAAAAACTTTTTGTTTCTTATTTATTTTTAGTAAAATATACGTTCAAAGAATATATGCCAACTAAATTAAAAAAAGGGATATAAACGTACCAATTTAAACATGAAGTTAAATAGCCTATTTACACTCTATTAATTTTAAAAATTTATTACTTAATTAACTTTTGATTTGTTTACATTGGTTTGATTTACTTAACATTTAACAAATAAACTGATGTATATATGTATAAAAAAAACGTAAAATTTATTTTCTTTCACAATATTTATTACGTACTTTAAAAATTATACAATTAATATCAGTAAAACTACAGCAAAATAAGTATTGTACATATATATATATATTATATAAAAGATTTGAAGTTAGAATTTCAAAATTTCAATTAGAGTTAATCTTTAACCAAATACAAAAATACAAAAATCTTATCTTTTATTTAAAATTTGGGCAATGATTTAAAATCAATTTAAAATTCAAATTTTTATATAATAAATCCCAAAGTTTTATAAATAAAAGTGCAAAATACTTGTTAAAAATTTTGGGCTTTTACACTCTCCCCCACTTAGAACTTTTCGTCCTCGAAAAGGAACGAAAGAAGGAAACAAAGTAAGATAAGATGATAGAGCAAAGTACCTGAAACAATTAATTCTGGATTCAAAGCACGTATGCAATCCTCCGTCTCCCAGGTGCAATCCCGTTCATCAATGCTCCACTGCACTTTGACCAGGCAGACGGATTTTCTTCTTAGCTGTTTTGTACCTTGATTGACGATACGAAGCGGCGTCCTTTCAATAGTTAGATTAGGCTCGATGTCCAAACTATCAAGAGAAAAAGGCTGGATAATGAGAGATGGATCATGCAAACAGCGACGAAGGTGGGATACATAGAATACATTGTGTATTCCAGCGAATTTCTCGGGCAAATCCAGTCGATAAGCAAGAGACCTAATCCTTTCCAAGATGCGGAATGGACCGATGAACCTAGGAGAAAACTTCCCTTTACGCCCAAACCGAACCACGTTCCTTAAGGGAGAGACCTTAAGGAAAACCAAATCACCAACAGTGAATTCCAAACTCCTTCTACAACGATCAACATACTTCTTTTACCTATCCTGAGCAGTCCTTAACCTCCTCTTATTCTCCTCGACTTTCTCCGAAGCTTCCAAAATCATATCAGGACCAAGAACCAAGCGATTACCGGATTCTATCCAGTAGGATGGAGATCTACAGGGTCGCCCGTAAAGAGCAGCAAAAAGGGACATCTTAAGACTAGCCTGAAAAGATAGAACGAGATAGATAGAGGATTAAGATAAGAAAAGAACAGAGGATTGGAATTTATACCTGATAACTATTGTTATAGGTGAATTCCACAAGATAGTGATGATCCTCCCAAGATCCTCCATAATCCAAAATGCATGCACGAAGAAGATCCTCTAGAATCTGATTCACCCTTTCCGTTTGACCGTCAGTCTGTGGGTGGTAAGCAGTGCTCAGATTCAAACGAGTACCCAAGGATTCTTGGAAAGCTTTCCAAAACTAACTAGTGAAGATAGGGTCTCGATCGCAAACGATGCTTTGGGGAACACCATGGAGGCGAACAATCTCCCTTATATAAATCTCAGATAAGCTCGAAGCCGTATGGGTAGACTTGACCGAAATAAAATGAGCGGACTTGGTCAGTCTATCCACGATAACCCAAATGCTCTCATTTTCCCTCCTACATCTCGGTAAACAATCGATAAAATCCATAGAAACTTGCTCCCACTTCCAATTGGGAATCTCCAGAGGCTGCAACAAACTCGGGGTCTTCTGATGATCCGCCTTGACTTGCTGACAAGTCGCACACCTACTAACGAAGATAGAGACATCCCGCTTCATACCCTTCCACTAATAAAGCTTCTTTAAATCCCGATACATCTTTGCTACGCCAGGATGAATGGAAAGTCTGGATTGATGATGTTCCCGAAGTAACTCCTTCCTCAAACCATCAACGTTTAGGACACAAATCCTATTATTGATCCTCAAAATCCCTTCGTCATCAATCTGAGCTCCACTACCAATAAAACTACTACCACCAAATCTGCTACAGACACTTCCCTTCATTTTCCTAAGCATCTCACCCTCATCCTGCTTAGCCTTGATATGATCCGAAAGGGGAGAAGAAGCAACAAGCTGCCACAACAAAGCCTTCTTCCTGCTCAAAGCATCCGCCACCACATTTGCTTTCCCAGGGGTATAGTTTATGTCAAGATCATAAGAAGCGAGAAACTCAAGCCACCGAACTTGTCTCTGATTCAAATCCTTCTGGGTGAAGATATATTTCAAAGATTGATGATCGGTGAAGAGGTCAAACTTAGCACCCAAGAGATGATGCCTCCAAAGCTTCAAAGCAAAGACAACAACCAGTAATTCTAAATCATGAGCAGCATAATTAGCCTCATGGTTCTTCAACTGACGGCTAGCATATGAAATCACCTTCCCATCTTGCATCAATACCGCTCCCAAACCCTCGCAACAGGCATCTGTGTATACCTTCAATCTCTCATTTCCATTCGAAACGGTAAGCACTGGTGCGGAAGTAAGTTTATTCTTTAATTCTTGGAATGCCGCTTTACACTTATCGCTCCAAATAAACTTAGCATTCTTTCGAGTTAAAGCAGTGAGGGGTGCAGAGATCTGAGCGAAGTTCTCAATGAACCTCCGATAGTAACCGGCAAGGCCTAGAAAACTGCGAATATCAGTTGGAGTCGTAGGTTCTTCCTAATCCTGTACAGAATAGGGAGAATAAGGACCCTAGAAAGATAGAGTGATTAAATTTAGAAGAGAAAGAAGGGAAAAACTTATATTGATCGCAGCGATCTTGACTGGATCAATAGAAACTCCTTCACTAGAGACAATATGTCCGAGGAGTCGGACTTCCACTTCCCAGAAATGACATTTAGAGAATTTAGCTTTTAACCGGTGACTCCTGAGGGTCCCCAACACAAAGCTCAATTGGGATTTATGCTCTTCCTTAGTCTTAGAGAACAAAGGATATCATCAATAAAGACTAGAACAAATTTATTGAGCACATCGCGAAAAACACGATTCATCAAGTCAACAAACAGGGCAGGGGCGTTAGTCAACCCAAAAGGCATAACTAGCCATTCAAAGAAGCCATTCTCAGTACGGAAAGTAGTTTTAGGAATGCTCTTCTCAGCAACTCTAAGTTGGTGAAACCCTGTGGCTAAATCAAGCTGAGAGAAAACAGTCGCTCCATAGAGCTGAACATATCATTTATGCGAGGCATAGGATATCTGTTTTTCATAGTGAGCTTGTTCAGCTCCCTATAATCAACACACATCCGGAGAGAACCATCAGACTTGGTAACGAAAACTACGGCTGCTCCCCATCCTGAAAAGCTAGGTCTAATCAGACCTTTTGAGGACATGTCTTCAATTTGTTTCCTTAATTCAATCTTCTCATGGGGCGCCATTCTACTGGGTGGAAGAACTAGGTCGTGCTCCAGGAATAAGGTCGATGCAGAAATCAATTTCTCGCTTCGGAGGTAGGGAAATGACTTCACCAAATACATTGGGAAATAGTCTAACCATAGGAGTGGACTCAATATCACCAGGGAAAGTATCATGAGAATAAATGAAGCTACCAGCGAACTCCTGAGGCAAACTACACTGAATCACTAAAGAATCACCCTTATCACTAATAAGTGAGACAGTTCAGGAACTACAAGAGATATGGGCATCATGCCTATCCAACCAATCACCTCCCAGCAGTAGATCGAAAGCGTCAAAATTCAGAACATAGAAGTCACCAGTGAATATATAATTATCGAGGAAGAGTTTCACATTCCTACAAACCTTACTAAGGTTCACAGGGCCACCGATAGGGTTGGAAACACATAAAGGCACAGAAGAAAACTCGAAAGAAAGGAGATGCTCAAATTTATTACAAAGATCTGACGAGATGAATCTATGGGAAGCTCCAGTATCGAATAAAACACGAACATGAGTTTTAAACAAAGTAAAAGAACTCTGAAGTGTACCTTGAGAATCGCTAGGAGCGGGAGCAGGTGCAGGTGCATGGGCTGTCAGAGGAGCTGGAGAAGATGTCGAAGTCACCGTAAAAATCCCTGATGCCTTGCCCTTCTTCTGAGTAGGGCGGTCTCTCTTGAAATATCCCGGCTGAAGGCAAATGTGGCAAAGGTCTCGCCTAGCCAACTGAGTGAGAGGTGGAATCGCAGCACCCAAGGTAGGACAACTACTAGCGTAGTGTCCTTTCTGGTCACATCGGTAGCAAGTAATGGAAGATAGATCCACTGGCTGCCCCTGGGATGACGAAGATGATCCTACACCTGGAGTCCTATTCTTATTTTTCTATCGATGCTGAAAATGGGGCTTACTCTTCTTGGAACTTCCAGAATACTGAGATGGGGTAGACTGGGCAGCAGGAGGAGCCTTAGAGGTAGGATTCTCATACCTGATAGCCATGTCCATCAGAGTGGTAAACGTACCATGCATGTGGTTAATCAGGCGATCGTAGAACTCGGGACGTGCACCCGCAATAAACTTCTCGTTTTTATTCATTGGGGTGTCTATCAAATTAAGGCCAATACTGTGATAGCTCATTGAATTTCCTTTCATACTCGGTAAAGGAATATCGCCCTGCTTTAAATCCATGAAGTCCCGATACAGCTGAGACTTCCCAGCTTCGGGCATCCATTTCGCGAGGAAAGCATCCCTAAAGCACGATAAGAGTTATAAGATAGATTTCAAAAGGGAGGAAACTGAACCATACTTGGTCAACCGAAGAAGATACCTAAATTGTTCCCAAGTGATGTCAACCTCAGCAGTGTGAGCTATAATGGACAGCCACCAATCCAAAGCTGCTCCCTTTAATTGCTAAGCTGCCAGTTGACGCTGCTGGGCACTCGTGATCTCACGGCCGGAGAAAATTATCTCCAAATCTCTCAACCACTGCTGAGCTTCAATTATGCTCTCAGAACTTGTGAACTTGGTGCCACCAAGCTCGGTATATTCCTTACAAAGCTTAGAGAACCTAACTGGGGCAGCGGGAGCAGGAGTTGGGGCAGCACCTCGTCCCCCACCTCTTGCATTTCCTCGATTCATCCTGAGAAATCAAGAATGAATTTAAGGACAGAGAAAAAATAGAGGCCAAGATAGATTAGATAAGATAAAGTTTAACTAGAATAATCATTTAACAAAGAACCTAATTTCATAAGGTGGAGAAAGGAAAGAAGTAGTTGGAAAAATTAACTTCAAAACAAGAAAGTTTTTATGTCAAAATACTTCTTTGGAAAAACTTTTAAAAACCATTTTATATCTTTAAAATACGTTCTCTCACAAGGAAAGGGTTCTAAGATTCGAATTCTCTTATTCTAGGGTATTTCTACCCTATCTCTAATGAGTTTTTTGCTCCTTAGGCTATGGTTTGCCTAAAACCTGGCTCTGATACCAACTGTAACGACCCACTATTTTGCACCATTCAAATTCAACAAATAATTAAAACATGTCAAACTTGAATAGTTCAAAATAATAGATTGTAATAAAAATTGGAGCAAATGAAAACAAATCACAGACATAGAAATCAGAATACTCGCAGTGGAATAAAAATAACTTAGTGGTTCATGAAGCCACTATCACATAGTCTCGAAATAAGTATAAATTACAATGTCTTAACCCAAATATAGTTTGAAACAACCATAGGAAAAATTCAAATTTATTTGTCTCCATTACATAAACTAAGATAAAGAACTGAATAGAAAATTGACAGCAGCTTGAAAAAGATGATCTTCAGAAGTCCTAGCTCTGGGGATGAAGTCCGAACTGATACTTAGGCTGACCCGAGCGTTAGAAATAACACAAACACTCGAGTCAGGACATACATACTTATACAGTGTAAGCTAATTCAAATGAACTGTAATATAAAGGCAAATAACTTAAAGATGCATGGGACCGCCCATCCTCTAAGGATCCGTCAAACTATTTACTATGTAGTAATATTTCGCTATTAGTATAGTGTTAGTTAAATAAACTTACTCTTAAATAGCGTTAAGGGGTTACCCATATAGCCCTTAACACATAATATATTCCCATAGTCTATACAGTACTGTAATCTCCCCCGTACTGGGCGTCGTCAGAGGGCACTCCGTAGGTATGGTACAAAACCAAAATAATATAAGCCTCGCTAGGGTAGGTAACACGACACAACTAGGCAATGCCAGGGTAGATATACCAATTACGCTTCCGGACCGGTGGTAGCGTGTAGCAGCTACTACCGCCCACCTCGAACAACACTCCCAAATCAAAGGTGCACACCAAACAATCACAAAGTAATATAATGACATACGAAGAAGTGCGTCCGATAAGAGGTGCTACCTCCTTAGCCCGTCGATCGCTCCCGTTTTAGCCATCTTATGCCAACTCACGGGAGCCGGGTCCACGTACGTACCTCAATAGAACGTCACCACCATCCTAATTCATTTTGGAATCTCCACCGCGTACACGGTTGTCAAAGTGGTTTTCGGTATCGACAGAGAGTATGCCCATATCCGATCCCATTCTCTTTAACAACCATCGTTATTATTACCCGTGGTTATAAATTCCAAAATAGTTTATATTTAAATCAAAATACTTCATTTTAAACTATTTAAAGTTGAAGTTATTATTCTTACAAAATCCAATATAAATCCCTAAGTTTTAGCCTTAGTTCATTTGCATCCACTACAGCACTTGCGAAGTGCGGTAATATTCCTTACATCAGGTTTAAGTAAATTTAATTTCAGGCTTCAATATAATTTCAGCCATAATTAAACCTTAATTTAAACCAATTTAACTTATAAAAAATATTTTCAACTTTGAAATAGTTATTTATATTACTCAATAATTTATGATTTTAAAAGTAAATTTCGCAAATAAATATCAAACTTCTCTAAGCTTTACTTATTAAAATCAAGTGCAAAATTTTCTATAAAATTTTACTTATAATTAAGTTTAATTACCATTTCAAAATAACTTAATTTCCCATTTATTTCTTAACTTACCTTTATTATAAAACCAACTTCACATTAAGTTATTATTTCAACTTCCATTTTTAAGTATTCACTTTATTTAATTATTTAATTCATAGACAACTTAACCCTTTGTTTATTTACTTTATATGCAAATCTATGCCAAAATATCATATTTTTATTACTTAACTAGAATTCCATTTTATTTTATAAATCAAAATTTACAAATAAATTTATACTTTAAATTCTAACTTAACCATTTATTTATTAACATATTTAACTTGTACAAAATCACTATGCGTATAAAAATCATTTTTAATCCAATTTTAAACAGAATATTATAACATACCAATTTAAAATATTTAATATTTCCCGAAAATATATATGTAATAACCACGGGTCTGTACAATATTTTCTAACCTCGGTCAAGTGGTACGGATAGTATATCATTTCAATCCGTAATTTACAAAGAAAATCCGGGTTCTATCATTTCAAACCCGCATCCCAAGTTAAATAGTAAATAAATAAATAAATATCGTTCAGGCCTATCATTTCATCTCGTAACGATTCTATTCTATAGGGAACTTGCAGTGTGATAAACAAAAAACAATGTAACAATATAAATATAATAGTATATAATATAACTGATGATGTGTCAATTTAATAACAGGGTTTTTAACATCATAAATTTATATCACAGGCACGTAAAATAAATATAATCATTCTACAATTACACTTGTTATTAATTTATAGATCTATAAGTATGTTTGTCGGGTGAGAATACTCACTTTTCGCCGTTGAAGATTCTATTCAAACCAACGATATCCACACCGGGAACGTACAGAAGGCACGATCAAATATTGGAAGATGAGACAATCCGATTCAGTTCTTGACACAAAACAAACTATAAATCAACTAATTATGAAAAATTAAATACGATCATATAAGAAAAATTGAATAGCTTATATTGAATAAATGATGGGATAAATAAATAACGCGCCCCTTTACCCCACGACTCAATCTCCACCCCCATGCTCGGCCATTTACCATACGCAAGCACTAACCACGTGGGATGTTAAATATATAAGCTGCGTTCAAAATTCAAAGGTGGTGAATAAATTTTGTTCAAGGTTTGGTCATATGCATGATGATGCTCGGCCTATACATGCGTGTATCTGTGCCTCATCATCTGAAAACTTGGCAACTGCATGGCTCGGCCACCATCGCCTGGAAGCAAGGCAAGGTCAGGACGTCTCTGAAGTTGAAGGGGGTGGTTGCAGCCGGTTGTAGTGGCGGTAGCACGTGATGGTGGAGAGTTAGGGGAGTCGTGCAAAGGTGATGGAGGCATTTTGCGTGAAACGGAAAAATGGAACCCAAGTAAAACAAAAGAAGGAAACAATTTTTTTATTTTTGTGTAGCCATTACCTGATGTACCTGAAGCTCACGCAAATAGAAGGAAGTTGAACAAATGCAGTGAAAATATGTGAACACGAGTTGGAATATATATCGGGAAGTTCGCTCAAACGAAGGGATGTAGGCAGCTGACGTGGTAAGGGGATATTGCACGTGATTTTGAAATTAGAACAGAAGTAATTGCGTGATTTAGGAGAAAGAAAAATACGGCAAGCAAAAATTGATTTAGAAACGGATCAGTGCAATCAAAGATTTTATACCCATTTAAAACAATAAAGAAAAAGGAAGTGGAATAAATTTTCCCACGTGAATGGCAAGCACAGTCAAAAATTTTCTTCCAAAAATCACGGCGACTGATTTGATTTTATTAGCTAAGGTATGAAATTTATGAGCGCGTAATAGATGCAAAATTTTAATTGAAACGTACGCTCAAATAATTAACAAAAGTAACGTGATTAAAAACTATTTGTTTCTTATTTATTTTTAGTAAAATATACGTTCAAAGAATATATGCCAACTAAATTAAATAAACGGATATAAACATACCAATTTAAACATCAAGTTAAATAGCCTATTTACACTCTATTAATTTTAAAAATTTATTACTTAATTAACTTTTGATTTGTTTACATTGGTTTGATTTACTTAACATTTAACAAATAAACTAATGTATATACGTATAAAAGAAAACGTAAAATTTATTTCCTTTCACAATATTTATTACTTACTTTAAAAAGTATACAACCAATATCAGTAAAACAACCGCAAAATAAGTATTGTACATATATATATTTTATATAAAAGATTTGAAGTTAGAATTTTGGAATTTTAAAATTTCAATTAGAGTTAATCTTTAACCAAATTCAAAATTACAGAAATCTTATCTTTTATTTAAAAATTTGGGCAATGATTTAAAATTCAAATTTTTATATAATAAATCCCAAAGTTTTATAAATAAAAGTGTGAAATACTTGTTAAAAATTTTGGGCTATTACAGTCGTCCTAAAATTAAAGGAATTTAGCTAGTGAGACTGTTTATAGTTTGTGTTTCAAGGACGATGAAATCGACTAGAAATATGAATTCTCCTACTTTAATGAGTACGTCCTCGATTTCTCGTATTGGTTTGTTTACAGAACGATTGGGACTTTTGTCGGTTTAAGCTCACCTAAACCTAAATTGTTGATACACTAAGTATGGAATCAAGTTTACATTCATACCTAAATCTGACAAGCATTTATTAATTGTCTTATCTCCTACCGTACATGAGATTATAGGGCAACCGGGATCTTTGTATTCAATGGGAATAAATTGAGATAGGACTTCACTTAGACTGGCCGCCAAGAAGACTTTTTTAGGTACTTGAGTGTGTAATTTTGAGTGTACAAGTCCTTTAAAAATTTAGCATGGGTCGGGGATTTGTTGAATTATGTCTAAAAGATGAATGTTGACTTTGACTTGCTTAAAAATTTCTAACACTCTTTCCATTTGATCGCAATGTTTCTCAGGTCGAAGTCGATGTGGAAATGCAACTTGAAACTCAGTTGGTTGGTCTACTTGAGTCGGTAAAAGATGAGATTCAGAATTGGATTCTATGTTTAGGTTGGGCTCATTCAAGGGCATTAGAGATTTGAAAGAAATTTTTGTAAGTCGTTAGGATGGACATCTTGATTGCCAATTTTCTTACCGGATCGCAAAGTTGTGATAGCATTCATTTGATTTAGGTTGCTATCTTGAACGGCTTGAGCTTGGTTTGAGTTTGGGTTTTCATTCCTAGGGTTTGGAATAGGTTGACTCGATAACGTACCTCATTCCCTTCACTCACTGAAGTGGCTAATTGGCTCATTTTCATTTCAATTTTAGCAATCGATTGACTCATATTTTGCATGTACGAGGTTAAATTTTTTTGCAAATTGTTATTTGATTGAAGGTTTTGAGTGGTCACTTCAGCCAACATTTCTATACTCTTCTCAAGTGAAGTCATTGTTTTGGGGAACAAATGATTGTTGTGCTTGGTTTTAAGAAGGTTGTGTAGAGTTTTGTTGAAGTTGATTTGGTCGAAAAGGAGGAATTGAAGTATTATTTGAAAATGCTAGAAAAGATGGTCGAACCAAATTTGTGTTTGAATTATTTTAGTTTCAAGCAAAGTTAGGATGATTTCTCCAACTGGGATTATACATTAGAGAGAATGTATCATTCCTAACTTTGTTAAAAGTGTTAATTTATTTTAACGAGTGAGGACATTGATCGATAATGTGATTTGTATGATTACATTTGTTACATGAGATTGGAGAAGCTTGGTTCATTTAATTGCATGAAAGAACGTTATCAATTTTTTTATCATTGCATCAATTTTAGGTTCTAAGGCTGATGATGATCCTATCGAATGTGCACTCGATCTTGAATAGAATGATTTCTCGTTAGATCGTTCCTGTTGAGATGATTTTTTGGCTAGGTCTTTAAGAAATTGCCAAGCGGATCGTGATGTTATATCCGACTCAGGGTAAATATCCAAACAATTATTGGAGGGGTCGGCATATCCGACAAAGGTGATTAAGAGGACCAGGCTTGACTATTGATGGGAAAGATGGCCAAAAGACGACATTAGTATGACCAGAGTATGATATCCGAATAGTTATATCCGACTCAGGGTAAATAAGGTTGATGAATAGATGATACAGGACGTCAGAATTGTGGAGATTAGCTTGGTGGAATAGGGGCCGGCATAGACGTTTGACAAATTGAAGGGTGTATGAATGGATCAACATATTAGTGGCATATACAAGAATGGGTCGATGTATTGGAGGGATCGGCATGGAAATGGTAGTGATTAGGTCGGCATGGAAACGGTAGGGATCGGGTCGGCATGGAAATGGTAGTGATCGGCTCGGTAGGTATCAAGTCGGCATGATTTGTTCCTGAGTATTGGATCGACATGGATCGGGTCGGCATAGTATGGTGGGATCGGCAAGGTATGGGGTATGGTCCAGATCGTTATGATGATATATATCGACATAGTAAGTTGGACTATGCCTTCCTTATGGTGGGCCAAAATGGTCAAGGAGGGTCCAGATCTCAAGATGCCAGTCATGTTGGAGGCTCCCTTCATCTATAAATACAGAGGCAGGGTGCCATGTTTGGGACCTCCCATTTTGGACTACTTTTCTTACCGAAGCTCTGCCATTTTTTATTCTTGACTTTCGTAATAATGGATTCTAACTGATTCATAGACTGTTGTAATGATAATCGAGTGGAATATCAATGAAAATATAATATGGACATAGGCCAAGATTGCTGAACCATTGTAAAATCTATGTATTCATTCATTTTTATGCTTTGTTCTTTTGATTACATTCTTTGTTTGATATCCATTAGATTCTATGGGTGTTGATGTCCATTTTTGGAATCAACAGCAAGGTTTCAAGTAGTGGTGCTGGTGAAGTAGGGGTTGGGAGTGATAAACGTTGGCAAGGGGAAGTGGTAGATCGAAGGTGAAGTCTTTTAATGGCGAAGTCGAGAGTTATAGGTCGACAAGAGATAAAGTAAGGAGATTCAAATGAAAGGAACGAGATTTATAATCTCATGAGCATGTACCCTTTGGGTTAAAACTTAGGAAATTTCCCAAGTCTGGTATCGGTACCGATCCTAGAGCCATGGGTCAGTACCGAGTCTTCAAATTTTCAAATATCTATATGCATGTATGTATGTATGTATGCTCATATTATGTATGGATATACATCTATGTGTATACATGTGATGGACCATGTACGTGCATTCATTCCAACTAGAGAACGTGCACCAGATTGACAGTCTGAAAATTGACGGGCGCTGGAAAAACCCAAATGTTGCTCAAGCAAAGTGGCGAAGTGAGGGCATGAGGCAACAACTTGCTGCTATTATGTATAAAGGGCATTGATCGGTACCTTTACCATGAGAAGATTGAAATTTTGAATTGTGCCTAGACGACGAGTCCTTGGATTGATACCTTCAGTCTCGGTCTTCACACATCACAACCTTCTCTCTATCTTGACCAGGGTCCCGATCTCGATTGGGCCTAAAATAAGATGGTTGAGAGCACGCTGATCTCTTTAAGTGATCATATTTTACGAGGGTGTCCCATCGATCCAGCAAAAAAAATGAAAGTGTATAAGAATCAATGAAGTTAAAGGCAGATAAGTGTCGTGTAGTGCAGGTGCATGTGATCGTGAGTGTCCTAGTGTCCCTCCAAAGGTCCAGTTGTTGGAGCTTTTCTTGCTGGAGTAATCTCTCATATGTCAGTAAGGGGAAAGACAGCACCAAATCGAATAGGAGGTTCAGACCCCCCCGAGGCTTCAATCAGCAAAATAATAATTTCCGACATCGTTCAGAAGCGGGATGTCAGACTACCCCTCAAATAGATTTTTTAGAGGCAAAGAGCTAGACTGATCTTTAGTAGCAGAGGTTGATTTGGATTTCTTGGAGACCTGCCCTCTATGAAGCTTACAAATGAGCCTTTTTCCTTTTCTCTTTACTGAGGCAAGGAGCAGTGGGCTTGGGAGGATCTAATCGTAGGCTTGTGGCTTGGACTCATAGTGTCACGACCGGGGTCATTAGCATCGCCTTTCACTTCGTTGTCCTCAATGACACCCTGAGCCCCTTCGACTTAGGGCACGACGGGATCAGCTTCGTCTTCTTTTTTCCCAAGACACGTCTTCTATAACAGCCCATAAATTGGTAAATATTTTTAAATTTATTTTTATTTGAAAACTTTGATTTTTAATTATTTAAAAAAATTGAAGTTTGGAATTTGTTTATAATTTATTTTCCAAATTCAATAAAATAAACAATTTCTGAAAATTTTGTATTTTGGTCAACTGAAGGCAAAGTTAGACCACTGTTGAAAATTTTAAATTAAAAATTTTAAATTCCAATCTTTTTCTTTGAAAATGTATTTTATTTTAATATTAATTCTGCTTTTCGTTTTGTAAAATTTCATTTTATACTTTTTAAATTTGATAACTTTCAGCGTTTTACACACGATTGTTTTCAGCAAAATTTGTCTTTTTTATATTTTAATTTTTCTACCTCAATTCTATTTTTCTATTTTATACTTTATTTTATTTTTCCATTCTCTTTTCTAATGGATTTTATTTGGATTTTTGATTGGAAATTCAAATAGATTTTGGTTACTTTTCTTGGATAGGAAGTTAGGCCTTTTCATTTGCCTTAGCCTGTTTATTTTCTATTTTCCTATGTTTATTTCTCTAATTTTTATTTTCTATTTTATTTGTATAAACTTTGAATATGTTCATTTGATTTTTGATTGGTTTTATTTTTAATAATAGCTTAGAAATTTCAAGAGACATAGGCTACTTGTTTTTATTTGTTGCCTTTTTCTTTTCCCTTGCATTTCCATTTGCATAGCCGTGATTTTATCCTATCAATCACATGCATATTGTTCCCCAAACTCCTCTTTTCGTTGCATGCATACAAAGGAAAAAAATTAAATTAAATCCGTCAAGTTATTTGTTGCCTTTTTATTTTTCAAACCATTCAAACTCTTGCCTTTTATTGCCTAGCCTTTATATCACCTTAGCCATTCATTTTTTTGTGTAAACCATAGCCTCCACTCTCTTTCTTATTCACATGAAAAAAAAATTCTCATCTTAAAATTTCATTGCGTCCAGAAGAATATACAAAATGCTCTAGGTTATTTCATGGCTACTCCTTACTTTCTTCTTCCTTTTTCTTTTGATTTTCTCTTTTGGTTTTCATGTTAGCTCGGCCTCACCCCTATAGCCAACCTCACCTACTCTCCACCACCATGCCGACCATCACCACCTCCTCTTTATTTTTTTCCATGGTCGTGCCTTATGACCAGATCTGACTAAGCCTAATAGCCGTCAAACACTCTATGGCCGAGCATAGGATGATGTTGGTCAAGCCCTTTTGTAGTGGCCGAGCCACTTAATTGATTTAAAGAGAGGTTATGTCATGTTTATCTCATATTTTTCCATTGTTCAAATTTCTATTCTTTTGTATTGAAATATATTCTTATATATGTTGTATTTGTTTGCATATAAGATTTGGATCTGACTCTTCATTCACTCAAAAAAATTAGTCGTGCTATGTCATGCCTTTTCATGTTTTGCGGAGTTTAGATTTGGGTTTGAATTTCAATTCTAACTTTAAAAAGGCGAGTCATTCACTCTAGACATACGTACTTTTATAAATGTGAAATGATGACAAGTGAATATGTAAAACTAATTTGTTATGTTCATATATGCCTGTGATGTATATCTATATGATGTTAAATGCTGTTTATATATCTATTACATCATCTATTATGAAATTTTATTCTAAACTGTTATTTTATTCCTGTTTATCATACTGCAAGTTCCCTATCACTATGGGTTTAAATGATACATACCCGAACAGACATTAGAATAAGGAAAAATCACTATGGGCTAAAATGATACACTCGAGTGATTTCTGTTGATTTTTTTATTGTTGTATTTATTTTCTTGGGATTACGGGTTGAAATGATAGAATCCGGTTTTTTCTTTTGAATTACGGATTGAAATGATACACATCCGTATCACTTGACCTAGGTTAAAAAATATTATACAAGCCCATGGTTATATTTTAAATAATATTTTCTAAAAAGTTATTAAGTATTTTTAAATAATATCCCCCTAAAGATTTCTTAAGTATTTTGAGTTTTATAAATATATGAAATTTTTAACTTAAGATTTGATTCAATGCTTTAATTATAAAGGTGTATTAGTTTTTCTGTAAGTTAAATTTTATAAAGTTAATAATTGGTTTTAAGTTGAATTAAAAATCTTTATTGATGATAAATAACTTAATAATTGAATTTGATTTACTTTGGAATCTTAAATCTAACCTAGATATTTTAATAAAGGTTATTTCCTGAAATGGACACGTTTTGTATGATAAATAATGTATTTTGAATTGATAAAATGAAATACAGTTTTAATTAGGCCTTTTGTAATAAAATTTATTTAACTTGAAACATAGTTAATTGATAGCTAAATGAATAGATCTATAAAGAGAATTTGATTGTTATATTAACTATTGTAAAATGTTCTTTTGTGAAATGTTATGTTTTGTAAAATAAATAGTTATGATTTTAAAATGGAAAAATGTACCTTAATTTATCACTTAACTTGATAATTGGGAATCAGGTTTTAAATAAAATTATTAAGATAAGTAAATAAATGAAAATTAGTTTTGTTTATGAAGTGGATATTTTAAAATAAAGTGTAAAGTTATTTGTTAAAAATAAAAGTTAAGTAAAATAGGGTAATTTTGACTCATAAATGAATTGTAGTTAAATTTGGATATTTATTGATAAGAGATTATTTTATTAAATCATAGGTTAAATGATATCCAAATGAATATTTTCTAAAGCGAGAAATATGATTTTTATAAGTTAAAATGGCTAAAAACTGAAATTGTAATAGGGCTGAAATGTTATTATAAATCTAGAATTGGTATGGGTAGCACTTCAGAAATGCTATGGTAACAGGATAACATTTGCTAAGTGCTATCAATTCTGAAACTTAACTAGGTTCTGAAATTACTAAATACCTATTACAGTAGCAGTGCTGTTGTTTCTGAATTTGAACTGTTTTGAAGTAATAACTAAATACCTACCGCCGCACTTTATTAGTGCTGCTATTTTTGAGCTTGATAATGTTTTTGAAATATTACTATATATACCGTAACATTTAATAAGTGCTGTTGTAGCTGAAATTTACAATGTTTTGGAAATTTTTATAATTGAATGAATGAACATAGAAATGCTATACCTTTGAAATGAATATTATTTGACATTGAATTTAAATCGTTTAAATAAATATGTTTCAAAGTGTTTGGTTTCAGAGTTGTTATAACTTGAAAGCAATGTGGCCTTGGAAATGAAATTATTGGAAATTGTATTTAATTAAGAATTGTCTTTAAATATATTAATTTGAACTTATTGAAATTGAAGATTTAAAAATATGAACTTATAAAGTGGTTTGGTTTAGGAAGATTTAAGGGAATATTTCAAGTTTAATAAATTGAAGGAATATTCAATGATTTGGAAATTTGGGTTTATTTAAATGATATGTTGATTTGGTTTTGGAATGAAATAATATTTAGTTTCAAATGGATATGATATTTTGGTTTTAAAGTATAAATGATTTTGAAATAAATATCCATGGGTTATAATAACATTGGGTTGTTAAAGAGACCGGGATCGGAAGTTGTCATATTCTCTTCCAACTTCGAAAACCACTTTAGCAACCGTGTACGCAGTGGAGATTCAAAAATGAAGTAGGATGGTGGCAGCGTTCCTTTGAGGTATATACATGGAACCGACTCCCGTGAGTTGGCATAAGGCAACTAAAACATGAGCGATTCCAGGCCAATGAGGTCGGTCCTCTGATTGGACACACTCCTTCAATATTATATTGTGACTTTGAGATTGATTTGGTGGCCACTTTTGACTCTTTGATTTTAGGGGTGTGGCTCAAGATGGGCGGTAGTAGCTGCTACGCGTTACCACCAGTCCAGATAGTAATTGGTATATCTACCCTGGCATTGCATGGTTATGCCATGTCACCTACCCTATCGCGCCTTGTACGAGTTTGGTTTTCTCCCATAGCCCGTGGAGTATCCTCTAGTAGCCTCTCAATCAGGAGGTATTATGGTACTGGATGGACTACTGGGACTATTATGTGTTAAGGTGGAAAATGTAAAGCCTTAGCGCTATTTAAAAGTATATTTATTTTAATATAGACATTGTTATAACAGCGAAATATTACTATATAGTAAATAGTTTAACAGACCTTAGAGGATGGGAGGTCCCAAGCATCCTTTAAGTTACTTATACCTTTCTATTACAGTTCACCTGAGTTAGTTTACATTGTATAAGCATGTATGTTCTGACTCGAGTGTTTTATGTTTTGATTTATGCTCATCCAACTATCTATTTCAATTCCAGTTATTCAGTTGATTCAAGTGATGCATTCAGCTTTGTACTTGATTTTTGTATTGAACTTCTATCGTACCTTGTATAACTCTGATGTATTTATATAGTAGCTTCATCAACTACTATTTCTTTTCTTCTGCTGCATTGTATTATTCTGTGTCTGTGATTCTGTAATTTATTTATTTGCTGTATATTCTGAGATTTGCCAAATTTATTTTACAATTTGGTATTTTAATAAATTCAAGCCCGACATGTGTGGATGCAAATGGTTGAAAATATTTGGTCGTTGCATTTGGTATCAGAGCTTTGGCTCTAGGAAAAACTTAGCATATATGGTAAATTTATTTACAAAATCACTTTCATTCGAGCTTGAATCTCTTTCTCTTTGACTCTGTTCCCTTTGAATTTTGGAACGTTCCCTCGGTTTCGAAATGCATTCCTGTCCCTCACCCTTCGTATTCTTCTAAATTCTGGTGCATCCCATAGCTCCGCTGAATGACTTGTAAAGGGGTGAAACTTATTTACAATAGGCATTTATTCACTGGAGATTCACATATATCCTCGGTTTAAATGCTAGTATCTCTCGTGCCTCGAATTCTATCTCTTGAGATCAAATGTAGATTTTCCTCAGGATTCCACATCGATCTAATTCTTAAAGTCGCGATGACCCAGTTAAGGTTGTCTGCGATTTATGTAAGCTTATCCATTTCCTTATTCGGTTAGTTAATCATTTTATCTTTTGTTTCCAACTTATCTTCAGATTAGAATTCTCTTTGATTTGAGTTAATCAAATTTAAATCTCTATCCTTGCTTTGAAAATCTATTCCTATATAGTGTATTTGTAAATCTATATTTAAATTGTTTATTATATATTGTGTTGTTTGAGTTGTTGATGTTGATTTGGATTTTCGATCGATTCATCTGATCAACGCTATTGATAGGATCTCCAAAACACTTGAATAGAGCAAACTGACACCATATTGTTTTCAAATTTGGTATATGAAATAAATTTTGTATAATCATATTGTATATGTATATAAGTATAATTTTATGAATTTTATTAGTTAATTGAATCGGATGTTAAGAAATAATATTTGACTCTGTGTATATAGCTTGTAACCATTAGCTTTTGTTTCATATATAAATAATTGAACTATAAACATGGCTATAAATTAATTTGGAAATTTAGATGAATTTAAAATAAGAAACTAAGAATTTAATCTCTGACGGTTTCAAACCATGTTTTCAAAGTTTTAAAGGATATATTATTTAAATTATTTCTAGTAGAAATTGTTTCAAAGAATTTTTTCAGTGCTCTTTTCTTTGCCGCTGGAAAATAATTTCGATGATGACTGCAGCATTATCGACATTCATTTTCAAGTTTCTAAGTGAAGTGACCATTCTGTAGCTTTGCTACAGTCTTGCTTTGGAGAATTAAATTGATTTGAATTTCAAAAATATGATTTGATTTATAATTTATGTGATATATGATTTAAAATTTGATTGATATATATTGTGTATGTTTGTTTATCCCTAAAACAGTTTGGAGTTAATCGAAAATCAAATTCCTAAATTTTATCTTAAAGGATGATTTCAATTATAAAAGGAAATCAAATTTTTGAATAAATATTTAAGCTTGAATTAATTGAATTAGAAAGTTTTATTTGTATAATACTCAATTACAATCCAATATAACTTACCTAAATTATTCAGAAGTTGAATATATAATTGGATAATGTACAATATAAAAAGGATTTTATAAAAATAAAAGTTGAGTGGTTATAATAAATGTTGTACACTTAAATTTTAGTTATAAAAGATTAATAGAGGTAAATAGAATAAAAAGGTTAACTGAATAATATACAAAATAAATTTGGTTAAAGGAATTTATAAATAAATTGGAATAGTTATAATATGTGTTAATATACTTAATATATGTGATTAGATATTAGGTAGAATAAAATTTAACAATAATTTGGAATAAAGAAGAACTAAATGTATTGACTGAAATATGAGTATAATAAATGATTTTCAAATTCATGATTTTAGAAATTGAAATTTGATGATAAGATAATGAAAATAGAAATAGTTAAGATCTATTTAACTTAAGTGAAATCAAATAGATGAAATTAATAACTAATTTAAGTTGGAATTTTCATAGTTTTAAATTTATTATCTTAATTTTTTTTCCAATCTATTTTTCTTTCGGGATCATTCTTTTCCTCTTGTCTTAATCCTATCTCCTTCTATCTTGTTTTCTCGGTTTCCTTGCTTCGTTCCTTTTCGGGGATGAAAAGTTTTGAGTGGGGGAGAGTGTAACAGCCTTGTAAACATTTTTAAATTTATTTCATTTGAAAACTTTGATTTTTAATTATTTAAAAAAATTGAAGTTTGGAATTTTCCAATGTAAGTTTGGAATTTGTTTATAATTTATTTTCCAAATTCAATAAAATAAAGAATTTCTGAAAATTTTGTATTTTGGTCAATTGAAAGTCAAAGTTTGACCAGAGTTGAAAATTTTAAATTTCATATTCCAATCTTTTTCTTTGAAAATGTATTTTATTTTAATATTAATTCTGCTTTTCGTTTCGTAAAATTTCGTTTTATACTTTTTAAATTTGATAACTTTCAGCGTTTTACACGCGATCATTTTTAGTACAATTGTCTACTTCATATTTTAGTTTTTCTACCTCAATTCTATTTTTCTATTTTCTACTTTATTTCATTTTTCCATTCTCTTTTCTAATGGATTTTATTTGGATTTTGATTGGAAATTCAAATAGATTTAGGTTACTTTTCTTGGATAGGAAGTTAGGCCTTTTCATTTGCCTTAGCCTGTTTATCTTCTATTTTCCTATATTTATTTCTCTAATTTTTATTTTCTATTTTATTAGTATAAACTTTGAATTTATTCATTTGATTAGTTTTATTTTTAATAATATCTTATAAATTTCAAGAGACATAGGCTACTGTTTTTATTTGTTGCCTCTTTCTTTTCCCCTGCCTTTCAATTTGCATAGCCAATCACTTCCCACATTCATAGCCGTGATTTTCTCCTATCAATCACATACATATTGTTACTCAAACTCCTTTTTCATTGCGTGCATACAAAGGAAAAAAATTAATTAAATCCATCAAGTTATTTGTTGCCTTTTTATTTTCCAAACCATTCAAACTCTTGCCTTTTATTGCCTAGCCTTTACATCACCTTAGCCGTTCATTTTTTTTGTGTAAATCCTAGTCACCGCTCTCTATCTTATTCACGTGAAAAAAATTTCACATCTCAAAATTTCATTGCGTCCAGGAGAAAATACAAAAATCTCTAGGTTATTTCATGGCTTCTCCTTACTTTCTTCTTCCTTTTTTTTCTGATTTTCTCTTTTGGTTTTCATGCTAGCTCGGCCTCACCCCTATAGCCGACCTCACCTCCTCTCCACCGTCACCATGCCGACCATCGCCACCTCCTCTTAATTTTTTGCCATGGCCGTGCCTTATGACCAGATCTGACCAAGCCTAATAGCCCTCAAACACTCCATGGCCGAGCATAGGATGATGTTGGTCAAGCCCTTTTGTAGTGACCGAGCCACTTGATTGATTTAAAGAGAGGTTATGTCATGTTTATCTCATATTTTCCATTGTTCTAATTTCTATTTTTTCGTATTGAAATATATTCTTATATATGTCGTATTTGTTTGCATACAAGATTAGGATCCGACTCTTCATTCACTCAAAAAAATTAGTCGTGCTTTGTCGTGCCTTTTCGTGCTTTGCGGAGTTTAGATTTGGGTTTGAATTTCAACTCTAGATTTAAAAAGGTGAGTTATTCACTCTAGACATACATACTTTTATAAATGTGGAATGATGATAAGTGAATATATAAAAATGATATGTTATGTTAATATATGCCTGTGATATATATCTATATGATGTTAAATGCTGTTTATAAATCTGTTACATCATCTGTTATGATATTTTATTCTATACTATTATTTTATTCCTGTTTATCATAATGCAAGTTCCCTATCACTATGGGTTGAAATGATACATACCCGAACGGACATTAGAATAAGGAAAAATCACTATGGGCTAAAATGATAGACTCGAGTGATTTTTGTTGATTTTTTTATTGTTGTATTTGTTTTCTTGGGGTTACGGGTTGAAATGATAGAACCCGTATTTTTCTTTTGAATTTTAATAAATCTAACCTAGAAATTTTAACAAAAGTTATTTCCTGAAATGGACATATTTTGTATAATAAATAATGTATTTTGAATTGATAAAATGGAATACATTTTTAATTAGGCCTTTTGTAATAAAATTTATTTAACTTGAAATCATAGTCAATTGATAGCTAAATGAATAGATTTATAAAGAGAATTTTATTGTTATATTAATTATGATAAAATGTTCTTTTGTGAATGTTATGTTTTGTAAAATAAATAGTTATGATTTTAAAATGGAAAAATGTACCTTAATTTATGACTTAACTTGATAATTGAGAATTGGGTTTTAAATAAAATTACTAAGTTAAGTAAATAAATGAAAATTTGTTTTATTTATGAAGTGGATATTTTAAAATAAAGTGTAAAGTTGTTTGTTAAAAATAAAAGTTAAGTAAAACAGGGTAATTTTGACTCGTAAATGAATTATAATTAAATTTGGATATTTATGGATAAGAGATTATTTTATTAAATCATAGGTTAAATGATATCCAAATGAATATTTTCTGAAGCGAGAATTATGATTTTTATAAGTTAAAATGACTAAAAACTGAAATTTTAATAAGGCTGAAATGTTATTATAAATCTGGAATTGGTATGTGTAGCACTTTAGAAATGCTATGGTGACAGGATAACATTTGCTAAGTGCTATCAGTTCTGAAACTTAACTAGGTTCTGAAATAACTAATAACCTATTACAGCACTTCAGCAGTGCTATTGTTTCCGAATTTGAACTGTTTTGAAATAATAACTAAATACCTACCGTAGCACTTTATAAGTGCTGCTGTTTTTGAACTTGATAATGTTTTTGAGATATTACTATATATATTGTAACATTTAATAAGTGCTGTTGTAGCTGAAATTTACAATGTTTTGGAAATTTTATAATTGAATGAAGGAACTTAGAAATGCTACTACTTGAAATGAATATTATTTGACATTGAATCTAAATGGTTTAAATAAATATGTTTCAAAGTGTTTGGTTTCAGAGTTGTTATAACTTGAAAGCAATATGGCTTTAGAAATTAAATTATGGAAAATTGTATTTAATTAAGAATTGTCTTTAAATATATTAATTTGAACTCATTGAAATTGAAGATTTAAGAATATGACCTTATAAAGTGGTTTGGTTTAGGATGATTTAAGGGAATATTTCAAGTTTAATAAATTGAAGGAATATCCAATGATTTGGAAATTTGGGTTTACTTAAATGATATGTTGATTTGGTTTTGTAATGAAATAATATAGTATTTAGTTTGAAATGGATATGATATTTTGGTTTTGAAGTATAAATGATTTTGAAATAAATATTCATGTGTTATAATAACATTGGGTTGTTAAAGAGACTGGGATCGGAAGTTGTCATACTCTCTGCCAACTTCGAAAACCACTTTAATAACCGTGTACGTGGTAGAGATTTCAGAATGAAGTAGGATGGCGGCGGCGTTCCTTTGAGGTATATACGTGGACTCGACTCCCGTGAGTTGGCATAAGGTGGCTAAAACAAGAGCGATTCCGGGCCAATGAGGTCGCTCCTCTGATCGTACACACTCCTTCGATATTATATTCTGACTTTGAGATGGATTTGGTGGCCACTTTTCTTTGATTTTGAGGGTGTAGCTCGAGATGGGCGGTAGTAGCTGCTATGCGTTACCACCATTCTGGATAGTGATTGGTATATCTACCCTAGCATTTCCTAGTTGTGCCATGTCACCCAGCCTATCACGCCTTATACGAGTTTGGTTTTCTCCCATAGCTCGTGGAGTATCCTCTAGTAGCCTCCCGATCATGAGGTATTATGTTACTGGATGGACTACTGGGACTATTACGTGTTAGGGTGGAAAATGAAAAGCCTTAACGCTATTTAAAAGTAAGTTTATTTTACTATGGACATTATTATAACAGCGAAATATTACTACATAGTAAATAGTTTAACGGATCCTTAGAGGATGGGCGGTCCCAAGCATCCTTTATGTTACTTGTACCTTTCTATTATAGTTCACTTGAGTTTGTTTATATTGTATAAGTATGTATGTCCTGACTCGAGTGTTTTCTGTTTTACTTTACGCTCGGGTCAGACTGAGTGATACAACATTAGAGACTCACCTTCAGAGTTGGAGCTTTGCTTGAAGACCTAGCTATCTATTTCAGTTCCACTTAGTTAGGTGATTTAAGTGATGTATTCAGCTTTGTACTTGATTTGTGTTGAACTTCTGTTGTATCTTGTATAATTCTGATGTATTTATATAGTAGCTTGATGAACAAATGTTTCTTTGCTTCCGCTGTATTATACTACTCTGTGTCTGTGATTCTTTGATTTATTTATTTGCTGTATATTCTGAGATTTGCCAAATTTACTCTACAATTCGGTATTTTGAGCAATTCAAGCCGACATGTGCGGATGAGAATGATTGAAAATATCGGGTCGTTACATCTTCTCTCTACAAATTCCTCCTCGGTGTTTCTAGGTAGTCCCGTGCTACGGCCTTCTTTTAGTAAGCCAACGACAAAAAGGCGCTTATCGGCGAGAAGAAATCTGATTTCTCCATCTGCCACTGGTATGTTTTTGAGCGCTGAAATCGCCTTCGAATATATGTCACCGGTAGGACGTGGATGGCTACCTGCAATGTTTAATGAGAAATTACTTAATTCATGATATTTCTTGAATGAAAGCACTTAATTTAAATTTGAAGCGATGCTTATGTCCTTCCAACAACCATCCTTCAAAATTAGGTAGGCAATACTCGTAGAACCATTCATCGTTAAAAGTGCTCGATTTGTTCCAAACGTCGGTTACGACAGGCAGTTTGTGTACCATTCGAGGAAAGTATATAGGAGGCTTCCTCTTTGTCGTTTGAGGTTGTAAATGAATCTAATGTCTTCCGCTGTCGGCTCACGATATAAAAATTCGAGGAATATCATTTATGAGTAGTGCAGAAATGCATACCGAATTGCGTGTAGTAGAGCCGACGCCAATCTTAAATAATGCAACATTTTCGGAATGAATGGATTGAAAGGCACAATGCAGCTAACCTAGCACATAAACCTGTTACATGCAGTATACTCCTCTAGAGGCAAGTGAGCCCTATAATTATAGGATGGGATTCACACATCCTTGTATGGAATCCCATATTTAATGCACAACCTATAGAAAGAGGCCTCATTAACCTTTGAAGCCACTGAATTCTCTGAATCATTCAAAAATATAACATCTCCAAAAGTGTCAGGATCTAGCTCGATTTCTACTTCAAGATTCAAAGGAATTTCGTTCACTTGATGAGAACATTTAAGCTGTTCAAATTCCTAACCAGGAGAGTTTCGAGCCAACATTGTTGCAGAACTTGGCTTAGCATCAGAATTGTCATAAGAAGTAGTTTTCTTAGTACCCATAGCAACCAAACACTTTGAGCCACTAGAACCTATAGCCATCAAACTAAGCAAATAGTAATCGTTAGGAAAATAAACATGTTCCCCCATGCTAAGTGTAAACTAGTGCAGTGCGGTGCAGTGTAGAGATAAACAGTTTAGAATTCAAATGATGGTTATGACGAGACTTTAGGATTCAACCGGAGTGGCCGTCATCGCTAACCGTCCCAGTCGGCTTTCATGTCAATAGTTATGGACTTTATCTAAGATCTGGATCAATCGTTGGCATATTGGTGTATGAAATTTGCATCCAAGGTCATTTGAGACTATATGCTATACTTGTTTAAGTTCGAGTCCAATGTTGGATATGAAAACGTTCATGTCAGAGTTTGTTCACATGTTCATGATCCTATGGAAGGGCTCGGGTTGGTTCATGCATGCAAATTTAGGTGATCAAGTCCCAAAGTTCAAGTGTGCTTGAATAAGGTTAAAAATGGCCAAGTCCCCCTAAGTAGAGGGATCTTATTCGATCCCTCCCCCGGGCAGTTTTGCCTTGTGCAAATTTAAAATCATCGTAACCGATCCCTCCAATTGATCGCCTATCACCGATCCATCATTCCAATATCCTCCAAATAGTCACTCCACATTCATGTATCATAACCTAATCCCTACAGCTGATCTCTACTCTAACATCTATCATCAATAGGTCTTCACTACCACTTCACTTCATCTTCCACGTATTACTACCAATCGCATGAAACCAACCTTCAACTGATCATACATCAATAGCCATTACTCCATCAACGTCACTATTCCATCCACATCAATTTCCACATCGTACTAGTACTTTGATCCCCTAAACTTCACTACTAATCATCAATCGCTGATCCCAATCACCAATCTAATCCACCACGAAAACCTAAACTACAACAATCTACAAAAAAAAACAATCATCTCGTCATAGAATTTTAAGTCAAACCGAGTACATATTAAACCTACCTACGTAATTAAGATCGAAAGATAAGATGGAAAGGAATGAATGAAAGTTCCGGTTAGATTCGAGTTGTGAAATTAGGTGTTGGAATTAGGTTGATGAAGGTGGTGGATTGATTAATGGCGAACGCGAATGACTCAAAGAGGATGGAAGTTCAAATGGATGGGGATTTGTGATTTATGTTGATGGACTTCGAGCTTGGATTCATCAATAGCAATGGAAAAGGGAATAGGAGGGATCGTTCATTTGCAATATGATTGAAGGGAGGTGAGGAAAGGGGCTAAGTCATAGCTTATATGAGGTACGACCTATCTCATGCTGCCCGCATTCTAACAGCCATGAATTGGCTAAGTTCTCATGCATGAAGGGATCAGATATGATTCCTAACTTAGGGGATTGATACCGATCCCTTGCAAAAAAAGAAGAAAAAAAAGTTGAACAAAAATGATAGAAAATTGCGATACACTTGTACTTCAACTACATGATAACGATAACGACCCATGAACATGCACGTTTACATACCGAGTGTTTAATTTATTGAATCGATTGAGATTAAATTATTACTGGATCTTATAGAAAAGATATTGCTATAGATGACCAAAGCCTTCTAACTCAATCAACAAGCATAATGAAACCGAGCATAGACTAAGGCTAGGGATTACACTAAATTTATATTGCCAAACATCGACTAAGCGCTATGAGAAATGGAGAGAGATACGACTCTTCGGCAAGATAATTCAATGGAAGGATAACAACTGTTAAGTAAAATGAATTGAATTTCTTCCGGACACTATTATTTGCTTCGATTCATAGCATGTCATGTTCAAAAAAGACGTACTTTAGGAGGCAAGTGTTATTCGATTTTTTGACCTGGCTATATCTAGACTGATTGGACAAGTTAGACTTGATGGTAGACAAGGAAAGCAGAAGCAGTTCATAGGGGTGATAATAGAGTCTAAAGATCAAGAATAGACGACAATATGAGGTAATGATCTAAAGAAGCCAAGACATAGACTCTACAGAACATTCTAAGTATGGAATAGTGCTTTCCCTAGGCAGGGGATCAAATCAAATCATTATGGTTATGGACAACTTGGATCAATGGTTCAACTCAACGGGAATCGATCGGTAACTCTTAGAACTTGAAAGCAACAATACAAACAACTTTGGAAATATGAAGCTAGCATAAAGGGGAACCCACCTAATAGGTCGTAGATCGCCACATGGCTAGGAAGATCGACCAGCCCCGATCGCTTAGCATAGGGTATTGAGCTCGAAAATTTTTAAGCGACCTCGTCTACATCTGGAGATTCTGCCAGCGAATTTTCAGGAAGATATTCGGTAGTCTATGCCTATAAATACAGGGCTAATAGCACATTTGAGGGGGCTTTACGTTGTTGTTTTCTTATAATTTTGGATTCTGATCCGATCACTCTTGCACTCAGAAATTCAAGTCATTAATAAAGTTATCTCTTTAAAGTGGACATAGACAGTCAACTTTATTTTGATTTTGATTTCTTCATTTATTCCTCTACACATAATCTATTAGGTGTTTGTGCCAACTTTTAGTCTATGCACATCAAAATTGAACAAGTGTTTTAATGATGTATCAAATCGTTTGATTATCAATCAAAATGCAGAGCAAGTATGTATTCGTAAGAAAGAACATTAAAAGGTACACAGATATTTCGAAATCATGAGTAAAGAATGCAGTATTGATTATTAATGATGTACATGTGTTAATATCAATTTAGTTGTTTTAATACTCAACATTGGATTTGTAAATGATGTCCTTTATAGTAAGTATAAAAGATATTGGGAATGACTCAAAATGATATACAAGGACATCTTTTTAAAATGTTTAATACAGAACATGTATGATGGTTTCCTTATCCATTGGCAATAGAAATTATCATACATGTTATGTTGTCTATTATATCGTGATTTGTTTATGTATTTGATACATGAAGAAAATATTAAATACAAATTGATATTTCTAAATTATAGTTTAGAATGTTCTCGTGTATCTACGAAATATTAGAGAATTCTTTGCAAAAATAATGAATTACTAATGAAGAAGTGTTCGGGCTCAAATTTATAAGTGGTATTGAGTATAACTTGTCAATAATAAATTCAAGTTAAGAATCTTTAAGTTGAAAATGCTTCAAATGAAAGACCATGGTTGATTCTATGAAAGAGGCTAAGCATATCGCCTTGAATAACAATGCAATAAAAACAATGTACATAAATATAATTGCACAAGATTTTTAACTAAGTCGAGGGTAAATCCAATTGTTGAGAAACCATAACATTGTCATATGAGAAAAATATCATAATACAGTTCATTACAGAACTTAAAGCTTGCTAGAAGTCAAGAGAAAACTTTGAATTATTCCATATGATAAAATAGTTTATTAGCATCGTGAGAGTTGATTGATGGAGTAGATAATTGAAGCATAATAACAAACATGCTCGCTAAGGGACTGACCTGGTTTGTTTTGACGAAACCGATTAGAGAAGTTGGAATAAGAATCCATAATTGACCCAAAGTGCAAGTGGGAGATTGATAGAGTTCAGGGTATAACCTAGGGGCAATTATGTAATTTGTTACATACGTGTAACTAATTAACCAATCTCATTTAAAATAAAAGGCATTTTCTTTCTATTATATACTCGATATAATGTGTTATATTAATAATTAATTTAATTAAAAGTACATTAAATAGAAAATCCATAAATAGTATGTTCTGCGATAGTAGTTATAAATGTTGTAGCTATGAGTAATTTATCACAATAAAAATAAATATACCATTTTAAATATTCCTAGTTAAGATGTATCGAGACTGGATATCCGTACATCCGTTAAGACTAGAGTATGCAACGCTCTCCAAATGTTGGCAATCTACTACTCATGGCTGCTAGGGGCACCAAGATGTTACGTATTGGAAGTTATTGGACAACTATGAAATGACTCACTCGATAGTTTATTGTTGATTAATATAACTAAGGTTAAACAGAAATTTATGATGTGGCTAATTTACGTAGTTCTCCCGACCTAAGAGTACCATCGATCTTCAATATGAAAGCTCCACTTCGATTATAGTCAAACCATTGCACGACGTCCATCGGGTGATTATAGTTAGGTCGAGCGGAAGCATTAGAAGTGAAGCACTATTCAAAAAAGGTTTCGTCTCCTTAGTTGTATAGGGTTAGTATCACGGTCAATTAAAATTTAAAGTCTATGGCCAAAGCATTTCGATTAATAATAATAGTTATTATTGAATCAAGGACTTTGTGTTTGGATTGTAGGGTTAAATATGAACAATACTAGAATTTTTAGCATTATCAAATTTCACAAGTCCAAAGTGATATAGTTTTGATAATGCAAATTGGTGTAATTAATAATCACGACCTTATAACACGTAATAAAGTAAAATTGAATTTTACAGAAACCAAGTAAGCGATAAATTTGGTCAAAATGTCACATCACCTATAAAGTGCCATGTGAACATCAATATTCAAATAGTTCGATATTGTCGCGGGCCAAATTTACGCCTTACGAGCCACACAACCAAAAACGATGAATTCACCTTTGACCAAATTATTTAATTAATTTATAATTATTATAAATTAATTAAATTAAATTATGTTTATGAAATAGTATTCGTAAATTTTACTTTGGTTTGATAAATGAATGTTAATTGTATTTATAAAATTTATAAACACATTAATCGATATACAATATCGATAAGCGTTATAAATTAGATTTAAAATGCAAAATAATCATTCGGTCTCAAATGGGGTTAAGGCCCATCCTGTGGACTGAGAGGATCAGCTGCAACATAGGTATAGGCTGCTAAAAATATAGGTTAGAGGGCTTGAAAATGGACAGCCAAGATTAAAGGAGATAGAGTCAAAGATGAGATCCTAAATTATCTCCTTTCCGTCCTCTATTTAAGCAACTCTTTCTCCATTTGACTTAGTTCTTTTGGAGCCTCCACTTCTAGTCATTGTTGGCCAAAAATCTCCTATGGTCTCTCCATTTTATCTAGCCCAAATCAAGTCAATTCAATTGCTATTCGATAGCTAGTGGTCGATGGTTCAAGGACCAGCACTCAGAAATCATTTGTAGGAGATGACATCATCGTTTCATAGTGTGGTTAATGGCTTCGGATGTAAGATATGTTTTTGATACACTACAAACATTAATTTATATTTATAATGCTCATTATATATATATACATACATATACATACACACACACACACACACACACACATATATATATTGTTGTTGTTGTTGTTGGGTAGGTGACAATTCCAATATATAGATTTATTATCACAATTTAGATTGGTTATATGTATATATAAATGTATATTTGTTTATAAACTAAATTTTCTTTAAGATAATTCATTCTAATACAGTACGGCAAAAAATAAAAATAAATAAAAACAGTTTTTTCGATTATTCAAATGATTTAATATATAACATACACTTATATCTATGTTGTTTATAATTTAAATACTATATTATAAATACGTAAAATACGAAAATAAAATTTCTATATGATTTTAATAAGTATATAATTTTTGGCAGAAAGATTTTTTTATATATATTATTTTTAAATAATATTTAAATTAATTTATCATATAAATAATCATATAAGTTCGGATATATATTATAAACTATACATTAAATTTTATAGAATCAAATTAATACATATTGAATTTATGATAGAAATTTAAAAAAATAATTTTTTATTTAAAGTAATTAGAACGGAAAATTTGATTTTCTAATTGTTTTAAATTATAAAAATTATATGTTAAATTTTAAAATTCAAATTTTCATCCAAAATTAATGTAATGCCCCGAAAATTTTCGACTTTCGAAAATTCAACATCGACACTCACTTTATCGACTGCCGAGAAATCGAAGGCCGGGAACACGGAATGTTATTGTTTTAAAAGAAATTTAAGAAAAGAAAAAGAGAGAAAAAGATGGAAGATTAGAAAATAGGGGAAAGAAGATAGATCATTTTAAAATAGAAGGAAAAGAGAGAATAGAAAATTTGGAAATATAGAACGGAAACAGAAAGGAATAACAGAACAACAACAGAATCTCACAATTCGCAGCGGAACAACATATAATAATAAATGAATAATCTTTAAACAAAGAACTATACCAGTTATTACATTACATTACATCATATCATCAGAGTGTACAACAACAACAAATAGTGCAGCGGAAAAAGAAATACTATATACTAGTAATACGCCATGCCATCCAGCTTGCCTCCAGCAACTCCCGAATATCCAGAATATCCTGAATAAACCTAACTCTTGACTGCCCGTGTGGAAATTGGTGGGCACCCAGAGTTTAGGAAGGAAAACAATAAACTCCGAGTCAGTCATGTGACTGGTGTGAAAACTCAAAACAGTTTATTTATCTTTGAAAACAAAATAGAGGAATATTTTTAAAGTCAATTCGCAATGCTTTTAAAAATGAGACTACCATAAGGCCTCCCGCACACACACACATGCAAACGCAGAATCGGAGGAGATTTCTCCTTATGATAGTCAAAGATGCTTGATACGCATTTAAAATAACATTTGATATTATTACTAGTGCATAGTGTAGGAAATTATTTCGAAAATAGAATATAAATCTTAGCCAACATACGACCATTATCGTATGCCTACGATAGCTATCATCCAAACAGTGTTGCGACACCATAAGTGAATGATAGGTCCTACAACTAATACCGTACAAGTTTCATATTTGGAGAATGGATTTTTCCAACAAATGGTCAGGCCAAGGAACTTCCCATTGCCACATGGAAACGCCTCTGGCTGGACGCCCCGAGAACCACTGTCCTCTGCCAAACAAAGCCGGGAATTCCTTTTCCCAAGGAATATTACAAACCCTCAGATATGCCACCCCCGGTACTTTAGGACCTTTAAACGAGAGCGCTCTCTAACCAACATCACACCATAAAAATAAGTGTTTCAACATGAGTAAGTATCTGGGCTCCATACCATGATACTACCCTTTTCCAAAAGGAATGGTCATACCCTAGGGAAGTTATCCCTGAAAACTTTGCCGCACAATTCCTGTTTCGACCATTACCGGGTTGTGAGGCTCGACGAATTCACGTCCACAAAAACATACTTTATACAAAAGCCATGCTTTGGGTCAACAAATGATCAACACAATGATCATCAAGATAGACGATCAAACAAATGATCCTATCACAAATAATCAACACAATGATCATTTCAGCATCACTCAGCATGTCACATTACCAAATTGGGAATATATCGCTGATAACTTCAACTATATAACCTCTGGGCTCGTACGTCTCAGAGAAGGGTGTTAAGCTAAAAGAATAAATTCTCCGCCACCAACAGAAATATATTTGAAAGAAATCGGCTTTATATCTCAACTTGTAATGTCAGACATACAATCCATACAAGTCTGTTCCGGGCTCGAACAAAACCGAAGGCACTTCTTACGAAGCCCTTGCAATCCGGGTATTCACAATCCCGATCGAATTTCCCATCACTTAAGGAATCTCTATACCAGGAGCTACCCAGTGCAGAGACAATCGATAGGTCATCCTATCGCTTTTGCAAATACTCGGTCTTCAACACCGATCTTCAATGCAATTCACAACGTCGTATCACATATTCGGAATGGGTTATACGACCCCATGGTCCTTTCCCGGTTAACCCGAATAGTGAGCGCTTATTCAAAAATAAGTGTAGCATTCACATTCAAACAAATCACATCAATTACCCATTCAAAGGGAAATATTGATAGTCGGTTATTGAACTATCAATGGATATGCACACATCACCAGTTTCCAAATAATTTTCCAAATTATTTTTACAAGATATATTATTTTCACACTTTAAAAATAAATCAACATTTATTTTTAAACCCAATTTCCAATTTCATTTATAAATTCCATATTGAATTTATATTTCAAAATATTTATGCATATGATTTCAATTTATTCATTTCAATTTATCTTCAAAAAGATAAATTCTAATTATTCACTTCATATTAGAAAAACAATTCCATACTTATTTAATTATAAGTAATTCACTAATCTTTTTATTTTCAACCTTGGAAAATATTTAATATACTTAAATCGAATTAAGTATATATTTCATTCTTTAAGGAAATCATTCACTTAAACATATTTATTTGGGCCAAAACGAATGTTGCGTAAAACATCATTACGACAACCCAAAATCACTAGTATAGGGATTCTAAATTAAAATAGATATATAAATCCCAATACTATTCAAACCATTTCCTTTCGGAAATCATTTACTATAACAACAGTGTTATAGTCCACCATTTCCTTTTATTTCTCGAAAACGTCTATTTCAACAATGAATGTTGAAATCTATGGTTTCGAATCTCAACACCTTTTAAAACATCGTTAGATCGTTTTAATTCTGTTTAAAATATCACATTCTAAACAATTTCTTTAACACGTTATTCACTATTCAAAAACGTGAATATACTACGTTAACAAATTTCATCAATTCTATACACTTTATTTTAAAGGATTATTCACAGTCTAGAACGTGCCTATAACTCCATTAAATAAGTTACAACACTTCACTTACCAAAATAAGTTGTTTGTGAATTTATAAAACAACGTTCATAAATTCCATTTCTGTTTATTTTATAAAAACTTCCTTTTTATAAATTCCTTTATTAACCTATTCCAGTTTATAACTAAATTATAAACTAAACGTTCATATTATAAGTTAATTACTTATAAAACGATTATTTTACAAAATCGTTCTTTTAGAGACTTTCCAATTTATAAATCTTATAACTTATAAGATCCATTTATTTAACCAATCTATTCTTCAAATAATTTCACCAAATTTATAAATCTTACTATTTATAAATTTCTTTTATAACTTCACAGTTTATAATTCCATAAATTTCATTCATTTATGAAATTCATTTCCACTTCATTCAAACACTTATAAAAACTCGTTTTATAATGTCAACATTTCAATTTATAAATATCCATTTATAAATCTCTTAATATAAATCAAATTATATTATTATTCTAAAACGTCTTTAATTTCCTTTATAATTTCACCATTTTGATTTATAAAATAATCAAATTTTATAAATCCTATATTTAAACTTTTTATAACAAGTTCAGAATCCCAATTTAAACTCTTTTATAAAGTCATTAATTCCTTATTTTCAAAAATCAGCTTTTAACTATATTTCTTAAAAATCATAATTTTTATAACTTTAAAAATTATAACGTTTATTTATTTAAAATGGATCAATTCTAAAAATATAGTATATTTTCAAAAATCACTTTAAAAATCATTTTAAAGTTTCAAAATTTGGTCCAATGATGCTACACACCAAATAGTCAATCACGACAACAACGATATCATATATCAATATGATAATCCGTCAAATATCGAAATATCTGAAATCAAATAAATACTGTTGAGGAATCCAGTTGGATCCCTCCAACCTGTTTTCCTGCATCCACAAACATTAGCACAATACCAATTTCGCTCCAGTACGAAATTATCGCGGTATATGTTTTTAATAAATATTATCCGCTTAATAACGGCGCAATAGGGTCTCATCCGCTAAACAAAAATTGCGGGAAATCAATAACTCCAATATATACATATGCCAATATATATATTGCTATTATATATAATACCAATTTCACTGTTTATGAAATATTCGCGGTATATGTTTCTAATAAATAACATCCGCTTACTAACGGCGTATAATGTCTATTTTAACAATCAATAGATATCAATCATCATTCATACATGCATTCAAATATTTTAAATCTAACTATTTAAAATAAAATCGAAACTGATTCGATTGAGTGAGAAGTTCTCACCTTGATTTTAATTTCCGTTTTAGCGATTTATTTCGAATAAAATTAAACGAACGTTTAATTTTACCCGAAATTCAAATAAGCTCCAATCGAGTCCAAACCAACTCCATCGCGTAGTGCTCGTCCATACGATTCCAAGGCAACTGGTTTCGCATTTTTTCGACCTCGTATGAAAAAGTTATGAATTTTTAAAGATTGCACGATTTTTATATAAACAATTACAACATAAATTCACTATTCTTAAACCTAAATCAATCAAGGCCGTGCATTTCAATACCCTAGCATCCTAGCCGTCCCCTTTCCTTCTCCCTCTCACGTTCGATACTCAAGAAATAGCCAACCCATAGCCGCCTATGATCATTGAATTTCCACCACCACACCGATCCACTTGAAGGCGATCGAGCTCCACCACCTAGACCGCCTACGCGAGAGCCAAGTTCGGCCGCCACCTCCTTGAATTCGGCCATCATCTCCTCTCGAAAATCGTGCATAAACCACCGGCCTTTGAACGAAAATTGCCGTTGATCCATCGCTCGAAACGCGATCGTGACCGTTGAACTTGTAGAGCTCGCAGAGCTCTACAACATTGCTGTTGAGGTCGAGGCGTAATAACTTGTGGATTGGATGAAAAATGAGGAAGATGGAAACGAATTTCTGGCCGTGGGTTATGTGGGTGGCGGCTAGGGTTAGGTTTTTATTTTTATTTTTATTTTTTTTAATAAATGAAGGGTGTGGGTGCTATTTATAGAAGAAAATCGAACACTATTCATCCGGAAATTCCGAACTCCGATTTACGCGCCGAAACTGACGTACCTAGGGTTTATCCCGCGTTTCGGACACAATGGAGTAGGTTTCGGAAGCTAATTCGGAAGTATGTGCGAGTTATGGCTGTAAACGCTCAATTTGAATTAAACCGATTTAAGCGATTTTCTAGGCGTTTTAATTCATACCGGACAAACGGTAAATCCAATCGACTTGAAATTTGAAACCTTACAATAATATCACATTACGGATCCGATGAAACTGGTTTCGTCGAAATCCGAGACTTTTTGAAAAATGGCTATTTTAGCTCGCCAAATTTAAATTAAAAATAAATCGATGCGTTTCGAGCTGCCACGATCAAACGATAACTCCGATTGACACGAAATTTGAAATCCGATAATAACTAACTATTACGGATCCAATGGAACTGGTTTCGTTCAATTCTGAGACTGTTCAAAAATTGACTATTTTTACTAGTCGATTTAATTATTAAAATATTCAATTTTCACAAATTAACTTCTAAATCGATTTTAAAAGTTCTAAAATATCGTTCTAACTCCCATATGATAAAATAAAATTTTACAAATCATTTTCAATCATATTTAACTCAATTTTCAATTATTTCCATAATTTAACTTATTAAATTATCGATTTAATTATCCAATTAAATCCAAAATTTCAAATAAAAATTTATTCGACTTAAAAATTCACTCATTAATATTTAAAATTAATTAAATATTCAAATTTTAATTTCTAAAAATTCTGGGTCGTTACAATCTTCCCCCCTTAAAAGAATTTCGTCCTCGAAATTAACAAGTAAGAAAAGTTACAGAATTCATTAATTTTCCAAAATCCATAGTTAAACTTCTTACAAATCTTTTACTAAGTTTTCAAATCATACTTAGTTATCTTTTCAAAAACAACTATATCATTTAACTTTCAATTCCAAAATCAAAGTTAAAGTTTTCAAAATTTTCCAATTTTTCTCAAATTTTTCTAACGCCTTAAATTTTCGGAAAAATTCGCCATAGTCTCCTTTGCGTGGCTCGATCCGAAAAAAAAATGACAGTATATATATCACAAATATACATCTCATCAAGTAATGAGGCATCCCGCAGGGAAAAAAGTGTAAAAGTACGATATGTAATCCGAGATATGTACCTTATATTTTATTAGCGAGCATATACGGCTAATATAGCGCAAAAGCGAGCTCCAAATGCGAAGCAAACGCGATCCGCACCTACTAATCACTCAACAAACAACATGAGAACATGCATATATGAAAATAATCTCAATATACAACATATAGCAACATAATAACTATATATGCCAACATAGCAAATGAAGTAAAAGCAACAAATGCAATATATTCAACCATCAACCAATTAACATCTAAATAATAAATATTCATTCATATTCTCATTAATATTTAATGAAATGGTTTTCAATTTAATCACATTTGATTTATTAACATTGGATTTTATCAACATTCATTCTTATTCAATTTTAATTAGTTTGCATTCACTAATTACATCCAATTCACGTTCAATTCTATTCAAATTTATTTACTTTCAATTTGAATTTAATTACATAGCTTCCAATTTCATTAATACTTAATGAATTATATACAATCAACAAACAATCATATATCAACCAATGTATATCAATTACAACCAAATTCCTTTGCTTACATTCATTCTCATTCAATTTTATTCAACTTCCAATAACATTAGATTTTAATGAATCAACACTTATATCCATTATTTCATATCAATTTATTTACATTCAATTGATTCATTCAATTCAATTATAAAAGTTGAATTTTATTTATATAACTTAATTCATTTTTATATTTACAACTCATATTCATAAATATATTCATATAGTTTCACTTCTCATATATATAAGTTTTATTTCACAATTGTAAATCACTTTAATTATAATTCAATTCTTATAATTCTTTTGCTTATACAATTTTTCTTTAATTTAAATTATTCAAACAACCTAACAATCAACTTATATACACTTTAATAATTCTGAAAAATTATTTCTTTATATATTAAATATAATTAAGGTAAAATTATTTCATTTACCCATTTAAAAATCAATATTGTGCCGAATTGTTCTATTCAAGTGTTTAGAAACCCCTTCGGCATAGTCTTGCGGACCACGCTGACGAAAGTTCATATGCCACTCAATAAACCAATCATCACAATATAAAACAATTTTATATTCACTAACAAGTACGCGCTCATATCTATTATTACACTCAACTCATTCTAGAGTACTACTGACTCTATCTCTAATGAGTAATACCCAACAGAACCATGGTTGTCGCTTAACCATAAGCTCCGATACCAAATGTAACGCCCCGAAAATTTTCGACTTTCGAAAATTCAACACCGACACTCACTTTATCGACTGCCGAGAAATCAAAGGCCGGGAACACGGAATGTTATTGTTTTAAAAGAAATTTAAGAAAAGAAAAAGAGAGAAAAAGATGGAAGATTAGAAAATAGGGGAAAGAAGATAGATCATTTTAAAATAGAAGGAAAAGAGAGAATAGAAAATTTGGAAATATAGAACGGAAACAGAAAGGAATAACAGAACAACAACAGAATCTCACAATTCGCAGCGGAACAACATATAATAATAAATGAATAATCTTTAAACAAAGAACTATATCAGTTATTACATTACATCACATTACATTACATCATATTATCAGAGTGTACAACAACAACAAATAGTGCAGCGGAAAAAGAAATACTATATACTAGTAATACGCCATGCCATCCAGCTTGCCTCCAGCAACTCCTGAATATCCAGAATATCCTGAATAAACCTAACTCTTGACTGCCCGTATGGAAATTGGTGGGCACCCAGAGTTTAGGAAGGAAAACAATAAACTCCGAGTCAGTCATGTGACTGGTGTGAGAACTCAAAACAGTTTATTTATCTTTGAAAACAAAATAGAGGAATATTTTTAAAGTCAATTCGCAATGCTTTTAAAAATGAGACTACCATAAGGCCTCCCGCACACACACACATGCAAACGCAGAATCGGAGGAGATTTCTCCTTATGATAGTCAAAGATGCTTGATACGCATTTAAAATAACATTTGATATTATTACTAGTGCATAGTGTAGGAAATTATTTCGAAAATAGAATATAAATCTTAGCCAACATACGACCATTATCGTATGCCTACTATAGCTATCATCCAAACAGTGTTGCGACACCATAAGTGAATGATAGGTCCTACAACTAATACCGTACAAGTTTCGTATTTGGAGAATGGATTTTTCCAACAAATGGTCAGGCCAAGGAACTTCCCATTGCCACATGGAAACGCCTCTGGCTGGACGCCCCGAGAACCACTGTCCTCTGCCAAACAAAGCCCGGAATTCCTTTTCCCAAGGAATATTACAAACCCTCAGATATGCCACCCCCGGTCCTTTGGGACCTTTAAACGAGAGCGCTCTCTAACCAACATCACACCATAAAAATAAGTGTTTCAACATGAGTAAGTATCTGGGCTCCATACCATGATACTACCCTTTTCCAGAAGGAATGGTCATACCCTAGGGAAGTTATCCCTGAAAACTTTGCCGCACAATTCCTGTTTCGACCATTACCGGGTTGTGAGGCTCGACGAATTCACGTCCACAAAAACATACTTTATACAAAAGCCATGCTTTGGGTCAACAAATGATCAACACAATGATCATCAAGATAGACGATCAAACAAATGATCCTATCACAAATAATCAACACAATGATCATTTCAGCATCACTCAGCATGTCACATTACCAAATTGGGAATATATCGCTGATAACTTCAACTATATAACCTCTGGGCTCGTACGTCTCAGAGAAGGGTGTTAAGCTAAAAGAATAAATTCTCCGCCACCAACAGAAATATATTTGAAAGAAATCGGCTTTATATCTCAACTTGTAATGTCAGACGTACAATCCATACAAGTCTGTTCCGGGCTCGAACAAAACCGAAGGCACTTCTTACGAAGCCCTTGCAATCCGGGTATTCACAATCCCGATCGAATTTCCCATCACTTAAGGAATCTCTATACCAGGAGCTACCCAGTGCAGAGACAATCGATAGGTCATCCTATCGCTTTTGCAAATACTCGGTCTTCAACACCGATCTTCAATGCAATTCACAACGACGTATCACATATTCGGAATGGGTTATACGACCCCATGGTCCTTTCCCGGTTAACCCGAATAGTGAGCGCTTATTCAAAAATAAGTGTAGCATTCACATTCAAACAAATCACATCAATTACCCATTCAAAGGGAAATATTGATAGTCGGTTATTGAACTATCAATGGATATGCACACATCACCACTTTCCAAATAATTTTCCAAATTATTTTTACAAGATATATTATTTTCACACTTTAAAAATAAATCAACATTTATTTTTAAACCCAATTTCCAATTTCATTTATAAATTCCATATTGAATTTATATTTCAAAATATTTATGCATATGATTTCAATTTATTCATTTCAATTTATCTTCAAAAAGATAAATTCTAATTATTCACTTCATATTGGAAAAAAAATTCCATACTTATTTAATTATAAGTAATTCACTAATCTTTTTATTTTCAACCTTGGAAAATATTTAATATACTTAAATCGAATTAAGTATATATTTCATTCTTTAAGGAAATCATTCACTTAAACATATTTATTTGGGCCAAAACGAATGTTGCGTAAAACATCATTACGACAACCCAAAATCACTAGTATAGGGATTCTAAATTAAAATAGATATATAAATCCCAATACTATTCAAACCATTTCCTTTCGGAAATCATTTACTATAACAACAGTGTTATAGTCCACCATTTCCTTTTATTTCTCGAAAACGTCTATTTCAACAATGAATGTTGAAATCTATGGTTTCGAATCTCAACACCTTTTAAAACATCGTTAGATCGTTTTAATTCTGTTTAAAATATCACATTCTAAACAATTTCTTTAACACGTTATTCACTATTCAAAAACGTGAATATACTACGTTAACAAATTTCATCAATTCTATACACTTTATTTTAAAGGATTATTCACAGTCTAGAACGTGCCTATAACTCCATTAAATAAGTTACAACACTTCACTTACCAAAATAAGTTGTTTGTGAATTTATAAAACAACGTTCATAAATTCCATTTCTATTTATTTTATAAAAACTTCCTTTTTATAAATTCCTTTATTAACCTATTCCAGTTTATAACTAAATTATAAACTAAACGTTCATATTATAAGTTAATTACTTATAAAACGATTATTTTACAAAATCGTTCTTTTAGAGACTTTCCAATTTATAAATCTTATAACTTATAAGATCCATTTATTTAACCAATCTATTCTTCAAATAATTTCACCAAATTTATAAATCTTACTATTTATAAATTTCTTTTATAACTTCACAGTTTATAATTCCATAAATTTCATTCATTTATGAAATTCATTTCCACTTCATTCAAACACTTATAAAAACTCGTTTTATAATGTCAACATTTCAATTTATAAATATCCATTTATAAATCTCTTAATATAAATCAAATTATATTATTATTCTAAAACGTCTTTAATTTCCTTTATAATTTCACCATTTTGATTTATAAAATAATCAAATTTTATAAATCCTATATTTAAACTTTTTATAACAAGTTCAGAATCCCAATTTAAACTCTTTTATAAAGTCATTAATTCCTTATTTTCAAAAATCAGCTTTTAACTATATTAATTAAAAATCATAATTTTTATAACTTTAAAAATTATAACGTTTATTTATTTAAAATGGATCAATTCTAAAAATATAGTATATTTTCAAAAATCACTTTAAAAATCATTTTAAAGTTTCAAAATTTGGTCCAATGATGCTACACACCAAATAGTCAATCACGACAACAACGATATCAATATGATAATCCGTCAAATATCGAAATATCTGAAATCAAATAAATACTGTTGAGGAATCCAGTTGGATCCCTCCAACCTGTTTTCCTGCATCCACAAACATTAGCACAATACCAATTTCGCTCCAGTACGAAATTATCGCGGTATATGTTTTTAATAAATATTATCCGCTTAATAACGGCGCAATAGGGTCTCATCCGCTAAACAAAAATTGCGGGAAATCAATAACTCCAACATATACATATGCCAATATATATATATTGCTATTATATATAATACCAATTTCACTGTTTATGAAATATTCGCGGTATATGTTTCTAATAAATAACATCCGCTTACTAACGGCGTATAATGTCTATTTTAACAATCAATAGATATCAATCATCATTCATACATGCATTCAAATATTTTAAATCTAACTATTTAAAATAAATTCGAAACTGATTCGATTGAGTGAGAAGTTCTCACCTTGATTTTAATTTCCGTTTTAGCGATTTATTTCGAATAAAATTAAACGAACGTTTAATTTTACCCGAAATTCAAACGAGCTCCAATCGACTCCAAACCAACTCCATCGCGTAGTGCTCGTCCATACGATTCCAACGCAACTGGTTTCGCATTTTTTCGACCTCGTATGAAAAAGTTATGAATTTTTAAAGATTGCACGATTTTTATATAAACAATTACAACATAAATTCACTATTCTTAAACCTAAATCAATCAAGGCCGTGCATTTCAATACCCTAGCATCCTAGTCGTCCCCTTTCCTTCTCCCTCTCACGTTCGATACTCAGGAAATAGCCAACCCATAGCCGCCTATGATCATTGAATTTCCACCACCACACCGATCCACTTGAAGGCGATCGAGCTCCACCACCTAGACCGCCTACGCGAGAGCCAAGTTCGGCCGCCACCTCCTTGAACTCGGCCATCATCTCCTCTCGAAAATCGTGCATAAACCACCGGCCTTTGAACGAAAATTGCCGTTGATCCATCGCTCGAAACGCGATCGTGACCGTTGAACTTGTAGAGCTCGCAGAGCTCTACAACATTGCTGTTGAGGTCGAGGCGTAATAACTTGTGGATTGGATGAAAAATGAGGAAGATGGAAACGAATTTCTGGCCGTGGGTTATGTGGGTGGCGGCTAGGGTTAGGTTTTTTTTTTTTTTTTTTTTTAAATAAATGAAGGGTGTGGGTGCTATTTATAGAAGAAAATCGAACACTATTCGTTCGGAAATTCCGAACTCCGATTTACGCGCCGAAACTGACGTACCTAGGGTTTATCCCGCGTTCCGAAAACAATGGAACAGGTTTCGGAAGCTAATTCGGAAGTATGTGCGAGTTATGGCTGTAAACGCTCAATTTGAATTAAACCGATTTAAGCGATTTTCTAGGCGTTTTAATTCATACCGGACAAACGGTAAATCCAATCGACTTGAAATTTGAAACCTTACAATAATATCACATTACGGATCCGATGAAACTGGTTTCGTCGGAATCCGAGACTTTTTGAAAAATGGCTATTTTAGCTCGCCAAATTTAAATTAAAAATAAATCGATGCGTTTCGAGCTGCCACAATCAAACGATAACTCCGATTGACACGAAATTTGAAATCCGGTAATAACTAACTATTACGGATCCAATGGAACTGGTTTCGTTCAATTCTGAGACTGTTCAAAAATTGACTATTTTTACTAGTCGATTTAATTATTAAAATATTCAATTTTTACAACTTAACTTCTAAATCGATTTTAAAAGTTCTAAAATATCGTTCTAACTCCCAAATGATAAAATAAAATTTTACAAATCATTTTCAATCATATTTAACTCAATTTTCAATTATTTCCATAATTTAACTTATTAAATTATCGATTTAATTATCCAATTAAATCCAAAAATTCAAATAAAAATTTATTCGACTTAAAAATTCACTCATTAATATTTAAAATTAATTAAATATTCAAATTTTAATTTCTAAAAATTCTGGGCCGTTACAATTTGTTGGAAGCTTAAAATTTAAATTTTGATTCAAATAAAATATTTTCCTAATTTTTAAATAATTATTTTCTATTTTATTAATATGAATATATAATCAATATTAAAAACAAAAAAATCTGTATCTAAGCGCAAGACCATATCAATAAATATATTTAATTAAAAAATTATTTTATAATTTTAATTATATGTATATATATATTTTATTAGACATGTGTATAAGTATTTGACTTATTCATTTATATATATATGTGTGTGTGTGTGTGTGTGTGTGTGTGTATGAAAAAAATTATAAGTACCATTTTCGACTTTATAGCAAAAAATGTATACGTATTTATTATATTTTAAATGATATAAACATATTCATATAGTAATTGATATATATATATATTGTTAATTATATATATATATATGTTCGTATATAAATATTCATATGTTTATACAAAATTATACGTAAATAAAATTTCTAACATATGTGTATTTATATTGAAATATTTTATTACAAAAGCGAAAGTGTGTGTGTATACATACGTACAATTGGACAATATATTTACATATTGGACGAGCTAATGTATTTGTGTCGATGTAAATCCCAACATCTATATACAGGCATGTTATACCTTGCACGAATTGAAATGTTACACATGTATACACTTACATATATGTATGTGATACACATATATGTTTAGCATAACACAAAATGAAATAACACAATATCACTTTATAAATTTAAATAAAGTAAAAGATTTTAATTAAATAAAATTTAGAAATATTATCAATAAATTATACTTCATAGGCCCAACAAAGTCCAAAACGGTAAATTTTTTGAAATTCACACATTTATTCTGCCGTGGCTGGCCCAGTTCCAACAGTATCCTGAGTCTACAAGGTAATACTTACCAGTGGAGGATGTGGAAATGTTTCAACTTCTTCAATTATACAGTTTAATAATCTACTATCATAGGCAGGGCCTTCTCAACCAAACATTACGAAACTAAATGTTAAGTCAAAATTAGCAGCAATAAGAATATTTTGTACAGGAAACTTCTTTCTGCCTATACGCTGGTAAGTCTTCTTTACTAACCCTGTAGGAGCAAGTGTCCGTTTATAGCTCCAACAACATTTTGGAAAAAAGGATGGTATCGTATAACCTTCCTAATTTCATCAGGAATCTAATTGGAATATACAAGTTTACCATTATCTTTAGCCAAAAGTAAGACGGCGTGCAAAACCATAGAAACGCATAAACTAGCAGTGCCAATGGATCGATTAAAATTCTCACCTACTGTAACAAAGTTGCTTTCTACGTCACATAAATAAATAAATTTAATTAAAATATAAAATATGAATTTAATTTTAATAATTATTATTTATAGAAATAAAATTTTATTTAATTAAATCCTATTTAATAAAAGATTTTGTTTTAATAATTATATTAAATTAATAAATTCCTTCCAAATAATATATATTGAATCAAAATAAAATGCTTAATTAACTATAAATTTTTGTAAAAGTGAAAATAATTTTCATATGATCAAATAGTTGGAAAAAGGAATTTATTTTGTAATAGCTCAATGAATAATTGAATAATAGAATAAATAAATATCGAATTGAACAATATTGTGCAGTTATTGAAACATATTTTGAAATATGAAGTGTACACCAATTTAAATTGAATTAAAAATTTAATTACACATTAATGAAAATGGTTATTCAAAAGAAAATAAGAAGAAGAAGAAGAAAAATTAATAAGTAGTACAAGGCCCAAACACTAAACCTATGCCATTTAAACTATTCTCCCTTTCTCTAGAAAATTCTTTCCTTTAATTTACCCTAATTAATCCCGAACCCTATTTTTATCAATAGAACCCGGCTCCCAAATTATCATAAATCGCGACTTAAAAAAAACAATCTCACATTGATGCTGGTGGAAGGGGAGTTCGACTTGGCAATTATGACTTTGGAAGCAACGATGTAGCGGGTGATGTGGCGCAGGAGCCGATTGTGCGACCGTGAGCCTTGCGAGATGGAGGTGCATGCGGTAGTAGTTGATAGGGGTTATGTGTCTTGACTAGGTGTTGTGTCTTGAAGGTAACAATTGGAGTAGGTAATGGAGATGGTGGACGTGTTGTTGTCAATCATGAATTTATGTTTGGGTTGGTGATGATGATTGATGAGCAGATGACTATGGTGATGGGCAGGCGTTCTAGGGCTGAAGGTGGAACACCGACGGTAATGGCAGTATAGGACATACACGATAATTCGATGAGTTATTATACTCACTACTGTAGCTAATGTTTATGTGTGATAAGAATACTCTCATTTATCAACTGATTTGTTTGAATGAGTTTGTTTATTTGGATTATTGGATTGATATTTTTTTCTGAAATCGGATGTATGTTAAGACGTCAAAATGCGAAGGTGGGGCTGCTTGATGCATTTTGATTTGTGTAATTTATTTATATGTTGTATGCATTATATGAATGGTCGTAATTTGATGGAATTCAACTCGACCACATGATATAAATTGTATTGATGTTTGTTTCATTTGTTCGTAGAGTAATATTATTCCATAATTTATATGTTTAGATATCTATTTACTTTCTTGTTTTAAAAAGATGTGTGAATGTTTTGAAAATTATTTAAGGGTTTTGAAATTTTATTTAAAGTATTTTTTAAATATTTTACTAAATTTTATTCAGTTTAACTATTATTATATTTATATTTTAAATATAAATATAGATGCAGTTTTCTTTTAGTTATAGAAACCTTTTATATAATACTATAATATATTATATGTTCGGAATTGTTTCCAAGGCAAAATAAAGTATAACGTTATTTTATGACATATATTATGAAAATAATAATATTCCTTGTAGGTGATATTTTATAATAAAGGTTACTTAAATATTTTTGAAAGAGTTTTTAACCTTGGGAAATGTATAATCCTTTTAATAAAACATTTATAAGATTTTGGATATGTTTAAAATAAATAAAAAATCTCTTTTTATAATATGAGAATATCGATTATGGTGTAATTTAAAGTAAAATGTTTTAGTTCTATTTAGTTTCGTATATAGTGAAGATTTTGAATTATATATTTTTAATTATTTCGGAAGTTTATAAATTTATTTTAAAATAGAATTTAATTATAGTAATCTCTATAATTTACGTTTAATTGGTAAAATGATTTGAATGTTTTATATGTATACAAACAAGGATTTGAAAGTAAACTATAGTGTTAAATCCTTGTTGTGGTATTATATAAATAGTGTGAACTTATTTTTTATGTAAATTTTTATTAGTTTTATTGGTTTAAGAATACAAAATTAAATGAAGAAAATTTATATAAAATTATTAATTTATTGAAAAAAAAGTTACAATTGGTTTTAAATAATTATCTAAATATTATATAATTTCCAAAAATAAGCAATATTTTCTGTTTGAAATTTTTAGTATTTTAAAAGTTATTTTACAATTAGTAAGTATAATTAAGAGTATAAGATATTTATTATACTTATTTGTTGAAATGATATTTCATTACACTTTTATGATTTCTTATTTCTTCCACATTTATTTTTTCTGTTATAAATGATTTATTATTCAATATTGTTTTGATTATACCTCATATTTATTAATTTATTTGGCTTTTTCATACTTTTCTAGTTTCTCATTTCTTATATGTTGACCTGGATTTCTGGATTTATAAGAATGATTCACCATCGATATTGATTTGGATTATGATTTGAATATAAAACGGTGATGACAATCTTTATGATTTCATGATATTTAATCTGTATAATGAGAAATTAGAATAAATAGAGTTACAATATCATTTGGGATGTAGCATTCGATGATATTTCTTCGATTATTCATTGGACTAGTTATATAGAATATTATTAAGATTGAGTGTAATTTATGAGCAGTGAAAAAAAGATTGAGAATCACACACCGGTATAGAACACCGATGTGATATTTATTTTTTTATTCTTTGTAAATAGACGCCACTTAAGTGATGGGAACCGATATTATACTTACGTGAGGTGATGCTTAGGGTAGAGAAAGATCATATCCTCGAGTGGAGCATATGGATGATTGAATTATGAGGTGTACTTATATGTATGTTGTTTATCATGAAGTGCTTCGAGATATAATTGGGAGTTAGCGGGAACTAGATGGCTAGTGTCCACCCCGGAAGCCTGATCATGGTGTTATGCCTTGAACTATGACACTATTATTTGATTAGTTGTGCATCATGAGGTTTTAGAGAAGGGCAGTGTAGGCCTTAGGGTGGAGTAGCCCTAGCCTCTTTTTTACACATAAGCCAGTAGTCTGTTACCATAGGGGTGGGATGCAGGTCATGACTAAGAGTCCTCGCGTTGACGAGCACAATAGGTGGATATAGTCACGATCCCAGGTAGTTAAAAACTGTAGGAGTAGATCCAAGTGGTATATCCCTAGGCTCCAAGAGTAGGTGAGCTAGTTGTTAGTCTCTCTTCTGGTTCTACACTGAATGACAGATAAGTACATATTATTTATACACCTCACCAAAGTATTATGAGCGGATTTGGGTTGATAACCCAGATGCTTTTGGAGATGACGGATAGCCATATTATGATTTGACTCTACTTGGGACTTTGTGTCTATCATATAGTTAATTCCCATTACTATTATTTCTATATAAAGAGATAAGATTATACCTGTGATGTGATTAGTTTCTAAAATATAACGGATTCTCCTATCTTTTATTACATATATGATTCTTTAATAGGCACCTATATTTCTATATTTTATATTAGTGCTAATATTTTATTGTGTAGATTGATATATATACTTGGGCAATGTCATGTGCTAGCCTAATTATACTTAGTGATATTTCATTTATCAATGATTTCTGGATTTTGATGATTTTCGAATTTGGATGATTTACCCATTTAATGTTGATTCTGAGATATTTTATTGACATAATTTCTTAGGCGATGACACTTCTTTGAACGGTTTTGCAGTGGACGATATTTGCAATATTTTGACATAATTTATGCTATCACCATTATACCATTATCATTATTTTTTGACATCTACATTATAGATATAATCTGACCTATGTGATATTCATATAATACTCGGGTTAGTCCAAGACATTTCAGGTTCAAGGACGATGGGACCAGCTTGTGTTTTCTAAGCATAGAGAAGATTAGTATAATGTATTGTGGTATTTATTTCGAGAATTATATAGTTTCATGTATGAATATTCAAGCATTGTATATTTGACATACCTTGTATATTTACTATATATATTGTCGTTGCCGTGTTCACTGTTATTTATTGTGCATTATCCATTGTTCTATCCCAGAGACATACATATTTATTGCTTTGTGCTAATATTGTGTACATGTAGGTAAGTTATTTATTCGATGTTTAAATACATACCAGTGTTAGCCCAAAGAATTATTTATGTGTGGACTCCATATAGTCTCATTCTCTATATTATCTGACAACATTACTTAGTAATACTCTTAGATATTATGGATATAGAGGTGACAGTTCTTACATTTGGTATTAAAGGAAGTTCAGAACAATACTATATATATATATATATATATATATATATATATATATATATATATATATATATATGACACGAGTCTTCACCTGATTAATGGGGTAATCATCTAGGGGACATACATGTTATTTTACATATACATACATACATACATACATACATACATACATACATACATATACATACATACATACATACATACATATACATATACATATACATATACATATACATATACATATACATATACATATACATATACATATACATATACATATATATACATATAATCCCATTACTTGTGTATCCATCCTAGCGTGGAATAAATTTTTTGAGGAAGGCAGTAAAGTAAGAAGTGGTTAGCTCAACGAGTAGTGTCAACATTGGTGATGGTGAATAAACCTCTGTGTGGCTTTGAATGGAGTAGCCTGATATAGTAGAGATCAAATTGCACAGTGGATGCCAATAACTAACTTTCTGCTGAAGGCGCCTGTTTGTTTGTTTTTTGTTGGTCATATTAATTTTTGTTTCGATTGGCCTAGTTTAGAATGTAGAAATTGAGTAGGATTTATCACTCAATTATTACTAAAGCACTAGAATCTAGACAGCCAAATATTAATAGAACCAAGCAGGTTATCTAAATTTGAATGGCTAGGGGATAATAAATCCGTTTGAGAAATAATAATAATAATAAAATATAATTATAAATGTGGAATAAAAAAATAAATTAATACAATGCATGATTGATGTTATGAATGAATGACGTGTGATGATTTTCATTGTTATTGATGGCTGTTGAATTGAATATATATATGAATTTTGAAAATAAATATTTTATTTAAATAAATGATTTGATAAAATACGAATTTTATTTTATCGAGTGTTTGAAAATATTTTGATAGTTTATTTTGGTGTTAACTTGTCCACCGTGTGCTTTAAGAGTTTTGGTCGATGCGTTTGCCAATGTTATCGATATGGATTTCTAAACATTAGGGTGAGGCATTTTGAAACAACGGTTTGAATACAATAATATGTTGTGAAAAAGAAAGCAATATTTTGAAAAATATATACAATGTTTTGAAAAATGAAGAATTACTACTTTGGAAAAAACAAAAATAGGAAGAAAGGAGTGTTATTCTCTAATGAAAAATAAAAATAATCTTTTAGGAAAGGAGCTATTATTTTGCGAGAATAACTATTTGTAATGATTTTGGAAAAAAATGTTTTGAAGGTAAAATAAAATATTTGAAGGAGTACATTAAGCTATATTTAGAAAAGGAAATATCTTATAGCATTTTAATAAAGAATAATAAAGTAGCTTGGAAAATAAAATTTGTAATTTTATTCAAGTTATTTTGCAATTATAGTTTGCAAGGAAGAAAGTGGTTTTGCTTATTATAAATTGAAAAGTGTTTTGGAATTAATGGAGTTTAAGTCTGAATTATTCTCCATATTAAAATAATAATATGATTTAAATCTCGTTTGAGTTTAAAATTTTGTTAAAGATAAATAAATTTGTGAATTTTGAAGTAGAAAAGATTTAATCAAATGAAGCTGATTTGTTTTTTAAATAGTTTGAATTTGAAAATTCTTGTATAAAGGAATTTTACTTTTGTAGTATATTCATATTGTAACGGCCCGTAATTTTTCGATAATTTAATTATTGAATTTAATAAGATTTTTTAATTTAATGTTGGAAGAAAATAAAATTTATGATGTAGAAATGAGGAAACTAACTAGAATGAAGTTTAATAATGTGAATTTAATGTAATAAATGACTAATTGAATGTAATCTCATGAAATTGAAATAATTGCAACATTAAAATTTGTTATAGATTATAAATAAGGAAATAAATTAAATGTATAATAAATTGGTGAAATAATAGTAATTAATTGTAATTGGATAAAATTAGTGTTGTGTAAGTAGTTATAACATTTGTTTGTAGATAATAAAGTTATAAATGTTATTAAATTAAGTAAAATGTGACAATTGTTAAATTTTACCCATTTATTTAATCTGTTGAATTAAATTGGAAATCAATTGTAATTAATCCATTTAAATATTGCAGTTAATATGAATTAAGATGATAATTGTAGAGTATTAGTTTAATAAGGTATAAACCAATGTTAACCATGCTCTTAGATTAATGATTGATTGAATAAAAAAATTGAAATCGAATTAAATCAATTTATTGGAATCAAAATATAATTAACTGGATTCCATTTACAGTTGAAACTAAACACTGTATTTAGTGTAATATTTAACATTGAATTGATATGTAAATTTGTTTTAGATTATTGTAAATATGTGAGTAATCAAAAATGATGAAAATTGTTAGCTATTAATTTTGAAATTAAAAAGTGATTTAATTAATTTAATAATCATTTATTTATTATCATGAAAATAGCCATTTTGGCAGTTATCTCGGATTTCGATGAAACCACTTTCACCGGATCCGTGACGGTGAATTATTGTAGGATTTCAAGTTTCGTAGCGATCAGTCTTGTCGTTTGGCCGTATGGACTCGAAATGCGTAGAAATCAATTTAATTAAATTTAATTGAATTCAATCGAAATAAGCTAATTTTAAATACTAAGTTTTTCATACAATGGAATTAGAACTTGATACCTGTTCCATTAAGTTTAAAAATATCGAAAACATATATTTCAATATATTGGATGATCCACTTTCGTTTCGAAAACGAAACGGGGTTTTCGGGTCGTTAGTGTCGTTCGAACCAATTCGATACGCGTTCATTTTCTTATTGGGCTTTGTTAATATAAATAGGACTGTCCAAACCCTAGCGGCCTTTTATTTTACTGTACGTACAATTCCATCTGCTTCTCTCACTTCAATGGCGGAAACAAATTCCAAACACAAACCCTAATCTCAATTTCAAATCAATTTCAAAAATTAAAAATCCTCTAAACCATGGCATATTATATACCGATTCGAAGCTCTTGACAAGTGCATTCTACATCTAAAGTTCATTTTTCAATTTTTGATCTCCATGTCCAGAATTTGATGAATAATCCTCGGCCGTTCGTATGAGTGCTTTAATTTTTAACGACGGATCTTCGTCCTGGAGTCGATTGGGTGGCACTTGCTTGTAAAGGTGTCAAGACAAGCTCATCCATATGGTTACTTCGTGTCAAAGGTGTCAGAAATCGCCAGATTTGGCCATTGATGGCCACGGCGGTGCTAGCCATCTCGTGGCGGCGGAGGCATCATGATAGGAGGTCAACTAGGGGAGCTGGAGTAGTAGGACGTGCGGGTGGTGTTGGACCGGGTCGTGTGGCGTGAGGTGACTATGAGAGGATCTTGAACGGTGGCGGCTTCACAGTGTACAGGTTCGAACAAGGTGCTTTGCTAGAGTTCGTGTGACATCACCAGGAGTTGAGTATGTTTCTTTTTTTTATTTTTTTTATTTTTTTTTAAACTTTAAAATTCAATTGTCCTAATATGTATATATTTTCTATACGAACTTGGATTTGGGCACTGTTTGTTTCATTGGGATCATATCAGAATTTTAGACATTTTGAAATTAGTTTGGATGAATTCTGAGACTGTTCAATTTTGGGTCTTATTTTGGATTTCAAATAGATTTAAAATCAAAGGTGAGTGTTTTGACAACTGCTAGATTATCTTATGTTGGTTAAATTAAATTTATGATGTGATTAGAAATTTGATTAATTGGTGTTTGGTATATTTAAATAGCCATTCCACTTAAATATGACTTTATTGCATTTAATCGTCATTTAATTAAATATTGAATTTAACTGTCAATTGAATACCTATTGATGATAATAAGTTAATTGATGTTAATTATTGATTGATTGAATGGTGATTGTGATGGATGTCTGATTGTTGACATTGGATGACTGGATGTTATATTTTTCTATTGTTATAACATTGCAAGTTTCCTATAGGTTGAAATGATACATGCCCGAACGATCTGATAGGTTAGGGGAAGTCGTTATGGGTTGAAATGATTGACTTGAGCGATTCATAGATTCGGAATAAAATTTGGGATTGCTCTTGAAATAATATATACCCGTAAAATTTAAAACATTTGCGGATTGAAATGAAAAATATCCGTGTCACTTGACTATAGGGTAGAAAATTATATACGGACACCGGATTGGTTAAATTAAATGATTTTTATATTCTTAATTTTTGAATTCGGTTAAATGATATTTTGAAGAATTTTTTTTGATTTTTTTAAACTGAATTATTTTGAAGAATCTAAGTTTTAAATACTGAAATTGGGTAGGTTTAATGAACTGTTTAATGAGTAAAAATGGAAATTTCAAAGTTGAAATTTGAAATATAAATGAAATTATCAAACTTGAGATATTGAAATTTTTGAATAATTAAACTTTGAAATCTAAGAAATCAAAGAACTTTAAATCATAGTTTAAACATGAGTTTGAAATTGATATATAAATTGAATGATTTTATGGGAATTTGAATTGAAAGAAAATCAAGTTTTGTTGAAATCTGGATATGGTCCAGATTAGTTGAAGTTCAATTTTATATTAATTTCAAAATTTATTATTTTAACATAACCTATTAAACATATATTATTTTAAAAATCCTTATTTTAAGATTTTCGCACTATTAAACCAACTAAATCTATTTGCAAATGTTCTAATCAATTTAAACTATTTTAATTTATTTCAATCTATTTTAAATCTACTTAATCTAATTTAATTTATTTTAACCTATTTTAAACTAGTTAGCCTCTTTTTATCTATAATAAATCTATTTAATCTATTTTAAATCTATTTTAAATTGTTTAATCTATTTTAAATTGTTTAATCTATTTTAAATCTAATTAAACTATTTTAAACTATTTTAGAGTATCTTTCCTATTAAATTTTTTATTTCAAACTATGCCAAACTAATTAAACTATTTATAACTATCTAAACTATTTTCTAAATTGCAAATGGCGTAATTTGAAGTGTCTATAATTAAATCTTTGATTTTTAAAGCGAATGAGGTTATACATAAGTTGGGATTTGAAATGATATTTGCTAGTGAAATGACAGATTTGATTAAATATGATGATTTAGAATGAGGATTTAATTAACCTATCTTATCGATATGATTTCAAAAGTGAATATAATTTCGAAAGTAAATATGATTTCAAAAGTGATACGGTTTGAATTGATTATGATATTTTGATATCAATTGTGAAAAGGTTTTGAAAATGTAAAAGTACCATCCGGTGTGAAATAAGCGTTTGGTTGTTAAAGAGACCCGGATCAAATATTGTCATACTCTCTGCCTATACCGAAAACCACTTTAACAACTATGTATGTGGTGGAGATTCCAAAATGAAGTAGGATGGTTCGGTGAACGATTCTATATGAAGTATTTACATAGCCCTGACTCCCGTGAGTCAGCTTGATGTGGCTAAAATACGAGCCACGATGGGCCAAGTGAGGTCGCACCTTCTATCAGGCACATTTCTTCGGTACCATATTATGACTTTGTGATTGATTTGGTGGCCACCCCTTGATTTTTATTTGGAAGTGTGTTCCGAGATGGACGGTAGTAGGTGTTATGCGTTACCACTAGTCCGGATCCCTAAAACAATAGTATCCTTCCCTGGGCAATTCCTTGCATGCCTTGTCACATGCCTTATTGCACCTTTTATGTGTTTGTTTTGTACCGTGCCTATGGAGCGCCCTCTGGGTAAACCACTAGTTTGGTGGAGCTTACGGTACTGTATAGACTATGGGAATATATAAAATGTGTTAAGGGGGATATGTATAACGTGTTAACGTTATTTTAATACTTTACTTTATTGTAGACACTATTATAATAGCGTATTGTACTATGTATGTAGATAGTTTAACAGATCCTTCGGAGATGGAAATCCGAAACATCTCTTAAGTTATTGCACTCATATTGACACAGGATACGAGATGTCAAATCCCGTAAACATCTCCGACGCCGTTACATTCATATTTATTTACTGTAGATTTACCTTACATAAGACTTTTAGTTCTAACTCGATTGTTTTGTCATTTCAATTCGCTCAGGTCAGTCTGAGCTTTTCAGTGTATCGTAGACTCCTTTGGAGGATGAAAACGGAGATTTTATACTATTACCATTTATTATATTATTTCCACTGCATCATGTTGTTCCGCTGCAATATTTATTTATTACTATTGTACGTACTCTGATTCTATATTATAAAAGTGTAATTAAATGTTATTTGTAAAATAGCTTCATGAACTGTTTCTTTTATTATTATATTTGTCATTCCGCCGCGAGATTCTGTGTTTGTTTTCTTTCTTTCTCCGTCTTTTTTCTAATTTACCCATAATAATCATCCCACTTGAATGGTTTGAGTCTAATGTGTATGGTTTATCGTCGATTTAAACCATCTAAAAAGGTGGGTCATTACGTTTAATATCAGAGCTTTGGTTTTGCGATAACCCTAGCTTTATGTGGTTTCACTCATTAGAGAATAGGGTAGTAATACCTTAGAATGAGTCATTATGTGTATATATTTGATAGAGCGTATTTGTTAGTGTTATAAAATATTTTATATTGTGTTAATTTGTTATGTTTAGCATTCATAAGTTCTGGTCGGTACATAGGACGCTATGGCATCGATAGGGATTTTGTAACAACCCCAATTTCGTACCATTCAAATCGACAATAATCCACACATGTCGGACTTGAATGATGCGAAATAACAGATTGTAAATAAATTTGGAGCAAATAAAATCAAATATACAAAATCACAGACATAGAACAAACAGAATAACTTGTAGTGGAAAAAAATACATAGTAGTTCATGAAGCTACTACGGTAGAGTCTCAAACCAAATACATAATACAGTCTGAAAACAACGTAACAGAAATCCCAAATACATAAAAGTTCACTAATACGAGCAGAAACTCCAGCAAAGACCAGCCCCAGAAAGAGAATCTAAAGCTGTAAATACTCAGGCTGACTCGAGCCTAAAGAAAAATACAAACACTCGAGTCAGGACAATATATACCTATATAATGTAAACCATCTCAGGTGAACTGTAATAAAGATACAAGTAACTTAAAGGATGCCTGGGACCGCCCATCCTCTAAGGATCCGTCAAACTATTTACTATATAGTAATATTTCGCTACTATAATAATGTCTACAGTAAAATAAACATACTTTTAAATAGAATTCCGGGATACCCATATCACCCTTCACACATAATAGTCCCAGCAGTTCATCCAATATCATGACATCTACACATCGGGTGACTGTCAGAGGATACCACACGGGCTACGGGAGAAAAACAAACTCGTAGCAAAGGCTTGGTATGGTAGGTGACACGACACACAAGGCAATGGAAGGGTAGATATACCAATTACGCACACGGGCTGGTGGTAATGCAGCAGCCACATACTCCCACCCTGAACAACACTCCAATATCAAAGGGGTGCACCCAATCGATCACAACAGTAATAGAATGGTATCGAAGAAGTGTCTTCGGCCAGAGGTGCTACCTCCTTTGGCCCGAGAACGCTCCTGTTTTAGCCACCTTAAGCTAACTCACGGGAGTTTGGTCCACATAAAGTACCTTAGGAACGTCGTCACCATCCTACTTCATTTTGGAATCTCCACCGCGTACACAGTTGTTAAAATGGTTTTCGGTATCGACAGAGACTATGTCCATATCCGATCCCGGTCTTTTTAACGACCAATCGTTATTATAACCCATGGTTATAATTTAAAAATGGTACTTATTTTCCAAAAATCAAATATCATTTCAAATCCACTTCAAAATATTTCAATTTCAAACAGATTACATCATTTAAATCATTTAAAAATGAAGTTATTACATTTAATAATCAAATTATTAAATTTCCATAATTTTCAACTCTCAAATTTCATTCATTCACTAAATTTTATCAAAAAAGTGAAAATTCAACTTTCGCAGCATTTGGAAAATGCTATAGAAAGTTATATTCAAAACAGTTCAATTTAACAAAAGAAAGCGTTTAAACTGCTGTAATAGAATTACATTAATTTCAAACAAAAATTAGTTTAATCCAACAATTATATCATTTTAAAAAAATGCTATAATAGCCTTTTAGCTATTTAGTTCACTTATCAACTACGAAATTTACATTAGAAATAATAGCATTTCAAAAATGCAGTTAATTAACTTCAAATTTTCAATATAATTTCACAACAATTATATTTTTCTTTAAATCACTTTTAACTTATAAAATCACATATTTTTACTTTTATAGACATCATTTAATTTTCCTTAATTTCATGATTTCATAAAGTTAAATTTCCATTTAAAAATTCTTATTTAATACTAATTCACTTATTAAATTGCAAAATTCAATTTTAAATTCATTACATTAACTTTCAAATTAACACTTAAGTTCAAATTCTCAAATATAACTTATTTTATTTTTATTTACTTAACTAAAAATCCACTTTTAAGTCAATATCATAAATTTTCAGTTTTAGTTATATTTCAAAATTTAAACTTAAATATTCATTCATTTCACATTTTAACTTTATTGAAAAAACATTAATATATTTTAAAATCACTTTAAATTCATTTAAATTCCAAATTATCATAAATTTATCACATTTCATTTGTAATTTAATTTCCAAATATAATTAAATCAAAATTTCCAAAACAACTTACAGTTAGATTTTCTAACCTTTTCATTAATTTATTTAACTAATAAATTTCCAGAAAATCAATAATACTGTAGAAAATTCATTTTTAGATAAATTTTAAATCAAAATATTATAATAATTACATTTATAAAATATTTTAAAATTTTTAGAAAAACATATTTAACTACGGGCCTGTATATAATTTTCTACGCTAGGTAAAGTGGCAGGGGTAATATATCATTTCAACCTATAATTTACAAAGAAAACCCGGGTTTTATCATTTCAAACCCGTAGTTGTAACGTTTGCGATTTTTCGTTGCCGGAAAACCGAACCATTATGGTTTAAGAAAAAGAAAGAGGTAGAAGGAGAGAGAAAAAGATAGAAGAAGAACAGAAAAGAAACAACAGAACAACATCAGAATCTCACAATCGCAGCGGAACAACATATAATAGATAAATGAATATCATTAAAACAAAGAATATATCTTTTATTACATTACATCATATTACATTACATTTCATCATCAGAGTGTACAACAACAAACAACAACAAACAGCGGAAAGGAAATACTATATACTAGTAATACGTCATGCTATCCTGCTTGCCTCCAGCAACTCCTGAATTCCAGAATATCCTGATAAACCTTAACTCTTGACTGCCCGTGTGGAAATTGGTGGGCACCCAGAGTTTAGGAAGGAAAACAACAAACTCCGAGTCAGTCATGTGACTGGTGTGAGAACTAAAACAGTTTATTTATCTTTAAAATCAAAATAGAGGAATATTTTTAAAGTCAATTCGCAATGCTTTTAAAAATGAGACTACCATAAGGCCTCCCGCACACACACACACACAATGCAAACGCAGAATCGAAGGAGATTTCTCCTTATGATAGTCAAAAATGCTTGATACACATTAAAAAGAAACATTTGATATTATTACTAGTGCATAGTGTAGGAAAAATCATTTCGAAAGTAAAATATAAATCTTAGCCAGCATAGTTACCATTATAGTATGCTTACTATAGCTACCATATTAAATGGCAGGTTCTACAACTAAAATCGTACAAGGCACGTATTGTTTTGTTTGGATTTCCAACAAATGGTCGGGCAAAGGAACTTCCCAAGTAAAATAGAACGCCTCTGGAGAAACGTTCCCGGATCTAACGTTACGGTTAGATCTCTGCTACACAAGGCCGGGTTACCTTTCAAACTAGGTAACAACTGACACGAGTATGTCATCCCCCGGTCCTTTGGGACCTTAAACCGAGCGCTCAATAACCAACATCACACAGTAATAAATACAGTGTGTCCACAAAGTAAGTATCTAGGCTCCATACCATGATACCACTTATAATCCAGATAGGAAATGACATACCCTACGGAGGAGCGACCCCCAAATAACCTTGCTGCCACAATTCCTGTTTCGACCACAACCGGTTTGTGAGGCTTGACGAAGTCTCGTTCACAAAGCAATGCTTTATATAAAACCCGTGCTTTAATTCACAAATGCTCAATAGCACTTATATGCCACATTACCAACTTGGGAATGTATCACTAGTAACCATCAACTACATAACCTTTGAGCTCGTACGTCTCAGAGAAGGGTGTTAAGCTAAGAGAATAAATTCTCCGCCACCAACAGAAATATATTTGATAGAAACCAGCTTTACATCTCAAATTGTAACGTCAGGCATACAATCCATACAAGTACGTTCCGGGATCGAACGTAACCGAAGGCACTTCCAAAGAAGTCCTTGCAATCCGAGTATTCACAAACCCGATCGAATTTCCCATCACAAAGGAAATCCCCATACCGTAGCTAACGGTGCGGAGACAATCGATAGGTCATTCTATCGTTTTCACAAATACCCAGTCTTCAAAACCGATCTTCAAATGCAATCCATAACGATGTATCACATATTTGGAATGGGTTATACGACCCAAAAGTCCTATTCCGGCTAACCCGAATAGTGAGCGCTTATTTAAAAATAAGTGTGGCATCCAATTCAAGCAATTCACAACAAATACCTATTTAAAGGTAAATATTGATAGTCGGATTATTTAACTATCAATAGGCATGCTTAACATCACCAAATTCCAAAAAAATTCCCAAATTATTTACTTTCCAAAATATCTTTACTAAATATATAATTTCCACACTTCAACCATTTGAAAACAAAGTTCAAATCAATTTCCTTAAACAGAAACACTTCCAATTATTTATCCATTTTAAATTTAGAATGGTTCATTTAAATAAATCAAATAAATCCTTACTGATTTACTTTTTTTATTTACGTTCCAAATCTGTAAATTTATTCCCATAGTTCAAAAATAAATCAACGTTTATTTTTAAAAAAATTCCCCTTTCTTTTATAAATTCCCTAGTGAATTTACAATTCCAAAATATCTATGAATATACAATTTCCCAATCGATTTCTAATATTCATTTTCAATTTATCTTTAAAAGATAAAGTCCCAAAATATTCAGTTCATATTGGAAAACATTTCCATACTTATTAAATAATAAGTAATTCACAAATCCATTCATTTTCAACACTTGGAAAATCTTTAATATACTTAATATCGAAATTAAGTATATATTTTATTCTTTAAAGAAAACATTCTCTTAAACACATTTGTTTGGGCCAAAACGAATGTTGCGTAAAACATCGTTACGAGGATCCAAAACACTAGTATAGGGATTCAAAATTAAAATAGATATATAAATCCCAATACTATACAAAATATTTCCTTTCGGAAACCATTTACCATAACAACAGTGTTATAGTCCACTATTTCCTTCTATTTCTCGAAACGTCTATTTCAACAATGAATGTTGAAATCTATGATTTCGATATTTAACACATTTTAAAACGTCGTTAAAAAAATCAACTTCTTTTAATAATATCGCTTTCCCAAAACATATCCATTTTACTTAATAATATATTCACTGTCCAAAATCGTGAATATACTTCACTAACCCCATTTCAATATTTACAACACGTTTTATTTACAAGAATTTATACGCCATCCAAAATCGCGAATAAATTACCTTTCATAAACTTCTATATTCAATTTATCAAATTCAATTGATTTCGAATTTATAAACAATGTTTATAAATTCCTTTTCTATTTATAAGCTTCGATTTATAAATCTCATTATCAACAAATTCCATTTATCTCTCATTTAAATGCCAAAATCCGATTTATAAGATAATTACTTATAAATCTTCTATTTTACAAAATCTATTCATTTTATAACTTCACAATTTATAAATCTATAAATTCCGTTTACTTATGAATCCATTTTTATTTCATTTTTAACACTTATAAAAACTCGTTTTAATATTCCAATATTTTTAATTTATAAAATATCAATTTTATAAGTCTTTTATACACATCGTTTTTAATGATTCAAAAATCCCAATTTAAACCAATTTATAAATTAATTAACTATTTATTTCCAAAAATCTCATTTCGGTTATATTTCTCAAAAATCTTAATTTATATAACATAAAAGTTTATAACGTTTTAATTGTTTAAAATGAATCAATTCAAAATTTAATAAAAACATATACTTTGAGAAATCACTTTAAAACCCTTTTAAAAATCAAAATCGTTATTTTTAAACTTTAAAAATGGATCCGATGATGCAACATCACCAAATAGTCAATCACGACATCTAAATATCATATATCGATATGATAATCAACAAATATCACAATATCTATAAATAAATCAATACAGATGAGGAATCCAGTTGGATCCCTCCAACCTGTTTCCCTGCATCCACAAACATTAGCACAATACCAATTCCATTCCAGTACGGAATTATCGCGGTATATGGGATTCATAAAATATTATCCGCTTAATAGGCGGCGCAATAGGGTCTCATCCGCTATAAAATACGGGAAATCAACTCCAATATATACATATGCCAATATATATATTGTTATATATAGATATATCGTACTATATATACTATCACAATCAAACAGCAATCAATAACTGAAATCATCATTCAAACATACATTCAAGAAATTTTAAATCTAACTATTTAAAATAAAATCGAAACCGATTCGATTGAGCGAGAAGTTCTCACCTTGATTTCAATTTCGTTTTAGCGATTTATTTCGAATAAAATTAAACGCGCGTTTAATTTTACCCGAAATTCTCACTAACTCCAAACAACTCCAATCCAATTCCATAGCTTAGTGCTCATCCATACGATTCCAACGCAACTAGTTTCGTGCGTTTTCGACCTCGTATGAAAAAGATATGAATTTTAGAAGTTACACGAATTTTTATATATAAAATTTACAACATATTCTCTATTTTTAAACCTAATCAACTCGGGCCGCACGATCCTTGCTCCATTGAATCCAGGCCGCATCCTCACTTCATCTCTCCCACGCGAAACACTTCCAGTAAACACACGCAATGCTAAACCCATACAAGATCGAACTAGGGTTAAATATTGCAGCCTCCTCGTGTAGTTTGAAGACGATCAAATACCACTATCATGCAATGCCTCGCGCGAGCCACCTTCGGCTTCAATCCCATAGAGCTCGGCCACCTCCTCCATCCTAGAATTGCGTGCGAACGTCTGTACTTCCAGCTCGATTTGCCATTGATTCGTGAAGTCTTTTTGGATCATGACCGTTGAATAGCTAGTTCGCAACGTGATCTACAACTTTCATGTTGAAAGTTTCTTCTAAATGTTTGTGGATTTGAAGAGATCAAGGGAAGAACAAAGGAGATTTTCGTCCATTGGTGAATAAGTGGCGGCTGAAGCAAGAATTAGGGTTTTTGGTATAAAATTTTAGAAATGGTGGCCTTTTATAGAAAATTGGCGAATTACTATTCATCTGAAATTTTTCGAACTCCAAACGAAGCGAGCCGGTTGGCATTTCTAAGGTTTACCCCGCGTTTCAGACACAATGGAACGTGTTTCGGAGGCTAATTCGATTATCTGTGCGAGGTATGGACATTCGATTTAAAATTAAATCGGTAAATCAAATTTCTAGGCGTTTTGGCTTGCCCCGGACAAACGGTAAATCCGATTGACACGAAATTTGAAACCATACAATAATTTCACATTACGGATCCGATGAAACTAGTTTCGTCGAATTCCGAGACTGTTCAAAAGTTAGCTATTTTACAGTCGATAATTAAATATTAAAATATTCAGTTTTCACAAATAAACTTCTCATCCGATTTTAAAAGTTCTAAAATATCGTTCTAACTCCAATATGATAAAATAAAATTTTACAAATCATTTTCAATCATATTTTACCCAATTTTCAATTATTTCTGTAATTTCAACTATTAAATTATCGATTTAATTATCCAATTAAATCCAATATTCGAAAATAAATTATTCGACTTATAAATTCCACTTATTAATAATTAAAATTAATTAAATATTCAAATTTTAATTAATATAAATTCTGGGTCGTTACAGACTTCCCCCCTTAAAAGAATTTCGTCCTCGAAATTACCAAGTAAGAAAAGTTATAGAATTTATTAACTTTCCCAAAATCCATAGTTAAACTTCTTACAATACTTTACTAAGTTTTCAAATCTATACTTAGTTATCTTTTCAAAACCAAACTATATCATTTAATTTCCAATTCCAAAACAAATTTATAGTTTTCCAAAATTTTCCAATTTTCTCAAAAATATTCTAACGCCTTAAATTTTCGGAAAAATTCGCCATAGTCTCCTTTGCGCGGCTCGATCCGGAAAAAAAATATGACAGTATATATATCACAAATATACATCTCATCAAGTGATGAGGCATCCCGTAGGGAAAAAAGTGTAAAAGTACGGTATGTAATCCGAGATATGTACCTTATTTATATTATTAGCGAGCGTATACGGCTAATATAGCATGAAAGCGAGCTCCAAATGCGAAGCAAGCGCAATCCGCACCTACTAAACACTCAACAAACAACATGAGAACATGCATATATGAAAGTAATATCAATATAAAACATATAGAAACATCTATATATGCCAATATAGCAAATGCAACTAAAGAAACAAATGAAACCGCCAACCAATTATCATCCATAACTAAATAAATATTCATTCATATTCTCATTAATATTCAATGAATTGGTTTTCCAATTTAAATCACATTTGATTCATTAACATTGGAATTTTACTAACATTCATTCATATTCAATTTTAATTAGTTTGCATTCACTAATTTAAATCCAATTCACATTCAATTCTATTCAAATTCACATATTATCCATTTGAATTTAATTACATAGCTTCCAATTTCGCTAATTCACTTTCATTAACACTTAATGAATTATATAAAATCAATCAATAATCAAATAACAACCAATGTTTATTCAATACAACCAAATTTATTCACTTTACATTCAATTTGGTTCATATTAAATTGACTTCCATTCAATTTATTCAACTTTCAATAACATTAGCTTTTAATGAATTTACACTTACATTCATTATTTCTCATCAATTATTTACATTTAATTGATTAACATTCAATCCATTTAACAATTCAATTGCTAATTCCTTTAACAATATAAGGTTGAATTTCATTTATATAACTCAAGTTCACATTCTTAATGACTTCATTTCATTAATTCACTTATTAATTTACTTCGATACCAAAATTAACTTCATTCAACTTCACTTAAGTTATATTCCATTTCAAGCATCTCATCAAATCCAAATCAATTTATTTAACTTTCCTTTTGTTAAATTTCAAATTACATGTCTTTGATGACAACTCAAATTTATTTCAACTTGGATTTTATTGATTTACTTATACTTTCTTTAATTTAACTCCATCCTTTGAGTTAAATTTATTCTATCAAAACTCAAATTGTATAAGTTATCAATTCATTTATCATTCCCATAATATTTTAAATAGGATTCCAGAGTCCTTTCAACCTTTCAAAACCATTTTTTTAAATCAATTCAAATTATCTCTTGAATTTCCAAAACCAACTCAAAATTTTCCAAACAACTTCATTTAAAATAATTTGTCAGCAATCCCTCTTTTGGAAACCCGAAAATGAACACCGATGATGTCGCGATCATCACCGGAATTATTTTCCAGCGACCGAAAAGAGTTTAGAGCTTTAATTTCTCCAAAACAATTTTCCAAAATATCAAATCCTTCCAAAACACCTCTCTGGAATTTTATTTTCAGATTATAAATCACATTTATAAATCTTTTACTTATATAATTTTACTTCTTATATATAAGATTATTTCACAAGTGTAAATCATTTTAATTATAACTCCATACTTATAATTCATTTGCTTATACAATTCATTCTTTTACAATGTGTTTTTATTTAACTTATTCAACAACCAAACAATCAATTCATATACATTTTAATAATTCCGAAAAATTATTCCTTTATATATAAAATATAATCAAGGTAAAATTATTTCATTTACCTAATTAAAATAATACTATGTCGACATGTCTCGTTTAAGTGTTTAGAAATCCCTATCGATAATATGGCATCCCATTTACCGACCAGAATTCACAAACAGCTCAACGGATAGGCAAACACAATATAAAACAATTTTATATTCACTAACAAATACGCGCTCGTGTCTATTATCACACTCACACTCATTCTAGAGTACCGCTGACTCTATCTCTAATTAGTTATACCCAACAGAGCCATGGTTGTCGCTTAACCATAAGCTCTGATACCAAATGTAACGTTTGCGATTTTTCGTTGCTAAAAAACCGAACCGTTATGGTTTAAGAAAAAAGAAAGAGGTAGAAGGAGAGAGAAAAAGATAGAAGAAGAACAGAAAAGAAACAACAGAACAACATCAGAATCTCACAATCGCAGCGGAACAACATATAATAGATAAATGAATATCATTAAAACAAAGAATATATCTGTTATTACATTACACCATATTACATTACATTTCATCATCAGAGTGTACAACAACAAACAACAACAAACAACGGAAAGGAAATACTATATACTAGTAATACGCCATGCTATCCAGCTTGCCTCCAGCAACTTCTGAATTCCAGAGTATCCTGATAAACCTTAACTCTTGACTGCCCATGTGGAAATTGGTGGGCAACCAGAGTTTAGGAAGGAAAACAATAAACTCCGAGTCAGTCATGTGACTGGTGTGAGAACTAAAACAGTTTATTTATCTTTAAAATCAAAATAGAGGAATATTTTTAAAGTCAATTCGCAATGCTTTTAAAAATGATACTACCATAAGGCCTCCCGCACACACACACACAATGCAAACGCAGAATCGAAGGAGATTTCTCCTTATGATAGTCAAAGATGCTTGATACGCATTAAAAAGAAACATTTGATATTATTACTAGTTCATAGTGTAGGAAAAATCATTTCGAAAGTAGAATATAAATCTTAGCCAACATAGTTACCATTATAGTATGCTTACTATAGCTACCATATTAAATGGCAGGTTCTACAACTAAAACCGTACAAGGCACGTATTGTTTCGTTTGGATTTCCAACAAATGGTCGGGCAAAGGAACTTCCCAAGTAAAATAGAACGCCTCTGGAGAAACGTTCTCGGATCTAACGTTACGGTTAGATCTCTGCTACACAAGGCCGGGTTACCTTTCAAACTAGGTAACAACTGACACGAGTATGTCATTCCCCGGTCCTTTGGGACCTTAAACCGAGCGCTCGATAACCAACATCACACAGTAATAAATATAGTGTGTCCACAAAGTAAGTATCTGGGCTCTATACCATGATACCACTTATAATCCAGATAGGAAATGACATACCCTATGGAGGAGCGACCCCCAAATAACCTTGCTGCCATAATTCCTGTTTCGACCACAACCGGTCTGTGAGGCTTGACGAAGTCTCGTTCACAAAGCAATGCTTTATATAAAAACTGTGCTTTAATTCACAAATGCTCAATAGCACTTATATGCCACTTTACCAACTTGGGAATATATCACTAGTAACCATCAACTACATAACCTTTGAGCTCGTACGTTTCAGAGAAGGGTGTTAAGCTAAGAGAATAAATTCTCCGCCATCAACAAAAATATATTTGATAGAAAATAGCTTTACATATCAAATTGTAACGTCAGGCATACAATCCATACAAGTACATTCCGGGATCGAACGTAACCGAAGGCACTTCCAAAGAAGTCCTTGCAATCCGGGTATTCACAAACCCGATCGAATTTCCCATCACAAAGGAAATCCCCATACGGTGGCTAACGACGCGGAGACAATCGATAGGTCATTCTATTGTTTTCACAAATACCCGGTCTTCAACATCGGTCTCCAAATGCAATCCATAACGACGTATCACATATTCGGAATGGGTTATACGACCCAAAAGTCCTTTTCCGGCTAACCCGAATAGTGAGCGCTTATTTAAAAATAAGTGTGGCATCCAATTCAAGAAATTCACAACAAATACCTATTTAAAGGTGAATATTGATAGTCGGATTATTTAACTATCAATAGGCATGCTTAACATCACCAAATTCCAAAAAATTTCCCAAATTATTTACTTTCCAAAATATCTTTACTAGATATATAATTTCCACACTTCAACCATTTGAAAACAAAGTTCAAATCAATTTCCTTAAACGGAAACACTTCCAATTATTTATCCATTTTAAATTTAAAATGGTTCATTTAAATAAATCAAATAAATCCTTACTGATTTACTTTTTTTATTTAGGTTCCAAATCCGTAAATTTATTCCCATAATTCAAAAATAAATCAACGTTTATTTTTAAACAAATACCTCTTTCTTTTATAAATTCCCTAGTGAATTTACAATTCCAAAATATCTATGAATATACTATTTCCCAATCGATTTCTAATATTCATTTTCAATTTATCTTTAAAAGATAAAGTCCCAAAATATTTAGTTCATATTGGAAAACATTTCCATACTTATTAAATAATAAGTAATTCACAAATCCATTCATTTTCAACACTTGAAAAATCTTCAATATACTTAATATCGAAATTAAGTATATATTTTATTCTTTAAGGAAAACATTCTCTTAAGCACATTTGTTTGGGCCAAAATGACTGTTGCGTAAAACATCCTTACGACAACCCAAAATCACTAGTATAAGGATTCAAAATTAAAATAGATATATAAATCCCAATACTATACAAAATATTTCCTTTCGGAAACCATTTACTATAACAACAGTGTTATAGTCCACCATTTCCTTCTATTTCTCGAAACGTCTATTTCAACAATGAATGTTGAAATCTATGATTTCGATATTTAACACATTTTAAAACGTCGAAATCAACTTCTTTTAATAATATCGCTTTTCCAAAACATATCCATTTTACTTAATAATATATTCACTGTCCAAAATGGTAAATATACTTCACTAACCCCATTTCAATATTTACAACGCGTTTTATTTTCAAGAATTTATTCGCTATCCAAAATCGCGAATAAATTACCTTTCATAAACTTCTATATTCAATTTATCAAATTCAATTGATTTCGAATTTATAAACAATGTTTATAAATTCCTTTTCTATTTATAAGCTTTGATTTATAAATCTCATTATCAACAAATTCCATTTATCTCTCATTTAAATGCCAAAATCCGATTTATAAGATAATTACTTATAAATCTTCTATTTTACAAAATCTATTCATTTTATAACTTCACAATTTATAAATCTATAAATTCCGTTCACTTATGAAATCCATTTTTATTTCATTTTTAACACTTATAAAAACTCGTTTTAATATTCCAATATTTTTAATTTATAAAATATCAATTTTATAAGTCTTTTATACACATCGTTTTTAATAATTCAAAAATCCCAATTTAAACCAATTTATAAATTAATTAACTATTTATTTCCAAAAATCTCATTTCGGTTATATTTCTCAAAATTCTTAATTTCTATAACATAAAAGTTTATAACGTTTTAATTATTTAACTCAAAATTTAATAAAACATATACTTTGAAAAATCACTTTAAAACCCTTTTAAAAATCAAAATCGTTATTTTTAAACTTTAAAAATAGATCCGATGATGCAACAGCACCAAATAGTCAATCACGACATCCAAATATCATATATCGATATGATAATTAACAAATATCACAATATCTGTAAATAAATCAATACTGTTGAGGAATCCAGTTGGATCCCTCCAACCTGTTTCCCTGCATCCACAAACATTAGCACAATACCAATTCCGTTCTAGTACGGAATTATCGCGGTATATGGGATTTATAAAATATTATACGCTTAATAGACGGCGCAATAGGGTCTCATCCGCTATAAAATGCGGGAAATCAACTCCAATATATACATATGCCAATATATATATTGTTATATATAGATATATCCTACTATATATACTATCACAATCAAACAACAATCAATAACTGAAATCATCATTCAAACATGTTCAAGAAATTTTAAATCTAACTATTTAAAATAAAATCGAAACCGATTCGATTGAGTGAGAAGTTCTCACCTTGATTTCAATTTCTTTTTAGCGATTTATTTCGAATAAAATTAAACGTGCGTTTAATTTTACCCAAAATTCTCACTAACTCCAAATGACTCCAATCCAATTCCATAGCGTAGTGCTCGTCCATACGATTCCAACACAACTGGTTTCGTGCGTTTTCGACCTCGTATTAAAAAGATACGAATTTTCGAAGTTACACGAATTTTTATATATAAAATTTTCAACATATTCTCTATTTTTAAACCTAATCAACTTGGGCCGCAAGATCCTTGCTCCATTGAATCCAGGCTGCATCCTCACTTCATCTCTCCCATGCGAAACACTTCCAGTAAACACACGCAATGCTAAACCCATACAAGATCGACCTAGGGTTAAATATTGCAGCCTCCTCGTGTAGTTTGAAGACGATCAACTACCACTATCATGCAGAGCCTCGCGCGAGCCACCTTCGGCTTCAATCCCATAGAGCTCGGCCACCTCCTCCATCCTAGAATTGCGTGCGAATGGCTGTACTTCCAGCTCGATTTGCCGTTGATTCGTGAAGTCTTTTTAGATCATGACTGTTGAATAGCTAGTTCGCAACGTGATCTACAACTTTCATGTTGAAAGTTTCTTCTAAATGTTTGTGGATTTGAAGAGATCAAGGGATGAAAAAAGGAGATTTTCGGCCGTTGGTGAATAAGTGGCGGCTGAAGCAAGAATTAGGATTTTCGGTATAAAATTTTAGAAATGGTGGCCTTTTATAGAAAATTGGCGAATTATTATTCATCCGAAATTTTCCGAACTCCAAACGAAGCGTGCCGGTTGACGTTCCTAAAGTTTACCCCGCGTTACGGACACAATGGAACGTGTTTCAGAGGCTAATTCGATCATCTATGCGAGTTATGGCAATAAACGTTCGATTTAAAATTAAATCGGTAAATCAAATTTCTAGGCGTTTTGGCTTGCCCCAGACAAACGGTAAATCCGATTGACACGAAATTTGAAACCATATAATAATATCACATTATGGACCGATGAAACTGGTTTCGTCGCATTCTGAGACTTTTAAAAAATTAGCTATTTTACAGTCGATAATTAAATATTAAAATATTCAATTTTCACAAATAAACTTCTAATCCGGTTTTAAAAGTTCTAAAATATCGTTCTAACTCCAATATGATAAAATAAAATTTTACAAATCATTTTCAATCATATTTGACCCAATTTTCAATTATTTCTGTAATTTCGACTATTAAATTATCGATTTAATTATCCAATTAAATCCAGTATTCGAAAATAAATTATTCGACTTATAAATTCCACTTATTAATAATTAAAGTTAATTAAATATTCAAATTTTAATTAATATAAATTCTGGGTCGTTACAGTAGTCCCAAGTAAATGAAATAATTTGAAAATCTCTCAGGCCTATTATTTCAGCCCGTAACGATTTTCCCTTATTTTAAAGTTCGTTCGGGTATGTATCATTTCAACCCATAGTGATTCTAATCTAAAGGGAACTTGCAGTGTGATAAACTGATAAAAATAACAGAACAGGATAATATAACAGTAACGAATGTTATAAAAGGTGTTTAAGCATGAGTGAACATCATATAATCATAATATAGCAGATGTAACATGATAATGCATTTTACAGATTTAAAGGGGGTCAATTCACTAGTTATATATGTACATATTGTCTGGTGAGAATAACTCACTGATTTGTGCTGGAGACACAACGACGAATGCCCGAAAGAGATCCAAACAAGCACGATAACACAATTCAAATATGAGTGGAGCCAAATTATCAAATCCCTTGAAAACAAGTCACACAAACAATAATAATATACATAAGTTTCAAATGCAAATAGGATAAACGATGATAGAATAGACTGCACAAATCAAAGTGGAATTGTTTTGCACTTGCTTCCAACTTCCATAGGCTCAGCCATGGCTGGAAATTACATGACTATGGCATGTTCTAGGGTCTGGTTGTGTACCTATAGGGGTCGGCCATGCATAGATAAAATGGTGCACTAGTTGGTGAGGCAAAAGGCTAACATTTCAAGGCAAAAACATGGATTTCTAGGCAACTTATGGGCTCGGCCAAGGCATGGAGGGCATGGCTATTTCAGGTGGGGTCAGTAGGTGGTGTACAGAGGTGTCTCAGGTCTGGAACAGGCTGGTAGTGGTGGTGTTTGGTCGGCCATGTGGAGGTTTGGAGGTGGTAGACATGGATACGCTCGGTCTAGGCAAGTTTTATGGAGTTTGTTGGATTTTGGTGATGGATCAATCCACAAGGAGGCATGGCTTGGGATTTGGTCAGAGAAGAGGTGAAGATGGTGGTGTTCTCAGGTGGTGGTGGAGACGATAGGGGCTGGAGAGGAGGTGGCTGAACCTATGACATAAGAGAACAAGTGCAAATCAATGTCAAACAATAAGAAATAAACATAAGAAGAAGAGAAAAAGAATTTATTTACCAAACTTTCTCCTCAAGCAAGGCCGAATTTTTTTTGTATCAGAAGTGAGAAATGAGTTTACGTGAATGGAAATGAAAATATGTGGCTGAAAGATGTGTATAATAAAAGCTAATAGTTATGTTAAATGCGGAAGGGTGGAAGATAAATGGCCATTAGAAACCCAAAAGTCAAAACCCTTTCAAATTTATTTTAATTTATTTACATAAGATTAAATTACTGAAAATAAAAATTATTTTAGTCACAATTTCGAAAATTTAACAAAATACGAAAATATATAAAAGTATTTATTAATTATATAAGGTTAAAATGAGAAAATAACATAAAATTGCAAACTAGACAAGAAAAATTTGAAAATATTAGAATAAATTATAGAAAAATTATATGGACTTGGAAAAATATTTATAACAAAGATAATAACATAAAAATAAAAATTCCTTCACAAAATAAATAAATATAATTTAATTAAATATAATTTGTATGAAGAAAATAGCAGAAAATTAGAAAACAGCCTTTAAAATAGGAAACAAATGCAGTAAATTTTGGAAAAAATCTATTATCATTTTAAAAATATTTAGAAAATAATTCTCACAAATAAAACAAATTTAAAAATAATTTCAAACAAAATAAAGTCAAATTCAAATTTATAGTCAAAATCTAGGGTTGTTACCTCTCCCCCACTTAAATCTTTTCGTCCTCAAAAAGAACGGAAAGGTAAAATAAAGAGAAACAAGAATAGGAAACAAAATAGTACCTGAAACGAACAATTCCGGATTCGAAGCATGAATGCTCTCCTCTGTTTCCCAGGTACAGTCTCGATCATCAGTACTCCACTGTACTTTGACCAGATTCACAGATTTCCTTCTGAGCTGCTTCGTACCTCTGTCGACAATACGAAGTGGCTTCCTCTCAACAGTCAGGTTAGGCTCAATATCCAAACTATCAAGAGAAAAAGGCTGAAAAATAAGAGATGGATCATGAAGATGACGACGAAGATGCGAGAATGGAATACATCATGCACTCTAGAAAGCTTCTCGGGCAAATCCAGATGATAAGCCAAAGAACCAACTCTTTCCACAATGCGAAAAGGCCCAATGAACCTAGGAGAAAGCTTCCCTCTACGACCAAAGAGAATGACATTTCTCAAGGGAGAAACCTTAAGAAACACCAGATCACCAACAGCAAATTCCAAATTCCGCCTATGCCTATCAGCATACTTCTTTTGCCTATCCTGAGCGACTCTCAACCTCTTCTTAATCTCCTCAACTCTCTCAGAAGCTTCCAAAATCAGTTCAGGACTAAGAACCAAACGATTACCGGATTCAATCCAGCAAGATGGAGATCTACAAGGTCGTCCGTATAAAGCAGCAAACGGAGACATTTTGAGACTGGCCTGAATGCAAAGATGGAATGAGGTAGATAAAAAGATCAAGAATAGACTAAAAACAGAAGATAAGATTGTACCTGATAGCTATTATTGTAGGTAAATTCGGCAAGATGGAGATAATCTTCCCAAGATCCTCCATAATCAAGCACATAAGCACGAAGAACATCCTCGATAATCTGATTTACTATTTCCGTTTGACCGTCGGTCTGTGGATGGTAAGCAGTGCTCAGATTCAGACGAGTACCCAGAGATTCCTGAAAAGCCTTCCAGAACTGACTGGTAAAGATAAGATCACGATCACAAACAATACTGGAAGGAACTCCATGGAGACGAACAATCTCTCTCATGTAGATCTTAGATAAGCTAGAAGCAAAATGAGTAGACTTGACTGGAATAAAATGAGCGGACTTGGTCAGTCTATCAACAATAACCCAGATACTCTCGTTACCCTTCCGAGCCCTCGGTAAACCATCGATGAAATACATGGAAACCTGTTTCCACGTCCAATTAGAAATCTCAAGGGGCTGCAATAAACCAGGGGTCTTCTGGCGATCGGCCCTTGACTTGCTGACAAGTCGCACACTGACTAACAAAGATAGAGATATCCCTCTTCATCCTCTTTCAGCAATAAAGCTTCTTCATATCCTGATACATCTTCGACACACCAGGATGAATAGAAAGCCTAGATCTGTGATTCCGCTGAAGCAATTCCTGCCTCAAACCATCAACATTCGGGACATAAATCCTACCATTAGTCCTCAAAATCCCTCTATCATCAATCTGAGCTCTACTCCTACCACTACTACTACCACCAACTCTGCTACGAACACTCTCCTTCATCAATCTAAGCATCTCATCCTCATCCTGCTTAGCCATAATCCAATCCAGAAGAGGAGAAGAAGAAACAACAAGCTGACACAACAAAGCCTTCTTCTGACTCAGAGCATCGGCCACAGCATTAGCTTTACCAGGTTTATAACTAATATTGAGGTCGTAAGAAGCCAGAAACTCAAGCCAACGAACTTGCCTCTGGTTCAAATCCTTTTGGGAGAAGATATTTCTCAGAGACCGATGATCTGTGAAAAGCTCAAACTTGGTTCCAAGAAGATGATGCCTCCAAAGTTTCAAAGCAAAGACAACATCAAGTAACTCTAAATCATGAGCAGCATAATTTGCCTCGTGGGTTTTGAACTGACGACGGGCATAGGCAATGACCTTACCATCCTGCATGAGAACAGCACCCAATCCCTCATGACTAGCATCAGTATAAACTGTCAATCCCTCACTTCTATTCGGAACAATAAGAACTGGTGCGGAAGTTAGCTTGCTCTTCAACTCACTGAATGCAGCCTCACACTGATCACTCCAGACAAACTTGGCATTCTTACGAGTCAAAGCTGTGAGAGGTGCAACAATCTGAGCAAAATTCTCAATGAATCTCCTGGTAGTAACCGGCAAGGCCTAGAAAACTAAGAATATCTGATGGAGTCTTTGGAGTTTCCCAATCCTGGAACAGAATAGGGAGAAAATAAGGATAACATGAAAGATAGAATTATTAAAATGATAGAGAAAAGAGAAGAAAGAAAGACTTACATTGATCGTAGCGATTTTGACTGGATCAACAGAAACTCCATTACTCGAAACAATATGCCTGAGATATCGGACTTCATCCTTCCAGAAATGGCATTTAGAAAATTTAGCCTTTAACTGATAGTTTTTGAGAGTCTCAAGAACATACTTCAAATGCGACTTATGCTCATCCTTAGTCTTAGAGAAGACAAGGATATCATCAACAAAGACTAGCACAAATTTATTAAGCACATCACAAAAACACGATTCATCAAATCAACAAAGAAAGCAGGAGCATTAGTCAAACCGAAAGGCATGACTAACCATTCATAAAAACCATTCTCGGTGTGAAAAGCAGTCTTGGGAATGCTATCCTCGGCAACCTTGAGCCGATGAAAGCCTGTGGCAAGATCAAGCTGAGAGAAAATAGTGGCACCATAAAGCTGATCAAACATATCATTGATACGAGGCATTGGATATCTGTTTTTCATAGTGAGCTTGTTCAGCTCCCTATAATCAACACACATTCGAAGAGAACCGTCAGATTTGCTGACAAAAACCACCGCAGCTCTCTATTCAGAAAAACTAGGCCTAATCAGACCTTTGGAAGATAAGTCCTCAATTTTCTTTCCCATCTCAACCTTCTCGCGGGGTGCCATTCTTCTAGGAGGAAGAACAACAGGTCGAGCACCAGGAATAAGATCAATCCGAAAATCAATTTCCCGCTTCGGAGGTAAAGAAGTGACTTCACCAAATACATCGGGATATAGTCTAACCACAGGAGTAGAATCAAGATCACCGGGAGAAGAATCCAAAGTATAAATAAAGTTGCCAGCAAAATCCTAAGGCATGCAGCACTGAATAATCAAGGAATTCCCTTGATCATCAAAAAGACGAACAGACCGAGCTTTACAAGAGATATGAGCATCATGATTCACTAACCAATCCTGACCAAGCAATAAATCAAAAGCATCGAAGCCCAGAATATAAAAATCACCACTAAAGCGATGATCAGAATGGAGAAGTTTCACTTCTCGACAAATCCGATTAAAGTTAGCAGGACCCCAATAGGATTTGAAACACATAATGGAAAAGAAGCATACTTAGGGGATAAGAGATTCTCAAACTTATCACACAAATCAATAGAAATAAAACTATGTGAAGCACCAGTATCAAACAACACACGAACAGGATGATGAAATAAAGTAAATGAACCTTGGAGTGTGCCTTGGTCATCACTAGGAGCAGGGGCAAGAGGAAGAACTGGAGATGAGGCAGAAGTGACAGCAAATATACCAGAAGGAGTACCCCTCTATTAGGTAGGGCAGTCCTTCTTAAAATGATCAGGCTGGAGAAAAATATGGCAGAGATCACATCTTGCCGACTAAGAAGGTGGAGGAATAGCATCACCAGATAATGTAGGACAGCTATTGGCATAGTGCCCCTTCTGATCACACCTAAAGCAAGTGATGGAGGAGAGATCAACTGGTTGCCTCTGAGCAGGAGCTGATGATGAAGATCCCAAACCAGAATGCTTCTGCCAATTCTTCTTCTGCTGCTGGAAGTTAGGCTTACGCTTCTGGGAATTAGCAGAGGAAGACTGAACTGGAGAAGCACCAGAAGCAGCGGGACCTTTGAATGTGGGATTCTCATAGCGAATAGCCATATCCATAAGCTGGGTGAAAGAACCATGAACATGAGAAATAAGACGACTATAATACTCTGGACAAGCACCAGTAATAAATTTCTCATTCTTCTTGAGAGGAGTATCAATAAGGATAGGACCGAATTTGGAGAGTTCATTGAACTCCTCTCATACTCAACAAAAGACATGGTACCCTGCTTAAAATCCATAAACTCACGATAAAGATGAAATTTTTCGGCATCTGGCATCCATTTTGCCACAAAAGCCTCCCTGGAAAAGAGATAAAAAACATGCTTAAGATAGATTCAAAGAAAGGAAAAAAGGGAACAAAATTAAGATAACACAAAGGATACCTAAACTGCTCCCAAGTGAGATCAGCCTCGATGGTGTTAGCCGTAACGGACTCCCACCAATCTAAAGTTGAATCGCGCAACTGCCAAGCTTCTAACTGATGCTGCTGGCCATTAGTAATATCAAGACCAGTAAATATCCTCTCAAGACTCCGAAACCACTGCCGAGCCTCAATGATAGTCTCTGAACCGGTGAATGGGGTTCCACCTAGTTGAGAGAATTCCGTACAAAGAACAGTGAACCTGACTGGAGAACAGGTTGAGGAGCTGGGGCAATACCACGACCCCTACCTCTAGCATTTCCTCGATTCATCCTGAAAAAATATCAAGAATGAATTTAGGACAAGAATAAAGACAAGATAATACACTTGGATGAATATCTTAAAGAAAGAAAAGATCCTAACAAGGTTGATACGAAAGAAAGGAAGTTAGAAAACCATTGAAAATCCTTTAAAAGCAAGAAAAAATTATATATCAAAATAATCTTTGAAATCCTTTGAAAACATTTTGAAAAATCATTTTATACTTTGAAAATACGTCTCTCACAAAGATATGATTCTAAGACTGATTTCACTCATTCTAGGGTAGAAATACCCTATCTCTAATGAGTTTTTGCTCCGCAGAGGCAATGGTTTGCCAAAAACCAAAGCTCCGATACCATCTTGTAACAACCCTAATTTCGTACCATTCAAATCGACAATAATCCACACATGTCAGACTTGAATGATGCGAAATAACAGATTGTAAATAAATTTGGAGCAAATAAAATCAAATATACAGAATCACAGACACAGAACAAACAGAATAACTCACAGCGGAAAATAAAATACATAGTAGTTCATGAAGCTACTACGGCAGAGTCTCAAACCAAATACATAATACAGTCCGAAAACAACACAATAGAAATCCTAAATACATAGAAGTTCACTAATACATGAGATAAACTAGAACAGTTGAAATAAAAGTAGATAAATATGTAGATGAGCAGAAACTCCAGCAAAGACCAGCTCCAGAAAGAGAATCCAAAGCTGTAAACACTCAGGCTGACCCGAGCGTAAAGCAAAACACAAACACACGAGTCAGGACAATATATACTTATATAATGTAAACCAACTCAAGTGAACTGTAATAAAGATACAAGTAACTTAAAGGATGCCTGGGACCGTCCATCCTCTAATGATCCGTCAAACTATTTACCATATAGTAATATTTCGCTATTATAATAATGTCTACGGTAAAATAAACATACTTTTAAATAGCGTTCCAGGCTACCCATATCACCCTTCACACATAATAGTCCCAGTAGTCCATCCAATATCATGACATTTCCACATCGGGTGACTGTCAGAGGATACCACACGGGGTACGGGAGAAAAACAAACTCGTAGTAAAGGCTCGGTATGGTAGGTGACACGACACACAAGGAAATGCCAGGGTAGATATACCAATTACGCACGCGGGCTGGTGGTAACGCAGCAGCCACATACGCCCACCCTGAACAACACTCCAATATCAAAGGGGTGCATCCAATCGATCACAACAGTAATAGAATGGTATCGAAGAAGTGTGTTCAGCCAGAGGTGCTACCTCCTTTGGCCCAAGATCGCTCCTGTTTTAGCCACCTTAAGCTAACTCATGGGAGTTAGGTCCACGTAAAGTACCTTAGGAACGTCGTCACCATCCTACTTCATTCTGGAATCTCCACCGCGTCGCAGTTGTTAAATTGGTTTTCGGTATCGACAGAGAGTATGTACATATCCGATCCCGGTCTCTTTAACAACCAATCGTTATTATAACCCATAGTTATAATTTAAAAATGGTACTTATTTCCCAAAAATCAAATATCATTTCAAATCCATTTCAAAATATTTCAATTTCAAACAGATTACTTCATTTAAATCATTTAAAAATGTAGTTATTACATTTAATAATAAAATTATTAAATTTCCAAAATTTTCAACTCTCAAAGTTCATTCATTCACTAAATTTTATCAAAACAGTGAAAATTCAACCTTCACAGCATTTGGAAAATGCTATAGAAAGTTATATTCAAAACATTTCAATTTAACAAAAGACAACATTTAAACTTCTTTAATAGAATTACATTAGTTTCAAAGAAAACTTAGTTTAATCCAACAATTATAGCATTTAAAAACAAATGCTATAATAGCCTTTAATTCAATTCAACTATTTAGTTCACCTATCAACTACAGCATTTACATTAGAAATAATAGCTTTTCAAAAATGCAGTTAATTAACTTCAAATTTTCAGTATAATTTCACAACAATTATATTTTTCTTTAAATCACTTTTAACTTATAAAATCACATATTTTTACTTTTATAGACATCATTTAATTTCCCTTAATTTCATGATTTCATAAAGTTAAATTTCCATTTAAAAATTCATATTTAATACTAATTCACTTATTAAATTGCAACATTCAATTTTAAATTCATTACATTAAATTTCAACTTAACACTTAAGTTCAAATTAATATAACTTAATTTTATTTTTATTTACGTAACTAAAATCCACTTTTAAGTCAATATCATAAATTTCCAATTGTAGTTATATTTCAAAATTTCAACTTAAATATTCATTCATTTCACATTTTAACTTTATTCAAAAATCATTAATATATTATAAAAATCACTTTAAATTCATTTAAATTCCAAATTAGCATAAATTTATCACATTTCATATTTAATTTAATTTCCAATTATAATTAAATCAAAATTTCCAAAACAACTTACATTCAGATTTTCTAACTTTTTCATTAATTTATTTAACTAATAAATTTCCAGAAAATCAATAATAATTTACAAAATTCATTTTTAAATAAATTTTAAATCAAAATATTATAATAATTACATTTTTAAAATATTTTAAATTTTTTAGAAAAACATATTTAACTACGGGCTGTATATAATTTTCTACGCTAGGTAAAGTGACACGGGTAATATGTAATTTCAACCCATAATTTACAAAGAAAACCTGAGTTTTATCATTTCAAACCCGCAGTCCCAAGTAAATGAAATAATTTAAAAATCGCTCAGGCCTATCATTTCAGCCCATAACGATTTTCTTTTATTCTAAAGTCCGTTCGAGTATGTATTATTTCAACCCAGCGTGATTCTAATCTAAAAGGAACTTGCAGTGTGACAAACTGATAAAAATAACATAACAGCATAATATAACAGTAACAAATGTTATAACAAGTGTTTAAGCATGGGTGAACATCATATAATCATAATATAGCAGATGTAAAATGATAATGCATTTTACAGATTCAAAGGGGGTCAATTCACTAGTTATATATGTACATATTGTCTGGTGAGAATAACTCACTGGTTTGTGCTGAAGACACAACGATGAATGCACAAATGACATCCAAACAAGCACGATAACATGATTCAAATATGAATGGAGGAGCCAAAGTATCAAATCCATTGAAAACAAGTCACACAAACAATAATAATATACATAAGTTTCAAATGCAAATACGATAAACGATGATAGAATAGACTGCACAAATTAAAGTGGAATAGTTTTGCACTTGTTTCCAACTTCCATAGTCTCAGCCATGGCTGGAAAGTACACAACTATGGCATGTTCTGAGGTCTGGTTGTGGACCTATAGGGGTCGGCCATGCATAGAGAAAATGGTGCACTAGTTGGTGAGGCAAAAGGCTAACATTTCAAGGCAAAAACATGGATTTCAAGGCAACTTATGGGCTCGGCCAAGGCATGGAGGGCATGGATATTTCAGGTGGGGTCAGTAGGTGGTGTGCAGAGGTGTCTCAGGTCTAGAACAGGCTGGTGGTGGTGGTGTTTGGTCGGCCGTGTGGAGGTTTGGAGGTGGTAGACATGGATGTGCTCGGTCTAGGCAAGTTTTATGGAGTTTGTTGGATTTTGGTGATGGATCTATCCACAAGGAGGCATGGCTTGGGGTTTGGTCAGAGAAGAGGTGAAGATGGTGGTGTTCTCAGGTGGTGGTGGAGGCGGCAGGGGCTGGAGAGGGGGCGGCCGAACCTATGACATAAGAGAATAAGTGCAAATCAATGTCAAACAATAAGAAAGAAACAAAAGAAGAAGAGAAAAAGAATTTTTTTACCAAACTTTCTCCTCAAGCAAGGCCGATTTTTTTTTATCAGTAGTGAGAAATGAGTTTACATGAATGGAAATGAAAATATGCAGCTGAAAGATGTATATAATAAAAGCTAATGATGAATAGTTATGTTAAATGTGAAAGGGTGGAAGATAAAGGGCCATTAGAAACCCAAAAGTCAAAACCCTTTCAAATTTCTTTAATTTATTTATATAAGATTAAATTACTGAAAATAAAAATTATTTCAGTCACAATTTCTAAAATTTAACAATATATAAAAATATTTATTAATTATATAAGGTTAAAATGAGAAAATTGCACAAAATTGCAAACTGGACTAGAAAATTTTGAAAATAACAGAATAAATTTTAGAAAAATTATATGGACTTGGAAAAATATTTATAACAAAGATAATAACATAAAAATAAAAATTCATTCACAAAATAAATAAATATAATCTAATTAAATATAATTTATATGAAGAAAATAGTAGAAAATTAGAAAACAGCCTTTAAAATAGGAAATAAATACAGTAAATTTTGGAAAAATTCTATTATCATTTTAAAAATATTTAGAAATGAAATACCATAAATAAAAAAAATTTCAAAATAATTTCAAACAAAATAAAGTTAAATTCAAATTTATAGTCAAAAATCTAGATTGTTACAGATTTCTAAACACGCAATAGGGCAAACCGACACAATATTGTTTTGAGATATAGGTAAATGAAATAATTTTACATATTATTATATTTTGTATATAAAAGATAATCTATATAAATGTATACAATCGTATGTGATATGTTTGGTTGTTTGTTAGGAAGTGAAATTTATAAATATTAGTTGCAAAAATTGGATTGTAAATAAAACGAATATAAATTGGAATATGAGAAATTAAGTTCCAGGATTTTAAAAAAAAATTTCAAAGGATTATGGAATATAATATTAGTACTATTTGAAAGTATTTTCTGATATAAATATTTCAATATGATTTGAAAGGAATGTTTTAAAGGAACTTTTAAAGGAAATAAGTTTTGTACTCCCCTCTCTGTCGTTGGAAAATAATTTCGGCGACGAGTGCATGCATCATCGACGTTTATTTTTAAGTTTCAATGTGGGAAGACTACTGTAGTTGTTTTACTGCATATCCGTTTTGATGAATAAATCTAAATTTTAAATTCCTAAATATGATTTGATCTATAAGGGATATATATATATATATATATGTATATATATAATTTTCAAATTGATTTAAATGAATTCGGAATTTAGTTCTTAACTCTTTGATAATTAGTTGTTTTTGGTTATTGTAATAAAATGAAATCTTAACTAATTTAACAATTGGAAATTTCTAAATTTTGTAATTAAGAACTAGATGCTAAGTAACTAATGAAATACATAAGAAATTGGAAATCTATAACTTGCAGATATGAAAATTTAGAAGATGTAACTATTGAACATTTTGTTAAATAAAATTAATAAAACAAACTTGTGTAACATTCAATTACATTCTAAAGGACATACATACATATATATATACACACACATATATATATATATATATATATATATATATATATATATATATAACTTACCAAAATATTAAAGGTTGAAATGTTAATATAAATAGGTAATAGAATATTATACAAGTAAACTTAAGTAATGAAAGTGTTCAATAGAATTATTTCTACAAGTAAGGACTACGATGTTATAAAATGTTGTAAATTTAAGTTAATAATTTAAAGTGCTACTAAGTAAAGTTAATAAAAAGGTGAATACTATAAGTGAATGATTATAAACTTAAGTTAATGTTGAAGCTATCTACAGCTAAAGTGAATACTATATTAATTAAATGATTATAACTCCAAAAAAATGTTGAAATGATTTAGAAATGGATCAAATATTCAATAATACTATATATGGAAGAAATGAATGTGAAGAAAAGAAATAATTTATTAACGGTAAATTAAATTGTAAAGAGACTCACATAATAATGGATAATCTAATAATTGAAATGGAAATAACTTATGTAAGCAATGAATGTAAAGTAATGAAAAGAGAAAATGACATTGTATAAATGAATGAGAAATGAATTTTGTAAGTAACGAATGTAAATTAATGGAAACATAGAAGTGTATAAATGAATGAAAATAGACGAGCAGTAATTGATATGAAGGGTTAATAAAAATAAACTTAATTGATATTTGAATTTTTTTTTCTGGCTTATGGATGTTTGAAAAAGGATACTTCAACTGTATAAAAATGTATAAATAATCTATTGAGTTTTATCTAAGACTGTTGAGTGCATGGTATACTTAGTAATTTATTTATAAATACAATTGAAAGTTTCTGTACCCGAACAAACCATTTGTTGGCTGCTATGAACGAATATTTAATTTGAGTGCTTGTGATGATATGATGATTGTATTGTTTCTTTGCATGTGAATATCGTTGTGTTGTATTGATTTGTTTTGTTATTAATTGAAAAAACTTAAATATTTCTCTGTTCACATAATCATTAACTTCTTTGGATTATCTAAGTGAAATACCGGTTAGAGAAGCAATAGCTAGTGCTTTTGGTTTCATAAATAAGCGTTGTTTGCTCGACAAATAGGTATGTTTTCGAATTATGGTTTTCTAACGATATTATATTATTTTCCCGTGGTTTGGGATATTACTTTTAAATATGATTATATATATGGTACTATTGATATTATTATTTATCTCAAACCTCTTCATACAAAGGAGACTGCCAAAATTTTCTGTGAACTTTGGACTTAGAAATTTTTTGTGAAAGTAAAGATATTTATGAACTTTTATTAACTTGAATATGAATTAATTGTTTCTTTCCGAGGACAAAAAGTTTTGAGTGGGGAAGAGTGTAACGACCCCCTAATTTTCTAATAATTAAATTATTGAATTTAATAAGATTTTATAATTTAATGTTGGAAGAAAATAAAATTTATGATGTAGGAATGAGGAAACTAACTAGAGCGAAGTTTAATAATGTGAATTTAATGTAATAAATGACTAATTGAATGTAATTTCATGAAGTTGAAATAATTGCAAACATAAAAATCGATTATTGACTGTAAATAAAGAAATAAATTGAGTGTATAATTAATTAGTGAAATAATATTTAACTATTTGTAATTGGATAAAATCAGAGTTGTGTAAGTAGTTATAACATTTATTTGTAGGTAATAAACTTATAAGTGTGATCAAATTAAGTAAAATGTGACAATTGTTAATTGTTACCTATTTATTTAATCTGTTGAATCAAATTGGAAATCAATTGCAATTAATCCATTTAAATATTGCAATTAATATGAATTAAGGCGATAATTGCAAAGTATTAGTGTAATAAGAATTCTAAACCATGGCATATCATATACCGATTCGAAACTCTTGATGAGCGCATTCTAGAACTACGGTTCATTTTTCAATTTGGGTCTCTTTGTCAAGAATTTGATGAATAATTCCTGGCCATTCGTACGAGGGTTTTGATTTTAATGGTGGATCTTTGTCCTAGAGTCGATCGGGTGGCACTAGCATATAGAGGGTGTTGAGACAAGCTCGTCCATATGGTTACTTCATGTCAAAGGTGTTGGAAATCGCTAGATTTAGCCATTGATGGCAGCGGCGGCGCTGGCCATCTCGTGACTGTGGAGCTGCCATGGGGGAGGAGGGTCGACTGGGGCAGCTGGAGTCATAGGACGTGTGGGTGGTGTTGGATCGGGGTCGTGTGGTGTGAGGTGAAGATGAGAGGAGCTTGAACGACGGCGACATCATAGTGTACAGGTTCGAATGAAATGCTCTGTTAGGGTTCACGTGACGTGGCCAGGAGTTGAGTGCGTTTCTTTTTTATATATTTTTTTAACTTTAAAATTTAATTGTTCTAATGTATATCTTTTTCATACGAGCTCGGATTTGGGAGCGGTTTGTTTCATTGGGATCGTATCAGAATTTTGGACTTTTTGAAACTGGTTTGGACGAATTCTAAGATTGTTCAATTTTGGGCCTTATTTTGGATTTCAAATCAATTTGAAATCAAAGATGAGTGTTTTGACCCACTCACAACTACTAGATTATCTTATGTTGGTTAAACAAAATTTATAATGTGATTAAAATTTGATTGGTTGACGTTTGGTATATCTAAGCAGTCGTTCCAGTTAAATACGTCTTTTATTGCATTTAATCGTCATTTAATTTAATATTGGATTTAACTGTTGTTCGTCGACGGAAATTCTATCGGTTTAGAAAACCGTCGAACGAATTTAGAGATAAAAATATAACCGCAAGCGCACGGTGTATGAATGTAGCACGCGGCGAATACGGGTCGATCCGTAGGGAATTGATGATTTTAAAATTCTATTCAATCAAATTATACCGAAGTCGAGAGGGAATAACTAGAAATGTAAGAAACTTACAAAAGCTAGCAAAAGAAAATGATAAAAATATGAAAGTTAAATGACAATTTAGAGGCAATTTCCACTCTCTAAATCACATAAATCAACAAAATGAAGTTATGATCTCTCTTTTCTTGTCATTAGTGAATTAGTTGATGTGCTTATCATAAGCATGGTATATTTGTGCTATGAATTAGCTCAATATAAACCATCAAACTATAACACAACCACTAATGCACTTTTAAAGCTCATAAAATATGACAACAAAGTTGAAAGCAAAATCTATTTTAAGCATGGCTTATTATCTATTAATTAGAAATATAAGCCATCAAATTTTAATTTCAACAATCACTTCTTTGTCATAATCATATGTAAATGAAGAGGCAATTTGTGTTTTGTTTGTTTAAGTATAGCCTATTTGTTATGAACAACATAGACTATCAAATTCAAAGCTAAACAACATCATTTGACCACTTCAATCATTCTCATTAAGCACAAAAAGAGAGCATAAACATCAAAATGTTCGATCTATATACTAGAGAGCTTCATTACCCCTAAATTGAAGGGATTAAGCTCTCATATTTGTTATGATATGAACAAATGTAGAAAACAACATTAAACAAGAAGAGAGAAAGAAAGAAAATGAAAAGAAAAATTATTCTACTTGCATAAAATAAAAGAGATCTATACTAGAACATGAAAAAAATAAACAAGAAAAGAAAATGAACATGTAATTAAAAGGAAACACTAAATAACATTGCATAAAAAAAAAGAATTACATAAGAGAAGAAATGGCTAAGTAGCCATGGAAAGAAAGAGAGCTTTTTTTTTATTTTCTAAACTAAAACTAACTAACTAAGAGAGGAGTGGCTACATGAAACATAAGGGGTATTTATACAAGTTAGAAACCCTAATGCATATTTTTGGGGAGTACCCAAAATGCCCCTTAGGAGTGTGGAGGCCAAGTAAACATTAACATGTCTTAATCCCCCATTAAATGTACATGAAACCATTAGCTCCATAAGCATGTGCATTAGCCTTTAATTTGTACATTAAGGTAAGTGGGTAGGTGGGGTCATCCATTATCTTCACTTTGAATTATTTCCATCTTCATTCCTTTATATTCATGTTGTGCATGCATGTGTCTTCATGAAATCACTCCTATTTGAGACCAAATTCCTACAAAAATATATACAAATTTTCAATTAATTTTTCTCAAAGAAATATATGCACATAAATGACCGTTTTGCCCGTTTTTGGTTTAAACAAGTTAAAATACCCAATATGATCATTTATTCAATTTAAATAGATTAAATATGGTGGTAAAAATATGCATATTTACGTGCACATCAAATACCCCCACACTTATCTTTTTATTCGTCCTCGAATAAACTAAAACTAAGATAAATCCATTTTCGTAGGAAGCACGATTGCATTGAGCGTATGCAACAAGCCGTTAAACCTCTGGGTGTCCCCAGTAGGACGAGTGTTGTCTCGTGAGGGTTTTCAGCGGAGACTACCCACAAAATCCAAATGCAGGATGAAAATATTTACAAAATGCAAGATTTATTTACAAAGAGATGAATGCAAATTTTTGAAAATATTTACAAATGAAGGATTTATTTTTAAATTGACACGAATAAGTTAAATATAGGTTTTGGTTATTATCTTGAAATTTATGTCATTTACTCGTCAAAATTTCCGACAAAAATCAAGTTATCATAACAAATAGACAATAGTTTAATTTGTTGTTTCGGTTGATGACAAAGTGTAATTATAAAATGGATCCTTAGTTGATTTTCAAAGTTTATCAAAGTGGTATTTTCATTTCTTTTCAATAACAAATCAAATCAAATAAGTAAAAATAGTGCTAGGATTTCAATTTCTTTCTCTCTCATTATTTGCAAGAAAAATTACACACCTAGCTCAGGTAAACTGAGGCCAGATATACCACCCATGCACTGCCTTTCGGGCTTATGTGAGGGGAGTACAGAGCACGGCGAGTGCACACACCTTCATGCATACACTATCGACCGTAGGTGGTTTTTATTAAGTTTTTTTTTACATGTGTTCCATACATGCATAACCGTAAGGACTTTTAAATGAATATGAAAGCACATGATCAAAGATTCCAAGTAATTCACCCATGCATAACCGTGAGGACTTTTAAATGAGAGTGAATACTTGGATGTTATTTTTTTTTTTTTAAGAGAGAGAGAGTTTTGCAAAATCATCTTAGCACCATTTAACTAAGAAGACAAAAAAAATGTTATATCCTTTACTTTAAATCAACCACTTTTTAAAACAAAGATTTTCAATTAGGATATACTTTATAATTAACACTATGAATCTTCCTATATACTAGTTAAACCATTATTATTTGTAATCAAATTTCATTTTTATTTTTGTTTAGACAAATAAATTTCCAAAAATTTCAATTTAATAAACCAAAGCCATATATTTATCTTATAGTGTTTCTTTTAAAAATAAATCAAAAGAAAATTTGTTTTTGGGATTTATTTTTAAAAAAATTTTGTTTTGTTTTTGTGATTATAAAGTAAAAATAAACCATGAAAAAAAAATGAAGATGAGTCTCCCCCCACACTTGATTTTGACTGTGTCCCCACAATCAACCCAAGTGGAAGGAGAAAAATGAAATAAAAATCTAATATTTATATGAAATATTATTATTTACAAGAGATGAGAAAGTATACAGTAAAAAAGTAAATGAAACGGTCTTCCAAAAACCGATTCATTTGTCTCGTCAAGTGTGCGAGACAAAGCTTAAGCTTGAAAAACCAAACCATAAAAGATTTTGAAGTTGAATGTTGATTTGGAAAAACGAATGTCGTTTTATTGAAAATCATACGAGTTGTTTTATTTTCGATGATTTTTGGGGTAGATAGAAAAATTGATTGAAGTTCATATTTATTTTCACCAATTTGAAATTCAAGCTTATCATTGAAAACATTTTCAAAGTTATTGATTTCAAAATCGAAATGGTGATTTTCATCTTCCCCGTCCGAATTTAACAACTCGTCATCAAAAATTCCAAAAAATTTATGTTCGTTAAATTCGACTTCCTTTGCTGGATTATCAACAACTTCATCGTGTAAATTGAGTTTAAAATTCAAAGTTGTCGCATTCAAATTTTCAAAAAAAGGAAGATCGAAATATAAATCGACTTTCTCACCCTCAAAAGAATTGAAATCCAACTCAATTACCGTGTTTTCAACAACTTCATTAAGATTGTTATTTTCAGTTTCAAAAGTTGTTGTTTGAAAATCGTCAATTGTGGTAAAAGACGGATTATCACTTGACTCGTCACATGTTGGAATTTGATTTAGTTTCTCACGAAAATTTTCCAATGTTTTACTCAACAAATTCGTGTGATCATCGTAAATTTCATTCATTTGCTCAACAAAGTCAAATTTGTAATTATTAACTTGAAAATTTTCGATTTGGACTTGTTGAGAACAAGAATTGTCAATTTCGATAAACGGTAGATTCTTATGTGATTCTTCGTGGGTTGAGATTTGATTACGATTTTCACGAAAAGTTTTGTATTTTTCAAGTAATAAATCCCCGTGATCTTTTTCCATTTGGTCAACAAAATCAAATTCGTGATTATTTATTTGAAAATTTTCATTCTGAATTTGTTGACAACCAAAGTTTTCAATTGTATCGTTATTGAAACAATTCCCATTGCCAAAATTATTTGAAAATTGGTTCACATTTTCATCTTGATTTTGAAATTCATTTTGCAGCTCGAAATTGAATTGGCATGGGTTACACTCGAAATCATTTGAATTTTGAAGTGAATTCAAATTTTGATCATTTTGAAAACCTTGATTCGAGTTATAGCACAAATATGAATTGCACAACTTATTTGTCTCTTGATTTTGTTGCGCAGAGAGTTCAAGTAACGACGAAACGCTATTTTCAAGAGTTGAGGTTTGACCATTATTTTGGAAATTTTGTGGTTCAAAATTCGAATTGCCTAAACAAAAGTTGTTGTTAAAATATCCATACGAATTTGGAGTGAACTCATATGGATTATATTGATTTTCACAACTAAATTCAAGTGAGTAAGAAAAAGGAAACTCGGACATTTTCAAGAATTTTTTTTTGGTTATTTTTTTTTAATAAAGAAAAATATTTACAAGTATAATTTATTTTTCAAAATGGAAAATTGATTTTTGTTTTGTTTTTGGATTTTCAAATTTTTTTGGCTTTTTTTTTTAAGAAAAAGTTTTATATATATTTTTTTGGATTTTTTTCCTAAATTTTTTTTGGGTTTTTATTTTGAAATTTCAAAGGAAAAGGATTTAAAAATTTCAAAGAAAAGTAATAGGAATATTTACAATTTTTTTTAGTTTTGGATTTTTCAATTTTTTGTTTTTTGTTTTTTTTTAAACATGCATGAACAAATGCAACTAAATGAATGCAAGGGTTAATTACAAATGATTTATCCTAAGTTAACCCAAAATTGTATATTCACAAACTGTCTTAGATAAACAAGATAGTTCTCAGCCAGGTAACGGGCAGGATTTATCGGTGCACCACGAATCACCGTAGCAATGCAGCCGAAGGTTTACGTACCTTCAGAGGAACAACCACTATAATATTTACGAATCACCGTAATATTTATAAATGGTTATTACTCTACCGTAACCTAGACACCAAGAAATTAAATTGTTCAGAAAAACAAATTGTCAATATACAATTAAGTGTTATCGTGCAGAACAGAAACTAAACGTGTATTAACAATGGAACTACGAATGATTTTTTTTTTAAAATGCAAATGCAAGCAACCAACAATTCAATTCAAATAAAACTAGAAATGAAAGCAGAATTTTTTAGCAAGCAGAGCAATTTATTTTGGCTAGCTAAGGAAGCAATTTTCAGCAAGCTATTCTTCCTTTATTTCCTGCTTTGGCAACCTGAAAATTAATAACTAAGATATATACAATTTTTTTTTTTGGTTTTTTTTTGAAAGGAAACTTAAAAGTAGGGTTTTACTTTAAAAAAAATAGTATTTATGTTAAAGAAGAAACTAAAACAACAAAAAAATACAATTAAAACCTTGTTGCCCTTTTTTTATATGAAAGAAGTCCTAAAACAAAACCAATTAAAAATAACTCACCTTTTTTTTTAAACCTGGAAAACTAAACAACTTAAAACAAAAAGGAAACAAAGTAAAAACTAAAGCAACAAGTCCGGCCCAAACTAATTGTACCCGGCCCAAAAAAAACTAACCAAAGATCAGCTAAACGACTCCAGAACAACTACAGTTTGTCAAATTCACAAATTCACTCAGATTAATTCATTAACACTCAAATTCACGACTCCTTAAAACAAAAATTTCTCAATCCAAATTTAGAAGAAAAAACGAGTGGTGATTAGGCAGTGAAGGCCACTATTGGTTGCTGCGATTTGGGAGGTAGGCTTGAAGTGGAGAAGTCGGCAGTGAGTTCGAATGGTTTGAGTGTGCACAGTGGTTAAGTGGTTTGCTCTGTTGTATAGGATGGTTGCCGATAGCAGTATGAAATGTTTGTATGGGTTAGGAGCTGAAGTAGTTTGGCGGTGATTTTTGGAGGAAGTCGATGATGGTCGATGGTGCAATTTGAATTGCTTATGTTTGAAGGAGGTCAGGTGCTCAAGGCTTGTTTGAATGGTTGCAGAATTGGGTAGCAGAGATTTGGTCGAGGCTGGTTGCTGGAAGTAAGGGGACACAGTGACTGAAGTTTTAGAAAAGTATGGAGTGGTTTGAATTGGTTGAGGAATGTTGGCAGAGTGGTGATATGAAGTGAATGTAGGTGGCTACTGTTAGTTTAACTAGTGATGGTGTCCTTGAACCGTGGATGGTTCGAACGCAGGGGGGACAGTAGTGTTGTTTGGGGGATATGAGACGAATGTGTGTTGCAGTGGAGATGTATGTTGATATGTGGTTTGGGGTGTGCAAGCTTGTGTGTCTATGCAGACGAGATGGAAGTCAGTAATAATATGGTCAGGTGGAGGAGGGTTCAGTGGTGATTGTGCAATGGGGAATGAGCAGTTGTGGCTTGAATGGAAGATGATTTGTAGTATGATGTGTACATGGGTTATGGCAGAGTGTATGTAGAAGTTTGAGTTTGACAATGTTATGGTTGTTGTAAATGTTTGGTGAGGAGTGTGGAGATGGTCTGAGAGGAAGAAGGGGAAGATGAATGCAAGGGGTTGCTGCACAGTGAAGGTATGTAGAGTGATGTATTGTAGCAGATGGTATGAGGCAGTTGATTGCACTGATATGGCAGTGGAGTGGTTGCAGTAAGATGTTGGTTGAAGTGTATGCAGTCGAGGGGTAGTTAATGGTCTGGTGTGTTTGTTGTTGGAGAAGTTGTGTGAGGCAGGAGGGTATTCAGAGATGATGGGGATGACTGTAGTGGGTTTATGGAGTTGCAGCAAGTGTCAGGTGCATTGGAGTGAAAGGTAGTGGCGCTGGAGTGAAGGTGCTGCTGTGATGAATGGATGAAGCAAGGGGATGTTGCTTGTGAAGAATGTCAAGTATGACGATTAAGTTTTTGATCAGAGGGTTAACAATGGGGATAGAAGTGGATAGTGGGGTGACTGAGGTGTTAGTTGTTGTAAACGAAGTGGCAAGGAAGTAGGGGTGGCTATGTATGAGGATGAAGGGAAATTTTTGGTAGTTTGGGTATGTGATGCTTCACGGGTATTTGATGTCTCAGCAACCCACCTCTGGTATGTGCAATAAACTGTGCACTGTGTCAATGATATTGGTCAGGGAAGTAGATGTTGAGTCAAGATTTTTATAGAGTTTTGATTTCTGAGAAAGGAATAAGCCGTGATCGACAAAAAGAAGTTATTCATTTAAGAAACACAAAGAGCTCCATATATTAGAGGTTGATTATTTGGTATGTTAGTAATTTATGTTAAAATCTATCCTCAAATTATCATATAACTTCAATCTTTCAATATATATACATATGCACATTAACTGTGCAAATTGGACTAAACCGGTCGACCGGTTGAAAATAAGGTGGTCGACCGTTTTTGCCCAGAATGCACAGTGAACGTGCACACATGCACATAACGTATATATATATTTGAATTCCTGTCTACCGGTCCATTTTTGACCTGTCGACCGTTTTTAAACAGAAAGCAACTTTTCCAAAAGACACTTCTCTTCTCCAAAGGTTGCATCTCCTATCTTTCATCAATGATCATAACTTTTAATGGCAACTGTTCACAAAGAGTTACAACTATTTTTCTCTATATATACTCATCTAAATCATTGATTCAAACACAAGTTTTTACACGATCATATATGCTCTCTAATCTAATCTCTAACACTCCTGCATTCTAAAAATTAATTTAGCTTATTGAATCATTGAAATTATTTCATATCTTTTGATTCAATAAGTAAATACCTTCTTTAATCTTTACAAAACATCATTCATATTCTTTGAGGATAAGATTATAGGAAGGGTGTACTACTAGTGACAAATCCGTGTTTTCAAGAACACAAGTTGTCAACAACAATTGTATTTGTTTTTGTTGAAGTCCTCGTGTTGTAAGAGGCAAGTGTTGAAGTCCTCGGTGTTGTAAGAGGCAAGTGTTGAAGTCCTCAGTGTATTAGAGGCGTGAAATCCCGTTCGGCTGCTCGGGTATTGTAAACCTGTTCCTCCGGGTGAAGCGAGGTAGTTAATAGTGAAAATCCAGATAGGAGTCTGGGACTGGACGTAGGACGGTGCTCCGAACCAGTATAAAAATCTCTGGTGTGATTTTTCTATTTTTATTTACTATGCTATTATCATCTATTTCCGCATTTATATTATAGTCCATATTACACGATCCGTGTGTACTATACACACCGCACTTTCAGTAGAGACTGATAGTGGATGTGGATGCAAAGGGGAGGAGCAAGTTTGAATGAAGTATGGTTGGAAGAAATGAAGTGGTGACAGTAACAGTTGTAACTGCACAACAGAGATGTAAAAATTGAAGTGCTCACAGTAAATAAAAATTGTGACAATGTGCACAGTGAAATGTAAAGGCAATTTGAAATGCAAATGTAAAAAAAAATGATGTAAAAGCAAATGCAGAGAGTAAAACTTTTTGTTATTGAAAACGTGTATTTTTTTTGGAATAATATGCAAATGCAACTAAAAACTAGAACAACATGCACACAAACAAAATGTCACAAAAATAACACACGGACAATTTTTTTTTTTTTTTTTTGAAAATGCAAACACACAAAACAAACACACGCAAAATCAAACAAAAATAATTCGAAGAATGAAAAATTAAAATCAAAACATTCCCCGGCAACGGCGCCAAAAACTTGTTCGTCGACGGAAATTCTATCGGTTTAGAAAACCGTCGAACGAATTTAGAGATAAAAATATAACCGCAAGCGCACGGTGTACGAATGTAGCACGCGGCGAATACGGGTCAATCCGCAGGGAATTGACGATTTTAAAATTCTATTCAATCAAATTATACCGAAGTCGAGAGGGAATAGCTAGAAATGTAGGAAACTAACAAAAGCTAGCAAAAGAAAATGATAAAAATATGAAAGTTAAATGACAATTTAGAGGCAATTTCCACTCTCTAAATCACATAAATCAACAAAATGAAATTATGATCTCTCTTTTCTTGTCATTAGTGAATTAGTTGATGTCCTTATCATAAGCATGGTATAATTGTGCTATGAATTAGCTCAATATAAACCATCAAACTATAACACAACCACTATTGCACTTTTAAAGCTCATAAAATATGACAACAAAGTTGAAAGAAAAATCTATTTTAAGCATGACTTATTAACTATTAATTAGAAATATAAGCCATCAAATTTTAATTTCAACAATCACTTCTTTGCCATAATCATATGTAAATGAAGAGGCAATTTGTGTTTTGTTTGTTTAAGTATAGCCTATTTGTTATGAACAACATAGACTATCAAATTCAAAGCTAAACAACATCATTAAACCACTTCAATCATCTCATTAAGCACAAAAAGAGAGCATAAACATCAAATTAAGTTGAAGCTACATGATTAGAGAGCTTCATTACCCCTAAATTGAAGGGGTTTAGCCTCTCATATTTGTTATCATATGAACAAATGTAGAAAACAACATTAAACAAGAAGAGAGAAAGAGAGCAAAATGAAAAGAAAAATTATTCTACTTGCATAAAATAAAAGAGATCTATACTAGAACATGAAAAAAAATAAACAAGAAAAGAAAATGAACATGTAATTAAAAGGAAACACTAAATAACATTGCATAAAAAAAAAGAATTACATAAGAGAAGAAATGGCTAAGTAGCCATGGAAAGAAAGAGAGCTTTTTTTTATTTTCTAAACTAAAACTAACTAACTAAGAGAGGAGTGGCTACATGAAACATAAGGGGTATTTATACAAGTTAGAAACCCTAATGCATATTTTTGGGGAGTACCCAAAATGCCCCTTAGGAAGTGTGGAGGCCAAGTAAACATTAACATGTCTTAATCCCCCATTAAATGTACATGAAACCATTAGCTCCATAAGCATGTGCATTAGCCTTTAATTTGTACATTAAGGTAGGTGGGTAGGTGGGGTCCTCCATTATCTTCACTTTGAATTATTTCCATCTTCATTCCTTTATATTCATGTTGTGCATGCATGTGTCTTCATGAAATCACTCCTATTTGAGACCAAATTCCTACAAAAATATATACAAAATTTCAATTAATTTTTCTCAAAGAAATATATGCACATAAATGACCGTTTTGCCCATTTTTGGTTTAAACAAGTTAAAATACCCAATATGATCATTTATTCAATTTAAATAGATTAAATATGGTGGTAAAAATATGCATATTTACGTGCACATCAACTGTCAATTGATTACCTATTGATGACAATCAGTTAATTCAGGTTAATTATTGATTGGTTGAATGGTGATTGTGATGGATGTTTGATTGTTGATATTGGATGACCAGCTATTATATTTTTATATTGTTATAGCACTGCAAGTTCCCTATGGGTTGAAATGATACATACCCTAACGATCTGATAGATTAGGGAGAAATCGTTATGGGTTGAAATGATAGACTTGAGCGATTTCATGGATTTGAAATAAAATTTAGGATTGCCGGTTGAAATAATACATACCCATAAATTTTAAATATTTGCGGATTGAAATGATAAATATCCATATCACTTGACCATAGGGTAGAAAATTATACACGGACACCAGATTGGTTAAATTAAATGATTTTTTAATTCTTAATTTTTGAATTCGGTTAAATGATATTTTGAAGAAAAAAATTTGATTTTTATAAACTGAATTATTTTTGAAGAATCTATGTTTTAAATGTTGAAATTAGGTGGGTTTAATGAATTGTCTATGAGTAAAAATGGAATTTTCAAAGTTGAAATTTGAAATGTAAATGAAATTATCAAAATTGAGTTATTAAATTGTTGAATAATTAAACTTTGAAATCCATGAAATTGAAGTACTTTAAATCATAGTTCAAACATGAGTTTGGAATCGATATATAAGTTGAATGATTTTATAGGAATTTGAATTGAAAGAAAATTTAGTTTTGTTGAAATCTGGATATGGTCCAGTTTGTTGAAATGAAAGAATAGTTTAGTTTGATATTAATTTCAAAGTTCATTATTTTAACATTAACTGTTAAAAACATATTATTTTAAAAATCCTAATTTTAAGATTTTCAAACTATTAAACTAATTAAATCTATTTTCAACTATTATATACTATTCTAATCAATTTAAACTATTTTAATTTATTTCAATCTATTTTTAATCTACTTAATCCAATTTAATCTATTTTAAACTAATTAACCCCTTTTTATCTATTTTAAATCGATTTATTCTATTTCAAATCTATTTTAAATCTATTTAAACTATTTTAAATCTATTTAAACAATCTTAAATCTATTTAAACTATTTTAATCTATTTTTAAACTATTTTAGAGTATCTTAACTATTTAAAAATTTATTTTAAACTATGCTAAACTAATTAAACTATTTATAACTATCTAAACTATTTTGTATATTTCAGATGATGTAAGTGGAAGTGTTTATAATTAAATCTTTGGTTTTTAAAGCAAATGTGGTTAAATGTTGTTATAACATAAGTTGGAATTTAAAATGATTTTTGCTAGTGAAATGACATATTTGATTAAATATGATGGTTTTGAATGAGGATTTAATTGACCTATCTTATCGATATGATTTCGAAAGCGAATATGTTTTTGAATGTAAATGCGATTTCGAAAGTGATATGGTTTGAATTGAATATGATATTTTGATATCAATTATGAAAAGGTTTTGAAAATGTAAAAGAACCATCCGGTGTGAAATAAATGTTTGATTGTTGGAAAGATCGAGATCGGATATTGTCATACTCTCTGCCAATACCGAGAACCACTTTAACAACTATGTATGTGGTGGAGATTCCAGAATGAAGTAGGATGGTTTGGCGAACGACTCTGTATGAGGTATTTATATAGCCCTGACTCCCGTGAGTCAGCTTAATGCGGCTAAAACAGAAGCCACGCCGGGCCACGTGAGGTCACATCTCCTTACCGGGCACATTTCTTCGATACTATATCATGACTTTGTGATTTATTTGGTGGCCACCGCTTGATTTTGATTTGGCAGTGTGTTCCGAGGTGGGTGGTAGTAGCTGTTATGCGTTACCCCCAGTCCAGATCCACAAAATGATAGTATCCTACCCTGAGCATTGTCTTGCATGCCTTGTCACGTGCCTTATCATGCCTTCTACGAGTTTGTTTTGTACCGTATCTATAGAGTGCCCTTTGGGTAAACCACCGTTTGGTGGAGCTTACGTTACTTTATAAACTATGGGAATATATAAAATGTGTTAAGGGGTATATGAGTAACGCCTTGATGCTATTTTGATACTTTACTTTACCGTAGACACTATTATAATAGCATATTGTACTATGCATGTAGATAGTTTAAAGGAACCCTAGGAGATGGAAATCATGAACATCTCTTAAGTTATTGCACTCACGTTGACGTAGGATAGAAGATGTCAAACCTGTAAACATCTCCGACGCCGTTACACTCATATTTATTTACTGTTGGTTTAACTTACATAAGATCTTTTTTTTCTGACTCGAGTGTTTTTTCTTTTCAATTCTCTTGGGTCAGTTTGAGCTTTTTAGTGTATCGAAGACTGCTTTGGAGGACCAAGACGGAGATTTGTATTCTATTATTATTTTATATTATTTCCACAACATCATGTCGTTCAACTACATTACTTATTTATTACTTCTGTATGTACTCTGATTCTGTATTGTAAAAGTGTAATCAAATTTTATTTGTAAAAACCTTCACGAACTGTTTATTTGATTATTATATTTGTCATACCGCTTCAAGATTCCATGTTTGTTTTCTTTCTTTCTCTATTTTTTTCTTATTTACTCATAACAATGCTCCCTCTTGAATGGTTTGAGTCAGACGGTGTGGTTTGTAGTTGATTTAAACCGTCCAAAAAGGTGGGTCATCACATACATATATATTGAGTTATATAAACTTCTAAGCTATTCCATTAGATGGGAATACTTTTAAAACGTTATCGAAATCTTCTTTGAATCTGAATATTGATTTTGTTTAAATAGAGTTCAATTTATATTTTATAAGGATTTTAGGAGAACAAATTTTAGCAAAAATAAGAATTTTCTACCAATCTTTGGAATAAATATACCATGGAGGTATTTTGAAGATAATTATAATTATCGGAGAATTATCTAGATTTGGTAGTGCCTTTTTATGACAAATTAATGGATTTTAAGATCAATGGAATATAAATTCGATTATTAAATTAGAGTTTGTTTTTTAATAAGAAATATTTTGCAAGTAATGGTAAATGGAATTTTACTTTTGAAGTTTTTAAAACTTAAGCTTCAAATTTGTTTTGACCATAATCTCAAACCAACGATCCAATTCGACAATTTTAAATTCTTTTAAAAGCTAATTATTAGAGTGAAATTTTTGGTGGAATGCAATGCAAAATTTTGAAAATAATAATCCTAAAAACTTGAATTATAAACAATGTATATTGCTATTTCAAAATTGGAAACATGTAACATCGTTGAAATTCATTCAATCATAACTTTGAAACGTTTTGCTCGATTTCGTTGATTTTGCCTATTTTGGGAAGTTAATAACATAAGTAATGTAACAACCCGCCATTTTGAACCATTCAAATTGACAATAATCCACACATGCCAAACTTGAATTGCTCAAAACGACAAATTGTCATTTATATTTGGCAAAACTTGGCATATAAAGTAAATAAATCAATCATAGAATCACAGACACAAAGTAATACAACAATATGCAGCGGAATAGATAAATAGTAGTTCATGAAGTTACTACGGAAATATCAGAGTCTAAAACCAAATACAACCTAAGTCCAAATACAAAGAAGTCTCTGATACATAAGAAAATGACAAGTCTGCACATAAACAACTAGAAATAATTAAAATAACCGAGATAACTGAAAAGCTAAATAGATTAAAGATAGATCACCAAGCAAAGCTCCAAGATCCCAAGGTGAGTCTCAAATGCTGTAATACTCAGGGTGACCGAGCATAAAGCAAAACACAAAACACTCGAGTCAGGATTTACAATTTTATGCAAGTAAACTAACTCTCAAGTGAAATATCCAAATGAAATGCAATAACTTAAAGAATGTTTGGGATTTCCATCCACTAAGGGTTCGTGGAACTATCTACATACATAGTACAATACACTACATAAATAATGTCTACAATAAAGTAAAATATTAAAATAGCGTTAAGGCGTTACTCATATCCCTCTTAACACATTTTATATAATGTCGTAGTCTATACAGATACTGTAAACTCCACTCGCAGGTGGGCTATCAGGGAGCACTCCATAGGTACGACACAAAATAAACTCGTAGAAGGCGCAATAGGGATTGTGAACATGACACTCGAGGCAATGCCAGGGTAGATATACCAATTGCACTCTATGACTGGTGGTAACGCATAGCAGCTACTACCGCCCATCTCGGACACACTCCCAAATCAAATCAAAGAGTGGCCACAAAATCAATCACAAAGTCAGAATATTATATCGAAGAAATGTGCTCAATATAGGAGGAATGACCTCACTTGGCCCGGTATAGCTCCTATTTTGGTCACATCTAAGCTGATCCACGGGAGTTAGGGTCACGTAAATACCTCATACAGAATCGTTCGCCAAACCATCCTACTTCATTTTTGGAATCTCCACCACCTGCACAGTTATTTAAGTGGTTTTCGGTATTGGCAGAGAGTATGACAATATCCGATCCTGGTCTCTTTAACAACCAAACGCTTATTTCACACTGGATGGTTCTTTTACTTTTCCTAAACCATTTCATAATTAATTTCAAAATATCATGTTCGATTTCAAACCACGTCACTTTCGGAACCATATTCACTTCAAAATAATATCACTTTCGAAATCATCTTCACTTCTGAAATCATATTCACTTTCAAAATCATAACCACAAAATAGGTTAAACCATCATATCAAAATATTCGCATTTTAAATCAATTAAATCTAAATCATAACAATTCCAACTTTAAACATTTTGAATATTGAAAGTAGTTTAAATATTGGAATAGTTATAAGATAAAAATAGTTTATATTTTAAAAATAGATTATAGATTGAAATAGTATATATATTAGAAATAATTTATATATTAAAATAGGTTATAGATTGAAATAGTTTATATATTAGAAATAATTTGTATATTAAAATAGGTTATATATTAAAATACATATATTAATTTAAACATTTTAAACACAATGTATTTTATTTTATTTTATTAAATTTAATTTAATTAAATCTTATATTATAAAAAATATATAAGTAAAACCTTAAAATTTAAATTTCAAAACATAACTTATAAATTTAGAACAAATAATTTTAAAATCTAAATTTTACATATATGTTTAAAAATAAAATCTTTATATTAAATTTAAAAATCATTTTCCATTTTTTCCAAACTCATCTTTTCAAAATTTCAGAAATCACTTTAAAAATAGACCACCGATGTCCGTATATAATTTTCTATCATAGGGTCAAGTGATACAGATGTTTATCATTTCAAACGGTAATAATTTAAAATTTACAGGTATATATCTTTTCAACCTACAATCCTAAATTTTCAAAATCAATGAAAACCGCTTGGGTTTTTATTTCAACCCATAGCGATTTTTCCCTATTTTAAAGATCATTTGGGTATGTATCATTTCAACCCATAGGGAATACCTAAAAAAAAGTGAACATGCAGCATGATTTACATAAAATAAATAACATAACACAAAATCATACATAGCATATTACATAAGGTAGCACATAACTTACATAACAAATTGCATAAAATAGCATATAACTTACATAACAAATTGCATAAAAAAACATATCACTTACATAACAAATTACATAACATAGCATGTAACTTACATAATTAATTACAGAACATAGCATGTAACTTACATAATTAATATAAGAACATAGCATGTAACTTAAATAATTAATTACTGAACATAGCATGTAACTTGCATAATTAATTATTACACAATTAATTACATAAAATAGCATGCAACTTATGTAATTAATTACATAACATAGCATGGAATGTGACATGTGACGACCTGAAATTTTGGCAATATTATTTTAATAAGTATTTAATCTAATTAAATAAAATACTAACTTATTATTTTAAAAACAAATAAGACTTTTGGGACATTTTCCATTTATTTATACATATCTATATGTATTGTGAAGGAAATTATGATTTGAAAATTTAAAATAAAATCTATCTTATTCACATTGAATTAAATTAAAATACTATACCTTATTAACATTTGATGTGTATATATATATGGATGTAATTTAGTTAATAATGCTTAAAATGAAATCAATCTTATCAATAATAAATATAAGTATAAAAATATATGAATAAAAAAATATATTTGATGGTTTAAGCTTAAAATAGAAATAAAAGTAAAGGTTTATGTTTAAAATAAGTATTTAAATGGTTATTCTGTGCATGCAACATAAAATAAATACATAAGATAATTCTAGAGTGTGTGTATATATATATACATACTATGGACATACTTGTTATAACAACCCAGTATTTTGTGATTATTTTAATTGTTTATTTTAATTATTAAAATTGAAACTCCTAATTTAAAAAAACTTTATTATATTTCTTAAAATGCACAATTTTTTTTATTTTAAAAGTACATTTTGATTTTTTGTGAATTATAATTCCAAACCTGAATAAATTGAATATTTTCCAGAAAAGTGGATTTTTGACCAATCTGGTCAAAATTTGACTTTTAAATTTAAAATTTGAACATTTTAATTTTTGAATTTTATATTTTATTATGAAAATATATTAAATTTTAAGAATACTGCTTTCTGTTTCGTTGAAATCTGATTTGTATGGTGAAAGTTATGCTATTTATAATATTGTGTGTAAATTGATTTATTTAACAATATTGTTTATTTTAATTTACATAAATATAATTTTATTTGTCATATTTGGTTTTAATTTGTGTATATGTGTGTAATATGTCATGTTATATATATATATATATATATATTATTTTTAAAACATTTTTTAAGTGTAGTTGTTATTTTTCCAAAAACTAGTATATTTTGTATTCATTTTTCAATACTAGTTTACATATATTAAGTTATATTCTTATATTTTTATATATTTTTATAAAATTTATTTATTCATTTCATTTTCACTATATTTTGTATTCAGCTTTATTTTATTTACCTGAATTTTATTTTGATTTATTTGCATAAAGAAAAAGAGAAATTTCAAGAGTCTTTGTCCTTTAACTCTTGACCTTCCACCTTCACACCTCTTCATAACTTTGGGCCGTCCTTTCCCCAATGCTTCCAGCCATGATTTTTTTTGTAATTCACATGAAAACACCCTTCTCATTTCTTCATACAAGTACATTTCAGATTGAAGAAAAACCAAGGTAATGTCTTCTTTTTCTTTCCACTTTTCTTATCGTTTTATTGAATTTTTCTAGTGAAATTGCCTTGAAATCTTCATGCTTGCTTGGCCATTCTCCTCCACCACCTCCTCCGACCAACTCCACCACTGTCCATGGACACTCCACCATCCTTTCCCTATGACTTGGCCAGGCTGTGAGCCCCCTTGAAGCTATCATCACCAAATGTTATATGTAACGACCCGTATTTTTACGGATCGAAATATTGTAAATTTTATGCTTTAGGTCGTATTGAAGGCAGGGCCGGTTGAGCGACTTAGTGGAATGGAGCGACTTAAGTTATTGACCGACCTATAGGAATGAGCCATCCAGAGTTAGCTCGTGTGGAAGTTATGTCGTGTGAGCGAGTTAGGGAAAAGCAAGCGACCTAAGGAGTTGGAGCGAGTTAAGGAGATAGAGCAACTAAGGGGTTAGATCGTGTAGTGCTTAGGTCGGTGGAGCGACCTATAGGATTTGGAGCGACCTAGGGTATTGACTGACCTATAGGAATGACCGACCTATAGACTTGACCGACCTATAGATGTTAGCGACTTAGTGGGGTAAGCGACCTAAGAGGGTGAAGCGAGTTAGTGGCTAGCGGCTTAGTGATAGGTCAGTCGAAGCGAGTTAATGACCTAAGGAAGCTAGGTCGTGATCGCTTGGCCGTGTGTTTCGTTAGGTCGGCTATGTGTTAGGTCGGCAATATAGTTAGGTCGTTGAACGACCTAAGGTAGGTCGTTGGGTTTGTTAGTTCGCAGGTGGTCTGTTTCGTTAGGTCGGCACTTGTGTTAGGTCGCGCAGTTGCGTTGAGTGTTAGGTCGTATGCGTGCTAAGCCCCGTGTGTGTGTTGGGTCGTGACTTTTGTTAGGTCGCGGAACGACTTAGAGTTAGGTCGCGTGAGTGCTTAAGCTGTTGGGTCGTTAGGACAGCTATATAGTTAGGTCGTTAGGTCGGCAGTATATAGTTAGGTCGTTAGGTCGTGACCGACCTAAGAGCGACCGACCTAAATTCGAGCGACCTAAATTTTTGCCTATAAATACACGGTTTTGGTTCACTTTTTGGAATCCGGATTTTGAAGCGACGAAGTGCTGCTATTTTGAGAGCTCGACTACAACACTTCTTCATTTTTTTCTCTCCAGTCTAATCTAGTGCTTCCTTCCATCCAAGATTGAAGATCAAATCGAAGATCCATGAGCCAAAGTTTAAGATCTCCATCCGTTGAAGAGAGATTTCATCATTTGAAGCGGAATATTGTCGGATCAAGCTAGATCCTTTGTTGTCCAGATCTGAAGTTAGCTGCTTTTGAGGTGGTTAGGTGATTCAGTGAGTGGTAGTTATCTCTCACACGGACCCAAAGGAGTATATTGGATCGGTGGTTTGTTTGTGTGTTAAAAATAATGATTCATGCATTTTCCTTAAGTCTGCATGTGCATCCATTGTTCATGAAGCTTTGATATCCATTTTATTATATGTTAACCTATGCTAGTTCATTCATCAAGATATCACTTAGAATTCATGCTTGTTAGGTTTGGATCCTTTAATTACAAAATTACCATTATTGTTATAACTGTTTATTTAGACCTTGTTTGAATGATTGATTACTTGGATTAATGTTTGATTTGATTGATTATTAGAAGTTAGTTGATTGATGATTTGATGTGGACAAGTTGGTCGAAGATGATTCAAAAGCTAAGTGGAAAGGCTCTTGAATAAGGAAGTTGTCGTGGCATATGAAACAGATGATAAAGCTCATATGGATAGATTTGATCATGATGTTGAGATGGGACTTTGCTATGATGCGATGAAGCAAAGTATGATATGAGAAAGCCTTGGTTTAATCCAGACGGGATCATTCTAAGCATGTTGATAACTCGGTGATGTGGTCCGAGTTTGTGGATAATGGTTGGCTCGAGAGGCGCTTGAGCTAGTATGTGAATAATCGTCGAGGAGGATGACTAGAAGGCTGAGATTTCATCGTTATTGAAGGTTCTAGCATGCTCAAAGCAAGAGTATGTTGGGACGGGTCACGACGACGTTCCAGACACGGGTCACGATGACGTGTTAGTACTATGAGCAGATTCGATAGTCCTAGGCACGGGTCACGACGACGTGCGGAGTTATGTCTAGAACCGGGGTTACCATTAGCCCTTGGCGGACGGATGAAATAATGGGCCGGTCATTCAATTAACGGTGAAGTCGAGGCAATGATAACAGTGTAGCCAGAGTCATGGATGCTTGGATGTTTTGGTTGTATCGTCATTCAGTCTCAAGATCAATGTTTTGTGGGTGCTTACCTGATCTTGGTTTAGGCCTTGGGGGTTTGTACTTGGAAAACATCGACCTTGACTCGAGTGATAATTGCTTTACTTTAATTGTCTGCTTTGCTATGTTTGTTTCTGCTTAGTGTGTCTGGGGGCTATCACTGTAGAAAGAGGTGGAGTGGGATGGTTGGGTTCCTATTCCTTTGTACCCTGTATGCTCTTTTGGTATGTTTGATAGTTGATTTACTGCTCACTAAGACTTTTGTCTAACTCAAGGTTTTATGCTTAACTCTTATTACCTTGGGCTGTTCATCCATGTTGGGATGGGCAGACTAGGTAGCAGGTGACAGGTGTTGTTCTTAGTGACCAACGCTGTTGATGACGAAGACGAGCTGGAGGCTTTTGCATATTGTTTTCTTACTATATGTACTGGATGTTCCGCTGTTTGCATGATTCTCTGAGTATTATGTAGTGAGGCTTGATGTATTGGCTATTCAGATGTTTGTATCAAATTGTTATGAGCTTATATGATGAGAATTCTGTTCTATAGAGCTTCACTATGTATACTTTCTATTGTATTTTATCCATGCGCTGTGAGTAATACGATAGACTATTCTGTGTTTACCTTACTCTGACGATCATCCATGGCTGCCTGGCACACTTTACAGCGCACTATTTCCTTGTTTAGTGCAGGAGTCATGGGCTGTTGTCACATTTGGTATCAGAGCTTTGGTTAATCGATTTTAGCCAACGCTCGCTGACGTAACTACGTATGAGAGACGTAATTGTAATTTTGATGGATGATTACTATATATAATATAGTAGCTTAGAAGGATTTGAACTTCTTATGCAGTTGTTTCTCAGGGTATATTAATCATTTCTTTTAGATATTAGGAATGAGTCGAAGAGGGAGACCAGCTGCTAGGGGAGGCCATGCTATTGAGGGGGCTGCTGATTATGCTTCTATGTTCGAGGCTATGATGACTTCGATCATGAGAAGGATGCCAGCTCCGGGGCCATCGGTAGACGTTGGAGTTCAGGTTCAAAGTCCCAAGACCAGTGGATTTTGCTAAGTTGTGTAAGGACTATACTACTCTTGGAGGAAAGGTTTTCTTGGGAACAGAATCAACCATAGAAGTTCAGAGATGGATAGATGCTTGTAGAAGGATCTTTGGTGATTTGGGAATTGAGGATGCAACTAAGAGGAAGCTTGCATCAAGACAGCTTCAGGGAAGAGCTTCTGATTGGTGGAACTCTATCACCATTGATACTCCGGAAGAAGAGATTACTTGGGAGCAATTCCAAGTCAGATTTGAAGCTAAGTTCATTTCTACAGCTCAGAAATCTGTTCTGTTTAAGAAGTTTGTGGAACTCAAGCAAGGTGGGAGGCCAGTTCTTGAGTATGTTTCAGAGTTTGAAGCCTTGTCCAAGTATGCTCGGTCATATATTGACTCTCCTTATCAGAAGAATGAGAAGTTTGTGACAGGCTTGGACAGTTATCTTGGGAGGCAGTTGGTGGATCATCTGGATGATTCATTTGAGAAGCTTGTGGAGAAAGCTCTCAGGCATGAGAATTTGTTTCCAAAAGAAGGATCTGTTATTGCTGTGACCAAGGAGTCAAGTGGAAACAAGAAGAGAAAGCAGCAGCACTAGAAGGGTAAGGATGGCCAGAAGAAGCTTAAGGGTGAAGTGACCTGCTACAACTGTCGGCAGAAGGGTCATCTCTCCAGAGATTGCAAGAATCCGAGAGTGCCGGTGAAGTGCCACAACTGTAACAACCCAGGGCATATCAAGAGGAATTGTCCGGAACCAAGGAAGGACAAGCAAATTGTGCAAGCTTATGCTTTGGGGGTTGTGCCATCATCTTTGAAGGCTCCTACTGCTGAAAAGGAGGGAAAGAGTGTGGTGGTTCAAGGTACTCTTTCTTTATGTGGTGTTCCAGTTAGAGTGTTGTTTGATACTGGGGCGTCACATTCGTTTGTTTGTAATGATCTTATAGACCGGTTGGGTTTGGAATCAGATATTGTTGATAGACCATTGGTCGTGACTAATCCAGTTGGGGGTTCGTCTTGTTTGTGTATGGTATGTCATGGTCTAGTTGTATCGAGTCATGATTGCTCTTTTGTTTTTGATTGTTTTGTTCTGAACTTTGCGGGGTTCGGAATTATTTTGGGAATGGACTGGCTTAAGAAGTATGCGGCAAGGGTTGATTGTAAGAGGCTAGAGGTGACAGTCGAGAATGTGGAGGGGCGAAAGGTTGTGATACGATGTAAGCATGAAGAAGGCGTCTTCATGAGCTTCATGTATTCGCTGGTTGTTCCACGGGATGGACTGTCATCGGTGCCTATTGTGAATGGATTTGAGGATGTCTTTGACGAGGTCAAAGGGTTACCGCCGCATAGAGAGATCGAGTTTCGTATCGATCTAGTTGAAGGAGCCGGACCTATTGTGATGCCTCTTAGGCGGATGGCGCCTAGGGAACAGCAAGAGTTGAAGGTGCAAGTTGATGACCTTTTACGGAAAGGATTCATTCGGCGTAGTGTGTCCGAACGGAGTGCACCAGTTGTGTTCGCAACCAAAGCAGATGGATCATTGAGGTTGTGTGTGGATTATTGTGAGCTGAATAAAGTGACTAAGAAGAACAAGTATCCATTGCCGAGAATAGATGACTTGTTTGATCAGCTTCACGAAGCTAAGGTGTTTTCTCAGATGGATTTGGCAACGAGATTTCACCAGTTGAGAGTGGCAAAGGATAGTGTTCCAAAGATTGCTTTTAGGACACCATCCGGATTCTATGAGTGGCTGGTAATGCCATTTGGATTGACCAATGCACCAGCATATTTTGTGGATCTTATGAATAGAGTGTTCAGAGATCAGTTGAGCAAGTTCGTACTTGTGTTCGTGGATGATATTTTGATTTATTCCAGAACTGAAGAAGAGCACAAGACGCACTTACGTGTTGTTTTGGAAATCTTGCGGAAACATCAGCTGAAGGCTAAGTTTTCGAAGTGTCACTTCTGGAAGAGTGAAGTGAGGTTCTTAGGCTATGTTATCTCTGGAAATGGAATAGCGGTTGATCCCGCTAAGGTGGCAGCAATCCAGGATTGGGTTAGACCTAGGAATGCATACGATGTGAGAAGTTTTCTTGGATTAGCAGGATACTATCGTCGGTTTATCAAAGACTTTTCCAAGATAGCTGCACCATTAACAGGATTGACGAAAAAGAAGCAAGAGTTCAGATGGGGTGTTAAGTGTGAGCAAGCTTTCGGAATCCTGAAAGAGCGACTAACAAGTGCTCCTGTCTTGACTATTCCAAGCGGGAATGGTGAGATGGTGGTTTACACCGATGCATGTGGTACTGGACTTGGAGCAGTGCTGATGCAAAAGAATAAATTTGTTGCATATGCAAGTCGACAACTAAAGCCGCATGAAAGGAATTATCCGACTCATGATTTGGAGTTAGCAGCGATTGTATTTGCTCTGAAGATGTGGAGACATTACCTATTGGGAGTTCGATTCGAGTTGTTTACAGATCATAAGTCGTTGAAGTATCTGTTCTCCCAAAAGGATTTGAATCTTCGACAACAACGATGGCTAGAGTTTTTAGCATCATATGATTTTGGTATAGTCTATACTCCGGGAAAAGGTAACGCAGTGGCAGATGCGTTAAGTCGAAGACATGCAGGATTGGGAGCCATGTTTTCAGAATGGAAGAATCTCGAGTATTTAGCTGGATTTGACTTCAGGCCTAGATGTGAATTGGAACCTGAGATGTTGGCAAATTTATCAATAAGACCTACTCTAGTGGAAAGAATTGGCGAAAGCCAAAAGCGAGACGATAAGCTTGTCAAGATTATCCGAGATTTGGAATCTGGATCAGACCTAGAAAAGGATAAAGGATTTGAAGTCGGTCGAGAGGGTTGGCTTCGGAAGCAAGGACGACTAGTTGTTCCCGATATAGATGAATTGAGAGATGAAGTTCTTAAGGAAAGTCATCACTCGAAGTTGACAATTCATCCAGGTGGAAATAAGATGTATCGGGATATGAAGAGAACCTATTATTGGGAAGGTATGAAGAAGGATGTTGGAAATTTTATTTCCAAATGTATGAACTTCCAGTTGGTTAAAGCCGAATAGAAGAAGCCAAGCGGATTGCTTCAGCCATTAGAAGTTCCTACATGGAAGTGGGAACAAATATCGATGGATTTTATCGATGGTCTACCTAGAACCAGGGCAGGAAATGAAGGGATTTGGGTCATCGTAGATCGTTTGACTAAAAGTGCAAGATTCATTCCTGTTAGATCAACCAGGACTGCATCGAAATTGGCTGAGTTGTATGTTAATTGGATAGTTCAATTCCATGGTATTCCGAAGAGTATAGTGAGCGATCGAGACCCATTGTTCACTAGTGAATTTTGGAAGAGCTTCCAGGGAGTTTTGGGAACCGAGTTGTGTTTGAGTACAGCTTTTCACCCCCAAACAGATGGTCAGACAGAGAGAGTCAACCGAGTTTTGGAAGATCTTCTCAGAGCATGTGTTTTGGACTTCGGAGGATCATGGGAAGATCATCTTCATTTGGTGGAATTTTCATATAATAACAGTTACCAGTCAAGTATTGGTATGGCACCATATGAGGCATTGTATGGAAGACCGTGTAACTCTCCGACATGTTGGTTGGAAACTGGAGAAAAGTTGATACTTGGGCCAGAAATGATTCGACAGACTTCGGATTGCATAGAGATCATTCGGCGACGAATGAAGGCAGCCCAAGATTGTCAGAAAAGTTATGCCGATAAGCGTCGTAAGGACTTGGAATTCGACGTAGGAGATATGGTTTTTGTGAAGGTTTCTCCACTAAAGAATGTTATTCGATTCGGGAAGAAAGGAAAGTTGACTCCGAGATTTGTTGGACCATTCCCGATCGTCGAGCGAATTGGAAAGCTCGCTTATAAGTTGGAATTACCAGAAAAGATGTCGGGTGTGCACAATGTTTTTCATATATCGTATCTACGGAAGTATGTGCACGACCCAAGTACAGTGGTTTCGGTTGATACTTATGAAGGTTTGGAAGTTGATCCAGTTATTACGAGACCTCGTAAGCCGCTTCGTGTTGTTGAAACCGACACAAAACAGCTTAGGAGAAAGACGATTAAGTTGCTCAAGGTACAATGGAGTGATGATGTCAACGACTGTACATGGGAGGAGGAAGAGAGGATGAAGGCAGCTCATCCTGAACTCTTCGAGGTATGACCCTAAGGTGTCGTGGCATCTCATGAATTTATAACTTGTTCTAGTTTTAGAATTCTGCATGCTAGGTTAGTAATTAGATGCATGGTTTGTTGATTGCTACGAATGGTAGGCATGCAGAATAATTTTGGTTGCTCCTGTTTGTTTGGAATTTCGGGGGCGAAATTCCTAAGGGGGAGAGAATGTAACGACCCGTATTTTTACGGATCGAAATATTGTAAATTTTATGCTTTAGGTCGTATTGAAGGCTGGGTCGGTTGAGCGACTTAGTGGAATGGAGCCACTTAAGTTATTGACCGACCTATAGGAACGAGCCATCCAGAGTTAGCTCGTGTGGAAGTTAGGTCGTGTGAGCGAGTTAGGGGAAAGCTAGAGACCTAAGGAGTTGGAGCGAGTTAAGGAGATAGAGCAACTAAGGGGTTAGATCGTGTAGTGCTTAGGTCGGTGGAGCGACCTATAGGATTTGGAGCGACCTAGGGTATTGACCGACCTATAGGAATGACCGACCTATAGACTTGACCGACCTATAGATGTTAGCGACTTAGTGGGGTAAGCGACCTAAGAGGGTGAAGCGAGTTAGTGGCTAGCGGCTTAGTGATAGGTCAGTCGAAGCGAGTTAATGACCTAAGGAAGCTTGGTCGTGATCGCTTGGCCATGTGTTTCGTTAGGTCGGCTATGTGTTAGGTCGGCAATATAGTTAGGTCGTTGAACGACCTAAGTTAGGTCGTTGGGTTTGTTAGGTCGCAGATGGTCTGTTTCGTTAGGTCGGCACTTGTGTTAGGTCGTTAATTCGTTAGGTCGCGCAGTTGCGTTGAGTGTTAGGTCGTGTGCGTGTTAAGCCGTGTGTGTGTGTTGGGTCGTGACTTTTGTTAGGTCGCGGAATGACTTAGAGTTAGGTCGCGTGAGTGCCTAAGCTGTTGCGTCGTTAGGACGACTATATAGTTAGGTCGTTAGGTCGGTAGTATATAGTTAGGTCGTTAGGTCGTGACCGACCTAAGAGCGACCGACCTAAATTCGAGCGACCTAAATTTCTGCCTATAAATACACGGTTTTGGTTCACTTTTTGGAATCCGGATTTTGGAGCGACGAAGTGCTGCTATTTTGAGAGCTCGACTACAACACTTCTTCATTTTTTTTCTCCACTCTAATCTAGTGCTTCCTTCCATCAATGATTGAAGATCAAATCGAAGATCCATGAGCCAAAGTTGAAGATCTCCATCTATTGAAGAGAGATTTCATCATTTGAAGCGGAATATTGTCGGATCAAGCTAGATCCTTTGCTGTGCAGATCTGAAGTTAGCTGCTTTTGAAGTGTTTAGGTGATTCGGTGAGTGGTAGTTATCTCTCACACGGACCCAAAGGAGTATATTGGATCGGTAGTTTGTTTGTGTGTTAAAGATAGTGATTCATGCATTTTCCTTAAGTCTGCATGTGGATTCATTGTTCATGAAGCTTTGATATCCATTTTATTATATTTTAACCTATGCTAGTTCATTCATCAAGATATCACTTAGAATTCATGCTTGTTAGGTTTGGATCCTTTAATTACAAAATTACCATTATTGTTATAACTGTTTATTTAGACCTTGTTTGAATGATTGATTACTTGGATAAATGTTTGATTTGATTGATTATTAGAAGTTAGTTGATTGATGATTTGATGTGGACAAGTTGGTCGAAGATGATTCAAAAGCTAAGTGGAAAGGCTCTTGAATAAGGAAGCTGCCGTGGCATATGAAGCGGATGATAAAGCTCATATCGATAGATTTGATCATGATGTTGAGATGGGACTTTGCTATGATGCGATGAAGCAAAGTATGATATGAGAAAGCCTTGGTTTAATCCAGACGGGATCATTCTAAGCATGTTGATAACCCGGTGATGTGGTCCGAGTTTGTGGATAATGGTTGGCTAGAGAGGCGCTTGAGCTAGTATGTGAATAGTCGTCGAGGAGGATGACTAGAAGGCTGAGATTTCATTATTATTGAAGTTTCTAGCATGCTCAAAGCAAGAGTACGTTGGGACGGGTCACGACGACGTTCCAGACACGGGTCACGATGACGTATTAGTACTCTAGGCAGATTCGATAGTCCTAGGCACGGGTCACGACGACGTGCGGAGTTATGTCTAGAACCGGGGTTACCATTAGCCCTTGGCGGACGGATGAAATAATGGGCCGGTCATTCAATTAACGGTGAAGTCGAGGCAATGATAACAGTGATAGCCAGAGTCATGGATGCTTGGATGTTTTGGTTGTATCGTCATTCGGTCTCAAGAGCAATGTTTTGTGGGTGCTTACCTGATCTTGGTTTAGGCCTTGGGGGTTTGTACTTGGAAAACATCGACCTTGACTCGAGTGATAATTGCTTTACTTTAATTGTCTGCTTTGCTATGTTTGTTTCTGCTTAGTGTGTCTGGGGGCTATCATTGTAGAAAGAGGTGGAGTGGGATGGTTGGGTTCCTATTCCTTTGTACCCCGTATGCTCTTTTGGTATGTTTGATAGTTGATTTACTGCTCACTAAGACTTTTGTTTGACTCAAGGTTTTATGCTTAACTCTTATTACCTTGGGCTGTTCATCCATGTTGGGATGGGCAGACTAGGTAGCAGGTGACAGGTGCTGTTCTTAGTGACCAACGCTGTTGATGACGAAGACGAGCTGGAGGCTTTTGCATATTGTTTTCTTACTATATGTACTGGATGTTCCGCTGTTTGTATGATTCTCTGAGTATTATGTAGTGAGGCTTGATGTATTGGCTATTCGGATGTTTGTATCAAATTGTTATGAGCTTACATGATGAGACTTCTGTTCTATAGAGCTTCACTATGTATACTTTCTATTGTATTTTATCCATGCGCTATGAGTAATACAATAGACTATTCTGTGTTTACCTTACTCTGACGATCATCCATGGCTGCCTGGCACATTTTATAGCGCACTATTTCCTTGTTTAGTGCAGGAGTCATGGGCGGTTGTCACATTATACCTGCTTATGCTATGATCATATGATGTTCACCCTTGTTATACACCTATCATATAATCTGTTACTATTATATAATGCTATTCTGTTTATTTATATCAGTTTATCACACTGCAAGTTTCCTGTAGAATAGAATCACTATGGGTTGAAATGATTCATACCTGAACGGAGTTTAGAATAGGAAAAAATCATTATGGGCTGAAGTGATAGGCCTGAGCGATTTTTTTTATTTCGTTTTACTTGGGATTGCGGGTTTGAAATGATAGAACCCGGATTTTTCCTTTATAAATTACGGATTGAAATGATATATTATCCGTATCATTGACTTAGGTTGGAAAATTTTATATACAGACCAGTGGTTAATATATATTTTCTTGAATTTATAAAATATTATAAAAATGTAAATATTATGATATTTTGATTTAAATTTAATTTAAAAAAATGAATTTTATAAAATATTAGTGATTTTCTACAAGTTAAATAAGTAAAACAAATAAATGATAAAGTAGAATTGTAAATACAAGTAAATTTTGGAGTTTGTGATTTTGTTTATAAATATAGTTTAAATTAAGTAAGAAAATATGATAAATTGATTTTTATTTGAATTTAGAAATGATTTTAAAAAGTGTTATTGATATTTCTATAAATTAAAAATAGTTAAATAAATAAATGTTTAAAATTGAAATTTGAATATAACTTAACTTGGAAAATGTGAAATGTGTTTTAAAAATAAAAGTTAAGTTAAGAAAAATAAAATGGAATTTAAATTTAATTTATGAAATGGTAAATTAAATTTACAAGTAAAGTAAATGAAATATTAAAAAATTGTACAGCGATTTTTTGAAGTGAATTATTAAAATTTGATAATTATTTGTGAAATAGCACTTCATAAAAATAAAAAATTTAAAGGTATTTAAATGATCATTTTTAAAGTGATAATATATGATTTTTATAAGTTAAAAATGGTTGAAATTAAGTTTAATTATTTATGAATTATATTGAATACTTGGAATTTCATTAACCGTATTTTGAAATGGTATCATTTCTTAAGTAGAGGATATTACAGCATTTCTAAGTGCTGTAGTTGATTCTAATGAACTATAACTAGAAGACTAAATTAAACAAAGGACTATTACAGCACTTTGTAAGCGCTGTAATTGTAGAAACCAAAACCTATTACAGCAGTTTTAAATGCTATTTTTGTTAAATTGAATTGTTTTCAAATGTAACTTACCGTAGCATTTTCTAAATGCTGCGAAAGTTGAAATTTCACTGTTTTAATCAATTTAAGTGAATAAATGAATTGTGAAAAGACTATTTTTTTGAAATTTGAATATTTGATTTTAAATACAATAACTTCATTTTAATTGGTTTTAAATGGAATCTTTGATTTGAAATGTAAACCATTTTTAAATGTGATTTGGAATGGTATTTAAATTAAATAAAAATGAATGAGGTTTAGAATGAAATGATATTGTGATATTTTGAAATGGATTTGAAATGATATTGGATTTTGAAATGATATTTGATTTAACAGTATAAAATACCATTTTGAAATTTTAACCATGGGATGTATTTAATTTATGGTTTAACTGATCCTTAGAGGATGGGCGATCCCAAGCATCATTTAAGTTATTTTGCATTACTACTACAGTTCACTCGAGTTGGTTTACATTATATAAGTATGTATATTCTGACTCGAGTGTTTTGTGTTTTACTTTACGCTCTGGTCAGCCTGAGTATTTACAGCTTAGCTTTGGATTTTTCTAGAGCTAGGAATCGTTAGAGATTCTGCTTGTCTAGTTATCTATTCCCTTTCAGTTTCAGTTGTTCTATTTCAGCTCTGGTATCTATAAACATCTATGTATTTGAGATTTCTATTGTATATGTTTTTCAAACTGATATTATTTATTTTGTTTTGAGATTTTTTATAGTAGCTTTATGAACTACTGTGGTATTTTAATTTCCATTGCGTGTTATTCTGATATATCTATTTCTGTGATTCTGTGATTGTTTTACATTTGCTCCAAATTTATTTACAATGCAGTATTTTGAGAAATTCTAGTCCGACATGTGTGGATGCGAACGTCTGAAAATATCTGGTAGTTACAGTTGGTATTAGAGCTTTGGTTTTAGGCAAACCATAGCCTGCAGAGCAAAAACTCATTAGAGATAGGGTAGAAATAACTTAGAATGAGTGAAACCATTCTCAGAATCCTTTCTTTGTGAGAGAACGTATTTTCGAAGTATAAAATGATTTCCAAATGATTTTTAAAGGATTTTCAAAGATTATAATGGTATAAAAATTTCCTTATTTTAAAATCAAGATTTTCTTAGCTTCATCCCTTCTGTATCCACCTTGTTAGTAATCTCTTGGTTAGGATTCTTATCAATTAGGATTCCCTGAACTTTGGAACGCTCCCGCTTGTTCTGAAATCCAGTATTGTCTTCCTTATTTTTATCCTTTTGATTTTGGGGCATTTCATAACTCCACTTTGAATGACCTCTATAACGATCGATGATTCCGCAAATCTTTGAATGATTTATAAAGGAGTGAAGCTCCTTTACAATTGGCATTGATTCACCAGATATTTCTATATCCTCGGTTTACAATGCTATCTATCTCCTGCTCTACGAGGATTCTATCTCTAGTGATCGAATGTCGACTTGCCTTAGATTTCTGCATTGGTTATATTCATGAAGTCACGGTTGACCGGTTAAGGTCACCCGCGATTTATATAGGCTTATCTATCTTCTATTGGGTAATTAAATCATCTCATCTTTGTTCGAGCTTATCTTCGAACCAAAATTTGTATTTGATTAGAATTTCTCTAAATTCGAATCTCTATTTGTTCTGAAATCCATCCTTGAATCATTCCTTGTAAATTTGTGTTTGGTTGTATGTTGAAATTGTGCATACATCAAAATTATTATTTTGATAAGGATGACCCTATTTTGTATATAAAAGTGAAATGTTTTCAATAAGGATTTTATATCTTTTGAAAATGAAAATTTGAAGCTTTGAAAGGATTATATTTTTCTTCTTTGAAAATTTGAAATTTCGAAAGCATTTGAAAATTTGAAAATTTATAAGAAATTTTACTTATATAAAAATGATTTATAACTGAAGGGTTTTGAACTTGAATTTCGAGGAATCGAATTCCGGTGTTTGGAAATCGGTTTTAGGATTTTGGAAAATATATAATAATAATATGATTTTAAGATATTTTTCGAATAAGAAATGTTTCAAATGTATTCGAATGAGTTCCAATGATTTCAAAAGAGATTTCAAAGAAGTTTCAAGAAAATAAAAGTCCAGAACCCACTTATGTCGCTAGAAAAAGATTTCGATGATGAACGCATGCATCATCGACTTTGATTTTCAAGTTTCTGAGTGGGGGAGAGGCCACTCTTGTAGCTTTGCTATGCAAGTGATTTTTTGAAACCAATGTTGATTTTAGATTTTGAAGTATGGTTTGATATTCAAAAGATATATGTATATATGTATTTGAAATGATTTAAAGTAAGCCGGTGTTCAGTCCTTGAGCTTCAGATTGTTTTGGTATAACCTTATCTATTGGAATTGATTTATTGATTTGTTGCTGATTTCCAACTCTTGGATTTGAAAATTGGATTTCTTCGACTATTTTTAAAAGTTCGGACACTTCCAAATCAAGGTTTAGTTTTCAAAGCTATGTAATCCCGAGAAAAAAAATCATTGAATTAGGAAAATGAGTTGAAACTGTTTTGTCAAGTGAATGAATAAGACTATTTTGAGTTATACTGACGAGATATTTTGGCACTGCAACGCACGTGCATATAAGCTCTTTATTAAATTATTAAACTTGAAAATTTTATGTAGTTTGACAAAAATAAACTGAAAAATATAAAGAAAAAATATAACTTTTTTGTTGACATGGGGTGTGAACTTGTAACTTTGTTTATGTTTTAAAAATTTCATTTGAAGATAGATGTTAATATTTGTTCACGGTGGGATTCGAATTCATGACCTCTTGTTTGCATAGAAGGGCATTTTTGAAATTTCATAGTCGGACCAAAAAAATTGCAATTTTAGTTTTCAACTATCAATAAAGATTAATAAAGATTTATAGATTGCTTGATTTATCTAGAAAGGTCTTGCATTACCTATTTTAATGCAACCATGTATATTTGAGCAATTCTTTTCTGAATAATTGAAATCAACATCTACGTTTGAATATGTCTAAAACAACTAGAGGGAGATTTTATCAACTATTTATCGGGAAGAACATATGAAATAATATTTTAATATTTTAAAGGGTTATATATAAGGGTATTTTGGGAATTTCGCGGTCGAACTAAAAGATTATGCTTCCAAGCCAACTATTATTAAAGATATGGAATTTAGTTTGGAATGTTTTGAAAAAGAATTAGTTTAAAATAGTTTAAAGGTGTTAAAGGGACTAAACCTGGAAATCAATTTTGGTATAATTGATTTTGAGAAAGATATTTGGTTTTGAAAATAAATTGGATAGTAAAACCAGTGTTTATGTGATGGTTTTGGAAATAAATTTGTTTGACGTAAATTTTGTTGATTTGGAACTTTGCATTATTTTCTAAATCTATTGTTTTGAGAAACTTTGAAACTGAATATATATAATTTGGAAGAAATGATTTGGCAAAATCATATATGATTTTGAAACTAAATTGATATTGAAATGAACTGAAATTGAGAACCTTATTTTATTAAATACTTTGATTTGGCAGTTATCGAACTTATATAAAATTGATTTGTATAAGTATGAGGTTGATTTGAAAACTATTGATTTGGTAAGGTAATCAATTTGGAAAGAGAAATCTTATATAATCAAAGTATATATAAGTGTGATTTGATATACTATTGATTTTGGAAATTATTCAATTTACAAATGAAATCTTATATATAATGGACTTTATATAAGTATGATATTTGAAAGTGATTTGAATACTATATGATAAATATTTTCGAAGTAAAGATATGGAAAGTGCCTTCTGCTGATATCCGCTTTTTATGGCCACACTGTGGATTTATTCTATCGATATTATTTTCTCTGATTTGGGTTTTTCGGATATGATACTCGAGTGTCCATCGAATTCCATGGCGATTTCCATGGTCTTACGAGCGTGACTGCATAGCGTAATTCGCAGGGGCTGCGAGAGCCTACAGGTACGGATGTTTCCTGGAGGATCCAGGCGTAACCATTGTGTATCTGCGATCTATTGGGTCGCTTGGTAGCGTAATCCGTAGGGGCTGTGAGAGCCTAAGGGTATGGATGTTTCCTGGGGGAACCAGGTGTAACCATTGTGTATCTGCGGTACTACCAGTCTTCATGGCGTAATCGCAGGGCGGCGGTAGTCAGCCTACGGGTACGGATGTTTCTTGGGGTATCCAGGCGTAACCATTGTGTTTCCATGATCCATGATCGACATGTTTTGGTTTGGTTGATTTGTTTGGATTGTACTTTCCATGTCTGTTTTTAAAAGGTTTTTCAAATATTTTCACCGGGTGTTGAAACAAGTCTACTGCGTACCTGGAGAATTCTAGCTTTGCGCCTTATCGACGCATAGACAGAGTCTGCAGGAACGAAAGTAAACTTGTTAAGACATCGAGTTATAGAAGTATTTTGATAAAGTATTATATAAATGATATTTTGATCATTTATTTTACTTGTCTAAATAATTAAACATTGTTTACTTCGAACTATCGGATTTGAATCAAATGACTATTAATCATATTATAAAATGTTTAAAATGTTATAAACATAAATTTTAAATTGAAATTTATATGGGTTAAAAATATGGTTCACCTTTATCTTCCAACCTATTTTTTCTTCTAGCTATTTCTACCTTCTTCTTCTTTGAGGGTCCTTTCTGTATTATGGAAAGAGTTGGTTCTTTGGCTTATCTTTTGGATTTGCCCGAGAAATTTTCTAGAGTGCATGATGTATTCCACATCTCACATCTTCTCTGGTATCTTCATGACCCATCTTGTTTTGCCTTTTGCTCTTGATTGTTGGATATTGAGCTTAATCTGACTGTCGAGAGTAAGCCATTTCGTATTGTCAGCAGAGGTATGAAGCAGCTAAAAAGAAAATCTGTTAGTCTAATCACAGTACTGTGAAGTACTGATGATTGGGATTGTACCTGAGAAACGGAGAAGAGCATTCGTGCTTCGAATCTGGAATTGTTCATTTCAGGTACTATTTTCTTTTTCTATCTTGCTTTTTCTTATTTTCCTTGTTCGTTCTTTTCGAGACGAAAAATTTGAGTGGGGGAGAGTGTAACAACCCAGTATTTTGTGACTATTTTAATTGTTTATTTTAATTATTTATATTGAAACTGCTGATTTAAAAAAATTTATTATATTTCTTAAAATGGATAAATTTTGTTATTTTAAAATTGTATTTTGATTTTTTTGTGAATTATAATTCCAAACCTGAATAAATTGAATATTTTCCAAAAAAGTGGGTTTTTAGTCAATCTGGTCAAAATTTGACTTTTAAATTTAAAATTTACACATTTGAATTTTTGAATTTTATCTTTATTATGATAATATATTAAATTTCAATAATACTGCTTTTCGTTTTGTTGAAATCTGATTTATATGGTGAAAGTTATGCTATTTACAATATTGTGTGTAAATTGATTTATTTAACAATATTGTTTACTTTAATTTACATAAATATATTTTTATTTGTCATATTTGGTTTTAATTTGTGTATATGTGTGTAATATGTCATGTTATACATATATATATTTTATTTTTAAAACATTTTTAAAGTGTATTTGTTATTTTTCCAAAAACTAGTATATTTTGTATTCAATTTTCAATACTAGTTTACGTATATTAAATTATATTTTTATACTTTTATATATTTTTCTAAAAGTTATTTATTCATTTCATTTTCACTATATTTTGTATTCATTTTTATTTTATTTACCTGAATTTTATTTTGATTTATTTGCATAAAGAAAAAGAGAAATTTCAAGAGTCTTTGGTCTTTAACTCTTGACCTTCCACCTTCACACCTCTTCATAACTTTGGCCCGTCCTTTCCCCAATGCTTCCAGCCGTGATTTTTTTTGTAGTTCGTGTGAAAACACCCCTTCTTATTTCTCCATACAAGTACATTTCAGATCTGAAGAAAAACCAAGGTAATGTGTTCTTTTTCTTTCCACTTCTCTTATCATTCTATTGAATTTTTCTAGTGAAATTGCCTTGAAATCTTCATGCTTGCTTGGCCATTCTCCTTCAGCACCTCCTCCGACCAACTCCACCACTGTCCATGGCCACCGTCCTTTCCCTCTAACTTGACCAGGCCATGATCCGTCTTGAAGCTATCATCACCAAATGTTGCAAAATCACCTTGAAACTAGCTTAGCCGAACCCCTTTATGCACATACCCTTCCTTTTTCACCTAAACCACCTCCTTGGCCGCCACCACCTGATCCTCCACTGCCTTTGGCCGCCACTCCAGATCCCACCTGACCTGTAGCATGAATGGACAAGCCCACATCAGTTAAGGCCGAACCCAAAGTGTGCACCAAAAGCCACTAAATTGCTTTAAACCCTATGTATTCCTTTATGTTGCAACTTCCATCTCTTTTACTACTTCTAGCCGTGCATGCATGCATATCCTAGCCCTATGCACCACTTTGGTAGAGTACAACTGACCCTAGGCTGAGCACTTGAATGATGGAGGCAATGGTCAAGTCATTCCTTTCATAGTTGCTTTCATTTTCAAATTGTTTCAATATGTATATTTGGTTTGAAATCATATTTATACTTGTCTTGTTTTATGGTTGTGTACAAGATAAAAGTTGGTTCTCTTCCCACCCAAGTTCTCCACTCCACTCAAGTCTATAGTCGTGTTATCGTGCCTTCTGGAATTTGTTTGTGTGTCATAATCTGTTATCTTCAGCTTGTAGAAGTGAGTATTTCTCACCAGACATTTTGTACCTATATAATTAGTAAACTGACACCCTGTGAATCTGTAGAATTATATTATCATGTTATACCTACTTATGCTATGATCATATGATGTTCACCCTTGTTATACACCTGTCATGTAACCTGTTACTGTTATATAATGCTATTCTATTTATTTATATCAGTTTATCACACTACAAGTTTCTTGTAGAAAAGAATTACTATGGGTTGAAATGATACATACCTGAACAGACTTTAGAATAGAAAAAATCGTTATGTGCTGAAATGATAGGCCTGAGCGATTTTTATTTATTTATTTTCACTTGGGATTGCGGGTTTGAAATGATAGAACCCGGATTTTTTCTTTATAAATTACGGATTAAAATGATATATTATCCGTATCATTGACTTAGGTTGAAAATTTTTATATACAGACCCGTGGTTAATATATATATTCTTGAATTTATAAAATTTTATAAAAATATAAATATTATGATAATTTTATTTAAATTTAATTTTAAAAAAATGATTTTTATAAAATATTTGTGATTTTCTACAAGTTAAATAAGTAAAACAAATAAATGGTAAAGTAGAATATAAAATATAAGTAAATTTTGGAGTTTATGATTTTGTTTATAAATATAGTTTAAATTAAGTAAGAAAATATGATAAATTGATTTTAATTTGAATTTAAAAATGATTTTAAAAGTGTTATTGATTTTTCTATAAATTAAAAATAGTTAAATAAATAAATGTTCAAAATTGAAATTTGAATATAACTTAACTTGGAAAATGTGAAATGTGTTTTAAAAATAAAAGTTAAGTTAAGATAAATAAAATGGAATTTAAATTTAATTTAGGAAATGGTAAATTAAGTTTAAATGTAAAGTAAATGAAATGTTTTAAAATTGTACAGTGATTTTTATAAGTGAATTATTAAAATTTGATAATTTTTTGTGAAATTACACTTCATAAAAATCATAAATTTAAATAATCATTTTTTATTCATTTTTAAAGTGATAAAATATGATTTTTATTAGTTAAAAATGGTTGAAATTAAGTTTAATTGTTTACGAAATTATATTGAATACTTGGAATTTAATTAGCCGTATTTTGAAATGCTATCATTTCTTAAGTAGAGGATATTACAGCATTTCTAAGTGCTGTAGTTGATTCTAATAAACTATAACTAAAAGACTAAAGTGAACTAAGGACTATTACAGCACTTTGTAAGTGCTGTAATTGTAGAAACCAAAACCTATTACAGCAGTTTTAAATGCTATCTTTGTTAAATTGAATTGTTTTCAAATGTAACTTACCGTAGCATTTTCTAAATGCTGGGAAAGTTGTAATTTCCCTGTTTTAATCAATTTAAGTGAATAAATGAATTGTGAAAAAGTCTAATTTTTTTGGAATCTGAATATTTGATTTTAAATATAATAACTTCATTTTAATTGGTTTTAAATGGAATCTTTGATTTGAAATATAAACCATTTTTAAATGTGATTTGGAATGGTATTTAAATTTAATAAAAATCAATGAGGTTTAGAATGAAATGATATTGTGATATTTTGAAATGGATTTGAAATGATATCGAATTTTGAAATGATATTTGATTTAACAGTATAAAATACCATTTTGGAATTTTAACCATGAGATGTATTTAATTTACGGTTTAACTGATCGTTAGAGGATAGGCGATCCCAAGCATCCTTTAAGTTATGGTGCATTACTACTATAGTTCACTTGAATTGGTTTACATTATATAAGTATGTATGTCCTGACTCGAGTGTTTTGTGTTTTACTTTACGCTCGGGTCAGCCTTAGTATTTACAGCTTAGCTTTGGATTTTTCTGGAGCCAGGAATCGTTGGAGATTCTGCTTGTCTATTTATCTATTCCCTTTCAGTTTCAGTTATTCTATTTCAGCTTTGGTATCTATAAACTTATATGTATTTGAGATTTCTATTGTATATGTTTTTCAAACCGATATTATGTATTTTGTTTTGAGATTTTGTTATAGTAGCTTCATGAACTACTATGGTATTTTAATTTCCGCTGCGAGTTATTCTGATATATCTGTGTCTGTGATTCTGTGATTGTTTTTCATTTGCTCCAAATTTATTTACAATGCGGTATTTTGAGAAATTCAAGTCTGACATGTGTGGATGCGAACGACTGCAAATATCGGGTTGTTACACTTGTGTATATGCAAGGCAAAATAAAATATCTACATGCAAAATATCTATGTACATATAAAATAAAAATAATAATAAGGACGCAAGCATATTAGGAAACATTTTCATTAAATGATATCATCTCAATCATAAACCAAAGTCATTTCGAAATGCTGCAAATCATTTCATTTTCCATAAAGAAAATCTTGCTCGTCAAAGGAAATATCTCCGACTCAAGAAAATATTTTTGTACCAGTTAAGCCCACCCCTGTACAAAACTTTTTTCTATATATGCATATCCCCTTGTTCTAGTGCGTTCAAAAACATAGCAAACCAGAAAATAAGAAAAAGGTAAGCATCATCATTTTACAAATTTAAACAACAATCAGGCAAGAAGATTTAAAAGAAAATCAAGTGGCAGCTTCCAAAATTTGTTCTCTATTCAAAACTTCTTCTTTTTTCAAGTGAGTAAACATATTTTTAAAAGACTTAAGTATAATTATAAATTGTGCAGGTGATTTATGGATGAGATTGTGTTTGCATATGTACTGTTGAATATAACTCTGTATATCTATATGAGTTGTTATATGAAAATATAATATACTGGTTTTTCTCTGTTTTTTTGCTACTGAGTTGAATAGTCATTCAAAATTCAAAATAATTTCATCTAGCCATTATTAGGCTTTGAGTTTAAAACAAAATAGGTTGTTTAAACATAAATCAAGCTTTTAAAATTTGTTTTAAACCTGTTGGTGAAGTATCACCAATGGGAATCTTGTTTTATAGGGCAATATGTAATATTATGTTAAATTCAAATGTGATAAATTGCTGATTCAATTACATAACTTGAATCCACTCTTCAAAATAGGATTTTTAAAACTAAAATGGGAATTTTTAGTTAAGTATGCTTCGAGCAGTTTATAGATGAACCGAAAATGCTTTTTAACCAATTTCCAACGATCAAACCAATATTGAATGTTGAAATTTTGCACAAAGAAGGTTTGGCAATCGATGATTTCAGAAAATTTATTAAATAATTTTTCTGTTGTAAGAGATGATAGAACGAGGAAAAACTAGGGTTAAATGTTCGAGTTTGTCGCGGTCTGGAAACAAGGTGATTGCGTCTCCTCTGGTTGATCGAGTTGCTCGAAATTGAGGGGGAGTGTAGTATAGGGGATTGACGAGGTGAGGCCGTAGTTATGGCTTTACTGATGGTCGGAATTTTCTTGGGCGAGGCGATTCGATAAGTGAGGTCGAGTTCACGTTTTCGATCTGGAAGCTTGATTTTGTCGTGAGTTTATTAGTGTCAATTGATCCTTGTAATCAAGTGTAGGGGTGATACGCGACTCGCCGGAGGTAGCGTAGTCCACTAGAGTGATAGCGAGGTGCCATTCACGTGCACGACAACGATTGGGTATCTGGAAGAAGTTGGTTCGTTGTGAATGGAAGGGGAACTCGTGTTTTCTTGAAGTTAGCTCGGGTTATTGCATGTGGTCTGGGAAGTACTTCACCTATTATTGAAGTTTATAATTTAAATTTAAAAAAAAAGTATGTGAAGAAGAAGAGGGAATTTGAGGAAATGGTGGGAAAAACTCGGGTGGAACTCGAGTAAACTGGGAATTTTCTCGGGTTGGCATTCAAAGTGCTTGGCGAAATAAGTTTAAGTTATATCATTTTAAACAAAGTTTAAATATTAATGACTTAATTAATGTTTGACAATTTAAGTTAGGAATTTATTTTAAGTTTTATTATTGAAGTAAATGCTTAAGAATGTTTTTAAAATTCAATTAATATTTTAATTGAGTAGTAAATTTAAGATAAGTGTTTAATTTAATTAACATTAAAGTTTTTTTATGTTAGTAATAATTTGATTTCAAAGTTATTAAGGAAGGTTGTAAAATGTTAAGTAGAATGATAATTAAGATAAATAATTATATTTAATTAATTTTTTGGAAGGTAATTAAGAATGATTAATTAATTTATAATTGTAATTAACTAAGTGATTAGAGATAAATCAATTTGTAATTAAAGATTGGTTAATTTATAATTAAGTGTTTAATTAATTTGTAATTAAGAATTGTAAATTAGCTAATTAAAGCTAATTAATAAATAATTAGTAGTTAATTAAATTAATTAAGCATTAATGATTAATTAATTAGTAATTAATGATTGATTAATTAAGTAATGGGAAATTAAGGAGTAATGAATTAAGTAATTAAGGTTTAATAAATTGAATAAGAAGTAATTAATTAATTAAATAATTTGAAATGGAATAATTAATTAATTAATGATTTATCGAGCAGGATTAAAGATGCTTACTTATGGATGAATGTATAAGTAGAATATCCGAATTTGTGGTATCTATGTGGTGATATCCTGTAATACTCTGTGATATGCTTTGGATATATCTGTGATGTTTGAGTATGATTTATTTGTGATAAATGTTATGTGAATTCAAAGTGTTGAATTAAATTGTTTAAACTATTAAACAACTTGACCTTTAAAATGGTGTTTGGATTTCGATGAGACCGGGATCCGGTGTCAGTTATGATTATCTAAAAACCACATCGATCCAAATCAAACAATAGGTCGTGGCATCTCAAGTGAAGATCGAGATGGTGTTTCAGAGTGCAAGGGTTATTGTCGTTAACTCTGAGTGTGACGACATAATGCCTTCGGTTTCGTTCGAACCCGGAACGAACTTGTATGGATTGAATGCTTTCAGAACATCGTAAGACGGATGATGAGCATTCTAAGAGATATGTTCTCTAAAGGTAATCGTAGCCTCAAGCCTCATCAACCGGAATGGCTAAAACAGGGGAGGTGCAGAAAGGTTAGGTGGGTAGTACCCAAGCAGGACGAGATGTACCCCTGTCTAGATATCCCTTTTATTTCGGTTGTGTGGGCAGTTGTTGGCCACAACTATGGGGTTATCTTTTTCGAAATTGTTCAGTAAGGAATGGTTTCGGCCTTGTGTTGTAGGGGGCCAGGAGTGATCCTCGGTACGGTGATGTAGGCCCCGTACTGTGACGGGTGGTACCCCAGTAGCCCTGCCATTGTATGGAATCCAATCTCCAATAAGCGCCGTACGTTTTGATTGTGCCCAACTATGTTAGAATGTGATATGTAAGCATTTCATCTATTTCTGTATTTTATTTTGAAAAACCTAGACATTATTAGAATATCACTGGATTTCCTATAAAATGTTTTGGTTAGCGTAAGGTAAATACTTACCCGCGTTTATGTGTGGGAAGTCTTACGTGATACCTTTATTTTCAAATGGTTTTCAAAGTTAAACAACTTTAACCCATTTACTCACACCAGACCCATGTCTGACCCGAAGTTTATTTCTGTTTTTCTTAAACTCTTGGGTACTCAAATTTTTATGAGTAGCCAAGTGACAGTTTTTGGATTGTTGACATCTGGAGAAGCTTGGAGCATGAGTCCAGACGTATCTATCTATCTAGTTCTGCTGTGTTAGTTGATGTATGTTGTATTTTGGTATGCATGTAATGGCAGAAACATATATGACTGTCTTGTTTGAATGATGTTGTCTAACTCTGATATATGTAAACTATGTAATAGTTATGTGATGTATTATATTTTGTTCTGTTTCTGCTGTGAGATTCTGATATTGCTATTCTTTCTTTCTATCTTTTCTATTTCTATCTCTTTCTTTTCTTATTGATGATACGTCTTTCTGTGGTTAGGAAGATGGGTCGTCACAATTGGTATCGGAGCACGGTAAGATAATACCTAGGCTCTGGAATGTTATCTATCTTGAGAGTGCGTATTTGTATTTTTTATATAACTATATACCTATCTAAATTTGTTGAGTTACCTGTCCAGGTTGCCTACATGAGGTCTGGAAGGAGAGGCAGAGGTAGGGGCAGTACTTCGACCGATAATGGACGAAGTTAAATTGCTAGTGAGGCTGTGGATCCAGCACCGCCTCAGGTTAGTTTTGTGCTTTATGCAAAGACTTCACCAACCTTGGAGGTAAAACATTTAAAGGGTCAGAGACTATATTTGAGGTCCAAGCTTGGCTACGCTCATGTGAGCGCATCTTTAAGAGTATGAAGTTTTCAGATGTGCGAAAAAGGGAAATGGCTTCGTGGCAATTGTAGGAAGGCGCTGCAGCCTGGTGGGATGCAGTGGTAGAAAATATCTCTGAGGACGACGTTTCTTGGGAAAGATTTAAAGAATTATTTGAGGATAAATTCATGCCAGCAACAGGAAAAACTCGTCTGTACCAGGATTTTCTGAATTTAAAGCAAGGAAGTACGACATAGCGGAGTATGAGACTAAATTCAATAAACTTTCTTGCTATGGACCAGGACTCATTGATACTCCTCTTAAAAAGAACGAAATGTTTGTGCATGGATTAAGTCGGAATTTCATGAAAAGATGACAGCACACTTGAAAGGATCTTTTATTGAGTTAATTTATATGGCTCTGAGATAGGAGGATTTAATGAATAAGAAATCAGTGGCACCGGTAGCAGCATCGGGAGGGAATTTTGCTAATCCAAGTAAGAGGAAGTTCAATCACAATTGGAGGAAGCAGAACAAGAAGAAGACTGGAAGTAATAACGGACCTCGAAAATGTTATATATGTCAACAAGAAGGTCACTTGGCGAATAAGTGTACCAGGAAAGGATCTCAGCAACAGCAGCAGCAGTCGTATCAAAGTGGACCGGGTTCGGCTTTGGTTCAGAAATCTTTATGCTTCAATTGTCACCAACCGGGTCATATGATCAAGGATTGCCCGTTACTTCATAAAGCACAACAGAATAAGGTATTTGCTTTGGAGGGTGCACCATCTACTTCATCTAAAGGCAAGGGAGTATTGGAAGGTACATTACTTTTAGATGGTAAGTATATTAAAGTTTAGTTTGATTCAGGTGCTTCTTTGAGTTTTATTTCTCTGGAATCTATAGCAAAGTTCTTTCCTATCCCTAGTACTGTAGGCTATCCCATCTTTGTATCTAATCATATAGGAGGGGTAACCAAATTAGATATGATCTGTAAGGATTTAAGGATTTCCTATCTGTCCCATAGTTTTTTTTGTGACCCTTATGTGTTGAATTTTAAGGGGTTTGACCTTGTATTGGGGATGGATTTGCTTGATAAGTATAAGGCAGTCCTGAATTGTGATGAGAGAGCAGTTTCATTGGAAACCGATCTGGGTAGGATTTCTAGAGTGGCATGTGATAATTCTGGAATTCACTTGAGTAGTCTTTTTACATGGAGTTGAGACTTCTCAAGAGAAGGTTGAAGATATCGATGTGGTCCAAGATTTTCCTGATGTATTCGAAGAAGTCAAGTGTTTACCTCCGCATCGAGAGATAGAGTTTCGCATTGATTTGATTCCAGGAGTAGTACCAGTGATTTAGCCTATTAGGAGGATGGCTCCTAGGGAGAGGGAGGAGTTAGTTAAGCAAACTCAGGATCTTTTGGAGAAGGGATTGATTAGGCCCAGTTTTTCTTGTTGGGGTTCTGCTGCGGTATTTGTCACCAAGTCAGATGGATAGCTAAGATTCTGTGTTGACTATCGAGAGTTGAAAAAAGTGACCATTCGAAATAAATATCCTCTTCCTTGTATTGATGATCTATTTGACCAACTGCATAGAGCTTTTGTCTTATCTCAACTGGATTTAGCTTCAGGTTTCCATCAGTTAAGGGTAGCTGAGGACAGTATCCACTTGACTGCATTTAGGGGACCAAATTGTTTCTATAAGTGGTTGGTTATGCCTTTCGGGTTAACCAATGCTCCTACTTACTTTGTTGAACTGATGAACCGAGTCTTTCGAGATGTATTGAATAAGTTCGTTCTGGTGTTCCTCGATGATATCCTGGTCTACTCTAAGTTTGAAGAAGAGCACAAGCAGCATTTGAGGATTGTGTTAGAGACACTGAGGAGACATGTTTTGAAGGCGAAGTTCTCTAAGTGCCATTTTAGGAAATCGAAAGTCAAATTTTTGGGGCACATTGCTTCTGGAGAAGGTATCTCTGTAGATCCAGCAAAGGTTGAGACTATTCTGGAGTGGAAGCAGCCACAGACACCGACCGAAGTTCATAGTTTTCTGGGGTTAGTTGGCTACTACAAGAAGTTTATCAAAGATTACTCTAAGATTTCTTCACATCTGACCAAGCTGACAAGGAATTGATCTAAGATTAAGTGGACACCCCAGTGTGAAGAAGCTTTCCAGGAGTTGAAGACGATGCTAACCAACGCACCTGTGCTAGCTATTCTAGATGGAAGGAGCAAGTTTGAGGTTTATACAGATGCTTGTATAGTTGGACTGGAGCAGTTCTGATGCAGAATGGAAGGGTTATTGCGTATGCTAGTCGGCAATTAAAGCCACATGAAAGGAACTACGCTACGCATGATCTTGAGTTATTAGCCGTTGTTTTTTCTTTAAAGATCTGGAGACACTATATTTTGGGAGATAAGTTCGAGTTATTCACGGATCACAAACCATTGAAATATCTTTTCTCTCAAAAGGATCTTAATCTGAGGCAGCAGCGATGGATCGAGTTTCTGGCATCATATGATTTGGATATCCTGTATACCTCGGGAAAGGCTAATGTTGTGGCAGATGCTCTTAGCAGGAATGCAGTTCTGTCTCTTTTGGAAGTTGTTCTGTCTCTCCAGGAAAGAATCATAAGCAAGCAAATGGAGGATAGATCTTTTGAAGAACTGATTATTGGAACCAAGGATGGTCGATATTCAGATTTCAAGGTGGACGATCAAGGTGCTTTGAGGATTAATGGCCGTTTGTGTGTGCCTAATATAGATGGATTGAGGCAAGAAGTCTTATCTGAGTGTCATCGCTTCAGACTGAAAATTCACCCAGGAATTTCTAAGATGTATAAGGATATGAGAAGGGTTTTCTGGTGGCCGAACATGAAGAGGGATGTAGCTTCTTTCGTTACTAGTTGTGTTATCTGCCAGCAAGTTAAAGGAGATCAGCAGAAGTCAGCCGGATTATTACAACCTTTAGAAATCCCGATTTGGAAGTGGGAGATGATTTCGATGGATTTCGTCGACGGTTTGCCTAGAACCAAGAAAGGAAATGAAGGAATATGGGTTATAGTGGATCGTCTATCTAAAAGCGCCCATTTTATACCAGTTAAGGCAACTCGTACTGCAGCTTCTCTGGCAGAGATTTTCTTGAGAGAGACAGTCAGATTGCATGGTGTTCCTGTTAGTATAGTAAGTGATCGAGATCCTATCTTCACCAGCAAATTTTGGGATCCTTTGTAATCGGCTATGGGAACGAGTTTGAGATTGGGTACAGCCTATCATCCTCAGACGAACTGACAGATGGAGAGGCTTAACCGAATTCTAGAGGATATGCAGCGAGCTTGTGTATTGGATTTTGGTGGATCGTGGGAAGACCATCTTCATCTAGTAGAATTCTCCTATGATAATAGTTACCAGGCGAGTATTAAGATGACTCCTTATGAAGCTTTATATGGAAGACCGTGTAGATCCCCATCTTATTGGATAGAGTCGAGAGATCGTCTTGTGCTTGGACCCGATCTGATCCGTGAAGCTTCTGCGAAAGTTGAGCTTATTAAGAAGAGAATGAAAGTTGCTCAGGACCGTCAAAAGAAGTATGTAGATAAAAGGCGAAGACAATTGGAATTTGAGATCGGAGATTTAGTCTTTGTCAAAGTTTCCCCGATCAAAGGAGTTATTAGATTTGAAAAGTTGGAAAAACTTGCCCCGAGATATATTGGACCATTCCGGTTGCTGGAAAGGATTGGCGCTATGGCTTACAAAATTGAATTGCTAGAACGGATGTCTATAATTCAAAATGTATTTCATGTATCCCATCTAAGGAAGTTTGTCCATGACCCATCACTGGTAGTAGAACCAGTAGTTCAGGAAGATTTGGTGGTCGAGCCAAACTTGACTATGGTCAGGAATCCAGTTCGGATTGTTGATCAGGATGAGAGGCAACTCAGGAGTAAAGCAGTGAAGCTTGTCAAGGTACAGTTGGAGCGAGGATCCCCAAGATTGTACCTGGGAAACTCTGGATAGTTTTAGGAAAGCCTATCCGGATTTATGTCCGAATAACTAGTGATGTTTGTTAGGATAGACTATTTGGTTGATTGTTAATGTATGGATGATATGTATGCTTGGATGGTTGATATAAAAGCTTTTGAATTATCTTTTGTTTTAAATTTCAGGGACGAAATTCTTTTAAGGGGGGAGGAATGTGACGACCTGGGATTTTGGCAATATTATTTTAATAAGTATTTAATCTAATTAAATAAAATACAAACATATTATTTTAAAAACAAATAAGACCTTTGGGACATTTTTCATTTATTTATATATATCTATATGTATTGTGAAGGAAACTATGATTTGAAAATTTAAAATAAAATCTATCTTGTTCACATTGAATTAGATTAAAATACTATACCTTATTAACATTTGGTGTATATATATGGATGTAATTTAGTTAATAATGCTTAAAATGAAATTAATCTTATTAATATTAAATATAAGTATAAAAATATATGAATAAAAAAATATTTGATGGTTTAAGCTTAAAATAGAAATAAAAGTAAAGGTGTATGTTAAAAATAAGTATTCAAATGGTTATTGTGTTTATGCAACATAAAATAAATACATAAAGATAATTCTAGAATATATATATATATATACACACACACACACTATGGACATACTTGTGTATGTGCAAGACAAAACAAAATATCTACATACAAAATATCTATGTACATATAAAATAAAAATAATAAGGATGTAAGCTTATTAGGAAACATTTGCATTAAATGATATCATCTCAAGCACAAACCAAAGTCATTTCGAAATGCTGCAAATCATTTCATTTTCCATAAAGAAAATCTTGCTGGTCAAAGGAAATATCTCCGACTCAAGAAAATAATTTTGTACCAGTTAATCCCATCCCTGTACAAAACAGTTTTCTATATATGCATATCCCCTTGTTCTAGTGCGTTTAAAAACATAGCAATCCAGAAAACAAGAAAAAGGTAAGCATCATCATTTTACAAACTTAAACAACAATCATGCCAAAAGATTTAAAAGAAAATAAAGTAGTAGCTTCCAGAATTTGTTCTCTATTCAAAACTTCTTCTTTTTTCAGGTGAGTAAACATATTTTTAAAAGACTTAAGTATAATTAAAAATTGTGCAGGTGATTTATAGATGAGATTGTGTTTGCATATGTATTGTTGAATATAACTCTGTATATCTATATGAGGTTTTTGTGAAAATTGAATATACTGGTTTTTCTCTGTTTTTTTACTGAGTTGAATAGTTATTCAAAATTCAATATATTTTCATCTAGCCATTATTAGGCTTTCAGTTTAAAACAAAATAGGTTGTTTAAACATAAATCAAGCTTTTAAACTTTGTTTTAAACCTGTTGGTGAAGTACCACCACTGGGAATCTTCTTTTACAGGGCAACATGTAATATTATGTTAAATTCGAATGTGATAAATTGCTGATTCAATTACATAACTTGAATCCACTCTTCAAAATAGGATTTTTAAAACGAAAATTGGAATTTTTAGTTAAGTATGCTTCGAGTAGTTTATAGATGAACCGAAAATGCTTTTTAACCAATTTCCAACGATCGAACAAATAATGAATGTTGAAATTTTGCACGAAGAAGGTTTGGCAATCGATGATTTCAGGAAAATTATTAAATAATTTTTCTAATGTAAGAGATGATAGAACGAGGCAAAATTAGGGTTAAATGTTCGAGTTTGTCGTGGTCTGGAAACAAGGTGATTGCGTCTCCGCTGGTTGATGAAGTTGCTCGAAATTGAGGGGGGCGGGGTGTAATATAGGGGATTGACGAGGTGAGGCCGGAGTTGTGGCTTTATTGATGGACGGAATTTGCATGGGCGAGGCGATTTGATAAGTGAGGTCGAGTTCACGTTTTCGAACTGGAAGCTCGATTTTGCCGTGAGTTTGTTAGCGTCGAATGATCCTTGTAATCAAGTGTAGGGGTGATACGCAATTCCCCGGAGGTAGCGTAGTTCGCCAGAGTGGCGGCGAGGTGTCGTGCACGTTCATGACAACGATTGGGTATTTGGAAGAAGTTGGTTCGTGGTGACTCGAAGGGGAACTCGTGTTTTCTTAAAGTTGGCTCGGGTTATTGCATGTGGTCTAGGAAGTACTTCAGCTGTTATTGAAGTTTATAACTTAAACTTTAAAAAAAAAGTATGTGAAGAAGAAGAGGGGACTCGGGGAAATGGTGGGAAAAAATTGGGTGGAACTCGAGTAAACTGGGAATTTTTTTGGGTTGGCATTCAAAGTGCTTGATGAAATAAGTTTAAGTTATATCATCTTAAACAAAGTTTAAATATTAATGACTTATTTAATGTTTGAAAATTTAAGTAAGGAATTTATTTTAATTTTTAATTATTGAAGTAAATACTCAAGAATGTTTTTAAAATTCAATAAATATTTTAATTAAGTAGTAAATTTAAGATAAGTGTTTAATTTAATTAACATTAAAGATTTTTTTAAGTTAGTAATAGTTTGATTCCAAAGTTATTAAGGAAGGTTGTAAAATGTTAAGTAGAAAGATAATTAAGATAAATAATTATATTTAATTAATTGTTTTGGAAGGTAATTAAGAATGATTAATTAATTTATAATTGTAATTAACTAAGTGAATAGAGATAAATCGGTTTGTAATTAAAGATTGGTTAATTTATAATTAAATGTTTAATTAATTTGTAATTAAGAATTGTAAATTAGCTAATTAAAGCTAATTAATAAATAATTAGTAGTTAATTAATTAAATAATTAATTTAGGGTTAATGATTAATTAATTAGTAATTAATGATTAATTAATTAAGTAATAGGAAATTAAGGAGTAATGAATTAAGTAATTAAGGTTTAATAAATTGATTAAGTAGTAATTAAATAACTAAATAATTTGAAATGGAATAATTAATTAATTAATTAATGATTTTTCAAGCAGGATTAAAGATGCTTACTTGTGGATGAATGTATAAGTAGATTATCCGGATTTGTGATACGTATGTGGTGATATTCTGTGATACTCTGTGATATGCGTTGGATATATCTATGATGTTTGAGTATGACTTATCTATGATAAATGTTATGTGAATTCAAAGTGTTGAATTAAATTGTTTAAACTATTAAACAACTTGACCTTTAAAATGGCGTTTGGATTTCGATGAGACGGGGATCGGGTGTCAGTTATGATTATCCAAAAACCACATCGATCCTAAATAAACGATAGGTCGTTGCATCTCAAGTGAAGATCGAGATGGTGTTTCAGAGTGCAAGGGTTATCAACGTTAACTCTGAGTGTATTGAGATAATGCCTTCGTTTTCGTTCGAATCCGGAACGAACTTGTATGGATTGAATGCTTTCAGAACATCGTCAGACGGACGATGAGCATTCTAAGAGATATGTTCTCTAAAGGTAATCGTAGCCTCAAGCCTCATCAACCGGGAATAGCTAAAACAGGGGAGGTGCAGCAAGGTTATGTGGGTAGCACCCAAGCATGATGAGATATACCCCTGTCTAGATGTCCCTTTTATTTCGGCTGTGTGGACGGTTGTTGGCCACAACTGCGGGGTTATCTTGTTCGAAACTGTTCAGTAAGGAATGGTTCCGGCCTTGTGTTGTAGGGGGTCGGGAGTGATCCTCGATACGGTGATCTAGGCCCCGTACTATGACGGGCGGTACCCTAGTAGCCCTGCCATTGTATGAAATCCAATCTCCAATAAGCTACATACGTTTTGATTGTGCCCACTATGTTGGAATGTGAGATGTAAGCATTTCAGCTCTTTCTGTATTTTATTTTGAAAACCCTAGACACTATTATAATATCACTAGATTTCCTATAAAATGTTTTGGTTAGCGTAAGGTAAATACTTACCCGTGTTTATGCGTGGAAAGTCTTACGTGATACCTTTATTTTCAAATGGTTTTCAAAGTTAAACAACTTTAACCCGTTTACTCACACCGGACCCATGCATGACCCGAAGTTTATTTTTGTTTTTCTTAAACTCTTAGGTACTCAAATTTTTATGAGTAGCCAAGTGATAGGTTTTGGATTGTTAAAATCTGGAGAAGCTTGGAGCAGGAGTCAAGACGTATCTATCTATCTAGTTCCGCCGTGTTAGTTGATGTATGTTGTATTTTGGGATGTATGTAATGGCAAATACATATATGTCTGTCTTGTTTGAATGATGTTGTGTAACTCTGATATATGTAAAACTATGTAATAGTTATGTGATGTATTATATTTTGTTCCGTTTCCGCTGTGAGATTCTGATATTGTTATTCTTTCTTTCTATCTTTTCTATTTCCATCTCTTTCTTTTCTTATTGATGATACGTCTTTCTGTGGTTAGGAAGACGGGTCGTCACCATAAATTTTCTACCATAACATAACCCAACATGCAATCATTTCCTATATAACACCTTAGGTGATTTCCTATATTACAACCATAGTACAAATATGCATACAAATTTCATTCCTTTTTTTTTTAATTCTTAGAGTATAACTTACATAACGAATTGCATAAATAACATATCATTTACATAACAAATTACATAACATAGCTTGTAACTTACATAATTAATTACAGAACATAGCATGTAACTTACATAGTTAATTATAGAACATAGCATGTAGCTTGCATAATTAATTATTACATAACGTAGCATGGAATGTGACATAAATTTTCTACCATAACATAACCCAGCATGCAATCATTTCCAATATAGCACCTTAGGTGATTTTCTGTATTACAATCATGCTACACATATGCATACAAACTTTATTCTTTTTCTTTTTTTATTCTTTTTTTCCTTTTTCTTCTTCTTTTTCATACATAAATTTCACATAACATATTATTGACAATTTCCATCACAAAAGTGTCAACCTTTAAATCAATATAATATTTTCCCTTTTGTCTTTTCAACATAGTAATTTAATATTAACATCATGATGCATATTAATAACCCTATAATCACATCTATTTTTATAAAAAATAACATAATATCAAAAATAATTTCATGTCAAAAATAATAAGGAAACATAGGTGAACATATGTCATATCAAATCATATCGAAATTACGTAAAATTTCTTGACTATTGCAACATTCCAATAACATATCAATTGATATCCATTTACTTAACATAAGATTATAAATCGTGAGTGAATAGCTGTAACGACCAAAGAATTTTAACGGTTTTAAAATGTATTAACTAAAATTTTCTCCAAATATTTAACAATAAAATTATGAAATAAAAATTTAATGCTAGAAATGCGTCTATCTAAGTATAGTCTATGGTAAAGTTTTAGTGGAAAATACGAAGATAATTTAATTATGGAATTTCAAATATGAATTTAATCAGTTTACCTATTGAAAATTTAATTTGGCAAAATCTGTATATTTTATATAATAAAAATGTAAACCATTTTCTGAGTAAGACGTCATGATTTGTTTCATCAAATTTGAACTTCTGTTGCTTCGTTTACCTTATTCTCTGCGTTTTAGCAGCATTTTCGGCAGCGAAAAATCATGTTTTTATAACGTGACTGTATCGTTGATATCTGTGTACCATTCTGTTCAGCTCATCGTGCTGATCTTCGTAGTATATCCATTTCTGTCATCAGTGTCCAGTACACGACGAAAATGACAAATTGTTTGTCGTATCGGTATCGTATTTGTGTTTTTTTGTGTTCTTGTGCCTTTTTATATTTCCAACCGTGTAATCTCAGCAGTTATTACTTTAATAAATTTCTAAAACCTTCTTTTGACTCTTTCTATTCTTTGGTTTCTACGTATATTTTCCTCGTCCTTTCATTGGCTTCTCAGTTACCATTCCTAGAAAGATAAAAAAGCAAAAAGTGGGTTAAGTAATTCTTCCTCATTCTTCCTGTTATCATACTATCCATCTTTCCTTGCTTGGCTTCATGCAAAATAAAAAAAGGGGAAGGGGGAAACTCAAAGCATGATCTTCCCCTCACCAGCTTCCGTGTACTTCTCCCCCTAAACTCGAAGAAGTAGCTTCAAAACCCCAAGCACTATATATGCCACTTCGGCAATTCTTTCCCTGTCTTCACCTGGGTTTTCCCTGTGTGACCCGACTTCTCTCCTAGCTATCCCCTTAAGCACTGCCACCCCACGTAAGACCCCACAAAAACCTGAGTCTTCTTCGATTTTTCCCAAAGCAGCGCGTAGCCTTGGCCACCCCGCTCCAGATCCAAAAACCCATTTGTTGCCTGTGACCAAACTCGGCCTGCCGTGTCCCCTTCCAAACGTCGATGACAAGCCGAGCATTCCCTGCTCTGACTCAAAGCTATGCTTGAGTGGACGCAGTGATGTTTTTGTATTTCAGCGATATAGATTTTCAGTAGAGTGTTTTGTAGTTGCATTGCAGTGATATTAAGCATTGCAGTGACATATATTTGCAGCAGTGATCTAATCACTTCTCTCTCTTGCCCACATATTTATATATTCATTGTTATTTGAATGTATATGTACTTTACTGTTTGATGTGTTGACCTTTGTTTAAATGGTGTATATGTGACTGCTCATTTTCTCCTTTCTTCAAATTGCTGTGCATATGTACTATTCATAGAAGCATGAACATTCATATAATTCGTCCATTAAGCTGGGTTTAGAGATAGTTGCGTGGTAGTTGCTTTCTTTATATTGGAAAGTAAATACATACGTGCGATGTACATATATACATACATACATTCATATAATTCGTCCATTAAGCTGGGTTTAGAGATAGTTGCATGGTACTTGCTTTTTTTATATTGGAAAGTAAATACATACGTGCGATGTACATATATACATACATACATACATACATACATACATACATACATATATATATATATATATATATATATATATATTTGGAAGTATAAATGACAGGATAGTTTAATGTAGGATTATCTGTTAACCAACCACTAGATTGGCTTACAGATACCCTATTGTTATCACAATCTGATTTTACTTGTTCCTAATATATATTGTTGACAACAATAGTGTACGTCACTTCTGAAATCGTCGAATACACACACATATGTTATATATATTTGTTCTTTCGAAATGTATATATATTGCTTATGTATATATATTCGTTCCCGTCAAATCATCATGCTAAATCTGCTTGCTTGTCATAGGTAAGTTCCCATCAAATCATCATGCTAAATCTGCTTGCTTGTCATAGGTATTTGAAGTGCCATGTCCGTGTCTGTATCAGTGTCCGTGTCGATGCTTTTCAATTTCCATCATTCTCTAGGCACGAAAGGTGAGCAACCACTCTCGATTAATGTTCATATGCTTATTAAATTGATTTCATAGGAAATGAAAATTTAATTGTACTGTTAAAATTTAATTGATTGTTATTAACTGTTAAATATGATAAGTTGTTAATTAGATTCATCACTTATGTAAACCGACTGTTATCTGTCTATTGATTATTTTATTTAACTGTTATTATTATCAATCATATTTTCCAGCAAATGTTATTTATCATTCTCACTCTATTGATTATATTTGCCAGAAATTGTTATTTATTGTTCTCACCCTCCAAGTTCAATTAGTTTTAGAACTCATTATGGATTGAAATGATACATACCTGAACGGACTTTAGAATATGAGAATTTCATTATGGGTTGAAATGTTAAACCCAATCAAATTTCAATTATTCTTGAAATTTTAGGATTGTGGGTTGAAATGATATACACTCGTAAATATAAATTTTTTTGGATTGAAATGATAAATATCCGTATCACTTGACCATATGATAGAAAATTACATACGAACATCGTTGGTCTATTTTTTGAAAATGATTTCCAAATATTTATAAGGAAATATATGGACGGATTTTGAAAAGTAAATAAGTGTTCTATTTTATTATGGTAAAAATTTATAACCTTAAAGGTTGATTTTGGAAAAATTATTATGGGTTTAATTTAAAGGTAATTTGTAAAATTTTACTTATGGTTTATTTTCTAAAATTTATGTCACTACCTATTTTCCCGTACCGATTTAAACCGACTTTGAACCACTCTTGTCAGCTAAATCGTACGGAAAGACGGATAATGAAGGAAAGAAGATAGAAATAGAAAGAAGATAGAAGAAAAGAGAACAAATCAGAATCTCACAGCGGAACGAATAAATTATAATATAAACAAATCTTTACATGAAACCAAAACAGTTACCTTTATAAATAACATATACAGCAGAGTTACAACCATACAACTCGGCCAGTTATATTAATCCTGTCCTTACATCAATAACCACACGAACAAAGGATTACATATAAACAATTACGAGAATACGTCTCCTGATCCAGCTCTTTCTTCTGAAGCTTCCACTCTTCCAGTTAATCCTGGAAATATGCTCGGTCTGACCCGAGCATATAGGAAAAACACCAAAGCCCGGGTCAGTCTGGTATACCAGCGTGAGAAAACACAATCAACTTGATTATTAAATTTTGAAAATTCCTTTTGAAAACAAAAACATCTCGTAAGACCACGCCACAAATAAACATGTCGGGTTTTTACCTTACGATAGCTAAAACATTTTTATGAAATCCTTTGATATTATAATAGGGTCTTTATACAAATACTTATTAAAATAGCCGAAATTGTTACATTATTAAATTCCAGCTACTAGGCACAGAGTGGGTAACACAAACAAAACTCGTACAAGGCGCGTAGGAAGAATGAATTTCCAACTAATGACTAGGCACTGGGGTACCGCCTGTCACAGTACGTGGCCTAGATCACAGTACAGAGGAAACCGCCCGCTCCCCTGCAACACAAGACCAGAACATCCCTTATTGGACAGTTCCGAATAAGATCACCCTGCAGTTGGGATCAGCAACCGCACCACTAAGCCGAAATAAAAGGGACATTTAGACAGGGATGACCTTACTCTCAAGTGAGGGCTACCCACGAAGCCTTGCTACATGACCCATGATTTTCAGTCATTCCCGATTGATGAGGCTCGAGGCTAAACGTTACCTTTTTAGAACATCTCCTTTAGAATGCTCATCGTCCACCTGACAATGTTCTGAAAACATTCGTCCATACAAGTCCGTTCCGGGTTCGAACGAAACCGAAGACACTATTCCTACTACATCCATTTTGGAATCACCCTCAGGATTAGTAGCGAGTAGCCCTTTCACTTCACTGCTCCATCTTCGACTCCAAGATTTTGTCTTCATCGCGAAAACGTATCGTTGGATCGAAGTGGTTTTCGGATTTCAAACCCGATCCCGGTCTCTTCGAAAAAATGTTCGCTATTTCCCGGTAAACTCAACCCTGGTTCTTTAGAAAATACACCTGCGAAATACAAGATCAGATTTCACCTCCTAACCGTTAATGTACGGGTCTCATTATAATTCGTCCTAGAGAATAAACGAGTTTATACATAATTATAGCACCTTGATCGGTAACTGTACCATATAATTCTCGAGCCACATCTAGATATTTCCAAAGTCAGGTTTTGTCCAATTTTGATAGTCGGTTCTTTAACTATCAAAGCAATCAATCAATACAACAAAGTTATTTCCCATTGTAACCGTTAAATCTTGTTCACCTTTTAAAATCCAAGTGAATTACCATTTATTTAAGAAAGATTATTTCATTTGAAATACATACAAAACAACTTCCTTTCAAATCGTACTTAAAATTTACAAATATTATTTCAAGTTAAATAAATAAAATATTCTTCATAAAGGTTATTATAATTTATTATTTAAACTACTTTTATTAAAGAGATTTTAATTTGAAGAAAATATGCTTAAATATTAATAAAAATTGTTCTTTAAAGTGTCTTTACAAAATGAGTTAATACTTGAAACAATTTAAAAATTATAACTTAAAAAGATTTCCAAAGGTTAAAATAAATAGCTACTTTCAATATTCCAAATATTGATCAATCTTAAAAACATATTTAAAAATAATATTACTATATTACTTTATTTTTAAAACAAAACTAATTTCATAAATCAATCCAAATTTAACAAGGCTTATTAGTCCAAACTGTTAGGGATGCGGAATAAGGATCTTAAGGCAGAAATAACACTAGAGGGGGGGGTGAATAGTGTTTTAAAGAATATATGAACTATATGACTAAATTAAAACTTTCAACACAAATCTAAACAGAATTCTAACACAGAATGATCACAGAACAAATAACAAATGCAAATAGTAAAGTAAAGCAAGTAAAAGGAAAGAACACACCGGATTTTATACTGGTTCGGAATCCTCCTACATCTAGTCCTGCACCAAGGCAATATCCTTGTACAGATTTTTATAAGCCAATATCCAAATTACAACCCTCAATTTCTAAGGCCTTGAGGAACCCTCCTACCTCCGAGTCTGGGGTAAACTCTCTTGATTTACGGGACACAAGATCACCCTAATACTTCTTCATAACAATCCTTTTGAATGGATAGACTCTATGGACTTTTTGAATACAAATTAATCCTATAACTATGAATAGCACTTTGATCTTTAGTAGAATGATGGAGAATCAAATAGAGAGAGTATCTAAATGGTTTCCTATTGAGAATTTGGCAGAATGATGGCACGATCTTGAAAATATGAAGTTTTATGGATATGGAATGGTGGAGAAGAAAGAGTGAAGAAAATAAGAAAGCAGTTGCTAAAAAAATTCGTTTTGGAAGCCTTTATATAGATGCACAACAGTCATAACCATTGGCGAAATGTTTTCGAACGAATGGACACTTCTTTTGAAAATTGAATTTTGAATCCAACTGTCACCATGTCGACATGGGGTATCCCCTTATGTCGACATCCCTTAGTTCAAAATTATAGAGATGTTGTTTTGTAAAGACAATTGAATTTAAAACAATTTGAAACTTCTCTGAAGCAAAGTAGAGTGTTTAAAAAATATTTTGGGATAGAGAATGAATATAAAACATTAATTTAAATATATATATATATAATTGATATAGACCGTCAATTATATAAGTAATATTTAAAATCAGAATAATTTTTGATGTTTTAAAATTAGAAGTTTTTAAAATCAGAATAGAGGAATATTTCAAGGCTAAAACAAAGTTTAAAAATATTTTTGAAAACATGATTTTGAAAGCTAAAACATTTTGAAAACAGATTTAAAAACATTTTGAAAAATCAATTCAAACTGAAATTGCAAGAACCTTGCTACAGAGCTCCTCTATAGGGCTCGAGAACTTGTACAAAGTAGTTTAAATGATTTTGATTTTCGTGGGTTTGTAAGCCACTTGTCGTAGGTTTGTAGGCTACTTGTCGTGGGTTTGTAAGCCACTGGTTTCGATAGAAATTTGGTTCCATCCCAAAAGAAAATTAGAAAAAAGATGAGAGTGCTATTATGAAGCTTTAACAAAATACTAGACACTTATCTTGAGATCTTGAAATCTTGATTCTCTAGAGTTTTGAATCTTGAATCTCTAATCTTCATTTCGATGCTTGAGTCTTTATACTGATCAGTCTTCGATGATACCTGCATATACTTCCTATATACATATATATATATATATATATATGTACATATATCTACATGGAAATGTTAGTATATATTTTATAAAGTAAAGTATAATAACTATATAAGGTTGTTGTCATCAAAACATCATCGACTCAGTTCCTAACAATCTCCCCCTTTTTGATGATGACAACCTTTATTTATAAAATATTCTTACCATACCATAACTCCCCTTGCTCCGTGATTTCTTCTTAAAACTACAAATCCCCCTTACTCCATGACTCCCTCTTACACCAAGCACATATATTTTTATAACTTTTCCCCCTTTGTCATCAACAAAAACTATTAACTACTTAAGAATTCAAGAATGATTAGTATGAACAAATAATATGTATAGAACAAGCATGAAACAATGAGTATAAGTGAACACATTTTAGTTATTACAACATATATAAGAACATACATAAACACGAACAAACAAAACAATTTAAAACAAAGAATAAAATGAAAGTACGCTTTAATGGCGACCCTTAACTATATGAGACTTATGAATCGAACAATTGGGGTAGTGGAGACAAAATTTTCCACGTTGTTCAATTATGTTTCCATTAGTATCAACAAGGATCTCACCAACGCAAATAACGCTCTCGTCCGTATTCATAGGGACTTTGGGTTGAGGTAAAGGTTGATCTTCCTCTTGGTCTTCTTGTGGTTCTTCCGTAGGTTCTTCTTCCTCGGATTCCATGGCTTGTGAAGAGTCTTCAATATTAATAGGATTTGTACAGTTATCCATAAGGAATTTTTGTACATTCCTAATAATATTCCCTTGCCTTTGTTGTTCTCTAGCCATCCTAAGTTGACTTACTTGAATTTCAGTCATCAATTGAAGGATATCTTTCATCTTCTCTTGCAATTTGATCACTCGAGCGTGCATAGTTCATTGAAATGGACCAGAATGAGGAGATGTGGGTGAAGTGGGTTCATTACTAGAATAGGAGGCCATTATTTTATTGTTTCAGAAGTTATTTTCATAAAATATAGTGAAGAAAGAGGAGAGAAAACGAAATAAATAGATAAATAACCAAATAACTAACTTTGGAGGGAAATTCAATTTTCAAATTTTTGTTAGGTATGTCGACATCATGAGATGGGGCATGTCGACATGTGTTTCAAAAAATGTGTAATTTTTATTTTGAATTTTTATTGATTATTATATTATATTATTTTATATTTCAGACTTTGAACAATTACCTAATTCTCTTCTAAATTTAGTAAAATTCTGTTCGGTTAATGGTTTAGTTAATATATCAGCAATTTGTTTTCCAGTATTTATATAACCTAGAGTTATTATTTCTTTAGTTATATTATCTCTAAGAAAACGATGTCTTATATCAATATGTTTAGTTCTAGCATGATGAGTTGGATTTTTAGATAGATTTATTGCACTAGTATTATCACAATATATTGGTGATTACTTATGTTAATTTCAAAATCTTTTAAAGTTTATTGCATATATATGACTTGTGAACAGGCCAGAGCAGCAGATATATACTCTGCTTCAGTTGTTGACAAGGAAACAGTATTTTGTTTCTTGCTGAACCAGGAAACCAGTGAATGTCCTAGAAAGTGACAAGTTCCACTTGTACTCTTTCGGTCTGATTTACAACCAGCATAATCAGCATCACAATATGATATTAAATCAAAAGTATTATTTTTAGAATAAAATAAACCATAATCTAAAGTGTATTTTACACATCTTAAAATTCTTTTAACAACTTTTAAGTGAGTTTCTTTAGGTTGTGATTGGTATCTTGCACAGAGACAAACACTATGCATAATATCAGGACGACTCGCTGTTATATGGAGTAGCGAACCAATCATTCCCCTATATAAAGTTTGATAAATATCTTTTGATTTATCTTCTTTACTTAAACCTACATTTGTTGACATTGGAGTTGGTTTCCCACTAGAGGTGCTTAAACCAAATTTGTTGATTAAGTCATTAGCATATTTTTCTTGACTTATGAAGATTCCATTTTCTAGTTGTTTAATTTGAAGCCTTAAGAAGAAACTTAATTCTCCCATGTGACTCATTTCAAATTCTCTAGTCATTATATCTGAAAATTCTTTATTCATTATGTTATTAGTTGATCCAAAGATTATATCATCTACATATATTTGAACCAGTTGAATATCTTGATTATTTCTTTTAGTAAAAAGTGTTGTATTTACTTTACCAATTTCAAAACCAGATTGATGTAAATAAGATCTTAGTCTTTCATACCATGCTCTAGGAGCTTGCTTTAGACCATATAGAGCTTTCTTTAACTTGTATACATGGTTTGGAAATTTATTATCTTCAAAAAGTGAAGGTTGTTCAACATAAACATCTTCTTTTACAAAACCATTTAGAAAAGCACTTTTAACATCCATTTGATATAATTTGAAATTATTATAATTAGCGAAAGCAAGTAGAATTCTTATAGCTTCTAATCTTGCTACGGGGGCAAAGATTTCATCATAGTCAATTCCTTCTTCTTGACAATAACCTTGCACGACTAAACGAGCTTTATTTCTTACGACCTCACCGAGTTCATTATTTTATTTTTATAAACCCATTTAGTTCCAATTATACTTTTATCCTCAGGTTTAGGAACAAGTTCCCATACATCATTTCTGGTAAATTGATTCAATTCTTCTTGCATAGCAGGAATCCATGAATCATCAGACGATGCTTCCTTTGGATTTTTAGGTTCAATTGTTGATATAAAGGCTACATTACTCATACTACTTAATTGATTTCTAGTTTGTTACTACAGATTCAATATTTCCTAAAACATTTTCTACAGGATGATCTTTTGATATTTTAAATTTCTTATTACGTTGATTTATTTCAGTAATAGTTTCATTAGATTGATTTAAATTTATAAAATCTTCTTCATCATCTATTTGTACAATATCTTTAAGATTTTCATCAAAAGATACATGCATAGTTTCTTCAATAGTATTAGTTTTTAAATTAAAAACTCTAAATGCTTTGCTTCTATTAGAATAACCAATAAAGAATCCTTTATCAGCTTTTGGTTCAAATTTATCTAAATTATCTTTTGTATTAAGTATAAAACATTTACTCCCAAAGACTTATAGGTTTCTTATTATAAAGTAATTCATATGGAGTTTTATTTGTTAATGGTCTAATTAAAATTCAATTTAATATATAACAAGCTGTAGCAACTGCTTCAGCCCAAAAATGTTTAGGTAAATTACTATCAAAAGGCATTGTACGAGCACACTCTTGAATCGTTCTATTCTTACGTTCTACTACTCCTTTTTGTTGTGGAGTTCTTGGAAATGAAAAGTTGTGAGTAATTCCCTTTTGAGTACAGAAATTCTCAAAATTTTCATTTTCAAATTCACCACCGTGATCACTTCGAATAGTTTTAATTTTGAAAGAATGTTGTTTTTGAATTCTTTTAGAAAAGTTTTTAAATATTTCAAAAGCATCACTTTTATGTTTTAAAAAGATTGTCCAAGTATATCTTGAATAATCATCTACTATAACAAAAACATATTTTCTATGGTTAATTGATTGAACTTGAGATGGACCAAATAAATCTAAATGAAGTAATTCTAGAGGACTAGAGGTAGAAATAGCATCTTTTACTTTAAATGAACTTTTCTTATGTTTACCTAATTGACAAGCATCACAAATACTATCTACTTTAAAGTTTAACTTGGGTAGACCTCTAACTAAGTCAAGTTTTGATATCCTAGATAATAATTTGAAATTCAAATGGCCAAATCTTTTATGCCAAATCCAAGGGTCACTTGTATTAGCCAAAAGACAAAGATTATCATTTGAAATTTTCATACTAAGGATATAAATATTTTTCTTCCTAATACCTTCAAAAGTTATATTAGACTTATCATCTTCAATGTTACATTTATCTTTTCCAAATTTAATTTTAAAACCTTTATCGCAAAGTTGACTTATACTAAGCAGATTATGTTTTAAGTTCCTAACTAATAAAACATCAGAAATAAGTAAAGTTTTAGAGTTACCGACATTGTCGACGCCAACCACATATCCTTTAGAGTTGTCACCAAAATTGACTAATCCACCATCTTGATAAGTAATGTCCTTGAGTATCTCGGGATTTCCAGTCATGTGCCTCGAACAGCCACTATCAAGTATCCATTTATCTTTCTCAATCTGCACAGTTTGTCCATTGGGTGTTGATTCATCAAAAGCCATATAACATGTCTGTCCCTGCATAACACACCAATTCGGTAGATAACTTGATTTTTCAAAATAACTATTTGCAGACTTATGATACTTTGATGAAATGCATAGATTCAAAATAGTTTTAACACAATTTTCCAAAAATGCCATTTTTATATTTTTCATGTTTTAGATTATGAAAACAATGAAAACCAATGGTCCGATACCAATTGCTAGGGATGCGGATTAAGGATCTTAAGGCAGAAATAACACTAGAGGGGGGGGTGAATAGTGTTTTAAAGAATATATGAACTATATGACTAAATTAAAACTTTCAACACAAATCTAAACAGAATTCTAACACAGAATGATCACAGAACAAATAACAAATGCAAATAGTAAAGTAAAGCAAGTAAAAGGAAAGAACACACCGGATTTTATACTGGTTCGGAATCCTCCTACATCCAGTCCTGCACCAAGGCAATATCCTTGTACAGATTTTTATAAGCCAATATCCAAATTACAACCCTCAATTTCTAAGGCTTTGAGGAACCCTCCTATCTCCGAGTCTGGGGTATGCTCTCTTGATTTACGGGACAAAAGATCACCCTAATACTTCTTAATAACAATCCTTTTGAATGGATAGACTCTATGGACTTTTTGAATACAAATTAATCCTATAACTCTGAATAGCACTTTGATCGTTAGTAGAATGATGGAGAATCAAATAGAGAGAGTATCTAAATGATTTCCTATTGAGAATTTGGCAGAATGATGGCACGATCTTGAAAATATGAAGTTTTGTGGATATGGAATGGTGGAGAAGAAAGAGTGAAGAAAATAAGGAAGTAGTTGTTAAAAAAATTCGTTTTGGAAGCCTTTATATAGATGCACAACAGTCATAACCATTGGCGAAAGGTTTTCGAACGAGTGGACACTTCTTTTGAAAATTGAATTTTGAATCCAACTGTCACCATGTCGACATGGGGTATCCCCTTATGTCGACATCCCTTAGTTCAAAATTATAGAGATGTTGTTTTGTAAAGACAATTGAATTTAAAACAAGTTGAAACTTCTCTGAAGCAAAGTAAAGTGTTTAAACAATATTTTGAGATAGAGAATGAATATAAAACATTATTTTAAATATATATATATATATATATATAATTGATATATACCGTCAATTATATAAGTAATATTTAAAATCAGAATAAGTTTTGATGTTTTAAAAATAGAAGATTTTAAAATCAGAATAGAGGAGTATTTCAAGGCTAAAACAAAGTTTGAAAATATTTTTGAAAACATGATTTTGAAAGCTAAAACATTTTGAAAACAGATTTAAAAACATTTTGAAAAATCTATTCAAACTGAAATTGCAAGAACCTTCCTACAGAGCTCCTCCATAGGGCTCGAGAACTTGTACAAAGTAGTTTAAATGATTTTGATTTTCGTGGGTTTGTAAGCCACTTGTCGTAGGTTTGTAAGCTACTTGTCGTGGGTTTGTAAACCACTGGTTTCGATAGAAATTGGGATCCATCCCAAAAGAAAATTAGAAGAAAGATGAGAGTGCTATTATGAAGTTTTAACAAAATACTACACACTTATCTTGAGATCTTGAAATCTTGATTCTCTAGAGTTTTGAATCTTGAATCTCTAATCTTCATCTTGATGCTTGAGTCTTTATACTGATCAGTCTTCGATGATACCTGCATATACTTCCTATATATATATATATATATATATATATATATATATATATCTACATGGAAATGTTAGTATATATTTTATAAAGTAAAGTATAATAACTATATAAGGTTGTTGTCATCAAAACATCATCAACTCAGTTCCTAACAATCTCCCCCTTTTTGATGATGACAACCTTTATTTATAAAATATTCTTACCATACCATAACTCCCCCTCACTCCGTGATTTCTTCTTAAAACTACAACTCCCCCTTACTCCATGACTCCCTCTTACACCAAGCACATATATGTTTATAACTTTCTCCCCCTTTGTCATCAACAAAAACTATTAACTACTTAAGAATTCAAGAATGATTAGTATGAACAAATAATATGTATAGAACAAGCATGAAACAATGAGTATAAGTGAACACATTTTAGTTATTACAGCATATATAAGAACATACATAAACACGAACAAACAAAACAATTTAAAACAAAGAATAAAATGAAACTACGCTTTAATGGCGACCCTTAACTATAGGAGACTTATGAATCGAACAATTGGGGTAGTGGAGACAAAAGTTTCCACGTTGTTCAATTATGTTTCCATTAGTATCAACAAGGATCTTACCAACGCAAATAACGCTCTCGTCCGTATTCATAGGGACTTCAGGTTGAGGTAAAGGTTGATCTTCCTCTTGGTCTTCTTGTGGTTCTTCCATAGGTTCTTCTTCCTCGGATTCCATGGCTTGTGAAGAGTCTTCAATATTAATAGGATTTGTACGGTTATCCATAAGGAATTTTTGTACATTCCTAATAATATTCCCTTGCCTTTGTTGTTCTCTAGCCATCCTAAGTTGACTTACTTGAATTTCAGTCATCAATTGAATGATATCTTTCATCTTCTCTTGCAATTTGATCACTCAAGCGTGCGTAGTTCGCTGAAATGGACCAGAATGAGGAGATGTGGGTGAAGTGGGTTCATTACTAGAAGAGGATGCCATTGCTTTATTGTTTCAGAAGTTATTTACAGAGAATATAGTGAAGAAAGAGGAGAGAAAACGAAATAAATAGATAAATAACCAAATAACTAACTTTGGAGGGAAATTCACTTTTCAAATTTTTGTTGGGTATGTCGACATCATGAGATGGGGTACGTCGACACGTGTTTCAAAAAATGTGTAATTTTTGTTTTGAATTTTTATTGATTATTATATTATATTATTTTATATTTCAGACTTTGAACAAATACCTAATTCTCTTCTAAATTTAGTAAAATTCTGTTCGGTTAATGGTTTAGTTAATATATCAGCAATTTGTTTTTCAGTATTCATATAATCTAGAGTTATTATTTCTTTAGTTATATTATCACTAAGAAAACGATGTCTTATATCAATATGTTTAGTTCTAGCATGATGAGTTGGATTTTTAGATAGATTTATTGCACTAGTATTATCACAATATATTGGTGATTTACTTATGTTAATTTCAAAATCTTTTAAAGTTTGTTGCATATATATGACTTGTGAACAGGCCAGAGCAGTAGATATATACTCTGCTTCAGTTGTTGACAAGGAAACAGTATTTTGTTTCTTGCTGAACCAGGAAACCAGTGAATGTCCTAGAAAGTGACAAGTTCCACTTGTACTCTTTCGGTCTGATTTACAACCAGCATAATCAGCATCATAATATGATATTAAATCAAAAGTATTATTTTTTGAATAAAATAAACCATAATCTAAAGTGTATTTTACACATCTTAAAATTCTTTTAACAACTTTTAAGTGAGTTTCTTTAGGTTGTGATTGGTATCTTGCACAGAGACAAACACTATGCATAATATCAGGACGACTCGCTGTCATATAGAGTAGCGAACCAATCATTACCCTATATAAAGTTTGATCAATATCTTTTGATTTATCTTCTTTACTTACACCTACATTTGCTGACATTGGAGTTGGTTTCCCACTAGAGGTGCTTAAAACAAATTTATTGATTAAGTCTTTAGCATATTTTTCTTGACTTATGAAGATTCCATTTTCTAGTTGTTTAATTTGAAGCCTTAAGAAGAAACTTAATTCTCCCATGTGACTCATTTCAAATTCTTTAGTCATTATATCTGAAAATTCTTTATTCATTATGTTATTAGTTGATCCAAAGATTATATCATCTACATATATTTGAACCAGTTGAATATCTTGATTATTTCTTTTAATAAAAAGTGTTGTATCTACTTTACCAATTTCAAAACCAGATTGAAGTAAATAAGATCTTAGTCTTTCATACCAATCTCTAGGAGCTTGCTTTAGACCATATAGAGCTTTCTTTAACTTGTATACATGGTTTGGAAATTTATTATCTTCAAAAAGTGGAGGTTGTTCAACATAAACATCTTCTTTTACAAAACCATTTAGAAAAGCACTTTTAACATCCATTTGATATAATTTGAAATTATTATAATTAGCGAAAGCAAGTAGAATTCTTATAGCTTCTAATCTTGCTACGGGGGCAAAGGTTTCATCATAGTCAATTCCTTCTTCTTGACAATAACCTTGCACGACTAAACGAGCTTTATTTCTTACGACCTCACCGAGTTCATTATTTTATTTTTATAAACCCATTTAGTTCCAATTATACTTTTATCCTCAGGTTTAGGAACAAGTTCCCATACATCATTTCTGGTAAATTGATTCAATTCTTCTTGCATAACAGGAATCCATGAATCATCAGACGATGCTTCCTTTGGATTTTTAGGTTCAATTGTTGATATAAAGGCTACATTACTCATACTACTTAATTGATTTCTAGTTTGTTACTACAGATTCAATATTTCCTAAAACATTTTCTACAGGATGATCTTTTGATATTTTAAATTTCTTATTACGTTGATTTATTTCAGTAATAGTTTCATTAGATTGATTTAAATTTATAAAATCTTCTTCATCATCTATTTGTACAATATCTTTAAGATTTTCATCAAAAGATACATGCATAGTTTCTTCAATAGTATTAGTTTTTAAATTAAAAACTCTAAATGCTTTGCTTCTATTAGAATAACCAATAAAGAATCCTTTATCAGCTTTTGGTTCAAATTTATCTAAATTATCTTTTGTATTAAGTATAAAACATTTACTCCCAAAGACTTATAGGTTTCTTATTATAAAGTAATTCATATGGAGTTTTATTTGTTAATGGTCTAATTAAAATTCAATTTAATATATAACAAGCTGTAGCAACTGCTTCAGCCCAAAAATGTTTAGGTAAATTACTATCAAAAGGCATTGTACGAGCACACTCTTGAATCGTTCTATTCTTACGTTCTACTACTCCTTTTTGTTGTGGAGTTCTTGGAAATGAAAAGTTGTGAGTAATTCCCTTTTGAGTACAGAAATTCTCAAAATTTTCATTTTCAAATTCACCACCGTGATCACTTCGAATAGTTTTAATTTTGAAAGAATGTTGTTTTTGAATTCTTTTAGAAAAGTTTTTAAATATTTCAAAAGCATCACTTTTATGTTTTAAAAAGATTGTCCAAGTATATCTTGAATAATCATCTACTATAACAAAAACATATTTTCTATGGTTAATTGATTGAACTTGAGATGGACCAAATAAATCTAAATGAAGTAATTCTAGAGGACAAGAGGTAGAAATAGCATCTTTTAATTTAAATGAACTTTTCTTATGTTTTCCTAATTGACAAGCATCACAAATACTATCTACTTTAAAGTTTAACTTGGGTAGACCTCTAACTAAGTCAAGTTTTGATATCCTAGATAATAAATTGAAATTCAAATGGCCAAATCTTTTATGCCCAATCCAAGGGTCACTTGTATTAGCCAAAAGACATAGATTATCATTTGAAATTTTCATACTAAGGATATAAATATTTTTCTTCCTAATACCTTCAAAAATTATATTAGACTTATCATCTTCAATGTTACATTTATCTTTTCCAAATTTAATTTTAAAACCTTTATCGCAAAGTTGACTTATACTAAGCAGATTATGTTTTAAGTTCCTAACTAATAAAACATCAGAAATAAGTAAAGTTTTAGAGTTACCGACATTGCCGACGCCAACCACATATCCTTTAGAGTTGTCACCAAAATTGACTAATCCACCATCTTGATAAGTAATGTCCTTGAGTATCTCGGGATTTCCAGTCATGTGCCTCGAACAGCCACTATCAAGTATCCATTTATCTTTCTCAATCTGCACAGTTTGTCCATTGGGTGTTGATTCATCAAAAGCCATATAACATGTCTGTCCCTGCATAACACACCAATTCGGTAGATAACTTGATTTTTCAAAATAACTATATGCAGACTTATGATACTTTGATGAAATGCGTAGATTCAAAACAGTTTTAACACAATTTTCCAAAAATGCCATTTTTATATTTTTCAAGTTTCAGATCATGAAAATAATGAAAACCAATGCTCTGATACCAATTGTTAGGGATGCGGATTAAGGATCTTAAGGCAGAAATAACACTAGAGGGGGGGATGAATAGTGTTCTAAAGAATATATGAACTGTATGACTAAATTAAAACTTTCAACACAAATCTAAACAGAATTCTAATTCTAACACAGAATGATCACAGAACATATAACAAATGCAAATAGTAAAGTAAAGCAAGTAAAAGGAAAGAACACACCGGATTTTATACTGGTTCGGAATCCTCCTACATCCAGTCCTGCACCAAGGCAATATCCTTGTACAGATTTTTATAAGCCAATATCCAAATTACAACCCTCAATTTCTAAGGCCTTGAGGAACCCTCCTATCTCCGAGTCTGGGGTATACTCTCTTGATTTACGGGACACAAGATCACCCTAATACTTCTTAATAACAATCCTTTTGAATGGATAGACTCTATGGACTTTTTAAATACAAATTAATCCTATAACTCTGAATAGCACTTTGATCTTTAGTAGAATGATGGAGAATCAAATAGAGAGAGTATCTAAATGATTTCCTATTGAGAATTTGGCAGAATGATGGCACGATCTTGAAAATATGAAGTTTTATGGATATGGAATGATGGAGAAGAAAGAGTGAAGAAAATAAGAAAGTAGTTGTTAAAAAAATTCATTTTGGAAGCCTTTATATAGATGCACGACAGTCATAACCATTGGCGAAAGGTTTTCGAACGAATGGACACTTCTTTTGAAAATTGAATTTTGAATCCAACTGTCACCATGTCGACATGGGTTATCCCCTTATGTCGACATCCCTTAGTTCAAAATTATAGATATGTTGTTTTGTAAAGACAATTGAATTTAAAACAAGTTGAAACTTCTCTGAAGCAAAGTAAAGTGTTTAAACAATATTTTGAGATAGAGAATGAATATAAAACATTAATTTAAGTATATATATAATTGATATAAACCGTCAATTATATAAGTAATATTTAAAATCAGAATAAGTTTTGATGTTTTAAAAATAGAAGTTTTTAAAATCAGAATAGAGAAATATTTCAAGGCTAAAACAAAGTTTGAAAATATTTTTGAAAACATGATTTTGAAAGCTAAAACATTTTGAAAACAGATTTAGAAACATTTTGAAAAATCTATTCAAACTGAAATTGCAAGAACCTTCCTACAGGGCTCCTCCATAGGGCTCGAGAACTTGTACAAAGTAGTTTAAATGATTTTGATTTTCGTGGGTTTGTAAGCCACTTGTCGTAGGTTTGTAAGCTACTTGTCGTGAATTTGTAAGCCACTGGTTTCGATAAAAATTGGGATCCATCCCAAAAGAAAATTAGAAGAAAGATGAAAGTGCTATTATGAAGTTTTAACAAAATACTAGACACTTATTTTGAGATCTTGAAATCTTGATTCTCTAGAGTTTTGAATCTTGAATCTCTAATCTTCATCTTGATGCTTGAGTCTTTATACTGATCAGTCTTCGATGATACCTACATATACTTCCGATATACATATATACATATATATAGATATATATATATATATATATATATATATATATCTACATGGAAATGTTAGTATATATTTTATAAAGTAAAGTATAATAACTATATAAGGTTGTTGTCATCAAAACATCATCAACTCAGTTCCTAATACAAACGGTACTTATCAATTCACATTTCATAATTCACAAATCTCGGATATTCAAATCAATCCACTGCCATAGATCGATTCATAATATATTCTCAATATAATTAACAAGCACATAACAGATATATGCAAGAACAACAGATTAGGGATTATCATTACTGGAACAATTATTCAGACACAATCAGATAAATGGCTTACACCCTACACAACAAATTAGATTAATTATACAGCGGAATGGTGTCAGTTCCCGTTGTCCGAATGTCATCTAGTTTAGACAATCTAAATAAATGCAATTAATCAATTGGATTCATTTCAACAGTTTGGCCATAAAATTATTAAATGGCGTTCATTCCCGATTGATAATTAGATCCTATCCAAACAAGCTTATACAATTTCACATATTAACTTCACATTGGATCATACGACGACATAACATTCGTCGATAGAACCATTCATCCCATACCATTTTATTTATGAAATAACTATAATATAACATAACTTAAGGACTCGAGTTAACCTCAAAGTATAAGTATTTATTTCCCTTTATTATTTTTAATTACATTTCACTTTTTAAATTAATAATCTTTGATTAACTATTTTCTAATTACATTAAGTAATTAACTTTTAATTAATTATACAAATTAATTATTTTTAACCATTTCAGCAATTAACCTTTAATTGCTTGATTAATTACATAATCCCCTAATTAATTATAATTAATTATTTTATAATCATTTATATCGATTACTCATTCCTTAACTAATCAACCCTTAATCCCCTCATTAATTATTATAAATAAAAATCTTTAAGCACTTGATTAATTCAAAGCTCAATTATAATGATCTTCCAAATCATCTTTACTTTACTCAATTTATTCGAATAAAATTAAGTACAAGAATTTTTATCATTTAAATTAAATCAAATACTGATATCAATTTTACTTAATAACTATAATTAAGTATTAATATAAACAATTTATTGTTATTAAATCCCATTGTTTTTAATTAAATCTTAAATAATATTTAAGATCACAGATATTGTTTAAAAGATTCACATATATCATCATAATTGTTAAATGTGAGAAAACAATATAAATTTAAAACTTTTTATACACCAATTCATTTAAAATAATAAGCTTTATTTTTAAACAAACCAACCCTTAATCAATCAGCCCAAAGCAACAGGCTCGACCAACAAATCAAACCTGATATATCCCAAGCCCGATACCCTAAAAAAACAAATCAAAACGTGACCAGTTGGGCCGAAGCCCAATCCAAAATCAAACAGCATGAACCCACTCCTTCCAATCCCTTCTTCTCTCAATTCACTGAAACAAAAAAAAAGAAACATCACCAAACTGATGAAAGCCGATGCCATGAACCCAATGAGACATCTCCAATCATCTCGACGAGCACCTTCCAAAACATTGGCAACACGAACAAATACAACCCATATCAACTCTCCTTCTCGCCTTTCCAAATCCACCATGGCCGGCATCACGTGCACGCAGTGCACATGAACAAATGCTCCGATGCCCAATTCAACATTGCGAATTCCTGGGTCGGTGTCTTTCCCCCTTCTGGTCATCATCGTCACTTCAACGGCGACTCGAATCCACTCCTTTGAAAAACACCCCTTCAACTCGAACCATTGGAAAACCCAAGTCCAGTTTCCATCGAATTGCTCTCAAAACTAACCACAATTTTGAACATCATCCACCATTATCGAGTGCTGACACATGCAGCAACGCATGAGCCGAAACCCTAGAACTCTGGTCGCCCCCTTGATTCTCAAACCTGCCGTGATATGACCAAGGCTTCAACCCCCCCTTAAACCCTAAAACAACCAAGCACGTGCAACCAAAAACAAATTTGTAAATTCTTCCACGGTCATTACCTTCCCCACGTCACCCAGCACCCTTCTGTCCAGGCCACACCACCCCACGACGTAGAAATCGTCGGAAATTTATTTTTGAACAGAAAAGGTTCAACTCCAAATTTCTTACAAACTAGGTGATTAAAAATCACAATTCAACCTCTAAAAATCCTATTTTTAACAGAGAAACCAACATGCATGCTTGAATCTTTGATTCAAATATTTTGAAATTTCACAAAAATATGATTTTTACTGCAAAACTAACCCCAAACTAACTACACAGCATAAGTAATTCAATAACCAATTTTAACTTAAACTATTCTAGTAAATAAACATATTTCTAGTTCACAAAATTTTCAAATTCAAAATAGATCAACAGATGGATTTTAGAAGTGAAGATAAACATAATAATCACTGTAAACAGAGCATGCATAAAATTTCATTTTGAAAACTGACTGTTTAATCACCTTGAACATCTGGTTCCTGATTCTTTTTAAACTTGAAGTCGAATTTTTAAAACTTGAAATCTTGTTTTAGAATCCCTGGGCTTGAATCTAACAGGGAACATCTCTGTCTTCTTACTTGCAGAATACCAGAGTGCTGCTATCTTTCTTTCTTTTTTTTCTTTTTTTTATGTTCTTATACTTTAAAAATGTGAACTGAGATATTCTTTAGCTATAGATCTTATAACCTATATAGTTAAAAACTTTACAACATAATATTGGACAGAAATAATTTTTGGAGGCTGAAATAATATCCTTTTTAAACAGAGAGAATTTTGAAAAGAAACTTAAATGATTATGTTGGATTTCCAGATTTTAAGGTGCCAAATGTATGTTTGTTTTTCTAATAGAATTTCTTACTTGTTTACCCATAGTTTTAATTAGATTAATTTAGTTTACTTGCTCCCTTTTGTTATTCTGCATTTACATTTAACAGTAAAAAGTTTGGTGGTCCATTCTTTATTGTATTGTTTACATATGTCATACCATATTAATACACATGCAACTATATTTAAGATTTCAACAGCCTATACTTAAGGTTGATCAAGTATAAATGTGATTGTCACTTTTACATTTTAAACAAAAATAAAAACTTAATTAAATAAGACTTAAGGTATGTATTCTTATTTGTTTTAAAATAAAGATAAGTAATTAATAAATTAAAATAACCCCCCTTATTGATTAATACTTTTAAATAAATTTATTGTTACTTTAAACAAAATGAAATAAAACAACATCTATATTTTCATATAATTTTATACTAAATGAAACTTTCATAAAAATAAAATCTATACCATAGATTAAATTTCAAAATAAATCAAGTCACTCTCCTCTTTATAATATAAAAATATATAACTTCAAACAAACTAAGTTTCATTGCTATTTATGTATAAATAGTTTCTCTTATTTATTTATGTGATTTTTATACATATCAATTTATAATATTTCTCTCAATTAACTATTATAAATTTTCTTTTAACACATATATAAAATTGTCTTATTCAAAGTACATATATTTTTAATGAAACTTAAAATTATTTTATTCAATATAACCAATATTGTTGGTATATACCAAATCAAAGTATAACACTTTCACTTCATTAAGAATTTCATCTAATTTATTACATGAAAATTTATGATCTTATATATGAAAATAATGGATTTTCAATAAATTTAAATTTTCTATTATATCTCAACTTTAAAACAAATATACATATTTATCCTTGAAACAAATACATATATTAAATCTAAAAAATATATACAAATTTTACTTTGAAACAAAATATAATTTTAAGAAATTTTATTTAAATCAAGCTAATAATTTAATATAGTTTTGAAAACCCAAGTTATATTGATTTTAGAAATTTTTTATATAATGATAAATCATTGATTAATGGAAATATTGTATATTGAAATACAATATTATTGAATATTATAAATAATATTCACAACTCGGGATGTCCAAAATCCCGGGTCGTTACATTCTTTCCCCCTTAAAAAGAATTTCGTCCTTAAAATTCCATAGTTAAGCTAGTAAAAATTATCCACTCACAATAAAATAGATCAATAACAACTCAAACTACACTGGTAAACATAAAGATTCACATAGTACATCAAAATATACATTACATTAAGCACTATTCAAAACATTCCTACAAATGTTATCACCATCCATCAACCATACATAAATGCATAGATATGTAACTACCCTACCAAACACTTAACATCCATGACGTCCATGGGTCAAAACACATACAAAAACTATACATACATCGAGGAGAAACAACCCAACTCCTACTATGCACTCCCACTATCGGAATCCTCCCTCTCAGGTCCTGATAACTCCCTAACCTCTCTATCATTATCAGGAACTTGACCCTCCTCTGGATTAGGTCCACCGGCAACTGGTCCCTCAACAACTTCAACTATATTCCAAATGAAAGCATCATCGTTCTCAGATTCGGAATCTTCTTCCACCTCGAATTCCTCCTCGTCATTGAACTCCTCTTCTTCTTCGACCTCAAATTCTTCGTCGTCGTCGAAGTCGTCTTCTGAATCTTCCTGATGAGGCTGAGGCTGAGGCTGAGGCTGCTCAACAGGCTCTTCAGGTGCCTCCGGCTCTTCTTCATACAAGGATGGCTCATAAAGTCCTGCCCTAATCCTTTTGACTTCGTCCAAGTCACCCTCTCTTCTTGCTCGGGCCAAAGCTCCACCACGATGAATAATATGGGTTCTCTATAATCAAAACCAAGTCCAGAAATAAGATCCTAAGGTTTAGAATTCTACAAGTTAAGAAGTTCATCAAAGTTTATACTTCCACTTTATTCTACCACTTTGAATTCTCATTATCCAAGATTTTATAAAACCATCTTTTCAAAATAATCCAAGTATATATATATTTTTGAAAAGTAATTATATATAGAAAAATATTCACACACACATATATATAATAAGTTTTTATAGACATTTATTTCTTCAATTTGTAGATCCATGTATATATACATAACAAATAGATTGTTATAAGATTTTAAAATTCCAAACATTCCCATTAATTAACCTAATTAATAATTAAAATTAATCACATTATTCAATCATCACACAATCCCTAGTTAATGACATTCACAATAACTATTAACAATTCTTTTTAATTTTAATTTATCTCTAATCACTGAATTAATTAAGTGTTAATTGTAACCCAATTAATCTTTAATTACATGGTTAATTAATTTTATCTTTAAAGAATGGAAAATTTCCCAAAAATTTGCTAGTTTAAAAAAACTTTTCAAATATCAATTTAAGAGTTTTCCAAATTTCTCTTGTAAATAAAACTTATTAAGAATACATTTTCCACAGATTCAAATTCTAAAGGGTTCAATTTCTAAGGGTACATTCTAGTCAAAAGGACAATCCAATGCATATACTTAAGGTTGTCAGCTAAGACCACATAGAAACCAGATGATAAATTATTATCATCACAACTACTCATTTTAAATTCCATATATATATTTAAAAAATAAAAATCATATCTTTTATATGGAAAATATATTTGGGTAAAATTATTTCATCTACCCCTTATAAAACAATATTGTGTCCATTGGCCTGGTTCAAGTGTTTAGAGATCCCTATCAATAACGTTAGCTACTCGTATTGACCAGAATCCATATGCCACTTAACCGATCAATTAACACGATATAAAACCATTTTATACAACTAATAAATACACACTCTCGTATATTTATATACACTCAGACTCAACAGGTTGCTATAGACTCTATTCCTAATGAGCAACCTACTCGAACCTAGGTATTCACTCAACCTAGGCTCTGATACCACAATGTCACTACCCATTTTCCCGTACCGATTTAAACCAACTTTAAACCACTCTTGTCAGCTAAATCGTACGGAAAGACAGATAATGAAAGAAAGAAAGAAGATAGAAGAAAAGAGAAGAAATCAGAATCTCACAGCGGAACGAATAAATTATAATATAAAAAAATCTTTACATGAAACCAAAACAGTTACCTTTATAAATAACATATACATGTTTTACATCAGAGTTACAACCATACAATTCAGACAATTATATTAATCCTGTCCTTACATCAATAACCACATGAACAAAGGATTACATATAAACAATTATGAAAATACGTCTCCTGATCCAGCTCTTTCTTCTGAAGCTTCCAGTCTTCCAGTTATTCCTAGAAATATGCTCGGTCTGACCCGAGCATATTGGAAAAACACCAAAGCCTGGGTCATTCTGGTATACCAGGGTGAGAAAACACAATCAACTTGATTATTAAATCTTGAAAATTCCTTTTGAAAACAAAAGCATCTCATAAGACCACGATATAAATAAACATGTCGGGTTTTTACCTTACGATAGCTAAAACATTTTTATGAAATCCTCTGATATTATAATAGGGTCTATGTACAAATACTTATTAAAATAGCCGAAATTGTTACATTATTAAATTCCAGCTACTAGCCACAGAGTGGGTAATACAAACAAAACTCGTACAAGGCGCGTAGGAAGAATGGATTTCCAACTAATGACTAGGCACTGGGGTACCACCTGTCACAGTACGTGGCCTAGATCACAGTACCGAGGAGTACGCCCGCTCCCCTGCAACACAAGACCGGAACCATCCCTTACTGGACAGTTTCGAATAAGATCACCCTGTGGTTGGGATCAGCAACCGCACCACTAAGCCGAAATAAAAAGTGACATCTAGACAGGGATGACCTTATTCTCAAGTGGGGGCTACCCACGAAGCCTTGCTGCATGACCCCTGATTTTCAGTCATTCCCGGTTGATGAGGCTCGAGGCTAAGCGTTACCTTTTTAGAACATATCCCTTAGAGTGCTCATCGTCCACCTGACGATGTTCTGAAAGCATTCGTCCATACAAGTCCGTTCCAGTTCGAACGGAACCGAAGGCATTATTCCTACTACACCCATTTTAGAATCACCCTCGGGATTAGTAGCAAGTAGCCCTTGCATTCACTGCTCCATCTTCGACTCCAAGCTCTTGTCTTCATCCCGAAAATGTATCGTTGGATCAAAGTGGTTTTCGGATTTTGAACCCGATCCCAGTCTCTTCGAAACAACGTTCGCTATTTCCTGGTAAACTCAACCCCGGTTCTTTAGGAAATACACCGACGAAATACAAGATCCGAGTTCACCTCCTAACCGTTAATGTATGAGTCTCCTTATAATTCGTCCTAGAGAACAAATGAGTTTATACGTACGATATAGCACCTCGATCGGTAACCTAGCATATAATTCTCGAGTCTCCTCTAGATATTTCCAAAGTCAGGTTTTGCCCAATTTTGATAGTCGGTTATTTAACTATCAAAGCAATCAATTAATACAACAAAGTTATTTCCCATTGTAACCGTTAAACCTTGTTTACCTTTTAAAATCCAAGTGAATTACCATTTATTTAAGAAAGCTTATTTCATTTGAAATATATATAAAACTATTTCCTTTCAAATCGTACTTATAAATTTACAAATATTATTTCAAGTTAAATAAATAAAATATTCTTCATAAAGGTTATTATAATTTATTATTTAAACTACTTTTATTAAAGAGATTTTAATTTGAAGAAAATATGCTTAAATATTAACAAAAATTGTTCTTTAAAGTGTCTTTACAAAATGAGTTAATACTTGAAACAATTTAAAAATTATAACTTAAAAAGATTTCCAAAGGTAGAAATAAATAGCTAGTTTCAATATTCCAAATATTGATCGATCTTAAAAACATTTCTAAAAAAATATATTATTATATTACTTTATTTTTAAAACAAAACTAATTTCATAAATCAATCCAAATTGAACAAGGCTTATCAGTTCAAACGGTACTTATCAATTCACATTTCATAATTCACAAATCTCAGATATTCAAATCAATCCACTACCATAGATCGATTCATAATATATTCTCAATATAATTAACTGGCACATAACAGATATATGCAAGAACAACAGATTAGGGATTATCATTACTGGAATTCTATTCAAACACAATCAGATCAATGGCTTACACCCTACACAACAAATTAGATTAATTATACAACGGAATGGTGTCAGTTCCCGCTGTCCGAATGTCATCTAATTTAAACAGTCTAAATAAATGCAATTAATCAATTGGAATCATTTCAACAGTTTGGCCATAAAATTATTAAATGGCATTCATTCCCGATTGATAATTAGATCCTATCCAAACAAGCTTATACAATTTCACATATTAACTTCATAATGGATCATACGACGACATAACATTCGTCGATACGAACCATTCATTCCATAACATTTTATTATGAAATAATTATAATATAATATAACTTAAGGACTCGAGTTCACCTCAAAGTATAAGTATTTATTTCCCTTTATTATTTTTAATTATATTTCACTTTTTAAATTAATCATCCTTGATTAATTATTTTCTAATTACATTAAGTAATTAACTTTTAATTAATTATACAAATTAATTATTTTTAACCATTTCAGCAATTAACCTTTAATTGCTTAATTAATTACATAATCCCCTAATTAATTATAATTAATTATTTGATAATCATTTATATTGGTTACTCATTCCTTAACTAATCAACCCTTAATCCCCTGATTAATTATTATAAATTAAAAATCTTTAAGCACTTGATTAATTCTAAGCTCAATTATAATGATCTTCCAAATCATCTTTACTTTACTCAATTTATTCGAATAAACTTAAGTAAAAGAATATTTATCATTTAAATTAACTCAAATACTGATATCAATTTTACTTAATAACTATAACTAAGTATTAATATAAACAATTTGTTATTATTGAGTCCCATTGTTTTTTATTAAATCTTAAATAATATTTAAGATCAAAGATATTGTTTAAAAGATTCACATATATCATCATAATTGTTAAATGTGGGAAAAAAATATAAATTTAAAACTTTTTATATACCAATTCATTTAAAATAATAAACTTTATTTTTAAACAAACCAACCTTAATCAATCAGCCCAAAGCAACAGGCTCGACCAACAAATCAAACCCGATATATCCCAAGCCCGATACCCTAAAAAAAACAAATCAAAACGCGACCAGTTGGGTCGAAGCCCAATCCAAAACCAAACAGCACGAACCCTCTCCTTCCAATCCCTTCTTCTCTCAATTCCCAGAAACTAGAAAAAAAGAAACATCGCCAAACTGATGAAAGCCGATGCCATGAACCCAACGAGACATCTCTGATCATCTCGACGACCACCCTCCTAAACATTGGTAACACGAACAAATACAACCCATATCAACTCTCCTTCTCGCTTTTCCAAATCCACCATGGCCGGCATCACGTGCACGCAGTACACATGCACAAATGCTCCGATGCCCAATTCAACATTGCGAATTCCTGGGTCGGTGTCTTTCTCCCTTTTGGTCATCATCGTCACTTCAACGACGACTCGAATCCACTCCCTCGAAAAACACCCCTTCAACTCGAACCATTGGAAAACCCCAGTCCAGTTTCCATCGAACTACTCTTAAAACTAACCACAATTTCGAACATCATCCACCATTATCGAGTGCTGACACATGCAGCAACCCACGAGCCGAAACCCAAGAACTCCGATTGCCCCCTTGATTCTCAAACCCGCCGCGATATGGCCAGGGATTCAACCCCCCTTAAACCCTAAAAAACTAAGCATGCGCAACCAAAAACAAATTCGTAAATTCCTCCATGGTCATCCCCTTCCCCACGTCACCCAGCACCCTCCTGTCCAGGCCGCACCACCCCACGACGAAGAAATCGCCAGAAATTTATTTTTGAACAGAAAAGGTTCAACTCCAAATTTCTTACAAACTAGGTGATTAAAAATCACAATTCAACCTCTAAAATCCTATTTTTAATAGGGAAACCAACATACATGCTTGAATCTTTGATTCAAATATTTTGAAATTTCACAAAAATATGATTTTTACTGTAAAACTAATCCCCAAACTAACTACACAGCATAAGTAATTCAATAACCAATTTTAACTTAAACTATTCTAACAAATAAACATATTCCTAGTTCACAAAATTTTCAAATTCAAACTAGATCAACAGATATGGATTTTAGAAGTGAAGATAAACATAATAATCACTGTAAACAGAGCATGCATAAAATTTCATTTTGAAAACTGACTGTTTTCTCACCTTGAACATCTGGTTCGTGATTCTTTTTAAACTTGAAGTTGAATTTTAAAAACTTGAAATCTTGTTTTAGAATCCCTGAGCTTGAATCCAACAGGGAATATCTCTGTCTTCTTACTTGCAGAATATCAGAGTGCTGCTATCTTTTTTTATATATTCTGGTACTTTAAAAATGTGAACTGAGATATTCTTTAGCTACAGATCTTATAACCTATATAGTTATAAACTTTACAACATAATGTTGGACAGAAATAACTTTTGGAGGCTAAAATAATATCCTTTTTAAACAGAGAGAATTTTGAAAAGAAACTTAAATGATTATGTTGGATTTCCAGATTTTAAGGTGCCAAATGTAAGTTTGTTTTTCTGATAGAATTTCTTATTTGTTTACCCATAGTTTTAATTAGATTAATTTAATTTACTTGCTCCTCTTTGTTATTTTGCATTTACATTTAACAGTAAAAAGTTTGGAGGTCCATTTTTTATTGTATTGTTTACATATGGCATACCATATTAATACACATGCAACTATATTTAAGATTTCAACAGCCCATACTTAAGGTTGATCAAGTATAAATGTGATTGTCACTTTTACATTTTAAACAAAAATAAAAACTTAATTAAATAAGACTTAAGGTATGTATTCTTATTTGTTTTAAAATAAAGATAAGTAATTAATAAATTAAAATAACCCCCTTATTGATTAATACTTTTAAATAAATTTATTGTTACTTTAAACAAAATGAAATAAAATAACATCTATATTTTCATATAATTTTATACTAAATGAAACTTTGATAAAAATAAAATCTATTCCATAGATTAAATTTCAAAATAAATCAAGTCACTCTCCTCTTTATAATATAAAATATATAACTTCAAACAAACTAAGTTACTATTTATGTATAAATAGTTTCTCTTATTTGTTTATGTGATTTTTATACATATAAATTTATAATATTTCTCTCAATTAACTATTATAGATTTTCTTTTAACACATATATAAAATTGTCTTATTCAAAGTACATATATTTTTAAAGAATCTTAAAATTATTTTATTCAATATAAACAATATTGTTGCTATATAACAAATCAAAGTATAACAGTTTCACCTCATTAAGAATTTCATCTAATTTGTTACATAAAAATTTATCATCTTATATATGAAAATAAAGGATTTTCATATGAAAATAAAGGATTTTCAATAAATTTAAATTTTCTATTATATCTGAACTTTAAAACAAATATACATATTTATCCTTGAAACAAATACATATATTAAATCTAAACAATATATACAAATTTTACTTTGAAACAAAATATAATTTTAAGAAATTTTATTTAAATCAAGTTAATAATTTAATATAGTTTTGAAAACCCAAGTTATATTGATTTTAGAAATTTTTTATATAATGATAAATCATTGATTAATGGAAATATTGTATATTAAAATACAATATCATTGAATATTATAAATAATATTCACAACTCGGGATGTCCGAAATCCCTGGTCGTTACAATTTATAAAATAAGATTTTAAAATAGATAAATGAAATGAAATTAAATTTAATTGTATAAATTAATTTACATTTAATATATATATATATATATTTCATTTAAAGGGGTCATAATTTAATATAATATATTATTTAAATGGGTCGTTAATTTTATATAAATAGAGATTCATTCAGAACTTAATGATTTGGAAATGATTTATAACTTATCGAAAAAGGGGTGATTAAAGGAATACTTTAAATGTTAAATAGTATAACTTGAATATAAGTTTTGATTTAAATTTAGTAGAGATTTTACTTAATATTTATTAAGAAATTTTATAAATAACCATGAAATGGAATAAGAGGTTAGTTGTTAAAGAGATCGGGATCGGATATTGTCATACTCTGCCAATATCGAAAACCACTTTAACAACTGTGTACGTGATGGAGGCTCCAGTATGAAGTAGGATGGTTAGCAAACGATTCTATACGGTATTTACGTAGCCCTGACTACCGTGAGTCTGTTTGATGTGACTAAAACAGGAGCCACACCGAGCCAAGTGAGGTCATTCCTCCTATCGGGCACATTTCTTCAAAACCATATCTATTGCTTTTGTGATTTGATTTTGGTGTGCACACCATCTCGAGGTGGGCGTAGTAGCTGCTATGTGTTACCACCAGTCCGGATCCACAAACGGTATATCTACCCTAACATTGTCTTGCGTGCCTTGTCACATGCCTTAACGCACCTTCTACGAGTTTGTTTTGTACCATACCCATGGAGTGCCCTTTGGGTAAACCTCCAGTTTACGAAGGAGCATACGGTACTGTATAGACTATGAGAATATAAAAATGTGTTAGGGGGGATATAGGTAACGCCTTAACGCTATTTTGATACTTTACTTTACTGTAGACATTACATATGTAGCGTATTGTACTATGCATGTAGATAGTTTATGGGATACTTAAAGGATGGAATCCCAACATTCCTTTGAGTTATATTGCATTTACTTGGCATTTCACTTGAGTTTGATTTACTGGCATAAGAATGTTAATCCTGACTCGAGTGTTTTGTTTGTTTTACGCTCGGGTAAGCCTAAGTGTCACAGTTTGAGATTCGTCTTTTTGGTGCTCGGAGTTTGCTTGGAAGGCCTATCTTATCTTTTCAGCTTTCAGTTATTTCTGTTATTTTAGTTGTATGTTCAGACTTGTCAGTTACTTTTGTGTATTGGGATTTCTGATGTATTCTGTTTTGGACTATGTTATTTCTATAGTAGATTTATGAACTACTATGTATCTTTCCACTGTATGTTGTAAACTCCGTGTCTATGATTCCGTGATTAATTTATTTACTATACATGTTAAATTAAGCCAAATAAATATATTAACAATCCGTTATTTGGAGCAATTCAAGTCTGACGTGTGTAGATTATTGTCGATTTGAATAGTTCAAAATACTCGGGTCGTTACAGTTAGTATCAGGGCTCTGGTTTTGGCAAACTTAGCATATGGAGTGAAAACTCATTTGAGATAGGGCAGTAATACCCTAGAATGAGTTGAGTAAATTTCAGAATCATATTCATTTGTGCTTGAAATTCTAAGTTGGAATTCTCTTGAATTAGGATTTCTTTTGAATTTTTAAAATGTATCCTCGTTCTAAAAATTGAAATTCTTGTTTTCCAGATGAGTAACCGTAGGAATGTCCATGGAAGGGGTCGTGGAAATGCCCTTGCACCACCAGTTTCCCCTGTCCCACCTGTTGTTGCTCATGTTGTCGCACATGTTTAGCCTATTAGGTTCTCAGCTTTGTAAGGAGTATTCTCAGCTTGGAGGTACTAAGTTCACTAGAGCCAAGAGCATTATCGAGGCTCAGCAATGGCTAAAGATTCTTAAGAGGATTTTCACCGGTCTGGAGATTACTGATGCTCAAATGCGTCATTTAGCTACTTGGCAGTTATAGGACTCCACCTAGGATTGGTGGGAATCTGTTACCACTTAGACTGTTGAGGCTAATATCACATGGCAGCAGTTCAGGTAATATTTTTTGATATCTTTTATAACATATCTCTATTAAATCTATTTATTTGAAATTTATCCCCTTTATCTATGTCTTATCTTGAATCAATCCTTTTTAGGGATGCTTTTGCAGCCAAGTGGATGCTCGAAGCCAGGAAATCCCAGCTATATAGGGAATTTATAGATCTTGAGCAGGGTGATATGACTTTTGCTGAGTATGAGAGGAAGTTCAATGAGCTTTCCAGGTTTGGTCCCAGTTTGATTGACACTTAGCAGAAGAAGAACGAGAAGTTCATTCATGGTGCTCGCCTAGAGCATTATGACCGCTTGATTAGTCATGTTCACGGCACCTTCACTTCTCTGATGGATACGACAATTAGACTTGAGAACACTACTTCCAAGGGTATGTAGGAAGCTTCAGCATCTCAGGATACTTCCAGTGGTCCAAATAAGAGGAAACCCATCTTCTAACAGTAGAAGAAGAATTAGCGGAATTCTCATGGTATTGGATCTGCTCCTTAGAAGCAATCTCTTGATCTTTCTTCTATCACTTGTTTCAAGTGTGATCAGAAGGGTCATTATGCCAACAGCTATCCATCCCCTACTAGTGCTGCTGTTCCTCCACCTCAGGCTACCAGAACCAACCTTTGCCACCTTTGTCTCCATCCTGGTCATTTCATGAATAACCGTCCCACTCAGCAAAGAGGCAAGACATCTGGAGTCTTTACCATGACTTCTTCCACTCCTCCTCCTCCAACTTGTTGAGTCACAGGTTCTATGAAGGTTTTGATTTCTGACAAAGAAATAAAGGCGATCGACAAAACAAAGACACCATGGCTACATATGGTACTCTAGATTATAGGTTGATTATTTGATATTGTAATAGTGATAAACTTGTTAAAATCTATCCTCAAATAATCATGCATTTCAATATAATCAATATATATACATTTGAATAGCTTTGCACATTCACTGTGCAAATTATCAGAGACCGGTCGACCGGTAGTAAAAGAGGCGGTCGACCGTTTCTGTATAATATGCACAATGAACGTGCACACATGCACATAATGACTATATATTTGAAATCCTGTCTACTGGCCAATTTTTGACCTGTCGACCGTTTTTAAACAGAGAGCAACCTTTTCCAAAAGACACTTCTTTCTCCAATGGTTGCATCTCTTACCTTTCATCAATGATCATATCTATTAATGGCTACTGTTCACAAAGAGTTACAACTATTTTTCTCTATATAAACTCATCTAAATCATTGATTCTAAAAACATTAAAAAAAAACATACATTTTTTACTCTAATTTCTGATCTTACTTTCTAAATACTCCTGCATTCTAAAAGCTCTCAATTATTTTAATTTCTTATTGAATCATTGAAATTATTTAATATCTTTTGACTCAATAAGTAATATATTTCCCTTAATCTTCACAAAACATCATTCACATATTTTGAGGATAAGATTATAGGAAATTTGTACTACAAGTGACAAAACTGTGTTAGCAAGAACACATACCGTCAACAAACAATTATATTCATCATTGTTGAAGTCCTCTGTGTTGTAAGAGGCAAGTGTTGAAGTCCTCGGTGTATTAGAGGCGTGAAATCCCGTTCGTTTGCTTGGGTGTTGTAAACCTGTTCCTCCGGGTGAAGCGAGGTAGTTAATAGTGAAAATCCAGATAGAAGTCTGGGACTGGACGTAGGACGGTGCTCCGAACCAGTATAAAAATCTCTGGTGTGATTTTTCTATTTTTATTTACTATGCTATTATCATCTATTTCCGTATTTATATTATATTCCATATTACACGATCCGTGTGTACTATATTAGTATGTGCACTCGTACACTATTACTGTACACTCTTCATTTGGTATAAGAGCGAGGTTATCATATAATCGTAACACAGTTATTTGACATATTCTCGTAGTATGGCAAATAACGCAAGTAATAGCACTCAAAACACCACTTACATGGAAGGTCAATCGACACAAAGACCTCCATTTTTCAATGGTCTTAACTATAGTTGGGGCAACACGTATGTCATTCTTTATGCAATCAAATAGTTATGATGCTTGGAATGCAACTCAAAAAGAAATAGTAAATCCAACAACTGATTATTCAGAATGGACTGCGGCTGAGAAAACGGCAGCAGCCGTAAATGCAAGAGCAATAAATATGTTGTTTTGTGCATTAGACCAAAATGAATATAACCGTGTTAGTATCTGCACTACTGCATATCAAATTTGGCAAACGCTAAAAATCACTCATGAAGGTACTAACAAGGTTAAACAAGCCAAAATAGCCATGCTGAAAAGTCAATTTCAAAATTTCAAAATGAAACCAAATGAGACAATCAATGATATGTATTCACGGTTTCAAACTATCCACCATGCACTTATTGGCTTAGGACAAAAGTATTCTGATTTTGATGTTGTCTCAACAGTCCTACATTCTCTGACTAGTGAATGGGAATGAAAAGTATTAGCAATTGAAGAAGCTAATGACCTTTCCGTCATGAAGCCAGATGAATTGATAGGGAACCTAATGTCCTATGAAGCTAACTTGCAGACTAGAAAGGAACAAAAAGAAGAAAAGAAGAACGTGGCATTCCATGTTGAAAAAGACGAAAATGAATCAGAGTCTGAAGACGAAGATCTGGCATTCATAGCAAAAGGTTTCAAAAAATTCCTAAAACAGCGAAAAGCCAGTCGTTATAACAGAAAGAAATCTGGATCGAATAAACCAACATCATCCTCTATAGAATGTTTCAACTGCCACAAAAAGGGGCACATGTAGAAGGATTGTCCAGAACAAAAGAAGAAGTCAGAAAATGAAAAATTCAAATATAAGAAGGACAAGTCAAAGAAACGAGCCTTCTTAGTAACGTAGGATGATTCAGACTCATCTTCATCAGAAAGTGAAAGTGATTCGGAGAATGAACAAGCTAATGTTTGTTTTATGGCAACAGAAGATGAGGTACAAATTCCTACACTTGATGAATTACTTGATATTAATGCTGAATTGATAGTTAAATATAAAGACATAAAACATCAATTAAAAATAGTCAAAGCAGATTTAGGTAGAGCAGAGTTTGAACGAGAGATGTTAAAAGATGAGAAGAAAATATTAGAAAAAGAACTTAAAAAAAATTCAAGAATCATCATCTAATGTTGACTCTCAACTGTCTCTTTTGAGTCAAGAAATAGAAGCTCAAAAAGAGAAAAATAATGCTCTCACTACTGAAAATCATGAGCTTAAGGCAAAAGTCAAAATTCTAGACCTAGAAAAAGCTAGTTTACAAACAAAGTTTGATGACATTACTCAAAATATTTCTAACTTTAACAAAGGTCGAGAAAATTTGACAAAAATCATTGAAAGTTCACAATCTATTTCAGATAAACAAGGTTTGGGATATAAGAAACAAGAAACCAAGAAACATCTTGGTAATAAAAGAAAGAAGAGAGTACAAAAAACTGAAGCTAAGAAAAATCTTGGTTTATTATACTCCAAACCGAAACCAGTTGTGAAATTTCAAAAGAAAAATATGAAGACTATCAAAATATGGGTTCCTAAAACAAATAACAATTTGATTAGGAACAACTATATTCAAAATTTCATGAATACTGTGCATCATAATACTAATTATGTATATAAAGGGGATACCAGACCCGTATGGGTTTGGACTCCTAAGACCTAACTCTTAGGACCCTATAAAAAGTGGGTACCATGAACTTAATTCTATTTTTGGCAGGTCCCACTTAAGAAAAGAGGAAAGTGGATATTGGACAGTGGTTGCTCGAAGCATATGACTGGAGACAAGAGCTTATTAACAAATATTACATACTCAGATGGTGGCTCGGTCACTTTTGGAGATAATTCAAAAGGCTATATCATCGACAAAGGCGATGTGAGCAATTGCGGTACATCTAACTTACCTCTTATTACTAATGTCATGCTAGTTAGAAATTTAAAACACAATTTACTTAGTATTAGTCAGTTACGTGACAAGGGTTTTATAATTTCCTTTTTGAATAATAAGTGTAGTATTTTAGATAAAGACCATAATTTAGTTTTCGAAGGTTATAGAGACAGAAATATATATATTCTGAATATGAATATTAATCATAATTCAGATATGTGTCTTGTGGCTAATGATAATGATCCATGGCTATGGTACAAACGCTTCTGTCATATAAACTTCAGAACTATTGACAAGCTAGCCAAAAACAATCTAGTTAGGGGACTACCCAAAATGAGTTTTAAAGTTAACAACATTTGTGATGCATGTCAATTAGGAAAATTGACCAAATCATCTTTTAAATCCAAGAAAGTCATATCAACATTACAACCACTTGAGTTACTACACATGGATTTATTTGGACCTACTAGGGTGCAGTCAATAAATCACAGTCGATATGTGCTTGTAATTGTTGATGATTTCTCTCATTACACATGGACAATTTTCTTAAAAAATAAAAGTGACACTTTCGATCATTTCAAATCTTTCGTCAAAAGAATTCAAAAATCAAAAGGGATTAAAGTTAAAAATATAAGAAGTGATCATGGCGGAGAATTTGAAAATAATGAATTTGAACATTTTTGTACAAAGAAAGGTATATATCATAATTTTTCGTTTCCCAGAACTCCACAAAAGAACGGAGTTGTAGAATGGAAGAACCGAACTTTACAAGAATGTGCAAGAACATTATTGAATGGAACCACCTTACCAAAACATTTCTGGGCAGAAGCCGTTGCAACTGCCTGTTATGTTTTAAATCGTGTGTCCATAAGACCTCTTACCAAGAATACTCCTTATGAATTATTTAACAAAAGAAAGCCTAAAATCTCATACTTCAAAGTTTTTGGTTCCAAGTGTTTTATTTTAAATACGAAAGACCAGCTTGGCAAATTCGATTCAAAAGCCGATGAAGGAATATTTGTCGGTTATTCGGAACGAAGTAAGGCCTATCGTATATTTAATAAACGAACCAAAACTATTGAAGAATCACTTCATGTCTCTTTTGATGAATTCTATCAGCATCCTCACACTATATCAGATGATGATGAATCAATAGTCACTGACAATCCAATTATCACGAATATTGACTCTGACTCGGAAATAATTATTGAGAATATTCCTCAAATATGTGAGTTACAATCTCCACCAAGGTATCAAGAGACCATCCCGCCCAAAATATAATCGGTGAAGTAACATCACATGTCAGAACAAGGAGTCAACTCAATCAAATGGGTCATGTCGCTTTTCTCTCAAATATCAAACCTAAGAATCCAAAAGAAGCTGCTACAGACGATTACTGGATCATTGCCATGCAGGGAGAACTAAATCAGTTCGAGCGCAATGACGTTTGGGAACTTGTTCCAAGACCAACTGATCAGTCAGTTATTGGTACTAAATGGGTTTATAAAAATAAGGCTGACGAACAAGGAAATATCACCAAAAATAAAGCAAGATTAGTAGCACAAGGGTATAATCAGGAAGAAGGTATCGATTATGAAGAAACTTTTGCACCAGTTGCTCGACTAGAAGCTATTAGAATCCTATTATCTTTTGCTTGTCACCATAATTTCAAACTTTATCAGATGGATGTCAAAAGTGCTTTTCCCAATGGATTTATCAAAGAGAATGTCTATGTCGAACAACCTCCTTTGTTCGTACATGAAAAATATCCTGACCATGTGTTCAAACTTAAGAAAGCTCTGTATGGTTTAAAACAAGCACCTCGTGCTTGGTATGAACGATTACGAAGCTATCTTATTAACTCAGGATTTCAAATAGGCAAAGTCGATCAAACTTTGTTTATTAAACATTCTCAAAAGGATATTCTAGTTATCCAGATATATGTAGACGACATCATCTTTGGTTCAACAAACGATAAACTCTGCAAGGAATTTGCAAGTATTATGACCAAAGAGTTCGAAATGTCTCATATGGGAGAACTGTCATATTTTCTTGGACTTCAAATTAAACAACTTCCGAGTGGTATCTTTATCAATCAAGAAAAATATTGCAGAAATCTTATCAAACGCTTCGGATTAGAAAATACATCTGGTAAACCAACTCCTATGAGTACAACTACACATCTTGAAAAAGATGAAAATGGTAAGAGTGTTGACCAGAAATTATATCGAAGCATGATTGGTTCTCTTCTTTATCTTACAGCTAGTCGTCCAGATATAATGATGAGCGTTTGTCTATGTGCGTGCTTTCAAGCAGATCCAAAGGAATCACATCTACGAGCAGTGAAACGTATAATTCGTTATCTTAATAATACCAAAGATTTCGGTCTTTTTTATCCAAAATGATGTCCATTTGAATTAGTATCATATAGTGATGCTGATTTTGGTGGCTCGCGAACGGATAGAAAAAGTACAAGTGGTACGTGCCATTTTATTGGAAAATCACTTGTCTCTTGGTTTAGTAAGAACCAAAATTGTGTTTCACTATCAACATGTGAAGCTGAATATATATCAGCAGCTCTCGCTTGTACTCAAGTACTATATATGCAACAAACACTTCAAGATTTTGATATACATTTATCAAATTCTATTATATACTGTGATAACACAAGTGCTATTGTAACATCCCGGTCTTTTCAACCATTCGCATCCGCACATGTCGGACTTGAATTGCTCAAAATACCGAATTGTAAAATAAATTTGGCAAAACATAGCATAAACAGTAAATAAATAAATCACAGATCACAAACACAGAGTAGTAAATGTAGCGGAAGCAAAGAGATAGTAGTTCATGAAGCTACTATGTAAATACATCAGAGTTAAACAAGATGCAATAGAAGTTCAATACAATAATCAAATACACAGCTGAATACATCACTGGAATCAACTGAATAACTGGAATCAACTGAATAATTGGAATCAACTGAATAACTGGAATTTGAAGTAGATAGCTGGATCTTCAAGCAAAGCTCCAACTCCGAAGATGAGTTTCCAATGCTGTATCACTCAGTCTGACCCGAGCGTAAAGCAAAACACAAAACACTCGAGTCAGGACATACATACTTATATAATGTAAGCTAAATCAAGTGTACTGTAATAAAGAGCAAGTAACCTAAAGGATGCTTGGGATCGCCCATCCTCTAAGGATCCGTTAAACTATTTACTATGTAGTATATGGCGCTATTATAATAGTGTCTATATTAAAATAAACTTACTTTTTAATAGCGTTAAGGGGTTACCCATATAGCCCTTAACACGTAATAGTCCCAGTAGTCCGTCCAATATCATAGCCCCTCCTTATCGGGAAGCCACTAGAGGATACCACCCGGGCTACGGGAGAAAACCAAACTCGTACAAGGCTCGATATGGTAGGTGACACGGCACAACTAGGCAATGCCAGGGTAGATATACCAATTACGCTTCCGGACCGATGGTAACGCGAAGCCGCAGCAACCGCCCACCTCGAACAGCACTCCCAAATCAAAGGTGCGCACCAAAACAATCACAAGAGTAATAGAATGGCATACGAAGAAGTGCGTTCGATCAGAGGAGCTACCTCATTTATCCGTCAATCGCTCCTGTTTTAGCCACCTTAAGCCAACTCACGGGAGTCGGGTCCACGTATATACCTTTCAAGAAACCGTCACCACCAACCTACTTCATTCTGGAATCTCCACCGCGTACACGGTTAGTCAAAGTGGTTTTCGGTATCGACAGAGAGTATGCCCATATCCGATCCCGGTCTCTTTGCCAACCAAACGTTATTATAACCCGTGGTTATAGTTTGAAAAATGGTATTTATATTTTTCAAATCAATATATTTTTCAAATACCTTTAATTTCAAATCCTTGATTTAAAACATTTCCTTTGAAGATATACCATTTCAATTTATTCAATTAAATTTGGAATTTATTGCTTTTATCAAAAGAATAGAAATCAATTTTCTTCTTTTAAATCTTTCCAAACTCAATTTCTTACTTTATTAGCAATTTCATATATAAATTCCAAATCTTAACGTATTCCCAAAATAGAGATGAAATTTTAAATAAATAAATTTTAAATCAATTTCACTTCTACAGCACCTAGGAAATGCTATCCAAAGTATGGGTTTAAAATAGTCAAGTTTCAAAAGACAGCAATTAAATGCTGTAGTAGACTTTTAGCTAAACATCAAATTTCAAATATAACTTATTATTTATTATTTCTGTATTGAAATCTTTACCTTTCCAAAATATAGAATTTCTAAACAAGTTATATTCCAAAATTTTAACTCAACATTTATTTATTTAACCCCTTTTAAATCATTGTAAATCTCATAAAAATCCTTTATATAATTTAAATTAGAATATCATCAAATTTCTAAATTTAAATAATTTAAAATAATTTCAGAAAATAATATATAAACCACGGGCCTGTATAAGATTTTCTAGCCTAGGTCAAGTGAAACGGATTTATATCATTTCAATCTGATATTTACACAACCCCGGGTTTTATCATTTCGAACCCGCAATCCCAAGACAATTTACAGCAGTTAACAGAACAAGTGAACAATAATAATCAATTAGGCCTATCATTTCAGCCCATACCATCTATAATAACAGGGAACTTGCAGTGGTGATTTAAGCAATAAACAATAACATAACTGCAGAAATAAATAACAGATAATACTGATAAGGTGTCAATTTAAATGGGGTCCATCATTCTATATTACACTACAGACAGATAATAGTGAAATACAATTTTACACATACACTTGCAATAATTTACCAAAATATAAATACGTATGTCTGGTGAGAAATACTCACCTGAATTTTTGCAGAAAATTTTAAATTTCAAAAATGACAGTTCACCGGTACAGACCGACAGAGAAAAATGATAAAGATTCTCGGACGTCGCCTAGATTCAAATCTAGAAAAATTCAAATATTGAAACGCGACTTAAGAATTTATGGTCAAGGAAAAATTTAGAATAGAACAAGAATATGTTTGCTTTGCTCGATCACTTTACCGTGTAACGTGACCAAAACTGTGAACCGTGCTAACCCAAAATTTTACGACCAAAATTTTTCCTAAACAACTACGGCAAAAGTTGAACACGAATACACGTGCACCAAATTTTGTGCAGCCTTCCCTTCCCATCTTTTCAGTTTTCTTTTTCTTTTTCTTTTTATTTTTTTTATTTTTTTTTTATTATTTTTTTTATTTTTTATTATTATTTTTTTATTTTTTTTTTTTTTTGTCCACTACTAACTAAATCAAATCCTGGAAAATCTTAAACAAATCAACCAAAGTCCTTCCCATACATTAAATATCATATCCAGGTTCTTGGCTAAAACTCACTAGCCTACAACTACAAAATGCATGCAAAAACTCAACCTATATCTACACTCATCTTTATATCAGTGTTACTTCACCCCACATCCCTCAACATGAAAAAGGCCTACTGATCACTATATGTAGTTCGAAAATCAACAGGTTCAATACAAGGCTATTTCTTATATTGTCACTGAATCTAAACTTCCTAAATGCAACTTATCGCTATTGTATAAAATTTCAACCATTCCTCATAACACTCAGTTTCTCCCACCAATCTACTGCTTCACCCTCTGATATGCACAAGACTAGCCTATATCTCAGCATAGGGATGAATGTACAGACATCTTATGCATGGCATAACAATGGAAATGGCCGAGCAAGGCACAGGTAGGACAAAATTTCGAGAAAGAGAAAGGGAGAAAAATATCTGAACCGAAAGAAAAGAACAATACTATAACTATTTACCTGATAGATTCACGAGAAGGAGCAGAGAATTGGATCGATGCAGAGAACAAATGGGTAGAGGGGAATGAGTTTATAGGCAGATGAGAAAAATAACGTGTCAGTTTCTATTGATATAAATGCTATTGATATGGACGAGAATTCTTCCCATCAGTTACAAAAGAATATTGCAAGCATTGATCTTCTGGCATGATTAATGGAAGGCAGGCATAAAGAGAAGGCCGAGAGGATTTAATTTTTTTTTTTTGAAAACTTGTTGATGTTTATAAACTAGATTTTATTTCCTGCGTGAGTTACGTACTTGATTCAAGGATTTGAATTGATATATAACTGATGAGAACAGAGGCTAAAGGAAGAGAAATGGTGTGCACGGTTTCAAGCTTTAATTGCATGCATTTAAGTAAAAAGGAAATCATCAGAGAGAATAAGGTTTTTTTTTTTTTAACGTTACCCTATAATTAAGTTTGTGTGATGAAGGCAGGGTTAATACACACGTTCTTATAAATTAAAACTTGCGTGATTATAGGTTGATAATTGATGAGATAGAGGCAGAGGAAAATGCACGTTTCCAGGCTTAGAAGTGTATGCACACATTTGCAAAGAAAATAAATGTCAGAGAGAAAATCGAACGTTACCCTATAATTAAGGTTTGCGTGATTTAAGTACTTGATTCCAGTATTTACATTAAATTCTTGTATAACTGATGAGAACAGAGGCAGAGGAAAGGAATTGATGTGCATGTTGATTTCTTTAAAGTGGCAGTTAGGTTTCACACGTCTAGCTTAAATTTTGTACGTTACTACTTGTTGAATTTATTTCAGTTTTATGTATTTTGATTTGATTTTTTTTTTAGTTTGATATCAAAATGAAAAGGCAAATTTATGTAGGCAGTTGAAATGGAAACGTATACAATATGTGTAAAGTCAAATTGTCAGTTAAAACAAGGTAACATTTGCTTTTTAAAACACTGACTGATATTTTCTTAAAAAATATATGAAAATATGATTTTTACACTACGTTAAACAGCCGCAAACTAAAACATCAAAAAAATTTGTGTGAAAATATCGTTCTGAAACACGCGTTTTATTACGTCACTTATACCCTATAATTGACGCGTCTTTCAAACGCGAAATTTAACAGTTCAAAATAGCTTAAAATTTTACAGTTATTATTTAATTTTATTGGCATACAAAATTTTATAAAATATATCTCCAAATCAAATATTTAACTATATTGTTAAACCTAATCTATAAGAATATTATTTCAAATTTGAATAATTAAAATAAAATAAATTGTTAAAACTAGGGTTGTTACACAAGCTATTAAATAAAGATGTACATAAGAAATATTTAATAGATAAAATAAGATCTAGAAAAATGAATAAAGAAATAAATGTCAAGAGATAGACATAGGAAAATAATAAAGAGACTAGGCAAATAAAAGGTAAGAATTAAGGAGAGAGAAAACTTATATATAATTTATTTTTAAATGCAAATGAAAATGAGAAGTGGGAAATAAATCTTTTTATTTGAATGGCAAAAAGAAATACACAGTTATAAATGAGGTGGATGGCTACGGTAAGAAAGAAAGAGGATATAAACGAATAACTTGATGTGTTAACTTTTCTTTCTAGAAATGTATGAGAGATGAGAATGATAAGCTTTGTATATGAATAGCAAGTACAATACACGGTCAAAAGAAATGAACAGCTAAAAGAAATAAAGAGTAGGCAATTAAAAAGACAAGCAATTAAGACAATATAACGCATACCCTTTTAGTTTCTTCCAAGCCATAAATAAAAGATATAAACAAGCAACAATCCAATAAATAAACATGACTGTCTAGACAAAATAAAAATAGAAAGATAAAATAAAGGTGGATATAAAATAATAATAATAATAATAATATATATGTAATAAAAGTAGAAAAATAGAAATTGAAATACAGGAAATAACTGCGTGTAAAACGCTGCAATTTATCTAATTTTAAAAGTATAACTCAGAATTTAACGAAACAAAAAGCAGAACAGATATCATAAATATATTCTGCTTCAAAGAAAAAGAATAAATTTAAAATTTCATTTTTTTTTTAAATTTAAACTGAAAATTCAAATTTTGACCAAAATATAAAATTTTCAAAAATCGTTTATTTATTGCATTTGAAAAATAAATTACAAACAAATTCCAAACTTACATTACAAAATTTCTAAAAATTCACTTTCAAGTGATTTAAAAATCAAAATTTCAAATAAAATTTTAATTAAAAATATTCACAAAATTATGGGTTGTTACACTCTCCCCCACTCAAAACTTTTCGTCCCCGAAAAGGAACGAGGCATGAAAAATAGAGACAACAGATAGAATGAGATAGAATTAAGATAATATAAAAAAAAGAAGATTGAAATTAAATTTGGTAACATTCGTTACAGGTAAATTCCACAAGACGGAGATGATCTTCCCAAGATATTCTGTAATCAACGACATAAGCACGAATAAGATTCCTGAAAAGTTTTCCAAAACAGACTAGTAGAACTACAGATCGAACTTTAGGATATAAGATCAATTTGGAATTCAATTCCCCACTTAGGATGCAGGAGAATAGGAACAACCGAAGGATAAGAGATTGGAAAACAAAATAAGATGGAAAAAAATGAAAGTTTCAGCTTAAATTAATAATTGATTTCATCCATTTGATTTTTCCTAAGTTAATTAAATCTTATCTATTTATAATTTCATTATCTTATCACCCAATTAACAATTCAAAAATCGTGAATTTGAAATCATTTATTATACTCAAACTTTTATTCAATAAGTTTCATTTTTCATTTTCCAGATGGTTAATACATTTATTCTACTTAATATATGTCTAATCACATATATTAAGTATACTTACAGTACTTATTATGACTTACTCCAATTTATTCATAAGTTCCTTTAACATCACTTTATATTGTTTATTATTCAATTAACTTTTTATTCTATTTACCTTTGTTAATCCTTTTATAACTAAAATTTAAGTGTATAACATTTATTATAAACACTCAAATTTCATTTGGAAAAAATTCTTTTATATTGTATATTATCCAATTACATAGTCAACTTTTAAATAATTTAGGTAAGTTATAATGGAAATGCAATAGAATATTATACAAATAAAGTTTTCTAATTCAATTATTTCAACTTAAAAATTTATTCAAAATTTTTGGTTCATTTTATGATTGAAAACATTCTTTAAGGTAAATTTAAGAATTTCATTTCCGATTAACTTCAAACCCTTTAGAGGTAAATAAATATATACAATATATATCAAATCAAAATTTAAATCATATATCCATATATATATTATAAATCAAGTCATATTTTTGAAATTCAAATCAATTAAATTTTCAAAGGAAAACGGTAGCAAAGCTACAGAATAGTCTCTTCACTTCGAAACTCGAAAATGAATGTCGATGATGCTGCAGTCATCACCGAAATTATTTTCCAGCGACAAGAGAAGAGCACTGATTTAAACATTAAAAATTCTTTGAAAACAATCTTTATTTGGAAAACACTTTAAATAATATATCCTTTAAAACTTTAAAACCCAAGTTTGAAACTATCGGAAATTTAATTCTAAATTTCTTGATTTAGATTCATTTTAATTTTCAAATTAATTTATAGCTATGTTTTAGAGTTCGGTTATTTATATAGGAGACAAAAGCCAATGGTTGCAAGCTATATACAAAGTCAAATATTATTTCTTAATATCCTATAAAATTCAGAAAATTACACTTATATAATTATACAAAATTTATCTTTTACTAAATTTTGAAATCAATATGGTGTCAGTTTGCTCTGTTCAAGTGTTTTGGAAATCCTATCGATAACGTTGATCAGACGAATCGATCGGAAACCCAAATCAACATCAACAACTCAAACAACACAATAAAAAAATATTTTAAATATAGCTTTACAAAGCAATAATAGAGGTTCAAATTTAATTGACTCAAATCAAGAGAATTCTGATTCGAAGATAAGTTGGACACAAAAGATAAGATGATTAAATTGACAGAATAAGGAATGGATAAGCTTACATAAATCGCGGGCAACCTTAACCGGGTCAACCGTGACTTCAAGAATTAGATCAATGTGGAATTCTGAAGTAATTCTACATTTGATTTTAAGAAATAAAATTCGGAATAACAAGAGGTACTAGCATCTAAAGCGAGGATATATATAAGTCTCTGGTTAATCAATGCTAATTGCAAAGGAGTTTCACCTCTTTACAAGTCATCGGAATGTTGACGAGACCGCCAATTCATTAAAGATCATCCGAAGTGGAGTTATGGGATACTCCAAAATCAAAGGAAGATGAATAGTGAGGGACAAGAATGGATTTCGGAACCGCAGGGAACGTTCCAAAATTCAAAATGGATCGAGTCAGAAGGAAGAGATTCACACTCGAATGAAAGTGATTCTGTAAATAAGTTTACCATATATGCTAAGTTTTGCCTAGAGCCAAAGCTCTGATACCAAATGTAACATCCCGGTCTTTTCAACCATTCGCATCCGCACATGTCGGACTTGAATTGCTCAAAATACCGAATTGTAAAATAAATTTGGCAAAACATAGCATAAACAGTAAATAAATAAATCACAGGTCACAAACACAGAGTAGTAAATGTAGCGGAAGCAAAGAGATAGTAGTTCATGAAGCTACTATGTAAATACATCAGAGTTAAACAAGATGCAATAGAAGTTCAATACAATAATCAAATACACAGCTGAATACATCACTGGAATCAACTGAATAACTAGAATCAACTGAATAATTGGAATCAACTGAATAACTGGAATTTGAAGTAGATAGCTGGATCTTCAAGCAAAGCTCCAACTCCGAAGATGAGTTTCCAATGCTGTATCACTCAGTCTGACCCGAGCGTAAAGCAAAACACAAAACACTCGAGTCAGGACATACATACTTATATAATGTAAGCTAAATCAAGTGTACTGTAATAAAGAGCAAGTAACCTAAAGGATGCTTGGGATCGCCCATCCTCTAAGGATCCGTTAAACTATTTACTATGTAGTATATGGCGCTATTATAATAGTGTCTATATTAAAATAAACTTACTTTTTAATAGCGTTAAGGGGTTACCCATATAGCCCTTAACACGTAATAGTCCCAGTAGTCCGTCCAATATCATAGCCCCTCCTGATCGGGAAGCCACTAGAGGATACCACCCGGGCTACGGGAGAAAACCAAACTCGTACAAGGCTCGATATGGTAGGTGACACGGCACAACTAGGCAATGCCAGGGTAGATATACCAATTACGCTTCCGGACCGATGGTAACGCGAAGCCGCAGCAACCGCCCACCTCGAACAACACTCCCAAATCAAAGGTGCGCACCAAAACAATCACAAGAGTAATAGAATGGCATATGAAGAAGTGCGTTCGATCAGAGGAGCTACCTCATTTATCCGTCAATCGCTCCTGTTTTAGCCACCTTAAGCCAACTCACGGGAGTCGGGTCCACGTATATACCTTTCAAGAAACCGTCACCACCAACCTACTTCATTCTGGAATCTCCACCGCGTACACGGTTAGTCAAAGTGGTTTTCGGTATCGACAGAGAGTATGCCCATATCCGATCCCGGTCTCTTTGCCAACCAAACGTTATTATAACCCGTGGTTATAGTTTGAAAAATGGTATTTATATTTTTCAAATCAATATATTTTTCAAATACCTTTAATTTCAAATCCTTGATTTAAAACATTTCCTTTGAAGATATACCATTTCAATTTATTCAATTAAATTTGGAATTTATTGCTTTTATCAAAAGAATAGAAATCAATTTTCTTCTTTTAAATCTTTCCAAACTCAATTTCTTACTTTATTAGCAATTTCATATTTAAATTCCAAATCTTAACGTATTCCCAAAATAGAGATGAAATTTTAAATAAATAAATTTTAAATCAATTTCACTTCTACAGCACCTAGGAAATGCTATCCAAAGTATGGGTTTAAAATAGTCAAGTTTCAAAAGACAGCAATTAAATGCTGTAGTAGACTTTTAGCTAAACATCAAATTTCAAATATAACTTATTATTTATTATTTCTGTATTGAAATCTTTACCTTTCCAAAATATAGAATTTCTAAACAAGTTATATTCCAAAATTTTAACTCAACATTTATTTATTTAACCCCTTTTAAATCATTGTAAATCTCATAAAAATCCTTTATATAATTTAAATTAGAATATCATCAAATTTCTAAATTTAAATAATTTAAAATAATTTCAGAAAATAATATATAAACCACGGGCCTGTATAAGATTTTCTAGCCTAGGTCAAGTGAAACGGATTTATATCATTTCAATCCGATATTTACACAACCCCGGGTTTTATCATTTCGAACCCGCAATCCCAAGACAATTTACAGCAGTTAACAGAACAAGTGAACAATAATAATCAATTAGGCCTATCATTTCAGCCCATACCATCTATAATAACAGGGAACTTGTAGTGGTGATTTAAGCAATAAACAATAACATAACTGCAGAAATGATATAACAGATAATACTGATAAGGTGTCAATTTAAATGGGGTCCATCATTCTATATTACACTACAGACAGATAATAGTGAAATACAATTTTACACATACACTTGCAATAATTTACCAAAATATAAATTCGTATGTCTGGTGAGAAATACTCACCTGAATTTTTGCAGAAAATTTTAAATTTCAAAAATGACAGTTCACCGGTACAGACCGACAGAGGGAAATGATAAAGATTCTCGGACGTCGCCTAGATTCAAATCTAGAAAAATTCAAATATTGAAACGCGACTTAAGAATTTATGGTCAAGGAAAAATTTAGAATAGAACAAGAATATGTTTGCTTTGCTCGACCACTTCACCGTGTAACGTGACCAAAACATACCCAAAACTGTGAACCGTGCTAACCCAAAATTTTACGACCAAAATTTTTCCTAAACAACTACGGCAAAAGTTGAACACGAATACACGTGCACCAAATTTTGTGCAGCCTTCCCTTCCCATCTTTTCAGTTTTCTTTTTCTTTTTCTTTTTATTTTTTTTATTTTTATTTTTTTTATTTTTTTTATTTTTTTTTATTATTTTTTTATTTTTTTATTTTTTTTTGTCCACTACTAACTAAATCAAATCCTGGAAAATCTTAAACAAATCAACCAAAGTCCTTCCCATACATTAAATATCATATCCAGGTTCTTGGCTAAAACTCACTAGCCTACAACTACAAAATGCATGCAAAAACTCAACCTATATCTACACTCATCTTTATATCAGTGTTACTTCACCCCACATCCCTCAACATGAAAAAGGCCTACTGATCACTATATGTAGTTCGAAAATCAACAGGTTCAATACAAGGCTATTTCTTATATTGTCACTGAATCTAAACTTCCTAAATGCAACTTATCGCTATTGTATAAAATTTCAACCATTCCTCATAACACTCAGTTTCTCCCACCAATCTACTGCTTCACCCTCTGATATGCACAAGACTAGCCTATATCTAAGCATAGGGATGAATGTACAGACATCTTATGCATGGCATAACAATGGAAATGGCCGAGCAAGGCACAGGTAGGACAAAATTTCGAGAAAGAGAAAGGGAGAAAAATATCTGAACCGAAAGAAAAGAACAATACTATAACTATTTACCTGATAGATTCACGAGAAGGAGCAGAGAATTGGATCGATGCAGAGAACAAATGGGTAGAGGGGAATGAGTTTATAGGCAGATGAGAAAAATAACGTGTCAGTTTCTATTGATATAAATGCTATTGATATGGACGAGAATTCTTCCCATCAGTTACAAAAGAATATTGCAAGCATTGATCTTCTGGCATGATTAATGGAAGGCAGGCATAAAGAGAAGGCCGAGAGGATTTAATTTTTTTTTTTTTGAAAACTTGTTGATGTTTATAAACTAGATTTTATTTCCTGCGTGAGTTACGTACTTGATTCAAGGATTTGAATTGATATATAACTGATGAGAACAGAGGCTAAAGGAAGAGATATGGTGTGCACGGTTTCAAGCTTTAATTGCATGCATTTAAGTAAAAAGGAAATCATCAGAGAGAATAAGGTTTTTTTTTTTTTTAACGTTACCCTATAATTAAGTTTGTGTGATGAAGGCAGGGTTAATACACACGTTCTTATAAATTAAAACTTGCGTGATTATAGGTTGATAATTGATGAGATAGAGGCAGAGGAAAATGCACGTTTCCAGGCTTAGAAGTGTATGCACACATTTGCAAAGAAAATAAATGTCAGAGAGAAAATCGAACGTTACCCTATAATTAAGGTTTGCGTGATTTAAGTACTTGATTCCAGTATTTACATTAAATTCTTGTATAACTGATGAGAACAGAGGCAGAGGAAAGGAATTGATGTGCATGTTGATTTCTTTAAAGTGGCAGTTAGGTTTCACACGTCTAGCTTAAATTTTGTACGTTACTACTTGTTGAATTTATTTCAGTTTTATGTATTTTGATTTGATTTTTTTTTTAGTTTGATATCAAAATGAAAAGGCAAATTTATGTAGGCAGTTGAAATGGAAACGTATACAATATGTGTAAAGTCAAATTGTCAGTTAAAACAAGGTAACATTTGCTTTTTAAAACACTGACTGATATTTTCTTAAAAAATATATGAAAATATGATTTTTACACTACGTTAAATAGCCGCAAACTAAAACATCAAAAAAATTTGTGTGAAAATATCGTTCTGAAAACATGCGTTTTATTACGTCACTTATACCCTATAATTGACGCGTCTTTCAAACGCGAAATTTAACAGTTCAAAATAGCTTAAAATTTTACAGTTATTATTTAATTTTATTGGCATACAAAATTTTATAAAATATATCTCCAAATCAAATATTTAACTATATTGTTAAACCTAATCTATAAGAATATTATTTCAAATTTGAATAATTAAAATAAAATAAATTGTTAAAACTAGGGTTGTTACACAAGCTATTAAATAAAGATGTACATAAGAAATATTTAATAGATAAAATAAGATCTAGAAAAATGAATAAAGAAATAAATGTCAAGAGATAGACATAGGAAAATAATAAAGAGACTAGGCAAATAAAAGGTAAGAATTAAGGAGAGAGAAAACTTATATATAATTTATTTTTAAATGCAAATGAAAATGAGAAGTGGGAAATAAATCTTTTTATTTGAATGGCAAAAAGAAATACACAGTTATAAATGAGGTGGATGGCTACGGTAAGAAAGAAAGAGGATATAAACGAATAACTTGATGTGTTAACTTTTCTTTCTAGAAATGTATGAGAGATGAGAATGATAAGCTTTGTATATGAATAGCAAGTACAATACACGGTCAAAAGAAATGAACAGCTAAAAGAAATAAAGAGTAGGCAATTAAAAAGACAAGCAATTAAGACAATATAACGCATACCCTTTTAGTTTCTTCCAAGCCATAAATAAAAGATATAAACAAGCAACAATCCAATAAATAAACATGACTGTCTAGACAAAATAAAAATAGAAAGATAAAATAAAGGTGGATATAAAATAATAATAATAATAATATATATGTAATAAAAGTAGAAAAATAGAAATTGAAATACAGGAAATAACTGCGTGTAAAACGCTGCAATTTATCTAATTTTAAAAGTATAACTCAGAATTTAACGAAACAAAAAGCAGAACAGATATCATAAATATATTCTGCTTCAAAGAAAAAGAATAAATTTAAAATTTCATTTTTTTTTTAAATTTAAACTGAAAATTCAAATTTTGACCAAAATATAAAATTTTCAAAAATCGTTTATTTATTGCATTTGAAAAATAAATTACAAACAAATTCCAAACTTACATTACAAAATTTCTAAAAATTCACTTTCAAGTGATTTAAAAATCAAAATTTCAAATAAAATTTTAATTAAAAATATTCACAAAATTATGGGTTGTTACAGCTATAAATCTCTCTAAGAATCCAGTGAATCACTCTAGAACCAAACACATTGATATCCGTCATCATTTCCTTCGAGATAATATTGAAAAAGGAAATATATGTCTTGAATATGTCCAAACTGACAATCGATTAGCGGACATTTTTACTAAGCCTCTGCTCGAATCTAGTTTTATTAGACTACGAAGAGAGCTTGGTTTAATTTCAAGAAAAGATCTTGACTAGTAATGATCGTCTTTTCTTTTGGTTATATTTTAACTATAGCTTTTGCTTAAGCTTTTTTTTTAACATTGAATATGAGCCTCTGCTTTCTTTTATGGTTAGTTTTCTTTATTCATTGTCATCCACAGACTTATTTACAAGGAAACTCTTTATAAGCTTGTAAAAATTTCTCTCTTTATTCTTTTTTCTATTATCTGAGCATAAGAATCTATACATAATTCTCTATGGCTCACATTTGTGATAAATGTGCTCAAGAATCACACATTTCCATTACAAGTTCTGAGTCAGAAGAGTATTTTTCTCCCAAAACACCAAAACAGAAACCAAGGTATCATCATCAATGTTCTCGTACTCCTGGTAGTACACCAACCTCAAAAAGAGTGAAGAAGACGCTGTTTTGTTCTCCTCGTACCAAAGCACAGATCGATGAGATTCACCACTATCAGAAACATCAAATAGATCTTCAGAGACAGCTCCATTATGGGCAAAGCCAGCTTTATCATGAGCAACAACGGACATCGGCACGTGTATCTGTTTTAGAAAAGGTGGCATCATTCTTCTGTAGTTCCAACAAGTATGACGTGCATAAACCAATGCCGTCTAGGCCATCAACATCTAAAAGTCCTAACTCTTGGGATCGGAATTATGACAGGAATGAAGGTGCTCAGAAAAACTGGAGTCCATGGTCAAAACGTATTGAAGATAATAAAAATTCTAATGACAAACCTACCACTTCTCATTAGATTTATATATACTTGTTGTATCTTTTTCTTTCTATCACTCATGTAATAATGCTTGTGCTTTACAATAAGAGTGAAAATATAGCACGATATATTCAAAAATTGCAAAATAGGCTATTACTCAGCAGATTATATAACCGGTCGACCCCCCATATTATAACTGGTCGACCGTTTGGCCTCTGTTTGAAAACGGTCGACCGGCCATAATCAATAGGTCGACCGGTACACGTAATTTCAGTTTTTTTTATATATATCGTCCGTCCTTTTATTCCTCTATCTTCCTCATTTTCTGACTTCCAGTAACTTTTTCACCAAAACCCTAAATCCACTCCCCAAAATTTCAAAGTTCCTATTCTCCAAATTCTCCAAAAATGGCTCCTCCGCAAAAGAAATCCAAGAAAGGAACATCCTCCGAAACTTCATCTCTCAATATCTCCGCCAAGAAATGGCTTCAAAATCCGGAAGCTATCACAAGATGGAATCAAATGACTAACTACAAATTTCATCCGGGTTCTTACATCAAGTTTGATGATTTCACATCTTATGGAATCCGAAGGTTAGCAAATAACTCCAATCTTTCTCCATTAATCGATTTTTCAGAAAACAATGTGGAAATAAATCACTTGATGATTAAATTGTTCTATGCCAACATGAACCTGGACGAGTATAAACCTGATAATCCGAACGGAGTCATTTGGTCTGTCGTCTGTGGCAAACAAATTTTTATCACTCATGATAGGATTGCTTCTATACTTGTTATACCAAATCGAGGCGATGAGTTTTCATCTAATTTCTGTGAAGTCTTCACTCGCAATAGCATCACCCATCAGTTCATAGAGGACAACAGTGATGGCACAAAATCTATTGGACTTCGCCCCACCGCCAGACTACTACATCGCGTGTTGATGCATTCTCTGTTTCCTAGACTAGGAAATTGCGATGTTGTATATAAAGAAAACTTCAAGGCTCTCTATGCTATTTATGGGGATATCCAAATCAATTGGGTTCATATGCTATTTGACGAGATTCTCAAGGTAAACAACTCTTCGCGACCTCATTTTTTCTACAATGAATATATCACGCGTATTTTGCTAGCTTGTGGGGTAAAGCCTCCTGACTCTGCCACCTCGAAACCAAAATGTATTGATTCTGTAACCATCAAACGCATGAAGCTTCCTCCTCCTTACCTTGAGATTATGCCGTTTGAACAATGGCAACAAAGAGGTCCATCAATACAAACAGCTACTTCCTCTCGACCTCGTTCCGAAGAAGTTAAATTGTTGAAATCAAAATCAACCACAAAAGAATCACTTGAAACTATTGCGCGTAATCAATTCTTGCTTGAATCAAGACTTAAGCGCATGGACACAAAAATTTATAAACGCTTCGACAAAGTCAAGTCATTCTTTGGTATTTTATGGGATGCTATTTCATGTAGCACATCCATCTCTGCTCAAGACCCAGGCAAACGTCCTGCTCCTCCTGCTTTCAACTAGTCATCAACTGAGGAGTCTGCTGGTACTAGTGGACATGGTCGTGGAGAATCATCTAGAGAGGAAGAGGAAGAGAAAGATGATGATGATGATGAGGAAGAAGATATTCAAGAGGAGACAGCTTCTGACTCATCCTAGTTTCTATTTTCTATCTCTCTATTTTGGTTCAGTAATTTAAAACATCATTCGACACTTGTACTAAATAGTGTCGTTACTTTTATTCGTACGATATTATGGTATGTATTAAACTTTGGTATGTTTGGATACTCTGGTATGTTTGGTGTGAATGATAATCCTATATTATGCGGTATGTTGTATTATATTCTGGTTGATATACTCCTATATTATTCCATTATCTATTCTTTTTTGTCGATGACAAAGGGGGAGAAAGTGCTAACAATTATTTGCAGGAATATATATATATATATATATATATATATATATATATAAAGAATACAAACAAAATCTCAAGGGAAGATCACATGTTCAGGGGGAGATTCAGAACTTCAGATATATTTTGTCATCAATCAAAAAGGGGGAGAATGTTGAGTCACAGGTTCTATGAAGGTTTTGATTTCTGACAAAGAAATAAAGGCGATCGACAAAACAAAGACATCATGGCTACATATGGTACTCTAGATTATAGGTTGATTATTTGATATTGTAATAGTGATAAACTTGTTAAAATCTATCCTCAAATAATCATGCATTTCAATATAATCAATATATATACATTTGAATAGCATTGCACATTCACTGTGCAAATTATCAGAGACCGGTCGACCGGTAGTAAAAGAGGCGGTCGACCGTTTCTGTATAATATGCACAATGAACGTGCACACATGCACATAACGACTATATATTTGAAATCCTGTCTACAGGCCAATTTTTGACCTGTCGACCGTTTTTAAACAGAGAGCAACCTTTTCCAAAAGACATTTCTTTCTCCAATGGTTCCATCTCTTACCTTTCATCAATGATCATGTCTATTAATGGCTACTATTCACAAAGAGTTACAACTATTTTTCTCTATATAAACTCATCTAAATCATTGATTCTAAAAAACATTAAAAAAACATACATTTTTTACTCTAATTTCTGATCTTACTTTCTAAATACTCCTGCATTCTAAAAGCTCTCAATTATTTTAATTGCTTATTGAATCATTGAAATTATTTAATATCTTTTGATTCAATAAGTAATATATTTCCCTTAATCTTCACAAAACATCATTCACATATTTTGAGGATAAGATTATAGGAAATTTGTACTACAAGTGACAAAACTGTGTTAGCAAGAACACACGTCAACAAACAATTATATTCATCATTGTTGAAGTCCTCTGTGTTGTAAGAGGCAAGTGTTGAAGTCCTCGGCATTGTAAGAGGCAAGTGTTGAAGTCCTCGGTGTATTAGAGGCGTGAAATCCCGTTCGTTTGCTCGGGTGTTGTAAACTTGTTCCTCCGGGTGAAGCGAGGTAGTTAATAGTGAAAATCCAGATAGAAGTCTGGGACTGGACGTAGGACGGTGCTCCGAACCAGTATAAAAATCTTTGGTGTGATTTTTCTATTTTTATTTACTATGCTATTATCATCTATTTCCGCATTTATATTATATTCCATATTACACGATCCGTGTGTACTATATTAGTACGTGCACTTGTACACTATTACTGTACACTCTTCACTACTGTTAGTAATAACTAAGGTACTCTTCAGAGTTCATATTCTTTACATGGTTTTCCTGTTCGATTTTTATTCGACACTGGTGCATCTCATAGTTTCATATCTGTTGATCTCTGTAATAAATTCGAGCATATTTTGCAACCTCAATTGGCGAGTTCATCATTGTGTGTAATTAATTCCATCGGTAGCCCCGCCAATCTTAGTATGATCTGTAAAGAAGTTAAACTCCTTTACAAGAGGCTTCGATTTATCGGAGACTTTTATGTTTTGGGTTTCGATGCATTCGATATTTTACTTGGAGGTGATTGGTTAAAGAGTTATGATGCTGTCATTTCTTGTAAAACCCGAACTGTCTCCATAGTCACTAAATTAGGGGAACCTTTTATAATCGAGTGTCAAATGCCTTTGAATTTTGCAAGTAGCTTTATCTTTTCTCTTGATTCCCAGCCAAGTGATTTGGACACCACCCCGGTAGTCAGAGATTATCCTGATGTATTTGGTGATGTCACATCCCTTACTCCCAAGTGGGAAATTAAATTCCACATTGATCTTATTCCTGGTGCTCAACAGTTGTTCTTCCTCCCAAACGGATGGCACCCAAAGAGAAGAGTGAGTTGAAGAAGTAGTTGAGGATTTGTTCTTCAAAGGTTTAATCAGACAAAGTTTTTCGAAATGGGGTGCCGTAGTGGTCATTACCACCAAACTGATAATTCTTTGAGGATGTGTGTTGATTATAGAGAGTTGAACAAGCTTACCCTCAAGAAATGGATCTGATGCCTTGCATCAATGATATGTTCGATCGGCTCTATGGAGCCAGGGTGTTCTCTCAGCTTGATCTTGTCACTGGTCTCCACCAACTTCGTGTAGCTGAGCAAAGCATTCCTAAGGCTACTTTCTGAACAGAGAGTGGCTTCTATGAATGGTTAGTCATGCCTTTCGAATTGACCAATCTCCGGCTTTCTTTGTCGATCTTATGAATCGCGTATTTCGCGATGTTCTCAAAAAGTTTGTTCTGGTTTTCATTGATGATATCCTTGTCTTTTCAAAGTCTCAAAAGGAATATAGGGAAAATTTGGATCATGTTTTCAAAATTCTTAGGAGTCATCAGTTGAAAGCTAAATTTTCTAAATGCCATTTCTGGAGAGATGAAGTCCGATTCCTTAGGCACATTTTTTCAAAGAATGGAGTCTCGGTTGACCTGGTTAAGGCGCCGCGATTGATGTAAGTTTATCCAACTTTCTCCTTTGAATTAATTCATTTTATCTTTCTTTGAACTTACCCCTTTCCATTTCCAAGATTGGGAAACTCCTAAGACTCCAACTGATATTCGTAGCTTTTTGGGCCTTTCCTGTTATTATTGGAGATTCATAGAGAACTTTGCCCGTATAATTGCACCTATCACTGCTTTGACTCGTAAGAATGCCAAGTTTAATTGGAATGAGAAGTGTGAAACCTCATTTAATGAGTTGAAGCAAAAGCTTACCTCTTCTCCTATTCTCACCATTCTGAATGGGGATGAGGGATTTTTGGTCTATACGGATGCTAGTAAAGAAGGGTTGGGTGCTGTGTTGATGCAAGATGGGAAGGCCATAGCTTATGCTAGTCGTTCAGTTGAAACCCCATTAAGCCAACTGTGCCACCCATGATTTAGAGTTGCTTGTTGTTGTGTTTGCTTTGAAGTTGTGGAGGTACCACCTTTTGGGAACCAAGTTTGAGATTTTCGCCGATCACCAATCTCTTAAGCATATCTTAAACCAGAAGGATTTAAACTAGAGGCAAGTTCGATGGCATGAGTTTTTGGCATCTTATGATCTCAACATCAACTATACCCTTGGGAAAGCAAATGTTGTGGCCGACGCTTTGAGTCAGAAGAAAGCCTTGATGTGTCAGATTGTGATTACTCCATCTCTTATGGATCAAATTGCATCTAAGCAAGATGAGGATGCGATGCTTAGGCTTATGAAGGAGAATATTTAGAGTAGGGAGGGTGATAATCAGAAGGAGTTAAGAGCACAGATTGATCAGAATGAAGTTTTGAGGATTAATGGTCGGATATATGTTCCGAATGTTGATGGATTGAGGTAAGAAGTTCTTATGGAGAACCCCAGTCTAGACTCTCCGTCCATCCAGGTATTACAAAGATGTTTCGGGATATGAAGAGGTTGTATTGGTGGAATGGTACGAAATGGGACATTTCTATATTTGTCAGTAGATGTTCCACTTGTCAACAGGTTAAGGCAGGTCACCAAAAGACCGCTGGATTGTTGCAACCCTTGAAATACCCATTTGGAAGTGTAACAACCCGCATATTTTACGATTGAATAATTAAATATTTTATTTAAGTATTTCATCGCAAGTCGGATTATTGTCTGAAAAGCTACCTTTTGCAAACAGTCGAATTAGGACTCGAGACCACCCCCATTGAGTTCAAAATGACGTTTGCAATCTTTTTGAGTATAAACTTCGATATGTTTGGAGTTAGTGGAATTTTGCTACTTTTTCACTTAGGGCTTTGGTTTGGTTTCAGCCCATTAGACCCAAGCTTCACACCTCTTCTCTTCATTCCATCATAATTTTCCTAATACTCAAGCTTTAGCAACAATGGAGAGAGGAATGGGAAATTAAAACTCCAAGCCCTAATCATCTTTGCAAAATCCAAGCTTAAACTCCAAATATATAGAAGAAGCTTTGTTAAGCCTTCTCTTCTTCTTCTTCTCGAACTCATTCTCCTTCCAATTTCAGAAATTCCTAAACCTAACTTACGAAATATTTCTCTTTTAAGCTTAGATTCAAGCTTGTTGGGTTGGAATTGAAGAGTGATTGTTCTTGCTATTGCTCTATAGCTTCTTCTTCATAGTTTTGGGTTTAAAGGTGAGATTTTTATCTCACATCTATGCCTATATCTATCTTTGATTGTTGGGTATGAATTCCTAACACTTATTCATGTGCATTTGCTTTTGGTTTGGATTGAATTGGAGAATATTCCAATTTTTGGTGTTTTGAGTTCAATTCTTTAAAAATCCTAACTTTTTTGTTTGATTATGTTTTTGGTGATGAATCGAAGAGCTTATAGGACCGGGTAGCCGATAGGCGTAAACCCCTAGCATTCGTGCTTGTCCGATTGCAAATTGAGAGAGTTTGCACTTCATTTCAAATGGGATAGGAAATGCAGGAAATCAGGTTCAGTCGACTAAACTCCCTGAGTCAGTCGACTGAGCTGAAGCCCGAGAATTTTTCCGGTCTGTGTTTAGTCGACTGACTCAGGGAGTTTAGTCGACTGACCTGCTCCTATTTTTCCTGTTATGCCTATTTGTGCCTATTTTGCTTAGTTTCCACTTTTTAATCGATTCTTCTTTCTCCGACTAGTTGTTATCACCTTGTTGGCTTTGATAACATCTTTTTTGGAATTTTTGGGAATATCCATTTTGATGGATTCGGTATCGATTTCCTTGGATTTAGTTCATGTCTTCGAATGTGAATTTTGATGATTGATAGTTTCTACAATCATTTCTATGATTTGTCACTTTAAAATACAAAGGTTTCTATACTAGTAGTAAATATCAAAACACTTTCATCAAAACGATTTCAACACTATTTTAATACAAAGCTCGTTTATTAAAACCATTTTCCTATCTATTAGTATATATAAACCTTTACCTCACTCGTATGAGAAATCTAATTAAACGGCTTAGTAAAACAAGTGGTATGAAACGCTTGCGTTTACTTCGTCGGTTAATTCTTGGACTTGTTCGATTGAATCTCTTATGACAATTTTCGAGTGGAGATCCACAATTTGTTCGTAAATAATTAAGTTAAGCTAGTGGTTATGGGACAGGAAGCTAAACTCATTTATTTACTAGCTTAGTGTAATTTACACTTATCGATCAATGATGATCAATTTGTGATTTAGACTAGCAATGTGCGATGTCTCTTTGTCTGCGAGGGAGACCAAACCCCCTTTTTAGCGGAGCTTCGCCTTGGTGGGGTAGCAACCCATAGTCTTCGGACCATTTTAGTGGAACTTTGGATCAAAGGTTTTCGGACCATTTTAGTGGAGCTTCGGCTCAAAGGTCTTCGGACCGTTTTAGTGGAGCTTCGACTCGAAGGTCTTTGGGCCGTTTTTGTGGAGCTTCGGTTCAAAATTAATGGTTAGCAACCATGGAATAGCGTTCCGTTTTGTGATACACGTGTTGGTGAGTTTTAATGCTCCCGTCTTGTGATAGGCCTCTTTCCCCCCTTTTTTGTGATTTCTTCTATTGATCGATTTCTAAAAATTGTGTTTCACCAATTTTCGTGATTTACATTGATAAGCTTTATCATTATTTATGCATTGGTGAATTTGTATTTCAACAACTTTTACTATTGACATTGATATGTTTGTCAATATTTGCGGTTTAGTGAATAAAACAAAGAATATGACATTCTTTTTAGTGCTTCGAGATTTCTTGAGATATTGTATGATTTTTGTTGTTATTTAATGTATATTTATTGTGGTATGACATTTTTTTTATCATACGTTTTTATCATATCTCTTCTTATATCTCATTTTACCTGATAATTATAGCTAGACTGATCTGTTTATTATTTTCTTCTTAAATAATACTCGGGTCAGACCGAGATGTTGCAGGTGCTTCTTCTTGACTCCACATCTTGGAGTATAATCTGACTTTTAGCTAACTACACTATATTGGTAGTTTTTCTTGTTATACATTCGAGATAGAGACTCTTTGATGTATACATATTTTTTTCTGTAGCATTTGTATCTATTCTTTTGTCATATTGTGGATCTTGTTGGACCACTACACTGACATCCACCTCTATGTGTTATATTCATATCTATTTTCGACTTTGTGACATGGATATCTGTGACTGATTTATGTTATGCTTATTTCTATATTTGTTTCCGAAGATTACATTGCCAATGCGTAGTAACTTTGAGTTTGTATCGGTATGTCGGATTTCCTCTTGAAATGAAATGCATGTATTCCATCTGACACATCGGTGCTCGCACAAAGCAATTACACGGATAGTCACTCCTCAACAGCCTTATTCTTCGCGCTAGTTGACAGCATTACTCCGTAGTGTATTTGGCTAGCGTGAGTATAGAGGTGGGGCGTCACAGCTTGGTATCAGAGCCAAACTTCGGAACAATGTAGAATAATTTGGCAAGGATCATCGTCCTAAGTCCATGTTAGGAGTCATGCCTTAGGATTTAATTCGAGTCTTCGTACCGTCTTATCCTATTTTCTTTTATGATGCCTTGTTTTATCAATCAAGTTTGTTTGATATTCATTCCGAGAATAACCTTTTTCCTCTTCTTTCTTTCTTTCTTAAAAAAGATGAAATGGTTAGTTCGGGCAGTCCTAGTGCTGGTCAATCCAATAGTCCTTCTCTGGATGGCGTATTCATGTCTGCCCAACAACTTTTGGATCTTGTAAAGAATAAAGAGTTTATCTGTGCTTTGAGTAAGAACCTTGAAATGGTTTTACCTCTGAAACTTGAAGTTCCTTTCAATCAACTTGTGGATATCACTCTTCGATATGAAGAGGTTGGTAAAGGAAGTGATAGTCATATTGGGATTTCCAAGAAGAGGCATATTAAGTTCAAAAACCCTTATCCCAATAAGAAGGTGAAGAAAACTACTTTGGTAGCAAAGACTCCAATCCCTAATTGTGGAGGATGCTACAATTGTAATTCTAAGGACCACTATGCAAAGGAGTGTCCGGAGCCACTCTTTTGTCGTTATTGCAAAAAATCAGGTCATCATATTTCTGCATGCCCCAAACTTCAAAGCAAGAAGAAAGGGGAACAAGAAGCTTCGGAAGCAAAGACTCTAACCTCTAGTCGTAAACAATGCTACAATTTTGGTTCCACGGACCATTATGTAATTAAGTGCCCGAAACCCTTTAGTTGCCGCTATTGCAAAGGCTTGGGTCATTATTTATCTACATATCCTAAACTTCAAAGTAGGAGAGAAGGAAAACTAAAAGCTCCTAATGACACTTTTCTTGGTCGAGGTATTTTTCATTCAATCCTTGGTGATAATTTATTTGTGATTATCTTTTTCGAGTTCTTGTTGATATGTGTCCATCTCATAATTTTAATATCAAACGAACTTGTTGATTTCTTTTCTTTAAATATTTTGGGCTTGATGACTTTGCTGAGAATTGCGAGTCCGGTTGGTGGATCCGCAACACTCAATTTGTTTTTTTATTGATGTCAAAATTATTTTATGCGATTTTTCTTTCCGGGCCGATTTGCATGTTATGCGTTACTTAGACTTCAAAATTGATTTTTGTGAAAGGATTGGCTTGATTTTTATGAAGCCATATTCCATGCCTCGAATGGACTATTCGTCTTCAACATTTTTAATCTGTTAAGCATATTTCTAATTTTCTTTGTGATTTCGATTCCAATTTGATGACATCATTTTATTCTTTAAACCCACATGATGAGGAAAACATTATTTTTCTCATTCGGGTAAGTTTGTGGAATTTTCTGGTATTTTTGAGCTTGTCTTATGATTATCACCTAAGCAATCTATTGAGTGATGTTAAGGTCTTTTCAGCTCGACCTTGCCACCGGTTTTCATTTGCTACGAGTTGCGGAAGTTAGCATTCCACTTACCACATTCCGCACTCGTTATGATTCTTATGAATGACTTATTATGTCATTCAGTTTGTCCAGCTTATTTCATCCATTTATGAATCGAGTATTCTACGAATATCTCGATGGCTTCATTCCTGTTTTTACTGAATTTGGATGAAAACAAACTTTAAAATTTTGAAAATCTTTTTTTTATAAGATTTATTTATAAGTATAATTGGATTTTGTTCTTAAAACGAACAATGAATGTTCGTAAAATTTTTAAGAGATATATTTATCATATAGAAGATGATTTGATGATTGTATTACCTATTGAGTGCTTTAAGAGTTCTGGTCGATGCGCTTGATCAACGTTATCGGTAGGAATTTCTTAAACGCTTTAATGAGACAATCAGACACAATAAAGTGACTCGTAAAATGGAATTTTTTCTAGAAAGATGATTACATAAAGTTAATTATAATTTTTGGAAGTTTATCTTTTCGAGAAAGAGGATCAATCAAAATAACTATTTTCCGATACTCTTCGAGAGGGGAATCAAGACTTTGTTGTTTATACCGATGCTAGTCGTGTTGGTTCGGATGCCGTTCTTATGAAAAGGGAACGTGTCATTGCTTAGGCTTCTCGACGATTAAAGCCAGCCGAGATTAGATATGCCACTCATGATTTAGAGCTCGCGGTTATTGTTTTCACCCTTCGAATTAGGCGTCAATGTCTTTTGGGAGAAAAATTTGTTCTTTATACCGATCATAAATCTTTGAAATATTTATTTTCTCAAAAGGAACTTAATTTGCATCAACAGTGTTGGCTCGAGTTCCTTGCATCGTATGATCTTGATATTCTTTATACTCCCGGAAGGGGAAATCGTGTTGTCAGTGTCCTTAGTCGTAAGCAACAAGCGGTTGTTTCTATGATGATGTCCGAACGGAACGATCTCGAGACTTTTTCCACTTGTGAGATTCGAGATCGTGTATCCAATTTATGTGCATCTTTTATTTAATGTAGCCTTGAGGCTCATCCTTCTCTTTTAGACCGCATTCTTGAAGCTCAAAAGCTGGATCCTGAATTGGCTCTTCTTAGCCAAAGTTGTAGGGATAAAATTGATATTGAAGGTTTGAAAGACTTCGATATTGATTCTCGTGGCAGTGTTTAAAATTTTGGTAAACATATCGTTCCAAATATTAGTGATCTTTGTAAAGACATTTTAGAAGATTCTCATCGCTCTAAATTCACCATTCATCCCGGTAGTAGTAAAATATACGTGGATATGAAGCGACTTTATTATTGGGATGGGATGAAATTTGATATTGCTAACCTTGTTCAGTGTTGCATGACTTGCCAACTTGTTAAGGGTGAGCATCAAAGGCCCGGTGGGTTATTGCAACCTTTGGACATTCCAATTTGGAAGTGGGACCACATTTCCATGGATTTTATTGACGGACTTCCCCGTTCTCGTTCGGGTCATGATAGACTTTGGGTGATAGTTGATAGACTTACTAAATCCGCCCATTTTATTCCCGTTCGGTCCAATCAGACCGTTCCTCTTTTGGCCAAACTCTTTATTAAAGAAATTGTTAAGTTGCATGAAGTTCCTACTTCTATTGTTAGTGATCGTGATCCATTGTTTACTAGTGGATTTTGAAAGAGTCTTCAAAAAGCTTTGGGAACGAGCTTAATTTTAGCACCGCTTATCACCCTCAGTCCGATGGACAAACCGAGCGTGTGAATCAAACTCTTAAAGATCTTCTTCGTGCATGTGTTCTTGATTTTGGTGGAAGTTGGGAAGATCATATTTCTCTTGTTGAGTTTTCCTATAATAATAGCTTCCAATCTAGTATTGGCATGGCGCCTTTTGAGGCACTTTATGGAAGGCCGTGCCGATCTCCTTCTTGTTGGCTTGAGGCCGGTGAGAAGCTGGTTTTTGGTCCAGATTTTATCCGTGATTCCACAGAAAAGATTGACCTTATTCGTCATAGGATGAAAGAAGCTCAATGTAGGCAAAAATCCTATGCCGATAACCGAAGAAGGATTAGAATTTTCTGTGGGAGATTTTGTGATTCTTCGTGTTTCACCTATGAAGGGTGTTGTGCGTTTCAGTCGATCAGGAAAGTTAGCACCTCGATATATTGGTCCATTTTCCCATCACCGAACGTATTGGTTCCGTGGCTTATCGCCTTTTATTATCGGCTCAGTTTTCTGCTATTCATGACGTGTTTCACGTTTCTCAATTACGGAAATGTCTTCGAGATTTCGATTCTATTCTTGTGCCCGGTGTTGTTGAAGAAATTGAAGTTTCGCCTAATTTGACTTATGAGCAACATCCTAGTCGTATCATTGCTTCGGAGGTCAAGCGCCTTCGAAATAAAGATGTTCCTCTTGTGAAAGTTCAGTGGTTCTCAAATCCCAAGAATTGCTCTTGGAAATTCAGAGAATTCATCGAGCGAACACGTTCGGACTTACTCTTTCATAATCTTTATGGTGAACTTCTTGTTTCAAATTTTCTATTGTGTTGTTGTGCTTTTATGGTTGTTACTCTTTATTTTCTTCTTAAGTATTGCGATGATGCAATTTCTTTAAGGAGGGGAGTCCATAACAACCCGCATATTTTACGATTAAATGTTTAAATATTTTATTTAAATATTTCATCGCAAGTCGGATTATTGTCCGTAAAGCTACTTTATGCGAACAGTCGAATTAGGACTCGAGACCACCCCCATTGAGTTTAAAATGACTTTTGCAACCTTTTTGAGTATAAACTTCGATATGTTTGGAGTTAAAGGAATTTTGCTACTTTTTCACTTAGGGCTTTGGTTTGGTTTCAGCCCACTAGACCCGAGCTTCACCCCCTCTTTTCTTCATTCCTTCATAATTTTTCTAATACTCAAGCTTTAGCAACAATGGAGAGAGGAATGGGAAAATAAAACTCCAAGCCCTAATCATCTTTTCAAAATCCAAGCTTTAAGTCCAAATTCATAGAAGAAGCTTTGGTAAGCCTTCTCTTCTTCTTCTCCAACTCATTCTCCTTCCAATTTCAGAAATTCCTAAACCTAACTTAGGAAATGTTTCTCTTTTAAGCTTAGATTCAAGCTTGTTGGGTTGGAATTGAAGAGTGATTGTTCTTGCTATTGCTCTATAGCTTCTTCTTCATAGTTTTGGGTTTAAATGTGAGATTTTTATCTCACATCTATGCCTATATCTATCTTTGAATGTTGGGTATGAATTCCTAACACTTATTCATGTGCATTTGCTTTTGGTTTGGATTGAATTGGAGAATATTCCAAATTTTGGTGTTTTGAGTTCAATTCTTTAAAAATCCTAACTTTGTTGTTTGATCATGTTTTTGGTGATGAATCGAAGAGCTTATAGGACCGGGTAGCCGATAGGCGTAAACCCCTAGCGTTCGTTCTTATCCGATTGCAAATTGAGAAAGTTTGCACTTCATTTCAAATGGGATAGGAAATGCAGGAAATCAGGTTCGGTCGACTAAACTTCCTGAGTCAATCGACTGAGCTGAAGCCCGAGAATTTTTCAGGTCTGTGCTCAGTCGACTGACTCGGGGAGTTTAGTCGACTGACCTGGTCCTATTTTTCCTGTTATGCCTATTTTTCTTAGTTTCCACTTTTTAATCGATTCTTCTTTCTCCGACTAGTTGTTATCACCTTGTTGGCTTTGATAACATCTTCTTTGGAATTTTCAGGAATATCCATTTTGATGGATTCGGTGTCGATTTCCTTAGATTTAATTTACGTCTTCGAATGTGAATTTTGATGATTGATAGTTTCTACAATCATTTCTATGATTTGTCACTTTAAAATACAAAGGTTTCTATACTAGTAGTAAATATCAAAACACTTTCATAAAAATGATTTCAACACTATTTTAATACAAAGCTCGTTTATTAAAACCGTTTTTCTATCTATTAGTATATATAAACCTTTACCTCATTCGTATGAGAAATCTGATTAAACGGCTTAGTAAAACAAGTGGTATGAAACGCTTGCGTTTACTTCGTCGGTTAATTCTTGGACTTGTTCGATTGAATCTCTTATGACAGTTTTCGAGTGGAGATCTACAATTTGTTCGTAAATAATTAAGTTAAGCTAGTGGTTATGGGACATGAAGCTAAACTCATTTATTTACTAGCTTAGTGTAATTTACACTTATCGATCAATGATGATCAATTTGTGATTTAGACTAGCAATGTGTGATGTCTCTTTGTCTGCGAGGGAGACTAAACCCCGTTTTTAGTGGAGCTTCGGCTTGGTGGGGTAGCGACCTATGGTCTTCGGACCGTTTTAGTGGAACTTCGGCTCAAAGGTCTTTGGACCATTTTAGTGGAGCTTCGGCTCGAAGGTCTTCGGACTGTTTTAGTGGAGCTTCAGCTCAAAGGTCTTCGGGCCGTTTTTATGGAGCTTCGGTTCAAAATTAGTGGTCAGCAACCATGGAATAGCGTTTCGTTTTGTGATACACGTGTTGGTGAGTTTTAATGCTCCCGTCTTGTGATAAGCCTCTTTTCCCCCTTTTTTTTGATTTCTGGATTTCTATTGATCGATTTCTAGAATTTGTGTTTCACCAATTTTCATGATTTACATTGATAAGCTTTATCATTATTTGTGCATTGGTGAATTTGTGTTTCAACAACTTTTACAATTGACATTGATATGTTTGTCAATATCTGCGGTTTCGTGAATAAAACAAAGAATATGACATTCTTTTTAGTGCTTCGAGATTTCTTGAGATATTGTATGATTTTTGTTGTTATTTAATATATATTTATTATAGTATGACATTTTTGTTATCATAAGGTTTTATCATATCTCTTCTTATATCTCATTTTACCTGATAATTATAGCTAGACTAATCCATTTATTATTTTCTTCTTAAATAATACTTGGGTCAGACCGAGATGTTACAGGTGCTTCTACTTGACTCCTCATCTTGAAGTATTATCTGACTTTTGGCTAACTACACTATATTGTTAGTTTTTGTTGTTATACATTCGAGATAGAGACTCTTTGATGTATACATATTCTTTTGTGTAGCACTTGTATCTATTCTTTTGTTATATTGTGGATCTTGTTTGACCACTACTCTGACATCCACCTCTATGTGTTATATTCATATCTATTTCCACCTTTGTGATATGGATATCTGTGACTGATTTATGTTATGCTTATTTCTATATTTGTTTTCGAAGATTACATTGCCACTGTGTAGTAACTTTGAGTTTATATCGGTATGTCGGATTTCCTCTTGAAATGAAATGCATGTATTTCATCCGACACATCGGTGCTCGCACAAAGCAATTACACGGATGGTCGCTCCTCAACATCCTTATTCTTCGCGCTAGTTGACGACCTTACTCTGTAATGTCCTTGGCTAGCGTGAGAATAGAGGTGGGGCATCACATGAAGTTAGATCAGGTTTCTATGGATTTTGCCGACGGTTTACCGAGGACTAAATGGGATAACGAGAGCATTTGGGTAGTTGTCGATCGATTGACCAAGTTCGCTCATTTCATTCTGGTCAAGTCGAATCGAACTGCTTCGAGCTTAGCTAAGATCTATATGAGGGAGATTGTCCGCCTCCATGGTGTCCCTTCTAGCATTATTTGTGATCATGATCCTATCTTTACCAGCAAGTTCTGGAAAACCTTTCAGGAAGCTTTAGGCACTCATTTGAATCTTAGTACATCTTATCATCCCCAGACTGATGGTCAGACGAAAAGGGTGAATCGGATTTTAGAGGATCATGCTTATCTTCTTGATTAAGGAGGATCTTGGAAATATCATCTTCATCTTGTTGAATTCACCTATAACAACAGTTATCTGGTATGAATCTCTCTCTTGAATTTTTCAATCATCTTAAGATTAATCCATATATTCATCTCATTCCTTTGAATTCAGGCAAGTATCAAGATGTCCCCATTTGCCGCTCTTTACGGACGATCCTGCAAATTTCCATCTTGTTGGACTGAATCCGGTGATCATTTGGTTCTTGGACCCAATATAATTCTGGAAGCATCTGAGAAGATTAAGGAGATCAGGAGGAAGATGTGGATTGTTAAGGATAGGCAGAAGAAGTAAGCAGATAGGCATAGGAGGGATTTGGAACTTTCAATAGGGGATCTGGTCTTACTCAAGATCTCGCTGCTGAAGAATGTAGTTTGTTTTGGTCAAAGAGGAAATCTTACTTCTATATGTTATTGCTCCTTCCGCATTCTGGAAAGAGTTGATCATTTGGCTTATAGAGTGGATTTGCCAGAGAAACCGGTGGGTGTGCACAACGTGTTTCACGTATCTCACCTTCGCAAATATCTTCATGATCCATCCTTGATTGTGTACCCTGCTTTGTTAGAGAATTTTAACGTCGAGCCAAATCTCACCATCGAAAGGATGCCACTTCGTATTGTAGATAAAGGTATGAAGCAACTTCGAAGGAAATCTGTCAGCCTAGTCAAGGTATAGTGGAGTATGGATGATCCGGATTGCACTTGGGAAACTGACGAATCCATATGTGCTTCTAATCCTGAATTGTTTGATCAGGTACTATTCGTTGAATTTATCTTATCTTTCTGTTGGTTTCTATTCTTCTATCTCTTTCCTTTTTAGGTACGAAAAGTTTTGAGTATGGGAGAGTGTAATGACCCGAGAATTTTAACGGTTTTAAAATGTACTAACTAAAATTTTCTCAAAAACTTTAACAATAAAATTTTGAAATATAAATTTGATGTTGGAAATGCATCTATTTAAGTATAGTCTATGGTAAAGTTTTAGTGGAAAATATGAAGTTAATTTAATTATGGAATTTCAAATATGAATTTAATCAGTTTATCTATTGAAAATTTAATTTGTCGAAATCTGTATATTTTATATAATAAAAATGTAAACCATTTTCTGAGTAAGACATCGTGATCTGTTTCGTTAAATTTGGGCTACTATTGCTTCGTTTACCTTATTCTTTGCGTTTTAGCAGCATTTTCGACAGCGAAAAATTGATTTTTTATAACTTGACTGTATCGATGATATCTGTGTACCATTCTATTCGGTTCGTCATGCTGATCTCTATAGTATTGTCATTCGATGTCCGTACGTGACGTAAACGACAAATTGTTTGTCGTATCGATACCGTATTATGTCGTTTTATGTTCCTGTGCCTTTTTATATTTCCGGCCGTGTAATCTCAGCAGTCATTAATTTAATAAATTTTTGAAACCTTCTTTTGACTCTTTCTATTATTTGGTTTCTACATATATTTGCCTCGCCCTTTCATTGGCTCCTCAGTTACCATTTTCAGAAACAAAGAAAAAAGGAAAATGTGGGTAAGTGCTTCTTCCTCAATCTTCATGTTACCATACCGTCCATATTCTCTTGCTCGGCTTCGTGCCATATAGAAAAGGGGAGAAAACTCGAAGCATGATCTTTCCCTCACCAGCTGCCGTGTACCTAAACTCGAAGAAGTTGCTTCAAAACCCTAAACCCGAGTCTTCTTCGATTTTTCCCGAAGCAGCGCTAGCCTTCGCCACCCCACTCCAGATCCAAAAACCGGCCGTCGCCTGTGACCAAACTTGGCTTGCCTTGTCCTCTTCCAAACCTCGAAGACAAGCCGAACATTCCCTACTCTGACTCAAAGCTATGCTTGAGCGGACGCAGTGATGTTTTTGTATTACAGCGATATAGATTTGCAATACAGTGTTTTATAGTTGCATTGAAGTGATATTAGGCATTGCAGTGACATATATTTGCAACAATGATCTAATCACTTCTCTCTCTTGCCCACATATTTATATATCCATTGTTATTCGAATATATATATATATATGTGTGTGTGTGTGTATGTATGTACTTTACTGTTTGATGTGTTGACCTCTGTTTAAATGGTGTATATGTGACAGCTCATTTTCTCCTTTCTTCAAATTGCCATGGGTGTTACTATTTACAGAAGCATGCACATTCATATAATTCATTCATTAGGCTGGGTTTAGAGATAGTTGCGTGGTACTTGCTTTCTGCATATTGGAAAGTAAATATATACGTGCGATGTACACACACACACACACACATATATATGGAAGTATAAATGACAAGATAGTTTGATCTAGGATTATTTATTAACTGACCACCATATTGGCTTACAAATACCCTAGATTATCACTATCTGGTTTTACTTGTTCCTAATATATATTCTTGACAACGGTAGTGTACGTCACTTCTGAAATCGTCAGAAAACATATTTATGTTATATTTATTTGTTCTTTTGAAATGTATATATATTGCTTATGTGTGTGTGTGTATATATATATATATATTCATTCGCATCAAATCATCGTGCTAAATCTGCCTGCTTGTCGCAGGTATTTGAAGTGCCATGTCTGAGTCTGTATCTGTATTAGTGCTTTTCAATTTCCATCATTCTCTAGCCACGAAAGGTGATCAACCACTCTCCATTAATGTTTATATGCTTATTAAATTGATTTCATATGAAATGAAAATTTAAATGTACTGTTAAAAAATTTAATTGATAGTTATTAACTGTTAAATATGATAAGTTGTTAAATAAATTGATTACTCATGTAAACTGACCGTTAACTGCCTACTGATTATTTTATATAACTGTTATTATTATCGATCATATTTGCCAGCAATTGTTATTTATTGTTCTCACTCTATCGATCATATTTGCCAGAAATTGTTATTTATTGTTCTCACTCTGCAAGTTCACTTAGTTTTAGAAATCAATATAGATTGAAATGATACATACCCGAACGGACTTTAGAATAGGAGAATTTCGTTATAGGTTCAAATGATAAACCCAAGCAATTTTCAATTATTCTTGAAATTTTAGGATTGCGGGTTGAAATGATATACACCCGTAAATATAAAATTTTACGGATTGAAACAATAAATATTGACCATAGGATAGAAAACTATATACCGACATCGTTGGTCTATTTTTGAAAATGATTTCCAAATATTTGAAAGGAAATATATGGACTGATTTTGAAAAGTAAATAAGTGTTCTATTTTATTTTGGTAAAAATTTATAACCTTAAAGGTTGATTTTGGTAAAACTATTATGAGTTTAATATAATTTGTAAAATTTTACTTATGGTTTATTTTCTAAATTTTGTAAAATAAGATTTTAAAATAGATAAATGAAATTAAATTAAATTAAATTGTATAAAATTAATTTATGTTTAATATATATATATATATATATCATTTTAAAGGGGTCATTTATATTATTTAATATAATATATTATTTAAATGGGTCGTTAATTTAATCTAAAAGGGGTTTCATTCATAACTTAATGATTTGGAAATGATTTATAACTTATTGAAAAGGGGAGATTAAAGGAATACTTTAAATGTTAAATAGTATAACGTGAATATTAGTTTTGACTTAAATTTATTTGAGATTTTATTTAATATTTATTGAGAAATTTTATAAATGACCACGATGTGGAATAAATGGTTGGTTGTTAAAGAGACCAGAATCAGATATTGTCATACTCTCTACCAATACTGAAAATCACTTTAACAACTGTGTATGTGGTGGAGACTCCAGAATGAAGTAGGATGGTTGGCGAAAGATTCTATATGGTATGTATGTATCTCTGACTCCCATGAGTAAGTTTGATGTGACTAAAACTAGAGCAACACCGGGCCAAGTGAGGCCATTCTTCCTATCAGGCACATTTCTTCGAAACTATATCTATTGCTTTTGCGATTTGATTTTGGTGTGCACACTTTTGATTTGGAGTGTGTCTCGAGGTGGGCAGTAGTAGCTGCTATGCGTTACCACTAGTCCAAATCTGCAAACGGTATATCTACACAGGCATTGCCTCACGTGCCTTGTCACATGCCTTATCGCGCCTTCTATGAGTTTGTTTTGTACCATACGTATGGAATGCCCTCTAGGTAAACCTCCAGTTTACGGAGGAGTGTACGGTACTGTATAGACTATGGAAATATAAAAATATGTTAAGGGGGATACGGGTAATGCCTTAACGCTATTTTGATACTCTACTTACCAAATAATTGATTTCTTGTTGTATGCTAAAATATTTAGAATATTGTTTATCCCATTCTTCAGTAACATTTATTGTTACAGTTGATTGAAATTGCATTAATACAGTTGTCAATTACATTCAATCAATATTATTAATTATATTCTAATACGCATTACCGCCTTCCATTTCAATAAAGATTAGTTGTTTTAGAATTTTATCAAAGGTCATGTTTTATATTCTAATAAATTTATTGTTGTTATTATTATTATTTTACAGTAATAATTGAAAATTCTCTATTTCGAACCATATTCTATTTAACATTTATGATTAATATTTTTAAAATTTGTTCGAATTTACAAGTTGTTACACAGTGGTATCAAAGCTAACTTTATGCAAAACTTAGCCTATGTAGTAAAACCTCATTAGTGATAGGGTAGTAATACCCTAGAATGTGTAGAATCAATTACAGAATCACCCTTCCTTTTGAGCCTATCTTCTTAGTTAGAATTCTCTTTGATTAGGCTTCCTCCAAATTTGAATCATTATTTTATTCTAAGATCCATTCTTGAATCATCCTATGAAAGAGTGTATTTGTTAGTGTTATAAAATTTGTTTTATATCGTATTGTTTATTTTGTTAAGTATGATTTTATTTTGTATATAAAAGTATAATTTTCTGAATTTAGATAGTCAAATAATTTAGTTTTTAGAAATGATAACACTAGATTATCATTTATTGTTTTGTTAACATTCCTAAATCGGTAACTATTATTGTATATTATAAGGAGCTGAAATTTATAAACATGGTTTATAAATCTGATTTGCAAATATGATAAAATTAACTTGTCGACTTGAGAATTTAATTTACGATACTTATAACACCCACCCCGAGACCCACCTTAGTAAAGAGAATTAACGAGTAATTCAGTTTACTAAAGCGGAGAATAGGGCTGGTTAAGGGAGACCATCTATAACTTTGTCTTAAACATCTACTGAATACGTCGATAAATGCAATATAATTTTTTTTGTATTCTATCTCAATTGATCGACATACACAGTAAATGCTTAATCCAAAACTATAGGTGGCTAACTGATCTATCAGAACAAAATACAATAACTAAATGTAAAGCACATCACAGAACAGTAATCAACATCATATATATACATATACACTGATACATGTTTAGTACAATACAATATGAATACAATAAAGGTGGTACTCGACCACACCATATACATTGAATCAAATATAAATACATCAGGTTATGTTAAAGAACAGAAATTGCTCAAGAGAAAGGAGAGCTGATATCCAACATCAACTTCAAGCTAAGACCAATGGATGATACCTGAAACAACTCGGTCTGACCCGAGTATAAATACATAGGTCAGTCTAGCTACACAAATCAGTCAATATCGGTAATATGAAGTAGAATAGACATGAAGATACTTCTTCTCGAAAGAGAAGAATGAATCGATGAACTCATAAGCTCAACACATAAGTAACAAACACTACTTAAGTGAACAAATACCTCGAAGGAGGTAACTCAAACTCAATACTCAAACCAAACACAAGTGCCTCATATCATCAGCGACATCCCAAAATGTCTACATGGTTTTCATGAACCATATTTCCTCAAAATAAGAAACATGAATACAAACTCTCGCCAAAATGGCAAGCATAAAACATTCTCAAATAGGATGATCCAAAACTCAATTATAGATGAATCTCCAAATTCAATTATACTTCATCTCATCGGTGTAAATGTATATAAATCTCAATCTTAACTCGCCAAAATGGAAAAGCACAGAATATCCTATAAAATCCTGAAATTATCAAAACTCATAACTCAAGGAACTCGATAAGAGTTCAAAACATCATAATTGAAAAAACCATATATATATATATATATATATATAACATCTCATATAGCACTAGGTTATCGATGTAATAAAATATCTCAAAAAGGTGAAATCATAATAAGACAGAAAAATCAGAAAATCCGGATTGGCCAAATCCCCGATTATAAAGCCGAAGCAATGCTGCACATGCTAAACTCAGATGGCCGAAGCCTTAGACAAGGTTGCTAACACCTCCCAAAGCAGTTCGTCCTCGTGACAAGGTCCTTGACACCTCTTCAAGCCATTTTGTCAGCCCTGACAAGGTCGCTAACACCTCCCAAAGCAGTTCGTCCTCATGACAAGATCACTGCCACCTCTTCAAGCCGTTTTTTCAGCCCTAACAAGGTTGCTACCACCTCTCAAAGCAGTTCGTCCTCATGACAAGGTAGCTAACACCTCTTCAAGCAGTTCTATTAGGTAAACATCGTGAATGTGTCACAAACTCACGGATAGGAGCCCGAAAAGTGTTAACGTGTGTCCCATACCACCCATTCGCACTTAGCGGTTTACTAGCCGTTAGTCGATGTCACACTAGAAACATCATAAAACTCAGAAAATTATATCTCGCCTAGTCTCATTGGCGAGTGACAAAGAGACACCGTACTTGTCTCATCTCATCGACAAGTATTAAATGACATCGTAACTTGTTTCACCTCATAGACAAGTGAAAACATCGTGATGGTTCCTCATAAACCATAAATCTCAAAATATGAAATCATAAACTCAAGACTTGCCTTATATCATTGGCAAGTAAATAAAACATCGTGATGGATCTCATCGACCATACTCTGATATAGGAGATCTCAAACCATAATGTTTGCCAAATATTGGCCATCTTAAATAATTCCAATAAATAGGAATTATAAAAATCAAAATATGCCATAAAATGGCAAAACATCTCAGAATCAATAATCTCAAATAGCTTCGATCGTATAAGTCCGGAATTAACCGAAATAGTAAACGCACATGTCGCATACCACATGTTTTACTAAATCGTTTAATTCTCTTTCTCATACATTCAAATAGTATAAAAGTGTGTATTTTATATATAAAATAATTTATTTGAGAAAACAAGCTTTTAAAACCATTTTCTAAAATTAATTTTGAAGACGATATTTGAAAATTCCGTTTGTAGAGAATAAATAGATTTTACAGCTTAAAATAATTTAAAAATATTACATAATAATTATTTTAAATGCCAACTTATTTTAAAATTTATTACAAAATTGTTTGGAAAAATTTATGCTCGAAATCAAAGAAATCATTCAAAACCGTCATTCAAATTTAATTCAAAATCAAATTAGAATCAAATTTGGAATTCAAATTCATTAAAACTTTGCTAGCCTATTGGTAGACATCATAGCCCTCAAAACATTTCAGAAATTTCACAAAAACATCAAGTATAAGTCAAAAATCAGACGGAAAAGGAACATAAAAATTCTTAGCTAAAATAATACATAGGTCTGAAATGTTCTCTGGCTCCAACTTTCGAATATAAAATAGAGGATCAAATTTGATAGGATTAATCTAAAAATTGTAAAGCCTATATTACAAAACTTCATCTTTCAAACGAAAAAGGAATCATGCAATTTGGATAAAGTGTGAGAAAGTTATGATGTCTCAAAGTTGGACCCAGGCAGCGTTTTCACTGTAAAATCTGGGGAAAAACATGCTCCGAGTCAAAGTTCGGCAACATGTTTCTATAAGCTATATAGGCCCGAATGAACTGAAATTTAACAAGCATAAAGGCCAACAATAATACTTTAAACTGCACCAAGAATCATTCAATTTAGACAAAGAATGAAAAAGATATGATGTTTCAAAGTTAGACCTAGACAGCGATTTCACTATAAAAATCTGGGCAAAAACATGCCCCGAGTCAAAGTTTGAAAGCATGTTTTTAAGATATATAAATCGAAATGACCTGAAATTTAAAAAGCATAAAGACCAACATTAACATTTTAAACTGCACCAAGATTCATTCAATTTATACGAAGAATAAAAAAGATATGATGTCTCAAATTTAGACCCAGACAGTGTTTTCACTGTAAAAATCTGGGCTAAAACATGCTCCGAGTCAAAGTTCGGCAGCATGTTTCTATAAGCTACGTAGGTCAAAATGATCTGAAACTTAGTATTCATATATCATAAAACTTCATTTTTAAAAAAAAGAATCACTCAATTTGAGTAAGGATGAACGAGTTATGATGTCTCAAACATGAACTCAGACCATGTTTGCAGCAACTCTGACAACACAGTTTCCACAGGCAAAAATCTGAGCTTTGTTGATTTTGCAGCAACGATTTGAACAGTCAAATGACCTTAATTTTCGATCAAATTTTCCAAAAATAAAGATCAACACATAAACTTAAATCAGAAAAAGATCCGGCAGCATTTCGTTGCCGGATATGAAAGTTATGGACAGCCAAAGTTGGCACTTGAGGCCAGAAACGAAAACAAGAACAACGATGAACAAAAATTAGCACAACCAACAAATTTAGCGACTGATTCAATATTTTTGGCCAGTAGATGTTATATTTTAGTCTCACCTTGTTGATATGTTGCAAAAGCTCGGTTTTTGTGCTGAAAGGAGTGAGCTTGGTGCTAGATTTGACATCAAATACCTGTAGAATATCAAAACAAAGGCATGCAAACCCAAAAGAAGAGATTACATACAACATAATATCACAAATTAGATTTTGATGAAATAATTCAGTTTTGAATGATTACCTGTAGAAATATGCTTTAATTTAAAAGAAAGTAACAAATTTTTGATTAAATTTGAAGATTTGGCTTGGATTTGAGAAAAGGTAAAGTTTCTTTTATTTTTACTAGAGATGAAGAGGACAACGTACATGGGTTATGTGATAATGGGCTTTGACCCAAAATAAAAGATTTAATTAGCCTAAGTAACAAATTATGACTTAATTCATAATATACACCTATGTAATTAAATCAAGCATCATATTTACATATGTTTTTCTTAAAAGTAAATTATACAAACACATCTACAAGTTATATAAAATATTGTACACTTAATAAAATGATAATTTATGTTATAAAAACATTTTTTTATTAAAAACCCTATTTTTACAAAAATACACAATTTACACAAATGATTGTATAAATCCTTATTTTTAACTTCAAAAAAATTATGAAAATTATTTCTAACATAAAAAAATGTAATAAACCATCTCAAACTTAATTTTATGACCAAAACTCATTTTTGAACCAATTTTCACCTTTTTATTTGATTAAACAACCCTTAAAAATCACATACTTTTTTTTTTAAAATTATAAGAAGAAGTAATTGGCCATAATTAATTCAGTGATTGCATTTTCTCTAAATAAAAACTATTTCCCATTTATTATTAACCCAAACAAAATAAAATAAAATTCTAAACTTTATTTTCACAATTTGATTCCAATTTCATTGTTTATTCCAAATAAATAATATAAAATATGCAATTTAATTTTAATCACACTTTATAATTTAATATTGATAGGTAATCTCCAACCCAGTGTTGTTACAGACTCCCCACCTTACAGAATTTGTGTCCCTGCAATTTTCTAGGAAAAGTGCTGTAAACAACATAAAAATTCAAACGACGAAGGATAAAAGACAAGCTCGAAACTCAAACCATTTATATTCTCAACATAGAATGGTAGAGAGAAACAAGAAAAAACTCACTTGGTTAATCCAATGGCTCATCAAGTGCTAATATAGTAATTAGCAAACCATCTAATTTTCCAAGTATCACGAAAGAATTTCGAAGATATCCCATCTTCGAATTAAAACTCAATAAGATGCTCAATAATTAATCAATCAAAAATGATTAATTTCAAGAAAAAACCTACAATCTACGAATAGAGTCGGGATTAAACTCACTTAAACCCGAACTCTAAGCAATAAAGAAGATCAACAATAAGATTTTCTGCATAAATGTACGGAAAGAACATCCTCACAATAGGGTATACACAATAGACAAGATAGAAAAATCACAAGATGGCTTCTCGCAAGGCCACCAAACTCGAACGACCGCGAAAATGCACGTCGTTGATAATAGCTCGAAGATAGAATATAATCAAGAACAAGGATATAAGCTCGAATTATCTTTTAATCCATGATATTTAAAATTTTAAATCTCAACATCTTTTAAATATTTAAATCTCAATTTTCAATATTTGAAAATGTCTCAAACTTTTACTATATTACTTAGTAAGTAATTTAACATTCAAAGTTAAAATTCAAATTTCTTCTCCTACTTCAAAATTAATTTCTAAAGAATTTTGTAAATCCATAATAATATCCTTCAAAATAAATCAAGGGTTTAAATTCTCTTATTATACTCTTCCCTTAAAACATCCAATGTATATAATATAGATTCTAAAATCTCAAAATATGCTTCCAATAAAGCACATCTCAAAAATAATCTCATTTATATTCTCATCTTTATAATTTAAAAATAAATAAATGACATTGCCTCGCCATTGAGTCTCTAATAAGTAAGTATATCTGTTGGCTGCAGAGTTGACCAAACGATCAAATCTTCCTCGCCACTCTATTACTCATCTTTAAAATCAATGGCTGCAATTACCATTAAAAAATAAATTTAATATTTAATCTCAAATATTATTTTCGAAATCTCAATTTTTAAAACACAAATCATCATGTCTGATTGCCTCATCATAGCATTTAGGAGATTCCTATCGGTAACGTTGATCAAGCTTATCGACCAGAACTCTTAACTACTCGATGGATAACCAAACACTCTCAAATTATTTCTATGAAAGAATACTACTCATATAAATATATTCTCAAAACATTCTTTGATTTTTTTAAAATATCACAAAACTCCGATTTTTATTTTTAAAACTCATATATATATATATATATATATAGCTTCAAAAACTCAAACCAAAGAACATTAAAAGAATGCATCGAGATATTCCTAGAATACGCGATTCACAAAATCAACAGAAGGAGATGGAGTGTTCGTCAACTCCTACAAGATGACGAGCCACTCTCGGAAATCATCAAGACAAAAGATAAGCAAGATATTCTTCTCGAAGGAGAAGAAGCACACAAACAACAAATCATTACTCAAACAAAGTAATGCTACAAAGGATAACACTGATTGAGTATCCGAAAAGGATAACACAAAGAAACTGAATGATAAACTCAATCAAATTCGTACAATCTAGAAAATCACCTCATTCCTTAGTGAATGTCCTCGTGGAAGGATAGCCAAAGGCTAAAAGCCAGGAATAAGGTTAATGCTACACTTGATTGCCCGATTGGATATCAAACCCAAACGAACTCTTCAAAACTCAACAAAGTCACCTTGACTGGAATTCGAGTTATACCATCAACACTTGATACTCAATAGTGAATTCAGAAATTTCGGAATCATCATTAACGTTCCAAAGTGATAGAAATAATAAACCAATCAAAATAGGAAACCTAAATATACTATAGGATCCTATAAAACAAAGGATTGGACTTAATATCAAATAAGTCAATCCTTCTCAAATCAAATGCATCTCAAGATTGTGAGTAACAAACAAATACTCACAAAAGCAACATCAAATAGAAATCTCAGAATGCTCACAACGAGCCAATTGTTGTGGATACCCTCAATACGATTCACAACTCTAAAAGGAACACAACAAGAATACTCTAAGGAATCAATAAGCTTCATCGATACGAACTCACTCGCATCGACAAAAATAAGAATAGAATAATCCCAAATAAGATTATTCATAAGATAAGATAACATCAAACTCAATTATGGAATACTACGGAATACAATATATATTCCTAGACATATTCCATCTCAACATATCCCAATACTCGAAAAAGAATCAAAGCACGATTCGAAAACAAGCTCGAACAAAGGACAATGATTCACTTGTATTGTACTCCGACGTATCATGATATACGTACTGTTCTATGTTTATTCTACTTTGTTCTGACCACAGCTCTGATACCATGCTGTAACACCCCACCCTGAGTCCCACCTTAGTAAAGAGAATTAACGAGTAATTCCGTCTACTATAGCGGAGAATAGGGATGGTTAAGAGCGACCATCTATAACTTTGTCTTAAACATCTACTGAATACGCCGATAAATGCGATCTAATTTTTTTTCTTTTCTATCTCAATGGATCAACATACACAGTAATTGCTTAATCCAAAACTATAGGTGGCGAACGGATCTATCAGAACAAAATACAATAACTAAATGTAAAACACATCACAGAACAGTAATCAACATCATATATATACATATACACTGATACATGTATAGTACAATACAATATGAATACAGTAAAGGTGGTACTCGACCACACCATATACATTGAGTCAAATATAAATACATCAGAGTATGTTGAAGAACATAAATTGCTCAAGAGAAAGGAGAGCAGATATCCAACATCAACTTCAAGCTAAGACCAATAGATGATACCTGAAACAACTCGGTCTGACCCGAGTATAAATACACGGGTCAGTCTAGCTACACAAATAAGTCAATATCGGTAATATGAAGTAGAATAGACATGAAGATACTTCTTCTCGAAAGAGAAGAATGAATCGATAAACTCATAAGCTCAACACTTAAGTAACAAACACTACTTAAGTGAACAAATACCTCGAAGGAGGTAACTCAAACTCAATACTCAAACCAAACACAAGTGCCTCATATCATCAGCGACATCCCAAAATGTCTACATGGTTTTCATGAACCATATTTCCTCAAAAGGAGAAACATCAATACAAACTCTCGCCAAAATGGCAAGCATAAAACATTCTCAAATAGGATGATCCAAAACTCAATTATAGATGAATCTCCAAATTCAATTATACTTCATCTCATCGGTGTAAATGTATATAAATCTCAATCTCAACTCGCCAAAATGGCAAAACACAGAATATCCTATAAAATCCTGAAATTATCAAAACTCATAACTCAAGGAACTCGATAAGAGTTCAAAACATCATAATTGAAATCACCATATATATATATATATATATATATATATATATATATATATATATATATATATATAACATCTCATATAGCACTAGGCTATCGGTGTAATAAAACATCTTAAAAAGGTGAAATCACAATAAGACAGAAAACTCAGAAAATCCGGATTGGCCAAATCCCCGATTATAAAGCCGAAGCAACGCTGCACGTGCTAAACTCAGATGGCCAAAGCCTTAGACAAGGTTTCTAACACCTCCCAAAGCAGTTCGTCCTCATGACAAGGTTGCTAACACCACTTCAAGCCATTTTGTCAGCCCTAACAAGGTCGCTAACACCTTCCAAAGCAGTTCGTCCTCATGACAAGGTCGCTGACACCTCTTCAAGCTGTTTTTTCAGCTCTAACAAGGTCGCTAACACCTCCCAAAGCATTTCGTCCTCATGACAAGGTAGCTAACACCTCTCCAAGTAGTTCTGTTAGGTAAACATCATGAATGTGTCACAAACTCACGGATAGGAACTCGAAAAGTGTTAACGTGTGTCCCATACCACACATTCACACTTAGCGGTTTACTAGCCGTTAGTCGATGCCACACTAGAAACATCATAAAACTCACAAAATTATATCTCGCCTAGTCTCATTGGCGAGTGACAAAGAGACACCGTACTTGCCTCATCTCATCGACAAGTATTAAATGACATCATAACTTGTTTCATCTCATAGACAAGTGAAAACATCGTGATGGTTCCTCATAAACCATAAATCCCAAAATATGAAATCATAAACTCAAGACTTACCTTATATCATTAGCAAGTAAATAAAACATCGTGATGGATCTCATCGACCATACTCCGATATAGGAGATCTCAAACCATAATGTTTGCCAAATATTAGCCATCTTAAATAATTCCAATAAATAGGAATTATAAAAGTCAAAATATGCCATAAAATGGCAAAACATCTCAGAATCAATAATCTCAAATAGCTTCGATCGTACAAGTCCGGAATTAACCGAAATAGTAAACGCACATGTCCCATACCACGTGTTTTGCTAAATCGTTTAATTCTCTCTCTCATACATTCGAATAGTATAAAAGTGTGTATTTTATATATAAAATAATTAATTTGAGAAAACAAGCTTTTAAAACCATTTTCTAAAATTAATTTTGAAGACGATATTTGAAAATTCCCTTTATAGAGAATAAACAGATTTTACAGCTTAAAATGATTTAAAAATATTACATAATAATTATTTTAAATGCCAACTTATTTTAAAATTTATTTCAAAATTGTTTAGAAAAATTTGTGCTCGAAATCAAAGAAATCACTCAAAACCGTCATTCAAATTTAATTCAAAATCAAATTAGAATCAAATTTGAAACTCAAGTTCATTAAAACTTTGCTAGCCTATTGATAGGCATCTTAGCCCTCAAAACATTTCACAAATTTCACAAAAACATCGTCAAAAATCGGACGGAAAAGGAACATAAAAATACTTGGCTAAAATAATACATAGGTCTGAAATGTTCTTTGGCTTCAACTTTCGGATATAAAACAGAGGACCAAGTTTGATCGGATTAATCTAAAAATTGTTAAGCCTATAATAGAAAACTTCATCTTTCAAACGAAAAAATAATAATGTAATTTGGATAAAATGTGAGAAAGTTATGATGTCTCAAAGTTGGACCCTGGCAGCGTTTTCACTGTAAAATCTGGGCAAAAACATGCTCCGAGTCAAAGTTCGGCAACATGTTTCTATAAGCTATATAGGTCCGAATGAAGTGAAATTTAACATACATAAAGGCCAGCAATAATACTTTAAACTTCACCAAGAATCATTCAATTTAGACAAAGAATGAAAAAGATATGATGTTTCAAATTAGACCCAGACAGCGTTTTCACTGTAAAAATCTGGGCAAAAACATGTTGCGAGTCAAAGTTCGGCAGCATGTTTCTATAAGATATATAGGTCGAAATGACCTAAAATTTAACAAGCATAAAGACCAACATCAACACTTTAAATCTCACTAAGAATCATTCAATTTAGACAAAGAATGAAAAAGATATGATGTCTCAAAGTTAGACCCAGACAGTGTTTTCACTGTAAAAATCTGGGCTAAAACATGCTCCGAGTCAAAGTTCGGCGGCATGTTTCTATAAGCTACGTAGGTCAAAATGATCTGAAATTTAGTATTCATATATCATAAAACTTCATATTTTAAACAAAAAGAATCACTCAATTTGAGTAAGGAATGAACGAGTTATGCTATCTCAAACATAAACTCAGACCATGTTTGAGCAACTCTGACAACACAGTTTCTACAGGCAAAAATCTGAGTTTTGTTGATTTTGCAGCAACGATTTGAACAGTCAAATGACCTTAATTTTCGATCAAATTTTCCAAAAACAAATATCAACATATAAATTTAACTCAGAAAAAGATCCGGCAGCATTTCCATGTCGGATATGAAAGTTATGGACAGCCAAAGTTGGCACTTGAGGCCAGAAACGAAAACAAGAACAGCGATGAACAAAAACTAGTACAACCAACAAATTTAGCGACTGATTCAATATTTTTGGCCAGTAGATGTGAGATTTTAGTTTCACCTTGCTGATTTGTTGCAAAATCTCGGATGTTGAGCTGAAAGGAGTGAGCTTGGTGCTAGATTTGACTTTAAATACTTGTAGAATATCAAAACAAAGGCATGCAAACCCAAAAGAAGAGATTACATACAACACAATATCACAAATTAGATTTTGATGAAATAGTTTAGTTTCGAATGATTACCTGTAGAAATATGCTTTAATTTGAAAGAAAGTAACAAATTTTTGATTAAATTTGGAGATTTGGCTTGGATTTGAGAAAAGTTAAAGTTTTTTTTTTACTGGAGATGAAGAGGAGAACGTACAAGGAGGAAAGAAACTTTTTTTTCTCTCTTAGGTTATGTGATAATGGGCTTTGACCTAAAAGAAAAGATTTAATTAGCCTAAACAACAAATTATGACTTAATTTATAATATACACATATGTAATTAAATCAAGCATCGTATTTACATAAGTTTTTCTTAAAAATAAAATTATACAAACACATCTACAAGTTATATAAAATATTTTACACTTAATAAAATGTTAATTTATGTTATAAAAACATTTTTTTATTAAAAACCCCTATTTTTACAAAAATACACAATTTACACAAATGAATGTATAAATCTTTACTTTTAACTTCAAAAAAATTATAAAAATTATTTGGTAACATAGAAAAATGTAATAAACCATTTCAAACTTAATTTTATGACCAAAACTCATTTTCGAACCAATTTTCACCTTTTTATTTGATTAAACAACCTTAAAAATCACATTCTTTTTTTTAAAATTATAAGAAGAAGTAATTGGCCATAATTAATTCAATGATTGCATTTACTCTAAATAAAAACTATTTCCCATTTATGATTAACCCAAACAAAACAAAATAAAGTTCTAAAATTTATTTTCACAATTTTATTCCAATTTCATTGTTTATTCCAATAAACAATATAAAATTTCCAATTTAATTTTAATCACACATTATAATTTAATATTGACAGGTAATCTTCAACCTAGGGTTGTTACGATACTTTTCAAAATTTGGTTTTCAAAGTTTGAAAAAATAAAATTAAAATAATATTAATATTATTTGAAGGTATTTTAAGTAGAAATTGTCTCCAAAAGAATTTAAATGAAGCAAGTTAGTACTCTTCTCTTTTGTCGCTGGAAAATAATTTCGGTGATGACTGCGGCATCTTCGACTTTCATTTTCGAGTCTCAAAGTGAGGGAGACCACTTAGTATCTTTGCTACACTTTGTTTTGGAAACCGGATTTTGATTTGAATTTCTTAATTATGATTTGATATACAGAAAAATATATGCATATAATTATTTCAAAGTGGTTTTAAGTGAAACCGTAAATTAAACTCTTAATTTTATGTAAAGTAATGGTTTTCAATTATTGAAATGAAGTAAAATTTCTTAATAATTGGAGTGTCTAAAATGAGAAATGAAATGAAGTAATAAGATGTCAAAAATGAAATTTGTTAAGGAAAGTTATAAATAAAAATTGAGTTGTTCTAATGAATGTTTATACACTTAATCTATGTTATAAGAAATGTTAAGTGAAATAAATTGAACAATAAAAAAAGAATGTTATTTAAGTAAATGAATATGAACTCAAGAAACTAAACAAATAATAAATAAATTTAAATTTTCTAAACTGTTTGTGATACAAAGGTAAATTACAAAGAATGGTTAAAATAAAATTAACAAGTGGAATTAATTTAAGTGAAAGCAAATGGGTTAAATAAATGAAATGAGTTAAATAAAATAGCATTTGTTTTGAAACAATATATATATGTGTGTGTGTGTGTGTGTGTGTGTGTGTGTGTGTGTGTGTGTGTGTGTGTGTGTGAATTTAAGTTTCAAAGATAAGGTGAGTGTAAGTATATTATGAATGAAAGCTAATTAAGTTGAGATGTAAGAAATTTGGATTTTATATAAGCTATATAACTTGAAACTTGAGAAAACAGGAAGTAAAAACCAAAATAAGAATGTGGTTAAACATTTTGGATATGCAAAGGAAAATATGGAATGTTGATATTAAACTTAAGTAAATTTGTAGAATGGTTAATTAAGTGATACTGACATTAAAGGAAACATACTATATGAATGAAATAAAATAAATGATCATAAATAAACTTGAATGTGAAAGAGAATAACAAATACGATTGTAAATGTATGTAAATAAATAGGGTGAACATAATAAACGTTAATAATTTGAATGTAAGTTAATTGGACATAATAGAACGAAAATTAATGGAATGAGAATTCATTGAATATGAACAAGTAAGCATGAAATAAAATTTAACGAATGTTAATAAATTGGATGTAATCAATTGAATATAAACCAATTAAATGTGGATGAAACAAATGTAAATAATTGAAAAACTAGTTGAATGTAAATACATTAAATTGGAATTAATCAAATGTGAATGCAATGAATATTGATTGATTGAATAAAAATGGACTGAAACCAAATTAATTGAATGTAAATTAATTAAAAGCGAATCAATTGAATATAAATCGATAGAATGATTAATGAGATGAATAATAATAAGTGAATGTTAATCAATTAAGAAGTAAATAAGGTGAGGATATGAATGTAAATAAATTGAAAGTGAGTTGATTAGAATAATAATAATAAATGGATGTTAATATGCAATAAAAATGTATAAAGTCAACATTCGAAATGAAATTTATATGGTTTTGTATTAATTGTTTGTATGTAGTACTATTCATTTCGAATCTGTCTTATCTTTTTATTTTCTTATATTCTACCACCTCGTTTCTTTTCGGGAACAAAAGCTTTGATTGAGGAAGAGTGTAATGACTTGTAAATTCGAACAAATTTTAAAAATATTAATTATAACTGTTGAACAGAATAGCGTTAGAAATAGAGAATTTTCAATTATTACTGTGAAATAATAATAATGATGATGATGATAATAACAATAACAATAATAATAATAAATTTGTTAGAATATAAAGCATGATCTTAGATAAAATTCTAAAACAACTAATCTTTATTGAAATGGAAGGCGGTAACGCGTATTAGAATATAATTAATAATATTGATTGAATGTAACTGACAACTGTACTAACGCAATTTCAATCAACTGTAATAATAAATGTTACTAAAGAATGGGATAAACAATATTCTGAATATGTTAGCATACAACAAGAAATCAATTATTTGGTAAGTAGATTTATAGTCCTTGTGTAAACAATAAATTAATAGATATGAATTACTAAGTTGTAACAATTGATTTATTCCTCATCCTATTGATTAATCTGCTTTGGAATTTATTTTGTAATCAATGGAATTAAATGTAATTGAAATCTTTCAAATAAAAGAATAGAGAACATTAATTGTAATTAATGAGCATAATAGTAGAACATATGTTTGAACTAAAATAAAAGAGAAAGTTGAGGAAATAAAAGGGAAACATATGTTTTAAATGAATGAGAAATTTGATGTAATATAAAGAACATGTAAATGGAAATAAAAGGATAAAACTTTATTTGAATTAGTTAATATTGAATAAATTGGAACTAAATCTTTTAATTAAGGTAAAGAGTAATCGATGGTAATTGATTGAATCAAGAATAAGCAACATATGTTGAATTGAAAAAAATGAACATTTGAATGAAGACAAACAATGTTTATAAAATAAAGGTTCAATTTAGTCAATTTTAAACTATATTATTATTTGAAATTAAATAAAATTAAACATTTAAAATTTAAGAACAAATTTTGGAATATTGAGTAATATATTTTTTCAAATTCAATGAAATTGAAAATTTTCTAAAATTTTGAGTTTTGGTCAAACTTAGTCAAAATTTGACCTTTGTTTGAAAATTTCAAATTTGAATTTTAAAACTTTATTTTTTTTATATGATACTAGACTGAATTCTGATCTTTTCACCACTTTTTATTTCACCAAAATCAAATATCTATTGCTCCAATTATTTGAATTTTTGTGAAAAACTGACATAAGTTAGTGGTAAAATGTGGCTAATTCCTAATGGGTCTGGTTTAGTCCTAATAAACCTTGGTTAACCAAGAACTTTAACCATACCAAGAGATTTATGTCTATTCCTTTACCTACGACCATTTGTTTCCTTTTGACTAACTTGTCCGTACATAATTTTCTCTTGAGAAAATTTTCTCATCACGCTTCCTTCTTCCTCTCCAAATTTACAGAGAGTTCTAGATCTAAAAACACAAATTTCTCTAAATCAAAACTCCTTCCTTTTCTTTTCCACATTCCTTCCACCTCCTCTTCTATTGCCGCCTCTCCTCTACCATTCAGACCATCTTTCTCTCCCCTTCTTCTCAATTACCATTTCCTCCAAGCAAGGCTGAAATCATCCCCTCTTTCCTAGCCTATAACCATGCCTTGTCTCCACCAAATCCCACCCAAATGACCACCATCTTCTCCTCTTGCATAGACAAACCATCTCTTCCACCCTAGCCCACCTTAGCCGCACCCAAACCCATATTTTCAACCCTAGGCCGAGCCTCTTTACCCCTCTCCTCTTCCCTTTTATAAAAAATGAAATATGTACACATATATAGTTTATGTTGCATCAATTCAAGTCCGCTTTTGATTCGTTTTGGAATTCACGACTCAAATTCATAGCTTTGTGTCGTCAATTTTCCTAGCCTCGAAAGGTGAGCTATTCACTCAGGATTTATATTCTTATGTTAAGTAAACATATATCAATTGATATGTTATTGGAATGTTGCAATAGTAAAGAAATTTTGCGTAATTTGGTTATGATTTGGTATGACATATGTTCACTTATGTTCCTTTATTATTTTTGACATGAAATTGTTTTTGATGTTATGTTGTTTGTTTATAAAAATAGATGCGATGATATGGTTATTAATATGCATCATGATGTTAATATTAAATTATTATGTTGAAAAGAAAAAAAAAATTTTTTTTTATTCTTAGAATATAATTTACATAACAAATTGCATAAAATAGCATATCACTTACATAACAAATTACATAATACAGCATGTAACTTACATGATGAATTACATAATGAAACATGTAACTAACATAATTAATATAGGAACATAGCATGTAACTTACATAATTAATTACTGAACATAGCATGTAACTTGCATGATTAATTATTACATAACATATCATGGAATGTGACATAAATTTTCTACCATAACATAAACCAACATGCAATCATTTCCAATATAGCACTTAGATGATTTCCTATATTATAATCATACTACATATATGCATACAAATTTTATTCTTTTTCTTTTTTTATTCTTTTTTTCTTCTTTTTCGCCCATAAATTTCATAAAACATACTAATGACAATTTCCATCACAAAAGTATCAACCTTTAAATCAATATACTAACATCCATCTCCTTCCTCTTCTGGCTCGCTTCCGCCTTCGAGTAGCCTCGCAAAAGCCACCTTGCTCCCAGCCAAACTCAATACTCCACCAACAAAACACGTGCGAATGCCAAAACCCGACCTCCACACCACCACCTGAACACAGCCATATTCCCCTGCCGACCCACCATTATTCAGTAGCCTCCGCCACATTTTCTTCTCCGCCATAGCACCTGACAGTCCATTCCTCTCACTCCAACACCACCTTATGAAAGCTCGTCTTTTTCCTCTTTTAGTTTTGCTGAACCATCCATTGAAACCCTATACAACCCACCATGCTCCACCTTTTCCACAAACAGCCGCAACAACCCTCCATAGCAGCGGTCGAACACCCTTTGTCCTCCTTCTGAGCTCAGCCTACAGCCAAGACCGCCATCCTCTCTCCAAAACCCAGTAGTGAGTAGTTTCCTATGCTTTTTTGGTTTCTAGCATCACACATTTGAATATGTTGATATATTAGAACTCCTGACCTCACTTGTTTTGTCCTCTTTAAAAGAAGGGAGAAAAGGTGTGTGTATGTGTATTGTTTTCATCTAGATCAAGCTGGACTTGAGTTATTTCATCGATTCCATGTTGTTAGCTTTGCTTGATTCATCGATCTCTAGTTTTTTGCTTTGTTCATCGCTGTCCCGAATTATAGCAGCAATTTTCTAGCTTTGTCGCTTATCCGTGTGCTGTCATGTTTTCTCTAGCCTCGAAAGGTGAGCGATCACTCAGGATTCACATTCTTATATTTAGTAAATTTAATTCACACGAAATGTGCAATTAAAATTAAATTTGTTAATAATTAAATTGTTGAATATGATATGTTATTTTTAACCTATGATTGATATATGTCACCATAACATTCTGTATATATTATATTTAAATTTTTAATTATGATATATACTTATCATTGATATGTTATGCTTTTTTATTGTTTTATTGTTCTCACTCTACAAGTTCCCTGTTGGTTTAGAAAATCCTCATGGGTTGAAATGATACATACCAGAATAATTTTTTAGATTGGGGAAAATCATTATGGGTTGAAATGATAAACCCAAGCGATTTTATTGATTTTGAAATTTTGGGATTGTGGGTTGAAATGATATAAAACCGTAAATTCAAATAATTACGGATTGAAATGATAAATATCTGTATCACTTGACCATAGGATAGAAAATTATATACGAACACCGTTGGTCTATTTTTAAATGATTTCCAAAGATTTGAAAAGATTAATAAATGTGTTTAATAAATACTAATTTTTAAAATATAATATAAGGATTTTTACTTTGATATGTATAAAATTTAGAATTTAAATTATATGTTTTGGAAATTTTAAAATTATAAGTTAAGTTTTAAAATGTAAATTATAAAATTTTACATATAACTTTATTATTTTTAAAATATATAAAATAAGATTTAAAATAGATTTAATAATAGTAAAATTTAATTTAATAATAATTAATATAATAAAATTTAATAAAAATTTAATTTAACTAATATATATATATATATAATATGTTTTAAATATTTATTTAAAAGTTATATTAATATTTTAAAATAGATTTTTGTAATAATTTTTATATATTTATAATATGTTGAAATATTTATTTAAAATTATATTAATAATTTGAAATAGATTTTTGCTATAAATTTTATATATTTATAAAATATTTAAATATTTATTTAAAATTTATATTAATATTTTTAAATAGATTTTTGTAATAACTTTAATAAATAGAGATTGGAAAGACAAATTAAAGTTGACTTGAAATTTAAATTGGTTAATAGTTGAATTTAGATAAAGATTGATTTGGAACTTATTGATTTTGATATTTAAAGATATGTTTCTATAACTTGTTAACTTGATTTTGATTACAGAGAATTAAATGAATATTTTAAATTTAAATAAAATTGAATATGAATATTTAATTTCGATTTAAATTTGTAATTTGAGATTCTATTTATATGTTTAATTAAAGTTTGTTAAATGAATATTTTAAATTTTAATAAAAAATTGAATATTTGACATTGATGTAAATTTGTAATTTGAAATTTTATTTAAATGTTATCAAAATGATTAAGTGAATATTTACAAATTAAAATAAATTAAAGTTGAATTTTTGAAATATAAATGAAATTGATCAAATTGAGTTATTGTAAACTGTTTGAATATTTAAACTTTAAAACCTATTAAATTGGAAGTGGTTTAAATTTGTTGTTCAAACCTGCATTTGAAATCGATATAAATTAAATATTGTTTTAATGAAAATTTGAAATGAACCTATAACCTTTTAATTGAAATTGTCGAACGAAAATTGATTTAAATTTAATTTTGGAACTAAAGTTGATTTGAATTGATTTTTGAAATTTGTAGAAATAATTCTAATTTGAAACTATTTTTAATATATAAACTATTTTTATATATAACTATTTTTAATATATATATAAACTATTTTAATCTATAACCTATTTTTAAAATGTAAACTATTTTTAATGTATAACTATTCCAAGATATAAACCACTTTTCAATATTCAAACTGTTTAAGTGGGAACTACTATTATTTAGATTTAATGGATTTAAATGCGAATAATTTGATATGACGGTTTAAACTATTTTGTGGTTATGATTTTGAAATGAATATAATATTTTGATATGAAGTATGAACTGTTTGAAAACAAAATGACGACGGTGTGAAATAAGCGTTTGGTTGTTAAACAGAACGAGACCGGATATTTTCATACTCTCTGCCAATACCGAAAACCACCTTAACAACTGTGCACGTGGTGGAGATTTCAGAAAAAAGTAGGATTGTTTGGCAAACGTCTGTATGAGGTATAAACACAGCCCTGACTCCCTCGAGTCAGCTTGATGTGGCTAAAACAGGAGCTACACCGGGACAAGTCAGGGCACTCCCCCTATCGGGCATATTTCTTTGATACCATATCTATAACTTTGTGATTTGATTGGGTGCACCTTTTGTAACGACTTGAAATTTTCGATAATTTAATAAGGTTTTGTAATTTAATATTGGAAGAAATAAAGATTTATGATGTAATAATAAGAATATAACTGGAACAAAATGAAATAGTATAAATTTAAGGCAACTGATAATCGCTTTAAATGTAATTTCAATTAATTAAAAGAACTAAAGCGTTATAATTGATATAGATTGTCGATAAATTTTATTAATGTGTGGATTAATTGATAATTGGATTTAGAGAGTAATTGACAATTTAAATGTTGATTAATTAATGAAATAATGTGAACAAATTGAAATTGAATAAAATTAGTGTAGTATGAGTTGTTATAACATTTGCTTGTAAATAGTAAGCTTACAAATGTTATTAAATGTTGAAATGGTGACAATTGTTAATTGTTACCAATTTAATTAAATAATTGCAAGTAAATGTAAATTAACGTTACATTAAAGTGAGTTAAGACAATAACCGCACATTGTGAATGTAATACAATGTACATAAATTTTAAATTTATTTATAGGGAAATAATTAGTGGAAATAAAAAGAGCGAAACAAAGACAAATTAATTTGTTGAGATTTTAAATTGTAATGAAATTGACAAAAATTCAATATAGTGGAAATATAGTAGTCAATACAAATAAAAGATGGAAATTATAGCATTAGTGTAATAGGATATAAACAAATGTCAGCTAAGTTATTAGAGTAATAATTGATTAAATTAAAAGATCGAAGCCAAATTAATTAAACTTATCGAAATTAAATTATATTAATTGGATTCAATTACAGTTGAAATTGAATATCTTAATTAGTGAAATATTTAATACTGAATTGATATGTAAATTTGTTTTAAATTATTGTAAATGTCTAAGTAATCAAAAATGATGAAATTTGTTAGTTTATAAATATTGAATTAAAAAGTGATTAATTAATTTAATATTAATTTATTTAATTACCGTGAAAATAGCGATTTCGGCCACTATGTCGGATTTCGAAGAAACTAGTCTCATCGGATGAATTATTGTGAGGTTTCAAGTTTCATAGCGATTGGACTTGTTGTTTGGTCATAAGGGCTCGAAACACCTAAAAATCAATTCAATTGTAATCAATTTGAAATAAGCTGATTTTAAGCTAACTTCTTCATACGATGGAATTTGAAATTGAAACCTATTCCATTGAGTTTAAAAATATAGAAAACATCTATTTTGATAAATGGGATGACCCATTTACGTTTCGGGAATGAATGGGATTTTCGGATCGTTTATTGTTCAACATTCAAATCAATCTAGTCTGTTCATTTCTATTTCTCATCTGCCTATAAATAGCCTGTTATAAACCCTAGCTATTCCTTATTCCATTTTCTATACGTACAATTCTATCTGCTTCTATCTTTTCAATGGTATAAAAATCCAAAACCCTAATCCCCAAAATTGCAAATTCAAAATTTAAATCCAAAAATCAAACTCCTCCAAATCCTATCAAATTATATATCGTTTTAAAGCCCTCGACGAGCGTAACCCAAATCTGCAATTCATTTTTGTCATAGAATCACCATTTGTCCAGGAATCAATGGATTAGTTTCGGTCGTTCATATAGGGTTATCGTTTTATCGGTGGATCTTCACCCTGGCGGCAACTAGGAGGCATAGGATGGTAGAGCTCGTCGAGCAGCGATGATCTATGGTCTTTGTTTATCTGATTGGTGTTCAGAGTCGCCAATTTTGGCCGCGATTTGCTAGTAGTGGCACAGGCGTTAGGAAACGCTAGAGATGGTCGCGTTCGGCCTAGAAGCGGCGGTGTAGGTAGTGGAAGGCGGCGGTAGGCTCTAATCAAGGGATAGTGGGTCCTGGCGGCGGCGTTTCTCAAGCAAAGGTGGCGGCTGCATATATGGTAGGTAGAGAACAAACGCTGGCATAGGGTTTCGGCGTGTAAAGGTATGGTGACGTGTATAATTTTATATTATTTTTATTTGTCTAAATTTAAATCATATCACATACGAGGTCCTATTCACGTGCGGTTTGTTCCACTGCGATCGTATCGAAAATCCGGACGTTTTTACGCGGGTTTGGACGAATTCTGAGACTGTTGAATTTTGGACCTTTAATTGAATTTCAAATCGATTCAAAATCAAAAGTGTGTGTTTTCACCTACTCACAATTACTAAACTACCTTATGTTAGTTAAATTAATTTATTGATATTCGGTATGTTAAATTTGCCATTCTAGTTAAATTTGACTTTTGTTGCATTTAACCATCGTTTAATTTAATATTGAATTTAAATTGTCAATTTAATACCTGTTATTGATTATTAGTTATCTATTGATGATTATTGATTGATTTGGATGATGATTATGATGAATATTGATTGTTGATATTGGATGACTGGATGCTGTATTTTATATTGTTATAACACTTCAAGTTCCTTATGGGTTGAAATGAAACATACCCGTACGACCTATAGAATAAGAAAAAATCGTTATGGGTTGAAATGATAGACTCGAGAAATTTTATGGATTTGTATTTAATTCAGGATTGCGGTGATATATAACCATAAAAAAATTATATTGTGGATTGAAATGATAAATATCCATATCACTTGACCCTAGGGTAGTAAATTATATACAGACTTCGGATTTATTAAATTAAGTGATTTTCAAATCTTTAAATTTTGAATTCAGTTAACTGGTATTTTGAAATAGAAATTTGATTTATATAAATTGAATTATTTTCAAAAATCCAAGCGTAAATGTTGAAGTTGAAATTTTAAAGTTGAAGTGCCAAATCTAAATGAATTTATTAGAAATTGAGTTATTGAATATGTTTGGATATAACTTTGAAATTTATTTTGAATTAATTTAAACTATTTTTAATTAATTTAAACTATTTTTAATCAATTCAAAACTATTTTAATTTATTAAATCTATTATAACCCATTTAATCCAATTTAGTCTATTTTGCCTATTTAAACTAATTAAATTTATTTAATCCATTTTAAATCTATTTACTACAATTTGAATCTATGTAATCTATTTTAAATTTATTTAATCTATTTGAAAATCTACTTAATGTAATTTAAATCTATTTAATCTATAATTAATCTATTTAAATATTTTAAACCTAATTAAATCTGTTTAATCTATATTCAGTCTATTTAAATCAATTTAAATCTAGTTAAATCTAAATTAAATCTATGTAAACTATTTTACTATTTAAACTATTTTAATTTGTTCAAACTATTTTTGTGATGACCCACAATTCCATACTCTTTGAGCTGACAATAAACCACACATGTCCGACCCAAGTTGCACGGAAGTATGGATGATCAAGGGTAATTAAGAAAATAAGACAGAACAGAATTTCACACGAATGGAATAACATATAATATTGAGCAGTATCTTTACAACGGAATATTTTTAAATACATATATCACAGTCGAAACTATATTCAGCTTGGGCAGTTATAAACATATGTCCTTACAATTGTTTACAAATATCAAACTAAAACAAACAAAACACAACGAATAACAGAATATGTCATACATAGATGAATATCTCCAGCTCCCCTCTGGAAACTCCAACTGTCTTCGACTAAACCTAAAACTACTCGGATCTAACCCAAGTATTGATAATACCTGAATCAGACTTGATAAACCAGCATGAGAAAAACTCAATAATAAATGACAGTGTCTTATATCAGCCTTTGAATAAAATTCTTTGAAAAGAAAGTGTATCCCATAAAACTACGCCCACACATAAACACGGATGGGTTTTTACTTTAGGATAACTTAAACACTTTTATATCAAAACCTTTGATATTATTTCTAATGACATCTCTTTGAAAACACTTGCAAATAAACTTACTAATCTTATCCGAAATGGTTACCCATATAGCATTTCCAGGCTGTTCATTGTGAAATATGCGCTTTGCGCTTATATGATTTTTGTTTGATGATAATAAACACATATATATAGTTCGTTTAAATGTATTTGTTAATGTACTATTTTAATTTTCATATATTAAATAAATATTTGTTGAATAAAATAAATTACACAGGCTTTTAATTTGAATTCAAACAGAACAAGTTACACAGATTTTGAATTCAAACAGAAATTTTATTCAAACAAATATTTATTACAAATCTTGAAAAGTACAAATTCATGCTCTCACTATATACAATTTTGAACTACATCACATTTCATATTTACATCATTATCCTCACTACATATCACTCACACTCGTATTTGGTCTTCAGCTGCATTCCAGTTTGTATCTAGCATCTGAGCAAATCTGCAAAAATATTCACTAACGCAGTAAAATTGATCGAGAAATAGTTTTGAAATTTAAAATAAACGATGTTTTTGAAAATATGTTTTGCCTCAGATATATGGGTTGTTTGTCATCATTCACACTTGAATTTATCACAAAGTCGTGCACATAGATATTACAGGGACAGGTAATCACAAGTGGCTGCAATACACACGTGTACATTCATACACGTGTGCACTGCCTCGCCAACTCGTGTGCGCAGCCAACAAGAGCAAGTGTGAAAATGCAAAGGTCAAGCCATCACTGCAAATTCGACACAACGCAATGCAATTCAAACTGCAAGTCCAAAACAGATGCACTATGCATTGTACAACAAATCCAGGCAGCAAGTAGAGGAATGAAACCAACATGGCCGAGCATTGTACAAAACTGCAAAATGCAGTTCAAAACATCTACGACAGCAAGGTATGACCAAATACAGTGTGAAAAATCCAAAGCATGATATAGATACAGGCTGAGAAACAATGTGAACAAGTTGTGCACATGAAAAGGCAATGCAGTTTACAACAATGAATAAGCCCAAGTGAAACCACTGACTACAAAGCCAAAGATCACAAAGAAATGGATGCCATCAAATTCAACAACCACAAGATACAATGCAAACACAAACTGCAGTGGACAGCAAGCACTACCAAGACCACTATACAGTGCTAACAAATGATCAGAGAACATGCTTAAAGACTGCACAAATGACCAAGCTACAAGTATGGAAGTGAATCAAGTTTCAAGTGGACAGTAAATGAAGGCAATGCACAAATGCAACATGTTTAAAATGCTCATACCAGAATGGAAGAAACTACACAACTCAAGCTCACAAGAATGGTCAACAAAATGCAGTAGTGAAGAATACACATAGCAAGTTACATGAAGACAAGACTACACCAGAGACAAGTAATACAATATACATATATAGGAAGTGCAATTGCCAAGTGAAGATGGAGCTACAGGAAGAAGCCGACCAGAAGTGAAAGTCACAGTGATAAACGAATATCAACATCATGTTCGAATGCAATATCAACTAAAGTCAGAAACAGTGCAGTACAACTACATGAAACAGTGGAACAAACTCAAATGTCCAGTTACAATAATACAATGAACAAATTCATACAAGCTCAGACTACAAGTTCAAGTGAAAGTGCAGACAAATGACCAAGCTGCAGCATCAATGATGAACAAGACCACCAGTGACCCATACACAAATGACCATGCCACAACTATGCAAGCCTGTGCCAAGCATGATACAGGAGAATACAAACAAGCATGCAACAGAAGACATAGCCAATGCCAACAAAACTCTCAAATGCAGACACAAGAAGAATGGAACAGGTGCAAAATGACCAAACAGCAATTCAGGTAATATGATGGGTGAACAAAACAAATGTGCGCAAGTGATACAAGTAACATGAATGTAGACAGCAAACATGCAACAAGATGGATGGTCCAATGTCGATATCAAATGCATGTACCAAGACAGTACAACATTACAAGAGAACAAAGTCTCTGTAATAATACATGAAGCATACAAGTGCAACACAAACATGAAGACTGAAACCAGAAGACAATGCCAAATGTCAACAGAGACAATGCAAATGTGATCAATGCAAACTACAAAGACCACAACACTCAGGTGGTACATGAACAAGTGAAGAATACACAAATGTGCAGTAGCAAGATCAACACAGTAGCAAGCTACAGGTGATGCAATGCTCAAATGAACAACAAGCTCCACTGACCACAAAGCAGAGATCATCATCAAATGAAATTACAAAAATGCAATGGTGAAGCTACTGTATGCAACATGATGAATACAGATGCAAAGTACAACAGTGAAGCATGCACATAGGCCACCAGTGAATTACATCAGTATGCAAATGAACAAAAACAGCAGCTGTAATCAAGTGTAGCATCTATAAAAAAATACATACCAAAAGAGGCATGTGTTCAAATATGGGCCGAAGTCAAAAATTGCTTCAATTCAGGAATTTATTTTTAGAAAGATATCTCGGCATCAAATATCTCAAAATTCATATATGGTATGTGTTAATTCATAAAGGGGCCGAACCAACAAGTATGGAAAGAGATTTTCGAATTAATTAATTCGAATACAAATATGGATAGCAGTAATTCAAAATTGATTTCAAGAAAAAAATCAACGACATGGAAAAATCAAGTATGACAGTGAGAGGGTTTCAACCCTATAAATAAACCCAAAAGAAATCATCATCGGCATCGAGTTATGCAGAGAAAAAGGCAAATAATCAAACCAGCATACGAAAATCACATACCACAATTCAACGAACTCGGTCAGCTGCAAGTACAATCAATCATCAGAGAACGAACGAAGCAGTGAGCAAGAGCAACGTGAATCAAGCAATTGATCATCAGAGAACGAACACAAGAGCATCACAAACCAGCCGAAAACCCAATTTGGATCGCAAGAGACGAACCCTAGTTTCAGAAAGAAGGAGATCGGTCGCCATTATTTTTCACAAAGCAAAAGAACGAAGTGGGTCGGGTTAAAGGAAAACAAGGGGCCGGCTTTGTTAATGATAAAAGGGGTTTAAGTTTTAAAAGGGGTTTGCTTTATTTTATTTCAAGCAAAAATTAGGGGTTCAAATTCATATTTTAATTTTTGCATCGGGTTTTATTTTTGAAGTTGTTCTTGTTTTTATTTTCGAGTCAACAAATTTGTAAATCACCACCTAGGGTTTAGGTAGTGTCAGATTGTCTAGTTAGAATTAGTTCAGTGAGCAGGGTGTGCGAGTTTGCGAAGCTCTAGAGGCGGAGCAGAGTTTGCGAGTAAACAAAGCTCTATAGGCGGAGCAGGGTGTGCGAGTCTGTGAGAGTGTTTGTGAGCGGGAGCAAGGGTTTGCGAGTCTGGTAGAGTGTTTGTAAGCGAGATACTGTTTAATTCTAATAGAAATCTGGGAATGCAGCAGTAGGCAGGGGTTGCCGAAGCTGGGTAAATTTTGTGTGTGATTTACTTTTCAGCATATTTATTTCTGCAGTTTGTTTCTTTGTTTTAAATCGAGAAAATTTGTTATTAACCCTATTCACCCCCCCTCTAGGGTTAATCTAGATCCTACAAGTGGTATCAAAGCCTGGTATTTTTTATTTAACTCTAGAGTCATGAGTCTACCAAATAATGCTTTTTCTGAGGGGCAATCTATTGTCAGGCCACCCATGTTTAACGGGAATGATTATGCTTATTGGAAAGTTAGGATGGGTATTTATCTTAGTTCAGTGGATTATGATGTTTGGGATATTATTGAAACTGGCTATAAACCTCCTACTATAACTGTTGGTGGTACTGAGATTCCTAAACCTAAGGATAGGTGGGATGAAAACGATAAGAGATTGAAAACGATAAATGCTAAAGCCATGAATGCTTTGATATGTGCTCTTGATAAAAATGAATTTAATAGAATTTCTCACTGTACAACAGCACAGGAAATTTGGCACACTTTGGAGGTGACACACGAAGGAACTTCTCAAGTCAAGGAGTCTCGTCTAGCCCTATTCAGCAACGAATACGAGAACTTTGTGATGGACAAAGGCGAGAGCATAAAGGATATGTTTGGACGCTTTTCAACCTTGGTATACAACGCTAGAGCACTTGGGAAGGTCTTCACTGAGGTAGAGCTTGTGCGGAAGATACTACGAGTCTTACCGATGAACTTTGAGGCAAAAGTCACGGCAATACAAGAATCGAAAGATCTGAGTAAGCTAAGCATGGAGGAGTTGATTGGCAACTTGATGACGTATGAGCTTGAACTAAAAGCAAAGGAAGAACGCAACAACTCCGAACCAACTAAGAAGACGATTGCCTTAAAAATCAAACAAGAGAGCGATGAAGAAGGAGAAGATCCAATTGAAAAGCTTGCAATGGCTGTCAATAATCTTAGAAGATGGTCAAGATTCAAGCCACGCAAGAAGAAAACAAAGGGCAATTCGTCAAAAGATTCTGAAAATTCCGATAATGAGCTGACGTGTTATAATTGCAACAAACCTGGCCACATCAAACCAGAATGCCCACTTCTCAAATATAGCAAAGGAAAGAAAAAGGAAAAGAAGGTTTTCGCAGCAACTTGGGATGATGAAGAAGGAGTGGAAGTTTCGGATAGCAGCTCAGAGGAGGCTAACTTGTGTCTTATGGCAAAATTAGATTCAGAAGCAAGCTCGGAGGAATCAAGTGAGGAAGGTGAATATACCTATAGAGATCTTGTTTTTATGTGTTCTGATCTTACTAAAGTAGTTGATGCTCTTGAATCTAAAATTGAAAAACTGAACTCTAATAAGAGAGAACTTGCTCGTGAAAATCTTAGGTTAGAAACTGAATTTGAAAATATTCATGACCAAGAATGTGAAAAATGTAGAATTTTAGATTCGGAATTGTCAAGACTCAAGAATAGCTTTGAGAATCTTGAAAAAGAAAACTTGAGTCTTATGAAAACCATTGACACTAGGAAAAAGGATTTCATAAATAGATGCGCCTCACTTGTAACTGAAAACACGACGCTAAAAACCAAAGTCCAAAACCTTGAGAAATCATTGAATAACTTTTCAATAGGAGAAAAATCATTCAACATGTTATTGGGAAATCAAATTTTTGCTAACAACAGAAAAGGACTAGGTTTTGGAAAAACACAAGTTGAGGATAGTGCAAAAGGTAGGAGTGTCTTTGGTAGATGTGAAATAATTGGACATCATGTTGAAAATTGTAGACATAGGAACAAAAACACAAAATTTATACAAGTTTGGGTTCCTAAGAATTCTACAAACAGATTTCATGTCTATTGGAACAAGAATGAAAGAACAAAACAAGTTTGGGTTCCAAAGGGTTTGTTTATTCATAATGCTTCTGTCACTAACAACCATGGACCTATAAATAGGTCACATAAATCTTTTCTCGTGTAGGTATGGTGGCAGGCTAAGGAACATCAACGGTGTTTTCTGGATTTTGGCTGTTCCAGAAACACAATGAGTGTCAAAGCAAAGTTCCTTAGCCTAGTATAAAGGTGACAGAATCACAATGGGCAATCACGTAAAATCATCGTAAAGGTAAAACAGGTGAAGATATTCTTATGTGATAATCTGTACCATTTTCTGAATGAAATCAGCCAAGATTGAGATGATGATTTATTCTGACTTGTTCACTGTTCAAAATTGAGTGTAAGTTTCTTATGCATATTTTCATGGTCTTGTTTATCAAGTTAGTGATATTTTGAAGTGAAAAAGAAATTCAGATGCAGTTCATTCTGGTAATCTAGTTGATAGAAAATTTACGAGTTGAACGTGATTTATGGTGAAACATACATTTGCTGCATCGTTTTTTCAAAGAAAATATCTGCATATTTTTCACTTGAAATAATTTTCATTTAGCAGATTTTTTTTTTCTCTCATATAACCCCTTCGTAAAAATAATTGTTTGACCATACTTTCAGATTAGTCATGTTTATTTGATTTTAAATGACAAATTTTGACTAATCCGACTCCCTGCTGATTATCGAAGAGATAAATTGTGATTCAAAAAGTGATTAGTGTTGATAATTAACATACATTACTCAAAAGAGTATATTTGGAAAATTTCTTTAGGAATTTAATCAAGAGTTATAAAACTTTTTGTTGGGTAAAAATTCCATGACCATTTCTATATCTACCATTATTTCTATCGACCATGATTTATCAAATATTCAAGATAGTTTGTCAATAGGTGGTACTATAATCAGGGATCATTTGCTTTTCATTTCACATTTTTTTTGTAAAAATAAATAAATATCCAAAGTATCCACTCTCATTTAAAAGTCCTCACGGTTATGCATGGGTGAATTACTTGGATTTTTGATTATGTGCTTCCATGCTCATTTAAAAGTCCTTATGGTTATGCATGTATGAAACGCATATCAAAATTAATTGATTTAATAGACAAGTTGATTTTAATCCCATTTAAAAGTCCTCACGGTCATGCGTGGTTAGAAGATACTTGATTTCATTTTTAAAAAAAAAAAATTAAATTGGAATACTACTAATCTCATTTAAAAGTCCTAACGGTTATGCATGATTAGTAGATATTCAAATTCCTGATATAAATGTACCACAAGAAGATTTAACTGTATGATATTGTATGAGAATTTTATTTCCGTCATTTCTAAAAGTGGAATATGCGCCTAACAAGGGTCGTTATGATTTTTGTTTGATTCTCATTTGAGTTTAATATTTATATTCAATTTGAGTTTAATGTTGGATTAATATTGATCACTTCATCTCTATTTTCTCTCACACTGTTATTCTTTTGCTGATAACAAAAGGGGGAGAGAAAAGTTAAGATTTTGTCAAATAGAATCAAGCAAAGGTCAAATAATTTTCCATATGCATCTAAGCTCATTTGTATATATTTTTTATTTGTATGCATATATGTAGGGGGAGCATCATGTAGAGAGAAAGCATTTAAATAGGGGGAGCAAATTAGAGTATACTATGGATCAAATACATTTAACACGATCAAAATCTTAAATATATGTTTGTTATCATCAAAAGGGGGAGATTGTGAAATATGCGCTTTGCGCTTATATGATTTTTGTTTGATGATAATAAACACATATATATAGTTCGTTTAAATGTATTTGTTAATGTACTATTTTAATTTTCATATATTAAATAAATATTTGTTGAATAAAATAAATTACACAGGCTTTTAATTTGAATTCAAACAGAACAAGTTACACAGATTTTGAATTCAAACAGAAATTTTATTCAAACAAATATTTATTACAAATCTTGAAAAGTACAAATTCATGCTCTCACTATATACAATTTTGAACTACATCACATTTCATATTTACATCATTATCCTCACTACATATCACTCACACTCGTATTTGGTCTTCGGCTGCATTCCAGTTTGTATCTAGCATCTGAGCAAATCTGCAAAAATATTCACTAACGCAGTAAAATTGATCGAGAAATAGTTTTGAAATTTAAAATAAACGATGTTTTTGAAAATATGTTTTGCCTCAGATATATGGGTTGTTTGTCATCATTCACACTTGAATTTATCACAAAGTCGTGCACATAGATATTACAGGGACAGGTAATCACAAGTGGCTGCAATACACACGTGTACATTCATACACGTGTGCACTGCCTCGCCAACTCGTGTGCGCAGCCAACAAGAGCAAGTGTGAAAATGCAAAGGTCAAGCCATCACTGCAAATTCGACACAACGCAATGCAATTCAAACTGCAAGTCCAAAACAGATGCACTATGCATTGTACAACAAATCCAGGCAGCAAGTAGAGGAATGAAACCAACATGGCCGAGCATTGTACAAAACTGCAAAATGCAGTTCAAAACATCTACGACAGCAAGGTATGACCAAATACAGTGTGAAAAATCCAAAGCATGATATAGATACAGGCTGAGAAACAATGTGAACAAGTTGTGCACATGAAAAGGCAATGCAGTTTACAACAATGAATAAGCCCAAGTGAAACCACTGACTACAAAGCCAAAGATCACAAAGAAATGGATGCCATCAAATTCAACAACCACAAGATACAATGCAAACACAAACTGCAGTGGACAGCAAGCACTACCAAGACCACTATACAGTGCTAACAAATGATCAGAGAACATGCTTAAAGACTGCACAAATGACCAAGCTACAAGTATGGAAGTGAATCAAGTTTCAAGTGGACAGTAAATGAAGGCAATGCACAAATGCAACATGTTTAAAATGCTCATACCAGAATGGAAGAAACTACACAACTCAAGCTCACAAGAATGGTCAACAAAATGCAGTAGTGAAGAATACACATAGCAAGTTACATGAAGACAAGACTACACCAGAGACAAGTAATACAATATACATATATAGGAAGTGCAATTGCCAAGTGAAGATGGAGCTACAGGAAGAAGCCGACCAGAAGTGAAAGTCACAGTGATAAACGAATATCAACATCATGTTCGAATGCAATATCAACTAAAGTCAGAAACAGTGCAGTACAACTACATGAAACAGTGGAACAAACTCAAATGTCCAGTTACAATAATACAATGAACAAATTCATACAAGCTCAGACTACAAGTTCAAGTGAAAGTGCAGACAAATGACCAAGCTGCAGCATCAATGATGAACAAGACCACCAGTGACCCATACACAAATGACCATGCCACAACTATGCAAGCCTGTGCCAAGCATGATACAGGAGAATACAAACAAGCATGCAACAGAAGACATAGCCAATGCCAACAAAACTCTCAAATGCAGACACAAGAAGAATGGAACAGGTGCAAAATGACCAAACAGCAATTCAGGTAATATGATGGGTGAACAAAACAAATGTGCGCAAGTGATACAAGTAACATGAATGTAGACAGCAAACATGCAACAAGATGGATGGTCCAATGTCGATATCAAATGCATGTACCAAGACAGTACAACATTACAAGAGAACAAAGTCTCTGTAATAATACATGAAGCATACAAGTGCAACACAAACATGAAGACTGAAACCAGAAGACAATGCCAAATGTCAACAGAGACAATGCAAATGTGATCAATGCAAACTACAAAGACCACAACACTCAGGTGGTACATGAACAAGTGAAGAATACACAAATGTGCAGTAGCAAGATCAACACAGTAGCAAGCTACAGGTGATGCAATGCTCAAATGAACAACAAGCTCCACTGACCACAAAGCAGAGATCATCATCAAATGAAATTACAAAAATGCAATGGTGAAGCTACTGTATGCAACATGATGAATACAGATGCAAAGTACAACAGTGAAGCATGCACATAGGCCACCAGTGAATTACATCAGTATGCAAATGAACAAAAACAGCAGCTGTAATCAAGTGTAGCATCTATAAAAAAATACATACCAAAAGAGGCATGTGTTCAAATATGGGCCGAAGTCAAAAATTGCTTCAATTCAGGAATTTATTTTTAGAAAGATATCTCGGCATCAAATATCTCAAAATTCATATATGGTATGTGTTAATTCATAAAGGGGCCGAACCAACAAGTATGGAAAGAGATTTTCGAATTAATTAATTCGAATACAAATATGGATAGCAGTAATTCAAAATTGATTTCAAGAAAAAAATCAACGACATGGAAAAATCAAGTATGACAGTGAGAGGGTTTCAACCCTATAAATAAACCCAAAAGAAATCATCATCGGCATCGAGTTATGCAGAGAAAAAGGCAAATAATCAAACCAGCATACGAAAATCACATACCACAATTCAACGAACTCGGTCAGCTGCAAGTACAATCAATCATCAGAGAACGAACGAAGCAGTGAGCAAGAGCAACGTGAATCAAGCAATTGATCATCAGAGAACGAACACAAGAGCATCACAAACCAGCCGAAAACCCAATTTGGATCGCAAGAGACGAACCCTAGTTTCAGAAAGAAGGAGATCGGTCGCCATTATTTTTCACAAAGCAAAAGAACGAAGTGGGTCGGGTTAAAGGAAAACAAGGGGCCGGCTTTGTTAATGATAAAAGGGGTTTAAGTTTTAAAAGGGGTTTGCTTTATTTTATTTCAAGCAAAAATTAGGGGTTCAAATTCATATTTTAATTTTTGCATCGGGTTTTATTTTTGAAGTTGTTCTTGTTTTTATTTTCGAGTCAACAAATTTGTAAATCACCACCTAGGGTTTAGGTAGTGTCAGATTGTCTAGTTAGAATTAGTTCAGTGAGCAGGGTGTGCGAGTTTGCGAAGCTCTAGAGGCGGAGCAGAGTTTGCGAGTAAACAAAGCTCTATAGGCGGAGCAGGGTGTGCGAGTCTGTGAGAGTGTTTGTGAGCGGGAGCAAGGGTTTGCGAGTCTGGTAGAGTGTTTGTAAGCGAGATACTGTTTAATTCTAATAGAAATCTGGGAATGCAGCAGTAGGCAGGGGTTGCCGAAGCTGGGTAAATTTTGTGTGTGATTTACTTTTCAGCATATTTATTTCTGCAGTTTGTTTCTTTGTTTTAAATCGAGAAAATTTGTTATTAACCCTATTCACCCCCCCTCTAGGGTTAATCTAGATCCTACATTCATTACGCCAATACAAACAAAACCGTAGGTTCTTATTGGAGAATGGATTTCCATACAAATGATCAGGTGAAGGGACTACCTTCCGATGGGTACAACTCTAGATGGATGTCCCAAGGAACCATCACAAACCTCCTCTACCAACACAACACCAGCCTATCTCAATAACTACATAGTACAAAATATGTCATCCCCCGATCGTTACCGTCCTTTAAACCGAATGCCCGAGCATACAAACCGCATTATTTTACATCCCGATTGTCATATTGGGAAGAAATATATCTATAAGGGGATGATCATACCCTAATTGGGAATAACCCACTTAGCCTCGCTGCATCTAACCATGTTTCAGTCATTTTCGGTTAATGAGGCTCGAGGCAACGATTACCTTTTCACATAGCACATATCACATCTCTGAATGCCACATTGCCATTTCCGTTGACTACTAATTACCTTCCAAAAAAATACAACCCTTGAGCTCGTACGTTTCAAGGAGGGTGTTAAGCTAAGAGAAGTTGTCTTCTCCGCCACCACTGATGTACGTTGGTAAAAACCAATGTACGTAATCTTAAGAAATGCAGTGTCAGACAAACGTCCATACAAGTTGTCTAGGAACAGGACAAACCGAAGGCACTCTCCTACTACTAATATTACTGAGTAGTCCTTACAATCCGAAAAATCTCCACAACAAGGAGACCACTACTATAAATAACTCTATAATGGAAGCTACCCAAAGCATATCAACAAGAAGTCCTTATGCTATAAAGATCCACGGTCTTTAATATTCATCATCTTCAATATGTCTTCACATTCGAACGTATACATTGGTTCGAATTGGTTTTTCAGATAGGATTCACCCAAAATCCAAACTTGGTTCTTTCGAAGCCAATCATCGATAAAAAGTGAATATGAGTATACAAGATCATTAAGTCTCTTTTAATTTTAATTCTTTTCGAATAATTTCGAAATCTCTTTCTTTTGACTTAGATTAATTCTAAGTAATTCATTTGCTTTGGATAACATCTCAAATTTCCTCGCTTAACTCTCGATCCAAATTTCTTAACTTTTAGGCGGGTTAAAAACAATGTTATTTAAAACATCCTTTACGATAAACCCTAAAATCAATCTTAGCAAACATTTTTGAGTAAATAGGATTGTAGAAATCATTCTAATTTTACTTAACATCAATTCTGTATTCAACAAGTGCTATGGGCGGAATAACGGTGAAATCACCTTTTAAATTCCAGGAATAGGACGAGTTCCCTCTTTGGAATTTAATACCAAGTATAAGAAGATTATCTCTATGCAATCCAAGTCACCATTTGTTTATTTTGGAGATTGCTTAAATTTTGGATAATACCGATCTTCTTTTATTTTAGAAACTTAATACAATCTTTTTAGAGCATCCGGGCTTACCTTTCGATATGTTCCACCCTTACCTAAGAAAAGAAAACATTGGCCAGATAAGTTCAGGGCACTGGTTGCTCCATCCCTAACCTTAGTTAAACATCTTGTTTTATTTTCCCAGATCTCACAGGCGGGACAAATGTACCGGTCGTTTCCGCATACTTAGTTATCAACTTTATTTTGGAACTAGTCATAAAGATTTCAAATTATCTTTTAAACACTTATTTTTCATTTTAAAAACATTCACAGCTGATTCTAGAAAAAATCGTTACATTTAAACTCATATTCAAAAAGTTATACAATTCGCAGCATAAAAGTACTGCGGAAAGTGCTATATAAGCTTAAGTGATTTAAACCAATTTTTAATATTTGAAATTCATATTTCCCATTCCAAATCTTTTCTAAACTATTTAAATAGATTTATAAAATTTATTACACATTTCCCATAATTAAAAACGTCCATTTAAGTAGATTTCCTGTTATGATCACTTAACTACACTAGCGTGATTATTCTAGAATATTGATTTGGACACATTTTAAAATCCACTCAACGGAATTTTGCTTTTCTTTCTTCGTTTAGAAGGTACAGATATAATAGTTTGGAATTTTCTTATCTTGAAGAATTTTGAGCTATATTTCACTTTATACACTCATTTGAACTTTTCGGCATGAAACCACGAACTATTATTGCGCGACGCGCCTAGTTTTAACTTATTTTTCAATATTTGAACTAATATGTTCAAATTGAATTTTATCACTTATAAAATCATTACAAATCATTTTAAATCAATATTTTCACTTTTTAAAGTATTTAAAAGGTATTTTCGCCATTTCCATATTAAATATTATCTAAGTCCTATTATTTTAATATTAAAATTTAAATTCCAATTTCAGTTCTATTTCAATTCTAACTTCAAATTACACTCAATTAAAACTTAGATTTCAAATCTAATTTCAATTTAAACTTCAATTCAACCTTAATTTCTCTCTCAATTTTCAAAATCAATTTCCATTTCAATTTCACTATTCATCTTAATTTTAATTTCAATTTAACTATCCTTTTTAATCCTGTTACACTTCAAATTTCAAATTCTCTTTTAGTTTTACTTTAACTTCAATTCTAATTGTAAAGCGACTTATTTTTTTAAAGTATATCATATCACCAAAATCCATCTTATTTGACAAAGGGATCACTTAATCAATAATGATAGAAATTTGACGTCCATATTAACATCATAACCATACAAACAATAATATGACATTAACATTTTCAATATGGGTATAGTACGATAAATGTCATAACATTACCATGGATTATCCAACATTCAAACAATTATTCAAACATCCATATCATAAAGTGGTGATTATCTAACATAGCAATTGAACTTGCTAATCAATATAATTCAAAAATCGATGATAATTTCTCACCTTTAACCAAATTGATTAACTTCCTACCAACGTTCATTTAGTTCAACGCTTCATTAAACCACCACCTAAACATTCCTTCACCTTTTTCAATTTCTCGGCCACCATCTCACATCCCTTCTTGCTCTTATCCATAGCATTCCCCTTTCATATTGCTTACGTCCTCCTCCTATAAACTCCGAAACTCATGGCCTAAGGCCATTTTTAAGAAGAGAAGAAGAAGAAGTGAATTAAAAAAGGTTACAGAATAAAAGGTGGATTAGTGCTTAAGCACTCCACTATTTTTTACCCTCCTACCTATCATAAAGAGAGAAGCCATTAAAATAGCTTTAAAGGAAGAAGAAGAAGAATGAGAAGTGTGAAGAAAATGAGAAGAATGGATGGGTATTTATAGGAAAAGTAAGGAGTGATGAATTACAAAACTAACCCTTTACAAAATTACCAAAATATCTTTACTTTATTTACTTTTACCACACTTACTATCACCTTATCACATCATCACTTTATGTCTTAATCACTTAATATTTAAGTAAAGAAAAGTAAAGATTTGGTTGGATTTGATGTGATAAGTTTTGTCCTTTTGTGTTTACTTTTGCTAATTTTGGCAAAACTAGTTTAGTAAAAGTAAACTTGATTAGTGAATTAAATAATACTTATAATATTTGAATATATATTCATATATAAGAAAAAAAAAGCGTAACAATGTTGCGATAATTTTTAATCCATAAAACGTTGATTTTCGATAAAATGTTTTATGGTCATGTTATCCCATTTTTGGTCAAAACTGGAATATCAATGTTGTGTGCATTTCCACCACGAACGAACTAAGAAGAAGCAGCCAGCAAGCGTATATAAGTCTGGGGTTTCACTCATGACTCAAGTATAAAAGTCCATTCGGTATCAAAGGTTTAAAGTTTCATTCGGCAATGTGGAGCGAAGTCTCATTCGGCATTCAAGATGCCTTGGTTCATCCGGCGTTCCCAATACAAGAGCTCATTCGGCACTCCCAAATATAGAAGCATTCGGCATACTCATCACCGAACCAACTTCACTTCCCTTCCTAGCCGAACCAACTCCACTTCCCTTCCTAGCCGAATCAACCACACTTCCATGTACTACCGAACGAGCTCCACCGAATCACCTCCACCGGACCAAGCTCCGCCGGTCCAAACCCACACCGAACCAACCCACACCAGACCAACACTCCACTCAACCTACCACCGGTCCAACCATCCCAGCTACGACCGAACCAAGCCCCGCCGAACCAGATGTGCCAGGCTAGATTGCTTCAGCCCAGGCCCACCAGCAGCTATATACTTCCAGGACCCCTGCCCCCAGTCTCACTCTATGAATAGAGGGGCAGGGGTACAACAATGGCAGACAAGTTTGAGAGCTCAAGCAAGGAAGGAACTTTCAAACAACTTTCATATACTTGTAACCAAAGCTTTGTACTTGTAATCTGAAGAGAAAGAGGAGAATAACATATAAAGTGGATGTAGGCACGTTCTGGCCGAACCACTATAAATCTGTGTGTCTTTTACAGTTTAGTCCCTGCTTTTTACATATTTGCATAAATCACCCAAATCGCTAAGAACAACATATAATCAACTAAATCGTACGACTTTGAGGTGTTTGCCCAATTTTTGCGCAAACATTTTTGGTGCTTTCACTGAGAATTGAACTCAAGGACCTACCGCTTGGAAGTTGAATTTGAGGGTTTAAATATTCAGATTGGAAGAGTCATGGCGAGACAATCAAGCAGAAGGCCAAGGCCAGAGCAGAGTCAACATGAAGGGAGTCAAGAGGCTTCCTCAGGAGCAAACCAAGCTTCAGCCTTCTTCACTAGAGATGAGATGGAGGCTATGATGAGAAGACAAGAAGAGATGATTCAGAACTTGCTTCAGCAAATTGGGCAACTTGGAGCACAAAACCAAGGAGCAACTGGAGTTCAGAACGGAGCAGGACCATCTGGCGTAGCACCAGAGCTAGGGGGCGCTCACGCAGAGCATGTTGATCCGACCCCGGGAAGAGAGATGGGGGCATCCGAGCCACCTGGTAGCAATAGAGGAATGAACGTTCAGCCAGGGAGGCATACACATGAAAACTCCCGCGGACTCGGGTGGCAGGTCGAAGGCAATGAACGAGGACTACAGCTTGGAGACAATGACAGATTAGCAAAGATGGTTAGAAGAGCTATGAGAGGCGGTTTAGTAAACAGAGACTTGGAAGATGTAAACAGGAGTCCTTTTTCCCCTGCAATTAGGATGGCTAGGAACCCACCAGAGTTCAAGTTACCATCAGTAGAGATGTACGATGGAAGGACAGACCCTGCGGTCCATCTTACAAAGTATATGAGGCACATGGAAGTGTTGGGGGAATCACAGGAGGTCATGGCCCGGTGCTTTCCATTGTATCTAACGGACATTGCAGCATTATGGTTTAGGCAGCTGGAGAGCGGCTCCATAGGAACATGGGAAGATTTAACTGAGAGATTCATGAGGCAATTCAGGGTTCATATTGCGAGACCCAAGAATGTGATGACTTTGGCAACCTTGAAGCAGAAAACTGGAGAGACTTTGAGGAGTTTTCTAACGTGATTTAATGCGGCAGCAGCATCCATGGATCGACCAGATCCATCCATGGTCATGATGGAGATTGTATCTGGAAAAGCTGATAGTACAGAGTTCAAGAATTCGTTAACAAAGGATCCGCCTATGAATCTGGGAGAGTTCTATCATGAGGCTGAAAAGTTTCTGTGTTTGGAAGATGCTAGTGCAGAAAGAGAGGAAGAAGTTGACGTTTACGCAATCAAGAGCGGAAACCCACCTGGAAAGGGTGCGGAGACTGGCAAAGGAAAGAGAAAGGCTGAGGATAATGATGACAGGTCAAAGCGGCCACGGAGAGAATCGCGATTCACCACTCACACTGAGCTGAATGAGAGTCTGGAACGAATTTACCAGGATACCAAGGAGCAGGTTCCGTATCGTAGACCAATGCGAAGGGATCCAACTCCTGACGAAAGAAAATCAGATAAGTTTTGTGAATTCCATGAATTAAACGGTCATAACACTAATGATTGTAGACATTTGAAGGACGAGGTGGAAGGGCATATCAGGAACGGTATGCTCCTTCAGTATGTGAAGAGGCGAACTCCAGCAGTGGAGCCAGAGCGACCACCGTCTACATCGACTAGAGGTGACCCTGGATCGGGGCACCGTTTGATTATCCATTGATTACTTGATTAAAATAACGATGAACAAGTTGTAAACCTCTCACTAACGCGGTTAAATCATTTACACATGTGAGCGATCGCGCACGACCCATAGGCATGCTCTGAATGACTACCAACCGCGTTATAGTAAGAGTTTGCGCTTTTACATCTTCATTCTGCTTTTTGCTTTGATTTTGTTTTGAACATTTAAATTCTTCCTGTTTGGACATTTCTGCCGTAAGGTTCATATGATTATTGCTTTAACATTTACAATTCTATGGAAAAATTTACTTGTATGCCCGTTGGATCACGAACGGTCCACGAGCACCTCTTGCATGGCAGTGAACTGTCGAAGTCTTTGATTCGGAGACTCCCCCAAACAATAACTCCAACACTGATAATATTAAGTCCCCCCCGGGCACACACAACTTGCCTCGAACGGCATCCGACTTCGAACAGTCACAATTCGCCTCGAACGGCTCCCGACTTCGAACAGTCACAATTCGCCTCGAACGGCACCCGATCGTGAACGATCACAACTCGCCTCGAACGGCACCCGACCTCGAACGGTCACAATTCGCCTCGAACGGCACCCGACTTCGAACAGTCACAAACTCGCCTCGAATGGCACAACTCATCTCGCCACAAATGGCTCGATCGCGAAAGGTCGCCATTTGAGGTCCACCCCCTGACCGCCAACAGTCGCACCTTACCACGAATGGCTTGATCTCGAACGATCGCCATCCGAAGTAAGGCGCTTGACCGCGAACGGTCCCATTTCATCTTTTGCCGCGAACGGCACCGGTCGTGAACGGTCACATTTCACCCCAAGTGGCTTGATCGCGAACGGTCGCCATTTGAGGTCTGCCCTCTGACCGGGCTCGGTCGCACTTTACCTCGAATGGCTCGATCCCGAACGGTCGTCATTTGAAGTAAAGAACTTGACCGTGAACGATCACATTCCACCGCAAATGACTCGATCTCGAACGATCGTCGCATGGATTTAGACGCTTGACCGCGAACGGTCGCACTTCACCTCAAATGACTCGATCGCGAACGGTCGTCATTTGAAGTTAGGCGCTTGACCATGAACGGCCGCGCTTCATCCCAAATAGCTCGATCCCGAACGGTCGTCATTTTGGGCCATATAAAATATCAAGCTCTTTACAGGTTGTCAACAGGATATGAACATCCAGCTCATGGCATTACAAAACGCGCATTCCTAGCGCAAGGACATCAACAGGATATGAAGATACAGCTCATGGCATTACAAAACACGCCTTCCTATCGCAAGGCATGTTTTGGGGGGCAAAGTGTTATCTCATTTTTGGTCAAAACTGGAATATCAATGTTGTGTGCATTTCCACCACGAACGAACCAAGAAGAAGCAGCCAGCAAGCGTATATAAGTCTGGGGTTTCACTCATGACTCAAGTATAAAAGTTCATTCGGTATCAAAGGTTTAAAGTTTCATTCGGCAATGTAGTGCGAAGTCTCATTCGGCATTCAAGATGCCTTGGTTCATCCGGCGTTCCCAATACAAGAGCTCATTCGGCACTCCCAAATATAGAAGAATTCGGCATACTCATCACCGAACCAACTTCACTTCCCTTCCTAGCCGAACCAACTCCACTTCCCTTCCTAGCCGAACCAACCACACTTCCATGTACTACCGAACGAGCTCCACCGAATCACCTCCACCGGACCAAGCTCCACCGGTCCAAACCCACACCGAACCAACCCACACCAGACCAACACTCCACTCAACCTACCACCGGACCAACCTACCACCGGTCCAACCATCCCAGCTACGACCGAACCAAGCTCCGCCGAACCAGATGTGCCAGGCTAGATTGCTTCAGCCCAGGCCCACTAGCAGCTATATACTTCTAGGACCCCTACCCCCAGCCTCACTCTATAAATAGAGGGGCAGGGTTACAACAATGGCAGACAAGTTTGAGAGCTCAAGCAAGGAAGGAACTTTCAAACAACTTTCATATACTTGTAACCAAATCTTTGTACTTGTAATCTGAAGAGAAAGAGGAGAATAACATATAAAGTGGATGTAGGCACGTTCTGGCCGAACCACTATAAATCTGTGTGTCTTTTACAGTTTAGTCCCTGCTTTTTACATATTTGCATAAATCACCCAAATCGCTAAGAACAACATATAATCGACTAAATCGTACGACTTTGAGGTGTTTGCCCATTTTTTGCGCAAACAGGTCACATTTTGACGTTTTAGTTAAACTATTTATTTATGTAAACCAAATTTAAAAATGAACTTTTTACTTATTTTAAATAAATTAAAACATGTCTCTTTATATTTTAAAATTATATTTAAATAATATCAAAATATCTAATTTTACAATGTATGTAAAACTGAAAAAATTCGACAAAATATTGGTTATTTTTGTAAAACGATTATTAACATGTTTTTAAATCTTTTAACATTATTTTATTATTTTTATTAGATGTTTTAAATAAGATTATCTTTTTAAATAAGTATTTAAACCTATTTATTTAAGACATCATTTATTTTTAACAAAACTAAACTTTGCTTATTTATTCTAAAATCCAAATTTAAGCTTTTCAATTAGTAAATATAATAATAAATAATTCCTCTATTATTATTTATTATATATAACTTATTTACTTAAGTTTTAAACCTTTTTAAATTAAAAATAAACAAAATGTCTCATTTTCGAAGTAGCGAAATTACATATCATTACAATTTTTAAACTATTTATGATTATCTAAACTATTTTCTAAAATTGCAAAGTGTGTAAAATTGATGTAATTATATTAAATCCTTGATGAGAATACAACGTAAGTTGGAATTTGAAATTGATACCATTTGTGAAATGACATATTTGAGTAAATATGACTTTGAAAGTGAAGATGATTTTTAAAGTGAATATGGTTTTGAAAGTGAATATGATTTGAAATGATATGGTTTTGAGAATATGATATTTTGATATCAATTGTAAATTGACTTTTGTAAGGTAAAAGAACCATCCGGTGTGAAATAAGCTCTTCGTTGTTAAAGAGATCGGGATCAAATATTGTCATACTCTCTGCCAATACCGAAAACTACTTTAACAACCGTGTACGTGGTGGAGATTTTAGAAATGAAGTAGGATGGTTTGGCAAACGATTCAATATGAGGTATTTACGTGACCATGACTCCGGTGAGTAAGCTTAGATGTGAATAAAACATGAGCTATATCGGGCCAAGTGAGGTCATTTCTCCTATCAGGCACATTTCTTCGATACTATACTTTGATTTTGATGGCCACCCCTTGATTTTGATATGGGAGTGTGTCCGAGGTGGGCGGTAGTAGCTGCTATGCGTTACCATCAGTCCGAAAGTGCAATTGGTATATCTACCCTAGCATTGCCTCGAGTGTCGTGTTCACATGCTGTAGCTCCCCTTCTACGAGTTTGTTTTGTACCATACCTATGGAGTGCCCTCTGAGTAAACCTCACGGAGGAGCTTACGGTACTGTATAGACTATGGGAATATATAAAATATGTTAAAGGGGACATGGGTAAGGCCTTAACGCTATTTTAATACTTTACTTTACTATGGATATACTATAATAGTGTATTGTACACATAGTAGATAGTTTAACTAATCCTTAGAAGATGAAAATCCCGAACATCTCTTAAGTAACTGCGCTCGCCTCAAACACTGGATAGGAGATGTCAAACCCCGTAAACATATTTGACGCTGTCACACTCATATTTATTGTTGATTTAACTTACATAAGATCTTTTAGTTCTGAGTCGAGTGTTTTGTCTTTTCAATTCGCTCGGGTTAGCTTGAGAATTTTAGGGTTGAAGACCTTATTTTTGAAGGATGAAGACGAAGATTTGTACTATTATTATTTAAGATATGTATTCCACTACATCATGTTGTTCCACTACATTTATTTATTTCTTTATTCATGTTTTATGTAACTCTGATTTTTGTGTTTTAAAAGAAATCTTTATAAAAACAGCTTCATGAACTGTTATTTAATTTTTATATTTTGTCATTCTGCTGTGAGATTCTATATTTGTTTTTTTCTTCCCCTACTTTTTCTTATTTACCCCCAATAACGATCTGCCCTTTTTGTATGGTTTGATTCTAACGTGTGTGGTTTATCGTCTATTTAAATTGTCCAAAAAGGAAGGTCGTTATAGTTGGTATCAGAGCTTTGGTAGCGATAACTTTAGCTTTGTGGGGTCTGACTCTTTAGAAATAGGGTAGCAATGCCCTAGAATGAGTCGCTAAGTGTATATATATGAGAGAGCATACCTATTTGTGTTATAAAAGGGTTTTTATATTTTGTTAGTTTGTTCCATTTTGTATTTGTAAATTCTGGTCGGTGCATAGGATGTTATGACATCGATAGGGATTTCTAAACACTTAATAGGGTAGATCGACACAATACTTGTTTTGAAAAAATTGGTAAATGAAATAATTTTGCCTGTTGTTTATTTTAGTATAAAAAATAGTAAATTTTATAAATGATATAGTTGGATGTAATATGTTGTTTATTAGGTAGATTAAAATGAAATTCACAAGTAAAATGAATATAAATTGGAATTTGAGAACTTAAGTTCTGGTATTTTTGAAAATTTCTTTCAAAAGATTTTGGAATATAATATTAGTAGTATTTAGAAGTATTTTTTGATATAAATATTTCAAGATGATTTGAAAGAAACGTCTTAAAAGAATTTTTTTTTAAGGCAATAAATTTTGTACTCCTTTATTTGTCGTTGGAAAATAATTTCGGTGATGATTGCACGGAATAACGACGTTCATTTTTGAGTTTCAAAATGGGAAGTCCGTTGTAGAAATTTTACTGCACAATTGTCTCGATAAATTAATTTTGATTTTGAATTCCAAATATGATTTGATATATATAAAAGATATGATTATATATATTATTTTAAATAATTGAAATGAAACCCGGTTGTTTAGTTCTTAAGTTTCTATAAATTAAAAAATGAACTTATTGTAATGAATGGAATCTTGACTATACTAATAATTGGAAACTTCAAAAATGAAAATAAGAAATTTGATGTCAAAATGATTAATGAAATAGATAGGAAGCTGAAAATTTTGAAACTGTAAATAAAAATGGTAATGAAAACAAGAAAATGGTAACTATTGAATATTTTGTCAACTAAATAAATAAGAGAAACTTAGGTGATGTTCAATTGCATTCTTAAGACATATATATATATATATATATATATATATATATAACTTACCAAATTATCAAAAGTTAAAATGCTAAGAAGAATATTTAATAGAATATTATACAAGTAAACTTAAAAAAAATGAAAGAAACTATTTAATGGAATTACTTCTAAATAAGAATTCAGATAGTATAAATTGTTATGAACTAAAGTTAAAAATGGGAAATGCTAATAATTAAATGTAATAAAAGTAAATAACGTAAGAAAATGACTATAAGCTTAAGTTAACGTTAAACCTATCTACAATCAGATTGAACGGTAAAGGTGAATACTGCAAGTAAATAACTATAAACTTGAATTAATATCAAACCCAATTATAATTAAAATGAATACTATATAGATTGAATGATTATAACTTCAGAGAATATTGGAAACGATTTAGAAATGAAGTTAATATTCAATAATACTATGCATGAAAGAATGAATGTGAAAAAGAAATAATGGATAAATGATAAACTGAATTGTAAAGAAATTTATCTAATAATGTAAAATCCAATAATTGAAAGAAAAAAAAACTTATTTAAGCAATGAATGTAAAGTAATAAAATGAAAGAAAAATGGCACTGTACGAATAAAAGAGAAATGAACTTTTGTAAGTGATAATGAATGTAAATTAATGAAAATAAACATTTTATGAATGAGGAAAGAAAACTAAATGAAAAAAATCAAGTTAAATTGTAGATGCGAATTAAACCGAAATGAAATGTATACGGTATTTCAGTACTGAATTTATGGTCCAAATAAATGAAATAGATATAACTTATGTAAGTAAAGAATGTAAATTAATGAAATGAGCCTTACATCAATGAATGTAAATTTAAAAATTCGTAAGTAATGAACGTGAATTAAAGAAAATCCTTTATGAAAGAAATGAACAATAAAAGATGCGAAAAGATAAATAGAGTAAACTTTAAAATGTGTTGGATTTTGTTTGTATTGGCTTATGGATTGGTTGGGAAAGGATACTTCTATTTTGTATAAGGATGCATAAATAATCTATAAGTTTTATCTACGATTGTTGAGTTTATGGTTTACTTCGTAATTTATTTATCGTTCAATATGATTAGAAGTTCTGAACCCGAACAAACCGTTGGTTTTTGGTTGCTATGAATGGATGATTGATTTCTTTGCTGAAAATGATGATTGTACTATTGTTTACAATGATTATTGTTATATTGTGATGTTTTGTTGTTATTTATTGAAACAACTTAAAATATTTCTCCTTTATATAATTATTGACTCCTTTGGATTATATAAGTGAAATATAGGTTTATGGAAGCAATTGTTACTGCTTTTGGTTTCATAAATTAAGCGTTGTTTGCCCTACAAATAGGTACGTTCTCGGATTACGGTTTTCTAGCGATATTATATTGTTTTTCCTGTGGTCTAGGATATATTATTTTGAAAAATATGATATATATTGTTATTACGGATATTATTATTTCTTCCAGACCTCTTCGTCAAATGAGACTCTGCCGAAATTTTCATTGAATTTTGGACATAGAAAATTTTTGTGAAATGTTTCACAAACTTTTGTTAACTTGAATATAAAAGATTTAAGTGTTGTAAATTGATATATTTTATTTAAATGATTTAATTTTGAAAATTTATTTGTTTATAAATTTAATATTTTGAATAAGATAATTTGGATAAGATATATTAATTTCTTAATTCCTTCTTTTCCCTTCGTTTCCCTTTTCGGGACGAAAAGTTTTGAGTGAGGGAGAGTGTAACGACCCGAAATTTTCGATAATTAAAAATTGTTAATATAATAATTTTTTGTAATTTAATGTTGGAAGAAATAAAAATTTGTGATGTAATAATAAGAATATAACTGGCATAAAATGAAATAGTATAAATTTAAGGTAACCGATAACCACTTTAAATGTAATTCCAATTAATTAAAAGAATTAAAGATTTATAATTGATATAGATTGTCAATAAATTTTAGTGATGTATGTATTAATTGATAATTGGATTTAAAGAGTAATTGACAATTCAAATGTTGATTAATTAATGAAATAATGTGAACAAATTGAAATTGAATAAAATTAGTGTAGTGTGAGTTGTTATAACATTTGCTTGTAAATAATAAGCTTACAAATGTTATTAAATGTTGAAATGATGACAACTATTAATTGTTACCAATTTAATTAATTAATTACTAAAAAATGTAAATTAATGTTACATTAAAGTGAGTTAAGATGCACATTGTGAATGTAATACAATGTATAGAAATATTAAATTTATTTACAAGGAAATAATTAATGGAAATAAAAAGAGTGAAACAAAGACAAATTAATTTATTGAGATTTTAAATTAAATGAAATTGACAAAAAATCAATATAATGGAAATATAGTAATCGATACAAATAAAATATGGAAATTGTAGCATATTAGTGTAATAGGATAAAACAAATGTTAACTATGTTATTAGAGTAATAATTGATTGAATTAAAAGATCGAAGCCAAATTAAATAAATTTATTGAAATTGAATTATATTAATTGGATTCGGTTATAGTTAAAATTGAACGCCGTAATTAGTGAAATATTTAACAATGAATTGATACATAATTTTTTTTAAATTATTGTAAATGTCTAAGTAATAAAAAATGATGAAATTTGTGAGTTTATAAATATTGAATTAAAAAGTGATTAATTAATTTAATATTAACTTATTAATTAACGTGAAAATAGCCATTTTGGCCATTGTCTCGGATTTCGACGAAACGAGTTTCATCGGATTTGTAAGGATGAATTATTGTAAGGTTTCAAGTTTCATAGCGATTGGACTATTTGTCATTTAATCATACGGGCTCGAAACGCCTAGAAATCAATTCAATTGAAATAAGCTGATTTTAAGCTAACTTCTTCATATGATGGAATTTGGACTTGAAACCTAATCCATTGAGATTAAAAATATAGAAAACATCTATTTTGATATATGGGATGACCCATTTGCATTTCGAGAACTAAACGGGCTTTTTGGATCGTTTATCGTTCAATGTTCAAATCAATCTAGTCCTTTCATTTCTATTTCTGATCTGCATATAAATAGTTTGTTATAAACCCTAGCTATTCCTTATTCCATTTTTCTGTATGTACCATTCTATCTTCTTCTCTCTTTTCAATGGCAGAAAAATCCAATACCCTAATCCCCAAATTGCAAATTCAATTTCAAAATTTAAATCTAAAAATCAAACTCCTCAAACCGTATCAAATTATATATCGTTTTGAAACTCTCGATGAGCGTAACCTAGATTTGCAATTCATTTTTGCCATCGAATCACTAGTTTGTCCAGGAATCAATGGATTAGTTTCGGCCGTTCAAATAGGGTTATCGTTTTAACGATGTATCTCCACCCTAGCGACGATCAGGAGGCGTGGGGTGGTAGAGCTCGTTGAGCAGCGATGATCTATGGTCTTTTTTTATCTGATTGGTGCACAGAATCGCCAATTTTGGCCGCGATTTGATAGCGGTGGCGGTGGCGTTAGGCAACGCCGGAGATGGCCGTGCTCAGCCTAAAGGGGGCGGCGGAGGTAAGGGAAGGCGATGGTAGGCTCTGATCAAGGTACAGTGGGTTGTGGCGGCGGCGTTTCTCAAGCAAAGGTGACAGCTGCATATGTGGTAGGTAGCGAACGAACGCTCGGCCTAGGGTTTCGGTGTGTAAAGGTATGGTGACATGTATAATTTTATATTATTTTCATTTGTCTAAATTTAAATCGTAAATCGTTCTAACTCTTATAACTTTCATATATGAGGTCTTATTCATGCGCGGTTTGTTCCGCTGCGATCATATCAAAATTCCGAACATTTTGACGTTGGTTTGGACGAATTCCGAGACCGTTGAATTTTGGGCCTTTGCTTGAATTTCAAATCGACTTAAAATCAAAAGTAAGTGTTTTAACCCACTCACAATTACTAAACTACCTTATGTTAGTTAAATTAATTTATTGATATTTGGTATGTTAAATTTGTAATTCTAGTTAAATTTTACTTTTATTGCATTTAACCATCGTTGAATTTAATATTAAGTTTAAATTGTCAAATTAATACCTGTTATTGATTATCAGTTATGTATTGATGTTTATTGATTGATTTGGATGATGATTGTGATGGATGTTGATTGTTGATATTGGATGACTGGATGTTGTATTTTATACTATTATAACACTACAAGTTCCCTATGGGTTGATATGATACATACCCAAACGATCTATAGAATAGGGAAAAATCATTATGGGTCGAATTGATAGACTTGAGCGATTTTATGGATTTTTATTTAATTCGGGATTGCGGTTTGAAATGATATATAACCATAAAAAAATTAAAATTGCGGATTGAAATGATAAATATCTGTAATACTTGACCCTAGGTAGAAAATTATATACAGACAGCGGATTTGTTAAATAAAGTGATTTTCGAATCTTTAAATTTTGAATTCAGTTAACTGGTATTTTGAAATAGAAATTTGATTTGTATAAACTGAATTATTTTCGAAAATCCAAGCGTAAATGTTGAAATTGGAATTTCAAAGTTAAAGTGCCAAATCTAAATGAATTTATCGAAAATCAAGTTATTGGATATTTTTAGATATAACTCTGAAATTTATTTTGAATTAATTTAAACTATTTTTAATCATTTTAAAACTATTTTAATTTATTAAATCGATTATAACCTATTTAATCCAATTTAATCTATTTTACCTGGTTAAACTAATTAAATTTATTTAATCTATTTTAAATCTATTTAATACTATTTACATCTATTTAATCAATTTTAAAATTACTTAGTCTATTCGAAAATCTACCTAATATAATTTAAATCTATTTAATCTATAATCAATCTATTTAAACATTTTATAGCTATTAAATGTATTTAATCTATTTAAATCAATTTAAATCAAGTTAAATAAAAATTAAATCCATGTAAACTATTTCACTATTTAAAATATTTTAATTTGTTCAAACTATTTTTAAACTATTAAACTATTTATGACTATCTAAACTATTTTCTAAAATTGCAAACTGTGTAAAGTTGATGTATGTATATTAAATCCTTGATGAGAATACAACTTGAGTTGGAATTTGAAATTGATACCTTTTGTGAAATGAAATATTCGAGTAAATATGACTTTGAAAGTGAAGACGATTTTTAAAGTGAATATGGTTTTGAAAGTGAATATGATTTGAAATGATATGGTTTTGAGAATATGATATTTTGATATCAATTGTAAATTGACTTTTGAAAGGTAGAAGAACCTTTCAGTGTGAAATAAGCATTTACTTGTTAAAGAGATCGGGATCAGATATTGCCCTATTCTCTGCCAATACCAAAAACCACTTTAACAACTGTGTACGTGGTGGAGGTTTTAGAAATGAAGTAGGATGGTTTGGCAAACGATTCGGTATGAGGTATTTACATGACCATAACTCCCGTGAGTCAGCTTAGATGTGACTAAAAAAGGAGCTAACCGGGCCAAGTGAGGTCATTCCTCCTATCGGCCACATTTTTTCGATACTATACTTTGACTTTGTGATTGATTTTGGTGGCCACTCCTTGATTTTGACATGGGAGTGTGTCCGAGGTGTGTGGTAGTAGTTGTTATGTGTTACCATCAGTCCGGAAGTGCAATTGGTATAACTACCCTAGCATTGCCTCTAGTGTCGTGTTCTCATGCCGTAGCACACCTTCTGCGAGTTTGTTTCGTACCATACCTATAGAGTGCCCTCTGAGTAAACATCGCAAAGGAGTTTACGGTACTGTATAGACTATGAGAATATATAAAATGTATTAAGGGGGATATGGATAACGCCTTTATGCTATTTTAATAGTTTACTTTACTATAGACATATTATAATAGCCTATTGTACTACATAGTAGATAATTTAACTAATCCTTAGGAGATGGAAATCCTGAACATCTTTTAAGTTACTGCACTCACGTCAGACACTGAATAGGAGATGTCAAACCCCCTAATATCTAACGCCATCACACTCATATTTACCGTTGATTTAACTTACTTAAAATCTTTTAGTTCTGACTCGAGTGTTTTGTCTTTTCAATTCGCTCGAGTCAGCCTGAGAATTTTAGGTTTGAATACCTTATTTATGAAGGATGAAGAGGAAGAATTGTACTATTATTATTTATGATATGTATTCCACTGCATCATGTTGTTCCGCTGCATTTATTTATTTCTTTATTCCTGTTTTATATAACTTTGATTTTTGTGTTGTAAAAGAACGATCAAATGTATTTATAAAACAGCTTCATGAACTGTTATTTGATTTTTAAATTTTTTTATTCCGTTGCAAGATTCTGTATTTGTTTTTTTTCTTCCTTTGCTTTTTCTTATTTTCCCAATAACAATCCACCCATTTTGTATGGTTTGAGACTGACGTGTGTGGTTTATCGTCGATTTAAACTGTCTAAAAATTTAGGTCGTTACACCTTTGATTTGGGAGTGTTTTATGAGGTGGGCGATTGTAGCTGCTATGCGTTACCACCAATACGGGAGTGTGACGATCCGCAAATTTTTAATAATTTTATTTGTTTTATTAACATATTTAATTGAAATTTTTGTGAAATTTTAAATTAAATTTTTAAATAAAAATTTAATATTTGGAATACGTCTAATTGAACGTAGCAAACTGTAAATTCTCATCTGAAAATATGAAAGTTTATTTTATTGTGTAATTCTATTTCAATTTATATCAGTCGATCTTATTTTCTGACAAATTAGCTGCATTCTGGTGCCGATATTGATTTTGATCGGATAATCGTATCGCTGATATCTGTGTACCATTTTGAACGTCGTCGCATGCTGATATCTGTGGTATATTCAACTCTGTGTTTTGAAGTCCGGGACACAGCGGAAGCCGTGAAACGGTTAGCCGCATCGGATCGTATTCTAGCCTTTTGTTTTCCATCTCTTCCTTTTGTTCATTTGGCCCTGTTACTTTCATTCGAGATATATAATAATATTCTGTAACATAACTTACTCATCTTTTTGTTTAACCTGTTCGTGTTCATTTCTTGTGAAAAAAGGAAATAATATATATACTAAACTATACGATGCTTCATCTTCTTTTGCATGGGAACCTGTTCCATTACCAGCCTTTCAAGTTTCCATTGGTAACCTGACCATACACTCCTATGTCTTCCTTTTCTCTCTGATCTAGAAAGATTCAAACATTTTTTTTTAAAATCACAAACGCTTCTTTCTTTTCATCCCAGAGAAGAGTCGCCGTCACCCTCAACTATGCGCACGCCCAAACCGCACCCAGACCACTTCGCCACCGCCTCCGTTCTCTGGCCTCAGCCACCAGAAACCGCCCATTTAAATTCCCCATCACCATGCAAGCCACCTCGGCAGCAACTACTCCGGCTTCTCCTTCCTAAATCAATAGCCGACGAAACAACTTCTCTTCCCTCCTTCCGCCTTTCTTTCTCCGCCATCAAGCCCAAGCTTTCATCTTTTTTTTTTGGTTAGTACAGCTTTGTTTGTTTTTTTATACTTGGTAAATTTACAGTAAAGCATACTTGTTAGCTTATAATATTATATCCATACGTGTACTATATAGGTTTATATATTGTATTTGTTATATTACCAGTTCAGGGTGTTAAGTTTCATTGTACAGAGTTACAATAGTTTACACTATAAAATATAAGGCTGTTGCTATATAAAGTAGTAAGTTGAATTTTAAGATAGGTGTAAAGTCATATTAGTTGCATTCAACTAAGGTAACTTCATATATATATATGTATATATATATGAGTTAATGTACGTGATATTTCAGTTTGTTTAAATACATATGCACACTAAGGATATAAGTGTAGCCAATTTTACAAGTTTTGGTTTATATGAAATATTTTGTTATTTTACCGACGCATGTTTATACATAAACAATGATGCGTGTTTTTTTGTATATTGTTTAAGTGTAGATACTGTTTTGGGTATATATGTTTTGTATGTTTTCAGTTGTGAAGTTACGTCCGCATATTTATATATATAAGTTATTTATGTATAGGTGAACTTGGGTTTTAATATATAAAAGTAATATTTAGCTGTCGAAGTCACAGGGCTTTTTTAACTAGTTTATATAGGTACAGATATTTTGCATTTTGTGTTATCTTTGAAGAATACATGTGTATTTTTTAAAAATTATTAGGTACACTAAGTTAAAATATGTTATATCAATTCATATAGGTCTATATAAAACCAAAGTTATAAAGGTTTATATAGTTTATTCTATTGTTTGTTTGGTTTGGTATATATAAGAGTTTCATAAGTTATAAAGTCTGTAAAAGTTGTTTATATATATAAGTTATATAGGAAGTATAAGGTTACTTGTATATATGGTACAAATTGTGTAAGGATATTCTGGTTTTAATATTTAGTTGAAATATTGTTTTCATGGATTTTTATCTTGATTAAAAATTAAGTTAGTGATTTGAAAAGAATTTTTTTTTTAATATATGTTGATATTAATATTTGTGCTTAATTAAAACAATAATTTTTAATATAAAATTGTTGATTCCTATCAAACTGATTCTAACCGTTTCCATCTATTCCTATCATCAGTTTTGATCGTCGAATTCGGGCCATCACGCTTTGTTTTGGAATTCGTGCTTGGATTCGTAATTTGTTTCATCGTCGAATCTCTCTAGCCTCAAAAGGTGAGCAATCACTCACGATTAATGTTCTTTTATTTATTAAATTTGATTTCAATTGAAACGACAATTGAAATATGTTGCTGTTGGTTATTTACACTGTTATACATATATGCCATTACCTGTATCAGTTCACCTGTGACATCTAACACCATTATCTGTTATTTATATTGATGATATATGCCTGTTATATTATTATCATATCTATTATCACTCTGCAAGTTGCCTGTTAGTATAGAATCACTATGGGTTGAAATGATACATACTCGAACGATCTGTAGAATAGGAGAAAATCGTTATGAGTTGAAATGATAAACCCAAGTGATTTTCATTGACATATAATTTGGGATTACAGGTTGAAATGATATATATACCCGTATACATTTAAATTGCGGATTGAAATGATAAATATCCGTATCACTTGACCATAAGATAGAAAATTATATACAAACACCGTTGGTCTGTATATAAATAATTTGAAATGATTACTGTGGTTTGAAAGAAAATATATGGTTTGATCTAAACATTTGATTTTAGATATTATATAAAGGTTATTTTATATATAGTTAAATTCTTGAATTTAAACTATGCGAAATTTGTTTTAGTATAAAATAAGCTTAATAATAAAGTTTGATTTTATTAAAATATAATATGGTTAAATAAGTATTTAAATTATATTTTAATATAGAGTTTATAATGATTTAATAAATTAAGGTTGAGATGATAGATTTGAAATTGATTTGAAATTGTATTTAATTAAGAAATGTATTTAATCAGAAACCGATTTGAAACTTATGGATATATATATATATATATATATATATATATATATGGAATTATCAACTCTTGCTTTGAAATGTTTGAATATTTTAAGCCTTGAAAATATTAAAATTGAAATGGTTATTCTGTGGTTAATAATCTATATTTGAAATCGATATAATGTGAAATGGTTTATTGAGAAACCGAAATAAATTAAAATTGATGATTTGAGATTTGATTAAATTTAAATTTTTAAATTTGAATTGATTGGAATCGATTTGTGAAATTTTTAGGAAGCTATTTTATTATATAAAATATTTTTAAAATTATATTTAAAACTATTTATATATGTTACTTCATAAATTTATTTCATATAAATTATTATAATATAAATTATTTTTATATAAACTATTTTAAATTATAAACTATTTTATTATATATACTATTATTTATATTTAAACAGTTAAGTCGTAAGTGTTATGATTCCAAGCATTATGATTTCTAAATTTTGATTTCCAAAGTATTATGATTAACAAAGTGTTTGATGAAAGAATGTTGTTTAAATTTAAGTAAATTATTAAATCAAGTTTTGGAAATTATTTAATAATTAAATAAAATAAAATTCTTTAATAAGTGAAATTGAGTTTCGATAATAATTAAGTTTGAAATTTGTTTAAATTAAATAAGAAAATAAGTGAAATTGAATTTCTTTAATAAGAAATAAAATGTGATTGATAGAAATTATTATGAGACATGTAATTTAAATAATTTAATTTGATGAATTTAATTTAATTCAATTCATAAGTTTTGATATAATGTAGGTAAACTTAAGTGATTGATTTAATGAATTGAAAATTCAATTGAAATTATTTTGAAATGATTAAGTTACTTAATTTAAATGATTACTGAATGAATCCAGCAATGAATTTAAATGTTTTGAATGTTAAATTAACTTAATTTAAATGATTGTGGAATGAAACCTATATATGAATTTAAATCAATATTTGAATTGTTCTAAATAAAAATTGAAGTTGAATTATAGAGTTTTGAAATGATTAATTTGGAAGTTTTGAAACATAAATTATAGAAATTGATATAGAAGATGAATGAAATGTTGGCTTTCAAATTCTAACTGAGATTGAAATTGATTTGGTTTTTAGAATTTATTAAACGACCAATCGGTGTAATAATTACGAAAGTTATTAAAGAAATCGGGATCGGTTATGGACATACTCTCTGTCTAAACCAAAAACCACTTTAACAACTATACGCAGAGTGTGATCCAGAATGAAGTGGTTAGAATGATGTACGTGATGACTGAAGAAAGAGAACGATTATGGATATCCTTGACACTTGTGTCAAATTGGAAATGACTAAAACAGGAGCCGTGCTGGGCCAAATGGGGATAGCCACCTCGAGCGAACACATTTCTTCGTAAACTACTCATTACTTGTTATTGATTGGTGCGCACCCTTGATTTGGGAGTGTTGTTTCGCGGTGTTGTGATCGTTGCGGCAATGCGTTCTCACCAGTCCGGATCAAGCAAACAGTAGTTTCGCTACCGTGGGTATTGCCTCATGTGCCTTGTCATACTTGTATCCCTATACGCGACCACTAAGATTAGTTTTGTGTTATACCTATGAAGTACTCCCTGATAGCCCACTAGTTTACGGTAGAGTTTACAGTGTTGTATAGACTACGATGCTTATATAAAATGTGTTAAGGGGGATAATGGTGACGCCTTAACACTATTTTGATACTTTATATTACTGATAGGCGTTATCTACTTAGCGTACACTACTACACAGTAGATAGTTTAACGGACACTTAAAGGATGGTTATCCCAAACATCCTTTGAGTTACGTGTAATTTCAATTGTTATTTCACTTGAGTTGGATTTATTGATATAAGAATGTTAATCCTGACTCGAGTGTTTTGTGTTTTATTTACACTCGGGTCAGACTGAGTGTACTAGTATTCGAGACTCACCTTTGGAGTTGGAGCTTCGCTTGGAGATCCAGCTATCTATCCATCTTTCAGATATTCAGTTGATTCTAGTGATATATTCTGATTCTTATATTTGACTATTGTATCCGAGACTTCTATTGTATCTTATTTAACTCTGTTATATATAGTAGCTTCTTGAACTACTATTCATTTTGTTTCCGCTGCATATTGTTATATTACTCTGTGTCTGTGATTCTATGATTATTTATTTATTGTATATGCTGAGTTTTGCCAAATATAAACTTACAATCCGGTATTTTGAGCAATTCAATTCCGGCATGTTTGGATGTGAATGGTTGAAAATACCAGGTCGTTACATTTGGTATCAGAGCTTTGGCTCTAGGAAAAACATCGCATATATGGTAATTTATTTACAGAATCATATTCGTTCGTGCTTGAATCTTTCATCTTTGATTTGAACTTCCTTTGAATTTTTAGAACATTCCCTCGATTTCGAAATTCATTATTGTCCGTCACTGTTCGTATCCTTCTGAATTCTGGAGCATCCCGTAGCTCCACGATATGATTTGTAAAAAGGTGAAACTCCTTTACAATAGACATCGATTTACCGAAGATTTATGTATCCACGGTTTACGATGCTATCTATCTCCTGCTATGCCTGAATTCTATCTCTTGCGATCGAATGTCGATTTGCCTCGGAATTCTGCATCGATCTTATTCTTGAAGTCATGGTCGACCCGGTTAAGGTTGCCCGCGATTTACATAAACTTATCAATCTTCCTATCTTGTTATTTAATTATCTTATTCTTGTTTCAAGCCTATTTTCGAATCAAAATTCTCTTTGATTTGATTTCCATCAAAATTGATTCTCTATACTTATTTTGAAATCCATCCTTGTATCATCGAGCGAGGAAGTGTATTAGTGAATTAATATTAAAAATGTTTATATATATATATATATATATATTGTGTTGTTTGAGTTGTTGATGTTGATTTGAGTTTTTGGTTGATTCGTTTGATCAACGTTATCGATAGGATTTCCAAAACACTTGAATAGAGCAAACTGACATAATGGTTTTCAAAATTTAATAAATTTGTCCGTTTATATTATGTAAGTAATTTTCTGAAATTGAATTGTTAACTAAATTGGTTGTTAAAATGATAATATTTGATTTTCATTTATTGTTTTGTAAACTACTGATTTTTTTCCGTCATATAAATGGAGTCAAGTTATAAAATATGGTTTATAAATTGATTTAGAGTTTGAAATGAATTTAAATAAAGAATGTGGGAATTTAATTTCCGATGTATTCAAACTTTGGGTTTAAATTTTAAAATGTAAATTATTTAAATATTTTCAAATAGAAAGGGTTTTCAAAGAATTTTTGATTAAATTAGAGCTCTCCTCTTTTGTCGCTGGAAAATAATTTCGGTAATGACGGCCGCATCGTCGACATTCATTTTCGAGTTTCGAAGAGGAGAGACTATTCTGTAGCCCTGCTACACTTTTGTTTGGAGAAATAAATTGATTTTAAAAAAATTATGACTTGATTTATAATATATATATATATATATATATAAGTATCTGATTATAAATTTGATTTGAAAATATATATATATATATATATATATATTTATCTCTAAATTGTTTGAATATAATCAGAAATTTAATGATTAATTTTTCTTAAAGGATGATTTCAATTATTAAATGAAGCCAAAAATTTTAATAACCATTTAAACTTAAGCTAATGTATAATACACGATTTCATTCAAATATAACTTACCTAAATTGTTCAGAAGTTGAATATGAATTGGATAATATACAATATAAAGTGCTACAAATAAAATTTGAGTGTTTATAATGAATGTTATACACTAAAGTTTTAATTATAAAAATGTTAATAGAGTTAAATAGGACAATAAATTAATTGAATAATATATGTGATTAATAAAATACTTTTTTGTTTTCAAATTTGATAAATTGAAATTGAATCAAGTTAATGAAACACTTTGAATTTCAAATCAATTGTTGAATACAAATTAATTTAAATTGAAATTTATATGGTTTGAATTAATTGTTTTATTTTGTTTTCAGTCTATTTATTTTTCGGTTGTTTCTATTCTACTACCTCCTTCCTTTTCGAGGATGAAAAGTTTTGAATGGGGGAGAGTGTAATGACCCGTAAATTTTTAATAATTTTATTTATTTTATTAATATATTTAATTGACATTTTTGTGAAATTTTAAATAAAATTTTGAAATAAAAATTTAATATTTGTAATACATCTAATTGAACATAGCAAACTGTAAATTCTCATCTGAAAATATGAAAGTTTATCTTATTGTGTAATTCTATTTCAATTTATATCAGTTAATAATTGATGATAATAAAATGTTTTCCAGACTTGAACATTTTTACAAAAAAAAATTATAAATCATCTTCTGACTGATACGTCATTTTTTGTTTTCCCAAATTTGGACGTCTTTGGCTACGTCGGTCTTATTTTCTGACAAATTAGCTGCATTCTAGTACCGATATCGATTTTGATCGGATAATCATATCGCTGATATCTATATACCGTTTTGATCGTCATCGCATGCTGATATCTATGATATATTCAATTCTGTGTTTTGAAGTCCGGTACATAGCAAAAGCTGTGAAACGGTTAGCCGTATCGGATCGTACTCAAGCCTTTTGTTTTCCATTCTCTTCCTTTTGTTCATTTGACTCTATTACTTTCATTCGAGATATATAATAATATTCTGTAACATAACTTACTTATCATTTTGTTTAACCCGTTCGCGTCCATTTCTTATGAAAAAAGGAAATAATATATATACTAAAATATAAGATGCTTCATCTTCTTTTGCATGGGAACCTGTTCCATTACCAGCTTTACAAGTTTCCATTGGTAACCTGACCATACACTCCTCTGTCTTCCTTTTTCTCTCTGATCTAGAAAGCTTCAAACATTTATTTTACAATCACAAACGCTTCTTTCTTTTCCTCCCAGAGAAGAGTCGCCGCCACCCTCAACTATGCGCACGCCCAAACCGCACCCAGACCACTTCGCCACCGTCTCCGTTCTCTGGCCTCAGCCACCAGAAACCGCGCATCCAAATTCCCCATCACCACGCAAGCACCTCGGCAGTAGCTACTCCAGCTTCTCCTTCCTAAATCAATAGCTGACGAAACCGCTTCTCTTCCCTCCTTCCGCCTTTCTTTCTCCGCCATCAAGCCCAAGCTTTCATCTGTTTTTTTATGTTAGCACAATTTTTTTTGATATTTGGTAAATTTACAGTAAAGCATACTTGTTAACTTATAATATTATATCCATACGTGTACTATATGGGTTTATATATTGTATTTGTTGTATTAACAGTTCAGGGTGTTAAGTTACATTGTACAGAGTTATAATAGTTTACACTATAAAATATAAGGTTGTTGCTATATAAAGTAGGTAAGTTGAGTTTTAATATAGGTGAAGTCATATTAGTTGCACTCTCCTAAAGTAACTTCATATATATATATATATATATATATATATATATATATATATATATATATGAGTTAATGTTTGTGATATTTCACTTTGTTTAAATACATATGTACACTAAGGATATAAGTGTAGCCGATTTTACAAGTTCTCGTTTATATGAAATATTTTGTTATTTTACCGACACATGTTTATACATAAACAATGATGCGTGTTTTTTTGGGTATATTGTTTAAGTGTAGATACTGTTTTGGGTATATATGTTTTGTATGTTGTCAGTTGTGTAGTTACGTCCGCATATACATACATATATATATATATATATATATATATATATATCAGTTATTTATGTATTGGTGAACTTGAGTTTTAATATATAAAAGTAACGTATCTAGCTGCCGAAGTCACAGGATTTTTCTAGCTAGTTTATATAGGTACATATATTTTGCATTTTGTGTTATCTATGAAGAATACATGTGTATTTTTTAAAAAGTATTAGGTACACTGACTTAAAACATGTTATATCAATTCATATAGGTCTGTATAAAACTAAAGTTATAAAAGTTTATATAGTTTATTCTATTGTTTGTTTGGTCTGGTATACATAAGAGTTTTATAAGTTATAAAGTTTGTAAAAGTTGCTTATATATATGAGTTATATAGGAAGTCTAAGGTTACTTATATATATGGTACGAATTGTGTAAGTATATTTTGGTTTTAATATTTAGTTGAAATTTTGTTTTCATGGATTTTTATCTTGATTAAATATTAAGTTATTTAATTGAAAAAAAATATAGTATTTTTAATATATATTTATCTTAATATTTGTGCTTAATTAAAACAACAATTTTTAATATAAAATTGTTGATTCCTATCAAACTGATTCTGATCGTTTCCATCTATTCCTATCATCAGTTTTGATCGTCGAATTCGGGTCGTCACGCTTTGTTTTGGAATTCGTGCTTGGATTCGTAATTCGTTTCATCGTCGAATCTCTCTAGCCTCGAAAGGTGAGCAATCACTCACGATTAATGTTCTTTTATTTATTAAATTTGATTTCAATTGAAACGACAATTGAAATATGATGCTGTTAGTTATTTATACTGTTATATATATGCTATTACCTGTATTAGTTCACCTATGACATCTGACACCATTATCTGTTATTTATGTTGATGATATATGCCTGTTATATTATTATCATATCTGCTATCACTCTGCAAGTTCCCTGTTAGTATAGAATCACTATAGGCTGAAATGATACATACCCGAATGATCTGTAGAATAGGAGAAAATCGTTATGGGTTGAAATGATAAACCCAAGCGATTTCATTGACATAGTTTGGGATTACGGGTTGAAATGACATATATACCCATATATATTTAAATTGCGGATTGAAATGATAAATATCTGTATCACTCGACCATAAGATAGAAAATTATATATAGACACCGTTGGTCTGTATATGAATAATTTGAAATGATTACTATGGTTTGAAAGGAAATATATGGTTTTATCTAAACATTTGATTTTAGATATTATATAAAGGTTATTTACATATAGTTAAATTCTTGAATTTACTATGCGGAATTTGTTTTGGTATAAAATAAGCTTAATAATAAAGTTTTATTTTACTAAAATATGATACGGTTAAGTAAGTATGTAAATTATATTTTAATATAGAGTTTATAATGATTTAATAAATTGAAGTTTAGAAGACAGATTTGAAATTGATTTGAAATTGTATTTAATTAAGAAATGTATTTAATCATAAATCGATTTGAAACTTATGGATATATATATATATATGTGGAATTATCAATTCTTGCTTTGAAATGTTTGAATATTTTAAGCCTTGAAAATATTGAAATTGAAATCGTTATTTTGTGGTTAAAATCTGTATTTGAAATCGATATAATGTGAATGGTTTATTGAGAAACTGAAATAAATTAAAATTGATGATTTGAGATTTGATTAAATTTAAATTTTAAAATTTGAATTTATTGGAATCGATTTGTGAAATTTTGAGGAAGCTATTTTATTATATAAAATGTTTTTAAAATTATATTTAAAACTATTTATATATGTTACTTTATAAATTTATTTCATAAATTATTATAATATAAATTATTTTTATATAAACTATTTTAAATTGTAAACTATTTTATTATATATACTATTATTTATATTTAAACAGCTAAGTGGGAAGTGTTATGATTCTAAGCATTATGATTTCTAAATTTTGATTTCCATAGTATTGTGATTGACAAAGTGTTTGATGAAAGAATGTTGTTTAAATTTAAGTAAATTATTAAATCAAGTTTTGGAAATTATTTAATAATTAAATAAAATTAAATTCTTTAATAAGTGAAATTGAGTTTCGATAATAATTAAGTTTGAAATTTGTTTAAATTAAATAAGTAAATAAGTGAAATTGAATTTCTTTAATAAGAAATAAAATGTGATTGATGGAAATTATTACGAGACTTGTAATTTAAAGAATTTAATTTGATGAATTTAATTTAATTCAATTCATAAGTTTTGATATAATGTAGGTAAACTTAAGTGATTGATTTAATGAATTGAAAATTCAATTGAAATTATTTTGAAATGATTAAGTTACTTAATTTAAATGATTACCGAATGAATCCAGCAATGAATTTAAATGTTTTGAATGTTAAATTAACTTAATTTAAATGATTATGGAATTAAAACCTATATATGAATTTAAATCAATACTTGAATTGTTCTAAATAAAAATTAAAGTTAGATTATAGAGTTTTGAGATGATTGATTTGGAAGTTTTGAAATGTAAATTATAGAAATTGATATAGAAAATGAATGAAATGTTGGCTTTCAAATTCTAAGTGATATTGAAATTGATTTTGTTTTTGGAATTTATTAAACGACCAATCGGTGTAATAATTACGAAAGTTATTAAAGAAACCGGAATCGGTTATGGACATACTCTCTGTCTAAACCGAAAAACACTTTAATAACTATACGCAGAGTGTGATCCAGAATGAAGTGGTTGGAATGATGTACGTGGTGACTGAAGAAAGAGAACGATTATGGATAGCCTTGACACTTGTGTCAAATTGAAAATGACTAAAACAGGAGTCGTGCCGGGCCAAATGGGGTTAGCCACCTCGAGCTAACACACTTCTTCGTAAACTACTCATTACTTGTTATTGATTGGTGCGCACCCTTGATTTGGGAGTGTTGTTTCACGGTGTTGCGATCGTTGCGGCGATGCGTTCTCACCAGTCCGGATCAAGCAAACAGTAGTTTCACTACCGTGGGTATTGCCTCATGTGCCTTGTCATACTTGTATCCCTATACGCGACCACTAAGATTAGTTTTGTGTTATACCTATGAAGTACTCCCTGATAGCCCACTAGTTTACGGTAGAGTTTACAGTGTTGTATAGACTACGATGCTTATATAAAATGTGTTAAGGGAGATAATGGTGACGCCTTAACACTATTTTGATACTTTATATTACTGATAGGCGTTATCTACTTAGCGTACACTACTACACAGTAGATAGTTTAACGGACACTTAAAGGATGGTTATCCCAAACATCCTTTGAGTTACGTGTAATTTCAATTGTTATTTCACTTGAGTTGGATTTATTGATATAAGAATGTTAATCCTGACTCGAGTGTTTTGTGTTTTATTTACGCTCGGGTCAGACTGAGTGTACCAGTATTCGAGACCCACCTTTGGAGTTGGAGCTTCGCTTGGAGATCCAGCCATCTATCCAACTTTCAGATATTCAATTGATTCTAATGATGTACTTTGATTCTTGCATTTGACTATTGTATCCTAGACTTCTATTGTATCTTATTTAACTCTATAGTAGCTTCATGAACTACTATTCATTTTGTTTCCGCTGCATATTGTTATATTACTCTGTGTCTGTGATTCTATGATTATTTATTTATTGTATATGCTGAGTTTTGCCAAATATAAACTTACAATCCGGTATTTTGAGCAATTCAATTCCGGCATGTTTGGATGCGAATGGTTGAAAATACCAGGTCGTTACAGGGAGTGCAAAATGTTAGTATCCTACCATGGGCATTGATTCGCGTACCTTGTCCCATGCCTCATCGCATCCGCTACGAGTTTGGTTTGTGACGTACCTATGTAGTGCTCCCTGATAGCCTACTGGTCTGGTGGAGTTTACAGTACTGTATAGACTACGGCATTTATATAAAAATGTTTTTAGGTGGATATGGGTAACTCCCTAACGTTATTTTAATATTTTACTTTACTGTAGACATTATCTATGTAGCGTATTGTACTATGTATGTAGATAGTTTCACGGATCCTTAAAGGATGGAATTGAAAGTCTACAGGGTGGATCGTATAATGTATATGCAAGTATATGTGACAAAATATGTGATGCAACTGAAACAATGTTAATGTAAGTAAATATAGAATAAGCATACTAGGATTTTATACTGTTTCGGACCTCCCATCCTACATCTAGTCCTGAAGATCACCTTCGAAATTGGACTATCAAACACCCTCGCTTCGCCTGGAGGAATAGGCTTTGTTACAATAAGTTGTTCTTGTCAAATGTGCGTTCTATAACACGGATATTGACTAATGAGTACAAATGCTTCCAATATATATTTAGAGAGTATTTTCTATGAAGCACTGAATATTTGGAAGATTGAAATACAAGTATAGATTGCTAGAGATTAAGAATATAATAGAGTATGTAATTAGAGAGCGTAAGTAAGGTGAAGTTGTTCTCTTGATTATTGATGATATATATAGTTGTAGAGAGGTTCCTTGAGTAGTTACATCCATTAACAAGTGCTCTACAGTTGCTTCTGTTGATGATGAAAAGTTGCAGCGAAGAGAAGCGGAGATGTCTTTTCGAATGTGATAGTTGAAGTTTAAATTTAAAATCCGAGTTCGAAATCAGACGCCTGGTATTTGTATAAGACGTCTGATACTATATATTTTTTGTACACAGTAAATGTTCAAACGTCCGAGTGCAACTACCAGACGTCTGGTTTAGTCATTTGTTTGCTCGAGAGGACTTTTCCAGACATCTGGCTTGTGCACCTAGATGTTTGAAACTTGTGCATGTCTGTTTTGTGCATCTTTTCTGTTGCTTCTTTGATCCTATCAACTCGTAGTCTCTTGTAACGTTCTTTGTGCCTTGTTCTTGTCTTTCTAGCGGCGTTGCTCTAGCAAGTACCTGTATATTGAAATATATATGCATATTCGATTTCCATTATATAGCTGTTGTCATCAAAACCATAGATTTGATTTCCTAACAACCTCTTCCATTTTGATGATGACAACTATACAATGTACTTATATATTATTTTATAAATCTCCTCCTGAATATGTGCTTTCCATAATTTATTGTGATCTTTATTATTTCTTCCCCTTTGGCGTTATCAAAAAGGATTTTTTAAATGTAGGAATCATTCATATTCCATTAAATATTTACCAATCGTTGTAAGATAGAAATATACACAGGAATAACACACCAAAAAGAGAAATTTCATTAATTACATTAATCGATTACATTCATAGATTTTTATCATTTTTATACATAAGATGGAGTCCTGAAAATCTAAGAATCTTTTGAGAAAGATTTTTCTTGATCATCTCCTTCATCTTCAAGTTTGGAAGTGCTAGGTTGCTTCTTAGGAGATGTCGGAGTTTGTTCTAGAGGTTCGTTCTCCTCAAAAAGTTTGGAATGTTTCGAAGGAGGAGAAGGCACTGGGGTTGGCCATTCTTCTGAAGGTAGTGTAGGACCACGATCCCTTTGTAGAAACTCTTTTAGAACAGATAATACAGTTGAAAGTGACGTTTAATTGTGGCCATGTGTGTAGCAAAAGATGTTTCAAAACTATCAATACGCTTAGCCAATACTTTTTGGTTCCGAGATAGAATAAGATGATTTTTAAGACTCAAGTCGCGAATACTTTCATTTGGATTCGTCTCTATGCGAGTCTACAGAATATCGTCCTGTGATGTATAATCAAAGGGTGAAGGAGGAGAAGGAGAATTTTTGCGATGTTGCTCCACCACCTGTGATGATTTAGGTTGTGTTTGAGGTGGAAGCACAACTTGTCTGGCTTGACGACGTTGCGTTCACTCTTCAAATGATATAAACTCCAGAAGATTTTCTGGTAGGTGCATTAGTGAGAAAATTTGTAGCGACCCGACTTTCTATCACCAGAAAGACGCATCATGTTTAAGAAAGAAAGGGATAGAAGAAGAAAAGAAAGAGAAGAAAGAACAACAACACACTCACAGCGGAATGAATGAAATATAATATATAACATATATATAGTATCATATACATCAGAGTACACAACTATACATCTAAATTTAGACAGTTGTAACATTTCTGTCTAATGTACAATACAAGAACATCCATACAGAATAACATCACAATGGAAACTCTATCTATATATCTACACGTTGAAGCCTCCTGCTCCAAAGCTCCTCCAGAATTTGTCAAGGAATAACATGAATCACTTGACTACTCATACATAATATGGGTACCCAATAGTTTAATAAAACAGAAAATAAACACTCGGGTCAGACATGGGTCGGGTGTGAGTAAACGGTTTAAAATTGCTTAATTTTAGAAAATCCTTTGAAAGAAAGGTATCACGTAAGACTTCCCATACATAAACATGGAAAGTTTTTACCTTACGTTAACCAAAACATTTGATAGGAAATCCAGTGATATTATAATAGTGTCAAGGGTTTTCGAGTAAATAAGAAATAGCTGAAATTGTTACATTCATTAAATTCCAGCTACTAGCCACAAAAGTGGGTAATACAAACAAAACCGTAGGGTCTCGTAGGAAGAATGGGTTTCCATCAATGGCAGGGCTACTGGGGTACCGCCTGTCACAGTACATGGCTGAGATCACCGTACCGAGAATTACTCCCAATCCCCAGCAACACAAGGCCGGAACCATTCCTTACTGAACAGTCCCGAACAAGACAACCCCGCAGTTGGCTGCAGATCCAACTGCCCACACAGCCGAAATAAAAAGGGACATCTAGACAGGGGTAAATCTCGTCCTACTTTGGCATGACCCACTTAACATTGCTGCACCTCCCCTGTTTTAGCCATTCCCGGTTGATGAGGATTGAGGCTGCGATTACCTTTATAGGACACTACTATCTTAGAATGCTCATTGTCCACCTGACGATGTTTTGGAAGCATTCAATCCATACAAGTCTGTTCTGGGTTCGAACGGAACCGAAGGCACTATCTTGTTACACTCATTTTGGAATCACCCTCAGAGTTAACGACAATAGCCCTTGCACTTTGAATCTTCATCTCGAAATTGAAAGTACTACCTTCGTTAAACTCATTCTGGAATCACCCTCGGAGTTGTAACGATAAATAGTTCTTACACTTCGAGTCTTCACTTCACTTCACTTGGATTAACGACCTAACGTTAATTTGGATCGATGTGGTTTTCAGATATAAAACCCGATCCCGGTCTCACCGAATCCAAAATGCAATTTTAATGTCCAAGTTGTACTTAAGGGTTTAAACAGTAGATATTAAGAATATCACTTAACATAAATGGATGATTCATAACACACAGACAGATAATTCACTATTATCAATTGCATTCACACATATCACAACGCAGCATATATATCACATCTCAGATATATCACATTCAAATCATCACATATCAACTAATGACATCCAATATCATCCAATATCATTAACTCATCCAATGATATTTATCATGCAATCATTAATCATCCATAAACAAGGTTTGATCCAAACTTAATTAATTTAATTAATCTTTAATTAAGTTAATTCCTTACTTAATCACTTGGATTATCATCAATCCAACCTACTTATTCATTAATTAATTACCAATCAATTAATTAAACATCACTTAATTATCCACTTCAATTAATCTCCCTTGATTAGTTATTACTTAATTACTTTAAGTAATTATTCCTTAATTACAATTTTAATTAATCATCTTGATTAATTACTTCTTAATTATACCAAGTAATTATCTCTTAATTACCCTTTAATTAATCACCCTTTATTAATTATTCTTTAATCACCCTGATAATTATTTCTTAATTATCTTTTAAATCACACCTGATTAATTACTTTTTAATTAATCATACTTGATTAATTACTTTTAATTACATTTAGTAATCAAAACTAACAATACATTATTTATTTCCATTAATTAATGATTACTTTCATTAATTAAATTTCTTCTTAATTAATTGCTTAACAAGTAATTAATCACTTTATTAATTACTCTTAATCCTTTTATTAATTAATTAGTCTTTAATTAATAAATAAATTTAAACCTTTAATTAATTATATTAATTAATTCTTTAATTAATAACATAAGTGATTAACCCTTAATCACTTCCACCTAATTACTTTCAGAAAGTAATTAACCTCAAATTACTTTATTAAATAATTTCCTTTTTACTTAATTACCTTTAGTAATTAATTACTAAATTACTTCACCAAGTAATTTAATTAAATCATAAGTGATTATCCTTAATCACTTATTAATTTAATTACTTAATCAATTATTTAATTAATCATTTAAATTCAATTAAATGATTCTTTAACTTCTTTTATTATAAAGATCCTTAATTAAGAAAATCATTTATCTTAATTAAATTATTTATATTAACCAATACTCTTTAATTACTAATAATAATTGAATTATCTTAATTATCTTCATATATTTGTTTATCTTTAATTAATCAAAATTTCTAAATTACTTAAGATAATCTTTATTATAATTGATCTCTAAATCTTTATTATTTAACTTATTTAAAATATAACACTTTAGAAATCAATTTTAATTAAAACAATTTAAACATTCAAAATAAACTTTTAAATCTCTAAAACTTTCCAGAGTTATTTAACAAAATTTAATACAAACTTTATTTCAAAAATCCGCTTATTTTATTTTAAAAAAAACTTTTATATTTCAATATATATAAAAATTGTTTAAGACTTAACCTTGGAAACAAATTAGTTTTATAAGTAAAACTTGTTTAACTTTTGGTTTTAAAACTTTAATTATTTACAAAGTCAAATTTTTTTTGTTTCAAAACCTTTAAAAACATTGCTGTTAAATTCTAAAACCTGCTCAACAAAAATCCCCGAGCAACCCACTACAATTTCCTGATGCAAACACGACCCATCCCTCCTTTTCCTGCTTCGAGTAAAACTCGAACAAACCTGGAGTAAAACCCGAGCCACTCAACCCTAACCCACAACCAAACACGCAACCGTGCACATTCACGCGCACGATGCCCCTGGCCGCCGACGATCCATGCACTGCCCTCCGATAAGTCGCACTCGACCACGACAACACTTCGTGAAACCCAGAAATCGTGCTTCGATCGAAAATCAAGCCCAAAACCGAAAACTGCCTGAAGCACACTTCATCGAAAATCGACCGCCACCACTGATCCTTGACACGAGATGCCACGCCCTCCTCCCCAAAGCCACGTCGCGACCTCCAGCACCTCCACAACCCCTTGCGCTCGACTCCGGTAGCCCTTCGTCGCCGCGAGATCCATATGAACATCAATGCAAAAATCAGGGTGTTAAACCCTACTTGATCAAATAACGGCCACCTTAATCATCAATAAAATTCCAGAACATTTTTCTAATGAACTACAAAATCCCCTCGCCTTCATGCTCAACCACGACGCTCAGTTCGTCGTTGTTCGCCACCTTGGTCGAATTGTCCAAAACAGACAAACTAAGAATCCACTCCAAATACTAATCTAAAAATCATGATTCAACCATTAAAAATCATGATTTCCTATCACTATTCCAATCATGCAATCAAAACTAAAAATTGAATTCATAAAATTTTTGACCCAATTAAGATTTTACTGTAATTTTAAAATTTTCGAACCAAAGATTGATTTTATATATCTATTATTATTTTTAGATGAAAGATTACATGATATTAAACAATTTTTATTAACAAATCATAAGCTGATTTGGATTAAAAATTGATTTATTGAATTATATTAAGACATTGAAACCTGTTTATAAGCACACAGTAACAATTTGAACTATATAGGCATTCAACATACTTATTTCAAACATGCATCCAATTTAATTCAAATATTTCATTAACATCATGATATTCATCACAATAACAAGTTAAAACCAGGATTAAACTGTTTTAAAAAAAATCATTTACCCGCCTTATTAAAGTAGAAGACAGAGAACAAATGTGATATTTCCAAGCTTTTGAATTTTTAATCTGAATCTTCTGCATGTTGAATAAATCTTCCTGCAGAAAACAGATTTGCTAGTTGATTAATTTTCTTGCCTTCTTGATTATACTTGAAAATCTTCCATTGATGTTTAATTTCCATCTATTTGAAGATTTGAATTTTCCAAATTTCATAGTTTTCAGATTTTCTTTCTTTTTTTATCTTTGATTTGTATTCCATTTGGTTGAAATGAAGAAAAGATTTAGCTGAAAGTTTAAAGTAAATTTCTTCTTCTTATCTTACAATACGAAATTTTAAATTAAAATATCAAAAGGATGACATTTGTCCCCTTTCATGATTTAATTAACTTACACATGTCTCTAATACACATTAAAAAGTTTACAAGTGTTTTAATGTTTTATTAAAAATTTACAAATATTACTTTCTTTTTTTATAAATTTATTTAAGCCTTTCAGGTAATATGTAATATTTATACGATTATAATGTGTACCTATCTTTTAATAAACAAGCTTTAGATTTTAATAAATGTTCAAAAGTGAATTCATGTTAACAATTATAAATTATTTATGCTTTTGATTCAATTTATATAACATATGTTTATATGCTTGAGAATTTTAATTTAACTCTTTATATAAAAAATTTAAAACAATTTATCTTATGATAAAATTTTAAAAGGCAAGAATATTAAAAAAAATTGAACTTTTTAAATTTAAATCTTATTTAAAACTCTGGTCCAAATATATATATATATATATATATATATATATATATATATATATATATATATATATATTAAATAAGAAATTAACTTTGTTATTAAAATTTAAATCTCAAATATCAATTAAAAAGTATTAAGTCAAATTAAAATTTCAAATTACAAATTATATAAAATAAAGTTTGGAAACACTTTATCAAATTCAAAGCAATAAAAAAAAATTAACATTAGTTTTGATAATTACTATATTTAATTTTGAAACACAAATCCTAACCACGGTATATATATTCATATATATTACAATTTGAATATATAGCTTTTATTATATTAGACTTCCTATATATAATACATACCTATATATACATTATAAATAGAAAATATTTTGATTTGCTTTTGAAAAATAAAAATTTCCAATTATAAATTGCCAGAATAAATATTATAAATTTTCAAAAGAATTAAACTAGCCAATTTTATGTTGTTAAGAAAAATGTTCATAGATATTATCAAATTATTATTAACCTTTAAAAGAATTTTACTTGTCAATTTATAATATAAAATGATCAAATCAATTTAATTATTAACAAAGATTATTAATTTGATATTGCTCAAAATTCCGGGTCGTCACATTCCTCCCCCCTTAAAAGAATTTCGTCCCCGAAACTAAAAAGCAAAGATAATTTAATAACCCAGCAAAAATTTTTGACTTCAGACAGCAATCATATAAATCAATCATACACTATTAAATTTAGCAACCATTGCAACTAATTCAAACAAATAATTTTAATTATCCAGACAAAATTCTGGATAGAATTTCCTAATATCATTTAGAGTTTCCAAGTATCTATACTGGAATACTCGCTCTCCAGAACCTTAAGTAACTACACTACTGTAACCCAAAACTTCTCTCATCTGGACCTACAAATTTGAACAAGATATCAGACTAAACTCAAGACCAGCTCAACTACCATATCCTTCTGAACTGCTGATTCTATCACTCGATGAATCATACACATATTCCTCAGAGATATGTGAAATACAACGAATTCCAGCTATCCGAACTGGCAATTCAATCCTGTAGATCAAAATCTAATCTCTAGAGAATACAGGAAAAACTCAAAATACTTCCAGAGCAAGCTCTCCAGTTTTACCAAATCTTATATCTTCTTTGATCGGATAAAACTAAAGCAATATCCAAATTTCAACTTCACATTCCAAATCTCCTCAATTCTTAACTGCATAACTCTTCTGATGCTCCTGAGTCACCTCCATCTTTGCTGATCAACTTAACCTTTGCTGATTGCTTCATGAAACAAACTGGACCAAAATCAAACCAATTTCCAGATCCTACTCAACGAAGTGGCTCTCTCTCAAAATTTTGCCGAAATCCAAAACACAACTCTACTCCACAGGCATTAGTGGACTTCAAACCTACTTCCCTTATATGGAATAGTCAAACAGTTTCACTTGATAACCTTGCCTTCCAAATCCAGAAAATTTCTTCATACTTGAATTTCCTGTAGAAATCCCTTACTGCAAGAAAACTACAACTTTCGGTTGCTCCCACTCTAGAATAACCGCTATCTCGCTTCCGCTGCACAACTCTGAACTGGAGTAGATGAGAATGCTGTTGAAGAACTCGAGCACAAACTTCCTCCATACACTGTTCATCCGACTCATAAAATCTTAGTGACCATTCCACTTGGTCAAAACATCCCAGCAGAAACTTAACTAGAAAACTAGATGACCAATCCCTCCTCAAGAATCCTGAGCTACTTTACCAAACTCTTCTCACTCTAAGAGTCATCCCTCTACATGGTTGAACCATTAATAATGCTCCTGGAATCCAAGTCGATAAGAAACTCAAACTCTGATGCAGGTAGACTTCTAATTTCCTCTAAAAACATCAGGAAAATCTTTGACTACTTTAATAGCTTCTACCTCCACATGAGGAGCCTTAATCCCAAACCAAAGAATACTCCATGAATTCCCAATCTAATCGCAAGTCACTTTTGTGATCATACTCAGTTCATATTCCAAGGAACTATCTTCACCAACTAGAACAGCTTTCCTAATCGAGATCAATCTTCAAGAATGGCTTATCTACCAGAAAAACTGATAGAACACTTCCAATAAATATCCTTCTCTGTTGAGCCTCCCGAAGAAATGGATAAGCCTTCACTATCTTCCTGGTCCGCTGATAGTAGAATTCCAAAGATTTCTGAACCATCGAGGAAACAGGTCCACGCTACTGCTTCCAAACTTCACTTCAATGATACTGCTAATCCAAAAGATCTTCCTTAACCAAAAGCTTCTTGAAACACAAAACTATCACCCAATTCCACTAAAAATCCTTGAGACGGGTATACATCTTCTCAAGAAACTCGGCTCAAACCAAACACCAACCACTTGTCTTCTTAAGAAAACAATAAGACCATGCTTGAAATGAGGTAACTCATTGACCTTAATCTCATACTTCAATATAGATAAGACTCCCTAACTTGAGATCCAGAAGATCCCTAAACATCCGAATCTTCCCTGAAGTAGGCATCACCGTTCCTTCGATACCATCTAAATCTTGCTCCAAAAGAAAAATCTTCAGAACCATCTATGGATACTGCATCCCATCACACAGCTATTCCTTCCTGAAGTCACCAAGATACCATTACCTGCTTCTGCTCAGCTAACAGATTTAACTCTTGGAAATCCTGCTCACTCAAGAGAAAATCAACCTCACACTTCAAGAATATACTCTAATTCTTGAAAAGACTTTCTCTGGGATCAATGAAATCCTTTCACCAATCTACAAAGCTTATTCGAGACGGTATTAAGTCTACAATCTCGACAGATATACCTCCAACCACAACGTATGAGCCTCTACCATTAGTGGTAGTCGTGTTACTCACACTCCCACCTTATCTACCTTTATAAACTAAGTTGGAAAATCCGAACAGATAACCCAACAGATTAGGTAGATATATACATACATATATATATATATATATATATATAAATTACAAGTACGCTCTCTCAAGAAAGAAGTCACTTCAAAGCCTAGGTATTCACTCAACCAAGCGCTCTGATACCACCTGTAGCGACCTGACTTTCTATCACCAGAAAGACGCATCACTATTTAAGAAAGAAAGGGATAGAAGAAGAAAAGAAAGAGAAGAAAGAACAACAACACATCAGAATATCACAGTGGAACGAATGAAATATAATATATAACATATATATAGTATCATATACATCAGATTACACAACTATACATCTCAATTTAGACAGTTATAACGTCTCTGTCTAATGTACAATACAAGAACATCTATACAGAATAACATCACAGCGGAAACTTTATCTATATGTCTACACGTTGAAGCCTCCTGCTCCAAAGCTCCTCCAGAATTCGTCAAGTAAAAACCTGAATCACTTGACTACTCATACATAATATGGGTACCTAAGAGTTTAATAAAACAGAAAATTAATACTCGGGTCAGACGGGGGTCTAGAATGAGTAAACGGTTTAAAATTGCTTAACTTTAGAAAATCCTTTGAAGGAAAGGTATCACCTAAGACTTCCCATACATAAACATGAATAAGTTTTACCTTACGCTAACCAAAACATTTGATAGGAAATCCAGTGATATTATAATAGTGTATAGGGTTTTCAAGTAAATAAAAATAGCCGAAATTGTTACATTCATTAAATTCCAGCAACTAACCACAAAAGTGGGTAATACAAACAAAACCGTAGGGTCTCGTAGGAAGAATGGATTTCCATCAATGGCAGGGCTACTGGGGTACCGCCCATCACAGTATGTGGCCTAGATCACCGTACCGAGGATTACTCTCAATCCCCTGCAACACAAGGCCGGAACCATTCCTTACTGAACAGTACCGAACAAGACAACCCCGCAGTGGGCAGCAGATCCAATTGCCCACATAGCCGAAATAAAAAGGGACATCTAGACAGGGGTAAATCTCGTCCTACTTTGGCATGACCCACTTAACCTTGCTGCACCTCCCCTGTTTTAGCCATTCCCAGTTGATGAGGCTTGAGGCTGCGATTACCTTTATAGGACACATATATCTTAAAATGCTCATCGTCCACCTGACGATGTTCTGAAAGCATTCAATCCATACAAGTCCGTTCCGGGTTCGAACGGAACCGAAGGCACTATCTCGTTACACTCATTTTGGAATCACCCTCAGAGTTAACGACAATAGCCGTTGCACTCTGAATCTTCATCTCGAAATTGAAAGTACTACCTTCGTTAAACTCATTCTGGAATCACCCTCGGAGTTGTAACGATATATAGTTCTTACACTTCGAGTCTTCACTTCACTTCACTTGGATTAACGACCTAACGTTAATTTGGATCGATGTGGTTTTCGGATATAAAACCCGATCCCGGTCTCACCGAATCCAAAACGCCATTTTAATGTCCATGTTGTACTTAAGGGTCTAAACAGTAGATATTAAGAATATCACTTAACATAAATGGATGATTCATAACACACAGATAGATAATTCACTATTATCAATTTCATCCACACATATCACAAAGCAGCATATATATCACATCTCAGATATCACATTCAAATCATCACATATCAACTAATGACATCCAATATCATTAACTCATCCAATGATATTTATCATCCAATCATTAATCATCCATAAACAAGGTTTGATCCAAACTTAATTAATTTAATTAATCTTTAATTAAGTTAATTCCTTACTTGATCACTTGGATTATCATCAATCCAACCTACTTATTCATTAATTAATTACCAATTAATTAATTAAACATCATTTAATTATCCACTTCAATTAATCTCCCTTGATTAATTATTACTTAATTACTTTAAGGAATTATTCCTTAATTACAATTTTAATTAATCATCTTGATTAATTACTTCTTAATTATACCAAGTAATTATCTCTTAATTACCCTTTAATTAATCATCCTTGATTAATTATTCTTTAATTACCCTGATAATTATTTCTTAATTATCTTTTAAATCACAGCTGATTAATTACTTTTTAATTAATCATACTTGATTAATTACTTTTTAATTAAACGTCCTTGATTAAATACTATTAATTACATTTAGTAATCAAAAACAAATTATAGATTAATCATCCTTTAATTAATAAATAACAATTCATTATTTATTTCCATTAATTAATGATTACTTTCATTAATTAAATTTCTTCTTAATTAATTGCTTAACAAGTAATTAATCACTTTATTAATTACTCTTAATCCTTTTATTAATTAATTAGTCTTCAATTAATAAATAAATTTAAACCTTTAATTAATTATATTAATTAACTCTTTAATTAATAACATAAGTGATTAACCCTTAATCACTTCCACCTAATTACTTTCATAAAGTAATTAACCTCTAATTACTTTATTAAATAATTTCCTTTTTACTTAATAGCCTTCAGTAATTAATTACTAAATTACTTCACCAAGTAATTTAATTAAATCGTAAGTGATTATCCTTAATCACTTACTAATTTAATTACTTAATCAATTATTTAATTAATCATTTAAATTTAATTAAATGATTCTTTAACTTCTTATATTATAAAGATCCTTAATTAAGAAAATCATTTATCTTAATTAAATTATTTATATTAACCAATACTCTTTAATTACTAATAATAATTGAATTACCTTAATTATCTTCATATATTTGTTTATCTTTAATTAATCAAAATTCAAATTACTTAAGATAATCTTTATTATAATTGACCTCTAAATCTTTATTATTTAACTTATTTAAAATAAAACACTTTAGAAATCAATTTTAATTAAAACAATTTAAAAATTCAAAATGAACTTTTAAATCTTTAAAACTTTCCAAAGTTATTTAACAAAATTTAATACAAATTTATTTCAAAAATCTACTTATTTTATAATTTTTTTTAAAACTTTTATTTCAATATATAAAATTTGTTTAAGACTTAACCTTGGAAACAAATTAGTTCTATAAGTAAAACTTGTTTAACTTTTGGTTTTAAAACTTTAATTATTTACAAAGTCAAATTTCTTTTGTTTCAAAACGTTTTAAAACATTGCTGTTAAATTCTAAAACCTGCGCAACAAAAATCCTGAGCAACCCACTACAATTTCCCGTTGCAAACACGACCCATCCCTCCTTCTTCCTGCTTCGAGTAAAACTCGAACAAACCTAGAGTAAAACCCTAGCCACTCAACCCTAACCCACAACCAAGCACGAAACCGCGCACGTTCACGTGCACGACGCCCCTGGCCTCCGACGATCCATGCACTGCCCTCCGATAAGTCGCACTCGAACACGACAACACTTCGCGAAACCCAGAAATCGTGCTTCGATCGAAAATCAAAAATTCGACCCAAAACCCAAAACTGCCTAAATCACACTTCATCGAAAATCGACCGGCACTGATGATCTTTCACACGGGACGCCACGCCCTCCTCCCCGAAGCCACGTCGCGACCTCCAGCACCTCCAGAACCCCTTGCGCTCGAATCCGGTAGCCCCTCGTCGCAGCGAAATCCATATGAACATCAATGCAAAACTCAAGGTGTTAAACCCTACTCGATCGAATAACGGCCACCTCAATCATCAATAAAATTCCAGAACATTCTTTTGATGAACTACAACATCCCCTTGACCTTCATGCTCAACCACGACGCTCAGTTCGCCGTCGCTCGCCACCAATTGGTCGAATTGTCCAAAACAGACAAACCAAGAATCCACTCCAAATACTAATCTAAAAATCATGATTCAACCATTGAAAATCATGATTTCCTATCACTATTCCAATCATGAAATCAAAACCAAAAATTGAATTCATAAAATTTTTGACCCAATTAAATTTTCCTGTAATTTTAAAAATTTTGAACCAAAGATTGATTTTATATATCTATAATTATTTTTAGATGAAAGATTACATGATATCAAACAATTTTTATTAACAAATCATAAGCTAATTTGGATTAAAAATTGATTTATTGAATTATATTAAGACACTGAAACCTGTTTATAAGCATACATGTCTATAAGTAAAAATTGATTTGGATTACAATTTTAAATTTTAAATTTTAAATTAAAATATCAAGAGGATGACATTTGTCCCCTTTCATGATTTAATTAACTTACACATGTCTCTAATATACATTAAAAAGATTCCAAGTGTTTTAATGTTTTATTAATAATTTACAAATGTTACTTTCTTTTTTTATAAATTTATTTAAGCCTTGCATGTAATATGTAATATTTATATGACTATAATTTGTGCCTATCTTTTAATAAACAAGCTTTAGATTTTAATAAATATTCAAAAGTGAATTCATGTTAACGATTATAAATTATTTATGCTTTTGATTCAATTTATATAACATATGTTTATATGCTTGAGAATTTTAATTTAATTCTTTATACAAAAATTTTAAAATGATTTATCTTATAATAAAATTTTAAAAGGAAAGAATATTAAAAAAATTAAACTTTTTAAATTTAAATCTTATTTAAAATTCAGGTCCAAAATATATATATATCTATATTAAATAAGAAATTTACTTTGTTATTAAAATTTAAATCTCAAATATAATTTTCAAAAGTATTAAGTCAAATTAAAATTTAAAATTTCAAATTATATAAAATAAAGTTTGGAAACAGTTTATCAAATTCAAAGCAATAAAAAAATTTAACATTAGTTTTGATAATTATTATATTAAATTTTGAAACACAAATCCAAACCACAATATATATGTTCATATATATTACAATTTGAATATATAGCTTTTATTATATTAAAGACTTCCTATATATAATATATACCTATATATACATTATAAATATAAAATATTTTTATTTTATTTTGAAAAATAAATGTTACCAATTTTAAATTGCCAGAATAAATATTATAAATTTTCAAAAGAATTAAACTTGCCAATTTTATGTTGTTAAGAAAAATGTTAATAGATATTATCAAATTATTATTAACCTTTAAAAGAATTTTACTTGTCAATTTATAATATAAAATGATCAAATTAATTTGATTATTAACAAAGTTTGTTAAATTGATATTGCTCAAAATTACGGGTCGTCATAAAATTTTTATGGAAGCATATTTGGGAGAAATTTCTTCAAAAGTGGATAAATAGAAAGGGATGTTGTGAGCACGTGGAAGTCTCATGATGTATGTGGGTTAGATGATCGATGGGCGTGATCGATTCCAAAAATGTTTGAGCTCATCAAATATAAATTTAGGCCAATTAACCCTTGTTCCGCTGAATATAGCATACAGGGCCTTGTGCTCTAACTCCGTTATCTGCTCATGACTACCAAGGCGAGGAATGATAGAGTTGATAATCATTCGAGTTAGAGCTCTTGTCTTATGTCTTAGGTATTTAGATGCGAACTTAGGCATTTCACCTTCCCATATTTGAAGTGTGATATTGTCTCTTGATTTGAAATGCATATTGAGAATATTATATACATCTTCGCCGGTGTCAGAACATCCGAGAGTTCTGCGTATGATTCTTGGAGTAAGCCTAATTATGTTGCCATAAACGCTAGACCATAGCCAATTATCGTCGTCTTCAGTGTTCCAAACTGCTGTGCTATCTAAATTAGCGTAGAAGAGACATATGGCTAACTGATCGATTTGGATGTTATTAGGATTAAGAGATATCAAAGTTTCTAAACCAGCAATTTCACACATTTTGTCTAAATCGTACATTGGGAACTTGAGTAAATTATAAAATGGACCGGTATGGAGTTTCTTCTTTTGAATGTCCTCATATCTCTTGAGCGAATGTGGTACATGATTCATCCATCATTCTATTTGATCATCAGAGAAAACTTGAGGATTGGATGAAGTTGCCTGTTCTTGCTTTCGCTTGGAGATCTTAGGGTTTTTGGTTTTAGCAGCCATTGAATTCGAAAGATATTTGAACACGAAGTAATTTTGAGAATTGAAAAATCGACCTTGCTATAGAAATGAATTAAAATTTAAGTGAGATAAGTAAAAAATAGACGTTATCTGGTTATTTAAAGTGTCAATTGAATTTCAGACGTCTGGAAGGTAATTCAAACGTCTGATTTAACCTAGTTTGAAGACGGTAATTAGAATCAAATGTCTGGTTGGTTGAGTTAAGCGTCTGGATTTGATCGATCTGTAAATTTTGATAGTCAGAGAGAATTATCAGACGTTTGGAATAGGTCGAAATTTTATTTTCGTTGGACAGATAGTTTTCTCAGACGTTTGGTTATAATATCTGACGTTTGAAAATGATGTGAGTTTTTATAATATGGAGGCAGAGACTTTGTTCAGACATCTGGTCAATAGTTTAGATGTCTGAAATCAACTGATTTCTACTTTTTATGAAGCAGAGATGATTTCAGACGTTTGGAAGGTTATATCAGACGTCTAATATATGTACGATGGTTTAAAAGTTGTGTGATACCAGAATGTCAGACATCTGATGGCAATGTTCAGACGTCTGAAATGACCAATTTGTCTAAAAAAATAGCCTAATTTTGAAGGGCGTTGCTTATTTTTCGACCTTTTATTTTTAATAAAACATAGTATTATTATTTGTGAAACAGAATTACAAATATACGTATATAAAAATACAATTAGAATAATTTAAATTTATTTAGATAGCAATGGAGCATTGCGATCTTCAGACTTGTCATCCCTCCATGGCTTAAGTGGAGACCATATATTTCCACATTTATGGGTTCTTAGGGAACCAAAGAATCACTTAGGTGAAGGATCTAAAAGTGTACGATAAGATGTAGAGGGATCCAAAGAACTACAAGGAATCAGAAGTGGTTCATGTACATCATTCTTCCATGACAAAATTTTATCACTACTTCCTCTAGAGAACTTAGTCGTTGTGCCGTGACTTTAGCTCAAAGTACAATTCTCGTTGTAGCTCTATTTGTTGCTTTTGATAGTGATGGATTTCATCGATTTTCTCCTTGGTGTTAGGAGAAACAAATAGAGATCGTTTGGACTTCTTTTTATTGGGAGTGAATCCTGTGTGGTAGGAGGACCACCTATACGTTGGTTCCTGATTTGGTGTAGGGGTAGGAAGGCGGTAAGGTGTATCCACTGAGCAAGCCGTTGTTGGTGTCGAGAAGGACAGATGAGAATTGTCGGAAGACATGATTATATTTTCTGTTGTAAAAATTTGAAATCTATATTTTCTTTACTTTTTATTTTGTAAAGAAATTTATATATGATTTTAAAATTTATTTATATGTAATTTCAGATAACAATCACATATAAAATTTAAGGTGAAGGAGTTATCAATTTTAATTTGTGGATAAAAACTTTTAGCTAAACATAGAATAAATACAGATATATTATTAGTTTAGAAGATCATTAAGAGAGCATATTCCTAAATCGCATCGCAGTTTAACAAATGTTTGTTCATTTAGTGGTTTTGTGAAAATATCTGCTATTTTATTCTCGGTATTTACGTAGTCTAATGAAATAATCCATTTTTCTTCATTTTCACGTAAAAAATGATGTCGTATATCTATATGTTTAGTACGCAAGTGATTTATAGAGTTTTTTGATAGATTTATTGCACTCGTGTTATCGCAACATATTGGTGATTTATTGATAACTTTGCCAAAATCCTTAAGTGTTTGTTGCATTTATATCACTTGTGCACATGCTAGAGCTGCTGAAGTATATTTGACTTCGCAAGTAAATAAGGAGACACAGTTTTACTTTTGCTAAATCATGAAACTAATGATTTTCAGATAAAGTGACATGTCCCGCTAGTACTTTTACGATCTGTTTTACATCCAACGAAATCTGCATCACTATATGAAACTAGTTCAAATGTTGATCCCTTAGGGTAAAACAAACCATAATCTCTAGTACTAGATAGATATCGTTAGATACGTTTAACAGCTCTTTGATGAGATTCTTTTGGTTTTGTTTGAAATCGGGCACAAAGACATACGCTCATCATAATGTCGGGTCGACCAGTCATCAAACAAAGTGAGGAGCCAATCATACTATGATATAATTTTTCATCAAGATCTTTTCCGTTATCATTTTTTCCAAGTGAACACTAGTGCTCATCGGTGTTGGTTGACTAAAATTTTTATCCATTTCAAAATGACGTACTAGATCATTACAATATTTTTCTTGATGAATAAAGATACCATTTTCAAGTTGTTTTATTTGTAAACCTAAAAAGAAATTTAATTCTCTCATATGAGACATTTCAATTTTATTTTTTATAATATTTGAAAATTGATTACAAAGATTTTCATTATTTGAACCAAAAATAATATCATCTATGTAAATTTGTACAACTAAAATGTCGTTATTTTCTCGTTAAACAAATAAAGTTGTATCCATTTTACCAATTTGAAATTCAGATGTAATTAAATGATTTTTAAGACGTTCGTACCAGGCATGGAGGACTTGTTTTAAACCATATAAGGCTTTTGGTAATTTAAAAACATGGTCGGGATATTTTTCGTGAACAAACAATGGAGGTTGTTCAACATATATGTTTTCTTTAATAAAAACATTTAAAAAAGCACTTTTGACATCCATTTGAAATATTTTAAAATTGCGATGATTTGCAAAAGCGAGTAATATACGTATGGCCTCCAGTCTTGCTACTGGAGCAAAGGTTTCTTCATAGTCCATATCGTCTTCTTGATTATAACCTAGAGCAACTAGACGTGCTTTATTTCTATCTATATTTCCGTTATCATCTGCTTTGTTTTTAAATACCCATTCTGTTCCTATAACCGATTGATTTTCTAGTTTTGGTACTAATTCCCAAACATTATTGCGCTCAAATTGATTTAATTCTTCTTGCATAGCTATTATCCAAAAGATATCGTTTGAAGCTTCTTTATAATTTTTCGGTTCAAAATTTGACACAAATGCTATATGACTTATTTGGTTAAGTTGATTTCTCGTTACACTGGCGTTATGATCTCCAATGATGTTATCTTTTGGATGATCATTTAAAATTCTAGGAGATGATACTAAAGTATTATCTTGTGCATTTGTTTAATTATTGAAAGAATTTGTTATATTTGTTATTGGAATTATTTCTTCATCGTCATTGCTATGATGGTTAAGAAAAAAATTATCAAACAAATATGTAAACTTTATTTAATTTTGTTATTTCGTTTATTAAAAATTCGATATGCCTTTTTATGATTCGAATATCCAACAAAGATTCCTTCGTCGTCCTTCAGGTCAAATTTTCCTAAATTATCTTTTGTACTTAGTATAAAACATTTTGATCCGAAAAAATATGATACTTTAGGTTTCTTCCAAATAATATTTCAAAACAAGTCTGTTTAGTCATAGGTCATATGGTTACTCGATTCAAAACATAACAAGGTGTGGCAATAGCTTCAGCCCAAAAATGTTTTAGTACACCACTACTATTTAATAGTGTTCGTGCACATTCTTGTAACATATAATTTTTTCTTTCTACTACACCATTTTGTTGAGGTGTGCGTGAAAAGAAAAATTATGATTTATACCTTTCTTATTACAAAAATTAGTAAAAAGATCATTTTCGAATTCTCCACCGTGATCACTTCGAATATTCTTAATTTTCAAATCCATTTGAGTTTTAATTCTTTTAGAAAAAAATTTAAACATACCAAAGGTGTCATTTTATGTTTTAAAAATAAAGTCCATGTATATCTTGAAAAATCATCAACTATTACGAAAATATATTTGTTGTGATTTATAGATCTACTTGAGTTTGACCAAATAATTCTAAATGTAATAATTCTAATGGTTGTTTTGTAGAAATATTATTTTTAGATTTAAAATAACTTTTCTTTAGTTTTTCAATTAACAATCGTCATATAAATTTTCCACTTTGTAATTTATTTTAGGTAATCCTCTAACTGGCTCATATTTTGCTAATTTATTAATATATTTAAAATTAATATGACAAAATCGTTTATGCCACAACCATGGATCGTCATGTTTGGTGGTTAAACATAAATTTGAAATTCGATTTATATTCATATTTAAGACATAAATATTTTGGTTTCTGAAACCCTCAAAGATAAATTGTTTGTTATTGTCGAAAATATTACATCTATCTTTTTGAAACTGATTTGAAAACCTTTTTCACATAGTTGACTGATGCTAAGTAGGTTGTATTTCAAAATTTCTACTAACAAATAATTTGTAATAATAGGAGAGTCAGAAATACCAGAGTCGATGACTTCTCCAATGCCAATGACGTATCCTTTTGGGTTATCTCCAAAAGTTACCATTCCACCATCGATGTATGTTATATTTGATAACATTTTTGTGTTCCCGTCATATGCTAAGAGCATCCACTATTAAGTATCTATTTCTCCTAATTTTGTACTTTGACTACCAACAAAAAAAAGATGATTTAATTGGTACCCATATACTTTGTTAGGGTCCTAGATGTTAGGAGGGGTAGGTAGCCATACCCAAGTAGGTTTGGTACATTTATGAACATAGATTTTATTATAGACTACATTTTCTAAAAACTTATTAATATGTTTTTGTCTAATCAAATTATTATTTGTTTTAGGAATCCAAATTTTAATATTTTTGGTATTTATATTAGACTTAGGTGATCTTTTAGTCTTTTGATAAATACAACTATATTTATTAATATTATTCCCTCTTTGTTTAGGAATATTTTTAAATCCTATTCTATTTCTATTACCTGATGGTTTTGAAGTTTTGATAAGATTTTCCAAATCTTGTTTCCCTTTATTAAAATTTGAAACATTAGTTGTAATTTTATCTAATTTTTCTTTTAATTCTAAATTTTCAATTTTCAATGTTTCTATATTACTCTTCAAGTTGGTATTTTCTTTTAACAAGTTATCATTTTCTAGTCTAGTTTTTCCAAAATCAATAGCCATAGTCTCACCTTTAATCAAAATATTTTTAACTTTTTCTTGAGATAATTCTAGCTCCTACTCTAAAATAATTTTTTTCATTTTTCATCATTCCTACTTCAAGTTCTAATCTATTTATTTTGGCTATATGTTTTTCATTCAATTTCTTATTTTGTCTAAATTTATCATCTAATTCCATGCTAATTTCTAATAATTCATCATAGCTAAGTTCGGGACATACCTTATCAGTTTGTTCCATAAAGCATACATTAGCTCGTTCTCCGTCACTATCGCTGTCACTGTCTGATGATGATGAATAATCTGAGTCATCCCATGTTACTTTGAAAGCTTTCTTCTTCTTGAATTTTTCAAATTTGTTCTTCTTTTTATCATTGTTGAGCTTGGGACAATCTTTTTTCATATGTCCAAATTTGTCACATTCATGGCATTTGATTAATGTTTGATTTGTTGAGCTTGATTTTCCTCCTTTCTGAAATCTAGTCATTCTCCAAACTTCTTGAATTTGTTGTAGTTTTTGATAATAAATACAGTTTCTTCTTCATCTAAGTCGGAATCTTCATTTGTTGCTGGGAATGCTATGTTCTTCTTTTTTGATTTTTATTCTTTTAGTGCCTGTAAATTAGCTTCATAGGGCATTAAATTTTCTATCAATTCTCCAACTAAGAGTGTTGAGAGATCATTAGCTACTTTGATAGCTAATACTTTTCTTTCCCACTCTGGAGTTAAAGAATTGAGTATTCTAGATACTAAGTCAAAATTTATGAATTTGACTCCAAGTGCCATTAAATACTGTTGAATGGTATGGAATCTAGAGTACACGTCTACTATAGATTCATTTTGTTTCATTTTAAATGATGAAAATTGATTTTGTAAAATTGAAACTTTAGTTTGTTTAACTTTGTTTGTGCCTTCATGTGTAACTTGCAAGGTACGCCAAATATCATATGCAGTGTTACAAACATGACACGTGAAAATTCATTCTTATCTAGTGAACAAAATAAAACATTCATAGCTTTTGTATTATTAGAAGCTGCGGTTTTTTGTGCATCATTCCATGTGTTCATAGCAGTGTCAGGTGCTTCATATTTATTTTGAGTGGCTGACAAAATTTCTAATCCATTAGCTTCCATAAAAATTCTCATACTTGTTGACCAATATGCATAGTTAGCACCTTTAAAAGTGGGGGTCGTGCTGGGGATTGACCTAATTGAAAATACTTTCCATATTAATGATTCAACAACGTGTTATGGAACTTTGATCAAACCTTGATTCGATACAAATTGAAAGTCTACAGGGTGGATCGTATAGTGTATATGCAAGTATATGTGACAAAATATATGATGCAACTAAAACAATGTTAATATAAGTAAATATAGAACAAGCACACCAGCATTTTATACTGGTTCGGACCTCCCATCCTACATCCAGTCTCGAAGCTCCCCTTCGAAATTTTACTATCAAACACCCTCGCTTCGCCCAGAGGAATAGGCTTTGTTACAATAAATTGTTCTTGTCAAATGTGCATTCTATAACACAGATATTGACTAATTAGTACAAATGCTTTCAATATATATTTAGAGATTATTTTTTATGAAGAACTGAATATTTGGATGAATGAAATACAAGTATAAATTGCTAGAGATCAAGAATATAATAGAATATGTAATTGGAGAGCGTAAGTAAGTAAGGTGAAGTTGTTCTCTTCATTCTTGATAATATATATAGTTTAGAGAGGATCCTTGAGTAGTTGCATCCATTAACAAGTGCTATACAGTTGCTTCTGTCGATGATGAAGAGTTGCAGCGAAGAGAAGTGGAGACGTCTTTTCGAATGTGACAGTTGAAGTATAAATTTAAAATCCGAGTTTGAAATTACACATCTGATATTTGTATCATACGTCTGATACTATATATTTTTTGTACATAGTAAATTTCAGACATCTAAGTGCAACTACCAGACATCTGGTTTAGTCTGTTTGTTGGTTCCAAAGGACTTTTCCAGACGTCTGACTTGTGCACTCAGATGTATGAAACTTATGCATGTCTGTTTTGTGCATCTTTTCTGTTGCTTCTTTGATCCTATCGACTTGTAGTCTTTTGTAATGTTCTTTGAGCCTTGTTCTTGTCTTTCTAGTGATGCTGCTCTAGCAAGTACATACATATAGAAATATATATATATATATATTCATATTCGATTTCTATTGTATAGTTGTTGTCATCAAAACCGTAGATTTGGTTTCCTAAAAGGAATCCAAACATCCTTTGAGTTATATTGCATTTCACCTGGACATCTCACATGAGTTGATTTACTTGCACAAGGATGTTAATCCTGACTCGAGTGTTTTGTACTTTGCTTTATGCTCGGGTCAGACCGAGTGCCACAGCATTTGGGACTCACCTTTACAGTTTGGAGCATTGCTTGGACATCCATCTTTCAACTATTCAGATTCTCGGTTATTTTTGTTATTTCCAGTGGTTTATATTCAGTCTTTTCTTTTGCTTTTGTACTAGTGACTTCTATGTACTTAGGATTTATGTTGTATTTTATTTCAAACTCTGGTGTTTATGTCGTAGTTCATGAACTACTATTCATCTATTCAACTTCTTGTTGTTATATTACTCTATGTCTTTGATTTTATGATTGATTTATTTACTATATATGCTATGTTTTGCCAAATATAAATTAAAAATATGTTGTTTTGAGAAATTCAAGTCTAATATGTATGGATGATTGTCGATTTGAATGGTTCGAAATGACGGGTCATTACAAGTGGTATCAGAGCTCTGGTTTTGGAAAAACTTAGCATATGGAGTAAAAATTCATTAGAGATTGGGTAGTAATACCCTAGAATGAGTAAATTTAATTATAGAATCATCTTCATTCGAGCTTGAAATTCTTTGTTAAGAACCTCTTTGAATTGGATTGGATTTCTTTTGAATTTTGGAACTTTACCTTTATTCTAAAATCCATTCTTGTCTTTTCCTGTTCGTGTTCTTCTTGACACTGGAGCATCCCATTTCTTTATTTCTGTCGATCTCTGTAATAAATTTAAGCACATCTTGCAACCTCAATTTTCAAATTCATCCTTATGTGTGAGTAATCCCATCGGCGGTCCCGCCAACCTTAGTATGATTTGTAAAAGGGTGAAAACTCCTTTACTGTATACATCGATTCACAAGAGATTTCTATGTCCTCGGTTTTGATGCATTTGATATCTTACTTGGAGGTGATTGATTAAAGCGTTATGATGCTGTTATTTCTTGCGAAGCCGGAACTGTTTTTTTAGTAGATGACCAGGGTAATTCTCTAGTTATCGAATGTCGATTTCCTCAGGATGTTGTAGGAATTTTTTTCTTTTCACTCGATTCATAGCTTATTTATTTTGACTCCACCCAGATAGTCAGGGATTATCTTGTTGTTTTTGATGAAGTCACTTCTCTTCCTCCCAAGCGGAACTCCACATCGATCTTATTCTTGGAGCTCGATCTTGCCACCGGTTTTCACCAACATCGTGTAGCTATGGAGAGCATTCCCAAGACAGCTTTCCGAACAAAGAACAGTTTCAATGAATGGTCAGTCATGCCCTTTGGATTAACCAATGCTCCTATCTTCTTCGTCGATCTCATGAATCACATTTTCCATAATGTTCTCAACAAGTTTGTACCTATTTTGTAACAACCCTGGTCTTGGAGATTACCTATGAATATTAAATTATAATGGTAGTTATAATTGTGAATTAAAATAAAATTGGAGAAATTAAATTGTTTATTTGGAATAAACAATGGATTTTGAAATAAAATGAGAAAATAAAGTTTGAAACTTTATTTTATTTGTTTGGGTTAATAATAAATGGAAAATAATTTTTATTTAGAGAAAACGCAATAATTTTATTAATTATTGACAATTACATCTTTTAATAATTTTTAAAGGAAGTATTTGATTTTTAAAGGCTGTTTATTTAAATAAAAAGGTGGAAATTGTTGTAAAAATGAGCTTTAATTATAAATTTGAGTTTATAATGGTTAATTATATTTTTCTAAGCAAGAAAATTATTTTTGTGGAATTTTAAAAGTTAAAAATAAGGCTTTGTGCATTTATTTGTGGAAATTGTGTATTTTTGTAAAATTAAGGATTTTAATTAAAAAATTAAAATTAATCTTGTTATATAGTACAAAATATGTTATTTCATAAGTCTGTAAATTTACATACTTTGTTATGTGAAAATTTGAAAGAAAATAGCTTTTGTTTATTTACGTAGTGTAAATATGGCTTGGCGTTAATTAAATTAGCCTGATACAAATTTATTTCTTTTAATTGATGGGTCCAAGGCCCACTTAGTAAACTTAACCAGCTAATTGAGAAAGAGAAAAGCAAATTCCTCTTCTTCCTTCTCTTTACTGTAAAAGAAAAAAAAAAGAAATGAACCCACTTTCCTCTTTCAAAGCAAAACAAAAACTTCAAATTTTCATCAAATCCTTGCTATAATTTATCAAATTAAGTCAATTTAAGTAGGTAATCAACTTCTAAACCTAATTCCTTCATCTAATTTCAGTTTTGAAGATTATTTGATTGCTTGTAACTTTGTTTTGGCATTGCATGTTTATGTACATTTCATTCCTAGGTTGTTGAAGCTCTTTTAAGGCCAAAGCTTGCTCCTTTCCACCGACTTTTTCTTGTAGCTCGAGCATTCAGCAAGGTGAGTTGTAATACTTACAAATCCTAGCTGAGCCAAGCTCAAAAATTGCAAAAGCAATCAAAAATCTAGCTTTTGTTAATGAATTTTTGTTTTTCTGTCTGAAATATGTTTCTTATTGCCTATTTGAATGATCATAACTTTTGATTCCGACAACATAATGCGGCCAGATTTCTTGCATTTGATAGCTTGCATGTTGAAATTCATTTCTGCAAATTTTGGCTGAAAGATATTATCGTTTGAACATTCAAAACGTTGCTGCAAAATCGACTCAGGCACTGATTTTCGCCCGTAGTTGTTTTGAGTTGCTGCAAACATGGCCTGAGTCCATGTTTGAGACCGCATAACTCATTCATTTCTAACTGTAATTCAATTATTATTTTTTTTTTTGAAAGATTGAATTTCTAGTATATGCACACCAAATTCTAGCTCAATCCGATATGATTTGTTCCTCTGTTTTATGCCTGGAAGTTGAACCTAGGATAGTTTCAGGCCTGTACATTTTTCGTTTTTGAACTATTGCAAACATGGTCCGAGTCCATGTTTGAGACATCATAACTCATCCATTTCAAATCAGAGTTGAGTGATTCTTTTGGAAGATTGAAGTAGGATTGTTAATTTACATTTTTTTAAAATTTCATGACAATCTGGGTTGGTTTCTATTTCTAAACTACCGTCGAACTTGTACTCACAGCTTGCTGTAATTCACTGTTTTAAACCTTGTTTTGGTCCGACTTTGAAACGACGCAGATTCTTCGTTTCAAATCAGATTTGAACAATTATTTTTGCATATCGAAGTAGAAGCATTAGTCTATGCTTCTACCAAATTTCACCATGATCTGGGTTCATGTGCCCCTTCGAACTCATCATCGAAGTTGAACATTTGCGCTGTTTTTACACAGCAGTTTACAGTGGTTTTAGTCCATCTTCGGAACGACGCAATTTCTTCGTTTCAAGTCGTAATTGGGTGAATCTTTTTTTAGATTGGAGTAGGAATTTTAAACAATATTCCTACAAAATTTCATGTCATTTGGATTCTGTTTTCAGGTCCAAACTAGCTGTCGAACTTGGGTTCGCAGCGTGTTTTCAGCGGATTTTATACTTGAATAATTTCCGTCATTTTTAACATTTTTCCGAATTCTTGTGTTTTCTCTCTAGATTTCGTGCACGGTTTTATAAAGCATTTTAAATTATTTTTCAATCAAATTGACTTGTGAAATTATTATTTAGTATTATTTTGGCTAAGTGTTTTTATGTCATTTTTCCGTCTGATTTTTGACATTTACTCATGTTTTTGTGATATTTCAGAAGTATTTTGAGGGCTATGATGCCTTTCAATAGGTTAGCCCAGTTTTGATGAATTTTGAATTCAAATCTTGAATTATTTGAATTTAATTTGAATTTAAATTTGAACTTCGGTTTGAGTGGAATTTTGCTTGTTTTTTGGTCGTTTTCGAGCACGGTTTTCTCCAATTCTTTTTGAAATGATTTTTAAAATTTTGGGGATTTAAAAATAATTATTATATAATATTTTCAAGTATTTTCAAGTATAAAACCTATTTGTTCCTTATAATAAGGGAAATTTTCAAATATGGTTTCCAAATGGTTTTCGAAATCAGTTTAAAAGCTTATTTTCAAGATAAATTATTTTCTATAAAAATTACATGTTTTTGCACTGTCGAGCGAATGAGAAGGTAAGTTAAACGTTTGGGTAAAACACGTAGTATGGGATACGTGCGTTTATCCTTTCGGTTAATTCCTAACTTGTCCGTTTGATCGTTTTGGCCTACGGCTCTAGTTTACCAATGATATGAGGTGAACCTTTTACTGCTTTGAGTGTGAAATTTACTAGCGGTTAGTAAACCGTTTAGTGCGAACGGGTGGTATGGGACACACGTTAACACTTTTCGGGTTCCTTTCCGAAAGTTTGTGACACATTTGCCTGTTGGCGTGCCAGTACTGGACCTTCGGGTCATTTGCCATTGCGGTGTATTTGTCTTCGGACGTTTGCCATTGCGGCGTATTTGTCTTCGGACGTTTGCCATTGAGGCATATTTGTCTTTCGACGTTTGCCTTTGGGCGAGGTACATATTATGTGAAACAGTACTCGGCAAAAATAGCACGTGCAAAACCTTTTTGAGATGATTTTTACCCTTGTATGTCGTCATTTTGGAATAGGTCCTTTGAACCATTCGGCGGCGATTACTTCGGGATTTTGGACTCTTGGGAGTTCTTTTAAGGTTTTCATTGCCTACACTAGCATGTTGAGATTTTCCTTTTGGCGTATATGTATATTGAGATTTCCTATTGGCGCTATTTATGGGATTTGCTTTTTGGCGTTGTACGAGATTTTTATCTCTTTGTTGACGTTTGCCTTATGGCTTATGTTGAGATGACTTTTGCTTGTGTTTTCCTTAGAGTTGCCGATATGGCGGGTTTGGGAATACTCTTTTAGGAGTTTACATTATATTATTCCCTAAACCATTCTTATTTGATTTATGATTGCCGATGATATGAGGCAAGCTACATTTTAGTGATTCATGAGATTTTTCGCCTCCTTTGTGTTTTATGCTTATTGAAGCAATCACATTTTATCACCTAGTATAAATATATATGCCATACATGATGCGTATCCTTCATATGTCTATGGTTAACTTTCTTATTGTTTCTTCTTGTTTAAGAAGAATATCACTATGCTCTATTATTCTGCTATCACCTTTTACTGATTCGTTTAACTAGACTGACCCGTGTATTTTATACTCGGGACAGACCGAGGTGTTTCAGGTTAGGTACTTTTGGACTTAGCCTATTCTGCTTCTGCATGGACTATTCTTCTAGCCTTTTTTTGTTGTAGCTTTTTATGCAGTCCTTTTTGGTTTGCTACTCTGATATGTATATTCTTTTGATTCGTGTTTGTACTGTGGTCGTCATACCACATATGTGATGTATCATTTTGTATACTTTGTGATGTATCTGTGTATGTGTATCTATAGGATTATCTGTTGTTCTGTGATGTATTTTACATTTGAGTTATTGTATTTTGTTCTGATAGATCCTATAACCACCTATGGCTTTGTATTAAGTATTTATTGGATATGTCGATCCACTTGAATCAGGAAAAAAAATTGGCATTGTCGACTTATTCAATAGATATTTAAGACAAGGCTATAGATGGTCGCTCCTATCCAGTCATATTCTCTGCATTAGCAGACAATATTACCCAGTAATGCTCTTTGTTAATGTGGGTCCCGGGGTGGGGCGTTACATATTTTCATGGATAGTATTCTCTTCTTTTATAAGTCAGAGAAGGAACATGAATCTTATTTGAGCTATGTTCTCCAAGCTCTTAGGAATCATTAGTTGAAAGCCAAATTTTATAAATTCCATTTCTAGAGAGTTGAAGTCTGATTTCTTAAGCACATTGTTTCTAAAAATAGAGTCTCGGTTGACCCTGTTAAGGTCGCCGCGATTAATGTAAGTCTATCCATCTTTTCATTTTTGTAAATTAATTATCTTATCTTCTTTTCAAGCCTATCTTCTTAGTTACAATCCTCTTCGAGCCTATCTTATCTTCCTTTCAAGACTATCCACTTTTATGTTGTATTGTTTAAGTTGTTGATTTTGAATTTTGGGTTTCGATCGATTTGTCACGCTATAAGAATTCCAAAACACATGAACAGAGCAAACTGACAGAATATTGCTTTCCAAATATGTAAATGAAATAATTTTATGTATGATTATATTTTATATAAAGATATAATTTTCTAAAATTGATAGTTTATGAATTGATTGTTAGAAATAATAATACTAGATTATCATTTATTGTTTTGTCCACATTCCTAAACCATTAACTATTGTTGTATGTTATAAGGAGTTGAAATTTTAAAAAAAAACATGGTTTATGAATTTGATTTGCAAATAAAATGAATTAAGGATTTGAGGGTTTAAATTTTTGATGCTTTTCAAAATTTGGTTTTCAAAGTTTTGAAAACATATATTATTTGAAAGTATTTTCGAATAAAAGTTGTTTCCAAAGAATTTTAAAAGAAGTAAATAAGTACTCCCCTCTTATTGTCGTTGGAAAACAATTTCGAGGATGACTACAGCATCATCGACATTCATTTTTGAGTCTCAAAGTAGGGAGACCACTTAATAGCTTTGCTACACTTTGGTTTTGGAAAATGGATTTAATTTGATCTTCTTGAGTATGATTTGGTGTATAAAATATATATATGTATACATTTATTTGAGAATGTTTTGAAGTGAAACCGAAAATTTAACTCTTAAGTTTTATGTTAAGTGATGGTTTTCAATTATTGAAATGAAACAAAATTTGGAATAAATGGATTGTTTAAAAAGAGAAGTGAAATATAAAAATCTTGAAATAGTTGAACTAGGATAAAATTTAGTGAAAATAAGGGACACATCCCTAGAATCAAACTTAATATACAAAATATCCTCTAAAAAAGATATATATTACATCCTTATTTTCAAAGACTCCAAATTTCTTTCCTAAAATACCCCTTTATTCCATTGCATTCTTTATACGTGCATGTTATTCTCACATGCATAACTAAATTTGCACCTCATTTAATTATCAATCCTTAAAACTGTAACGACCCGTAATTTTCGATGATTTAAATTTGTTAATATAATGAGGTTTTGGTAATATAATATTGAAAGAAATAAAATTTGTGGTCTAAAGTGAAATAATATTATTAGAATTAAAGGTATTAATGTTAAGATAAGTTGACCATTAATAATTTGAATAAAATTCTAATAAATGAAGTAGTGAAAGTGTTCTACCTGGTTATAAATTGAATATGAGGAAATAAAAGTAAGTATTGAAATAATTAATGAAATAACACAGTGTTAATGGTAATTAAATAAAATTAGTGTTATATATGAAATTATAACCTGGGTTGGTAAGTAACAAACTTATGAATGAATTAAAAGTAAATGGGTGACAATTAATACATGTTATTTATTTATTTAGTGTGTTAAATAAAATTGGAAATCAAATTGCAATTAAAGGTAATTAAATAGTGCGTTAATTGAAATTAAGATAAAATGGGAGAATATTAAGTACCAAGATTTAGAATAATGTTAGTTATATCCCTAATGTTATAAAAGACTCGAATAATAAGGTTTAAAAATTTAATAAACGGATTTTGGAGTTTTAATTTATAATTTCTGAATTTAATGAAATTGGAAAATAACACTCAAATTGATGAGTTAATCAACTTTAAATTGACATCTAAAGTTGTTTAAATTATTGTAAATGGTTAAGAAATCGAAAATGATAGAAATGGTAAATAATTAAATTTAAACTCAAAATGTGATTTAATTAATTAATTATTAATTTAATTTAATAACTGGAAAGTAGCCATTTTAGCCACTGACTCGGATTTCGACAAAACAAGTTTCATCGGATCCATAACGGTGAATTATTATAGAATTTCAACTTTCGTAACGACCAGACTTGTCGTTTGATCGTACGGGCTCGAAACGTCTAGAAATCAATTTAATTTGAAATTAATTGAAATCAATTTGAAATAAGCTGATTTTAACGTAACTTCTTCATACGATGGAATTTGGACTTGAAAACTGTTCCATTGATTTTAAAATATTTGAGAACATCTATTTCGATATATGGGTTGACACAGTCTCGTTCCGGAGTCGAAACGGGCTTTTTAGGTCATTTATCGTTCAAAACCCAAATTCGATCGAGCCCATTTGTTTCTATTTGGTTCTGCATATATATATATATATATATATATATATATATATATATATATATATATATATCGTTATATACCCTAGCAGCCTTTCTATTTCTCATTTCAATATGTACAGAAATATCGGTGCTCCTTTTTCTCAATGGCAGACAACCCTAAATTTCACAATCCAATTTCAATTCAAAATTCAACTTCAAAATTCAAACTCCTCAATATATATCGAATTATATATCAATTTGAAGCTCTCGAAGAACGCAAGTCAATTATGTGATTCGTTTCTCGATCTGGGTTGCTGTTTGGCCAAAATTGTCTAGTTTGTCCTCGGTCGTTCGTATTGGGTTATTGGTTTCGACGGTAGATCTTCAACAAGGGTTCCATCGGGAAGTGCAGAATCGTAGACGTCGATGAACAGCACGCTTCTGTGTTATTAGTTCGTTGAGATGGTCACCGGAGTCGCCGGAATTGGCTACTTTCTCTTCGCAGGGGCGGGGTAGCTCTGGCCACGTGGGGCCCTCGCGCGCACCTATGAGGAGGCGCGGGTGGTCTTGGATTTAGGTAGCTTGGCTGGGATCATCGTCGGCGATGAGATTTTTGGTGGCGGCTGAATCTATAGTCGTGTATGAGACACGATAGCTAGGGCTTGTGCACTGTTTCAGGTGACGTGGCGATAATAAGTCATTTGCCTCAATTATTTTATAATAATTTGCATTTCAATTGTTCTGAATTACGTAACTTTCACATACAAGGTTCAATTTACACGCGGTTTTCTCCGCTGTGATCGAATAGAATTCCAGACTCTTTGATGCTAGTTTAGGTGAATTCGGGGACTGTTCATATTTTGGATTTAAATTGGATTTAAATTCAATTTAAACTCAAAGGGTGGGTGTTTTAACCCACTCACGACTTCTAAAATTTCTTATGTTTGTTAAATTGATTTATGATGTGATTAGAAATTTATTTATGACTGTTTGGCATATTTTGAATCATCATCTCAGTTTATTTGAATTTTTCTGGATAAAATAGTTATTTAATTTATTATTGAATATAAACTGCTAGTAAATACCTTTTATTTATTATCTATTCTATATTGATGTTATTGATTGAATTGGATGATGATTGTGATAAATGTTTAATGATTGATATTGGATGAATGGATGTTGTATTTATATTGTTATAAATTGCAAGTTGTTATGGATTTTTATTTCATTCGAGATTGCGGTTTGGAATGATATATAACCGTATTTATATTTTAAATTACGAATTGAAATGATAAATATATGTATCACTTGACTGTAGGATAGAAAATTATATACAGACACTATGGTCTATATATAAAATATTTTGAAATGATTTCTATGGTTTTGTAAAGAAATATATGATTTAGATAAATATTGATTTTAGATATTATATATAAATATTATTTATCCTTGATTTTTTAGCTATGTATAATTTGTTTTAATATAGAATAAGCTTAATAATAAGTTTGATTTTTATTGAGGATAATATGGTTAAGTATTTAAATTGTATTTTAATATAGAGTTTATAATGACTTAAATAAATTAGGGTTGGAAGATAAATTTGAGCTTTATTTGAAAATTGAATTCCTTAAGAATTAAACTCAAATAAGCATGATGTGAAATTTATTAAATTTGAAATTTTAGAAGGAATGATTTTACAACTTGATTTTGGTTTAAGGTGAATTAAATGAATATTTCATGTATAAATTAATTGAAGGGAATATTTAGTTATTTAAAATTTGAGTTTATATAAATGAGAATGGATTTATTAAGTAAAATATTTCGAAACTAAATAATAAAAAATTGGATTGTTGAATCATAATTACGAAACTTAGTTTTCAAATTGTTGAATACTTAAAGTTTGAAATATATTGAATTGGAAATGGTTTATTCTGTGGATCAGATCTGTTTTGAAATCAATAAAATTTGGGATAGTTTATTTGGAAACTGAATCGTATTGAAAGTTAGGATTTGGGATTTGGTTAAATTTAAATTTATAAATTCAAGTTATTTTGGAATTGATTTGTGAAATTGAAAAAGCTATTGTATTATATAAAGTATTTTAAATTTTTAAACCGTTTAAGTGGAAAGTTATGTATCAAAGTTATGAGTTTCAGAGTATTATGATTTGAAAGTGTTATATTTCAAGTGTTTTGATTTCGAAGCGTTATAACTTTGGAAGTGCTATGATTTTGGGAAAAGGATATATTTGAAGAAGAAAAATGATATTTTATTGATTTGAATTTTTATAAAAACGATATCATATTGATTTTTTTTGAAACGGAAAAGATATCGTATTTATATGGTCTTAAAATGGATATTATATTCTGGTTTAGAAGTATAAATTATTTTGAAATGACTGAGGTGTTATAATAACGTCTGGTTGTTGAAGAGACCGAGATCGAAAGTTGTCGTACTCTCTTCCAACTCCGAAAACCACTTTAGCAACTGTGTACGCGGTGGAGATTCCAAAATGAAGTAGGATGGCGGCGGCGTTCTTTTGAGGTATATAAGTGGACCCGACTCCCGTGAGTTGGCATAAGGTGGCTAAAACAGTAGCAATCTTGGGCCAAGGAGGTAGCTCCTCTTATCGGACACACTCCTTTGATATTATATTCTGACTTTGAGGTTTATTTGGTGGCCACTTTTGATTTTTGATTTGGGGGTGTGGCTCGAGGTGGGCGGTAGTAGCTGCTACGCGTTACCACCAGCCCGTGTGCGTAATTGGTATATCTACCCTGAAATTGCCTTATGTGCCATGTCACCTACCCTAGGGAGCCTTGTACTAGTTTGGTTTTCTCCCGTAGCCGGTGTGGTATCCTCTGGTGGCTTCCCGATCTGGAGGGATTATGATACTGCATGGACTACTGGGACTATTATTATATTAAGGGGGAGATTGGGTAACTCCTTAACACTATTTAAAAGTAAGTTTATTTTACTGTAGACATTATTATAATAGCGAAATATTACTACATAGTAAATAGTTTAATGGATCCTTACGAGATGTGAATATCGAGCATCTCTTAAGTTACTGCACTCACGTTAGACACTAGATAGGAGATGTCAAATCCCGTAAACATCTCTGACACCTTTCCGCTCATATTATTTACCGTTGATTTAACTTACATAAGATCTTTTAGTTCTGACTCGAGTGTTTTGTCTTTTCAATTCGCTCGGATCAGTCTGAGCATTACAGGTTTTGAAGACATTATTTTGGAGGACGAAAATGAAGATTATATTACTATTATTTATTATATTATTCCACTACATTCATACTGTTCCGTTGCATTATTTATTATTCTCTGGTATGTGTAACTCTGATATGTGTTGTATGAGTATAATCAAATGTTTTGTAAGTAACAGCTTCATGAACTATTATTTGATTATTATATTTTGTCATTCCACTGTGAGATTTTTTTTTTATTTCCTACTTTGCTTTTCTTATTCACCCCAATAACAATTCGCCATTTTGTATGGCTTGAGTCTGACGTGTGTGGTTTATCGTCGATGTAAAACATACAAAAAGGCAAAAAGGATGGATGTTACATTTGGTGTCAGAGCTTTGGTTTAGTGATAAACCTTAGCTTTGTGGGGTCTGACTCTTTATTTATAGGGTAGTAATACAATATGATGTGTCAATGAGTGTATGTATATGAGGGAGCGTATTTGTTAGTGTTATAAAAAAAATTTATATTGTGTTAATTTGTTCGTTTTGTATTTATAAATTCTGGTGGATGCATAGGATGCTATGACATCAATAGGGATTTCTAAACACTTAATAGGACAGACTGACATAACATTTGTTTTGAATATAGGTGAATGAAATAATTTTTCTTATTCTATTTTCTATATATATATATAACAATTTTTTTATAAAGGTTATATTTGGTTGTAATATATTGGTTGTTAGGTAGTGAAATTTATAAATATTGATTGGAAACAAAATTCGAAGAAAATAAAATAAATGAAATTGGAAATTTTAGAACTTAAGTTCCAGGGTTTTGAAAATTTCTTTCAAATGATTTTGGAAAATAATAATAATATTATTAACAAGTATTTTCTGATATAAATATTTCAATATGATTTGAAAGAATTGTTTTTAAAAAAAAACTTTGGAAAGAAATAAATTATGTACTCCCCTCTTTGTCACTGGAAAATAATTTCGGTGATGAGTGCACGCATCATGGACATTCATTTTCGAGTTTCTAAATGGGAAGGCCACTGTAGTAGTTTTACTGCAAATTTATTTTAATAAAAAAATATAAATTTAAATTGTTTTAAATATAATTAGATATATATATATAATTTGTAAGTATATACATTTATGTATTATTTTAAAATGATTTGGAATTTAACCCGGTATTTAGTTCTTAAGTTTTCGTTAATTAATAGTTTCAATTATTGTAGTGAAATGGAATGTAGTTAATTAATAATTAGAACCTCTGAACGAAATAAGAGATTAAATGCTAAGTTATAAATGAAACTATAAGAAAGTTGAAATTGTAACCTATAAAACAAAAGATATAATTATTGAATATTAAATTAATTTAAAAGAAATAAGATAAACTTGTATAATTTTTCAATTTACATTCTTAAAGCATATATATAACTTACCAAATATTTAAAATTGTAATGTTTAATAAGAAAATGTAATGGAAATTATACAAGTAAATTTGTGTTATGAAAGTGTTAAATAAATTTCTTTTATTAATAAGAATTGATGTTATAATTGTTATATATTTAAGTTGTAATTTGGAAGGTTATTGTAATTAAAGGTGATAGAAAAGGGGTCATTGTAAGTAAAAGATTTTAAAACTTAAGTTAATGAAATTGTTATGCCAAGTAACTGAATTAAATATGAATATTATTAACAAATGAATGTAAATAAATGAAATTAAGCAATGAATGAATGAATATAATGTAATAAAAAGAAACTGATATGACCTGAATAAAGGAAAATATATTTGTAAGTAATAAATGAAAATAAATGAAATAAACACAAAATCAATGGATGGAAATAAAAATTTGTAAGAAATAAAATGTAACTTAAAAAAGATGAACCATTATATGAAAGAAAAGGAAATCAAACAACAAATGCTATGAAATTGTAACAACCCGCATATTTTACGATTGTGTATTTAAATATAGCATCGTTAGTCGGATTTTAGTCCGAAAAGCTACTTTTTGCAAACGGTCGAATTAGGACTCGAGACCACCCCATCGAGTTCAAAAATGACGTTTGCGACCTTTTTGAGTATAAACTTCGATATGTTTGGAGATAGTAGAATTTTGCAACTTTTCACTTAGGGCTTTGGATTGGGTTTCAGCCCATTAACCCCACTTATTACTCTAGCTCAGCCCACCTCTCCTCTTCACTTCGTTCTTATTTTCCTAACACTCAAGTTTCACTGAAAATGGAGAGAGGAATGGGAAATTAAAACTTCAAGCCCTAAACATCTTTCCAAATTCAAGTTCTAGCTCCAAATTCATAGTCGAAGCTTTGGTAAGCCTTCTCTTCTTCTTCTTCTTCTCTAACTCATCCTCCTTTCAATTTCAGAAATTCCTAAACCTAACTTAGGAAATGTTTCTCTTTTAAGCTTAGATTCAAGCTTGTTGGGTTGGAATTGAAGAGTTATTGGCCTTGCCATTTCTCTATAGCTTCTTCTTCATTTGTTTTGGGTCTAAAGGTGAGATTTTTCTCTCACATCTATGTCTATATCTATCTTTGTTGTTAGGTATGAATTCCTAACACTTATTTATATGCATTTGCTTTTGATTTGGATTGGTTTAGTGAATATCCCAATTTTTGGTGTTCTGAAGGCAAATTTTATGAAAATCCAGTTATGGATATTTGGACGTTGATAGTCGGGGCGTATCGAAGGGCCTTTAAGGCTGGGTTGTCACTTGGCAAAAATCCTTAGTCGGTGTTGCTCGTTCGATCGCTTTCGATATTCGTTTTGGCCATTTTTGGCCAAGGTTCAAGAAATGCCTGAGAAACAGGTTTCAGACGTCTGAATGCTCCTTTTCAGACGTCTAAATATTATACTAGGAAATTTTCTTTTTCGATATTCAGACGTCTGAATTGGTTCGAATTGAACCAGAGAAGAAAGAGGCTAAAAATTGGCATTTCAAAACATCTAAAATTATATATTCAGACGTCTGAATTATGTTCTGGAAAATATTTTATTTTCCAGTTTCAGCCGTCTGAATCATACACTTCAGGCGTCTGAATCTGCTTGTTTTTTCCTGTTTTGCGTATTTTGCTTGAGTTTCCAAATTTAATCGATTTGTGTTGATTCCCTTTTGTTGTTATCATTTACTATTGACTTTGATGACATTATCTTCAGGATTTTTTTTGGAACATCCACCTTGATGGATTCGGTATCCATTTCTTTGGATTTTATTCACGTTTTTGAATGTGAATTTTGGTGATTGATTGTTTCTACAATCATTTTTTGTGATTTGTCACTTTAAAAAATATAAAGGTTTCAATACTAGTAGTAAATATCAAAACTCTTTCATCAAAACGATTTCAACACTATTTTATTACGAAGCTCATTTCATAAACCGTTTTCCACTCTACTAGCATATACAAACCTTTACCTCACTCGTATGAGAAATCTAATTAAACGGCTTAGTAAAACAAGTGGTATGAAATGCTTGTGTTTACTTCTTCGGTTAATTCTTAGACTTGTTTGATTTATCCTCTTGTGACAATTTTTGAGTGGAACTTACAATTTGTTCGTAAATACTTAAGTTAAGCCAGTGGTTATGGGACATGAAGCTAAGCTCGTTTATTTACTAGCTTAATGTAGTTGACACTTCTCGATGATCATTGATGATCATTTTATATGATCTAGACTAGCGATATGCTATGTTTCACTGTCCACGTAGGGGACGGTACCTCGTTTTATTGAGTTTCGTCTCATTTCTTTTATAGGCTAACGACCTATGAATTCTTTGGAGTTTTGACTCAACTTTTATGGGCTAGCGACCCATATTCTTTTGTGGATTTCGGTTCATCGGACGTACCTTTGTACTACGTTGTTGTACCAGCTTATCGGGATCATCGGGTGTACCGTTGTACTACGTCGTTGTTTCGAATTATTCGAGTTTCAGGTTCCTCGAGCGTACCGATATTGTACTACGTCGTTGCACCAGCCTATGGTTAGCGTCCATGGGATACCCGTTTGTGATACACGTGTTGGTGAGTTTTCATGCTTCCGTTTTGTGACAGGCCTCCACCTTTTGCAATTTTTGGATTTCTAATTTATGATTTCTAGAATTTGTGTTTCGCCAGCTTTTATGATTGGCTGCGATATGATGTCAATATATGTGGTTTAGTGAATAAAATAAAGAATATGACATTCTTTTTGATGTTATGAGACTCTTGAGATATTGTATGATTTTGGTAGATTTTCTAATGTATACTTTCCAAAGTATGACATTATTGTTATCATACTTTTTTTTGTTATATCTCATTTTCTATCTCATATTTATCTGATATTTACAGCTAGACTGATCCGTTTATTACTTTCTTATTAAATAATACTCGGGTCAGACCGGGATATTACAGGTACTCATGCTTCACTCCTCATCCGGGAGTATTTTCTGACTTTTGGCTAACTACATTAAATTTGTAGTTTTTGTTGGTATACATTCGAGATAGAGACTCCTTGATGTATACATATTCTTTTGTCTAGCACTTGTATCTATTCTTTTGTTATATTGTGGATCTTGTGTTGACCACTACTCTGATAAACACTTCTTAGTGTTATATTCATATATATTTCCGCCTTTGTGATATGGATATCTATGACTGATTTGTGTTATGCTTATTTCTATATTTATTTCTGAAGATATTACAGCCACTGTGTAGTAGCTTTGTGTGACGACCCAACTTTTTCCCCATAGAAAGTCGTTTCATCTTTAAGAAAGAAAGGGATATAAAAGAGAAAAGAAAGAAGAGAAAGAAGAAACAACACCAGAATTTCAACAGCGGAACAAATAAATTATATTAATAACATAAGTATTACATAATATACAACATCTATCAGAGTTACACAGCATATACATCACATAGTAGACAGTTATAAACACTTGTCTAGTTATTACAACTCAATACAACTCAACAAAGGGATACCAACACAGAGAACACACAGTGGAAACTATATATCTAACGCGGAAGCCTCCTGCTCCATTGCTCCTCCATAATTCGTCAAAGCTAACCTGAATCCCTTGGCTACTCGTAAAAATTAGAGTACCCAAGAGTTTAAGAAAACAGAAGATAAACTCCGGGTCAGACATGGGTCTGGTGTGAGTAACAGGTTAAGGTTGCTTAACTTTAAAAATTCTTTGAAAACAAAGGCATCACGTAAGACTTCCCACACATAAACACGAGTAAGTTTTTACCTTACGCTAACCAAAACATTTGATAAGAAATCCGATGATATTATAATAGTGTCTAGGGTTTTCAAGTAAAATACAGAAATAGCTGGAATGCTTACATCTCACGTTCCAACATAGTTGGGCACAATCAAAACATATGGCGCTTATTGGAGATTTAATTCCATACAATGGCAGGGCTACTGGGGTACCGCCCGTCACAGTACGTGGCCTAGATCACCGTACCTAGGATTACTCCCAATCCCCTACAACACAAAGCCGGAACCATCCCTTACAGGACAGTCCCGAACAAGACAACCCCGTAGTTGTTTGCAATCAACTGCCCACACAGCCGAATATAAAGGGACTTCTAGACAGGGGTAAATCTCGTCCTACTTGGGCATGAACCACTTAGCCTTGCTGCACCTCCCCTATTTTAGCCATTACCGGTTCATGAGGCTTGAGGCTACGAATACCTTTAGAGAAAACATTTCTTAGAATGCTCATCGTCCACCTGACGATGTTCTGAAAGCATTCAATCCATACAAGTTCGTTCCGGGTTCGAACAAAACCGAAGGCATTATCTCGTTACACTTATTTTGGAATCACCCTCAGAGTTAACGATGATAACCCTTGCACACTGAATCTTCATCTTCACTTGAGATTCACGACCTATCATTAATTTGGATCGATGTGGATTTCGGGTATCCAAATATGGAAACCCAATCCCGGTCTCGTTGAAATCCAAAATGCCATCTTTTAGGTCCAAGTTGTTTTAAAGTTAAAACAATTCAATTCAATATTATCTATATACACACAAATAGATAATTCACAATATCACAATAGATAATCAACATTATCGTCATAACAGATAATTCATATTATCATCACAAATAGATAATTCATATTATCAACTCAATGCAACCAGAGCATCCATATCACACAACATCACTTATCTCATATCTGAGATCTCAAACCATTCAAGGCAATCAATATCATTCATCCATACATAAGCAAGGATTAATCACTATCTATAATTAATTTAAAATGGATTAAATAAATTACATCATCTATAATTAATTTAAAATAAATTAAATTAATTACTTCTTCATTAAAATCTTTCTTATATAACCATTCATTAATTACAAATCAATTAATTAATTACTCTCAAATAAATAACCTTAATTAATCACCCTTGATTAATTACCCTTTAATTACACTCAAGTAATTAACCTTTAATTAATTTCAAAAATTAATTATCCTAAACCAAATTCAGTAATTAACCTTTAATTACTTCATTAATTAATTAACTATAATTAATTACATTAATCCATAATTAATTACATTAATTAATTCCTTCATTGATCACTTATTATTGATTAATTAATCTTAATTAATCAATCCATAATTACATCATTAATTATATTAATTAATGATCCCTAATTATTTTTATTTATAATTACCCTATTTAAATTAATTAGGTTAAGTAATTAATCATCAATTAAACAATATTGATTAATGAATCTTGATTAATCACATTCAGTAATTTAATACCTTTAATTACTTCATTAGATAAACTGATTACTCCTTCATTTATTATCTTTAATAATTAATCTGTAATTAATCATATTTATTAATCACCCTAGATTAATTTCATTAAGTAATTAATTACCCTTAATTAAATTACATCTCTTAATTATCTTCAAATAACCCTTTTTAACCAATTCTTAATTAATTACACTAAGTAATTAATTATTAATTACTTCCGCAAAGTAATTATTCTTCATATTAATTACACAAAGTAATTAATTTCCAAAACTCTTCCATTACCTAATTATCCTTCAATTTAGTTACATCTAGTAATTATCTTCTTAATTACTTCACTAAGTAATTATTCTTCATTAATTACATTGAGTAATTACTTCTTAAATTATCCAGTGATTATCTTAAATCAATTAAACTTAATTAATTAACTTAAACTAATCAAAATAAACTTAATTAATTACAATTAGTAATTAATTTCTTAATTACTTCCATTAAGTAATTACACTTAAACAATTCCAAATGATTATCTTAAATTGATTAATCTAATTAATTATTAAAATTAATCACATTAATTAATTATTAAATAATCCTTAGTTAATGACCTTCATTAACTATTAACAAATCTTTAATTACTTCTCTAAAGTAATTAACTGAGATTAATCATTACTAATTACAAATTAATTTATCTATAATAACCCATTAATTAATCTCTAATTATTTAATTAATTAAGTGTTAATCTATAACTTAATTAATTGTTAATTACTTGATTAATAAATTTCTAATCATTAATTTAAAATCAAATCTTATCTAATTAATGATTTCTTAATTACAAATTAATTAATCTTAATTAACTTACTTAATCCTTTAATTAATTGAATAAAACCCTTAATTATTTTTTTAACCCTAATTATTTAATTATTCCTCTTAATTACCTTAATAATTTAATGAATTATAAATCATTAAGTCCTAATAAACTTTAAGATAAACCTTAATCTTATTAATGATTAAATTATCATTAACAAGGTATTTTAAAAACAATTTGCCTTTAAATTTAATATTAAATTCCATTTTAAATTTAAGATTTAAAATGAAAAAAATTAACTTTAACAGAGTTTTTAAAACAATACAAAACCCTTTTAATTGCATGTTAAAGAAATACTTATCTTCTAAAGGAATTTTAAAATAAATTTAAACCAAATTCATTTTCAAATTTCAAACCATATTTAAAACATTCAAAGTTGTTTTAAAACATTTAAATCCAAAAACTTTATTTATTTCAAACTAGAATTCAAATTAAGCTTTGAATTCAGATTTTAACTTAAATTTAAAATCCTATTTAATTCTTTTTTTCAAATTTTAAAACCACTTTATAAAATACCTTAACAAATTTTTAGTTGTTAAAAACGTTCCATTTTTATAAAACTTATTTATTTTAAAAACTATAATTCAAACTCATTTGAATTCAGATTTGAACTTTTTTTTCAAAACCTTTGTTTAAAACTTGCTTTTCTTCTTCTTTTTTAAATTTAGTTTAAATTTTTAAAACAGAAAAACTGTCAGGTTTTAAAACAAAACCTGTAACTAAATTTACTCGAGCCAAACCAAATAACTTCGAGTCAAACCTTAAATTCCTCCAAGTAAAATACTCGAACTTCTTGAGTGAAACTCGAGTACATCTTCACCAAATCCAAACCCACTTCACCAGAAAACAAAAATGCATGGTGCACATGCACCGCGACTCTGATCAATCACCAAAGCTTCATCATGTCGGAAACCATCCGCACACCATCCCACGATCATCAGATCTTCTCCATCATCTAGAAATCAAAATCGAGACTCAACACCCAAACCTGGAACACAGAACCACCACAAACCCAAAACCTGTCAATGCCTCAACAAAGCTACTCCGTCCATCAGAATACCAACACCGCCGGCCATGGCTTCGTCCACGATCCAGCAACCGATTCCTAGAGTTCTATCAAACTCGATCAACCCTAGGCGTCGAAATGATCAAACATTCAGCCTCTTCCAAAACTAGGTCTACAAATGAAAACTAACAACCCTCGCCACCACCGGTCTCTGACCATCCTCCAACCATTTTTGCCCAAGTCACGGACCATCTCTCGACCTCCAGCAATAACCCTGGCCTCTCCGACCACTGGAAACACCAGAAATTTCCAAAAACCCAAAAACAGTGCAACCCAGAAATGCCATTACATTTCTAATCTAAAAATTGTAATTTAAGTTTTAAAAAACATGATTTAGTTTAAGGTTTCACCTTATGCCCGAGTTAAGAAATTATAAGTTTGAGTTTTTACAAAACTCAAGCTTATACTGTTCTTTTTATTTTCCAGAGTAGATTTGAATTTGCTTTAACTTAAATACAATTTTAAAACTTATTTTACAATCAAACAAACAGAAGTTGTTTAGATCCTATGTCCTAAAAATCAATAGATCAAGAGGAAATGATTTTAAATTGAAAACTGGGCTTGAAATTTAGAACAGAGATGTTCTACAGGCATTCACAATCATACATGCATCACATATCCACAAATACACAAGAATTTTCCAACATATCTATATAAATACAAACTTATTTTAGGCATTAATCAAGCAACCGAATTTATCTTTGAGTTTTAAAAAGTGTTACTCACCTGAAACAGAAGCACAAAGCATATTTATTAAATCTTGAAACTAGAGTGTCTCCTGCCTTTGAAAACTTGAAAACTACATGCATGCTGGCTTCCAGGTTTGAAGAAAAATGCTAAAGCTTTGATCACTTTGTTTTAGATTTAGTTTTGAGGATGACAGGTTTTAAAATGCTTTCCAAAAGTGATATAAATTTGAATCTAGAAACTGAACTACAGGTTGTTGTTTGAACTTGGAAATGATTACAGGGTTGATTTTGTTTCAAATTTGAGGAATGATATAGTTTACAGTGTTTTTATTTTTGGTTTGAGGGGTTTTCAGATTTGCTTGAAACAGAGTTTGATTAGAAATAAGATTACAGATCTGATTTGAAGAAAATTCAGGCTTTAATTTTTTTTAATGAAAAAGTTTATGAAAATGGTTTGAGTTTAGGCTGTAGATTTGTTTTTGAGAAATTGGTTTAAAGAAATTGATTTTTAGATTTGTTTTCTTAGCTTAGAAATTTGAAAAGAAAATTAAAGAGGAGGAAACAATGTTATAAAGGCTGAAATAATTTAACAAAATAAAAGAAAAAGATGAAAATTGAATGACACTTGTCATATTGTTTAATTCATAAATTAAAACATGTTATTAGATTTCTTAATATATTAACACATGTCTTTGTTTAATTTTCTTTTTATATTAAATGTTAATAAAGGTTTTACTTAATTTATTTATACTTATGTAAATATATATATGAATTTCTTATGTAAAGAAAATGTAATAAAAACAAATTATAAATAAAAGCTTATCCAAATATTTTTAAGATCCAAAATATTTTAAATATTTATTTTTAAGTATCTATTCTTTTGAATTTCAAAGCTTTAAATTCAAATTAAATTATAAAATCAAATCTAAGAATCAAGTTATATCTATACATATATAACTACTTATTAAATTTAAAAATAATAACCCTATTTCTATAAAATCTATTTATGTTTATAAAAGCTAAGTATTATAATTATTATTTGAAAATAACAAATTTAACAATTTTAAATAATTTATAAAAGAGATTATAAATCACTTTTATTTTTAAATGAATTAATATATCATATGCTATATCGTATTTTAAACTTCTATTTCAAATCATATATATCAAGTAATATTTAAAAGAAATGAAACAAACTTTTTATTTAAATTTAAAAATTAAGCTAAGATATAATGTTAAGCAATTAACATTTATTTTAAGTATTTACAAACCATATAGTTGTTAATTAAATAAATTTTAAAAGCTTAATATTAATTTAAATGATAATTTCCGAATTATTAAATATATTATTAGAATTTGAAAACAAGATTTTATTTATTTATTAAATTCAAATCAAAGATTATCTATAATATATATACAAATATATATACATTATAAATAGAAACATTTACTTAGCTTTTAAAAGATAAAATCACTAATTAATATTTATTTAATTAGATTATTAAACCAATTCATATTTTATTAATCAATATTATCAAATCAATTTAATTTTAAATAATGATTATTAAATTGATATTGCCAAAAATTCCGAGATATCATATTCCTTCCCCCTTAAAAGAATTTCGTCCCCGAAATTTAAAACAAAGGTAATTTAATAATCTATTTAAAGATTTTAAATTTAAACTACAAGCATATATTATCAACCATATGCTAACAACCATATCAACCAATTCACCCAAACAAACAAATTTAACTATCCAGTCAAAAATTTCGAATAGAATTTTCTCGAGTTTCCCAAGTATAAACACCGGGATACTCGCTCTACAGAACCCAAACAATCTAAGCTACTGAGCTCCTACTCATCTAGATCTACCCCAAACTAAACAAGAAATCCGACTACAGACAAGTCTGACTCAACAACCAAATCTCCCAGAACAGCAGATTCCACAACCAGAGGTAAATCATACACGTACTCCCTCAGAGATACGTGAAACACATCGAATTCCAGTTGTCCAAACTAGCAATTCAATCCAGAAGACCAAACACTTATCTTACCAGAACACAGAAAAGATCCAATACACCTCGGAGCTAGCTTCCCAGCCTTACCCAATCTTATAGCTCCTAAAACCGGAGAAAACTTATCCAAAATCAGATCTCCGATTCAGATCCATAAAATTCTTCAGACGATCCTAGGCTGACTACATCCTTCCTGATCAGCTCAATCCTCGCTGATGTCTCAAGAAACAAACTGGACCAAACCCAATCCATTAGAATGATCCTCCAAGATCAACCAAGATCAAGAACAACTTCCACTCACAATCATCAGAAGAAAATAAACTTCTCCTATCCAGAAAAGAAAAGCAGATGCACTCCCAAACTGCTTCCGCTGCACAACACTGATCTAGTGTAGAAAAGAATGCTGATGATGAACACGAGCACAAACTGGAAAACATAACCTAGAAGATCTCTGATAACCAAGAAAATACTCAGCTATCGCAAGTCACTTTTGCAATCAATCCAGCCTAACGTCCAAAGAAAACTGTTCTCTCTTTACCAATCAGAACAGCTTACGCTGGTCTAGCCAATCCATCGAAGAAATGGATCCACTCTACTGCTTCTGAACTCCACTTCTAGAAAAACTACTAAACTAGAAGATTTCCTTGCCGGCACACCGAATACTCCGTGCTGCACTGCTGACACAAATGCCAAAGACTTCCTATCCAAATCTCTTCGAGAAACTCAGACTTCAAACCAAACAGAAACACCCTGCTCAACTCAGCCACAACACCGAAACAGACCTACTTCCTTAAACTTGTTCCAAAGAAATATCTTTGAAAACATCCATAGTCACTGCATCTCATCACGCAGCTACTACTTCCTGAGGTATCATGATACCATCACTCGCTTCTGCCTAACTGACAGATCAAAACTCTACTCATCCAACTTCAAAGATGGACTCCGAATCTTAAAAGGTTTCCTTCAGAGATTGATGCAATCCATACACCACTGCGAAACTCACTCGAGACGGTATTAGGTCTACAGTCTCGACAGATACACTTCCAACCTCAAACATACAACTCCAACCAATGGTAGACGCGTTATACACACCACTACCCCTATTTACCTTTATCTTATATTGGAAAACCTGTAAGGGTAACCCAACAAATAGGTATAATTATATATATATACACACACACACACACACTCTCTCTCTCTCAAGAAAGAAAACGCTCCAAAGCCTAGGTATTCACTCAACCTAGCGCTCTGATACCAACTGTGACGACCCGACTTTTTCTCTATAGAAAGTCGTATCATCTTTAAGAAAGAAAGGGATAGAAAAGAGAAAAGAAATAAGAGAAAGAAGAAACAACAACAGAATCTCAACAGCGGAACGAATAAATTATATTAATAACATAAGTATTATATATATACAACATCTATCAGAGTTACATAGCATATCACATAGTAGACAGTTATAAACACTTGTCTAGTTATTACAACTCAACAAAGAGATACCAACATAGAGAACACACAGCGGAAACTATATATCTAACGCCAAAGCCTCCTGCTCCATTGCTCCTCCATAATTCGTCAAAGCTAACATGAATCCCTTGGCTACTCGTAAAAATTTGAGTACCCAAGAGTTTAAGAAAACAGAAGATAAACTCCGGGTTATACATGGGTCTGGTGTGAGTAACAGGTTAAGGTTGCTTAACTTTAAAAATCCTTTGAAAACAAAGGTATCACTAAGACTTCCCACACACAAACACGGGTAAGTTTTCACCTTACGCTAACCAAAACATTTGATAGGAAATCCGGTGATATTATAATAGTGTCTAGGGTTTTCAAGTAAAATACAGAAATAGCTGGGGCATCTCAGGTTCCAACATAGTTAGGCACAGTCAAAACATACGACGCTTATTGTAGACTGGATTCTATATAATGGCAGGGCTACTGGGGTACCGCCTGTCATAGTACGTGGCCTAGATACCGTACCGATAATTACTCCCAATCCCTTGCAACACAAAGTCAGAACCATCCCTTAATGGAAAGTCCCAAACAATACAACCCCGCAGTTGTTTGCAACCAACTACCCACACAGCCGAATATAAAGGGACTACTGGAGAGGGGTAAACTCGTCCTACTTGGGCATGACCCACTTAGTCTTGCTGCACCTTCCCTATTTTAGCCATTCCCGGTTGATGAGGCTTGAGGCTATGATTACCTTTGGAGAACACATTTCTTAGAATGCTCATCGTCAACCTGACGATGTTCTGAAAGCATACAATCCATACAAGTTCGTTCCGGGTTCGAACGAAACCGAAGGCGTTATCTCGTTACACTCATTTTGGAATGACCCTCAGAGTTAACGATGATAACCCTTGCACTCTGAATCTTCATCTTCACTTGAGATTAACGACCTATCATTAATTTGGATCGATGTGGTTTTCGGATATCCAAATATGGAAACCCGATCCTGGTCTCATCGAAATCCAAAACGCCATCTTTTAGGTCCAAGTTGTTTTAAAGTTAAAACAATTGAATTCAATATTATCTATATACACACAGATAGATAATTCACAATATCACAACAGATAATCAACATTATCATCATAACAGATAATTCATATTATCATCACAAACAGATAATTCATATTACCAACTCAATGCAACCAAAGCATCCATATCACACAACATCACTTATCTCATATCTGAAATCTCAAATCATTCAAGGCAATCAATATCATTCATCCATACATAAGCAAGGATTAATCATTTTCTATAATTAATTTAAAATGAATTAAATTAATTACTTCATCTCTAATTAATTTAAAATATATTAAATTAATTACTTCATCATTAAAATCTTACTTATATAACCATTGATTAATTACAAATCAATTAATTAATTACCCTCAAATAAATCACCTTAATTAATCACCCTTGATTAATTACCCTTTAATTACACTCAAGTAATTAGCCTTTAATTAATTTCACAAATTAATTATCCTAAACCAAATTCAGTAATTAACCTTTAATTACTTAATTAATTAATTAACTATAATTAATTACATTAATCTTTAATTAATTACATTAATTAATTCCTTCATTAATCACTTATTATTGATTAATTAATCTTAATTAATCGATCCTTAATTACATCATTAATTATATTAATTAATGATCCCTAATTATTTTTATTTATAATTACCCTATTTAAATTAATTACGTTAAGTAATTAATCATTAATTAAACAATATTGATTAATAAATCTTGATTAATCACATTCAGTAATTAACTACCTTTAATTACTTCATTAGATAAATTGATTACTCTTTGATTTATTATCTCTAATTATTAATCTATAATTAATCATATTTATTAATCACCCTATATTAATTTTATTAAGTAATTAATTACCCTTAATTAATTACATCTCTTAATTATCTTCAAATAACCCTTTTTAATCAATTCTTAATTAATTACACTAAGTAATTAATTACTTCCGCTAAGTAATTATTCTTCATATTAATTACACAAAGTAATTAATTTCCAAAACTCTTCCATTACCTAATTATCCTTCAATTTAATTTCATCCAGTAATTATCTTCTTAATTACTTCACTAAGTAATTATTCTTCATTAATTACATTGAGTGATTACTTCTTAAATTATCCAGTGATAATCTTAAATCAATTAAACTTAATTAATCAATTTAAACTAATCAAAATAAACTTAATTAATTACAATTAGTAATTAATTTCTTATTTACTTCCATTATGCAATTACACTTAAACAATTCCAAATGATTATCTCAAATTAATTAATCCAATTAATTATTATAATTAATCACATTAATTAATTATTAAATAATCCTAAGTTAATGACCTTCATTAACTATTAACAAATCTTTAATTACTTCTCTAAGGTAATTAACTGAGATTAATCATTATTAATTACAAATTAATTTATCTATAATAACCCATTAATTAATCTCTAATTATTTAATTAATAAGGTGTTGATCTATGACTTAATTAATTGTTAATTATTTGATTAATAAATTTCTAATCAATAATTTAAAATCAAATCTTGTCTATTTAATGATTTCTTAATTACAAATTAATTAATCTTAATTAACTTACTTAATCCTTTAATTAATTAAATAAAACCCTTAATTACTTAATTAATTAACCCAAATCATTAATTAATTAAATTAATTAATTATCCCTCTTAATTACCTTAATAATTTAATGAATTATAAATCATTAAGTCCTAATTAACTTTAAGATAAACCTTAATCTTATTAATGATTAAATTAACATTAACAAAGTATTTTAAAAACAATTTGCCTTTAAATTTACTATTAAATTCCATTTTAAATTTAAGATTTAAAATGAAAAAAATTTAACTTTAACAAAGTTTTTAAAACAATTCAAAAACCTTTTAATTACATGTTAAAGAAATACTTATCTTCTAAAGGAATTTTAAAAGAAATTTAAACCAAATTCATTTTAGTATTTCAAACCATATTCAAAACATTCAAAGTTGTTTTAAAACATTTAAATCCAAAAACTTTATTTATTTCAAACTAGAATTCAAACTAAGCTTTGAATTCAAATTTTAACTTAAATTTAAAATCCTGTTTAAATCTTATTTTCATATTTTAAAATCACTTTATAAAATACCTTAACAAATTTTTAGTTCTTAAAAGCATCCCATTTTTATAAAACTTATTTATTTTAAAAACTTGAATTCAAACTCATTTGAATTCAGATTTAAACTTTTTTTTTCAAAACCTTTGTTTAAAACTTGCTTTGCTTCCTTTTTTTTAAAATTTAGTTTAAATTTTTAAAACAGAAATACTGTCAAGTTTTAAAACAAAACCTATATCTAAATTTACTCGAGCCAGACCAAATAATTTCGAGTCAAACCCTAAATTCCTCCGAGTAAAATACTCGAACTCCTCGAGTGAAATTCGAGTACATCTTCACCAAATCCAGACCTACTTCACCAGAAAACAAAAATGTACGGTGCACATGCACCGTGACTCTGATCAACTCTGGCCATTCACCAAAGCTTCGTCACGTCGAAAACATTCCAGACACCATCCCACGATCCTCAGATCGTCTCCATCATCTAGAAATCAAAATCGAGACTCAACACCCAAACCTAGAACACAGAACCACTATAAACCCAAAACCTATCAATGCCTCAACAAAGCTCCTCCGTCCATCAGATTACCAACACCACCGGCCACAGCTTTGTCCACGATCCAGCAACCGATTCCCAGAGTTCTATTGAACTCGATCAACCCCAGGCGTCGAAATGATCAAACATTCAGCCTCTTCCAAAACTAGGTCTAGAAACGAAAACTAACAACCCTCGCCACCACCGGTCTCTGACCATCCTCCAACCATTTTTGCCTAAGTCACCGACCATCTCTCGACCTCCAGCAACAACCCTGGCCTCTCCGACCACTGGAAACACCAGAAATTTCCAAAAACCCAAAAACAGTGCAACCCAGAAATGCCATTGCATTTCTAATCTAAAAATTGTAATTTTAGTTTTAGAAAACATGATTTAGTTTAAGGTTTCACCTTATATGCCTGAGTTAAGAAATCATAAAGTTTGAGTTTTTACAAAACTCAAGCTTATATAGTTCTTTTTATTTTCCAGCGAAGATTTGAATTTGCTTTAACTTAAATACAATTTTAAAACTTATTTTATAATCAAACAAACAGATGTTGTTTAGATCCTAAGTCCTAAAAATCAATGGATCAAGATGTAATGATTTTAAATTGAAAAATGGGCTTGCAACTTAGAACAGAGAAGTTCTGCAAGCATTCACAATCATACATGCATCACACATCCACAAATACACATGAATTTTCCAACATATATACACAAATACAAACTTATTTTAGGTATTAATCAAGCAACCAGATTTATCTTTGAGTTTTAAAAAGTGTTACTCACCTGAAACAGAAGCACAGAGCATATTTATAAAATCTTGAAACTGGAGTGTCTCCTGCCTTTGAAAACTTGAAAACTGCATGCATGCAGGCTTCCATCTTTGAAGAAAAATGCTAAAGCTTTGATCGCTTTGTTTTAGATTTAATTTTGAGGATGACAGGTTTTAAAATGCTTTCCGGAAGTGATATAAATTTGAATCTTGAAACTGAACTACAGGTTGTTGTTTGAACTTGGAAATGATTACAGGGTTGATTTTGTTTCAGATTTGAGGAATGATATAGTTTACAGTGTTTTTATTTTTGGTTTGTGGGGTTTTCAGATTAGCTTGAAACAGAGTTTGATTAGAAATAGGATTACAGATCTGATTTGAAGAAGATTAAGGGTTTACTTTTTTTCTTAATGAACAAGTTTATGAAAATGGTTTGAGTTTAGGCCGCAGATTTGTTTTTAAGAAATTGGTTTGAAGAAATTGATTTTCATATTTGTTTTCTTATCTTAGAAATTTGAAAAGAAAATTAAAGAGGAGGAAACAATGTTATAAAGGCTGAAATAATTTATCAAAATAAAAGAAAAGGATGAAAATTGAATGACACTTGTCATATTGTTTAATTCATAATTTAACACATGTTATTAGATTTCTTATTATATTTACACATGTCTTTGTTTAATTTTCTTTTTATATTAAATGTTAATAAAGGTTTTACTTAATTTACTTATGCTTATGTAAATATATATATGAATTTCTTATGTAAAGAAAATGTAATAAAAACAAATTACAAATAAAAGCTTATCCAAATATTTTTAAGATCAAAACATTTTAAATATTTATTTTTAAGTATCTATTCTTTTGAATTTCAAAGCTTTAAATTCAAATTAAATTATAAAATCAATTCTAAGAATCAATTTATATCTATACATATATAACTACTTATTAAATCTAAAAATAACAATCCTATATCTATAAAATCTATTTATGTTTATAAAAGCTAAGTATTATAATTATCATTTGAAAATAACAAATTTAACAATTTTAAATAATTTTAAAAGAGATTATAAATCACTTTTATTTTTAAATGAATTAATATATCACACGCTATATTGTATTTTAAACTTCTATTTCAAATCATATATATCAAGTAATATTTAAAAGAAATGAAACAAACTTTTTATTTAAATTTAAAAATTAAGCTAAGATATAATCTTAAGCAATTATCATTTATTTTAAGTATTTACAAACCATATAGTTATTAATTAAATAACTTTGAAAAGCTTAAAATTAATTTAAATCATAATTTCCAAATTATTAAATATATTATTAGAATATAAAACAAGATTTTATTTATTTATTAAATTCCAGATCAAAGATTATCTATAATATATATACTAATATATACATTATAAATAGAAACATTTATTTAGCTTTTAAAAGATAAAATCACTAATTAATATTTATTTAATTAGATTATTAAACCAATTCATATTTTATTAATCAATATTATCAAATCAATTTAATTTTAAATAAAGATTATTAAATTGATATTGCCAAAAATTCCGGGATATCACACTTTGTGTTTGTATCGGCATGTTGGATTTCCACTCTAGATGAAATGCATGTTATTTTATCTGACATATCAGTCCTCGCACAAAACCATTACACGGATGGTCGCTCCTCAACAGCCTTATTCTTCGTGCTAATTGATGGCATTACTCTATAGTGTCTTTGGCTATCGTGAGTATAGAGGTGGGGCGTCACAACTTGGTATCAGAGCCAAACTTCGGAACAATATGAAATATTATAGCAAGGATCATCGTCCTGAGTCCATCTTAGGAGTCGTGCCTTAGGATTTTATTCGAGTCATTGGACCCGCTCTATCCTATTTTCTTTGTGATGCCTTGTTTTATCAATCATTGTTGTTTGATATTCGTTCTGAGAATAACTTTTTCTTCTTCTTTCTTTCTTTCTTAAAAGAAGAGAAATGGTTAGACCAGGCCGTCCTAGCGCCGGTCAATCTAGTGCTACTCTCAGAATGGAGTATTTCTGTCTGCACAACGGCTTCTTGATCTTGTAAGGAACGCTCAAGCTGTCGGACCCATTCCAGAGCCTACTCACCCAAAATCCGGATTTGCACGCCTGCGCAGTGATTACACAAATTTGGGTGGAAAGCCGTTCAGGGGTTCTGAGGGCGTTATCGAAGTCAAAGCTTGGCTTAGAACATGCGATCGCATCTTTTCTCGCATGAATCTTCTTGATTTTCATCAAGTCCAAGTGGCTTCTAGAATGCTCCAAGAAAGAGCATTAGATTGGTATGAGCTTCTTATTTCTGAAATTATTGAAGAATATCTTACTTGGGAGCAATTCCGGGGAAGATTCGAATCAAAGTTTGTGCTGGAAGCTGAAAAGGTGACTTTAGCCTATCATTTTATTGACCTTGTTTAGGGTGAATCTTCTGTGACGAAATATGTCACATCTTTCGAATCTCTTTCTAAATACGGGGTTGAGTACATTAATACCCCATTGAAGAAGAATTAGAGATTTGTCTATGGCTTGAATAAAAATCTCAAGAAGCCATTACTTCTGAAATTGGAAGTTTCTTTTGACCAACTTATTGATATCGCTCTTCAACTTGAAGAGGCAGATAAGGAAAGTGATGTTGAATTTGTGGGTTCCAAACAAAACTTCAACAACAACAAGAAAAGGCCTATTAAATTCAAAGGCCCAAATCCCAACAAGAAAGGGAAGCAAGTAGCTTCGGTAGCAAGGAGTCCTACCCCTAGTAGTGGGGAATGCTACAATTGTGGTTCTAAGGACCATTATGTTAATAGATGTCTGAAACCTCTCTTTTGCCGTTATTGCAAAAGTTTGGGTCATCTTCTATCTTCATGTCCCAAACTTCAAGGCAGGAAGGAGGGAAAGCTAAATGTTGTGCAAGCACCTAGTAACACTTCTCGTGGTCAAGGTATTTCTCATTCTATCCTTGATGGCATTTTTATGTTTCGTGATCAACCTATTCGAGTTCTTTTTGATACGGGTGCATCCCATTCTTTTATATCAAAAGAACTTGTTGATACTTTTTCTTTAACTGTTATGGTTTTAATGACTTCTTTGAGAATTGTGAATATGGTTGGTGGATCGGCAACAATTAGCTTGCTTTGTAAAGATGTCGAGATTATTTTGTGTGATTTTTCTTTTCGAGCCGATTTGCATGTCATGCGTTACTTGGGCTTGGGAATGATTTTGAGAATGGATTGGCTTAACCGTTATGAAGCCCATATCCTATGTCCTGAGCGGACTATTCATCTTCGACATCCTCTATCTGTTAAGAAGATTTCTATCGTTCTTAAAGATTGGGATTCCAACTTGGAAGCATCTTTATATTCTTTAAATCCTCATGATGACGATAATGATGATGAGGAAGATGTCATTTCTCTTATTCACGCTGTTCGTGAATTTTCCGACATATTTGAGCCCGTTATAGAATTACCACCTAAGCGAGCAATTGAGTTTAGAATTAATCTAATTCTTGAAGCACTACCTATTACTCGTCCTCCTTATCGTATGTCAAATAAGGAAAATGAGAAGATGCACAAACAATTATCTGAATTGGAGACGAAACAATTTATTTGTTCTAGTTCCTCTCCTTGGGGAGCTTCTGCTATTTTTGTGAAGAAATCCGATGGTACACTTAGGCTTTGCGTTGACTACCGTAAGCTTAATGATCTTACTATCAAGAATAAAATATCCTTTACCTCGGATTGATGATCTATTCGATCAACTTAGGGGTGCCAGAGTCTTTTCATAATTGGACTTGACAACCGGTTTTCATCAGCTTCGTATTGCGGAGGATAGCATTCCTTTGACATCATTCCATACTCGTTATGGATCTTATGAATGGCTTGTTATGCCATTTGGTTTAACTAATGCTCTATCTTATTTCGTTGACCTTATGAATCGAGTTTTCAAAGACTTACTTGATCGATTCGTTCTCATCTTTATATATGATATTCTTGTTTATTCTAAAACCAAGGAAGAGCATAAAAAGCATCTTCGGATTGTGTTGGAAACTCTTAGGAGTAATCAATTAAAAGCAAAATTTTCTAAATGCCACTTTTGGCAATCTCGTGTGAAGTTTCTTGGTCATATCATTTCTGAATCCGGAATTTCCGTGGATCCTTCAAAGATTGAAGCGATTCAAAATTGGAAGAGACCAGAGAGTGTGATGGAAATAGGTAGCTTTCTTGGATTGGCAGGCTGTTACCACCGTTTCATAAAAGACTTTTCTAAACTTTCCGTGCCTCTTACTAGTTTGACAAAGAAGGGAGTTAAATACATTTGGTCGGACAAATGTGAAGCTTCTTTTTGGAAATTAAAAGAACTCCTTTCTAATGGTCCTATTCTAGTTATTCCCGAAGGGAATCAAGATTTTGTTGTTTATACCGATGCTAGTCGTGTTGGTTTGGATGTCATTCTCATGCAAAGAGAATGTGTTATTGCTTATGCTTCTAGGCAATTGAAGCCAGCCGAGACTAGATATGCCACTCATGATTTAGAGCTCGCGGCTATTGTTTTGGCCATTGAATTTGGCGTCATTATCTTTTGGGAGAAAAATTTGTTCTTTAAACCGATCATAAATCTTTGAAGTATCTATTTTCTAAAAAGGAACTTAATTTGCGTCAACAGCGTTGGCTCGAGTTCCTTGCATCTTATGATCTTGATATTATTTATACTCCCGAAAAGGGAAATCGTGTTGCTGATGCACTTAGCCGTAAGCAACAAGCGGTTGTTTCTATGATGATATCCGAGTGGAATGATCTCGAGACTTTATCCACTTGTGAGATTCGAGATCGTGAACGCGATTTATGTTCATCTCTTGTTTTATGTAGCATTGAGGCTCATCCTTCTCTTTTAGACCGCATTCTTGAAGCCCAAAAGCAAGATTCCAAATTGGCTCTTCTTAGCCAAAGTTGTAGGGATAAAATTAATATTGAAGGTTTCAAAGACTTTGATATTGATGCTTGCGGCGGTATTCGAAAATTTGGTAGTTATCGTGCCAAATACTAGTGATCTTCATAAAGATATTTTAGAAGATTCTCATCGTTCTAGATTTACCATTCATCCTGGTAGTAGTAAAATGTACGAGGATATGAAGCGACTTTATTATTGTGATGGAATAAAATCTGACATTGCTAACTTTACTAAGTATTGCATGACTTGCCAACTTGTAAAGGCCGAGCATCAAAGGCCCGGTGGGTTATTGCAACCTTTAGAAATTCCAATATGGAAGTGGGATCAGATTTCCATTGATTTTATTGATGGCCTTCCCCGTTCTCATTCGGGTCATGATAGTTTATGGGTGATAGTTGATAGACTTACAAAATCCGCCCATTTTATTCCCGTTCGGCCCAATCGGACCGTACCTCTTTTGGTCAAACTTTTTATTAAAGAAATTATTAAATTGCATGGAGTTCCTACTTCTATTGTTAGCGATCGTGATCCATTGTTTACTAGTGGATTTTGGAAGAGTCTTCAAAAAGCTTTGGCAACGAAGCTTAATTTTAGCACCTCTTATCACCCCCAATCCGATGGACAAACCGAACGTGTGAATCAAACTCTCGAAGATCTTCTTCATGCATGTGTTCTTGATTTTGGTGGAAGTTGGGAAGATCATATTTCTCTTGTTGAGTTTTCCTATAATAATAGCTTCCAATCTAGTATTGGTATGGCACCTTTCGAGGCACTCTATGGAAGGCCATGCCGATCTCCTTCTTGTTGGCTTGAGGCCGGTGAGAAGTTGGTTTTAGGTCCACATTTTATTCGAGATTCCACGGAAAAGATTGATCTTATCCGCCATAGGATGAAAGAAGCTCAAATAAGTAGGCAAAAATCCTATGCCGATAACCGAAGAAGGAAATTAGAATTTTATGTGGGAGATTTTGTGTTTATTCGTGTTTCACCTATGAAGGTTGTTGTGTGTTTCGGTCGATCGGGAAAATTAGCACCTCGATATATTGGTCCATTTTCCATCACCAAACGTATTGATTCCATGGCTTATCGCCTTTTATTACTGGCTCAGTTTTCTGCTATTCATGACGTGTTTCACGTTTCTCAATTACGGAAATGCCTTCGAGATTCAGATTCTATTCTTGAGCCCGATATTGTAGAAGAAATTGAAGTTTCACCTAATTTGACTTATGAGCAACATCCTATTCGAATCATTACTTCTGAGGTAAAACGCCTTCAAAATAAAGATGTTCCTCTCATGAAAGTTCAATGGTCCTCAAATCCTAAGGATTGTTCTTGGGAATCTAGAGAATTCATCGAGAGAACACATTCGGACTTACTTTCCCGTGCTCTTTGAGGTGAACTTTTTATTTCAAATTTCTTTTGTGTTGAATATGCTTTTATGGTTGTTACTTTTTATTTTCTTCATAAATATTACGAGGACGCAATTTCTTTAAGGAGAGGAGTCTGTAACAACCCGCATATTTTACGATTGTGTATTTAAATATTTTATTTAAATATAGCATCGTTAGTTGAATTTTAGTCTGAAAAGCTACTTTTTGCAAACGGTCGGATTAGGACTCGAGACCACCCCCATCGAGTTCAAAATGTTGTTTGCAACCTTTTTGAGTATAAACTTCGATATGTTTGGAGATAGTAGAATTTTGCTACTTTTCACTTAGGGCTTTGGATTGGGTTTCAGCCCATTAACCCCAATTATTACTCTAGCTCAGTCCACCTCTCCTCTGCACTTCATTCTTATTTTCCTAACACTCAAGTTTCACTGAAAATGGAGAGAGGAATGGGAAATTAAAACTCCAATCCCAAAACATCTTTGCAAATTCAAGTTCTAGCTCCAAATTCATAGAAGAAGCTTTGGTAAGCCTTCTCTTCTTCTTCTCCAACTCATCCTCCTTTCAACTTCAGAAATTCCTAAACCTAACTTAGGAAATGTTTCCCTTTTAAGCTTAGATTCAAGCTTGTTGGGTTGGAATTGAAGAGTGATTGGCCTTGCCATTTCTCTATAGCTTCTTCTTTATTTGTTTTGGGTTTAAAGGTGAGAATTTTATCTCACATCTATGTCTATATTTATTTTTGCTGTTAGGTATGAATTCCTAACACTTATTTATATGCATTTTCTTTTGATTTGGATAGCTTTGGTGAACATTCCAATTTTTGGTGTTTTGAAAGCAAATTTTATGAAAATCCTATTATGGATATTTGGACGTTGATATTCGAGGCGTATCGAAGGGCCTTTAAGGCTGGGTTGTCGCGTGGCATAAATCCTTAGTCGGCGTTGCTCGTCCGATCGTTTTTTATTTTCGTTTTGGCCATTTTTGGCCAAGGTTCAAGAAAGGCCTGAGAAACAGGTTTCAGACGTTTGAATTCTCCTTTTCAGACGTCTGAATATTATACTGGAAAAATTTCTATTCCCAAATTCAGACTTCTGAATCCAAACCTCCAGACAAATGAATTGGTTCGAATTGAACCAGAGGCTAAAAATTGGCATTTCCAGATGTCTGAAATTATATATTCAGAAATTTGAATTATGTTCTGGAAAATATTTTATTTTCCAGATTCAGACGTCTGAATCATACACTTTAGACGTCTGAATCTGCTTGTTTGTGCCTGTTTTGCCTATTTAGCTTGAGTTTCCAAATTTAATCGATTTGTGTTGATTCCCATTAGTTGTTATCATTTACTATTGACTTTGATGACATTCTCTTTGGGATTTTTTTTGGAACATCCACCTTGATGGATTCGGTATCGATTTTTTTGGATTCTATTCACGTCTTCGAATGTGAATTTTGGTGATTGATTGTTTCTACAATCATTTTTTGTGATTTGTCACTTTAAAAATATAAAGGTTTCTAGTAGTAGTAAATATCAAAACTCTTTCATCAAAACGATTTCAACACTATTTTATTACAAAGCTCGTTTCGTAAACCGTTTTCCAATCTACTAGCATATACAAACCTTTACCTCACTCGTATGAGAAATCTAATTAAACGGCTTAGTAAAACAAGTGGTATGAAATGCTTGCGTTTACTTCGTCGGTTAATTCTTGGACTTGTTCGATTGAACCTCTTGTGACAATTTTTGAGTGGAGACTTACAATTTGTTCGTAAATACTTAAGTTAAGCCAGTGGTTATGGGACATGAAGCTAAGCTCATTTATTTACTAGCTTAATGTAGTTGACACTTCTCGATGATCATTGATGATCATTTTATGTGATCTAGACTAGTGATATGCCATGTTTCTTTGTCCACATAGGGGACGGTACCTCGTTTTATTGAGTTTTGTCTCATTTCTTTTATAGGCTAACGACCTATGAATTCTTTGGAGTTTCGACTCAATTTTTGTGGGCTAGCGACCCATATTCTTTTGTGGAGTTCGGTTCATCGGATGTACCTTTGTACTACGTTGTTGTACCAGCTTATCAGGATCAATGGGCATATCGTTGTACTACGTCGTTGTTTCAAATTATTCGAGTTTCAGGTTCCTAGCGCGTATCGATATTGTACTACGTCATTGCACCGGCTCTATGGTTAGCGACCATGGGATAACGCCCCATTTGTGATACATGTGTTGGTGAGTTTTCATGATCCCGTTTTGTGATAGGCCTCCCCCTTTTGCGATTTCTGGATTTCTAATTGATGATTTCTAGAATTTGTGTTTCACCAGCTTTTATGATTGGCAGCGATATGATGTCAATATTTGTGGTTTGGTGAATAAAATAAAGAATATGACATTCTTTTTGATGTTATGAGACTCTTGAGATATTGTATGATTTTGGTAGATTTTCTAATGTATAATTTCCATAGTATAACATTATTGTTATCATTTTTTTTTTATATCTCATTTTCTATCTCATATTTATTTGATATTTATAGCTAGACTTATCCATTTATTATTTTCTAATTAAATAATACTCGGGTCAGACCGAGATATTATAGGTGCTCATGCTTGACTCCTCATCCAAGAGTATTTTCTGACTTTTGGATAACTACATTAGATTTGTAGTTTTTGTTAGTATACATTCGAGATAGAGACTCCTTGATGTATACATATTATTCTGTCTAACACTTGTATCTATTCTTTTATTATATTGTGGATTTGTTTGACCACTACTCTGATAAACACTTCTTAATGTTATATTCATATCTGTTTCTGCCTTTGTGATATGGATATCTGTGACTGATTTGTGTTAGGCTTATTTATATATTTGTTTCGAAAGATATTACAGCCACTGTGTAGTAGCTTTGTGTTTGTATCGGCATGTCGGATTTCCACTCAAGATGAAATGCATGATATTCTATCTGACATATCAGTCCTCGTAGAAAACCATTACACAGATGGTCGCTCCTCAACAACCTTATTCTTCGTGCTAGTTGACGGCATTACTCCGTAGTGTCCTTGGCTGGCATGAGTATAGAGGTGGGGCATCACAGAAATGGAATTAATAAGAATGAACTTGATCTATTGTTTGAAATGGTTGTTTGTTTTGATTTATGAGTTGTTTGGGTAAAAGCTACCTTGAATTGCTTAGATGTATGAATAATCTATTGAGTTTTATCTAAGACTGTTGAGTAAATGGAATACTTCATAGTCATTTGTTATTCTATGTGATTTAAAGTATCTTAACCCAAACAAACAAATTGTTTTGTTTTGCTTGAATGGTTGATTTGTATATGATGTGTATGCTGTGGGTTGCGAATGATTGTTTTTTATATTGATTTGTTTGTTTGTGGTTGAAACAACTTTAAATATTTCATTTTATATAATTATTAACTCTTTTTGAATTACATAAGTGAAATACAGGTTATGGAAGCAATTGCTACTGCTTTTGGTTTCATAATTAGGCGTTGTTTGCCCAACAAATAGGTACGTTTCGGATTATGGTTTTCTAGCGATATTAAATATATTTTTCCAGTTGTTGGGATATATTATTTTGAGATATTATAACGTATATAGTTATATTTGATATTATATTTTCTTCCGAGCCTCTCAGTACAAAGGAGACTCTACCAAAAAAATTCTTAAATTTTGGACTTAGAAAATTTTATGAAAGTGTTTTCCAAACTTTTGTTAATTTGAAAATAAAAGATTTAATTGATTATAAATACTATATATTTCATTTAAATTATTTTATTTTGTAAATTCATTGTTTATATATTTAATATTTTGAGTAAGATATATTGACTATTTAATTTCTTTTTTCCCTTCTTTTTCCTCTTCGGGGACGAAAAGTTTTGAATGGGGGAGAGTGTAACGACCCGTAATTTTCGATGATTTAAATTTGTTAATATAATGAGGTTTTGGTAATATAATATTGAAAGAAATAAAATTTGGGGTCTAAAATGAAATTATAATTAGAATTAAAGATATTAATGTTATGATAAGTTGACCATTAACAATTTGAATAAAATTCTAATAAATGAAGTAGTGAAAGTGTTACCTGGTTATAAATTGAATATGAAGAAATAAAAGTAAGTATTGAATTAATTAATGAAATAATAATATAGTGTTAATGGTAATTAAATAAAATTAGTGTTATATATGAAATTATAACCTGGATTGGTAAGTAATAAACTCATGAATGTAATTAAAAGTAAATAGGTGACAATTAATACATGTTATTTATTTATTTAGTGTGTTAAATAAAATTGGAAATCAAATTGCAATTAAAGGTAATTAAATAGTGCGTTAAATGAAATTAAAATCAAATGGGAGAATATTAAGTACCAGGATTTAGAATAATGTTAGTTATATCCCCATTATAATAAAAGACTCGAATAACAAGGTTAAAAATTTAACAAATGGATTTTGGAGTTTTAATTTATAATTTCTGAATTTAATGAAATTGGAAAATAACACTGAAATTGATGAGTTAATCAACTTTAAATTGACATCTAAAATTGTTTAAGTTATTGTAAATAATTAAGAAATCAAAAATGATAGAAATGGTAAATAATTAAATTTAAACTGAAAAAGTGATTTAATTAATTAATTGTTAATTTAACTTAACAACGGGAAAATAGCCATTTTGACCACTAGCTTGGATTTCTACAAAACTAGTTTCATCGGATCCGTAACGGTGAATTATTATAGGATTTCAAGTTTCGAAATGATAAGATTTGTTGTTTGATCGTACGGGCTCGAAACGTCTGGAAATCAATTTAATTTGAAATTAATAGAAATCAATTTGAAATAAACCAATTTTAATGTAATTTCTTCATACGATGGAATTTGGACTTGAAACATGTTCCATTGATTTTAAAATATTTGAAAACATCTATTCGATATATGGGTTGACCCAGTCTCTTTCCGGAGTCGAAACAGGCTTTTCGGGTCATTTATCATTCAAAATCCAAATTCGATCAAGCCCATTTGTTTCTATTTGGTTGTGCCTATGTGTATATATATATATATGGTTATGAACCCTAACAGCCTTTCTATTTCTCATTTCTGTACGTACAGAAATTTCGGTGCTCCTTTTCTCAATGGTAGACAACCTTAAATTTCACAATCCAATTTCAATTCAAAATTCAACTTCAAAATTCAAACTCCTCAATATATATCGAATTATATATTGATTTGATGCTCTCAAAGAGCACAAGTCAATTATGTGATTCATTTCTTGATTTAGGTTGCTGTGTAGCCGAAATTGTCTAGTTTATCCTCGGCCGTTCGTATTGGGTTATTGGTTTCGACGGTAGATCTTCAACAAGGGTTCGATCGGGAAGTGCAGAATCGTAGACGTCGATGAGCAGCAAGAATCTGTGTTATTGGTTCGTTGAGATGGTCACCGAAGTCGCCAGAATTGGCTACTTTCTCGTCACAGTGGCGGGGTGGCTCTGGCCACGTGGGGCCCACGCGCGCACCTATGAGGAGCTGCCATGGATGAGGAGGCGCAGGGTGGTCATGGATTTGGGTAGCTTGGTTGGGATTGTCGTCGACGATGAGATTTTTGGTGGCGGCTAAATCTACAGCCGTGTACGAGAAACGATAGCTAGGGCTTATGAACTGTTTCAGGTGACGTGGCGATAATAAGTCATTTACCTTAATTATTTTATAATAATTTGCATTTCAATTGTTCTGAATTACGTAACTTTCACATACGAGGTTCAATTCATGCGCAATTTTCTCCACTGGGATCGTAATAAAATTCCAGACAATTTCATGCTAAGTTGGGTGAATTCGGGGACTGTTCAAATTTTGGGTTTAAATTGGATGTAAATTCAATTTAAATTCAAAGGGTGAGCATTTAAACTCACTCACGACTTCTAAAATTTCTTATGTTTGTTATTGATTTATGATGTGATTAGAAATTTATTTATGACTGTTTGGCATATTTTGAATCATCGTCTCAGCTTATTTGAATTTTTTTGGATAAAATAGTTATTTAATTTATTATTGAATATAAACTGCCAGTAAATACTTTTTATTTATTATCTGTTCTATATTAATGTTATTGATTGAATTAGATGATGATTGTGATAAATGTTTGATGATTGATATTGGATGAATGGATGTTGTATTTATATTGTTGTAAACTGCAAGTTATTACGGATTTTTATTTCATTCGAGATTGCGGTTTGAAATGATATATAACCGTATTTATATTTTAAATTACGGATTGAAATGATAAATATCTGTATCACTTGACCATAGGATAGAAAATTATATACAAACACTTTGGTCTATATATAAAAATATTTTGAAATGATTTCTATGGTTCTATAAAGAAATGTAAGGTTTAGATAAATATTGATTTTAGATATTGTATATAAATATTATTTATCCTTGATTTTTTTGCTATGTATAATTAGTTTTAATATAGAATAAGCTGAATAATAAGTTTGATTTTTATTGAGGATAATATGGTTAAGTATTTAAATTATATTTTAATATAGAATTTATAATGACTTAAATAAATTAAGGTTGGAAGATAATTTGAGATTTATTTGAAAATTGAATTCATTAAGAATTAAACTCAAATAAGTTTGATGTGAAATTTATTAAATTTGAAATTTTAGAAGGAATTATTTTACAACTTGATTTTGATTTAAGGTGAATTAAATGAATATTTCAAGTATAAATAAATTGAAGGGAATATTTAGTTAGTTGAAATTTGAGTTCATATAAATGAGAATGGATTTATTAAGTAAAATATTTCGAAATTAATAATAGAAAATTGGATTGTTGAATCGTGATTGCGAAACTTAGTTTTGAAATTTTTGAATACTTAAAGTTTGAAATATATTGAATTGGAAATGGTTTATTATGTGGATCAAATCTGTTTTGAAATCAATAAAATTTGGGATAGTTTATTTGAAAACTGAATCGTATTGAAAGTTAGGATTTGGGATGTGGTAACTCCTTAATGCTATTAAAAAGTAAGTTTATTTTACTATAGACATTATTATAATAGCAAAATATTACTACATAGTAAATAGTTTAACGGATCCTTACGAGATGTGAGTCCCGAGCGTCTCTGTAGTTACTGCACTCACGTTAGACACTGGATAGGAGATGTCAAATCCCGTAAACATCTCTGACGTCGTTCCACTCATATTATTTACCGTCGATTTAACTTACATACGGTCTTTTAGTTATGACTGAGTGTTTTGTCTTTTCAATTCGCTCGGGTCAGTCAGAGCATTATTGGTTTTGAGGACATTATTTTGGAGGATGAATACGAAGATTATATTTGTTAGAACCTCAATTATTGGATTTTAATGACAACAACTATACAATTATGCCAAAGAATCTCTAAGCTAATTTGCAGGTACATGAGCATCAAAAAGAGATAATCAAATACATTCAAAATGAAGATACACAATACAAAAAAGGATGAAAGTATATATATGGAGATACAAGAAGAGATATACACGATAGAGACAAGACGAAGGTGACAAACAAAGTATTATTAGTCATAGAGTGTCGTGTCTAGAGTTTACAAATGTTAAAATCTTCACCAAATGGTATACACACATATACATTCATATTTTAAATGAAAAATCAAGTTTTGGAAAATTACATGGAGCGGGACTCGAACCTGGGTCACTAGTTCAAAAGGCAAGTGCTCTAACCATTTGAGCTATGGTAATTTTTTGTTACAAATCAAATTCATACGTCTGAATTGACCATTTCAGACGTCTGAATCTGTAATCAAAATTGAAATTTCATACAATATTCAGACGTTTGAATTGGAAATTTCAAACGTCTTAATCTGGTCAAAAATGTCCTATTTCCTTTTTGGTTTGCACGTTACCAATTTCTGAAGTCTGAATTATTATTTTCAAACGTCTGAATTCCTACAACGGCTATATTTTTGAATAGACACTTCTCTTCCATGAAGAGATACAACCTTTTATTAATAGATACGTCCATACTCTTTCATGATAACTATTCACGAATGATTACATCTCTTTATACTCTATATAAACTAGTTAGAATCATTTGTTTTATCAATCTAATCGATCTAACTCTTTCTATTCTTATACTACTCTGATTCTAACACTTTTGTGCACTCAAATTTATTCAAAATCATTCATTTACTTCCATATTCTTCACACACACACACACACAAATATATATATATATATATATATATATATATATCAAAAGGAGAAGATTATAGAAAGACTGTGCTATCAAGAGACAAATTCGTGTTATTAAGAAGACACTGTGTCATATACTCTCTGTATAAGTTGAAGCCCTGTTCCGCTGTTCAGGCAAGTGAAGTCCTCTTCGGCTGTTGAGACACCGAAATCCTATTCTGTTGTTTAGGTGTTTTAAACCTATTCCTCCGGGTTAAGTGAGGATTATTGTTAGTGAAATTCCAGAAGGAGTCTGAGACTGGATGTAGAAGGGGAAGTTCGAACCAGTATAAAAATTCATGGTGTGCTTGTTTTATTTTACTTATTTACTTTACTATAGTAACTTAGTTTATTTCCACACTAGTTTAATATAATTCCATATAGCACGATCCGCACCGAATTTTTCATTTGGTATCAGAGCCTGGGATTACAGATATCGTAACAACATCCTAGAATAAATGGCTACAAAGAAATCTAGTCAAGGCAATAAGAACTGGAAGAGCAACAAAGAAAAATCAAAGGAGCAAACAAACAAATGCTTCATGGCAAAAGATAATGAGGTTAGTGATCTAACTTTTGATGATATGACAGAAATAAATTCAGAACTTCTAGACACTTTAAAAAGTCTCAAAAGAAAATATAAGAAAGCTCTGGAAAATCAGAAGAAAGCAGAGTTCGAAAGAGATATGCTTAATGACGAGAAGAGAATGTTAGAAGAAGAACTTGAGAAAATTCATGATTCAGACAATTCTCAACTCGCTCTATTAAGTCAAGAAATAGAAGCTCAAAAAGAAAAGAATAATGCTCTAGCTTATGAGAATCATGAGTTAAAAATTAAAATTAAAATTGTTGGGTTAGATAACACTAGTCTCAAAACTAAGCTTGATGACATTACTAAATATGTTTCCAATTTTAATAAAGGGAGAGAAAATTTATCCAGGATTATTGAAAAATTCTCAACCTACTTCAAACAAGAAGGGATTAGGTTATGTTAAGAATTCAAAAGCTCACAAAGATAAAACTGGTTTAGGATATAATAAAACTGGTCGTAGAAATAGCACTAGATATGCTTTCATGTATAGTAAAAATGATAGTGCTAAATTTCGAGTAAAGTCTAAATCTAATTTTTATAGAAATTCAAATACTGCTATGACCAATAATGTTTATAATTTCTCTAGAAGTACAAAATCATTGAATGGAAATATGAATAAAAATTATCTAAGTATTTGGGTTCCTTTTAATTGGAAAAATAGAGAAAAATACATTAATGATTATTTTGATATGGTAGTTAATAATGAAAATTATCTTTATAAAGGTTCAACCACACCCAAATGGGTATGGTTTCCTAAGACCTAACCCCTCCGGACCCTAACATAGTAAGTGGGTACCACAAATAATTATTATTTATTACAGGTACTCGGATAAACAAAAGGAAAAGGATAGGTTTTGAAAATTTAAAGAATGTTCCATACGTTTAATAGAATTACGTACTTACAATGAAATATGGACTTCAGCAAATATGGTAAAATCTATTTTATTTTTCCTTCATAATCAATAATGAGTTTATCTCATTATTTACAAGATGTTTTATAATTTATTATATTCCCTCATTCTTTTTTATAGTGACAAAGGGGGAGAAATTCATATGCATATTAATTGAAGGAGATATTATACTTAGGGGGGGCTTTAAACATATTTATATTATTTTTTATATAGAATGAATATTTTTAAAATTGTATAGTTGTCATCATCAAAAAGGGGGAGAATGTTAGAACCTCAATTATTGGATTTTAATGACAACAACTATACAATTATGCCAAAGAATCTCTAAGCTAATTTGCAGGTACATGAGCATCAAAAAGAGATAATCAAATACATTCAAAATAAAGATACACAATACAAAAAAGGATGAAAGTATATATATGGAGATACAAGAAGAGATATACACGATAGAGACAAGACGAATGTGACAAACAAAGTATTATTAGTCATATAGTGTCGTTTCTAGAGTTTACAAATGTTAAAATCTTCTCCAAATGGTATACACACATATACATTCATATTTTAAATGAAAAATCAAGTTTTGAAAAATTACGTGGAGCAAGACTTGAACCCAGGTCACTAGTTCAGAAGGCAAGTGCTCTAACCATTTGAGCTATGATAATTTTTTGCTACAATTCAAATTCAGACGTCTGAATTGACCATTTTAGACGTCTGAATCTGTAATCAAAGTTGAAATTTCATACAATATTCAGACGTCTGAATTGGAAATTTCTAACGTCTGAATCTGGTCAAAAATGACCTATTTCCTTTCTGGTTTGCACGTTACCAATTTCTGAAGTCTGAATTATTATTTTCAGACGTTTGAATTCCTACAACGACTATATTTTTGAATAGACACTTCTCTTCCATGAAGAGATACAGCTTTTTATTAATAGATATGTCCATACTCTTTCATGATAACTATTCACGAATGATTACACCTCTTTATACTCTATATAAACAAGTTAGAATCATTCGTTTTTTCAGTCTAATCGATCTAACTCTTTCTATTCTTATACTACTCTAATTCTAACATTTTTGTGCACTCAAATTTATTCAAAATCATTCATTTACTTCCATATTCTTCACACACACACAGATACACACACACACACACACACATATATATATATATATATATCAAAAGGAGAAGATTATAGAAAGATTGTACTATCAAGATACAAATTCGTGTTATTAAGAACACACTGTTTCATACACTCTCTGTATAAGTTGAAGTCTTGTTCTGCTGTTTAGGCAAGTGAAGTCCTCTTCGGCTGTTGAGGCATCGAAATCCTATTCTGTTGTTTAGGTGTTGTAAACATGTTCCTCTGAGTTAAGTGAGGATTATTGTTAGTGAAATTCAAGAAGAAGTCTAGGACTGGATGTAGAACGCGAAGTTCGAACCAGAATAAAAATTCCTAGTGTGCTTGTTTTATTTTACTTATTTACTTTACTATAGTAACTTAGTTTATTTCCGCAATAGTTTAATATAATCCATATAGCACGATCCACACCGAATTTTTCAGTATTACTAATATTTATTATATTATTCCACTACATTCATATCGTTCCGTTGTATTATTTATTATTCCCTGGTATGTGTAACTCTGATATGTGTTGTATAAGTATAATCAAATGTTTTGTAAGTAACAGCTTCACGAACTGTTATTTGATTATTATATTTTGTCATTCCGCTGTGAGATTTTGTTTTGTTTTGTTTCCTTCTTTGCTTTTCTTATTCACCCCAATAACAATTCGCCCTGTTGTATGGTTTGAGTCCGACGTGTGTGGTTTATCGTCGATTTAAAACGTACAAAAAGGCTGGATGTTACAAAAAGGCAATAACTATTTGTAGAAACGACTGATTAACAAACCGTTTTCACGATTAAATCACAAATTTTATTATTTTTCTAATGAGTGACATTGTGCATATGTAAAAACGACATATGGTATGATTGTAGACAATTCTGCAATTATATGCAATAATTACAGAAAAGTCTGCAATTATACGCAATAATTGCATAAATGTCTGCAATTATATGGTACAGTTGCAGACATTCAACAATGATATGCAATAATTACATAAATGTCTACGATTATATACAATAATTATAGATATATATGCAATTATACATAATAATCGTAGAAATGTCTACTATTATATGGTATAGTTGCAGTCATTCAGCAATTGTATGCAATAATTGCAAAAATGTCTGCAATTATATGCAATAATTGCATAAATCTCTACAATAATTGCAGAAATCTCTGAAATAATTGCAGAAATGTCTACAATTATACGGTATGATTGTAGACAGTTCTGCGATTACTTGGAATAGTTACACATTTTTCTGCAATTATTCAACATAATTGCATAAAAGTATGCATTTATATGGAATAATTGCATAAAAGTCTGCATTTATTCCATATAATTGCATAAAATTTTGCGATTACATGGAATAATTGCTGACATTTGAAGAAAAATCGATGGTGTTTAAAAATTGCAGAATTCTCTACAAATATATCAAATAATTACAGCCTTACTGCAAATATAGTTTTTTGGAATCAACAATGGGTCTCATTTTAAAGATTATAAATTTTTTGATTTTTTGGTGAAAACGGTATGTTGATCCGATGTTTCTACAGAAAGTTATACACGTTTGAAATACTAAAAAAGTAAAGGGTATTTGGGTTTTTTTGCACACGTGGATTTGAAAACAGGGACTGGAATTGTAAATTTAGTTTGAGGAGGATGTTTTTTCTATTTTGAAACTTAGCAGGGATGTGAGCCAAACTATCCCAAAAGTTTATTTGTATGATACTCTCAATTTAAAATATATATAACTTACCTGAAATATTCAAAAAGTTAAAATGAAATGTGAATATGTAAGTGAAGGTTATACAAGAGAAAATTTAAGTAATAAAAATGTTGTAAATAAAAGGTAAATTTGTATAGTGTTCAATTACATTCCGAAACATTAATAAAACTTACCTAAGGAATTGTTTGAATGTAATTGAATAATATACAATATAAATGTAAGTAATAAGAAGTCCAAAAATGAAATTTATATGGTTTTGAGTTAATTGTTGTATCTGGTACTATATATTTCGAATCTATCTTTCCTTTCTGTTGCTTCTATTCTCCTATCTCATTCCTTTTCGGGGACGAAAAGTTTTGAGCGGAGGAGAATGTAACAATCCGAGAATTCTAACGATTTTTATAACGTAATTAACCAAATTATTTTAGAAAATATATAATAAAATTTTAGAAATGAAAATTTGACATTTGGTATGCGTTTATTGAAGCATAGCAAGTGGCAGATTTTCATTTGAAAATATAAAGGTTTGTTTTGGTTGCGAAATTTCAATTTAAATTTAAAATTAGTTGGAAATAAAATATTTTAAAATCTGAATATTTTTATATAATAAAATTGTATATCATTTTCGGAGTGAGACATCGTATTTCATTTCGTCAAATTTGGACTGCTATAGTCCCGTTATTTTATTTTCGACGAATTAGCAGCAGTGTGGCAACGAAAATCGATTTTGATAGGATAGTCGTGTCTCTCATATCTGTGTACCATTCTATTTATCTCATCGTGCCGATCTCCGTTGTATATTCATTTGTGCATTTCGACGTCTGGTGCATGGAGAAATCGGTGAAACGATTAGCCGTGTCGGTTCTGTATTTGAGCTTTTGGTGTTCTCTATCTTTTCATTTTCCACCGTGAGAAAAAATGGGCGCTAGCTTTTAATATTTCCTGAAATACAGTTACCGACTGTTGCTTTTCCCCTGATTGATTTATAATATGTTGATTTGTTCTCCCACACTCCTCTACTTCCGTTCATTCCTTATGTGCATGTTTAAAACTAGAAGAAAAAATATATATACAAAATAAAGTTATGCATTATCTGAAAACCAAACTGTTTGAGCACGGAACCCATCATCTTCTTTCTTTGCCGATCTATCCTCTTCCACTCCGCACCGTGACAGCTGATCCACCTCCTTTCACCTCCTAATCCCGCAAGCCTCTCCTTGCCATCTTCCTACCCTTTTGCCTCACATCCGCTTGTACCCTGCCGCGCGTCTCCATCACTCATCAGCCTACAGTCGATCAAAACCCATCAGCCAGTGCTTCCTCCGAGCAGTTCATCTCCAACCTTCCACCTCCATGCGACCTTCTCTGCCCATTGTGTTGAGCCTACACTGAACATCCCTCCAACCACACTCTGACCGCATCCATCTCCTTCCTACTCTAGCTCGCTTCCGCCTCCGAGTAGCCTCTCAACAGCCACCTTGCTTCCAGCCGAACTCAATACTCCACTAACCAACCACGCGCCAATGCCAAAACCTGACCTCCACACCACCACCCGAGCACAGCCATATTACTCTGCCGACAAACCTTCACTCAGCAGCCTCTGCCACATTTCCACCTCTGCCATAGCACCTACTAGCCCACTTCCCTCACTCCAACACCACCTTACGGCAGCTTGTCTCTTTCCTCTTTCAATTTTGTCGAACCATCCACCTGAAACCCTGTACAACCCACAACGCTCCACCTTTTCCACTGAACAGCCGCAACAACCCTCCATAGCAGCGGTCAAACATCCTCTGTCCTCCGCCTAAGCTTAGCCTGCAGCCGAGACCCGCCATTCTCCCTCCAAACCCCTAGCGGTGAGGAGTTGCCTGTGCTTGTTTGGTTTCCTGCATCACGCATTTGATTATGTTGATATATTAGAACTCGTGACCTCACTTGTTTTGTCCTCTTTTAAAAAAATGGAGAAAAAGGTATATATATTATATATTCTTTTAACCTATATCAAGCTAGCCTTGAGTCATTTCACTGATTCCGTGTTGTTAGCTTTGCTTGGTTCATCGATCTCTGGTTTGTTGCTTTGTTCGTCATTGTCCGAAGGTTACAACAGCAATTTTCTATCTTTCTCGCTTATCCGTATGCGTATCCTATTTTCTCTAGCCTCAAAAGGTGGACGATCACTCATATTTAACATTCATATATTTAGTAAATTTAATTCACATGAAGTTATGATTAAAATGTGCTGTTAAAATTAAATTTATCAGTAATCAAATTGTTGAATATGATATGTTATTGTTTAAATTGTTCACCTATGATTGATATATGACACCAAAACAAGTTGTATATATTATATTTAAAATTTTAATTATGATATATGATTATCAGTTATATGCTGTATATTTTATTATTGTTCTATTATTCTAACTCTACAAGTTCCCAGTTAGTTTAGAAAATCCCTACGGGTTGACATGATACATACTCGAATGATTTTTTAGATTGAGAAAAATCGTTATGGGTTGAAATGATAAACCCAAGCGATTTTATTGATTTTGAAATTTTGTAATTGCGGGTTGAAATGATATAAAACCGTAAATTTAAATATTTGCGGATTGAAATGATAAATATCTGTATCACTTGACCATAGGATAGAAAATCATGTACGGACACCGTTGGTCTATTTTTAAATGATTTCCATAGATTTGAAAAGAAAAATAAATGTTTTTTAATAAGTATTAATTTTTAAAATATAATATAAGGATGTATACTTTGATATGTATAGAATTTAGAATTTAAATTACATTTTTTGGAAATTCTAAAATTATAAGTTAAGTTTAAAATGTAAATTACAAATTTTACTTATAACTTTAGTATTTTTAAAATATATAAAATAACATTTAAATAGATTTAGTAATAAGATTTAATTTAATAATTATTAATATAATAAAATTTATAAGAATTTAATTTAACTAATATATATATAATATGTTTTAAATATTTATTTAAAATTTATATTAATGTTTTAAAATAGATTTTTGTAATAATTTTTATTTCTTTATAATATTTAAATATTTATTTAAAATTTATATTGATATTTTAAAATAGATTTTTGTAATAATTTTTATATATTTATAATATGTTTAATATTTATTTAAAATTTATTTTAATATTTTTAAATAGTTTTTGTAATAACTTTAATAAATAGAGGTTGGAAAGATAAATTAAACTTGACTTGAAATTTAAATTGGTTAATAATTGAATTTAAATAAAGATTGGTTTGGAACTTATTGATTTTGAGATTTAAAGATATGTTTCTATAACTTATAACTTGATTTTGATAAAAGGGGATTAAATGAATATTTTAAATTTTCAAAAAAAATTGAATCTGAATATTTAATTTTGATTTAAATTTGTAATTTGAGATTCTATTTATATGTTTAACTAGTGGTTGTTAAATGAATATTTTAAATTTAAATAAAAATTGAAATTAAACATTTAATATTGATGTAAATTTATAATTTGATATTTTATTTAAATGTTATTAAAATGATTAGGTGAATATTTCCAAATTTAAATAAATCAAAATTGAATTTTTGAAATATAAATGAAATTGATCAAATTGAGTTATTGTAAAATGTTTGAATATTTAAACTTTAAAACCTATTGAATTGGAAGTGGTTTAAATTTGTAGTTCAAACTGGATTTAAATCGATATAGATTAAAAATGGTTTTAATGAAAATTTGAAATGAACCTATAACCTTTTGATTGAAATTGTCGAACCGAAATTGTTCTAAATTAATTTTGGAACTAAAGTTGATTTGAATTGATTTGTGAAATTGGAAGAAACAATTCTAATTTGAAACTATTTTTAATATATAAACTATTTTTATATATAACTATTTTTAATATATATATATATATATAAACTATTTTAATCTATAACCTATTTTGAAAATATGAACTATTTTTAATGTATAGCTATTCCAATATATAAACTACTTTCAATATTAAAATTGTTTAAGTGGGAATAGGCCTGTCAGTGGTACGGGTTTCGACCCCAGGCTGCCCTATTTATGCGAGCACGGGTTCTGCCTTTTACTACCCATGCCCAACTCATGCTCGATCCAGGTCGGGTACGGTTTTATCAAAACTCGACCATGTTAGAGCCTGAGTCGACTATTAGTTTTTCGTCGTATCAAAACATAAGTGTGTGTATTATTTATTTACCATTTTGTTTATTTACATGTAAATGTTTTTGCATACTTTTATTATAAGCTTGACTATATCACCGTCCAATTTATATGTTAACATTGTTTGTATACAAGTTTTACCAAAGTTGTAGTTTTAAAATATGGTTTTAACATAAATATTCTGAGTTAGGTATATGGTTATTACCAACGGACTTAAAAAGCTCGACGGGCTGGGCTCAGATATTGGGTTGAAGTACCCTGTGGGCTCAGGCCGGGCTTGGGTTTTAATTATTGTAATGGGACTCGGGTCCAGGTTTTATAATACCCGAACCAAACCCTACCCATTGACAGGCCTAAGTAGGAAGATCTTTGATTTAGATTTAATTGCAAATACTTTGATATGATGATTGAAACAATTTTTTGGTTATGATTTTGAAATGAATATAATATTTTGATATGAAGTACAAACTTTTTGAAAAGAAAATGATCACGGTGTGAAATAAGCGTTTGGTTATTAAAGAGACCGAGATCGAATACTGTCATACTCTCTTCCAATACCAAAAACCACTCTAACAACTATGTACGTGGTGAAGATTCCAGAACGAAGTAGGATGCAAACATCTGTATGAGGTAGAATGCAGCCCTGACCCCCTCGAGTCAGCTTAATGTGGCTGAAACAGGAGCTATGCTGGCCAAGTGAGGTCACCCCCCCCCCCCCACCCCCCCCCCCCCCGCTATCGGCACATTTCTTCGGTACCATATCTATTACTTTGTAATTTGGTCGGGTGCACCTTTGATTTGGGAGTGTGTCTCGAGGTGGGCGGTAGTTGCTGCTATGCATTACTACCAATCCGGGAGTGCAAAACAGTAGTATTCTACCCTAGGCATTGCCTCGCATGCCTTATCACATGCCTTATCACGCCCATTACGAGTTTGGTTTGTGTCGTACCTATGGAGTGCTCCCTGATAGCCCACCGGTTTGGTGGAGTTTATAGTACTGTATAGACTATGATATTTATATAAGAATGTGATAAGGGGGATATGGGTAATGCCTTCATGCTCTTTTGATATTTTACTTTACTGTAGACATTATCTATTCAGCGTATTGTACTATGTATGTAGATAGTTTCACGGATCCTTAAAGGATGGAATCCCAAACATCCTTTGAGTTATATTGCATTTCACCTGGACATCTCACTTAAGTTGATTTACTTGCATAAGAATGTTAATCCTGACTCGAGTGTTTTGTGTTTTGCTTTATGCTCGGGTCAGACCGAGTTTCATAGCATTTGAGACTCACCTTTGGATCTTGAAACTTTTCTTGGAGATCCATCTTTCAACTATTCAGCTTCTCAGTTATTTCAGTTTTTTCAGTTATTTATATTCATACTTGTCTTTTGCTTTTGTATTGGTGACTTCTATGTACTTGGGATTGTTGTATTTTGTTTCAAACTCCGATATTTATGTAGTAGCTTCATGAACTGCTATTCATCTATTCCGTTGATTATTGTTATATTAATCTGTGTCTGTGATTCTTTAATTGACTTATTTACTGTATATGCTAAATTTTGCCAAATATAAATTAACAATATGTTGTTTTGAGCAATTCAAGTCTGACATGTGTGGATGATTGTTGATTTGAATGGTTCGAAATGACGGGTCGTTGCACAAATATACGAACCCATATGATCTTTACGTTCATCCATATTTGAGTACTTTCACAAACTTATCCAATATATCAAAATACTTATCTGATCCTTATATAGTTCCATACCAAATCTAATCCAAAATATATTTTAAAATTGGGTATTCACACTTAATGCTCTCCACAACAAAAATCAAATCTTAATTCATTTTCTAATAATGAAGAACCAATGTTTCTTTTCCATATATCATTTTACTGACTTACCATTCCTCTATATTATAGACGGGGAAACTTAATACGGACAGTGCCTCGCTCCATCAATCAAATAAATAAAATATTAACATAATAACAACTTTAATAACTTCAAGGTTACTTTAAAACAAATGTCAATGATTTCTAATATCCACTACCATCCTTCCTAATATCTAGGCCATCAACACATACCCAAATCGAATGAAATCATGTGGTCCATCTGAACATCCCAACTTTTATATTTCACTATATCATAACTTTCCTTTTTTATAAATAAGCTTCTGTTGAACCATCCCTCATAATCTTTATTATTATATATAAATAATCAAATGAACATAGCAACAAATATGTAGTTCCCAACAAATAGTTCCATTAACAAAAAAACATCAATTTTATTAGTATTCAACCCAAAACACATAATTTTCTAGACATCGTATTTCAATATCATGAGTACCTGGCCAAGAACGCATGGTTCCATATTTAAATCATTTATAAGTATAAAATTCCTTAATACCCATCAACAACCTACCTTTATAATGATATCAACCAAACAAGCATCCTAAATATCATTCGCTTCCATCTATGACCATTACCGCAATGATACAAAACAGAATAATATGAATGTCGACGATTTCATTTCTGTACTACAGACTGATCACCGAGTCAGATCTTATAGCAGCGTCATTGGGTCATCGGAACCTTATCCTTAAATAAACTCTAGATCTTCAAAAAATTCTTCATCCATATAGCAAAATATTTTAAATCAATTGGTTAATGGGATCCAATTAATTGAAATTCCGATATCACTCATTTCTCTTTTACTACCAAATTTTTCTGAGTTAACCCTACTTCAAACATATCTTCAAATTTGTCCGATATCAAATAAGTATAACAAGTATACCTTAAGCCTAAATATTCTTCATATGAATCTTAACCAATCTAGTTTTGTTATTGGGTATACGTCTCTTCTCATAGTACTCCAACATGATAATTTGGTTCACTTTTCCTCTTTCTAACTCTAACCACAATCTTCCTTTCATTATTCAAAAATTCTCATATCCAAATTCACACAACTATCGAGATCACGACTTATGACATCATCATGCCCAATCTACTGATCCTTATCCAAGCCACTTTTCAATTTATCCAAAATCACCCCATATCTATTCATTCAATCTACTCCAAAGTCAATCGATCCAAGAACTATGTGAGACTTATATTTGAACTACATACCGCTACGTTTCCTAATCCAAAATCATAACTCACCTCCATTTATGATTTATTTCCCTTCTTTACAACAGATAGTTTCATAGTTGCACTTAGGGCCACTTATAATGCCTAACCATTCTCTTCCTTATTCTTTTTAATCCATCAAAACAAATTTCAATTTGATCATTCAAAACTCCTTTTTATACTGTTATAATAATAATAAAAGCTTTTCTGATTGAAAACTCTTCAACAACATGAAAACTTAAAAAAATTCCATTCGCTTTTAAAATACATCATCTCTTTTTAAAATATTGTTTTACCCAAAATATATCATGTAACAACCCACATATTTTACGATTGAATATTTAAATATTTTATCTTTAGTTGGATTATAGTCCAAAAAGTTACTTTTTGCATACGGTCGAATTAGGACTCGGAACCACTTCCATTGGATCCAAAACACCGTTTGCAACCTTTTTGAGTATAAACTTTGATATGTTTGGAGTTAGTGGGATTTTTCTACTTTTTCACTTCGGGTTTTGGGTTTGGTTTAGCCCATTTGCATAAACTATTAACTCTAGCTCAACCCCCTTCTCTTCATAACTTCACTTTCATTTCCTAACACTAAAGCTTCATCAAAAATGGAGGAAGGAATGAGAAATTAAAACTCCAAACTCAAGTTCATTTGCAAATCCAACATCTAACTCCAAATTCAAAGAGAAGCCATTGATTCTTCCTTGCTCTCAAGCTTCTTCTTCATTGATTTTGTGTAAAGGTGAGATTTTTATCTCACATCTTTGTCTATAACTATCTTTGGTTTTTAGATATGAATTCCTAACACTTATTCATGTGCATTTGCTATTGATTTGGATAGAATTGGTGAAAATCCAAATTTATAGTGTTTTGGGTTCAAATCTTTAAAAATCCAATCTTTGATGTTTGAATACGTTTTTGGTGATGCATCGAGGAGACAATATGATCGGGTAGCCCATGGGCATAATCCCCTAGCGTCCGTGCTCGATCAGTTGCAAATTGGGTGAGTTTTGCATTACAAAACCCTTAGGTCGCTCTGCCTGCACATGAGGCATTTTCGGCCTGCAGTTAGCTCGGTCGGCAGTTTGGTCGTGCTTAGGTCGTACGCGCTTTGGGTCGTGCCATGCTAGGTCGCGCCGTGTTAGGTCGTTCCATGTGTTTAGTCACTCGGCACACTTAGGTCGGCTTGTCTTGGATCGCTGACCTTCTCTTACTCCTTAGGTCGTTAGGTCGGCTTGCATTTAGGTCGCCCCCCTATAGGTCGTTGCTCGGCCTAGTACTCCCTAGGTCGCTAGGTCGCTCGACCCCCTCACACACCTTAGGTCGCTAGGCCGCTCGGCCTTACCCCTTAAGTCGCTCGGCCTATCCTTACCTCCTTTGGTCGCGCATGCCTATAGGTCGCTTACCTCCCTAGGTCGCTCTGTGTTAGCTCGCAACTGCTAGGTCGCGCCTTGTTCTTTAGGTCGCGTACCCCTTAGGTCGCTCTACCTTAGGTCGCTTGGCCTTCATTTCCTTTTAGGTCGCGCCATGCAGTTAAGTTGTGTTATTCATTAGGTCGCACCTGTTATGCCTCGCACCAACGTTAGGTCGCAACTTGTTAGATCGCTGACCTCTTTCCTTAGGTCGTTCCACCGTTAGGTCGCGCCGTGTTGTGTAGCTAGGCCATTTCCACTTCGATGAATTTGGAATCGAATGCTTAGGGTTTTCAGTCACGTCTCCGGATGTGAATTTTTGTGATTTGTCATTTTAAAAATATGAAGGTTTCGATACTCGTAGTAAATATCAAAACTCTTTTATTAAAACGATTTCAACTCTATTTTCAATATCAAGCTTGTTTATAAGACTGCTTTCCAATCTACTAGTATATACAAACCTTCACCTCACTCGTACGAGAAATCTAGTTAAACGGCTTAGTAAAACAGGTGGTATGAAACGCTTGCGTTTACTTCGTCGGTTAATTCTTGGACTTGTTCGATTGAATCCCTTGTGACAATTTTTGAGTGGAGATCTACAATTTGTTCGTAAATATTTAAGTTAATCTAGTGGTTATGGGACATGAGGCTAAGCTCATATATTTACTAGCTTATTGTAATTGACACTTCTTGATGATCGATGGTGATCATTTTTGTGATTATGACTAGCGATATGCTATGTTTCTTTGTGCACGTAGGGGACAGTACCTCATCTTATTGAGCTTCATCTCATTTCTTTATAGGTTAACGACCTATGTATTATTTGGAGTTTCGACTCAACTTTTGTAGGCTTGCGACCCATGTTCTTTTATGGAGTTCGGTCCATCGGGTGTACCATTGTACTACGTCGTTGTTCCGAACTATTCGAGTTTTTGGTTCCTCGGGCGTACCATTGTATTACGTCGTTGCACCGACTCTATGGTTAGCGACCAGGGCATAGCGTCCTGTTTGTGATACACGTGTTGGTAAGCTTTCATGCTCCTATTTTGTGATAGGCCTCCCCCTTTATGTGATTTCTGGATTTCCATTGATGATTTCTAGAGTTTGTGTTTCACCAACTTTCGTGATTTGTATTGATAAGTTTTATGAATATTTGTGTATTGGTGAATTTGGCGTGTCATTGACTTTTGTGATTGACATTGATATTATTGTCAATACTTATGGTTTTGGTGAATGATAATATAGTGTATGACATTCCTTTTGATCTTTGAGAAGATTCTTGTGATATTGATTAATCTCTATTTGATTTTTCAATTGCATACTTTTCATAGTATGGCTTTATGGTTATCATATGCTTTTGTCATATCTCCTATTCTATATCATTTTATCTGATATTTATAGCTAGACTGATCCGTTTATGATTTTCTTATTAAATAATACTCGGGTCAGACCGAGATGTTACATGTGCTTCTGCTTGACTTCACATCTAGGATTATCACCCTGACTTTTGGCTAACTACTTAGATTAGTAATTTTTATTGTATACATTTGAGATATAGACTCGTTGATGTATCCATATTCTTTTGTGTAGCACTTGTAGCTATTCTTTTGTGATATTGTGGATCTTGTTAGACCACTACTCTGATGTACACTTTCAAGTGTTATATTCATATCTTTTTCTGCCTTTGTGATATAGATATCTGTGACTGATTTGTGTTATGCATATTTCTATGTTTGTTTCCGAAGATTTTACATAACCACTGTGTAGTAGCTTTGAGTTTGTATCGATTTGTCGGACTTCTTGTACTATCTGACATATCGGTGCTCGCACAAAGAAATTACATGGATGGTCGCTCCTCAACAGCCTTATTCTCCGCGCTAGTTGACGGCATTACCCTTTAGTGTCCTTGGCTATTGTGGGTATAGAGGTGGGGCGTCACAGATTGGTATCAGAGCCATTTATCGGAACAATGTAGAATAATCTAGCAAGGATCATCGTCCTAAGTCCATCTTAGGAGTCGTGCTTTAGGATTTAATTCGAGTTTTCGTACCGATTCATCCTATTTTCTTTATGATTCCTTGTTTATCTATCAAGATTGCTTGATATTCATTTTGTGAATAACCGTTTTCTTCTTCCCTCTTTCTTAAGGAATAGAAATGGTTAGACCTGGCCGTCCCAACGCCGGTCAATCTCGTGCTACTCCCCAGGATGGAGTATTTATGTCTGCTCAGCAGCTTCTTGATCTTGTAAGGAATGCTCAAGCAGCCGGATCTAATCCGGAGTCTACTCACCCTAGGTCTGGATTTGCACGTTTGTGCAGCGATTATACCAATTTGGGTGGAAAGCCGTTCAAAGGTTCTGAAACAATTATTGAAGTCCAGGCTTGGCTAAGATCATGTGGTCGAATCTTTTCTCGCATGAATTTTATTGACCTTCACCGTGTTCACGTGGCCTCTAGTATGCTCCAAAAAAGAGTGTTAGATTGGTATGAGCTTCTTGTTTCTGAAATAGTTGAAGCGGATCTTACTTGGAAGAAATTTCGGGTATGATTCGAGTTAAAATTTATGCCAGAAGCTGAGAAGGTGACATTAGCTCATCGTTTCATAGACTTTGTTCAAGGTGAATTCTCCGTGGAAGACTATGTCGCGTCTTTTGAATCTCTTTCTAAATACGGGGTTGAATACACTAATACCCCATTAGAGAAAAATCATAGATTCGTCTATGGCTTGAATAAAGATCTCAATAAGCCACTACTTATAAAGTTAGAAGTTTCTTTTGATCAACTTGTTGATATCGCTCTTCGACTTGAAGAGGCAGACAAAGAGAGTGATGCTGATGTTGTGGGTGCCAAACCAAAATTCAACAATAAGAAAAGGCCTATTAAGTTCAAAGGGTCTTATCCCAATAAGAAAGGGAAGCAAGCAATTCCGGTGGCAAAGGCTTCTGCCCCTAGTAGTGGGCAATGCTAAAATTGTGATTCTAAGGACCATTATGCCAATAGATGTCCGAAACCTCTTTTTTTGTCGCTATTGCAAAAGTTCGGGTCATTTTTTATCTTCATGTCCCAAACTTCAAGGCAAGAAGGAGGGAAAGCTTAATGTTGCTAAAGCCCCTGGAAACACATCTCGTGGTCAAGGTACTCTTCATTCTATCCTTGATGGCATTATTATGTTTCATAATCAACCTATTCGAGTTCTTTTTGATACGGGTGCATCCCATTATTTTATATCAAAAGAACGTGTTGATACTTTTTCTTTACGTGTTGTCGCTTTAATGACTTCTTTGAGAATTGCGAATCCGGTTGGTGGATCCGCAACAATCAGTTTGCTTTGTAAAGATGTCGAGATTATTTTGTGTGATTTTTCTTTCCGAGCCGATTTGCATGTTATGCGCTACTTAGGCTTTGGAATAATTTTGGGAATGGATTGGCTTAACCGCTATGAAGCCCAAATCCTATGTCCTGAACGGACTATTCATCTTCGACATCTTCAATCTGCTAAGCAGATTTCTATTGACCTTAAAGAATCGGATTCTAGCTTGGTTGCATCTTTATATTCTTTGAATCCTCATGATGACGATAATGATGATGAGGAAGATATTATTTCTCTTATTCACGTTGTTCGTGAATTTTCCAACATATTTGAGCTAGTTTTAGGATTACCACCTAAGCGAGCAATTGAGTTCAGAATTAATCTCATCCCTAGAGCTCAACCTATTACTCGTCCTCCTTATCGTATGTCCAATAAAGAAAATGAGGAGATTGCAAACAATTATCCGAATTGGAGACGAAGCAATTTATTCGCTCTAGTTTCTCTTCTTGGGGAGCTTCGGCAATTTTTGTGAAGAAGTCTGATGGTACACTTAGGCTTTGCATTGACTACCGCAAGCTTAATGATCTTACTATCAAGAATAAATATCCTTTACCTTGAATTGATGATCTGTTCGATCAGCTTAGTGGTGCTAGAGTCTTTTCATAATTAGACTTAGCTACCGGTTTCCATCAGCTTCGTATTGCAGAGGATAGCATTCCTTTGACATCATTCCATACTCGTTATGGATCTTATGAATGGCTTATTATGCCATTTGGTTTAACGAATGCCCCGGCTTATTTCGTTTACCTTATGAATCGGGTTTTCAAAGACTTCCTCGATCGGTTTTTTCTCATCTTTATTGATGATATTCTTGTGTATTCTAAAACCAAGGAGGAGCATGAAAAGCATCTTCGGATTGTGTTGGAAACTCTTAGGAGCAATCAATTGAAAGCAAAATTTTCTAAATGCCACTTTTGGCAATCTCGTGTTAAGTTTCTCGGTCATATTATTTTCGAATCCGCAATTTCCGTGGATCCTTCAAAGATTGAAGCGATTCAAAATTGGAAGAGACCGGAGAGTGTGATGGAAATCCGTAGCTTCCTTGGGTTGGCAGGCTATTACCGTCGTTTTATAAAGGACTTTTCCAAAATTTCCGTGCCTCTTACTAGTTTGACCAAGAAAGGTGTTAAATACATTTGGTCGGACAAATGTGAAGTTTCTTTTCAGAAATTAAAAGAACTCCATTCTGATGCTCCTATTCTTGTTATTCCCGAAGGGAATCAAGATTTTATCGTTTATACCGATGCCAGTCGTGTTGGTTTGGGTGCTGTTCTTATGCAAAAAGAACGTGTCATTGCCTATGCTTCTAGGCAATTGAAGCCAGCCGAAACTAGATATGCCACTCATGATTTAGAGCTCGTGGCAATTGTTTTTGCCCTTCGTATTTGGCGTCATTATCTTTTGGGAGAAAAGTTTATTCTTTGCACCGATCATAAATCCTTGAAGTATCTATTTTCTCAAAAGGAACTTAATTTGCGTCAATAACATTGGCTCGAATTTCCTACAGCTTATGATCTTGATATTCTTTATACTCCCGGAAAGGGAAATCGTGTTGCGGACGCACTTAGTCGTAAGCAACAAGCGGTTGTTTCTATGATGATATCCGAATGGAATGATCTCGAGATTTCATCTACTTGTGAGATTCGAGATCGCGTTTCCGATTTGTGTTCATCTCTTGCTTTATGTAGTCTTGAGGCTCATCCTTCTCTTTTAGACCGCATTCTTGAAGCTCAAAAGCTAGATCTCGAATTGGCTCTTCTTGGCCAAAATATTAGGGATAAAATTGATATTGAAAGTTTGAAAGACTTTGATATTGATTCTCGTGGCGGTATTCGAAAATTTGGTAGACTTGTCGTGCCAAATATTAATAATCTTCGTAAAGCCATTTCATAAGAATCTCATCGTTCTAAATTTACCATTCATCCCGGTAGTAGTAAAATGTACGCGGATATGAAGCGACTTTATTATTGAGAGGGAATGAAATCTGATATTGCTAACTTTGTTAAGTGTTGCATGACTTGCCAACTTGACAAGGCCGAACATCAAAGGCCTGGAGGGTTATTGCAACCTTTAGAAATTCCAATTTGGATGTGGGATTAAATTTCCATGGATTTTATAAACGGCCTTCCCCGTTCTCGTTCGGGTCATGATAGCTTATGGGTGATAGTCGATAGACTTACTAAATCCGCCCATTGTATTCCCGTTCGGTCCAATCGAACCGTTCCTTTCTTGGCCAAACTCTTTATTAAAGAAATTGTAAAATTGCATGGAGTTCCTTTTTCTATTTTTAGTGATCGTGATCCATTGTTTACTAGTGGATTTTGGAAGAGTCTTCAAAAAACTTTGGAAACGAAGCTTAATTTTAGCACCGCTTATCATCCTCAGTCCGATGGACAAACTGAGCGTGTGAAGCAAACTCTAGAAGATCTTCTTCGTGCATGTGTTCTTGATTTTGGTGGAAGTTGGGAAGATCATATATCTCTTATTGAGTTTTCCTATAATAATAGCTTCCAATCTAGTATTGGTATGGCACCTTTCGAGGCACTCTATGCAAGGCCATGTTGATCTCCTTCTTGTTGGCTTGAGGCCGGTGAGAAGCTGGTTTTAGGTCCAGATATTATTCGTGATTCCATAGAGAAAATTGACCTTATTCGTCATAGGATGGAAGAGGCCCAGTGTAGGCAAAGATTCTATGCCGATAACCGGAGAAGGAAATTAGAATTTTCTGTGGGAGATCTAGTATTTATTCGTGTTTCACCTATGAAGGGTGTTGTACGTTTCAGTCGATCGGGATAATTAGCACCTCGATATATTGGTCCATTTTCCATCACCGAAGGTATTGGTTCCGTGCCTTATCGCCTTTAATTACCGGCTCAGTTTTTTGCCATTCATGACGTGTTTCACGTTTCTCAATTACGGAAGTGCCTTCGAGATTCTGATTCTATTCTTGAGCCTTGTGTTGTGGAAGAAATTGAAATTTCACCTAATTTAACTTATGAGCAACATCCTATTCATATTATTGCTTCGGAGATCAAACGCCTTTGAAATAAAGATGTTCCGCTTGTTAAAGTCCAATGGTCCTCAAATCCTAAGGATTGCTCTTGGGAATCTAGAGAGTTCATCGAGCGAACCCATCCGGACTTACTTTCTCGTGCTCTATGAGGTGAATTTCTTATTTCAAATTTCTTTTGTGTTGATATGCTTTCATGGTTGTTACCTTACATTTTCTTCTAAAATACTGCGAGGACGCAATTTCTTTAAGGAGGGGAGTCTGTAACAACCCGCATATTTTACGATCGAATATTTAAATATTTTATCTTTAGTTGGATTATAGTCCAAAAAGTTACTTTTTGCATACGTCGAATTAGGACTCAGAACCACTTCCATTGGGTCCAAAACACCGTTTGCAACCTTTTTGAGTATAAACTTTGATATATTTGGAGTTAGTGGAATTTTCCTATTTCACTTTGAGTTTTGGGTTTGGTTTAGCCCATTTGCCTAAACTATTAACTCTAGCTCAACCCCCTTCTCTTCATAACTTCACTTTCATTTCCTAACACTAAAGCTTCATCAAAAATGGAGGAAGGAATGGGAAATTAAAACTCCAAACTCAAGTTCATTTGCAAATCCAACATCTAACTCCAAATTCAAAGAGAAGCCATTGATTCTTCCTTGCTCTCAAGCTTCTTCTTCATTGATTTTGTGTAAAGGTGAGATTTTTATCTCACATATTTGTCTATAACTATCTTTGATTTTTAGGTATGAATTCCTAACACTTATTCATGTGCATTTGCAATTGATTTGGATTGAATTGCTGAAAATCCCAATTTTTAGTGTTTTGGGTTCAAATCTTTAAAAATCCAATCTTTGATGTTTGAACATGTTTTTGGTGATGCATCGAGGAGCCAATACGACCGTGTAGCTTATGGGCATAATCCCCTAGCGTCTGTGCTCGATCGGTTGCAAATTGAGTGAGTTTTGCACTCCAAAACCCTTAGGTCGCTCTGCTTGCGCATGAGGCATTTTCGGCCTGCAGTTAGCTCGGTCGGCAGTTCGGTCGTGCTTAGGTCATACACGCTTTAGGTCGTGCCATGCTAGGTCGCGCCGTGTTAGGTCGTTCCATGTGTTTAGTCACTCGGCACACTTAGGTCGGCTTGTCTTGGATCGCTGACCTTCTCTTACTCCTTAGGTCGTTAGGTCGGCTTGCATTTAGGTCGCCCCAATAGGTCGTTAGGTCGTTGCTCGGCCTTGTACTCTCTAGGTCGCTAGGTCGCTCAACCCTCTCACACGCCTTAGGTCGTTAGGTCGGTCGGCCTTACCCCTTAAGTCGCTCGGCCTATCCTTACCTCCTTTGGTCGCGCATGCCTGTAGGTCGCTTACCTCCCTAGGTCGCTCCGCGTTAGCTCGCAACTGCTAGGTCGCGCCTTGTTCTTTAGGTCGCGTACCCCTTAGGTCGCTCTACCTTAGGTCGCTCGACCTTCATTTCCTTTTAGGTCGCGCGATGCAGTTAGGTCATATTATTCATTAGGTCACACCTGCTATGCCTCGCACCAACGTTAGGTCGCAACTTGTTAGGTCGCTCGACCTTTTTCCTTAGGTCGTTCCACCGTTAGGTCGCGCCATGTTGTGTAGCTAGGCCATTTCCACTTCAATGAATTTGGAATCGAATGCTTTGGGTTTTCAGTCACGTCTCCGGATGTGAATTTTTGTGATTTGTCATTTTAAAAATATGAAGGTTTCAATACTCGTAGTAAATATCAAAACTTTTTTATTAAAACGATTTCAACACTATTTTCAATATCAAGCTTGTTTATAAGACCGCTTTCCAATCTACTAGTATATATAAACCTTCACCTCACTCGTACGAGAAATCTAGTTAAACGGCTTAGTAAAACAGATGGTGTGAAATGCTTGCGTTTACTTCGTCGGTTAATTCTTGGACTTGTTCGATTGAATCGCTTGTGACAATTTTTGAGTGGAGATCTACAATTTGTTCGTAAATATTTAAGTTAATCTAGTGGTTATGGGACATGAGGCTAAGCTCATATATTTACTAGCTTATTGTAATTGACACTTCTTGATGATCGATGATGATCATTTTTGTGATTATGACTAGCGATATGTTATGTTTCTTTGTCCACGTAGGGGACAGTACCTCGTCTTATTGAGCTTAATCTCATTTCTTTATCGGTTACGACCTATGTATTATTTGGAGTTTCGACTCAACTTTTTTGGGCTTGTGGCCCATGTTCTTTTATGGAGTTCGGTCCATCGGGCGTACCGTTGTACTACGTCGTCGTTCTGAACTATTCGAGTTTTTGGTTCCTCGGGCATACCGTTGTACTATGTCGTTGCACCGGCTCTATGGTTAGCGACCAGGGGATAGCGTCCCATTTGTGATACAAGTGTTGATGAGCTTTCATGCTCCTATTTTGTGATAGGCCTCCCCTTTTATGTGATTTCTGGATTTCCATTGATGATTTCTAGAGTTTGTGTTTCACCAACTTTCGTGATTTGTATTGATAAGTTTTATCAATATTTGTGTATTGGTGAATTTGGTGTGTCAATGACTTTTGTGATTGACATTGATATTATTGTCAATACTTATGGTTTTGGTGAATGATAAATAGTGTATGACATTCCTTTTGATCTTTGAGAAGATTCTTGTGATATTGATTAATCTCTAGTTGATTTTTCAATTGCATATTTTCCTATTATGGCATTATGGTTATCATATGCTTTTGTCATATCTCTTATCCTATATTATTTTATATAATATTTATAGCTAGACTAATCCGTTTATGATTTTCTTATTAAATAATACTCGGGTCAGACCGAGATGTTACGGTGCTTCTGCTTGACTTCACATCTAGGATTATCACCCTGACTTTTGGCTAACTACTTAGATTAGTAGTTTTTGTTGTATACATTTGAGATATAGACTCGTTGATGTATCCATATTCTTTTGTGTAGCACTTGTAGCTATTCTTTTGTGATATTGTGGATCTTGTTAGACCACTACTCTGATGTACACTTTCAGGTGTTATATTCATATCTTTTTCCGCCTTTGTGATATGGATATCTGTGACTGATTTGTGTTATGCATATTTCGATGTTTGTTTCCGAAGACTTTACATAGCCATTGTGTAGTAGCTTTGAGTTTTTATCGATGTGTCGGACTTCTTGTACTATCTGACATATCGGTGCTCGCACAAAGCAATTACATGGATGTTCGCTCCTCAACAGCCTTATTCTCCACGCTAGTTGACTGCATTACCCCGTAGTGTCCTTGGCTAGCGTGGGTATAGAGGTGGGACGTCACATATCATTTACTTTAAAGCCATGATGTATAATCTTTTCAACAAATAATTATTTGTCTCTATATTTAAATTTCAACACCAATTAATTTCCTAAACTTCAATAACTTAATATCAACTACTTCTGAAGACATTAAAATTTTAAATAAACGACGGTTGTTTTCTAAAATACTCTTATTTTATTTCAAAATATCATAATTTATAGTCATTTTATCATATATATATATATATATATATATATATATACGTATAAATTAATTTAATTTGTAAATGGAAAATTTCCAACACCTTCAAATAACACTATACTTCTATGTATGAAGATATACTTTAAAATTCACTTTAGCAACTCACCACATTTATATGAATGTAGGAAATTATTTTCATGGCCTTTAATCATATTTACTATAAATGTGTTCAATAATTTAATTTCACAAACCCTTCAGTTCCTTATTTAAAAGTGAATGTAAATTCTACTTACTTTGGATTAAAACCTTAGATTTTTTTTCAAAAATTATCCAAATATCCATTATTTTATATTAACACGATATCAATTCATAAATTTTCTAATAAACGAAATTTATAATTTCAATTCTCAAAACTAATTTTCCTTTTAAATTTTTTCTTTAAATTTCCTCTCTTAAAAATATTCTACTTCCAAAACTTAATCCTCTTACAATCCTCGGTAATTAATGTCCAGTATACATATCAAATCAAATCCAAACAATCAAATATATCTAACAGGTGCTTTGCCACATTTTCAATATCAATTGGGGTCCACTTCCAACATAATTCAAAGAATCACACTTCGTGTACCAAATGCAAGTTCTGTGAGTTTACACTAGTATGACTCATCGTTTATAGATGTCCATTGAATTGAACATGGATGTTCACATCGTAATATCCTAAGGTCAACTTTGGTAGCATTTTGGTCTTACTCCAACAACGATATCTTTCTTTTGGCTTCCATCGTTACCAACTTATTTATCCTTAGCTATTGTAACGACTTGGAATTTTTAACGTTTCTAATGGGAATATTTAATTTATTTAAATATTCATAATTGATTCATACTAAAATAAATAATAAGAAAATCAAATTTTATTATCACGACTCGATTTCTATTGACGTATATTTAATTTGATTTATTTGATATTTCTATAATTTTTAATTTTGAAAATATTTAAATTATCGTTTAACGATTTTTCAACAAATGATGGTATTTTTATGATTTTACGAAATAAGTTAACCACTGTATATTATAATTATTTTGGGATCGTATCGTATTTTTGTAAAGGATCGAATTTTTGTTTTATAGTTCGCAGCTTGTACGCGAACGAAAATTTATGCGGTGAGATGCTGGGAATTTCAATATATAGTAAACTAAATATTTAGCCTATCAAAACACATATATTTCTCCATCTCCCTTTTATTATTCTATTCATTTTTCATCGGACAAACAAAATTTACAAAATCCATTTCTTACAAAATTCAAACAAAAATATTTAGAAATCAAAAAAATATAAAGATAAAATCTTTGAGTTTTATATGGCGATCTCGACATTCTATGTGTGTTTGGTGGGCTTTAGGTGCATTTAGGAGGAGGCAACAGTTTGAACATAGGTGGTTTTAGACCAAGGTTCGGTATATTAGAAGTTGTGTTCATCAATTTGCAAAATGGAAGTTGGATTTGGGTTCGGCATGACATATAGCACCTAGGCACCGAGTTTCGTAAGTTGCAATCATGTATAGGAGGAAGCGACATTTTGGAGGGGGGCTCCAGCTCGACTATACGGTCACGATTTGGTAGAGGGGCAAGAGTGGTGTAGCATTCCCCATTCTAAGGCCCGAAACTATCCACTGTGGATGTTGTAGTCATCTATAGTTATAAATTCCTGGTGACAAAATGCTACTATGTTAATCACATTGATAACACCAGAAACACTTGAATATGACAATTTTTTAATACAGTTTAATAACAAACTTCACATTCCATTTCACAAATGATATTTCGTATTCATTATATATTCCCATTCAAAAACCCACATTTAGAGAAAATATAACTATTACAACATACTCCAAGAGCGACATAGGAAGATAGCTCCTTGGTTGATCAAAGTCTAGTACTAGGCAATTTTACAACTTCGTCGTTACATCCAATAACACATCTTGCACGTCTCCAAAAGCTTATTCATCTAACTAGATGACATGAAATCACTTACTCTCGACCTGCTCAAATGAGCACCCGAGAGTTTAAGGGGAAAAACAAAAACTTCGGATCAGACAACAATCTGGTGTGAATAATAACATACCATCTCGAACCATATAGATATCGAATGAGACTATGTCATCAAGCGAAATGGATTTTCCTCTCACTGGTATCTTAACCAAAGATAGATTGACCATATGCTATGCTCCAACAATCACAATGATCAGAATATAGAAAATAACATTCAAAATTATGCATCACTTACTGGATTACCCATCCTAATTCATTAGACTATCTGTGACAACCCAGGATTTTGGCAATATTATTTTAATAAGCATTTAATCTAATTAAATGAAATACAAACTTGTCATTCTAAAAACAAATAAGACTTTTTGCCATTTACCATTTATGTGTGTGTGTGTGTGTGTGTGTGTGTGTGTGTGTATTGTGAAGGAAGCCGTGATTTGAAAATTCAAAATAAAATTGTTCAAAAATATTTAAAATGAAATCTATTTTATTCAGTTTAATTAAAATGCTCTACCTTATTTTGATCAAAATATATATATATGGATGTAACTTAATTAATAATGTTTGAAATAAAATCAATTTTATCAATATTTAATATAAGTATAAGGATATATGAATATAAATTTAGTAGTTTAAGCTTAAAATAGGAATAAAAATAAGAACAAGGATTTATGTTAGAAATAAATATATAAGGTAAAATTTTATGGTTCTATGAAAACATAAATAAATACATATGGTAATTATAGTAATATACTATGGAAATTTATGTGTATAAGCAATGCAAGAGAAAAGAAAATATCTACAAACAAAAAAAAATCTATGTACATATAAAGGCAATAGAATTAGTATGTAAGCTTATAAGGAGACATGCATTAAATGATATCTTCTCAAGCTCAAAAAAAAGTCATTTCATATCCTTTGCAAATCATTTCAGTTTAAAAAAAAAATCTTATGGTCATAGAAAATTGCTGACCAAAGAAAAATATCGAAGAAAAGCTTGCTTTGTACATTTCCTCTCTATATGTATATATGTACCACCGTTGGTTCACGTATACCATTCATACATATTTAACCAACAAAACAACAACTTCATTTAAACAACTAAGAGGATCAAAGAGAGATTCAGGCTAGCAGTTTCCAAAGAAAATCAAGTAGCAGCTTCCATAATCTGCTCTCTGTTCAAATTTTTTTCAGGTGAGTAAACATAGCAACCTCTGGTTTTAACTAGAGTATGTGATGATCTTATGAAAATGTTGTGGTAAATTGTTGGCATGAGTGAAAATTGACCTACATAAAATTAATATGGAACAATATAGTGTGCAGATCTGTATGTATAGATATATCCTCTGTTCTTTTTATGGGTTTAAGATTTAGATCTAAAACAAATTCAAATTTCCTCTGGTAATCTCCTTTGGACTGTGAGATTCAAGTAAGATAGTGTTTATACATAATCGAAGTTTTAAAAATATAATTAAGCAAATTAAGTTTGAAAACTATCTGGAATTTAGAAAAAAATAGTGGGAAAAAACTAAAATATGTAAATTTCAATTATCACAATCCATTATTTTATTTATATAATCTGAATCCCTAGCCAAAATCATGAATTTTAAAAGATAAATCAAACTTTTTAGATTGGGTTCGTGAGCGAAATATGAAATTGATTAGATAATGGGTTTTGGTCAATTTTCGATGATCTTCGAACCAGGGGTGACGGGGTTCGGGTCAGAGATGGCTAGTGGGTCAGTGATGGAGGGAAAAATGGCAAACGATTTTATCACTTGTCGTGGTTGACGCGGCGAAGCCAATTAGGGTTTAGCAATGGTTTTGGTCGAGGTCGGTTACTCGGCAAATTTGCGACATCGAGGTGGCTGGTTAAGTATGCGATCGTGGGGGAAAAGAAAGCCTGATCGTTGACAGGGCCGTGGCCGGAAAATGAGGAGTTTCTGATGGTCGGAGTGCCATGTCGAGGCGTTATTTGGTCAAAGGAATTAGGTGTTGTGGGGATGTTGAGTTCGAATTTGTTGTTTGATGCTCGATCAAGATGTTGAATAGTTCGATGGTTTTTGGATGTCGAAGTCAACTCGTGAGAGGTAGTCGAAGACGCCGGAGCGCCGCCGTGGCCCGGTGCACGTGCACCAGTTTCCGTGTACACTGGAGATTGGTTGTGGCGGTGAGGAAGTTTACTTCGGTAGGATCTCGGGGAAAGGAATGTTGGTCTCGGGGTGATTCTTGGGTATTTTATCAGGCTGCTCGCATGAGTTTAGTATTGTCTAAGTTGGAAGTTTTATCAGGTTATAATAGAAGAAGAAGAAGAAATGAAAAGGAAACTCGGGGAGGAACTCGAGAAATGCTAGGGTTTAACCCGAAGCAAGAATAGGGATGTTAGGCATGTTTAAAGATTTTTATAAAATAAAACGTTTGAAATTAAAAATGGTTGTGTGTTTAAACCTCTGCTAAAATCTCCTTTCCACTTTAAAAGTATTCTTAAACTTTAATTTAGAAACAATATGATTGTTAAATTAAGTTTGTTAAAACATAAAAAATGTTTTTTTAACCTAAATTTTTTTATAATTAAATATTACTTAAAGGAAGTGATCAAGGATTAATTACTTAGTGTAATTAATTAAAGGATTGATTAATTAAGAGAATTAATAAAAGGGTTAGTTGATTAATGAAGATGATTAGTTAGAGGATAATTAATAAATGTAAGTACTTATAGAATAACTAATTCGAGTAATTAATTATGGATCAATGTAATCAATGTGTATGGGTAAGGTTAATTAATTTGTGTAATTAATTACGTTAAAGTAGTTAATACTAGTTAATTAATTAAGTTTAATTAGTTAAAGGTAATCATTTGATGTTGGGTTAAGTAAAAATTTCTTAAGGTAATTAATGAGGTATAATTACTTAGTGAAGTAATTAGGGAATAATCACTGGATGTAATTAATTAAAGGAAATTACTTGATGGGAAATGATTAAAGGATAATTACTTGGTGGAAGAAATTAAGAGATAAGTTACTCGGTGTAATTGAAGGATTAATTAATAATTAAATAAAGGAGTTGGTTTAATTGATGAAGTAATTAAGGGAAGTAAATTTTTGATTGTGATTAATCAAGGCTGATTAATGAATGTAATTAAGTTAAAGGTTATTATTAAACGAAATTTAAGAATAATTAACTAATGAGAATAATTAGAGGATCATTAATTAATGTAATTAATGGAAGTGATCAATCTGGCTCATGAATGATTGAATGATGTTAAGTGTTTTGGATTGGTTGATATCTCTGGTATGAATTGATGTGTGGTATGATATGTTGGGTTGAATAGTAATAAACTTGTTTATCTATCAATGATGAATTGTTGTGTAAAAGTGTTATCCGGTAATTAAAAATTGAATTGTATTTAATTGAATAACTTGGGTTTTGATGACATTGGATTCAAAGAGACCGGAGTCGGGTATTAGTAAATACCCGAAACCAACTTCTATGCTTTATAGATTGTTATGTGAAATCAATAGGCTGGTATGGAACGATTTAAGTTAATTGGACCATTTAATCTAAGTTTTAGTACTTAGAAATTGATGTGTACAAAAATAATGACTATAACAAATTGTGAATTTGTAGATTGATACGAGTTACCTCGGGTTTTATATAAGTCGTATGCTTTGTATTCCATGTTAGATGGGTTTACTCACGCTGGTTTCCAGCCTGAACCGGGTGTTAGTTTGATGTAATGCTTGGGTCAGACCGAGTGTTACAGATTTTCAGCTAAGGACATTCTGGAGCTCTAGAGGCGAGCTGGATGGTAAGAACGTATGGAGTGTTTCCACTGAATTTATATTGTTGTATATCTGAGTCATGATGATTGTGCATATCCAGTGTCTGTATATATGTATAACTCTGATGTAATAAAGTGAAACTCGACAAGTACAGTTTTCCTTTGTATAACTGTTATTATTTGATATTATATTTTATCCACTACGAATGTGAGATGTTGGTGATTCTGTTCTTCTTATTCTTCTTTCCCTAACTTTCTGGAATTTTCGGGATCCAAAATTCCAGGTCGTTACACTATCCATCCTAATTTCAAATGACTACCCATCACAATTTAAACTGACTGCCTTCCTTACTTATTCTAACTACTCGTCTTATATTTATATGAACTACCATCTCACATGTAAACATATTCAAAATTATATGGACTATCCATCTCACATATAATTATTACTTAGATTACCCACTCCCTACCATATTGATTACCCATCACATATGATTCGTTTGTTCAAATCATGTGGACTACCCATCTCACATATTCCAATTAATTTAAAATGATGTGGACCATCCATCACACATCCCATAGTATTCCTAGGATGACTATAAACCTTTATCAACCTCATAGAGACTATCCATCTCCGGTATGATGTGGACTATCAATCTCACATCTCATAGTTTTTCTAGGATAACTATAAACCTACCATTTTACAATTTAATGCATGTTATCCACATTTTTAACAGTTTTATTGGTGTCTTCAATTTGGTTGTATACCCCTTAAACTTATAACTTCTCAAATATATGCATTGGTATCCCTAATGACTAAGTTCAAAATATTAAAGTTTAATGTATTGGTATCCTCAGTAGTTAATATCGAAAATTTTCAATTATAAAATACATTGGTTTCCCCAATGGTTTACATCGCACTTCACAAAACAAAACACTTTGATGACCCCAAGGTTTAAAATTCATGTTCATAAAACACATAATTCCACACTAATAATTAGTACCATAAGGATCAATTTCGATGTCGACTACAACGTCAACAAAAAGGCTTAAGGCTCTTCGCCTTTAATCAACATAACATGTAAAACATACGGTGTTAAGACCTTGTCGACCATTATCCAAGGTCGAAGACCAAATCTTAAATTCTTTTAAGTATAAAATACTATGCCAAAAATAAGGTCTTCAACATAAAAGAAATATAGGTTATCCACCCTTTCCTAAAAAAAAACTTAACAAGTATAACATCGCCAACATTGAAGAACAACGGCATCAAGACAAGTGATGTCATTATAAAAACTAACTTAGTTCACTTCGGCTATTATGCCGCTTAATAGATATATAGGGTCGAAGTCAACACCGAAAGTTACATTGCCCCTTATATGATTAGTGTCGAAGGTATTCAAAATGGTGACATGCGACATCAATTAAAATAGTGGGGAAAATATGTGGCAATAAAATGCGGCGATGGTATGTGGCAATAAGACTGGCGACATTAATGATATGCGATATTCTCACTACACTTACGGTCCAGCACTTCGCTTACTTACTATATAGGTATCCCATGTATTGACCTATATGGATGCAAGCCTTTCAACACTGATGCCTAACAGAGGACCGCCAACTTCAATGGCACAACAGTAATTAACTTGAAAATTGATTTTCTTTCTATTAAAAGTAATTACTTTTTACCAAATTTCAATTCTTGTCAAATTTATATTGGATAAAAACATCTTTTTCCATTTTCTTTTTAGGAAAACTACCACGTACACTTTTCCAGTTCCAAAACATTTCTCCACTTTAATTAATCAATAGCCTTAATTAATTAATAATTTAAATGCTTTTCTAGCATATTAAATACATAATAATTCAAAATCACTCGAGAAAAATCCTAAAAGTCCATAGAAATTCAAGAGTATCATTCTCATTACCATATAAATATTATGGAGTCAAAAACCATATTTAATTATTTTAAATAATTAAAACATGAAATACTCTAATTTCCTCCTTAATAAATTTGTAAAATTTATTTCAACTTGAAAAATTATGAAATAAAAAATTCATCTCCAAAAGGTCATTTTACATCATATATTCATAAATCAAGTCGTTTTGAGATTAAAAAATCTAGGTTTTTACCCTTAAAACCCACTTAAATAATTTCATAAAAATTTCATAAACCATTATTATCAAACAATGATTTTTCAACCATAACCTGGCAACAAATAAGATGAATCGGGTACTACCCATAACAGAATCAATCAAGGGATAAATAGATAGTTTTAGCATTATTCACCTTAAACTTAATTATTGGAGTTGAGGTTCGATATTGCTTTAGTTTCCCTTGGCTTTTTCCCTTGAATCCCCTTGATTTCATGATTTCTTCCTTAGGTTATAGTCGGCCTCTTTTTCTTATTTTGTGATTATTTTGTGAATGAGTAAAGTAAGAATGAAATAAGAGGGAGAGGATTTAAGGAGTGAAAGTTGGATCCACCTAATTTTCCCCTCTCATATACTCTCTTATATGTAACTTTCAAAACAATCTTACTTAATTTATTAATATTGGCTCGACCTTATAAATTTTCAATTCTCATTTTCTTTAACCACTTATATTATTCTATTTAATCTATCCAACTAAATATCTTGAATAATGTTAAATTAAAATTAGAGGTGTTATAGTGGGTTCATCGGGTCGGGAAGATTGCCCTCGTGAAGTGGAGTCCGACGGTGGTCTCGTTGTTCGTTTCGTGGAGAGATGGAAGAGGTGTGGACGATGGAAGTGCACGACATAGAGATTTTAGGTGTGTGCAAATCTAGGTGTGCGCAAATCTTTCTTGGTGGTAGAGTGTTTGTGGAAGAAGGATTAAGGTATAAGTGGAGTAATTAGTTATTTAATCTAGTGATTAATTAATTTGAATTTATCTCAAACTTATAAATTGTATATCTCTCATATGAGGTCCTATCGAGATGCGATCTTTTGCGTTGCACTCATAATGATGTTGGCTTCACGATGGAAATAGTTTTGTTGATTTGGAGCTATTGAAATTTTAAGCTAAAATCAAACGTCATTCGATTCTAGTATAAAATGGAACGCCTAAGTGTCCATTGGAATTTCGGTGAGCTAAACTCACCTTTTTGGATAATTAATATGATACATGGTAAATGAAATTTACTGTTTTGTGTTTGGACGAATTATTGGTTGAGTTGGTTTAATATCCGCTTTTGTAAAGCAATACATATTAAAATTGAAATACATGGGAATTTTATTGAGAAATTCGGATTTCTCGACATTTTAATTTTCAATTTTCAACTATATTCCTATTGATTTTGTAACAACCCAGTATTTTGTGATTATTTCTATTTGTTTATTTTAATTATTTTAAATTGAATGGTTGATTTAAAAACTTTATTATATGGATAAATTTTGTTATTTTAGTTATAAATTTTGATTTTTGTGTGAATTATAATTTCAAACTTGAATAAATTGAATATTTCCAGAAAATGTGGATTTTGGTCAATCATGTCAAACTTTGACTTTTAAATTTAAAATTTAAATAATTGAATTCTTAAATTTTATCTTTCATTATAAAAATAAATTTAATTTCAAGAATACTGCTTGTGAAAGTTATGCTTTTCACAATATTGTGAGTAAATTGATTTATTTAATAAAATTGTCTATTTTAAATTATATAAATAATATTTTTATTTATCATAACTTATTCTAATTTGTGTATATATGTGTACTATGTCATGTTATATATATATATATATATATTATTTTAAAAGAAAAACTTTTTTAAAGTATAGTTGTTATTTTTCCAAAACTAGTTATATTTTGTTCGCAATTTCCAAAACTAGTATACATATAATTAACTATATTCTTATATTTTTCTATTTTTTTTTCTAAAATTTGGTTATTCACTTCATTTTCACTTTATCTGGTATATATTTTTATTTTAAGACATTTTTAAAGTGATGTTATTATTTTCCAAAGCTTATTGTATTTTATTTTCAATTTCTAAAACCTAGTTTCTATTTTTGAGCTATTCGCCTAATTAATTTATATTTTCTAAAATTTAATTATTTATTTCTTTTCATACATTATTTTGTTGTGTTTATATGTTATTTACTTACAATTTTCATTTTTTAAAAATGCAAAAAAGAAATAAAGAAATATGAAGAGTTTTTGACTTTTTATATGCCTTAGACTTTTGACCTCCTTTACCCTTTCAAATTCAATCAACTCATGCAATTAATTTTGGCTAACCATATCTCATTCCTTCAGCCAATTACCCCCTTCATTTGCATGTAAAAAAATAGTTTCTCAAACCTAAAAACAATCGGCCATCACTTGAAGAAAGTTTGGTAAAAATTTCTATTCTTTTTTTCACTCTTTTGCTTGTTTTTGTATGATCTTTGCACTTGCATCTCTTCTTGTAGTTCGGCCCTTCCTCCTCCATCACCAAGGCCACCCCCACCACCACCACAACCAGCCACCATCTCCTCCTTTCCACTAACCTTCCATAGCCATGGCCATCCTTGATGCAAGATCCACACAAAAATGCAAGCAACACTTCCTATATATGCATAGGCAAGCTCCTATGGCTTCACCACTTCACCACACCCCTTGGCAACCTCTTGCATCACTTCCACTAGTACCTACCTGACCTAAAGTCACTTCCACACCATCACCTAGCCTCCACTAGGTCTGACCGTGCCACACAAGTCCATAGCCATGACTTATTGTGACATAAAAATGCACCTTTGCCTTGTGTTTGTACATTTATGCCATTAATCACTCAAACGACTTCCATACCTTCACTACCCTTGCTAGGCCGACCATACTTGACCCATACCTGACCAAATACACCCCATGGCAGTACCTTATCATCCTATAGGCCAAGTATGAGATTTTTAGAAGCAAGTGTAAGTGTTTGATTAATTGTTGTTCCTTAATTCTAGCTTGTTTAATGTCATATTTTGGGTCGAAATTCATGTTATATGTATTGTTTTGTTTCACATATACAAGACAACTACTTTGGCCCTCCCACACTTGAATCATAGTCGTGCTTTCGTACCTTTATGGATCTTAGTTTGTGTGTTTGGTTGTTATCTCCAGCTTGTAGAGGTGAGTATTTCTCACCAGACATTCTGTACTTATATAAGTAGTAAATTGACACCCTGTGAATATGTGGATATTATTATTATGTTATAACTGTTTATGCTATGATCATATGATGTTCACCCTATTTATACACCTATCATATCATCTGTTGTTGTTATACGATGTTATTCTGTTTATTTATACCAGTTTATCACACTGCAAGTTCCCTGTAGGTAGAATCACTATGGGTTGAAATGATACATACCCGAACGGACTTTAGAATAAGGGAAAATCGTTATGGGATGAAATGATAGGCCTGAACGATTTTTATTTATTTTTATTTACTTGGTATTGTGGGTTTGAAATGATAGAACCCGGGTTTTTTTTGTAAATTACGGATTGAAATGATATAATATCCGTATCACTTTACCTAGGATAGAAAATGATATACAGACCTGTGGTTAGTACAGATTTTTCTAAAATGTTTAAAGTATTTCAGAAATGTAAATATTATAATATTTTGATTTAAACTTTATTAAAAATGATTTTTATAAATATTATTGATTTTCTAAAAATTCATAAGTGAAATGAATTAATGATAAAGTTAGAAATTTGAAATATAAGTTATTTTGGAAATTATGATTTGGTTATAAATGGAATTTAAATTAAGTAGGAAATATGATAAATAGATTTAAAATTTGAATTAAAATGAATTTAAAATGATTTTACAAAGAGTTAACGATTTTTGAATAAGTTAAAAGGTTAAATAAATGAATATTTAAGTTGAATTTTGAAATATAACTTAAATTGGAAATTTGTGAATTTTTGTTTAAAAGTGAATTTTAAGTTAAGTAAATAGATGAAAAATAAGTTATATTTGAAAATTTAAAATTAAGTGTTAAGTTAAAACTTTAATTATAAGAATTGAAATTGAATGTGTGAATTTAATATGTGAATTATTATTAAATATTGATTTTTGAATGAAAAATTAACTTTTTAAAATCATAAATATAAGGGTATTTAAATGATTGTTTTAAAAGTGAAAATATATGATTTTATAAGTTTAAAATGATTTAATAAAGATTTAATTGTTTGTGAAATTATATTGAATATTTGGAATTTAATTAACAGCATTTTGAAATGTTATTATTTCTAATGTAAAGAATATCACGGCATTTGTAAATGTTGTAGTGGATAGAAATGAACTAAATGGCTATATTGAATTATGGACTATTATAGCACTTTGTAAGTGCGGTATTTGCTGAAATTAACTAAGGTTACACTTGAACTAAAATGACCCTATTACAGCATTTTTAAATGTTGTCTTTTGTTAAATTGAATTGTTTTAAAAGTAACTTTCCGTAGCATTTTTAAATGCTGCGAAAGTTGAATTTTCATTGTTTTAATAAATTTAAGTGAATAAATGAACTTTGAAAGATCAAAATTTTGGAAATTTAATAATTTAACTATTAAATATAATAACTTCATTTTAATTATTTAAAATGAAGTAATTTGTTGAAATATAAACTATTTTGAAATGTGTGTTGAAATGGTATTTTAAATAAAAATGAATGTGGTTTTGAAAAAGATATGATATTTTGATATTTTGAAATGGATTTTTTTGAATGATATTGAAATTTGAAATGATATTTGATTTCAAATTATAAATAACATTTTCGAATTTTAACCACGGGATGTCTTTAATTTATGGTTTAACTGATCCTTAAAGGTGGGCGATCCCAAGCATCCTTTAAGATATTGTGCATTACTACTACAGTTCACTTGAGTTGGTTTACATTATATAAGTATATATGTCCTGACTCGAGTGTTTTGTGTTTTATTTTACGCTCGGGTCGGCCTGAGTATTTACAGCTTAGCTTTGGATTTCTTTTCTGGATCTAGGAATCGTTGGAGATTATGCTTGTCTAGTTATTTATTCCGTTTCAGTTTCAGTTGTTCTATTTCAGCTCTGTTATTTATAAACTTCTACGTATTTGAGATTTCAATCGTATATGTTTTTTCAGACTGATATTATATATTATGTTTTTTGAGAATTTTTTTTAGTAGCTTCATGAACTACTATGGTATTTTAATTTCCGCTGTGAGTTATTCTGATACTTCTATGTCAGTGACTCTGTGATTGTATTTCATTTTCTCCAAATTTATTTGCAATGCAGTATTGTGAGCAATTCAAGTCCAGCATGTGTGGATGTGAATGGCTGAAAATATCGGGTTGTTACAGTTGGTATCAGAGCTTTGGTTTTATGCAAACCATAGCCTGCGGAGCAAAAAAACTCATTAGAGATAGAGTAGAAATACCCTAGAATGAGTAAAATCAATCTCAGAATCATTTCCTTATGAGAGAACGTATTTTCGAAGTATAAAATGATTTCCAAATGATTTTTAAAGGAGCTTCAAAGATTAATTTGGAATAAAAAATTTGTTATTTTTAGAAACCAAGATTTTCTAAACTTCATTCCTTCTGCATCCACCTTGTTAGAAATATCTTGGTTAGGATTCTTATCGACTAGGATTCCTTGAACTTTGGAACGCTCCCTCTTGTTCTGAAATCCAGTCTTGTCTTACCTATTTTATCCTTTTGATTTTGGGGCATTGCAAAACTCCACTTTGGAAGGGCCTCTATAATGATCAGTGATTCCGCAAATCTTTGAGTGATTTGTAACGGGGTGAAACTTTTTTACAATTGGCATTGATTCACCGGAGATTTCTGTATCCACGGTTTACAATGCTATCTATCTCCTGCTCTATCTGGATTTTATCTCTGGCGATCGAATGTTGATTTGCCTTAGATTTCCGAATTGATTATATTCATGAAATCACGGTTGACCGGTTAAGGTCGTCTTCGATTTATATAGGCTTATCATCTTCTATTTGGTAACTAAATTATCTTATCTTCGTCCGAGCTTATCCTCGAACCAGAATTCTATCTGATTAGAGTCCTCTAAATTTGAATCTCTGTTGTTTGAAATCTATCCTTGAATCATTCTTTGGGAATTTGTGTTTGGATGTATTTTGGAATTTGTGCATACATCGAAATTATTATTTTGATAAGAATGACCCTATTTTGTATATAAAGGTGAAATGTTTTTGATAAGGATTATATACCTTTTTTTAAAACAGGAAATTTGAAGTTTCCAAAGGATTTGAAATTTTGAAAAATTTATAAGAATTTGACTTATATAAAATGATTTATAACTGAAGGGTTTTGAATTTGAATTTTGAGGAATCGAACTCTGGTGTTTTGAAATTGGTTTTAGGATTTTGGAAAATATATAATAATGATATGATTTAAAGATATTTCTCCGAATAAAAATGTTTCAAATGTATTCAAACTAATCCCAATGATTTCAAAGAAATTTCAAAGAAGTTTCAAGAAAATAAAAGTCCAGAATCCACTTATGTCGCTAAACAATAATTTTGGTGATGAATGCATGCACCATCGACATTGATTTTCGAGTTTCTGAGTGGGGGAGAGGCCACTCTAGTAGCTTTGCTATGCGAGTGATTTTGTGAAACAAATTTTTGATTTCAGATTTCGAAGTATGGTTTGATGTTCGAAAGATATATATATATATTTGAAATGATTTAAAGTAAGCTGGTGTTCAGTCCTCAAGATTCAGATTTGTTTTGGTATAACCCTATCTTTTGGAATTGGTTTACTGATTTGTTGGTGATTTCCAACTCTTAGATTGAAAATATGATTTCTTCGACTATTTTTAAGGTTCGAGCACTTTCAAATTAAGGTTAACTTTTCAAAGCTAAGTAATTTTGAAAGGTATAGGGTGCTTGATAAAGAATATAAGTTTAGTTTGGTATGATTAGTGTATAAAGTAATATGATTTATATAAGTTTGAAACTGTTTGTTGAGTAAAATAAATAAGACTATTTTGACTTATACTGGTACGAAATTTAGATTTGAATTTTTTTTGAATAAAGTATATATATAGAATAATAATCTTTCCAATGGTAAATTGGATTTTTCATACAGAAATAAATAGTTTGAAGGTTTTAAAAAGAGATGGTTTTAAACTTAGTAACCATTTTAGATATTTTGATGATTGAAATAGTTTGGAAATGATTTAATCTTTATTTTGATAAAGAACGTGAATTTGAAATGATAATTGATTTTGATAAATGAATATTTGAAGTTTATATTTGTATGAAGGGATATTTGGTTTACTTGTAATTTGAGTTTGTTTAAAAATGATGGATTTATGAAATGAATATTTCAAAACTAAGTAATAATGAAGTAAAATTTGAGATATATGAAATTATAAAATTTAGTTTTGGAATATGGTATATTTAAGCTTTGAAATATATTAGAGATTGAATAGTTTATTTTATGGATCAAATCTTTGTTTGAGATTTGATAATATTTGAAATGGTTTTGTTGGAAAACTAAATTGAATTGAAACTGATGGTTTGAATTGAATTAAAATTGTAAATTTTAGATTTGGGTTTAATTGAATAAATTTATGAAATGTAAAGAATTAATGGAATAGTTTATGATTTCAAATGTATGATTTCGAAAGGTTATGATTTTCAAAGTGTAATGATTTCAAGTATTTTGGTTTCGAAAGATTTATAACTTTAAAAGTATTATGATTTGTGAAAGTGAATATATATTTGAAATTGAAATGAATTTGTTTGACCTAAATTTTATTGATTTGGAAATTTGTATTATTTTCTAAATCTATTGTTTTAAGAAACTTTGAAACTAAATATATGTAATTAGGAAGAAATGATTTGGTGAAATCATATACGATTTTGAAACTAAATTGATATTGAAGTGGTTTGAAATTAAGAACATTATTTATTTAAATACTTTGATTTGGGAGTTATCGAACTTATATAAAATTGATTTGTATAAGTATGTAGTGATTTGAAACCATTGATTTGTAAAGGTGCTCAACTTGTAAATTTAAAATCTTGTATAATCGAAGTCTATATAAGTGAGATTTGATATACTATTGATTTTGGAAAGTAATCGATTTGAAATGAAATCTTATATATGATGAACTTTATATAAGTATGATATTTGAAAGTGATTTTGAAAGGTATTATATGATACATATTTTCGAAGTAAAGATATGGAAATTGCCTGCTGCTTGATATCCGCTTTGTGACCACACTATGGATTCATTCTGTCGATATTATTCTCACTGATTTGGGTTTTTTGGATATGATACTCGAGTGTCCATCGAATTCCACGGCGATCTCCATGGTCTTACGAGCGCGACTGCATAGCGCAACTGCCTGACTGAGATGCCTAGGGGTACGGATTGTTTCCTAGGGGATCCAGGCGTAACCATTGTGTATCCTGCAATCTATGTAGGTCGCACTAGTAGCGAAACTGCCTGGCTGAGACGGCCTAGGGGTATGGATTGTTTCATGGGGGATCCAGGCGTAACCATTGTGTATCTTGCATTCTAGTAGTCATCATGGCGTAACTCGCAGGGCTGAGAAAGCTTACGATATAGATTGTTTCCTAGGGGATCCAGGTGTAACCATTGTGTATCTGCGATCCATGGTTAGACAAATGTTTTGGTTTGGTTGATTTATTTGGATTGTACTTTCCATATCTGTTTTTAAAATGGTTTTTCAGTATTTTCACTGGGTGTTGAAACAAGTCTATTAAGTACCTGGAGAATTCTAGCTTTGCGCCTGATCAACGCATGGCCAGAGTCTACAGGAACGAAAGTAAACTTGTTAAGACATCGAGTTATAAAAGTATTTTGATAAAGTATTATATAAAGGATATTTTGATCATTTATTTTATTTTCTAAATAATTTAAAAATGTTTTGAATATTGTTTACTTCGAACTAACAAATTTGAATCAAATGACTATTCATCATATTATAAAATGTTTAAAATGTTAAATATAAAATTTTAAATTGACACTTATATTGTTTTAAATATGGTTCATCCTTTTCTTTCAACGTATTCCCCTTTTAGCTATTTCTACCTTCTTCTTCTTAGAGGGTCCTTTCCGCATGGTGGACAGAGTTAGTTCTTTGGCTTATCGTTTGGATTTCCCCGAGAAACTTTCCGGAGTACATGATGTATTCCACGTCTCACGTCTTCTCTGGTATCTTCATGACTCGTCTCTTTTTGGTCAGCCTTCTGCTCTTGATATCTTGGATATTTAGCCTAATCTGACTATCGAGAGTAAGCTACTTCGTATTGTCAACAGAGGTACGAAGCAGCTAAGAAGCAAATCTGTTAGTCTGATTAGAGTACAATGAAGTACTAATGATTGGGGTTGTACCTGGAAAATAGAGGAGAGCATTCGTTCTTCGAATCTGGAATTGTTTTTCTAGGTACTATTTGTTTGTCTATATTTCTTTTCCTTATTTTCCTTGTTCGTTCTTTTCGAGGACGAAAAGATTTGAGTGGGGGAGAGTGTAACAACCCAGTATTTGGTGATTATTTCTAATTGTTTATTTTAATTATTTTAAATTGAATGGTTGATTTAAAAACTTTATTATATGGATAAATTTTGTTATTTTAATTATAAATTTTGATTTTTGTGTGAATTATAATTTCAAACCTGAATAAATTGAATATTTCCAGAAAATATGGATTTTGGTCAATCTGGTCAAACTTTGACTTTTAAATTTGAAATTTAAATATTTAAATTCTTAAATTTTATCTTTCATTATGAAAATAAATTTAATTTCAAGAATACGCTTTTTGTTTCGTTGAAATCCGCTTTATATTGTGAAAGTTATGCTTTTTACAATATTGTGAGTAAATTGATTTATTTAATAAAATTGTCTATTTTAAATTATATAAATAATATTTTTATTTGTCATATCTTATTCTAATTTGTATATATATGTGTGATATGTCATGTTATATATATATATATATATATATATATATATTTTTAAAAACATTTTTAAAGTATAGTAGTTATTTTTCCAAAACTAGTTATATTTTGTTTGCAATTTCCAAAACTAGTATACATATAATTAACTATATTCTTATATTTTTCTATTTTTTTCTAAAATTTTGTTATTCAATTCATTTTCACTTTATCTGGTATATATTTTTATTTTAAAACATTTTTAAATTGATGCTACAATTTTTCAAAGCTATTGTATTTTATTTTCAATTTCTAAAACCTAGTTTCTATTTTTGAGCTATTTTCCTAATTAATTCATATTTTTCTAAAATTTATTTATTTATTTCTTTTCATACATTATTTTTTTTTGTTTTCATTTTATTTACTTACAATTTTCATTTGTTTAAAAATGCAAAAAAAAAATAAAGTATGAAGTGTTTTTGACCTTTCATATGCCTTAGACTTTTCACCTTCTTTACCCTTTCTAATTCAGTCAACTCATGCAATTAATTTTGGCTGACCATATCTCATTCCTTCAGCCGATTACCCCCTTCTTTTTCATGCAAAAAAACAGTTTCTCAAGCCTAAAAACAATCGGTCATCACTTGAAGAAAGTTTGGTAAAAATTTCTATTCTTTTTTTCACTCTTTTGCTTGTTTTTGTATGGTATTTGCACTTGCATCTCTTCTTGTAGTTCGTCCCTTCCTCCTCCAGCACCATGGCCACCACTACAACCAGCCACCATCTCCTCCTTTCCACTGATCTTCCATAGCCATGGCCATCCCTTATACAAGATCCAAACAAAAATGCAAGCAACACTTCCTATATATGCATAGCTGAGCTCCTATGGCCTTCACCACTTCACCACACCCCTTGGCCACCTCTTGCATCACTTCCACCAGCACCTACCTGACCCACAGTCACTGCCACACCATCCCCTAGCCTCCAACAATTCTGACCGCGCCACATAAGGCCATAGCCGTGACTTGTTGTTACATAAAAATGCACCTTATCCTTGTGTTTGTACATTTATGCCATTAATCACTCAAACGACTTCCATACCTTCACTACCCTTGCTAGGCCGACCATACTTGACCCATACCTGACCAAATACACCCTATGGCAGTGCCTTATCATCCTATAGGCCGAGAATGAGATTTTTGGAAGCAAGTGTAAGTGTTTGATTAATTGTTGTTTCTTAATTCTAGCTTGTTTAATGTCATATTTTGGGTCGAAATTCATGTTATATGTATTGTTTTGTTTCATATGCACAAGATAACTACTTTGACTCTCCCACACTTGAATCGTAGTCGTTCTTTCGTGCCTTTGTGGATCTTAGTTTGTGTGTTTGGTTGTTATCTCCAGCTTGTAGAGGTGAGTATTTCTCACCAGACATTCCGTATAAGTAGTAAATTGATGTTATTATTATGTTATAACTGCTTATGCTATGATCATATGATGTTCACCCTATTTATACACCTGTCATATCATCTATTATTATTATATGATGTTATTCTGTTTATTTATACCGGTTTATCACACTACAAGTTCCCTGTAGATAGAATCACTATGGGTTGAAATGATACATACCCGAACGGACTTTAGAATAAGGAAAAATCGTTATGGAATGAAATGATAGGCCTGAACGATTTTTATCTATTTTTATTGGCTTGATATTGTGGGTTTGAAATGATAGAATCCGAGTTTTCTTTGTAAATTACGGATTGAAATGATATAATATCCGTATCACTTTACCTAGGATAGAAAAAGATATACAGACCCGTGGTTAGTATGAATTTTTCTAAAATGTTTAAAGTATTTTAAAATGTAATTATTATAATATTTTGATTTAAACTTAATTAAAAATTATTTTTATAAGTATTATTGATTTTCTAAAAAATCATAAGTGAAATTGAATTAATGGTAAAGTTAAAATTTTGAAATATAAGTTATTTTGGAAATTATGATTTGGTTGTAAATGGAATTTAAATTTAGTAGGAAATATGATAAATAGAATTAAAATTTGAATTAAAATGAATTTAAAATGATTTTATAAAGTGTTAATGATTTTTGAATAAGTTAAAAGGTTAAATAAATGAATATTTAAGTTGAATTTTGAAATATAACTTAAATTGGAAATTTGTGGATTTTGTTTAAAAGTGAATTTTAAGTTAAGTAAATAAGATGAAAAATAAGTTATCTTTGAAAATTTAAACTTAAGTGTTAAGTTAAAACTTTAATTATAAGAATTGAAATTGAATGTGTGAATTTAATATGTGAATTATTATTAAATATTGATTTTTGAATGAATTTAAATTTGCAAAATCATAAATATAAGGGTATTTAAATGATTGTTTTAAAAGTAAAATATATGATTTTATAAGTTTAAAATGATTTAATAAAGATTTAATTGTTTGTGAAATTATATCGAATATTTGGAATTTGATTAACAGCGTTATGAAATGTTATTATTTCTAACGTAAAGGATATCACAGCATTTGTAAATGCTGTAGTTGATAGAAATGAACTAAATGGCTAAATTGAATTAAGGACTACTATAGCACTTTGTAAGTGTTGTAGTTGCTGAAATTAACTAAGGTTTTATTTGAACTAAAGTGACCCTATTACAGCATTTTTAAAAGCTGTCTTTTGTTAAATTGGATTGTTTTAAAAGTAACTTTCCGTAGCATTTTCTAAATGCTGCGAAAGCTGAATTTTCATTGTTTTAATCAATTTAAGTGAATAAATGAAATTTGAAAGATCAAAATTTTGGAAATTTAATTATTAAATATAATAATTTCATTTTAATGATTTAAAATGAAGTAATTTGTTGAAATATAAACTATTTTGAAATGTGTGTTGAAATGGTATTTTAAATAAAAATGAATGTGGTTTTGAAAAGATATGATATTTTGATATTTCGAAATGGATTTTTTTGAATGATATTGAAATTTTGAAATGATATTCGATTTCAAAGTGTAAATAACATTTTTGAATTTTAACCACGAGATGTATTTAATTTATGGTTTAACTGATCCTCAGAGGATGGGCGATCCCAAGCATCCTTTAAGATATTGTGCATTACTATTACAGTCCACTTGATTTCGTTTACATTATATAAGTATATATGTCCTGACTCGAGTGTTTGTATTTTACTTTACGCTCGGGTCAGCTTGAGTATTTACATCTTAGCTTTGGATTTCTTTTCTGGAGTTAGGAGTCGTTGGAGATTCTGCTTGTCTAGTTATCTATTCTCTTTTAGTTTCAGTTGTTCTATTTCAGCTTTGGTATTTATAAACTTTTATGTATTTGAGATTTCTATTGTATATGTTATTTGCAGACTGATATTATGTATTATGTTTTTTTGAGAGTTTGTTTTAGTAGCTTCATGAACTACTATGGTATTTTAATTTCCGCTGTGAGTTATTCTGATACTTCTGTGTCTGTGATTCTGTGACTGTATTTCATTTGCTCCAAATTTATTTACAATGCGGTATTTTGAACAATTCAAGTCCGGCATGTGTGGATGCGAATGGCTGAAAATATCGGGTTGTTACAGATTTTGTTCTTATATATCCTATTATATAGACTGTTAAATGTCAAATTTTGAAAGTTTGGCCTTATCGGATGTGACACCGACATATGTTAAAAATTGAACCATTTTCGAGAAGTAGGAAGTAAAAGCATTAGTTAAGTGCTATGGTAACTATTGACATTGATATAATATTCTGAAAAATACTATTAATCGTTGTTTGATTTGGAAATGGTTTCCGATTTAAAATCTGATTTTTAATTTGACCTTTTTGATTTTCTATCATATTTTATTTAAAAATAGATTTCATACTCCTTTATTTTACTTTTAATTTCTTCTATTAGTCTTTTCTAATATATGTATATATGTAAATGTTTTAAACCTATTTTGGAATGCATTTACTATAATAGAAAAGTTATTACAATAATGAATATTTATTTTGAAAGAAACTAAAATGGGTTATCTTTTATTTTAAGGAGATTTTGTGTTTAAAAGAAGATTGAAATATTTTGGAATAAATATTCATGAAACATTTATATAAAATGTTGTATAAATGGATAGATTTAGCAATATTATTTTATAAGAGAAAAATAGTTGTATAAGCAGTGTTTTATAAATAAAAGAATGGTTTTATAAATTATATTCCATATAGAGGAAATTAATATCATTTTAATAAATTGGAATAATTAATTCCATTTGTTGAATTATGGTGATATGGGAAATGATTGTTTTATGAAAGTATTTGGTCTTATTTGAAAAAAAGATTTGTGTTTAAGGATATTTGATTTACAAAAGTGAGTTTTTGATCAATGAAGTATTTTTATATGGGATTTTTATAAAGGGGCTTTATCATTGTATTTTGGAGATTTATGAGAAGTATATGAGTCTTACAATTTTATATTTTGGAAATTTATAAAAGGAGTTTTCTAAATAGAAATGGATTTATAAAAGGTTTTACAAATATGAAAGAAGTGTTTATTAAAGGAACTTGTAATTATGTTTGGAGTTTTATAAAAGGATTTTTTATAAAAGAGTTTTAGAAATAGAAAGGAGATTTAAAGAAATGAGTATTGTAAATATGAAAATGATTTTTAATAGGGGTTTTATAAGAAGTTCTAAAAGGAATGAGACTCGATTTCCATAAATGATCATTTTAAATTTTGGTGGTATGGAAAATTTCCTTTCCGTACTTAACACCAAATTCTATGGTATGGAAACTCGTCTCTATCTTGAGAATTAAGAATGTAGATCGAGGCGAGGAAAGTTTTCTAACTTGTCTGATCTCATTGTTAATCGAGGGATAGTACGGTTTGAAATCGGGATGTGGTGGCTAGTATATTGGTCTAATTTTCATATGATCTATTTACTTACACTCAAAGTTTTTTGGATTACTGTTATCAATGTTTTAAATTAAAATTTGTTTTAACCCATATTAAGCGTGGTTTGAAACGAATCTTTCTTAAGATTTCTCAATATACAGAATAACTATATAAGTACATTTCCTAAGTACTGGACATGTAGTGTTTGTGAATATAATTATACCATTGATATAAGTATATGAAAAGTTTTCTAAGTATTAAAAAGCGAAATGGTTTGTGAATAGATATAAGAATATTAATAATTTATAAGTATTGAAAAGAGTGGAGAAGGTTTTGTGAATCATGTTTTTGTAAAAGTATTTTGATAAAAGAATATACAAAGTGGTTTAATTAATGAAAGGATTTATTTAATACACTTAGTGGTTGCTTTGTGCTAAACCATGCTTGGTTAAATCTCTGGTTGAATTGTTTTTATTTGATAGTTAAATAACCGACTATCGAATCTTGGCCAGTTTTAAAACTATTGTTATCGGTTCAAAGAGACCGGAATTAGATACAGCATCCGAAAATCACTTCGAACCGGCATAAGCGCTCAAATTGAAGACATCCTGAAGATGATGGAATCGAAGAAGGATTTCTTTGATGTGCAAGGGCTGTTTGCTATTAATCCTAAGGGTGATTCTAAAAGGATGTAGTAGAAGCAATGCCTTCGTTTGTCAATATGCTGAACAACTTGTACGGATGAGTGCTGACATTACATTGCTGCCAGAGGGTAATGTTAGCATTCCAAGTGGAATTTGCTAAAAAAGATGAAACGAAGCCTCAAGCCTCATAATCGGGTAATGATTAAAATCTTAGGAGGTACGATAGGGCTTGTGGGTTGCCCCAATTAGGGTATGTCATCACCGTTTTAGGTATATATTTACGGATTTGACTGTGCATGAAAGCTCTCATGGAAAAGGTTGCAAAGCAATGAGGTAATGACATATTCGGTATTATACAGTAAGGGGTAGGCCAATTTTTGTAGAAGAGTGTAAGATATTCTTTTTGACCTCGATACATTTTTCTAGAGGTATACTATGATAAATGGTATCTCGGTGCCTTGTCATTGTATGAAAATCCATTCTTCAATAAGCGCCATACGGACTTAATTGTACCCAACTATGCTAGAATGTGAGGTGCAAGCATTCCAGCTATATTCATGATTTACTTTAAACCCTACACATTATTATAATATCACTAGATTTTCTATCAAATATTTTGGTTATAGTAAGGTGAAATTCCGTCCATGTTTATGTGCGGAGTGGTCTTACGAGATACCATCATTTTGAAGGGTTTTCATAACATTAAAATCCATTTGAAATGTGTTTCCCATGCTAGATTACAAGACTGATCCAGGTGTTATTTTCTTATAAAGCTCTGATCAGACCAAGCATATTTATAGATTTAATTAGGATGCTTTGGAGCTTCAGGAGATGAGGGGGATTCCTTCATGGTGTACTCACATATATTTTATTTTCCTCTACATTGATTGTTTATATCGATCCTCATTTGTGAGGACAGGTTGTTATAACTGTCCAGGCCGATGATAGATAGTTTCTCTAATTTGATGTATGTATATTACACTTTCCTTTTGTAAAGATCTGTTGTATTTATGTATAACTCGTCATGATGTGAGATTCTATTCTGCTTTTTCGTTGTTTTTCACAACAATCTATCTTTTTGGCACTTAGATGCTCGGCATGTGAATACCGTGGATGTATTAGCGTCGACTTCTGAGGATCGAAAAGGTGGGTCGTTATAGCTATCTATAGTTAGGATTTATTAGTAACTCCATTATAGGCAGATAGCCTAACTGGAATAGCCACAAATATATTCAACTCATATACATATATTGTATTATATCTTTTATAAAAATTAAAAGTACACTCTTTCAGTGGGTTTCTAATCCTTTAGCCTATGCTTTGATACCAAATAACAATCCACCTCTTCAAAACCCCATAACTACACAATGAAGTCCTGAAACGATAAGTCGTCGGGTGATGATACATATTGATATATTGAGAGCATAAAACAAAATCTATGTTAACTGATAACTTTCAAAATCTCACAGTGGATGGTCACATAAAGTATTATACTACACAAATATTAAATTTAATTACATATGCGATACCACAACATAAGCCTGTACAATCCAAACTAAATCAACTCCACACACACACACACACTGTCACATCATGTCTTTAAAATATATGTTATTTATATACTTAATATTTACAATATGTACAAATCAACACCTCCTGTTCCATCACATCTCTAGACTCGATCAACCCAAATAATATAGATAGAAAAATATAGGAGTGGATCAAACATATGTCTGAGTAAGTGAAGCTAATCTAAAACTTATATACTACTGTGACAGTGATATAACATGATTTAAGCCTAAGTATAATATCTTGTAGAACACCTTGCGCCACGCTAGATAACGATATTATACCATTTGAATAACCCTAAACGTAATGCGGTCTCGCCATTAGCGGTAAAGGATAGTCATGTGTTGGACTTAGCCTGGTCCTACCATGTGAGCTCCAGGTCGATTGTTGTCCACATGAAAACTCGCCTGAACCAGCCTCGATGCTATATATATAAAAATGCCTCTTTAATACCATGAATCAAGGACCCGCGGCATGAGCTACAAAATTCAGGTATCCATTATCATCCTGACTATGCATCTATACCACTAGAACTATGAAATCCAAATCCATACACACTACACTCAAATATCGTTATTTCGGTCCAAGTCTTACATACTTGCCTAGTTGCCCAAAACTGTATACTGTTATTTTAAGCCCCGCCATCGTCAGTCATTCATCATATATGCATTGAGTATTCAACAACCATTCTAAACTACATGTAGTACATTCATACATCATTTCTACCATCGATCTATACATCCAAACAGCCACCAACCAAATCATAGAACTATCCAAATAACCCTCATGGATCACCACGCAAAAGAAGGCAAATATAGGAATTTGGTTTATATTTTAACTTCTTTGTTCCAGATTTTGAATTTCTTCTTTGTTCTTTGTTTCTAGTGATCCAATATCATATGAATGTGATTTTGTGATTTTTAACATGTTTCTAGTATCTTACCACGTCCATGTATATTTAAATTGGGTTTCTACGTGATCTTAATATAAGTTAGTGATAAACTAGATTTTTGTAATTTCTTAAAATCGTTACGTATATTTCATGTTAATGTTTTAGTTTCTATCATTTAGGCCAATTTATATTATAGTTTAATCCTATATTGGTCATCTTACATCAATATCATAACATTATACGAGAACCAAAGCAGTCACACTCACCAAAACTGCAAGATTGTTTTATGCCTTTGCTGTTTTGTCCGTTTCAGGCCAAGAATTTTTGTTTTTTTGCACCACTTCCCTTTCTAGATTATATTCCTTGTCCATATGATCATTTCAAGGGTGGGTTGCCAAATTCTGTGTAGGAATGAAGGTGATATAATGATTTGAAGTTGGATGATGAATTCTAAAAACTGTGCTAAAAAATTCGCTGTGGTCCTTCACTATTTGGGCCTACTGCACTTTATGCCCCTGAATTTCACCTCTCAGTCTTTTCAGATTTGTAGAGCTCTTTGATAGCTTCGATTTGTCCCTATTTTCATGAATTTTTGTTGAGAATCAAGAGAGATATTTCATTTTAATTCTTGGTTGGTTTTTGAGAAAAAGGAGAGAGAAGGAGAAAATAATGGAGTCGATTGTTTCTGAAAGAAGTAAATGTATGTACTTCAATTTTAATCAATTGGAGGGAATCATCTAACCACTTAACTCCAAAACTGGTTCCACTCGTATCTCCTTCATACAACTTCCAATTTAAACAAATGAATATTCCATTTCGATCGAAAAGCAAGAGCTATGCAATGGTGTGACCTTCGGCTAATCGACCATTTGTAAAATTATCACTTTTCCCTTCTAATTGAAAATTTTAACAAAATGCCATCCAATTCACTTTCACATTTATTTATTATTATTATTAACATTTAATTACAACATTGTCGATTTTCCAGTGTATTACAAAAATACAAGCAATGAAGAAAAAGAAGTAATGTAGATTACCTCTCAGGCTGAATGTGTTATAGAATCAGAGGATGGGGTGTGCATTGACTCGAAGTTGCCTCGCACTTATAGCCAGACCGTAGTGGGTTTATTACATAATACAGAGAATAAAGTAGTAAAAGAGAAAAAAAGAGAAAGCATGTTTTAAGCAATAGTATGTTGCAAACAAACCAAAATGGGATGAAATGGCAAATAAACTTAAAGCAAACGGTATAGCATGTAAAAAAGGAGCAAAAGTTATTCTAGGGTAGATATGAGAAATAGAACCTCTCTTTAATTCATATATATATATATATATAATAGGATGAAAATAAAATGAATGACTACAATATTGGAAGATTTTGTTTTAAATTATTTAGAAAGAGAAAATTTGTTAAAAGGACAAACTTATTATAAAAAATTTGTTACTGGGCAACGAGTTTAATTATTTGGACCCAAGGACCCGCCTTTTCTAACTAACCATCTGACCTTGTTTTCGTCTTTAGGATTTTGCCAAATCAGGGTTTTGCAGTCATTTTCATCTAATATCATTTAAAATTCTTCATCCAAAACCCAAAGAAACAACAAATTCACATCGATAATCACATTCAAAACGAAAAATCGACATACTCATTCGAATCGTTCGAAAATTCTAATGGAAACTAGGTCAAAATCTTCTCTATCGACCAACAATCAGTCTCCTAGTTCTTCACTGCAATCAAAATCCCAAACTGTATCGCCAAAATTATCGTTAGCTGCAACAAAGGCTAGGAAGACTAGAGAAATGGAGAAGAAAAAACAAAAACAGTTATAATACTGAATTATTATGTACATATTGCCGATTTATAATTATTGTATAAGAAATGCTATATTATTTTGCATCCTTTTGTTCTAACGACCGTTTTGTCCTGTGGTTTTATCTTTATTGTCGAAACTTGTAGTATTACTGAATAATTTTGCCGAAATGTTAGTGATTTTAAGCTGTGGTTTTATAAAATTTTTTGATTTCAGCAACAATGATTATGGTACTCATTTGATCTGAATTCAGATAGGTGACATCACTATATTTTAGTAACCAAATCAGATCACTCAAAGTTATTTTTGTTAACTTTCATCACTTTAAACCTGCTTTTTTCTACTAGTTGCATTTGACTAATTTATTAGATTTTACTCATTGATTTAATAAAAATGCTAAAACTAGTTATCATATCAATTCTATTTTAAAAACATTTTCTAACGGTACAGAAGTGCTAAATAACTGTAGCATTTCCTATAAAAATTAGCATACATTGAAAATGCTAAGACAAGTTAGAACCATGTCCAATAATGCTAGAAAAACTAGCATTTAGGAAAAATGCTAAGACTAGTTATCATCTTAATTTAATTTGGAAAAAAATCCTTTATTACAAAAATATGCTAAAAAAACTGTAGCATAGCTATTTTATGAATTAAAATCATTGCTAACTATGCTAAATAAATTAGCTTCTAGTAAAAATGCTAAGACCAGTTATCATATTAATTTGATTAGGTAAACATAATGTAATGGTGCAGAAATGCTAAATAACTGTAGCATTTCCAATAAAAATCAACATCCATTAAAAATGCTAAGATTAGTTACAGTCATTTCCAAAAATTCTCAAAAAATTAGCATTTACAAAAAATGCTAACTCTAATTATCATCTTAAATTAACTTGGAAACAAAATCCACTGTTACAACAATATGCTAAAACACGATAGCATTATGATTTAGCTATTTTATGAATTAAATTGATTTCTAATTATGCTAAATAAATTAGCATGTAGTAAAAATGATAAAACTATTTATCATCTTAATTTAATTTGGAAACGGGATCCTCTGTACCAGTAAGTGCTAAATCGCTGTAGCATTATAGTTTAAGTATTGCATGAATTACAATCATTACCAAAAATGCTAAAGAAATTAGCATCAAGTAAAATTGCTAAGACTAGTTATCATCTTAATCTACTTTGATAAACATATTCTAATGTTACAAAAAATGCTAAATCACTGTAGTGTCATGGTTTAGGTATTGTTTATTGATGTTAATTTTTTTTTCTTATTGTACCATCATCATTTATTTACTATGCAAGTCTACAAAATTAGTTTGCATAAATATAACTAACACGGTTTCTTTATTTGTATTTTGTAGAAGACGAAATCTTCGTTGCAAGCGTAGGACGGTAAAAAACGTAGAAGAAAGACACCAGATAAGGAAACTATGCAGTATAGGTGTAGTTTATCCGCCTTGGTTAAAATGCTTGAAATGATTAAAAAAACAAAAGGTTTTACTGAAAATCAATTGAATTTTTTAAAACAAACACCTTTCTAAACCTTTTTTAATGCTTTCTTTGAGGGTGATATAGGAAGTAAAAGCATTAGAAAATGTTCGAAAAATTTAGATGATTTAATGGACTCTTATTGTGTTGAAGAAGAGTGTTTTATTATAGGAGGGAAAAAATTAAAGATAACATCAGAAGACATTTCTTTAATTTTTGGTTTACCCATGCAAGGAAAAAACATTTTTCCACTTCCTAAGGTTTATTTTCAAAGCAACCCAGAAAACTTCCAACAATTTGTTTTAAGAAACTTTGGCATAATTGATCATATAACAAGAGATATTATTATTCAAAAGATAAAGATCCAATTGGACAAAGAAATTCAAGAACAAGAAAACGAATTACCAAAATTTATCATCATTCTTTCTTTCATTAAAAATTTTTTTTCCTGACAATCAAAGAATGTTAAGTTGGGGATATCTCCAATATGCAATTGATTTGAAAAAAATGAATCAAGTTTCATGGCCTTTAAGCATACACAATTCTTTGATTAAAGCATTAAATTTTTTCAAGCAAAAACCAAGGAATATGTCAGGTTGCTCGATGATACCATTGGTAAGGATGTTATTTTACATTCTACTATATTATAATAAATTGTAAAATGACATTTTGCCTTTTATATATTAGTATTTTTTATGTGAACACGTGGACATAATGAAGCCAAGGAAGGAATGGTCGAAGGACTTAGCAAGATTTGCTAAATGATCAGTTAATAGGATGAAGAACATAGTCTCAAAAGACTATTTAAAGAATGTGGAAAGCAAAAAGGTATATACATCTAATATTGGCTGTCACTTATTTTTTACATATAAATTGTAAAAACAAATGCTAAATGATGATAGAATTATATTAAAAAATGGCTATATAGTGTTACCAATTTTTTTGGTGCACTAGATTATACAAACACACATATAAATAGGAAAAAAAATGCTAAATAGCATTATAACATAATATCCAGTGTACAAAGTTAGAACACAGAAAATAGTTTTTTACTACATCTTTATTTATGATATTTATGCATATAATTTTTAGGAAATTGTTACTTAGTTTATTATACTTAATTATTGAAGATGTTAATGATATCTTGAATGATTTCATGTTCTCATTTTTTGTATGCAAAAAAGATTTACATAATACTGAAACAGAATCATTAGTAGAAAATGCTATATAAATTTAGCATTAATAAAAATGTAATGCTCATTGAATACAGATCTCAATTGGACTCAAAAATACAACAGCCAAAGAAAGGCTATCGCTTGAATCTTCCAAATTGCAATTGGCAATTATTGAAACAAAACATCAAAAAATTAAAACAGATGCTGAAGAAGAATCAGAATCGAGCGAGAAAGAAAAACAAATTCAAACACAAAACTACCACATTAAACAGTTGGAAAACGATTTAGATCAAAGAAAAAGAGATCTGCAGAAGGTAAAAGAAGTAAGAAAACAGAAGGAAAAGGAGTTAACAGTAATGGAGAAAGAAATCGAATTCTTGAAATCAAAACTTCAACAATTTGAGAAAGAGGAACAAAACGAAAACTAAAGGAAGCTTTTGAAAGTATTAGCCCTCCATCATTCAAGCAGTTGAACACACAGGATTTTGAGATACAAGAAGAAGAAAACAAAGAAGAAGATTAACAAGATGATAAGAATGAAAGAAGAAGCCAGCGATTGAAAAATATCTCACCCCCTTCAATGATAAAAAGACTAAAATAAAAAAAAGGATAAAGTAGATCCTCATTATTAGTTTGAGATAGTGTAACAACAACAAAAAAGTGAAAAGTGAAGATGACAATGAAAAAAAAGAAGGAAAAAAGGAAGATAAAACAAGAAATGGGGATGAAGGAGGAGAATAAGACAATGGCCACATTAAAGAAACTGAACAAATAAAAAATGAAGACAGTGAAAAAAAAGATGAAAGAGAAGACAGTAAAGAAAATGATGACACGAGTGAAAACAACAGTGGAGAAAATGAAGAAGAAACCAGTGAAGAAGACAATAAAGAAGATGAAGAGTATGAAGAAGAATATGCAAAGGAGAATTAAAAAATGAAGAAAAAACTTACACAGATGATGAAGATGAGAAGGAAGAATTTGTTGATATGGATAATTACTCACCTGAAAGAAAGCAATATCGTTAAAGAAACATAGTAAAAAGCCACATTTTTCAAATGCTAGAAACATGGAAGAAGGATATAATAAGAGCTTTTTTTTGCATGTGAGGACAATTCAAAGTAAGTACTTCATATCTAGTAAAAACTTAAATAATTTCATTGGAATTAAAGTTTTACAATAATTTGAAATTTACAAATTATATAGCATGGTAGCATGGCACAAAGATGATGGTAAGAAAGGAGTGATAACAGTGGTTCAATCCATGCTAGAAGCTTTGCTATTTGAAGAATTTACAGATGGACAGCTATGACATTTAAAAATGCTAACAGTATCAATAAATTTTGACATTACAAAATGCTAAATAGCACTAGCATTGTGACATTCTTTTTCTAATGCAGATTATTGATTGGTTTGTTGAAAATACACCAACATATGAACATAACTACATTTTCAGCACAATCATGACAGTAAACAATATTATTTTGTTTTGAAATTTAATATAATGAAAAAACCAAACTAATATTCAATTTTCATTTGCAGCATGCATTATAAGCAGAAACTGTAAATGTAATCCAATCATTGGTGTACACAATAGTACAAAATATAGTCATGGATTCATTTACAGAGATTATATTTTTCCCCTTGCATTACATCAATCATTGGACATTGCTAACCTTGGATTACAACTGTTAACGCTAAAAATGTACACTAACACCCCAGTGTGAGTTGTGATATAGCGAAAGCACCACCTGTTGGTACGGGAATTAAAAGCAAGCAGAAAATAGTAAAGAGACAACAATTTTTATAGTGGTTCGGCTCAAAGTCAAGCCTACATCCACTTAATCTCTTCTATTATTGATTTGATTACAAATCTTACAATAATTCTTCAATTACAACACAATTAAGGCAAGTAGCTAGAACTTTAATGCAGAAAAGCTCTCTGAATTCATGTTTAATGAACTTGATCTTTTTACAAGGTTCTTTGAAGTGTCTTTGGCATTTGAAGTGTTGTAGAAGTCATGAAAACAGCAAAGTCATGGCGTCGAGAAATCATCCTTTTTCCTTCCCCAATGTGGAGTAGGCGGGGTATTTATAGGGGAGTTTCTGAGTTAGGTCGTGTGGTGTAGGTTGTGGGCGGCTTAGGAGTTGAGATAGGTCGCGGGCGACCTAATGGATACGGGTTACGGCTTATAGTGGGTGTATTTGGCTATTGCGTTGGCTGGTAGGTCGCAGCGACCTATGGGGAATGGAAGGCGATCTATACACGGGGGCATCAGGCGGAGCGATTTAAGATAGACTTGGGAGAAGCAGCGACCTAATATAGGTTAGAGCGACCTATATACAAACGGCATAAGGAGACGCGGCTTATTTAGGTGCAGCTGTGGGCTCATAACCCGCGAGGTCGCTAGGTCGCTACCTCATTGAGTCGCTGTAGTATTCAACCCACTATCGTGTTTGAGTCGCTATGTCGTTGATCTTTTTAGGTCGCTTAACTCGTTGAAAGCCGTTGGGAGGTTGAGTCGTTAACTCATTACAATGTTAGCTCGCCAGATGCTATAGGTCGTAAGTCGCTTGGAGCTGTGAACAGTTAAGTCGCTTGGGGTTTTGGGGTAGTTAACCTGTTGTTATGTTAGGTCGTTAAGTCGCCAGCTTTTCTTAAGCAGTTGGGTCGCCATTCAAAAAAGGGATTAACACTTGCCCTTCGAAGTACATGCCTAGGTTATAGGTCGTATGCTTCGATTTAACCTTGCCAAGTCGTGGGCGACACAAGGATCCTGCTAACTCGTGCGCCTATTCATCTTCCCCTTTTTCTTCTATATAAGCCACTAAGCCGTTTCACCCTCTTCAGTTTACTGTTTATCATCTTGCCGCCATTGTTGTATTCAAGCTCAAGAGCTAAAGCGAAATTCCCTTCCTCGTATCTTCGATTATCATTTCCAATAGCAAATCTAGGTAAATCCGATCATCTGACCGTCGTGTTCACCATTGATTCTCCCATAACAAATTTCATGCAATTTTCGTTACCATGTTGAAAGATTATACCCCGACTCACCTTTCAATCATCGTCAAATGTTGGTAATTGCGTTATTCTCGAAAAATGAATCGACTTAGGGTTCCATGAAGTTATTGGGTTAATGTGGAGTTTTTGGAGTTGATCATGGGTTTTGAAAGTTTGGAGGAGACGATGAGGTTTTGGGTTAACGGATTTCGGGTTATGTTGTGGCGTTTCTGGTGAAGTAAAGGGGATGAACATGTGGCAATGTGTGAGTGGAGAGCAGGACTTAGGTTTTTAGTGGAAGAGAGCTCGGTATTTCTGGGATACCCTTAGGGCGACCTAGGGCATGAGGCGAATTAATCATGTAGAGCGACTTACAGAGTTGAACGACCTAAGAGTCTTGATGACTTAGGGAGCCTGAGCGACATATGAGCCTGGAAACTTAAGGAGCGTGAGCGACTTATGAACTTTAGCGACTTAAGGGAGTCTGAACGGCTTAGAGAGCTTGCGACTTAAGCTAAGTCGTTGTAACATGGCACATGAATAACTTTTTGAGCGACATGATCATCCTGCGACTTAACTTAGGCCGTTAGAGCTCAATGGAATAACTTAAGAACTCAAGCGACTTAGGATATATAGTATACTGCTTCAGACGAGATAACTCCCTTAACGACCCATCTTTGGTCGCACCACTTCAGACAATATAACTCCCTTAACGACCCATCTTTGGGTCGCACCATAATTTGGGCGAGTTAACTTTTTATGGCATAACATTTAGGTCGCTCTTGTACTTGGACGAGCTAAGACTTAAGCACATTTGCCTCATCATGACTTAAAGCCTTATAGCCTTACCCCATGATCTTCTACCTTGCACATGCCTTATCATTCCATGGCGTTAACTTGAACTGCTTGCTTGAACTTTCAACTGCCTCTAAACAGATTGCACCAACATTTGATTGTTAATAACCTGTTATTATATTGCAGAAAACTAAGACGAATATACTCGTCATCGACTGCCCATATCGAGTAATGGATTAGGTCAAAATGATAATATTTTACTTAAGTAAAATAATATGAATCTAATTAAAAATGAAATGCTATGAATCAACTAACTTAAATGAAGCATCAACGCAAAATTCATACATTTATAACTGCTTATTGCTGAATATTATCTGCATTGACACTACATTTAATTTTGATCCAATTACAAGCCTTGAATCTTCCTGGATTGACGTGCGCCAACCAGTATTATTTCAAGTTTTGCTTTATTTACTTGTTATTTCAGTAGCTTTGCACAACACTTCACACGCTTTTAGGAAACATGCGCCTTCATATTTGAATATCCAGTTCCTTGTGTAGAATGGCTTCTCAACAAGTGCGAGAAGAGATAGTAGAGTGGGCCGATGAGGTTTTCCCAATGGCCGACCCTTTGGAGAATACTCCGAAATGAGTTTCAACTACATTGAACCAACGGGCTTTCAGCCAGCTATGTATTCAATTCGGCATTGCTGAAGCGTATGCTCTGCTTCTTGGGGTAAATGACACTATCGATAGGCTGCCTCCTGGCTTCATTGCATTCAATCGTCAAATGTGTTTGAATGGAGCTATTCCCCCCTTCAACGATTTTCTTAGAACACTCCTCGTTCGACTAACTATTTCTCCATTCCAGTTGCACCCTAATGGCTATGCCATTTTGATGGGGTTGTGCGTGATATTTAGGACGACGCTTAACCACCTCCCAAGCTTCGAGGAGATCTGCTATTTGTGTTCATTCGGGAGGAACAAATATCACCCTTCCATTACTCTTGTAAGGAGTGTCAGAAACCGCAAGCTGATTACGGATCTGCCTGAGAGCGCTCATGGGTTTTTAAACCAGTTCTTCTTTGTCCGTTGCCCCCCGGGATTCTACGGTATCTGGAGAGTAGGAAGTAAGACTACCTATCTCCGTTCACTTCATTTCTGAGCCTTTCAAAATTTGAGTCGTCGAGTTCTAACTTCATTCTTTACTTTTGCAACACTTCCTCCTCCCTCTAAAGATTCTAGTTACAAATCGACTTTCGAAAGATTGAGTGACGTGGCTATCGATGAGAGAAGTATTACGTTTCTACTGAAGGATGAATTTTTGCAGCAATTCGAACTCTTGCACTCTTCTCGATCCATTCAGTCCCGTGATTCCCCCAGTTCTCAAGCAGAAGCGTCAGATGCCCCAACCTCCGCAAAGGAATTCGCACTGAAGGAACCTATTGTAGAGGCTTCATGTGAAATGCTCCAATTCCGTTGACGGTGTGGGATTATCTGGCAAATCTAAACTACCCCCAGTTATTAAAGAAGAGGAATTTCCTCAACATTCTAGGAAGGCCACTAGGGAAGCTGATGAGGGAGCTGAGAAAGAAAGTTCTGTTACAAAGAGTGTAAAGCGTGCTGAAGAGGGCAGTGCTGATATGACCCATTCTGTTGGGCACGATGGTGATGATATCTTTGGAGGACTGAGCGATCTTATGGTGACTTCCCACGAGCTCTTTAAAGATGAAACCACCACTTCTAAGCGTGTTTCTCCAGCAATCGAAGCGACATCCGTTTTGCGATCAATTCCATCAACCCAAGAGTTGACTCCTGCTGCGAAAGCCGACATCACTCCTAAGCCGAAGAGTGGTTTGTAGCTTGACACGCGTAGTTCGCATGCCACACACACACTTAGGATTTTTGGCAATTATGCTCACTTAGCTTCTTTATTTCGAAGATTTCTAAATTTTGTCTCTTCTTCACTTTCAGGTTCTCCCATGGGACGCAGCAGCTCATATTACGATGACTTTCAACGCTATGCGAGGCGTGATTCTTATGACCCCGGGCACTATCTTCCTGACCTAGGGAGACTGATGAGGAAAGAGCAGCTAGGAAATCTCATGAAAGGCAGGCTTATGAGGGGCGTTATGGAAGAAGAGACGACCGACATGACTCTTACCAGAGGGATGATGACTCCCATAAGAGAAAGTCTCATGACGATAAGGGGAAGAGTCATGTAGCCGAAGATTCAAGTGAGCCAAGCTTGCGAAAAGTCTACATCTGAAATTTCTAAAGTGCCCGCTGCTTCTATCTCTCTAGACATCCCTTCTAGCTCTCCTGCCCTTAAAAGAGCTGAAATTCAAGCAATCATTAATATGCCTCCTTATCAAGTTGAGAAGCCTCCGTCTGCACTCCAAACCCGATATCCGCATTGTTGTTTGAAAGGAGTACGTTTTGATCTAGACTTGGTTCCAATTGATAAGCAGGCCATGCTGAGAAATCTCGACACTGTGAAGCTTGATATTGAAAGAATGTCCGGTTGGAAAAAACTAGTTGAGGAGCTTCAAAGAGTAAATTGTTTAAATCTCGAGGCTATGCTGACCATGGAAAGCGATAAGTCTGAGTAGCAAAAAGTTCTTGATCAGCATGACATGGAGATGAAGAGCATCACCGCCTATAACGAGAAACTTGAGGCTGAAATCAAGAAGCTTAAAGATGATCTTGCCACCTCTTCCACTTCTTATACTCAAAAGGAAGAGGTTCTTCAAAAACAAGTAAGAGGCGCCCACGCTACTCAATGAGATGCTGAGGCTAAACTTGAGGCGGAGCAGAAAATCATGGAAATCTATCGCAATGATGCTGCTCTGCTGCGGGAAATGACTAACTCCAAGATTTGGAGATTACAATGTTAAAGGCCCAGCTTTCTAAGGCTGAAAAGGAGTGTGACGAGGCCATCGCTGGAAAAGCAACAGTTGAACAATAACATGAGGCGACTAAGGCCAACGTCAGCTCCACTCTATTCGAGTTTTATTTTCTCAGCGTCTTGGGGCATGGTAGTCTTTCATTTTTGGGCCCAAAGTATGGGGTTACCCTGGCTGAAGTGTGGGAGGCAGCAGTTGAAATGCTTAGGGACGCTGGCCACGCTGAGGAGGATCTTGAGGCTTATTATTTGGATGATGAGGATCGTGCCGCACTTGCCAGAGGGAAAGAACAACTTGCCAAGGAACGAGCCGAAGCGGCGGAAGGTGAGAATCTAGGGAAGGCACCTTTGGCCGACCCCACTTGTCCTTCGGCTTCGGTTGACATCGACATTATTGGCTTCAGTTCCCACTCTCCGCCTCCTGCCAAAGCCGAAACTGTAACTACAACTGATCATGCCGAAGACGAGACCCAAGAAGACACCAAGCCCAAGATCTTGAAATTGACGTGATAAAGCCAATCTCTCCAAGTAACTTCAACACTGATCCAGCTCAAGTGGACTACTCGTTTGCTTCACATGAGCTCGATGAACTTCTTGCTTATTACTTAAGCCTCGACGTGTCACTATCTCCTCTCTTTGCGAGAAATACTGATGTTTAACTTTTCTTCTTCTGTAGTGAAAACAACAAGTGTTGTACAGGCTTCGCCTCCTCCAGCTGTTGCCCCTCCACCTCTTCAAGTTACTCCTTCTTCTTCTTCTCAACCGAGGTCGCAAGAAGAACAAATATGAGCTCTTCAAGGCTTATATGACCCGGCCGCTTCACAAGAGCAAGGAGCTGAAGAACTTGAGGAGGGTGAGAGGACCCCGGAGAAATTTACTGCCAGTGATACAAAGATGATTGATCTTATCACTCCGGGCAGCGAATCTTCTTCAAAGAAGAGGGGAAAGCATGGAATTTTGAAGAAAAAGAAGGGCACTTCTGCTAGCGATGAGAAAGCGGAAGAGGACCCAATTGCACCTCTTTCTCCTTTTTCCCCGACTCGTTCAGGCCAACTCAAGAAGTTAACCATTAGGCCAGGCGAGGGCTCCAAAGGCGGCGGGAAGAAGAACTAATGGGTCTGGTTTTAACCTTCTTGTTCTGCTTTTTTTCTTTTTGCTTCTATCTAAATACTTGTATCGACCGGAGATTGTGCGGGTACCAGCCCCCGCTTTTTGAAACCTGCACATGTATACAAATCTTTTATAGTATGGAATAGAATGACTCTTTTTACTTGTACAATCTTTTGTCTGTATTTGTAAATGCATTTATTCCTTATTTTCACACAAGTTTCTTTATTTTCTTTGTATGATATTGCAGTGAGCTCGTGGTATGTTGCTTGAGCGTTGTTTTTATTAATGTAGCTATATTATATTGCCCCCATATCATGGCTTAGTGCAATCTTCTCCATTTTGAGAAGACTTGTACTCTTATTCTGGAGAATAATTCTTCCATTTTGAGGAAATATTATTCTGCTCTAGTAGAGTGTGTCTTGTATTGGAGAAGTTTTTTTTTAGAAAAAGTTTTTACACTTCAACTTTCGGAGATGGTCACTTTTATTTTTGAGAAGTGGATTCCCCTACACAGTAAAGCTGGCCTCCAAAGAAGGCTTTGATTGTTCGCCAGAAAGTTATATCTCATCGCTAAGTGGGCCCACGGGACTGGCGTCAGCTGCTTTATCGGATATTTGTTTGCACAAACAATCGCGAGCAGTTAGCTGCGGCCTAGAACCTTCTTTTTGAGAAGGTTCCCCTTCGGTGGTTCCACCAATGACTTTTTCAAGAGATAACATTTCATTTTTGGGCGTGCCTCGTTAGAGGGCTTTATTTGGCACTTTAACTTTTTTGGGGAAGAATGTTCTCATTATGGAGAAATTGATCTTCACTTGAGAGTAGAAGTGTGCCTCCAAAGAGGGCTTTTTGTTTGCCTGAAAGTTACTTCTCGCAGTTAAATGGATCCAAGGGGCGGACGCAATCTACCTAATTGGATGTTCGTTTGTACGGACGATCACAATTTGTTAGCAAGGGCATGGTGCCTTCATTTTGGGAAGATGCCCCTTCGGTGGTTCCACCAATCTTTTTGTTTGATAAAAACGTTTCATTTTTCGGCGTGCCTCTTTGGAGGGCTTTCTTTGGCACTTCAACTTTTGTGGGGAAGAATGTTCTCATTATGGAGAAATTGATCTTCCCTTGAGAGTAGAAGTGTGCCTCCGAAGAGGGCTTTTTTTGGCACTTCAACTTTTTTGGGGAAGAATGTTCTCATTATGGAGAAATTGATCTTCCCTTGAGAGTAGAAGTGTGCCTCCAAAGAGGGCTTTTTTGTTTCGTTTGTCAGGAAGGTTGCATCTCACAGTTAAGTGGATCCACGGAGCAGACGCAAGCTACCTAACTGGATGTTTGTTTGCACAAACGATCACAATTAACTAGCGAGGGCCTGGGACCTTCACTTTGGAAAGGTGCCCCTTCGGTGGTCCCACCAACCTTTTTGTTGAGAGACAATATTCCATTTTGGCTGTTTTTTGTCTGCTTGCCCATGTCTTTTCACCATCTGCCTCTCAGCAATTCTTCTTTATCATTTCCAAGTACATGTTCCTTTCTTTTGCAAGTTGTTTGAAGTGTATTTCATTGTTAAGTGAATCCACGGGGCAGGCGCAAGCTACTTAACCGGATGTCCATTTGCACAAACGATCGCAATCAGTTAGCAAGGGCGTGGAACCTCCACGTTAGGAAGGTGCCCCTTCGATGGAATCACCAACTGTTTGTGAGAAACACATCTTATGTAGGAATTGAATCTGGAATTTTTGTGGCTTGACATTTGTTTGTTGAGTGATTTGTAGGAATTGCTTGTCCTTGTGATGTGTTGAATAGATAAGCTTTGGTTTGATAGCCTGCAATATTAAATCGACATTTTAGCAATATATTCAAGATATTTGCACATCGAAATGAGACAGGCATTTTATAGTAGTAGAGAACACAAGATTTATAGTGGTTCGGCCAAGAACTAGGCCTGCATCCACTTTATAGTTCTTATTATTTGATTCGCACTCATTTTACAATGGCTTACTGTAACGACCCGTATTTTACGTGTCGATATAATCGTAGAATTACTAGGTTGTTAGCGTTGTTTATGTCGTCCATAGCCTAAGTTGTATGGGAAAAGTTAACTCGTGGATAGTTTAGACCGATTTAAGAAATTTACGACCTTAATGAGTTAGGTCGTGGGCGAGTTATAGAAGTTTGGACGAGTTAGCAGTTGGACGAGTTAAGGTGTTAACATGTTGCGACCTAGTGATTTGGACGACCTAAGACAGTAGACGAGTTAGTAGGCAGCGGCTTAAGGTTTGGATCGAGTCAAGGTAGTGAGCGACTCATAGGATAACCGACTCATAGGGGTGACCGACCTAAGAGTTAGCGAGTTAAAGGAGTTAGCGACTTAGTGGAGTGGCGACTCATTGGGGTGACTGAGTAAGAGAGGTGACCAACTCATGTATTGGACCGACTCATAGGATGGAACGACTTAAGGATGATGAGTTAGGTCGTTGAGTCGTATAGTGTTGTTGAGTCGCCGAGTCGTTAGGTCGGCCTTTGTTTTAGGACGTGTATGCTATGAGTCGTACACGAGTTAAATTGTTGGGTCGGCTAGGTGATGAGTCGTAGGGGTTGTTGAGTCGTGTGCATGCTATGTCGTGTGTGTGTGTTGTGTCGTATTTGCCTTGAGCTGCGTTGAGTCGTGAGTCATGAGTCGTAGACGACTCATAGGGGCGGACGACTCATGGGGGATTTCAGCCTATATATAGGGGTTTGGCTCACTTTTTGGCACCGGATTTTGAAGCGACGAAGTGCTGCCATTTTGAGAGCTCGACTACAACATTTCTTCATCTCCTTTTCTCCATTTCAATCTAGTTCTAACATCCATCCAAGATCGAAGATCAAGATCGAAGATCCAAGAGCCAAAGTTGAAGATCTTCATCCAACCAAGCTAGATTTCATCGTTTCAAGCAGGATTTCGACGAATCAAGCTTGAATCCTTGCTGTCCAGATCTGAAGTTGATAGTTTTTGAAGTGTTTGGGTGATTCGGTGAGTGGTGGTTATCTCTCACGCGGACCCAAAGGAGTATATTGGTTTGGTGGTTTGTTGGAGTGTTGTAGATAGTGATTTTATGCATTTTTCCTTAGATCTAAGTATAGATCCATTACTTATGAAGATGTTTACTTTTGCAAGTTCATTCATCAAGTTGTAGGGACAAAACCCATGATTTATATTTGTTAGATCTATGCTAAAAACCCATGATTCATGTATGATAGACCTATTCTCATTTATTTACGAAATTGCCATTTTAGTTATAAATGCCTATTTAGATCTTGATTGACAACTTATTTGTTTGGATTAATGTTTGCCTTGTTTGATTGTTGTGAATGAGTTATCTAGTTGATAGATTTGGACAAGTATGGTCAAAGACGATTCAAAAGCTACGGAAGAGGCTCTTGAATGGTGAAAGTTGCTTAAGGCATATGTAGTGGATGTTGAAGCTCATATGTTTGGATTGGATGATGTTGAGATGGAATTTTGCCATGATGCGTTGAGGCAAACCATGATGTTAAGATGAGCCTTTGCTATGATGAAGATGAGGCGAGGCATGATGTGATGTAACCTTGGTATAATCGGGAAGGATTACTCCAAGCATGTTGATAACTTGAGGGGTAGTTCGAGTTGATTGATAATGGATGGCTCAAGAGGTAGTTTGGGCTAGGTTGAGAATAGTCGTCAAGGAGGATGACTAGAAGGCTTGGATTTCATCGTTGTTGAAGGTTCTAGCAGACTCAAAGCAAGAGTACAAGGGTTGCCCTAAAGACTACAGGAAGGTGGTCTGGACACCCTAAAGACTACAGGTAGGTGGTCGAGTACTCTGGGTAGTTGCGAAAATTCCTAGGCACGGGTCATGATGACGTGCGGAGTTATGTCTAGAACCGGGGTTACCATTAACCCTTGATAGATGGCTCAGGAAGGAGTCGGTCATTCAATTAACGGTGATTTCGAAGCAAGGCTAACAGTGATAGCCAGAGTCATGGATATTTGATTGTACCATCATTCGGCCTCAAGAGCGGTGTTTTTTTTTGGGTGCTTATCTGATCTTGGTTTAGGCCTTGGGGGTTTGTATTTGGAAAACATCGACCTTGACTCGAGTGGTTATTGCTTTACCTTAATTGTCTGCTATGTTATGCTTGCTTCTCCTTAATGTGTGTCTGGGGGCTATCACTGTAGAAAGAGGTGGAGTGGGATGGTTTGGTTCCTATTCCTTTTATCCCATATGCTCTTTTGGTATGTTTGATAGTTGATTTACTGCTCACTAAGACTTTGTCTGACTCAAGGTTTTATGTCTCCTCTTATTACCTTGGGCTGTTCATCCATGTTGGGATGGGCAGACTAGGTAGCAGGTGACAGGTGCTGTTCATGGAGATCTACGCTGATGATGACGAAGACGAGCAGGAGGCTTTTGCATATTCTTTCATATTATATGTACTGGGTGTTCCGCTGCTGTATTTGTTTGAGTGTTATGTAGTGAGGCTTTGATGTATGGATGATTCATATGTTTGTATAAAACTATTATGATGCTTATATGATGATGTCCTATTCTATGGAGCTTCACTATATTATATTTCTCTATTGTATTTTATCCATGCGCTGTGAGTTGTACGATAGATTCTGCGATGTTTATTCTACCTTGACGGTCACCCATGGCTGCCTGGCACACCTTCAGCGCACCATTCCCTTGTTTCCGTGCGGGAGTCATGGGCGGTCGTCACATTTGGTATCAGAGCCAGGCTAATCGATTTTAGCCAACGCTCGCTGACGTAACTACGTATGAGAGACGTAATTGTATTTTGATGGATGATTACTATATATAATATAGTAGCTTGGAAGGATTTGAACTCCTTATGCAGTTGTTTCTTAAGGTATTCTAATCATTCTTTTTACAGATATTAAGGATGAGTCGAAGTGAGAGACAAACTGCGAGGGAAAGCCGTGCTGCTAGGGAAGCTATTGATTATACTCCTATGTTTGAGGCCATGATGACTTCGATCATGAGGAGAATACCAGCTTCAGGATCATCAGTGGATGTTGGAGTTCAAGTTCAAGCTCCAAGACCAGTGGATTTTGCTAAGCTTTGCAAGGACTATACTTCTCTTGGAGGAAAGGTTTTCTTGGGAACGGAATCAACCATTGAGGTGCAGAGATGGATTGATGCTTGTCAAAGGATTTTTGGTGACTTGGGAATTGAGGATGCAACTAAGAGGAAGCTCGCATCAAGGCAACTTCAAGGGAGAGCTTCGGATTGGTGGAACTCTATCACCATAGATACTCCGGAGGAAGAGATTACTTGGGAGCAATTCTAAGTTAGATTTGAAGCTAAGTTCATCTCTACGGCTCAGAAATCTGTTCTGTTTAAGAAGTTTGTGGAGCTCAAGCAAGGTGGGAGACCAGTTCTTGAGTATGTTTCTGAGTTTGAAGCTTTGTCCAAGTATGCCAGATCGTATATTGATTCTCCCTATCAGAAGAATGAGAAGTTTGTGACAGGCTTGGACACTTATCTTGGGAGACAGTTGGTAGATCATTTGGACGATCCGTTTGAGAAGCTTGTAGAGAAAGCTCTCAGGCATGAGAGTTTGTTTCCTAGGGAGAGTTCTGTTGTTGCTGTGACCAAGGAAGGGTCTAGGCCACAGCAGGGTGGAAATAAGAAGAGGAAGCGGCAGCAACAGAAGGGTAAGGATGGACAGAAGAAGCCGAAGGGTGAAGTGACCTGCTACAACTGTCAGCAGAAGGGTCATCTCTTCAGGGATTGCAAGAATCCCAAGGTGCCGGGAAAGTGTTATAACTGTGATAAGCCGGGACATATCAAGAAGAATTGTCCGGAGCCGAGGAAGGATAGGCAGATTGTGCAAGCTTATGCTATGGGAGCTGTGCCGTCGTCTTCAAAAGCTCCTACTGCTGAAGAGAAGGGGAAGAGTGTGGTGGTTCAAGGTACTCTTTCCATTTGTGGTGTTCCAGTTAGAGTGTTGTTTGATACTGGAGCGTCGCATTCTTTTGTTTGTGATGATCTTGTAGGCCGGTTAGGTTTGAAACCGGATATTGTTGATAGGCCATTGGTTGTGACTAATCCAGTTGGGGGTTCGTCATGTTTGTGCATGATATGTCGTGGTCTAGTTGTGTCGAGTCATGATTGCTCTTTTGCTTGTGATTGCTTTGTTCTGAACTTTGCGGGGTTCGGAATTATTTTGGGTATGGACTGGCTTAGGAAGTATGCGGCAAGGATTGATTGTGAGAGGCTGGAGGTGACAGTCGGGAATGTGGAAGGGCGAAAGGTTGTGATACGATGTAAGCATGAAGAAGGCGTCTTCATGAGCTTCATGTATTCGCTGGTTGTTCCACGGGATGGACTGTCATCGGTGCCTATTGTGAATGGATTTGAGGATGTCTTTGACGAAGTCAAAGGGTTACCGCCGCATAGGGAGATCGAGTTTCGTATCGATCTAGTTGAGGGAGCCAGACCTGTTGTGATGCCTCTTAGGCGGATGGCGCCTAGGGAGCAGCTAGAATTGAAGGTGCAAGTTGATGACCTTTTGCAGAAAGGATTCATTCGGCGTAGTGTGTCCGAATGGGGTGCACCAGTTGTGTTCGCAACCAAAGCGGATGGATCGTTAAGGTTGTGTGTGGATTATCGTGAGCTGAATAAGGTGACTAAGAAGAATAAGTATCCATTGCCGAGAATAGATGACTTGTTTGATCAGCTTCACGAGGCTAAGGTGTTTTCTCAGATGGATTTGGCAACGGGATTTCACCAGTTGAGAGTGGCGAAGGATAATGTGCCGAAGACTGCTTTTAGGATACCATCCGGATTTTATGAGTGGCTGGTAATGCCGTTTGGATTGACCAATGCACCATCATATTTTGTGGATCTTATGAATAGAGTGTTCGGAGATCAGTTGAACAAATTCGTACTTGTGTTCGTGGATGATATTCTGATTTACTCCAGAACTGAGGAAGAGCACAAGACGCACTTGAGTATTGTTTTGGAAATCTTGCGGAAACATCAGTTGAAGGCTAAGTTTTCGAAGTGTCACTTCTGGAAGAGTGAAGTGAGGTTCTTAGGCCATGTTATTTCTGGAAATGGAATAGCGGTTGATCCTGCTAAGGTGGCAGCGATCCAGGATTGGATTAGACCTAAGAATGCATCTGATGTTAGAAGTTTTCTTGGATTAGCAGGATATTATCGTCGGTTTATCAAAGATTTTTCCAAGATAGCTGCACCATTGACAGGGTTGACGAAAAAGAATCAGGTATTCAGTTGGGATGCTAAGTGTGAACAAGCTTTTGGAATCCTGAAAGAGCGACTAACAAGTGCTCCTGTTTTGACTATTCCAAGTGGGAATGATGAGATGGTGGTTTACACCGATGCATGTGGTACTGGACTTGGAGCAGTGCTGATGCAGAAGGATAAAGTTGTTGCGTATGCTAGTCGACAACTGAAGCCGCATGAAAGGAATTACCCGACTCATGATTTGGAGTTAGCGGCAATTGTTTTTTCTTTGAAGATGTGGAGACATTATCTTTTGGGAGTTCGATTCGAGTTGTTTACGGATCATAAGTCGTTGAAGTATCTGTTCTCCCAAAAGGATTTGAATCTCCGACAGCAACGGTGGCTAGAGTTTTTAGCATCGTATGATTTTGGTATAGCCTATACTCCGGGAAAAGGCAACGCAGTGGCAGATGCGTTAAGTCGAAGACATGCAGGATTGGGAGCCATGTTTTCGGAATGGAAGGGTCTAGAGTATTTGGCTGAATTTGACTTCAGGCCTAGATGTGAATTGGAACCTGAGATGTTGGCAAACTTATCAATAAGGCCTACTCTTGTGGAAAGGATTGGCGAGAGTCAAAAGCGAGATGATAAGCTTGTCAAGATTATCCGTGATTTGGAATCTGGATTGGACCCAGAGAAGGATAAGGGATTTGAAGTCGATCGAGAGGGTTGGCATCGGAAGCAAGGACGACTAGTTGTTCCCGATGTGGATGGATTGAGAAATGAAGTCCTTAGGGAAAGTCATCACTCGAAGTTGACGATTTATCCGGGTGGAAATAAGATGTATCGGGATATAAAGAAAACCTATTATTGGGAAGGTATGAAGAAGGATGTTGGAAATTTTATTTCCAAATGTATGAATTGCCAGTTGGTTAAGGCAGAGCAGAAGAAGCCAAGTGGATTGCTTCATCCATTAGAAGTTCCTATGTGGAAGTGGGAACAGATATCGATGGATTTCTTCGATGGTCTACCTAGAACAAGAGCAGGAAATGAAGCGATTTGGGTCATAGTAGATCGGTTGACCAAGAGTGCAAGATTCATTCATGTTCGATCGACTAGGACTGCATCGAAGTTGGCTGAGTTGTATGTTAAGTGGATAGTTCGATTACATGGTATTCCGAAGAGTATAGTGAGCGATCGAGACCCATTGTTCACTAGTGGATTTTGAAAGAGCTTTCAGGAAGTTTTGGGAACTGAGTTGTGTTTGAGTACAGCTTATCATCCCCAAACAGATGGTCGGACTGAGAGAGTCAACCGAGTTTTGGAAGATCTTCTCAGAGCTTGTGTTTTGGACTTCGGAGGATCATGGGAAGATCACCTTCATTTGGTGGAATTTGCATATAATAACAGTTATCAGTCAAGTATTGGTATGACACCATATGAAGCACTGTATGGAAGACCGTGTAACTCTCCGACATGTTGGTTGGAAACTGGAGAAAAACTGATACTTGGGCCAGAGATGATTCGACAGACTTCGGATTGTATAGGGATCATTCGGCAACGAATGAAGGCAGCCCAAGATCGTCAGAAAAGTTATGCCAATAATCGTCGTAAGGATTTGGAATTCGACGTAGGTGATATGGTTTTTGTGAAGATTTCTCCTCTGAAGAATGTTATTCGATTTGGAAAGAAAGGAAAGTTAACTCCGAGATTTGTTGGACCATTCCCGATGATCGAGCGAATTGGAAAGCTCGCTTATAGATTGGAGTTACCGGAAAAGATGGCGGGTGTGCACAATGTTTTCCATGTATCTTATCTGCGGAAGTATGTGCATGACCCAACTGCAGTGGTTTCTGCTGATAGCTGTGAAGATTTAGAAGTTGATCCAGTTGTTACGAGACCTCGTAAGCTGCTTCGTGTTGTTGAAACCGACACGAAACAGCTTAGGAGGAAGACGATTACGTTGCTCAAGGTACAATGGAGTGATGATGTTGACGACTGTACGTGGGAGGAGGAAGAGAGGATGAAGGCAGCTCATCCTGAACTCTTCGAGGTATGGCCCTAAGGTGTCGTGACATCTCATGAATTTGTAACTTGTTCTAAGTCTTAGAATTCTGCATGCTAGGATAGTAATTGGATGCATGGTTTGTTGATTGCTATGGATGGTAAGCATGCAGAATAGTTTTGGTTGCTCTTGTTTGTTTGGAATTTCGGGGGCGAAATTCCTAAGGGGGAGAGAATGTAACGACCCGTATTTTACGTGTCGATATAATCGCAGAATTACTAGGTTGTTAGCGTTGTTTATGTCGTCCATAGCCTAAGTTGTGTGGGAAAAGTTAACTCGTGGATAGTTTAGACCGACTTAAGAAATTTACGACCTTAATGAGTTAGGTCGTGGGCGAGTTATAGAAGTTTGGACGAGTTAGCAGTTGGACGAGTTAAGGTGTTAACATGTTGCGACCTAGTGATTTGGACGACCTAAGACAGTAGACGAGTTAGTAGGCAGCGGCTTAAGGTTTGGACCGAGTCAAGGTAGTGAGCGACTCATAGGATAACCGACTCATAGGGGTGACCGACCTAAGAGTTAGCGAGTTAGAGGAGTTAGCGACTTAGTGGAGTGGCGACTCATTGGGGTGACTGAGTAAGAGAGGTGACCGACTCATGTATTGGACCGACTCATAGGATGGAACGACTTAAGGATAATGAGTTAGGTCATTGAGTCGTATAGTGTTGTTGAGTCGTCGAGTCGTTAGGTCGGCCTGTGTTTTAGGACGTGTATGCTATGAGTCGTACACGAGTTAAATTGTTGGGTCGGCTAGGTGATGAGTCGTAGGGGTTGTTGAGTCGTGTGCATGCTATGTCGTGTGTGTGTGTTGTGTCGTATTTGCCTTGAGCTGCGTTGAGTCGTGAGTCATGAGTCGTAGACGACTCATAGGGGCGGACGACTCATGGGGGATTTCAGCCTATAAATAGAGGGGTTTGGCTCACTTTTTGGCACCGGATTTTGAAGCGACGAAGTGCTGCCATTTTGAGAGCTCGACTACAACATTTCTTCATCTCCTTTTCTCCATTTCAATCTAGTTCTAACATCCATCCAAGATCGAAGATCAAGATCGAAGATCCAAGAGCCAAAGTTGAAGATCTTCATCCAACCAAGCTAGATTTCATCGTTTCAAGCAGGATTTCGATGAATCAAGCTTGAATCCTTGCTGTCCAGATCTGAAGTTGATAGTTTTTGAAGTGTTTGGGTGATTCGGTGAGTGGTGGTTATCTCTCACGCGGACCCAAAGGAGTATATTGGTTTGGTGGTTTGTTGGAGTGTTGTAGATAGTGATTTTATGCATTTTTCCTTAGATCTAAGTATAGATCCATTACTTATGAAGATGTTTACTTTTGCAAGTTCATTCATCAAGTTGTAGGGACAAAACCCATGATTTATATTTGTTAGATCTATGCTAAAAACCCATGATTCATGTAGATAGACCTATTCTCATTTATTTACGAAATTGCCATTTTAGTTATAAATGCCTATTTAGATCTTGATTGACTACTTATTTGTTTGGATTAATGTTTGCCTTGTTTGATTGTTGTGAATGAGTTATCTAGTTGATAGATTTGGACAAGTATGGTCAAAGACGATTCAAAAGCTACGGAAGAGGCTCTTGAATGGTGAAAGTTGCTTAAGGCATATGTAGTGGATGTTGAAGCTCATATGTTTGGATTGGATGATGTTGAGATGGAATTTTGCCATGATGCGTTGAGGCAAACCATGATGTTAAGATGAGCCTTTGCTATGATGAAGATGAGGCGAGGCATGATGTGATGTAACCTTGGTATAATCGGGAAGGATTACTCCAAGCATGTTGATAACTTGAAGGGTAGTTCGAGTTGATTGATAATGGATGGCTCAAGAGGTAGTTTGGGCTAGGTTGAGAATAGTCGTCAAGGAGGATGACTAGAAGGCTTGGATTTCATCGTTGTTGAAGGTTCTAGCAGACTCAAAGCAAGAGTACAAGGGTTGCCCTAAAGACTACAGGAAGGTGGTCTGGACACCCTAAAGACTACAGGTAGGTGGTCGAGTACTCTGGGTAGTTGCGAAAATTCCTAGGCACGGGTCATGATGACGTGCGGAGTTATGTCTAGAACCGGGGTTACCATTAACCCTTGATAGATGGCTCAGGAAGGAGTCGGTCATTCAATTAACGGTGATTTCGAAGCAAGGTTAACAGTGATAGCCAGAGTCATGGATATTTGATTGTACCATCATTCGGCCTCAAGAGCGGTGTTTTTTTTTTGGGTGCTTATCTGATCTTGGTTTAGGCCTTGGGGGTTTGTATTTGGAAAACATCGACCTTGACTCGAGTGGTTATTGCTTTACCTTAATTGTCTGCTATGTTATGCTTGCTTCTCCTTAATGTGTGTCTGGGGGCTATCACTGTAGAAAGAGGTGGAGTGGGATGGTTTGGTTCCTATTCCTTTTATCCCATATGCTCTTTTGGTATGTTTGATAGTTGATTTACTGCTCACTAAGACTTTGTCTGACTCAAGGTTTTATGTCTCCTCTTATTACCTTGGGCTATTCATCCATGTTGGGATGGGCAGACTAGGTAGCAGGTGACAGGTGCTGTTCATGGAGATCTACGCTGATGATGACGAAGACGAGCAGGAGGCTTTTGCATATTCTTTCATATTATATGTACTGGGTGTTCCGCTGCTGTATTTGTTTGAGTGTTATGTAGTGAGGCTTTGATGTATGGATGATTCATATGTTTGTATAAAACTATTATGATGCTTATATGATGATGTCCTGTTCTATGGAGCTTCACTATATTATATTTCTCTATTGTATTTTATCCATGCGCTGTGAGTTGTACGATAGATTCTGCGATGTTTATTCTACCTTGACGGTCACCCATGGCTGCCTGGCACACCTTCAGCGCACCATTCCCTTGTTTCCGTGCGGGAGTCATGGGCGGTCGTCACACTTACAATACAAGAATGATACATCCACAATCATTTTACAAATTTAAGAATAGCTTCAAAGTAAAATATGGACGCAAGTGATTGCTGTTGCAGGCTCTCGAAATTGGATCTCCTTCGACAGTTGTGAGCTTGAAAGTGCCATCAAGAAGTTTTTTGCCTATGACGTATGGCCCTTCCCAGTTTGGCCCAAACACTCCTGTTGCTGTCATGACCCTTTTCAAGACTAGATCCCCAATTTCAAAGCTGCGTTGGCGAACTTTAGAATTGAAGTGCCTGGCCATCCTTTGCTGGTGGGCTGCAACTCTGAGCTTAGCCTCTTTCCTTCTTTCATCAAGCAAGTCAACTGCTTCAAGTTGCAGCTTTTCATTTTCAGCTTGGTTGAAATGAATTCTCCTATGTGAGGGGACCTCTATTTCCACTAGAATCATTGCTTCTGATCCATATGCTAATGAGAATGGAGTGTGCCCAGTCGCAGTCTTGTGGGTAGTTCTGTATGCCCAAAGTGTTAGTGGCAGCTTATCGACCCAACCACCTTTTGGTTTTTCTAGCTGTTTTTTGATGGTTGATTTGATAATCTTATTCACTGCTTCCACTTGCCCGTTTGCCTGCGGATGAGCCACTGCTGAGAAGCTTTTTTGGATCTTGAATCGCTTGCAAAAGTCTTGTAATTCTTCGCTTTCGAATTGGGTACCATTGTCTGTGATTATCTTTCGAGGCACACCATACCTGCAAATGATATTTTTAGTCACAAAGTTTATCATCTTTTTAGAGGTAATAGTAGCCAATGGTTCAAATTCAGCCCATTTAGTGAAATAATCAACAGCAACAATGGCATATTTGATTCCGGACTTGGCAATCGGCAAAAGCCCAATGAGATTTATCCCCCAAATGGAGAATGGCCATGGACTGACCATCTGTGTTAGCTCGGTGGAACGTGCTCTTGGGATTTTTGCAAATCTCTGGCATCTGTCACACTTTCAGGAGTAGCTAGCAGCGTCTCAATTAATATCTGGCTAAAAATACCCATAGCGGAGAATTTTCTTTGCTAGAGTTTGACCTCTTGAATGATCCCCACACTCTCCTCCGTGCACCTCAGCTAAAATTGTCTTAGCCTCTTCCTTGGCATCGAGAATCCTCGTCTGTACAACCGGCCGTCTTGAATTACATATCTCGGGGATTTTCTTAACAGCTTCTGGCGCTCTTTTGAGTTTTCTGGCAGGGAGCCGTTGAGTATATATTCCTTGATCGGGGTCATCCACGACTCCTGCTCTTGAGATACAGCTATAATCCAGTCAATATCCATCTCATCGGTACTTGGAGCTAACAAGACTTCCACGGTGACCAATCTCAATAATTGAGCTTCGCCGGAGCTTGAATATTTTGCGAGAGAATCTGCCCTCATGTTCTCTTCCTGGGGTATATGGATTATTGTATAATGATCAAAATCATCGAGATGCTCCCAGGCCTTTGACAAGTAAGCAGGCAGATTTCCTCCTTTAGTTTGAAACTCTTTCTTGACTTGGCATACAATAAGCTGGGAATCACTGAAGATCTGTAATACTTTGACGTTCAGTTCTTTAGAAATCTTCAAGTCGGCACCAAGAGCTTCATATTCTGCTTCATTATTTATCGAAGGAAATTCTAATATCAATGCATAGCACAATGACTGCCCTTCGGGGGTTTCAAGCACAACCCCAGCTCCGGAACAATAGTCATTTCTTGCACCATCAACATATAATTTCCATCAGATCGGGATGTCATCAGTCACCTCTTCCTCACTGTCACCTTTATCTGTGTATTCTGCAATGAAATCTGCTAAAGCTTGTCCATTGATTGCTCTTCGGGGATGGTAGGTGATATCGTATTGGCTGAGTTCGATATTCCACTTCAGAAGACGACCCGAAGTTTCAGGGTGAAATAGGACTTGCTTTAGAGGTTGATCAGTGAGGACTTTAATAGGATGAGCTTGGAAATATGGCCTCAACTTTCTGGACGCAATCAACAGACAAAAGGCGATCTTTTCCAGCTTTGAATAATTCATCTCTGCCCCAGTGAATCTTTTGCTGATGTAATAAACCGGGCACTGAACTTTTGCGTCTTCCCGTACCAATGCTACACTGAGAGCATGAGATGAAACCGCTAAATATATGAAAAGATCTTCACCATTGCTGGCTTAGAAAATACTGGAGGAGTTTCCATGTGACGAATCAGTTCATCAAAATATTTCTGACATTCAGGAGTCCATTCAAAGTTTTTCTTTCCTTTCTTCAGAGCGTCAAAGAAGGGAATGCATTTATCAGTGGCCCTGGAAATAAACCGACTCAAAGCAGCGACTTTCCCGTTGAGGCTTTGCAATTTCTTCTTTGTCCTAGGGGCTTTGACTTCTCTTAAAGCAGTAATCCGAGCAGGATTAGCTTCGATGCCCCTAGCACTCACAATGAAACCCAAGAATTTTCCGGACTCTACCGCGAATGAACATTTCAGAGGATTTAGCTTCATCCCAAACTTTCGGATGACCGTGAACATTTCTGCCAAATGATCCATGTGGTCTACTACCTTCTTCGATTTCACCAACATATACTTCCATAGTCTTGCCAATATGGGGTTTGAACATGGCATTAACAAGTCTTTGATAAGTTGCCCCGCGTTCTTTAGTCCGAAGGGCATGACTTTATTGCAGTAAAGACCAACATCAGTGATGAAGCTCGTGTCCTCCTGATCTGGCTCATGCATCATGATTTGATTATATCCTGAGTAAGCATCCATAAAAGACAATAATTCATGCCCGGCTGTTCCATCTACCAACTGATCAATCCTGGGTAACGGGAAACTGTCCTTGGGGCATGCTTTGTTCAAGTCTAAAAAGTCGATGCATACTCTCCACTTTCCATTTGCTTTTTTAACCAACACCGGATTAGAAACCCAATTTGGATAAGTGGATTCTCTGACGAAACCATTTTCCATGAGCCGATCTACTTCTTCTTTTAATGTTGTCGACCTTTCCGGACCCTGGGTTCTTATTTTCTGCTTTACGGGTGTGAATTTTGGATCAATATTCAAAGCATGCACTGCGATTTCTGGAGATATTCCACACATGTCGGCATTACTCCAAGCGAATACATCCAGGTTTGCTTTCAATAATGATATCAACATATTCTGAACCGTCACACCGAGTTGTGAACCCACATTCAGCACCTTGTTTGGATCATTCAGGTCAACAGGTATTGGCACCGTCACTTCCACCGGCACCACTCTACTCCCCCCCGCACTGGTTTTTCTGGGATCAATCTCTTTTCGTGCACCACTATGCTCACCAGTGTAGGGTCCACCCCGTAATTGCTATAAGGTGGGTTCTTTGATGCGAAGCGGAGCTGCCGCACCCTTACCCATTTCTCTCTTCTTTGCCTCCTGTAACTCTATGAGATAGCATTCTCGCCCGGCATTTTGGTCCCCCTTCACAACACCGATGCTATTATCAGTGGGGAACTTCATAGTCAGGCACTATGGGGTGAGAATGGCCTTGAATGCGGTAAGAGTCGGTCGATCCAAGAAGGCATTGTAAGCGGAGAATTCATCAAAAATCACAAAAGTTTGTATTCGAATCACCTTCTTTTTCCCTTCTCCAAGCTCTACAAATAAGTCAATAGTCCCTATAGGCTATTTTGGTTCTCCAGTGAACCCAATAATTTTCTGTGAGGAAGCTTGGACATCAGCAATGGGAATTTTCATCTGATCAAATGTCTTTCTGAAGAGGACATTGTAAGAGGCGCCGCAGTCAACAAGCACCCTTCTTACAATTGCTGGTTCGATGCCTGAAGATATCACCAAGGGATCCATGGTGGGAGCCTCAACACCAACAGAGTCTCTAGCCCGAAATATGATGTCATCGTTAAAAGTTCTTTGCTGTTTTAAAGGTGCAGCATCTTCCAAGACAAAAACATTTTCTTCCGCCGGGGCATATCTCAAAGCGTGAGCATATCTCTCTATCTCACCCTAACTTCTGCCCGTTGGGTAAGGACCCCCTGTGATGACATTAATGACAGGCCTCTCAGATTCCTGCGCTGCAGTCCTCTCACCTGAGCCGGATTGATGAGCAGGAACTTGTTGCCCCTGAGTAGATGAGGTTGGGTCACTTCTGTTTCTCTTCACATATTGTTGTAGTTCATTCTGTCTCAACAGCTCTTCAATCAAATTCTTTAAATGGCAACATTCATTAGCGTCATTGCCAGGTTGATTGTGGAACCGACAGAATCTCCCATTATGCATAACATTTTTCCCAGGCTTTATCTCAGGTGGTTTGGGGTATTCAACAGCATCCTTGGTTGCGGAAAAGATATTTTCTGGAGTATCAGTTAAGGGAGTAAAATTGAAGGTTTAAAGTGGCGAATTTTCTTCGCATCTTTCTGCTTTTTTCCACCGTCATTCTCCCTCTTCTGGCTACCAGATTCCTTTTTGTTAGAAGCAACATTGTTATTCTCAACTTCAGTCACGACTACTTTTGCTGACACAGGAAGGCTTTCTAAGCGCATAAATTCATCGGCCTTCTTGTAGAACTTCTCAAGTGAATTTGGCTCTTTCATCTTTAGCCATTTTCCGAATTCACTTGATTTGTCAATAGCTCGCATCAAGTAAGTCAGAATCATCCGAGGCTCTGCATTGTCAACTTCGGCCAAGGCTATATTAAAGAGGTTTAAGAAAGATTTGATAGACTCTCCAGGGCTTTGTTCAAGGCTGGATAGTGACATTATGTCCTTGGCCTTCGAAGCATGTAACCTGAACTGATCTTTGACTTTCCGAATTAGGTAGAAGAACTGATCCATGGATCGAACTGGCAGCTTCATGAACCAAAGCAGGGCCACTCCCTCCAAGTACACAGGAAAGTATTTGCACTTGATCTCATCTGTTGCTCTGGCACCTGTCATATGCCAGTCATACTTGTATAAGAACTGGTTAGGATCGCTTGTCCCCCAATAAGCTGGAATAGTGGGGGGAACAAACTTCTTCGGAAATTTAGCCTTCAGAATTCTTTCAGTAAAAGGAGTCTTGCTTGGAGAAACCCCCAGTCACTTTCATCTTCCTTCGCATGCTCTCCTTCATAATTTGTCGAATCATTCCCGAGAGGTACTCCTCATCGTTTAGAGGCCCCGCGGGACAGACATCAGCTACTTTTTCGAAAGTTTGTCTGGACAAACGTTTACGAAGAGTTGGCTGCGGCGTTGAACCTTCAGCTTGGGGTGGTGCCCCTTCGGCGGTGTCAGCTGCCCTCCGAGGAATACTTTTCCCTTGGGAATCATGAACATCCTCAGCAAAGGTTTCTTCATTATTTTTTGGTTGCTGGTTAACTCTAAGCAAAGCATTCAACCTGTTCAACATTAAAGTGTTCTGGGCTTCCATTTGTTGATACAACCCAGACACTACAGCATCCAATTCCGCCCTTTTGATTCCATCACTAGGAGCCGCTTGATTTGACGCGGGAGAAGTGGCGGTTTTGTCATAAGCTTCTCCAGATCTAGTAGATCTACTTTTTCTTCTAGGAGCCATAATTTCTGATAGACTTCTGGTTCTTAGGGAGAGTCTTTCAACAAATCTTTGTGAAGCAATGATGAGAGCACCCCTGAGTTCTACTCTCAATGAAAGCACCAAAAATGTTAACGCTAAAATTATACGCTAACACCCCAGTGTGAGTTGTGATATAGCGAAAGCACCATCCGTTGGTACGGGAATTAAAAGCAAGCAGAAAATAGCAGAAAATAGTAAAGAGACAACAATTTTTGTAGTGGTTCGGCTCAAAGTCAAGCCTACGTCCACTTAATCTCTTCTATTATTGATTTGATTACAAATCTTACAATAATTCTTCAATTACAACACAATTAAGGCAAGTAGTTAGAACTTTGATGCAGAAAAGATTTCTGAATTCATGTTTAATGAACTTGATCTTTTCCCGAGGTTCTTTGAAGTGTCTTTGGCATTTGAAGTGTTGTAGAAGTCATGAAAACAGCAAAGTCTTGGCGTTCGAGAAATCATCCTTTTTCCTTCCCCAATGTGGAGTAGGCGAGGTATTTATAGGGGAGTTTCGGAGTTAGGTCGTGTGGTCTAGGCTGTGGGCGGCTTAGGAGTTGAGTTAGGTCACGGACGACCTAATGGGTATGGGTTATGGCTTATAGTGGGTGTATTTGGCCATTTGCGTTGGATGGTAGGTCGCAGTGACCTATGAGGAATTGAAGGCGATCTATATGCTGGGGCATCAAACGGAGCGACTTAAGATAGACTTGGGAGAAGCAGCGACCTAATATAGGCTGGAGCGACCTATATATAAACAGCATAAGGAGACGCGACTTATTTAGGTGCAGCTGTGGGCTCATAACCCGCTAGGTCGCTACCTCTTTGAATCGCTGTAGTATTCAACCCACTGTCGTGTTTTTGTCGCAATGCCGTTGATCTGTTTAGGTCGCTTAACTCGTTAAAAGCCGCTGGGAGGTTGAGTCGTTAACTCATTGCAATGTTATCTCGCCAGATGCTATAGGTCGTAAGTCGCTTGGAGATGTGAACAGTTAAGTCGCTTGGGGTTTTGGGTTAGTTAACCCGTTGTTATTTTAGGTCGTTAAGTCGCTAGTTTTTCTTAAGCAGTTGGGTCGCCATTCAAAAAAGGGATTAACAACAACCAGATGCAATGGTGCCATTATGATTCTCTAAGGCCCGGAAGATCAACAACAGCATCAAATCAACATTACAAACAAGCTCATCCATTTGTAAGACCATATTTTATAACAAATAAAAAATTGAAAAAATCTAACTCTATTTTTCCTTTTTTTGTAACAGAGAAAAAAGATGGAGAAAATATTTCAAGAAAAGTGGAGAGAGAACAACATATTAAATAAAGAAGTTGGTACGAAGGCAATAAAGAAACCACGGTGTCCACAGCAAGACCTTTGCTCGTAAGCAGTATTAAGTTTTTAATCTTCTTCAAGTAAACTGCACATCAATCATACTAAAAATTGCAATGCCATAATATTCAATGCATCAGAAAAAGAAAAAAAAAAGATGGGATACAGTGTATGCTAAAAAAGTGCTAAATGGTAATAGCAGTAAAAATGTATAATGTAGTAAAGTATTTATGTTCATGTTAATGCTAAATAATCATAGCATTGCAATATTGCACTATTCAATAAACTGACAAATATCATAGGTTGCATTATGATTATGCAGTAGGAAATGTATGATTATTGATACAAACACTGTTAACAAAATAATTAATGATAATGGCAGTAAAAATGTATAATATATTTTAATGTATTTTTATTAAATGCTAAAAGACCATACCATTATAACATTAAACCACTGCCTTTTTAGCCCACTAATATGAAAAAACTCTTCATACATTCCTAAATGAATCCCAATTTTATATGTTAAGAGAAATACTAAATGGTTGTAGCATTACATCTTTTGTACCAATACTCGTTTAATCTACTAATTTGAAATCTACATCATAAATACCCATATAAGACCTTATGTATCCAGCCTATGTTACTCAAGCAGATGTACAGTTCTTTTAACAGAACACAAGTATTAAATACTTACCATGTAAAAATATTTTTAGTCTGTCTGTAATGATAAAATTATTAGCATAAATTGATTACTATTTAACAAACAATTTTTGTTGTTTTTTTCTTTTTTGAATCAACGGGAATAACTATGCTCTATTTGTCATGAAATTCATTCAACATTTGGACAAAGACTCAAACCTCCCCACTGATTACAGCAAAAAAGATATCAACCTCATGCGAGCTAAAATGGTGTATAACATACTAAATGATCCACATAGAAGTTGGAACGTCATGACTTTCTTTACAAATGCAACTCCTGAAGAAGCAGAAAAGGTAGTGAAGAAAAAGAACCAAAGTAAAAAAGAAAATTTGAAGACTTGGAAAATTTTAAGAACTGATAATTATAGTTAAATTTGAATTGCCTCAATTTAAGTTGAAGTACTGATTGTAGTTAAATATGAATTAGATAAAGTAAAGATGAAGTGCTAACTGTAGTAGGATTGATACTTATATTTTGCTGAACTTCTAATTCAAGTGGAATAGTGTTACTACTTGCAAAGCTGTAATTTGTTATACGTATGTTCTATTAAATGTTTGCTTTTTTGATATAGTTAGAATTTTATATTTTGTCAATAAAATGCATGATTTTGTTCCACTTCATCAAGCATTAGCTTCATATAACGTTTCAGATAGTGGTATGATTTGGAAAATATACAATTTATTGAAGAAAATAATTTGGGCACCAATCTCGAATTTTGCTTCTGGCATAAAAATAAGGTGGGAGGAAATGATAGCCAAATTAATCATAGATGATACGAGAAAAGTGGTTGTTATCAGGAATACCAAATGCTAGTTATCTGCGGGACATTGGGTTCAGTTTGAAGAAAAAATACGCGATGTAGAATGAATTCATGGACATTACAAAAAAAGTACAGAGATAAGTATCCCAATACTGCACATTGATGGTACAACTAAAGTAGATTTCACCAACCTTATAACAATTGAACAATGTTTGAAAAGTGAGAACAATTTCACAGCATATGCTACGTTTATAAACAATCTAATAGATGCAGAGGAGGATGTTACACTGCTTAAAGGGTGTGGGATCATCAATAACAGACTTGGTACTGATCAAAAAGTCGTGGACTTTTTTAGTAATCTTTGTAGAAATATATATTTAGACAAAGAACCACATTATCTTTCTGCACCGTTTGGTTTTATAGGAAAATACTATGTAGAAAGTTACTACAAGGTGAAATTTTATAGACTGAGGAAAAAGTACCTACCGGACTATTATACAAAACCATGTGCTGGACTTTGCTTACTAGTTTCAGTTGTGGTAATTATAATCACATTAGTATAGGTGTTCTTCACAATTTTTCTAGAGCTGCACTAACATCACTTCATCTTTAATGTAATTTTTCTAGAGCAGCATCACAGAGTTTAGTAATATATAACCGATAACCAAATATGGCAACCTTTCTACTATATAATAAATAAAAATGCTAAATACAAATAGCATTATTCTGATGAATTGCTCAATTAACAGAAAGCATCCGATACCAACATATCAACATTTTTTCATCACATACAAATGAAAATAATATGCTCCACAAACAAAAAAAACACAAAAAATCATTAAAAATAAGTAAACTTCTTATTAAAACAATCAACCATCACAGTACATGTACTAGTATCAAAAATGAATAAAAAAGTATGACTATATCAAATAAGTAAACAGTAAAGAAATACAAAGAATAAAATGACAGAAATGAAAGAAAAAAATAAAATTCAAATTTAAATCTTCATTGAAGCTTGACAATTCCTCTTGTTATGTCCAACTTGATTGCAATTAGTACATTTATTCCACTTACTCTGAGAATAAGGAAAAACCGCTGTGTCTTTTAGTAGAAGGTCTTCCAGCACTTTGAATTTTTTTAGGCGATTTAATTGTGACTTCATCTCCACTAACAATTGGCTTACCAACATTAGGAATTGGATTAATAGCATATGAATAACTAGATCTAAAAGCATTAGCTGTAACAAAATAATCCACATAATCATATACTGACTGCCTTGACCCATTCATACACTTGATAGCATGTGCACATGGAAAACCTGTAACTTTCCACTTGTTACAAGTACACAATCCTTTTGCAAGATCAACATGATGTGATATTGGAAATCTAACTTCAAAAACATTTTTCGAAGACCTATATGTATCTACCCAAAACCTTCATTAACTAACTGTGACAACCGTTGCTCCATAACCGGACATAAAGTAGTAGTCCATTGATGACATTCTTCTCCCCTCTTCACCATTTGTTCCATTATTTTGACCCGGATTCCGTCTAGACAAGATGTAATAGGCATAAATCTATCATCCACAATCAAAGAGTTAAAGCTTTCAGCCACATTAGATGAATATTCTCCATAGCTCTTGCCTTGAAAAAACAAATCAGTCCAATGTTCAAAAGGTTTATCATTTAAAAAATTAATTGCAGCAACACCGCCAATTTCTTTAAACTTAAACAGATAGCGATCAAAATCGTATGGATTTGAAGCTCGAGTCAAAAGTTTAAACAAATCAACAATAGAAGTATCGCCCTTGCAAGCTTTAACTACTGAACCAATGTTTTGCTCCATATGAAATGTGCAGTAACTATGAAAAGAAGATGGAAACACTTTTGGAACACCTAACAGCAAACCCCACTGGCGATCAGATATGAAAACCAATTCACGATCCTCACTAAGCATCTCTTTTAAATGCTCCAAAAACCAAGACCAATTTGACTCATTCTCATGTGAAACTACTCCCATAGCAAGCGGAAAGAAACCTTAAAAAACAGTAGTTTTTTTCAAATGCTAATACAAGGAAATAGTATACTAATATTAGTTAAGTATATTACTTTCACACCATAAAATTTCACGTATTTACATGACTGCAAGAGTCAAAAAAATATGATTAATCCTAAATTAATATAACATTGTGTGTTTGATAGTACATTCATATAATATACAGAATAATAAATGTTAAAAGATACTAGCACTATAACATATAATAAGATATCAAATGTTAAATTCATGTAATATTATAATTTCATATAAAGTAACAATACAGTCAACATATAATTGTTAAAATGACAATGGAGTACTAAGATATATCAACATCCACCACATGTTACAATACTACATAACTAAAACAATATACTAAACAACACATAGCCAAAAAAACAGAACAAAAGGCAAAAGTCAAACCTTGATTGCTATTTTTTGCTGTAGCAACTAATAAAACACCTTGTCGGCCCTTCAAAAATGCCGCATCTAAAAATATCATGGGACGGCAACGCCTAAAACCAAGTAAACAAGCACTAAACCCAACGAAAATTCTTTCAAATTGATTAGTTGACAAATCCACATCCAAAGCAACATAACTTCCTGGATTAGTTTTTTGTATAGCCTCTAGATACTAATTCAAATCATTGTAAGACATTGCATCATCTCCACAAATTTCCTTCAATGCCAATTGCTTCCCAGTGTATGCATAATAATAAGAAGGAGTGAAATTAAATTCTCTTCTGAAATCATTAATAATGTCTTTCGGTTTCTTCATCGGGACATCTCTTATTTGATCAATAATTAAAGATTTCATGAGTCTACTAGTTATATGAACTTTCTTAACATCTCATAACCCAGCACCACATGAATGTTCAAACATTTAAGTCCTAATAAAAAACGAATAAGATGTCCAGGATCTGAAGAAGCATACATGGTGAAATTACAACCTTCTTTAAACCACGAACAAATAACAGATATTCTTTCTGGACAATTCTTAACAAAAATCAATTCACGCCCTTCTTTTATTTGATAAGCCATAAGAAACTCTCTAAAATCTTCAGCACCAGTGAAACAATAACCAATAAAGTCCGCAAGATTTAACTGAGATCCTTTCTTCGTAATATCCTTCAAATAAGAACTTGACTCGCCACAAGATTTAATATTCAAACAACCATTAGAAACTGAACTGCTTTGATGATTAGAAGTAACTGATAAACTATTACCCAAATTGAACTCCAGTGCACAAATGGTTGACTTAACAGTAAAAACAAAATAAGAACTTTTCTTGTATATCTGAATGCATAGAATGGTATGCAAATCCGAATCAGTATCAACTGTGATAATCTTATTTTCCAAACTATAGGATATACCAATAGAATAAGGAGTAAGATGCGGCCAATGTTCACATATACTATTTTTAACACCAATCAAAGAACAAGTCATACTAAGTCGAACAGAGTAGCTGTTTTCATCAAGTAAAAACAGTACAAGAATACTATCATCAACATTCCTGCCAAAGAAAAAAGAGTGAAGTAAAAAGGTAAAAGGTAAGTAAAATGTAAAAATACCAACGTACGGTTAAATATAAATTGTGTTAGGCTTAAAATACACTGTGCAAGAGACAACAACAGAAAATAGTAAAATGAATATAAAATATTTTTATAGCATCAAACAGTTTGAAAATGCTAAATGGACATAGCATAATGAAATCATACCCGATTTCGCCTCCCAATCGTGTACCCAGATCAGACATATTACATGCAAATAGTCTAAGAATTTCAAAACGGCAGTGAAATAGTCAGAAAACAAAAGAGAAGTAGGCAGATCAAGCACAAAATTCAAATCGACATCAAAAAATTAGGTTAAACTTACCTATGTTACCATACAGCAAGAACGCGCGTACAAAAAAAGATGAGAAATCCAAATCGGTACTAATTATGCAACGACATCTCAGAATTAAAATTTGCAAGACGATTTGAAAGAGAAAGAAACGAGGGAAAAGGAGAAGAAAGTAAAGAGAAATAAATAATAGTTGCTCGACCAATAAAATAAACATGTTTGGACTTCAGTCCAAAAAATCAAACGTGCGTTTTTTAGCCCAAAAAAAGCGAATTGTTTGTCCTACAGCCTATTTTCCACATTTAGAAATTGACATACATTCATAATAATGAGTATAGGGGTAAAGAGAAGAATACTATTACCACCATAAGACTCAAATATGTGGGTAAATAATAATACAGATAAAAAAACTCAATACATATATATTAGTTTTAGTACTACGGGAGTTTATCATTATAAATAGCAAGTGTTTATGGCAGTAATTTTGAAAACGAAAGGAATAAGTTATGGAATAAACTTTAAAACATTAAATAAGGGACTTTAACTGTGACGGACCCGATATTTTCAACCATTCGTATCCATACATGCTGGATTTGAATTGCTCAAAATATCATATTGTTAAGTTGTATTTGGCAAAAATCAGCATATACAGTAAATAAATAAATCATAGAATCACAGACACAGAGTAATATACAATATGCAGCGGAAACAGAATGAATATTAGTTGATGAAGCTACTATATACATAACAGAGTTAAATAAGATACAACGGAAATAGCGAATACAATGGTCAAATACAAGCTCAAAATACATCACTAGAATCAACTGAATATCTAAAAGCTGGATAGATAGTTGGACCTCCAAGCAAAACTCCAACCCTAAAAGTCTGTCTCAAAAGCTGAACCTCTCAGTCTGACCCAAGCGTAAAGCAAAACACTCGAGTCGGGATTAACATTCTTATATCAATAAATCCAACTCAAGTGAAATAATAACTAAAATACAAGTAACTCAAAGGATATTTGGGATAACCATCCTCTAAGGATCCGTTAAACTATCTACTATGTAGTAATATACGCTATAATAATAATGTCTAAAGTAAAGTAAACTTACTTAAAAATAGCATTAAGGCTTTACATTTTCCACCTTAACACATATATAGTGCCAATAGGCTATACAGTATCGTAATACCTCTAGATCTGGAGGCTACTAAAGGATACTCCATAGGTACGACACAAATCAAATTCTAGTAAAGTTATCTAGGGTAGGTAACACGGCACAACTAGGCAATGCTAGGGTAGATATACTAATTACACTTCCGGACCAGTGATAACGCGTAGCAGCCACTACCGTCCACCTCGAGCCACGCTCCTAAAAATCAAAGGTGCATACAATCAATTACAAAGTAATAGAATGGTATCGAAGAAGTTTGTCCGATCAGAGGAGCAACCTCATTAACCATCAATTGCTCCTATTTTAGCCACCTTATGCCAACTCAAGGGAGTTGGTTCCATGTATATACCTTAATGGAACGTCGCCACCATCCTACTTCATTCTGAAATGTCCACCGCGTACACAGTTGTTAAAGTGGTTTTCGAAGTTGGCAGAGAGTATGATAACTTATCCCGGTCTCTTTAACAACCAAACGTTACATCACAGTCATTTCAAAATAGTTTATACTTCAAAACCAAAAATATCATTGCCATTTCAAAACCATATCAATACGATATTCTTTTACATTTCAAAACCGAATACGATATCATTTCCATTTCAAATATATATCCATTTTCCAAAAATCATAGCATTTTTCCAAAGTTATAACACTTTCGAAACTAAACACTTAAAATCAATATACTTCCCACTTAATCGATTTAAATATTTAAACAGTATATATAATTAAAAAAAATTCCTCAAATTTCACAAATAATTCCAAATCAACTCGAATTCCAAAAATTCAAATTTAATCAAATCTCAAATCATTCATTCCAATTTATTTTCTAAATAAACCATTCAAATTATACCAATTTCAAATACAGATTTGAACCATAAAATAAACCATTTAAATTTAAATATATTTTAAAGCTTCAAATATTCCATATTTTCAAAACTAAATTTGATAACTTCATATATATCAAATCCAATTTACCATTTTTTTAGTTTTAAGATATTTACTTAGTAAATCCAATATCATTTAACTAACTCCAAATTCCAAATAACTGAATAATTCCCTTAATTTATTCAAACTTGATATATTCATTTAAATCACTTTCCAAAATTAAGTTATAAAGTCATATCCTTTAAAAATTTCAAATTCCATGAGTTTCAAATCTATTAAATTAAATAAATTCTTAATTACATACCATTTCAAATCAATTTTAAGTCTATCTTCCCAATGTTAATTTATAAAATCATTATAAACTCTATATTAAATATAATTTAAATAAATACTTAACCATATTATATTTTTTTAAAATCAAACCTTATTATTATTCTTAACTTATATTAAAACAAATTTATACATTGCTAAAAAAATCAAGAATTTAACACTATATAAAACAACACTATATAATATCTAAAATCATTATTTTATATAAAACCATATATTTCTTTCCAAAAACCATGGAAAAACATTTTCAAAATATTTATATATAACCAACGATGTTTGTATAAAATTTTCTATCCTATGGTCAAGTGATAAGGTTATTATCATTTTAATCCGCAATTTAAATATATACAGGTATATATCATTTCAACCCGCAATCCCAAATTCAATTCACTTGAAAAACGCTTGGGGCTATCATTTCAACCCACAACGAATTTCTCCTGTTCTACAGATCGTTCGGGTATGTATCATTTCAACCCATAGTGAATTCTATACTAACAGGGATATTGCAGAGTGATAACAGATATGATAATAATATAACAAGCATATATCATTAATATAAATAACATATATTGTGTCAGATGTCATAGGTGAACATATACAGATAATGACATATATATGTATGTGTGTGTGTGTGTGTGTGTGTGTGTGTATATATATATATATATATATATATATATATATAACAATGTAAATAACTAATAGCATCATATTTCAATTGTCTTGAAATTACATTTAATAAATATAAGAATATTAATCATGAGTGATTGCTCACCTTTCAAGGCTAGTGAAGATAGACTAGACAATAAGCTACGAATTTCAAAGCAAAACTAGATTGGCATGAATTCAATAAAGAAAGCAGGCACAATGAACAAAAGCTGATAAATAGGAATAGATTAATCAGATCAAAACTGGATTGATGAAGATAATTTGATAAAAGTAAACTTGTATATATGACTGTATATAAATATATGTATAAAATCATATTCTACCTTCAACAATATTAATTTAAACATATATGTGTATTTCAAAATCGTTGTTTTAAATTTAAACACATATACAAAATTATATACATAATATATTCGAAATAAATACTTATGTAGATATTTAAACATATCACTTTGTATATATACAACAACAGAATGGCGATTTAAAATCTTATATACATTACTAAGCCATTCACAGCAAACTAACAACATTTTACATAAAATTGTATTAACAAACTTATACGGCAATTTAGAAAAATGTACATATCATATTGAAAACTCATTATATACGAAAATTTAGAGAAGAAAAAAGCATATCATATTGAAAGTCCAGCTATCATACTATAAAACTTACCTATATAATTAATAGGTTATATACAACTACACGTATATATGGCAGCTTGTATATATATTTGTAGGCTGTCATATACTAATGTAAATTTCTGTTTGTAAATATATAAATGTATTAGCAGGACAGCCTACATATATTAAACTTTGAAAACGATATATAACAGAAAAGCAATTGTTAACATACTCTGACACACACACACATATATTAATATACTCAGGCCTATCTACAGTAAATGTACAGTTATAAACAAATATATCAACAATATATGTCTATAAAACCAAGACTCGAGTATGTTGCCCATATATATACATGAGCCAACAGTATACTATATGTATAAAACTGGGATTTAGTAAACAAAATATACGTAAAATACTGTAACATATTATATATACTTTAAAATCCAATACTTATCTACATACCTATATGCATTAATATATATCATTTACGTATACAATTTTATAACTCACGCAAATGCCGGTTCTAATAACAGCAAATGCCGGATCTATTTTTTTAGTATACGTACCATTTACAATATCATATATAATATATATTATACATCATAATATAAAATACCAAAAGTTTATGCACAGTGACCGTACTATATTTTAAATACAATGTCCTCTTTATAAACCGCAACATGAAAATACCTTTCCAACCCCTAATAAAATATTCCTATATTATGTATGTATATAATTTTTCTTCCAAAATCTCAACACTTATTAAAATATTTATTATAACATATATATTAATATACATATAAACATTACACCTATGCTTAAAACAAGTATATATGTAGTACTATACATCTTATACATATTGGAACAAGCACTGTAAAAATCAAATATATATACAGCATATATTCCAATTTTAGATGAACTTTATAGACATATACCTTACCCTTTATGAAAGGAACAGCTAGGCACAAGGCAAGGCACAAAAGCAAGGACAGATTTTCTCTTTTTTTTTCAAAGTGAAGATGTATAAAGAAAAGAGAGGGAGGAGGCGGGTCAGACGGAGGTTCGGGGTCGTGGTTGCTTGGAGGCTTGTGCTATGGAGGTACGTGACTTCGGCCATGCTGGGCTGTGAAGTGAGAAGGTTGAAGCTCACGTGCAGTGAGTTGGTGAATGGGAGAGGTCGCATATTGCTGCCACGTTGCTTGCGGGTTTGCGACGGCTCTTGTGGTCGAGGTGGCAAGGAAGGGAGTGTGGTGGTTCAGTGAGATGTAGGTAGGTGATGAGACGCGTTTGTATGTGTTGTCATGTGAAGAGAAAAGGTAGCCTTTGGTTGGAAGAAGATGACATGCATCAGGTGATAAGCAAAAAAAATGAAACGTAGCCGATCAAATATATCTATATATATATATATATATATATATATATATATATATATATATAGGTTACCCATGTAGGAAATGAGAAATAGAAAATGAACAGTTCAGGCAATTATAAATATAACTTGTATGTTATACTATATTTTCCAAGGGGACCCAGAGAGCAAAAGCAAACACAGTCAGAATATTTATTTTTATAAAGAAGTAAACGAACAGACCAAAGGAGAAAGATAATAACTAGGACCCAGCTGTATTAATTGGAACCGAGGAATATGAAAAGCAATAAAGCAATAGCTGTTTGATCTAACAACGCACACTATTGCTTTTGATCTAACAACGCACGCAACGAAAGGACAAAGGAAAAGCCGACGGTCACAATTTATGGTACCGTTATGACGGACCGTTATTAATGTTTTCGTTGCGTATCGGACCTCAAAATAAAAAAAAAAATATATACCTTGGAGATCAGCACAATGAGACGATCAAAACGCTATACAGATATTAATGGTACAATCATCCTACCAAAAGTCGACACGGACATTGATATACGTTGCTACTCCGTACGGAAAAATTCAAACGGAGCTACAAACGTCTGAAATTTGCACAACGAATTACGCAGTCTTATTTAAAGTGTTCTAAATAAATTTTTTCATGTTGACATATTTAGGTTTCGAAACACTTTTAAATTCAACTGTTATTAACTGATTTAAATTGAAATAAAATTGCATAATAAAATAAACTTTCATATTTTATATTGAAATTTAACCATTTGCTATGTTTAATTAGACGTATTCCAAATATCAAATTTATATTTCAAAATTCAATTATTTAAAATTCCACAAAGATCCAATTATAAACATTATTAAAACCAATTAAATTTTATGGGTCGTTACACCAATACAGTTATGCATATCCATGAGAAAAGTAGGGGTTATAGTGTACTATAAAGTAAATTAGATAAAATAAATAGATTTTTAATTGAAATTGGTTTAATTGAGACAGTAATTAATAGAAAAAAATATGCTTGGAGGTCTGAATTGGGTAAAAACATAAATTGTAAAATTGATAGAGTATTAGTAAATGAAGATTTTTTTTGCAAAATTTCCTAAATTTACATGTAGTACATTAGAACAAAATACTAATGATCGTGTCCCCCATATTAACAAAATTATTTCAAAATGAGGATAATGAAAGTAAATATATAGGAATACCTTTTTGATTTAAAAATAGGTGGTTTTAGACATTGAATATAGTAAAGTTTTTTATAACTGTTTAAAAATTTTCCTATAAAGAATAGGGCAATATCAATTCAATAAGTTTTTGAAAAATATTAAATAGTGCCTCAAAAATTAGAGTAAGTGAAAAAGCTCAGTTATGGGTCATACTGATGGGTAAGAAAAGAAGGAAAATTATACAAGATTTAATTGATAATGACCCTAAAGATTTCAAACTTTGTTACCAATCAAAATATTTTATCTAGAGAATTGTATATAAATACAATAAATTTAAAGCAGCAAGCAAAGGTACATTGATTAACACAACGGGATGATTGTACAAAGTTTTTCTATGCAAAGATGAATTGTAGAAAACATATTAATAACATTGTTAATGATTTGTTAATGAGGGAAATACTACAAACAATTTTGATGATATTGTTGTAGAGGCAATAAATTATTTTGCAGAATTATACAATACTAAAGAGATAGATGTGCAGATGCCTAAAATAATATGTAAAACAAAATTAAATACTAATGTAGAGAAAATTTTATTAGCACCTATAGAAGAAAATAAAATTAAAAACATTATTTTTAATGCACAAGATAATAAGAGCCCATAACCAGATGTTTTAATGCAAAATTTTATGCGAAAAACCGTTTTACTAATAAACGACGTTTTACTCAATAAATATTGTTTGAACCTTTTGGACATGTCTAATACATTATTGTGTCATTAATTAATAACTAAAATTATTTTATGTGTTATGGCTAACTAATTATGATTAGTGGGGTAAGAAGATGTCATGGGTAATGTCATAGGATAGTGGATATTGTGTAGAGGATATTTTAAGGAAGAGTGAGGTGTAAAGTTAACATGCAAAGGGGAAGTGCTTTGTGACCTTCAATGGAGGGTAAGAGGTGACAGTTACCTCTTGTTAACTCTTACATAAATCCCTTCATATGTTACATTATTCCATTTGCTAAATTAAAAGATAGAACACATAATCTTCATCATTTTCTCTCTTCTCTTTGACAATTCCCAAACAACATCAAATTAACTCCAGTCTCACTCAAACTTTGGTAAAGGCCCTAAGAAATCATAGAAGCATGAAAAAGTAGCACAAAGCATGAATAAAAGGAGCAAAACAACCCCATCAAATTGTGACCATGAGCAACAGTGAATGTGAGAGGTGGCCGGGAGCATAAATGAAGGAAAGGTTAGATCTTTGGCTTGTTTGGTGAGGGTAGGAAGTGGTCTTATGTTCTAGAGCTTGTACTTAGTTTTAGGATTTTTTTTTTTGGGTGAGTTTACTCACCATTGAAAAATATTTAATGTGTTTATATATGTTTGTTTACATATATAAAGTTAAAAAACTAATGCATGTTATAACTTTCGGAACCCCTTACTTTGGAAAGTAGGTAACAACTATATGTGTAGTATATTCACTTCTATTACACTCTAAAACATGTATCAGGAACTAGGTTTTTTGTTTACATGTTTAGTAGGATTGTGTACAATATAGAAGTGTGTATGAATGTTTGAAGCGAAAGAGTCGCTATAGAAGCACTTTGAATCTCTTCTATTTTAACTTGCTTTAAAATGGTTATATGTGAATATATTGTGAAAGAATATATTGTGTTTTGCTCTAAACTTATTTTAGTGTATAGGAAAATGAGGAAAAGGTTTGGAAAAGTATAAAAAAAGGTTGAACAAAGTTGCAAAAGTTATAGCATAAGGTTGTTATATGAGTACCTATAAAAGTCCTTGTTTTGGGAATTTTTAATATGGTTTTGAAAACATCCTTATGAGTTTCTTAGCTTAAGTACTATAAGTTTACTACTTACTGTAAAAAAATTAGTTTAAATCTTTTTAAAACTGTTCGAATAAAGTTGCAAAAGTTAGTAGCGGAAAAGTTGCTATATGAGCACTTTATAAATCGCTTATTTTTGAAAAAAAATTATATGATTTTGGAAGATATCCTTAGAGGTTTCTTTGCATGGTTTTAAGTACTAAGCATAGTACTAACTGTAAAATTTTCATAATTTAAATCATTTATTTGGATAGAGAAAACTAGTCATAAATTTCAAGCTTCTCCCAACATGCACTCTATCTAGTATCTTTTATAGCACTTATAAATGTTATCTTTAACCTGCAGCAGCATTCCTGGCCTACTACAGCACTATTTAGGTGTTGTGTTGTTTTAAGCAAGTTTTGTGATTTTAAATGAGTTTAAAATGATGTTTAAATAAATTATTTTTATGAGATCTTTTAAGGAAAGTTTAATAGCGGATTTTTAAATATTTTAAAAAATGGTTTCAAGTTTAAAAAATTTCTCAGTAATTATTTATGGATTTTTAAAGTAAAGATTATATATAAAACATGCTTCTTCTTTTTTGTAACGACCCATTTTACTGTCAAATTCAAGTCGATAATAATACAGACATGTCCAACTTGAGCCGAACGAAAGAACAGAAAGTTAAGGGTGAAAAAGAAAAGAAGATGGAATAAAACAGAAAATAGAATATCACACGAATGGAATAACATATATTATTTCAATATATAATCTTTGCAGTGGAAAATTTTAAATACAATATCAGAGTCTAACCTGGATTTAACCTGGAAAGTTATAAACCCTCTGTCCTTATAAATGTAGAAGAAAATGCAATAGATGCAGCGGATAATAGGATACGTCCATATATAGATGAAGATCTCCAGCTCTTCTTTGGAAGCTCTAAGCATTTTCAACTAAACCTGAAATTACTTGGAATTGACTTGAGTATTGAAAATATCTGGATCAAGCTTGATAAACCAGCATGGGATACTCGAAATTTTAAATGTATACATCATGCTGATGTCAATCAAAACTTTGAAAAGAAAGGTAACTCATAAGACCACGCCCATACATGAATACGGACAGGTTTTTTATCTTATGATAACCAAAATACTTTATACTGAAAACACTTTGATATTATCTTTAATGACATTGGTTTTGAAAACATTTTTCAAGTAAAGATATATAAAACAAGTGTCAACCCAGACTAACTCTTTGGTAATATATCTGGACTAGGTCAAACGGAATATATCCGGACGGAATATATGATACCAAAGGGGTAGCTGAAATGTTTGCAAAGCATCATAGCTATTTTGGGACTACAATCAAAACTGTAAATTTAGTATTGGGATTGGATTTCCAACATGACAAGGAACTAGTGGTCTGATGTGATGTTTTGGCTGTAACAAACATACATCCAATGGCTACACATCCAAGGACTCAAATGCTACTATAACATTATCAACAACCGATAGGAATCAACATCAATGGCTACTCATCCAAGGACTCGGACGCCACTTATTCTACCCAAGGAAGGTTGTACCCTTTTCCACATTTCATATGACAGCCCGTAATTGTGTCTTGCATACCATACAGTATCTCATATCATTACCGGGTTATGAGGCTAGAGAGGCTACGCTCTTCTTTTTATAAAGCCATACGTTGTTTTTCACAAAGCCATGGCTTATTCTTCCCCAAAGCACATTCCAATTAGAATGCCATATTGCCATTTCCGTTTATCACTAATTGACTTCCACAAAAATACGACTTCTAAGCTAGTACGCCTCAATGAAGGGAAGCTAATAGGAGTTGCCTCCTATGCTACCAACAGATGTACGTTCGTAAAAATCAACGTTCGTGATTTAGAAATGCAATGTCAGACACTCATCTGTACAAGTTCATTCTGGGACTGAACGAAATCGAAGGCACTCCTCCTACCATCTCATTTTGGGAATCATCCCTAGGATCAGTAGCAAGTAGTCATTGCAATACAAAAATTTCAAAACATGACATGACCACAAGTAGTCCTTCCACTATAAAGATCTTCGGTCTTTAATAATCATCATCTTCAACATGTCTTCATTATCAAGATGTCTTCATTTCCGAATGTACACATTGGTTCGAAGTGGTTTTCGAATAGGAGTTACCCAAATCCGACCTCGTTTCCTTCGTGCTAAGTTCATATGTGATTATCAATCATCAATCAATTAAATACATCTTTTGTTCATAAATATCTCAGAGAAATTTATTATTTTAAATTATTCCATTTATCTTCTTAAAAGCATATTGAATCATTAAGCCTTATTTAACAAATCCTTTTGGTTAATTAAAACACTTTTTAAATCTTGAAATAATTCTAAATCGTTTCACTTTTTACTTAAGAAAAACATTTTAAAATTACTTATTCAAATATCATATTGAAAAACATATTTTAGAACATCTGCGCTTTCCCTTTGCATGTTCCATCCCTCCTTCAAGTCTCCTTGGATCTCACAGACGAAACACATATACTAGTTATTTCCGAATACTCCTTTCATTTTTAGAAATGATTTATTAAACTTTCAAATCATTGTTTAAACAAATAATTATTCTTTGAAAATACCAATTATAAATATATTTAAAAGAATGGTTAAGTTTAAAATCACATTTCACAAGCTATAAAAATGCTGCGAAAAACAGCTGCAAACAGTGTATTAATGCTTCTTTAATCAAAAATACATTTTTACTTCACGTATGTTCATTTTTTCAACTTAAATCACTTTTAAAACATTTCAAAATATTTACAAAGTTTACTTCATATTTTTAAACATTTAAAAGTATTCATTTTAAATCAATTTCAAATTTAGGTTTTAAAATGCAAAACCACGATTTTTCTGAAAACTTGTTTTGGACTTACATAAAACTTTACAAGATGAAATCTTGATTTCCTTTATTCATTTAATAACTATGGATACAATAGTCCAGAAGGAACTTTTCTCAAATAATTCCCAGCTATATTCCATTCTCTACACTTGTTTGAAGTTTAAACACTTTTATATGTTCATAAAACATTTCTAAACCATTTTATGCTTATTTTAAAGAATATTTTCATATTTCAAACTCATTTTCCAATTCATATTATAATATTCATTTAAAACCTTTTTAGATATTTAAAATCATTAAGAGGCTTAAAAAACTTCACACACTTTTCAATTTGATTTATTAAATTACTATGCTTAGTTTACTTACCATTACCTAACTTGAATATTATTTTCACATCAATTGGTTATAGAATTTCACAACTAAGTTATCAACCATCTTAACGTCCATATAATCATCCATTCTCAATCGATTCTCAACCAAGCATATAAATTCACTAGCTAATCATACTTAACAATATTTTAAGGAGTTGAATAATTTAATATAACTCGAGTACTCACCTTTGTCTCTAACTAATTCTTCGTACCAACATTCTTATCCAACAATGTTTCACTATCATTACTAAACCTAACTATACTGCACTAAATCAATTCCTTCTTCATTTAAACATCACCTAGAACCATCTTTCTCTCTTCTAAACCACACAACCAACCTCCATCACCATCTTTTAGCTCAAGGCATTCTCGCTCCTCCACTTTGCTCACGTCCAAGCCCCTTCACATCCACCATTACTCTTGGCCTTGAGCCTTCATGGGAATTGATTCCCCAAACCTTCCACCATTCATCGCTATTTGTTTTCTAATGATGTTAAAAGGTATTTGACAAAGTTTGGAGGAGATTAGAGTTTGTTTGATATGATTTCTAGAAAGTTAGAGAGGAAGAAGAAGAAGAGAAGAAGAAGCCATTAAAATAGCTTCAAGGAAGAAGAAGAAGAGAACATGTGTGATAAAATGAAAAGAAAACTTGTGTATTTATAGGAAAAGAAAGAAGTGGTAAGTTACCAAATTTACTCCTTACCAAATTACCAAAATATCCTTCCTTAATTTTAAAGTAAATTTACTTTTTTCAACACTTACCACCATCCATCACTTCATTACTTTATGTCATTTTTACTTAATACTTAAGGAATGTATTTGGAATGAAAAGTGGATTAAAGTGAAGATTTTTCTTGGTTTTGGTGAGATTTGATTTGACGTTTGATTTTTGACTTTTTAAGTTACCTTACATACTTTTACTAATGACATTCTAGAATTACCTAATGATACTTAGTAAAAGTAAACTTGATTAGTTGTAAAATGTATATACATATGTGTTAAAACATGCTAACAAAGGTGCAACAATGTTGCGACAACTTATATTGTACAAAACATTGATTTCGACAAAATATTTTACAGTCACATTTTGACCTATTTGTTAAACTATTTATTTATGTAAACAAAACTTGAAAATAAGCTTCTTATCATCTTTAAATTATTGAAACAAGTGTGTTTGACTTATAAAAACAAATTTAGTAATATTACAGTTCAATTTATAAAAATACAACGTCCATTTGTCAACATGCGACGAAATTTGTCAATCTTTATAAAACAAGTATTTTTATACTTATAAATTTTTTATCAATCACTTATAACAATTTAAAAGGATTTATTTATCATTTAAAACAAAAACTTAACGTATATCCAATTGTATCGAAAATCGGCTTTTGTCAATTTTACGATGAAAATCCAAAATGTATTATTTTTGTAAACCAATTCCAAAACTAGGCTCATCATTCTTATTTATCACATAAAAAATGATTATTTAAATTTGAAAATTTTATATTTGAATATTTAAAGCTAAATAAATATCTCATTTAAATGTGGTAAAATTACGGGTCGTTACATACTTCCCCTCTTAAAAGAATTTCGTCCCGGAAGTTAAACCAAAACCCAAAACCTGTTAATACTTAACTAAAACAACCTTTAAACTCAATTCTGTATGATATACAGATATCATCTACATGCGATATCTGATTTAATCTTTTATTTGAATCCATAACTTTACTTTCGAACTAGTATTGACCCCCTGATCCTCTAGTGCGGACTCTGATCGGGCTCGTTGATCAGAAACCATCGTTTCCCCTACATAGCTCTCAACTATGATAGAAAACTTAAGTACCCAACCATAAACCCTCATCAATGCTCGCCATCGAGAATCGAGTGATAAATCTTTTTCAGACCGATGTAAACATCTTCAAGTTCTGTACTTGAATCTTAGATCAAAATCATGTGACGAAATTATCTATGTACCTTATATGTACTTAATAACATTCAAGAATCTTTATGAGATACTTCATAAAACTTTTATCTTTTGTTTTATAAATATATAATCACTTTAAATATTTATTTCCATATATTTTCCTTAAAGGAAAACATTTCATCATAAGGAACCAAGATAATTTACCTTTTATTTTCCAAATTACAATCAACTTCTCTCATTATAATATATTTCTTTTTTAACCAACCTTGATATTAACTTATCAAATGATAATTTAAATTTATCCTTTTAACTTAAGGAAAATTATATAGACTGAGTAACTCCAAAATAATACCAAGGAACTGGGTAAATAGTATTCCATATCTCCTTAACAAGAAGGGTAATACTTAAGAGAAGTGTTTGCCATCCGAACATTTCTCTTCCCCATTTATTTTTGAGCTACACAAATTAGTTGCCATTTGAGACTTTTTTTACTTTTCAAATTACTTACTTGAAATAATACCGTTGTTATATCTTCTTAAAAATCGTGTAGAGATTACTTTGTTTATAAAACTCGTTTTATAATCCCTTTTATAAAATCATCTTACATTAACTTACTTACTTTTAATCATATTTAATTTTCACAATTCTTTTTATAAAATACCAGAACACTCAAAATTTATATAACACATCTTTCATATCCATCTTTTTAAAAATTATTTTAGTTGCATAAAATACATTTATTTATACTACATGCTTATTTTATTATCTTATACAAATTCATTGATCTTAAACCAATATTATTATTGAACATCTTATAGTCAAATCATGAAACTTAATTCAGTAGATGCTCATTCAATCAACAAACTGTAATAACTGAGTAATATTATTCCCTTAACCATAAACTAACATACCTAAATATCTATATCTTTCAAAAGATATTTCTTTATACTTAAAATATAAAGCTTTTATGTTTTAAATATTAGGATAGGAGTTCTTAAAATTTCTTTTTATTAAACATATATATCTTTCACACTCGAAATAGAATATATCAGCCCTAAAAGATTTTTCTTTTTTTTTTCTTTGCTTTCCTTTTATCCTTTTCCTTTATTTTCCTATCCTTATATCGAACTGCATAATGCGCTTCTTTACCGCATCTATAACAGAAGATGACGGCATAAGATGCTAGTTTTAAATTCTCTTCTGCCTCTTTTTGTGCATATTCTTTATGCTTGCTTTAGATCAGCCCATAACTCATCACTTGGCATATATTATGACATCCTGACTTAAATGATATACCAAATTATTATCAGAAGTTTCATACCATTACTTTCTTGACTTATCCGAATTAATTGATTCATAGTTGTTCAGATTTGAACTTGCTTTAATTGTACAATGATAAGAAGAAAAATTTACCAAGTGTTCGATATCATTTGTCCAAGCCAACATATAATCGATACTTAAAAGATTATTCCCACCATCACCAAACAGATCAAGACTTTATTCTTGGAACTTTCCAAAGGGAATGCATCTTATAAATTTTCCTAATCATTCAAATATTTATACTTTTGTATACAAATTATACTCTTTTTAAAAAGGTGTGTCGGTTTGCCTTGTTTAAGTGTTGAGAAATCCCTATTGATAACGGTGATCAGGCCATCAACTAGAATATATAAACACTCAATAGATAAATCAACACAAAACATTTTTATATCAAATAACAAATACGTGCTCATATATATGATACTCTCAAACTCATTCTAGGATGCTGCTAACCCTATCTCTAATGAGTCACTCATTATAGGGTAGTACTAACTCTGTCTATAATGAGTTTTACCTCACCAAAGCCTAGGTGTTCGCTCAGCCTAAGCTCCAATACCAAATGTGACGACCTACTTTTCTATACAATTCAAGTCGACAATAATCCAAACATGTCAAACTCAAACCGAACGGAGGGTGGATAGTTAAGGGTGAAAAAGAAAAGAAGATAGAATAAAAAAGAAAATATATTCTCACACGAATGGAATACCATATATTATTTCAATATATAATCTTTACAGCAGAAATTTTTTAATAAAATATCAGAGTCTAAGTTGGATTTAGCCGAGACAGTTATAAACCCTCTGCCCTTATAAATGAAAAAACAAATGCAATAGATGCAGCTGATAATAGAATATGTCCATATGTAGATGAAGATCTCCAGCTCTCCTTTAGAAACTCTAAGCGTCTTCAATTAAACCTGAAACTACTCGGATCTGACCCGAGCATTGAAAATATCTGGATCAAGCTTGATAAATCAACATGGGATGCTAGAAAATTTAAATGTGTAGATCATGTTGACATCAATGAAAACCTTTAAAAAGAATGGTAAATCATAAGACAATGCCCATACGGAAATAAGGACGGGTTTTCATCTTATACTAAAAACGCTTTGATATTATCTTTAATGGCATTGGTTTTGAAAACATTTTTCAAGTAAATATATATAAAACAAGTATCAACACCCAGTAAGTATATGGTAATAAATCTGGACTAGGTCAAACGGAATATACTTGGACGGAATATATGATACTAAAGAGGTAGATGAAATGTTTGCAAAGCATTACGGCTATTTTGGGACTACAATCAAAACCAAAAAGCTCGTGTTGGAATTGGATTTCCAATATGACAAGGAACTAGTTACCTGATGCGATGTTTTGGTTGCAACAAACATATATCCAATGGCTACACATCCAAGGACTCAACTGCCACTATAATGTTGTCAACAACCGATGGGAATCAACATCAATGGCTACTCATCCAAGGACTCAGACGCCATTTATTCTACCCATGGAAGACTGTAGCCTTTTCCATATTTCATTCGATATCCCGTAATTGTGTCTTGCAGACCACACATTATCCTATATTATTACCGAGTTATGAGGCTAGAGAGGGTATGCTCTTCTTTTCATAAAGCCATATGTTGTTTTTCACAAAGCCATGCTTTATTCTTCCATAAAGCACATTCCAATTAGAATGTCACATTACCATTTTCGTTTATCACTAACTAACTTCCACAAAAATGCAACCTCTAAGCCAGTATGCCTCAATGAAGGGAGTTAAGCTAATAAGAGTTGCCTCCTATGCCACTAATAGATGTATGTTTGTAAAAATCAACATTCATGGTTTAGAAATACAATGTCAAACACTCATCCATACAAGTTCATTCTAGGACTGAACGAAACCGAAGACACTCCTCCTACCCCATCCTTTTGGGAATCACCCCTAGGATCAATAGCGAGTAGTCCTTATAATATGAAGATTTCAAAACACGACATGACCACTGCTATAATAAATATTTCTATATAGGGAGCGACCCAGAGAATGTCAACAAGTAGTTCTTCCGCTATGAAAATCTTCAGCCTTCAATAATCATAATCTTCAACATGTATTCCTCATCAAGATATCTTCATTTCCAAAAGTATACATTGGTTCAAAGTGATTTTCGGATAGGAGTTACCCAAATCCAACCTCGGTTCTTTCAAACCAGTCATAGATAAAAGATGTCAAGTTCATATGTGATTATCAATCATCAATCAATTAAATTCATCTTTTATTCATAAATAACTCAGAGAGACATATCATTTTAAATTATTCCATTTATCTTCTTAAAAGCATATGAAATCATTAAGCCTTATTTATCAAATCCTTTTGGTTAATTAAAACCCCTTTTTAAATCTTGAAATAATTCTAAATCGATTCACTTTTTTACTTAGGAAAAAAATTTCAAATTATTTATTCAAATCTCATATTAGAAAACATTATTCTAGAGCATCTGGGCTTTCCCTTCGACATGCTCCGTCCCTAGCCCAAGTCTCCTTGGATCTCACAAATGAAACACGTGTACTAGTCATTTTCGCATACTCCTTTCATTTTTAGAAATGATTTATAAAACTTCCAAATCAATGTTTAAACACTTAATTATTCTTTTAAAAACCATTTATAAAGGAAATGAAAAATAATGGTTATGTTTAAAATCATATTTCACAAGCTATAAAAGTACTGCGAAAAAGTGCTGCAAACAGTGTATTAAAGCTTCTTTGATCAAAAAAATATTTTTACTTCACATATGTTCAGTTTCCAACTCAAACCACTTTTAAAAGATTTATAAAATTTATTTCAAATTTTTAAACATTTAAAAATATTCAATTTAAATCAATTTCAAATTCGGGTTTTAAACTGCAAAACCGCGATTTTTCTAAAAACTTGTTTTGGACTTACTTAAAAATTTACAAGATGAAATCTTGATTTCCTTTCTTCATTTAAAAACTGTAAGTACAATAGTCCAAAAAATTCTTATCATGAATAATCCAAGCTATACTCCATTCTCAACACTTGTTTGAAATCTTCGGCGCGAAACCGTGTGAACTACCTTTAAGCGACATGCCAAGTTTTGACTTATTTTTCAAACTTCATGGAAACACTTTGACAATTTTATAGAACATTTTTGAAGCATTTTAAACTTATTTTAAAGAATGTTTTCATATTTAAAACTCATTTTCCATTTCATTTCATATTATAATATTCATTGTAAACAATTTTATATATTTAAAATCATTAAGAGGCTAAACAACTTTATACACTTTTCATTTGCATTTATTAACTAACTGTGGTTAGTTTACTAACGATTATTTAACTTAATATTATTTTCACATCAATTGGTTATAGAATTTCACAGCCAAGTTATCAATCATCTTAACATCCATATCATCTAATTCTCAATCAATTCTCAACCAAGCATATAAATTCACTAACTGATCATACTTAACAATATTTTAAGGAGTTGAATGATTTAAAGATAACTCGAGTACTTACCTTTGTCCCTAACTAATTCTTCCTACCAACATTCTTATCCAGCAACACTTCAATATCATTACTAAATCTAACTATACTCCACCAAATCAATTCCTTCTTCACTTAAACATCACTTAGAACCATCAGTCTCTCTTCTAAACCATACAACCATCCTTTGTCACCATCTTTTAGCTCAGGGAAATCCTCCCTCCTCTACTTTACTCACATCCAAGCCCCTCCATATCCACAATTGCTTTTGCCTTGAGCCTTCATGGGCATGGATGCCCCAAAACCTTCTACCATACATTGCTATTTTGTTTTCTAATGATGTTCTAAGGTAACTGACAAAGTTTGGAGGAGATTAGAGTTTGACTGATATGATTTTTAGAAAGGTAGAGAGGAGGAAAAAGAAGAGAAAACGTAGCCATTAAAATAGCTTAAAGGAAGAAGAAGAGAAGGTGTGTGATAAAATGAGAAAAAAACGTGTATTTGTATTAAAAAAGAAGTGGTAAGTTACCCAATTAACTCATTACCAAATTATCAAAATATCCTTCCTTAACTTTAAAGTAAACTTACTTTTTTCAACAATTACTATCATCCACTATCTCATTACTTTATGTCATTTTTACTTAATACTTAAGGAATGTATTTGGATGAAAAAGTGGGTTAAAGTGAAGGTTTTCCTTGTTTTTGGTAAGATTTGATTTGATATTTAATTTTTGACTTTTTAAATTACCTTACTTTTACTAATGACATTCTAGAATTTTCTAATGATAATTAGCAAAAGTAAACTTTATTAGTTGTAATTGTATACACATATGTGTTAAAACATGTTAACAAAGGTGCAACAATGTTGTGACAACTTATATTGAACAAAACGTTGAATTTCGACCAAATGTTTTACTATCATATTTTGAACTTTTTGTTAAACTATTTATTTATGTAAACAAAACTTGAAAATAAGTTTCTTATCATATTTAAATAATTTAAAAAAATGTATTTGACTTATAAAACCATATTTAATAGCATTAAAGTTCAACTTAGAAAAATATGACGTCGATTTTTCAACGTGCGACAAAATTTGTCGATCTTTATAAAACAAGTATCGTTATACTTATAAAACTTTTATCAATCACTTATAAAAATTTAAAATGAGTTATTTATCATTTAAAACAAAAATTGAATGTATGTTATCCCGCCTTTTGGCAAGACCGTGACACCAAGAAGTTGATTAAGAACCAAAGATGGTCTGTCCCAAAAATCGATTGTGCACCATGAATGTCGATAAATTTTATCCGAGTCCGGATCGAGCTACAATTGATATGACGAGACAAGAAAAGTTACAAAAGCCAGCGTTTCAAATTTAAAGACAATTGGGGTTCGTATGCTCGAATTATGGATTGATCAAGTATCATCAAACGCATGTTTGCTTCGTGTCCATGCACTTTGCATCCATCAACAATCGGCAATTCTTATCCATCCACCGCATAGTTTCATATCCCTCAATGATCATTACTTCATATCTATCAGGTAGCCATTGTTCGTATCCATCAAGCGAACATGAAGAAACCTCCTTCGTATCGATCTATCCCGACTCCATCATATGAACATGATTTCAAATCGATTAAAGGAGCACGAGTTCGTATCCATAGAAAGCGGCATACTTCGCATCCATAATCTCCAGCTTGTTCGCATCGATCTACCAACTTCACTCTATATCCATCAAAGCCAAGCAAAGCCGCTACTTTGTATCGATCAGTTAGTGATCGATACAAACAAAGCGGTTGCCATCGACAGAATAGAGCAGAGTAGTTGTCATCGATATGAACAGAGCAATTGCAATCGATACGAATAGAGCCAAACTGGGTCGATACGAACAGGCGTATACATAGGGAAGACTCGATCATTCGGCATGAAATGTGGATCAATCCTAAAAACAAGCGCCACGTCAATAAGCGAGCAAGTGCTCACATCGATGTGAAACCATCGATACGAAGGGGATCGATGCGAAGGAAACAACAACCGAAAAGCCCTAACTTGCATCGATCATAACTTACAATCTACAAGTCCAAATGCCACCAAATTTTCACAGAAGCTTACGTATAACCTAAAGAATGTTCATGCTCAATTTCGACTCGATTGGGCCAAATCTTGATCGATACTAAATTCGTTCGTATCGATCACGGACCGAGTGCAAATGTCATGAGATCGATCGCGTGGGACCACCCACATGAGAGAAAAGGTATTTCGAGATTTGAGCGAGATATTTGTAGCCTACACCTAAAAATAGCAACCCGGGACCTATAGAAAAGAGACCTTTTGGCTCTTCTATGTCCAAATTCTATCGAAATCACTGTTGTACTTGAATTCTACTGATGTAACCCATTGTATCTTGTTGTAATCAACAAGCAAACATCAATAAAATCATCAATTTCACAGTGGACGTAGGCCATACGCCAACCACTCTAAATCTGTTTGATTCTAAGCATTTCTCTTATCTTTTTTAGAAGTGTTTGTTAGATAACCCTCTTTTTTCCATTTATTTTCTTCATTTTATCTCTTTAAATACTTCCAAAGAGTGTTGTGCCCAATTTTGGTACAAACACTTTGGTGCTTTCACTGAGAAAACACAGTTTTCTCCTGCTGTTGGATCTACTATCAATATCAGATTGTAGAAATCTAAGAAGAAGATCCAAATTTCAAAGTTTAAAGTTCTTCCATCCTATTCAGATTTGCATCAAGTTTAGGAAAGAGCTTCGCTATCCATCATGGTTAACACAAGTACTACTTCTACTACTGCAGATCCAGAAGGACAGGATCGACCGAATCTCGTGCAACTACCTCCGATTGTTCAGAATGCTACCAGACCATCAGATCTACAAGGCCTTATCACCAGGGAAGAGTTTCAGATACTAATGCAAGAGCTGACATAGAGCCGTCAACAACTTACCCAACAGCTGTGTGCCAACGCAGAATTGACCAATCAACTGCACCATCAACGACGAAGGCCAGGAGGGATCAGGCTTCCTATTCATCTACTGAGAGTTCAGCCTCTTTAGATTTCCATCATAAATCCACACATCCATGGCTGGATGGGAGTTATACTCAAGCTACTGGATATCAACATACACTGACTATTGGATAACCAAGAGTTGGCACGTCAACCAGCTATCAGACTGGACCGTCCTCCCAAGGAGGTATTGTTCCTTATCATGTTACAAACAACCGCACTACCAGCGATGTTACTGAATTGGGAGTTGATGCCCAAAATCGGACAGATCCTAATTGTCGCCAACATACTCCCAAACCTTATGTCCTTGAAGACTTAGACTAAAGAGGCAAGACCTAGACCGTCGACTGCGTCCGGCCCGTCCTCGCATTGTGGAACCCGACCACAACTTGGCCTAGCATGCTAAAAATGTCCAAATACCGGATATACCGACGATGATCCGTCAAATGATCCGTGAAAGTCAGGGTCTCACTAATGATGACTGGGGAATCTCCCGGAGTCATACCCCTTTCACTGATGACAGACTCTATGCCGAACCACCTCGGCGATTCAGGATGCCGACTCTACCCGTTTATGAAGGAAGCTCTGATCCTAATCAACACATCCTGAAATATGAATGGTTAATGAATGCTGCACGAGCTGATGATGCAATCAAATGATGAAGTATTTCGATCTCTTTGGGGAGCATAGCTACTATGTGGTTTACCCGTCTGCCACCTCGATCTATCTCGTGTTTTGATCAATTGACGATGAAATTTATTGAGCGGTTCTAGATGCATGTAACAAGGCCAAAAGATGTTAATACTTTGTCTAGTCACTCAAGCTGCTGGAGAGACACTTAGACATTAGTTGGAAAGATTTCATGTTGTATGCGCTGAGATTAGTAATCACAATGATAACTCAATATTGATGGCACTAACTAAGGGGATTGATCCCGATTCAGAATTCGACAACTGGCTGGCCAAAAAACCCCTGCGTCATTACACCGTTTCTATTCCAAGGTAGCCCAATTCTTGAGAAGGGCGGATGTGAAACGGCTAGGAAAAAGGATGACGCAGGTCCCAGTGTGGAAGGAATCCAAAGTAATGTAGCTGTTAAACAAACCGGGGAGAGTTTCGAAAAAGTGCAGTTGAATTTACAACATAAACAGAATCAGCAAAGAGGTAATGGAGATCGAAACGGGATCAGAATCATGGTCCATGACATAGGGATCCCATGTTTGATAATTATACTCCCTTGAATACGTCGCTGGAGAATGTGTACTTACAGACTTGTAATACCATTCAATATAAGAAACCTGCCTCGAAACCATCATCAGAGAAACAAATCCAAATGGGAAAGTTTTGTAGATTCCATGATAGCTACGGCCATAACACAAATGAGTGCCATCATTTATAGGATATCATTGAGAAGTTGATACATGAAAGGAAATTGGAGCAGTTTGTGCAGGCACCACAGTCTGGAGGTGCGGGCCCATCCAATCAGAAACGTGTACCTAATCAGGCAAGATGGGAGGAACTCGCTCGTACCGGTGGGAATTTGGCGATAAATACTGTTAGCGGTGGTCCTCATCCAGCAGACCAAAAGTGGAAGGAAATGAGGTCGTATGCCAGTTCTATTAGGCATGCGAACTTCGAGTGTTGTAGTAGTTTGGAAGATGGGGCTCCGTCTAAGCAACAGAAGATGATGAATGACGACATCGCCTTTTGAGACAGAGATGTCGACAGGGTCGAAGCCCAACCATCAATCCCTTTGTCATATCAGCTTAAGTAGGCCCTGCTTGGATGAAGAGGATCTTGGTAGGCAGCGGAAGTTCTGTGAATATGTTGTTCAAGCGAGCCTATGACCAAATGAAAATGGAAACTAAAGATTTGAAGCCTTGTCAGTCTCACATTCATGGCTTCATCGGAAGTTCAATCATACCCACTGGAGTGATGGATTTGCCAGTGGAGTTAGGAATCGGCGAACGTCGAAGAGTCCGGATATTACAATTTGTTGTGCTGGATATCGACTCGCCGTACAATGCTTTCTTGAGCCGATCGGCCCTAGCTAAGTTCAGGGCTTCCATTGCCCTATGGTGTTTGACTTTAAAATTACCTACTGAAAATAGAGTTGGGGTCGTTCAGGAGACCAGGCTGCTGGGAGAGCCTATTAAGTTGAGGAGCTGGGCAAGGCGCAACGAAAGGAGAAAGGAAAGGGCGTAGAGGAATTTCTCTACGTCCGCTTTGTTGAAAATTGACAATTGGTGCCAGGGCCCAGGCCTGGACACCCCAACCAATTCCAAAGAGATCTTTACCCAAGTGATAACGAAAGTGAAGATGAAAGTAAAGACAATCAAGCTTCTCCGGCCGAACTGACGACCGATGTCCAAGTTGATGATAGCGATGATTCTAGAAGGATAAAGATTGGATCTCAATTAAGCCAACAAATGCAAGAGGAATTGGTTGAATTTCTCCTAGCAAACCTTGACATGTTTGCTTGGACACATTCTTACATGTGTGGAATCTCCCCAGACATCGTGAGCCACACATTGAATATTGATCCACAGCACGTCCCGGTCAAAAAAAGGCATGGTATGGATCTAGATAGATCTGCCACCCTTAAGGAAGAGGAAGATAAGCCTAAATCAAATGGATTTATTCAAGATGCATTATACCTGGAATGGATTTCTAATCCTATACTTGTCCGAAAGCCAAATGGGAAATGGAGAAAATGTGTTGATTACTCAGACTTGAATAAAGTGTGCCCCAAAGATAGTTTTTCACTTCCCCGAATCGATCAGCTCGTAGACTCAACAGCTGGGCATGAACTGTTATCCTTTATGGATGAATATTATGGATACAATCAGATACCTATGCATTTACCTGAGCATGAACATACCAGCTTCGTAACCGATCTACGACTTTGCTGCTACAAAGTCATGCCTTTTAGACTCAAGAACACCGGTGCAACTTACCAATGATTAGTCAATCGAATGTTCGCTAATTAGATCGGAAAAATTATGGAAGTATATGTAGATGATATGCTGGTGAAGTCACGATTCTCCACTGATCATATCAAAGACCTGTAATCAATGTTTAATATCCTCCGAGAATATAGAATGAAGCTCAACCCATTGAAATACCACTTTGGGGTCGCATCCGAAAAATTACTTGGATTTACCGTCAACGCTCGATGAATTGAAGCCAATCCCGAAAAGATGTAGGCAATTAGAGATCTTGAGACTCCAAGAACTATAAAGCGAATCTAGAGCCTCAATGGGAAAGTAGCAGCACTGAGAAGGTTCATTTCAAAATCCACTGACAAATGCATTCCCTTCTTCGATCTGATCAGAAAAGGGAAACGGAATTTTGAATGGGCTACAGAATGCAAGGGCACATTCCGAGCACTAATTCAACATCTCTCTACACCACTCATTCTGTCAAAGCTTATTGATCATAAGAGATTGTACATTTATTTGGCGGTTTCAAAAAACACAATTAGTGCTGCCCTTACTCGGGAGGAAGATCGGATACAACGGCAAGTGTATTATATTAGCAAACGACTGACTGGGGCCGAGAGAAATTATCCGAAGCTAGAAAAGTTTTCTATGGTCTTGTTATTGCCTCAAGGAAGCTTTATCCGTATTTCCAGGCTCTCAAGCAGCATGAGACATCTGGAAGGTTACTCGACTGAAATATCGAACTAAGTCAGCTTGACCTTACTTACACTTTGAGGCGAGCTATTCAAGGACAAGTCCTAGCAGATTTCATAGCTGAATTTACTATACCGAAGGACTTGCTCGAAATCAGTGAATCTTCCAAATATATCTAGAAGCTGCATACTGCTGGTGCATCAAACGACCGTTGCTCAGGTGCCGGGGTTGTACTTGAAACTCCTAAAGGTCGATCTCTATGCCATGCTTTAAAGTTTGATTTTCGTGCACCCAACAATGAAGTTGAGTATGAAGCCCTGCTTACCGGACTGAGACTTGCCAGAGATTTAAAGATTATTGACATTGAGATTTATTGTGATTCACAGTTAGTCGTGCGTCAAGTTCAGGAGCAACACCAGGCCAAAGGCCGAAGACTAGCTGCTTAACTAGCTCGGGTCCTAGAGATACTGAATCAATTCGATTATTTTGCCATCTACTGCATCCCCATGAGAGCACAATCAAAAAACTGATTCATTAGCAAAGTTAGCCAGTACAGGTGAGACATAACAAATGGGACTCGTTCTCGTAGAAACATTATCTTTCCCGTGCATCGACCAGATGGAGCAGATTGGATGTTTGAAGTCGTTCCCAATAAGGAATCATGGATGACTCCGTTAAGAAATTATCTCGAACATGGAACACTACCAGAACGCAGAAGTGAAAAAAGACAAGTTCTTTGAAAAGCTTCGCGGTTCACTATTCAGAATGGAGTCATATATAGAAGATGGTACTTTATTCCTTTACTCCGGTGTATCGCTCATAATGAAATTAAACGAGTATTGCATAATGTATATGAAGGAGAATGTGGCAGTCACACCAGGAGGCTAGCTTTAGCCAAAAAAGTGCTCCGATATGGATACTATTGGTCGGCCGTAAATCGCGATGCATCAGACTATGCCACAAAATGTGACAGATGTCAAAAACACACTCGGATTCCTTGAGCCCCTCCTACCGAAATAACTAGATGGTCAGTCCATGGTCATTTGCAGTCTAGGGCATTGATATTATTAGTTCTCTACCTTTGGCTAAAGGTGGTGCGAAGTACGCCATCATCGTAGTTGATTACTTTACTAAGTGGGCGGAAGCTGAACACCTTGCTACAATCATGACAAAGAAAGTGATCAACATCGTGGCATGCAACATTATCTGTCGATTTGGTCTCCCGCATGTCATCATCATCGATAACGGAACCCAATTCGACAGCGTTGAGTTCAAGAATTTCTGTCAACGATTCCACACTCAAAATAAATTCTCTGCAGTTGCATACCCACAAGCGAATGGACAGGTTGAATCTGTTAATAAAGTTATCAAGTCTATTCTGAAGAAACGATTGGAAAACACCGGGGGAAAATGGGTCGTTGAACTTCCTATGGCTTTATGGGCTTACCGAAGAACCCACAAGTCTGTGACCGGCCACACTCCATTCTCTCTTTCTTATGGTTTAAAAGCTGTTATTCCATTCAAAATGGAAGTAACTTCTCATCGCGTGACATATTATGATCCAAAGACAAATGCTATATTGCTTGTCGAATCCCTGGATTTATTGGATGTGAAGCGAGAAGAGACTGATTTGAGGGCACCCGCATACCGAAGTCGAGTCGCCCGATTGTATAATGCTAAGGTCTGACCCCGAACCTTTGAACTCGGCAATCTCGTCCTCAAAAGAGTCTGCCCGGTTCCTTCTCACATGAAACCAACATGGGAAGGGTCGTATGTAATTGAACAAATGCTCGAAGATGGCACGTTTAAGTTATCGATCGTTGACGGTCTTACTCTACCAAGGTCCTGGAATAACGAGAGTCTTCGTCACTACAACACATGACATGCATTATTTATTTAGTCTATTTTTCATTTGCAATTTGTTTCCACATTTCGAAATTTGAATTTTTAATAAGGCAACTGACTTTGCCATATTTTCTTATTTCAGCAATAAAGTGCAATCTCTTCAAGCCAGAGCTATGATTTATAGAATATGTCATACAACCATCACGATGCACAAAGAGCTAAGTTCCATCATAAGGTGAGATTTATTCAAATAGGGAGTGGCTGTGATATGAATGGTCACTCACTAAGTGAAACCCGAGCTCGAGGGCATGCCATCACACTAAAGACTAAATAGGATTGATACACGACTATCCTCTAACTAACTCCAGGTTCTTAGAATGCCTTATGGAGTAAATTTACAAATGCGGTTTCGAGGAGGGTGGATCCGTCCACCTAACGACCTCGCCCGTTTTCGAACCAAGTTCGAGGAGGATGGATCCGTCCATCTAACGACCTCACTTGTTAACTCAGGGTGGATGTGAATCAACCATCCACGATCCTGATAAATCCATCGTTCTCGGAGTGCGAACGAAATTCAAATGCCTAAACAGACGTGACTTACCGTCTGTCAGCCAACTCCAAATTCCTAAAGTGCGAATTGGAGTATAAACATCAACTCCAAATTCCCAAAATGTGAATTGGAGTATAAACACCAACTCCAAATTCCTAGAGTGCGAACTGGAATATAAAACATCTAAGTCCCTAGAGTGTGGACTGGAGCATCTACTAACTCTAAGTCCCTAGAGCGTGGACTGGAGTATAAGCATCGACTAACTTTAGGTCCCTAGAGAGCGGATTGGAGTTTAAGCATAAACCGGGTATGAACTGATCATTCGTAAGACAACTTTGAGTCCCCGGAGTGCTGTTAGAGTATAAACATTGAATAGGTATGACTAATCACCCACGGATTAATCTATAGTCCTCAAAGTGTGGATGCAGTTACAAATATTAAACGGGCGTCACTGACCGCCGGTGAAAATAACTTAAGTCCCTGAAGCATGGGTGTATCACTAGAACTTAAGCGGACATAAACGACCGCTGACGAACAGGTGCGATCCCCAAAGTGTGGAAACAATCGCCAATTGATAAGCAACCGTGGTTCGACTACTCGAATTCATCATGTTCTAGCTTCGTTTCACAAAGATCGAGATCGATATGTTAAAGGCAAACAACAACCGTTGACCGATCTTTCAAATGTATCCCCGAATCTAGGGGTAGAACTTAAGTATCGACCATTAATTGAGACAGTGTGATATCAAAATTCGACTCAACATTTAATTACGACCCGAAATCGTAACTCCAAGACTTAGCAATTGAATCCGAGTCCGATTTGAAGGAATAAAGCTTCACAAGTGTGTTGAATAGAAGTTCAAGTGTTGAAACACTTAAGTAAATTAACGCAAGTTGAACAGAAGGAAAAATGAAATTTCATTTCAATCATTCTTTGGAAGAAAAAGACTAAGTACAAAACTATACCAAAAGTTCTACTAGCAAGGGCCGAACCCGCATCTATACACGGCCTATAAAAGGAAAACAAAAGTGAATCCCTATCTATCTACCAAAAATGAGCCGAAGAAGCATATCTACTCTTACTTTTTTCTTGGATTCTTCTTCGGCGTAGATCCGCTGGAGCTTCCACAGGGTTTCCTCTTTGAGCCTTTGCCTTTCGGCGGCTGATCTCCAGTGGGAGGCATTATATCAATTTCCTCCTCCAAACTCAAGTGTATGGGAATACTTCCTGCAGGTAGAGTCGGTGGGGAAGGGTCCACTATAGGAGGCGGAATAGGCATGCTGGTGTCCACAACAGTACAGCCATGAGATATAACGTGTAACGGGGCCAGGCCAAGGACCGACATTCCACCTCCAAAGCTTCTGGCCCGGGCAACTGCTTCCATTTCAACATTGATCTTGGCTATAATTTCTTTCTCATGAAGTGTTTACGCATCATCGGAAACGCTTGCGGTTGGGCTTGAGGAGCTGATTGCAGGTGTGCTTCCACTCATAACAAACGGCAAATCAGAGAAAGGGTCACTATGATGACTGAGAAGTTCCTCCATCATCTGTTCACCTAATGAAAGCGTGCTCCCTTGTACATCATCTGTAGGTGCAATAGCCGATGTTGTGGTTGCTTCCGTAATAATCGCCTCCTGTGCATGATGCGACTCTTGAGTTGCAGGAGGTGCAATCGACATGGCTCCAATCATTGGAAAGAGACAAAGGAAAAACTGTTAATAATCACTTCAAGTAGTGCTTACGATTTTGAATAAGTATGAGAAGTTTCGGAGTACCTTCTTTAGTTTGACTCACAGGTGCCGGAGCAGCTTCAGAAACTTGATTGTGAGCCGAAGACAACTACGGTTGGTAAGGATTATAAGATGGAATAGATTGAGGATCAACCGCAGATGAAGATTCAAGCTGGGTTGGCGTGGAAATTTCAGAAATTATGTCATGACGCTCAACCTGAATCCTCTCCAACCTCCGAGTGTTGGATGACAAGTTTCTCCTTTCGTATAAGATCATTGTGTCATGGAGAATTTTTCGTTCATCTTCATTCAACAGTTGGTTCTCAAGCTCAAATTCATCAACAGATTCACCCTATTGCTCGGTCTTTTCATCTTCAACCAGTGGGCCCCAGACGTTGTGCAAATGTGTCGAATAGTTCTCGAGCCCAGTTAGGTTTCTATGTTTCAAGACGTTAGTATTGTAAGTAATGAGCAGATCTTCAATATCCGCCTCTAGCCTGGACTCGGTCACTTTAACCTCTTCTTCAACCCTTGCTTCCCCCCTGATTTTAGACGATGCTGCATCCCGCTTGCCCCGGAGCACCACAGACTGCTCACATGCCTCCTGGGCTGCCTTGTTCGCGTCATCCTTTTCTTTATTAATTTCAGAAAATTAAGCCTTTAGTTCGTTGAGCTCCTCCAAGGCAGCGCCCCTTTCAGCTATGACTGTAGTATTCCGTTAGCCCATCTCTTCCACCAAAGAAAAATGCGTTTGACGCATCCTCTCCATTTCCAAGTTCGCCTCATCGGCCTTTTCAGTGGTCTTAATTTTGGATTTTTGGGAAGACTCAGCTTCGCTGTTGAGCACTTGAATAATCTAGTCTTTTTGAGCGATTTCAGTTTCTAGTTTCTCAACTGGCTTTGCCTATTCAAAGGCCACCTTCGATGCTTTTTCTACAGCTTTCACCCACTCCTTGTACTGGGTATATATGTCATGAATGTAATCATGCATTGTGTTTTCCGCTTCCGAGGGAATTTTCTTTAAATGAGGGGGGAAGATGTAGCCGTTAAAGCATATATTTGGAAAATCTTTCTTCAATTGGGCAATTCTAAAAGCCCCTTCTCCAATAGGCTCAGTGATAGCTTGTTCAGCAATAATGGGAGTTTCGGCCTTATGTCTGCGACGTGATTCAAGCCTAGGGGTTTGAGAAGATGATTTTTGGCAAGGAGGCTCTACTGGTTGTTTTCCATGGCCTGAAGGTTGTGTGGGGGCTCAAGAAGGAGGAGAACGCGATAAGGATCGATGTGTGTAATCACTATCCCTCTCCCTTTCGTAATGTTCCCAACTAGAGTAACCGTGATCGCGGTCTTTTTCAGCCTCCCTCTTACGAGACTCATAGTAGGAGCTAGATGATTGACGCGCTGAACGAAGACTTCCCAACATAGATTCTCTTCTGGTCATTGTATCTTAAAAGAAGAAAATAAAACAGAGTTAGTAATCTCCTGAAGTGGGAAACTTATGATTGGAAACTGTGTAGTGTAGTGAAGTGTATATGTATGTGCAACCCCCCGACCAACCGACAATGTCGTCCATGCTTGTGGGAAGAGACTCGTTTAAGTCTAGAGCACTTTGAAGCTCCTCCAATCCGTTGTCATATTTAAGTGACACGTAGTCCCGGATTGGGATATCGGCAAGCCCTTCAAATGGATTCTCTACTTGATGAGGAGGAGTCGCTGTGATTCCAACACCAGAGACAGGCAGAGACACAACTATGGATTTTCACCTCAAAGGCTTATGACGCTTATAAGCGGCTGCCTTGCCTTTTCTCCTTTCCTCCAAATCATGAAAACTGCCTAAAGGTCCAACTATGGGCTCATTATCAGTAGGTGTATCCTCTCTATTGCCTTCCTCAAATATAACAGTCCCGTGCGCTCTGCGTTTGGCCCGTTTTGATGGAGCCGTTCTGATTGATCCTTCGAGTCTAATGCTCGGATTTTGATCGATTAGCCCAACAATCCTCATGTTCTCATCCGAAAGTACTAAATCGATTTCTCTCATTTCACTCGGCACCTCTTGAAGAATTCGAATTATCTCTATAAAGTGGGCGCTCTCTAGCCACAGAATCGAGGCTCCGAAAGGAATAAAATGTTAGAATGGATATCAGGTAAGATCACTTGTGCAAATGGTGTAAAGATGAAGCACTTGTGCCTAACTATCCATCGCCTGGAAAAACCTGGTGGACATCGGACATAGAACCATTCAGTTTTGAAATAACTTAATCTGGTCCAGGAGCTGGTTACAATTTGGTAGTTCCTAACCGCCTCTAAGAATGTGAAAGAAGGGCTGTCTCCCCAACTTTTGACATTAAATATAAATCTGATTTCTTTTGGAGTTAGGGGCCGCAAGAGATGCTCCATGAAGACATGAATGTGCTGTTTAACAAAGCATAACCGTTCAGATGCAATTGTGATGGGGGAATTCCCTAAAAGAAGCCAACTTTCGAATGTACTGGTTAAATGGAGGAAGTGCCCGGATGTACAAGAATGTCGGTTAAAGGTAGTATACCCCTCCAGGGGAGCATGTGGCCTGTTGTTTGGCCCCGGAAGCAGAACATCGTTTAGCGACAGCCCATGACGTAGGCAAATTCTTCCTAGCATAAATTCGAAAACATTCGATGGAACTGAATCTTGCGGGTTCAGGATTACATTTACTCCTTGAAGCTCATTCGGAGCTGGGCTTATAACTTCAGCCGTGATAGCTGGTATTTCTATTACCAAAGGAGATAAACTTTGTGCCTCCTACTGCAGTGAACTTGTGGATTCCATAACTGATTAACTTAACAAAAACCATCGTTAGATTATAATAAGCCCGTGTGTCCCCCAGTGTGAAGTGTGTGATTGCGTTGTGCAGTGCAGTGCTACGTAATACTGAAGAAAATTCACGAAAATAAAAAAGAAGCATTCGAATGATAAGACTTCGAGATTCAACTGGAGTGACCATCATCACTGACCGTCACAACCGTGCCATCCGGACTTTAGAGATCGATCCAAGTTAAAGTTCATTAAAATTTTGTAAAGTTACAGTTCCGTCGACGAGCTTCGAAGGGTAGTCAAATATGCAGTTTAATGGTTTAGTCCAGATATGAAAGGCAGAAGCTCTGCAGAATCAAGTGTTAGAGCGCAAATTTCGTATCCGTCGAGGTTAATCACTTCATATCGATCGAAGCTGGTCACTTCGTATCGATCGAAGCTAGTCACTTCATATCGATCCTTGCCAGTCACTTCATATCGATCCAAACTCATCACCTCATATCGATCATGGGACGTAACTTCACATCGATCGGTAGAATCGATACTTCGTATCGGTTGCATAGTTAGATCTTTGTATCGATCGTAGTGGATCGATACGACCTTCAACCATTTCCAATCTATACGAAGGCACTCCTTTTCTTGATACGAAATGATATCCATAACCATCATTATGAACTTTGGTTGCTTTCAGATCGATACGAACCATAACTCTTCGATCGATACAGATGACCTCTTCGTATCTCCACACTTCGTCTTCTCTAAATCTTTGCAGAAACCTCCTCCTTCCTCGACCGAATTTCAATCGTCTCCAGCCACCACTTCATCGGAACTGGTCATGGAAACAAGTGGAATGGAAAAGAATTTCAAGTCTAATCGTTTTCGATGCGAATTCGTGTTTTAATTACCTAGCTTAAGCAATCGGTTGGAGGAATTAATGGGTTAATCAATTTGGAGACGAAGGCAGTTCTATTTCTCAATCTTTCTATCGATATGAAGGCAGTGCGTAGCAATGAAAGCAAGTCGAATTTTTTCTAAGTTCCAAATATATTTATACGGTCTCACATCCGAGGCAAAAAACGATCTGCCTCCCAGTAACAAAAATCGATTGAAGCAGTTGTAATTTCCATCGTACGAAGACGTAGCTTTGTATCCATCAGCCTAGAGCAATAGAAGGGTTAACATTTCGTATCCGTCAGCGAGTTACCCCCTGTTTCGTATCCTTCAAGTCAAATCCCATCGATACGAAACTCCCAACAAAGACCTGCTTGAATCACCGGATTTCATCGATACGAAACACTTATTTCGTATCCATAAGCTTGAAGGCCTAAAATTCATATCATCGATACGAAGTGACAACTTTGCATCCATCACTTTGAAGACCATCTGAGTTCACACTCACCAATACGAAAGGATTCGAAGAGACAATCGAATCATACCAATTTTCATCATTATGAAGAACAACTTTTAACCTTTCACATAGGTCCAAGAGAGGATCGATGCGAAGGGACACCCAAAAACAACCATCAAGCATTGTTACAACTCGAATTTCACATTGATTCAGGCGAGGATCAATACGGGATTTGATAAAAAAACTGAAAAACTGACAATGACTCGTGGATGTACGAATGTTAACGGGAGTCGGGCTAATATTCGTACATGTATGTCGGACTAACATCCAATTTTTAAAGTTCACAGGAATTGAATACTCGTATGGTGACAATTACAACAACAACAACCGATCACTACATACAACACTCAGTTACAACAATACACAGTACAACCATTAGCAGTCAACGGTTCATATTACTGAAAATCGATCAAAGGATACATCTTTTGACGAGAAGACAACAACCATCAAACGAGTCAGATGGGACTTTTCAGGATGAAGATTGCAGCTTTTAAAAGCACGTCATGTTTTCACAAGACGTACTTTGGGGGAAAATGTTATCCCGCCTTTTGGCAAGACCGTGACACCACGAAGTTGACTAAGAACTAAAGACGGTTTGTCCCGAAGACCGATTGTACATAGATTCACCATGGATGTCGATAAATTTTATCCGAGTCTGGATCGAGCTACAATTGATATGACAATACAAGCAAAGTTATAAAAGCCAGCGTTCCAAATTTCAAGTCAATTTGGGTTCGTATGCTCGAATTATGGATCGATCAAGTATCATCAAAAACATGTTTACTTCGTATCCATCAACAACCAGCAATTCGTATCCATCCACCGCATAGTTTCATATCCATCAATGAGCATCACTTCGTATCCATCGGGTAGCCATTGTTTGTATCTATTAAGCAAACAGGAAGAAACCTCCTTCGATCGATCTATTTCGACTCCAACAGATGAACATGATTTCCTATTGTTAAAGGTGCATGAGTTCGTATCCATAGAAAGTGACATTCTTCGCATCCATAATCTCTAGCCTATTCGCATCGATCAACCAACTTCACTCCGTATCCATTAGAGCCAAGCAAAGTTGCTACTTTGTATCAACTATCAGTGATCGATACGAACAAAGTATTTGCCATCGATACGAACAAAGCAGAGTAGTTGCCATCGATACGAACAGAGCAATTGCAATCGATACGTACAGAGCCAAACTGGGTCTACGAACAAGGCGTGTACATAGGAAAGACTCGATCGTTCGGCATGAAATGTGGATCGATCCTAAAAACAAGCGCCATGTCAACAAGCAAGCACGTGCTCACATCGATGCGAACCATCGATACGAAGGGGATCGATGCGAAGGAATCATCAGTCGAAAAGCCGTAACTTGCATTGATCATAATTCACAATCTACAAGTCCAAAAGCCACCAAATTTTCACATGAGCTTGCGTACAACTTAAAGAATGTTCGAGTTCAATTTCAACTCAATTAGGCCAAATCTTGATCGATACGAAATTCATTCGTATCGATCACGGGTCGAGTACAAATGACATGGGATTGATCGCGTGGGCCCACCCACGTGAGAAAAAGTCTTCCGAGATTTGAGCGGGATATTCGCAGCCTACACCTACAAATAGCAACCCAGGACCTACAAAAAAAGGACCTTTGGCTCTTCTACGTCTAAACTCTGCCTAAATCACTGTTGTACTTGAAATCTGCTATTGTAACCCATTGTAAATCGTTGTAATCAGCAAGCAAACATTAATAAAATCATCAATTTCATAGTGGACGTAGGCTACACGTCGAACCACTCTAAATCTGTGTGTTTCCGAGCGTTTCTCTTATTTGTTTTAGAAGTGTTTGTTAGATAATCCTCTTTTTCCATTTATTTTCTTCATTTTATCTCTTCAAATACTTCCAAAGAGTGTTGTGCCCAATTTCGGTACAAACAACGTATATCTAATTTTATCGAAAACCGGCTTTTGTCAATTTCACGGTGAAAATTCAAAATTCTCTTATTTTTGTAAACCAATTCTAACATAGGTTCACCATTCTTATTTATTATATAAAACATGATTATTTAGTTTGAAAATTCTATATTTGAATATTTAAAGTTAATTAAACATCTCATTTAAAAGTGGTAAAATTACGAGTCATTGCATTTTTTATGATTTTTGTTAAAATCTAATTTTTTTATTTTTTAGTAATATTTTATTTGGATATTGAAAACTTATTTAAAAGTAATTTTAAAGTATTTATATATATACATTTAAGTTTACAAAAGTAAGTAAAGTATTTTATAAATGAATAGAGGAAGTTTGATTATAACATTTAGTCAAAGCGAATGGTTTTGAGAAGTTATTTAAAAGTTAATGATAAGTACACTCAAATCTATGAAATGAGTAATTTAAAGTTAATTATAAGTATCAAATGGTTTTGGGTTTATGTTTTAGTAGCATTTGTTTTAACCTATTTGAATATACTTTTGAATATAAGTGAATCCTCGAAAAGCATGTTTTTAGAGATAATGTTAAGTGTGAATGGTTTTGGGTTTATAGTAAAATGTTTAAGCAATATTTGTTTTTAACCCTTTTGATTTTACTTTTGAATGTAAGTAGATCTTTAAAAGGTTGTTTTAAAGATAATGACAAGTATAAAGCGTTTTAGATTTATAATAAACAATTTTTAGTAACATTTGTTTTTAGCCATTTTGGTTATATTTTTAAAGTGGAAAATCTTGTAAGTAATTTATGAACATTATTATTCCTTTGAGATAAACATATGAATATATTTTGAAGTATTGAAAAGAGTAGAAATGAATAGTGAAATGGTAGTGTACATGTATATATCTTTGTAAAGGTAATTTAAATAAATAAATAAATAAATATATACAAGTAGAAAAAGGAAGTGAATAAAAGTATCGTGGATTCATATGGTTTGAGATCCCTGGGAAAGGACTCATTCGTAGAAAATGTCTCTTGCTTTTAGAACGTATGTATTCGGGATCCATTGAGGAGGATGCAGATATATCATCGCTTACTTCTAAGGAATTATGATTTGATAAAATAAGTTTTAATAAAAGGTAATTAAATAAAAAGGGGAGTCGCTTATGTGACTAAATCGTGCTTTGTGTGTTTTCTGTCTATGGGAAATATTTAATCTTGTACTTAGCACTAAAGCTGACGAAGTAGGCTTGTTCTTTCCGTGATAGTTAAGAATGATGTTTGTGTGGGCTTGGAAGTAAATAGTTCTCCTACCTACCAGCTTCACTCTTAACTGAGGGATGGCTTAAGTTGAGAAGGTCGAAAGCGTAATGAGTATAAGAGACTTGGTATTCATATCATATAATTCTCATGTTTCTTGTAGATATTTCTTAAGTTAATTTTGGTCAAATTCAAATAGCAATGAAAACGATCGCATGTGCAACCAAGTCTTGTATACTTATCACGTTTCCGACTTTCTCAACTTACACTATCCCTCTGTCAAGAATAAAGTCGGTAGATTAAAGTACTGTTTCTTTCAAACCCTACTCGAACAACATTCTTAACTCTCACAGATAGACTAAGCCTATTTTGTTGGCTTTTAGTGATAAGTATATGATTAAATACTTCTCATAGACAAGTAAACAAACAAAACACGATTCAGTCACATAAATGACTTCTAATTACCTTTTTATTTAATTATTTATTTTATTAATTAATTTTTTTTATCAAATAATACTTCCTTTAGAAGTAAGCGGGCGATATATAGAAGTCCTCCTCGGCGGATCTCGAATACATATGTTCTAAAAGCAAGAGACGTTTATATGAATGAGTTCTTTCCGGGGGATCTCAGACCGTATAAATCCACGATTCTTTTATTCACTTCCTTTTTGTATTTGTGTATATATATATATATATATATATATATATATATATATATATATATATATTTAAAAACACCTTTACAAAAGATATATATGTGTGTGTGTGTGTGTATACTACTATTTCACTATTTATTCCTATTCTTTTCAATACTTCAAAATATATTCATATACTTATCTCAAAGGTATAAGAATATTTATAAATCACTTAACATGATTTTCCACTTTAAAATATAAACAAAATGGCTAAAAACAAATATTACTAGAAAATTGTTTACTATAAACCCAAAACACTTTGTACTTGTCATTATCATTAAAACATTCTTTTAAAGATCTACTTACATTCGAAAGTAAAATTAAAAGGGTTAAAAACAAATGTTTCTTAAACATTGTTACTATAAACCCAAACATTCACACTTATCATTATCTTTAGAAACATGTCTTTTAAAGATCCACTTATATTCAAAAGTATATTCAAGTGAGTTAAAAATAAATGTTACTAAAACATTGTTACTATAAAACCATACCATTTTATACTTATCATTCACTTTAAAGTATTTATTTTAAAGATTTAAATATACTTATTTAACAAGATAATATACTTTTAAATAACTTCTCTAAATAATTCATTATTATTACAGAATAAAGAGAATGGAGGCAATTAGGGAGAGAACAATTCTATTGAATTGAGAGATATATTTACAATACAATCAAACTCCATATTTATAGACTACTTATGCGTGCAGATTACAATAATGCCCTTTCATATTTAGCATATTCATCCCTATAATTAATGTATATTACAACACCCCCCTTGAATATGTGTATGTAAAGATGATAAGAGTAATTGCCTCATTAAAAACCTTGTTATGAAAAACCCAGTGGGAAAAAAATCATAAACAAGGAAAAGAGTACAACATGATTTCATCTTTAAGTAACATATATTTTATAATGTTACTACGAGGGTTGATTCTTCTGGATCAAGATAATGCCTCATTAAAACCTTACTAATAAAAACCCAGTGGGAAAAAACATTAGTGAAGGAAAAAGAGTACATTATAGCGTATTTCATACGCTCCACCTGGATTATAACGCATTATTCAATTAGTTTGTTGATGCAGCCGACGCATACCAATTTTGTACACCATCTTCTGAAATGTTGATTTTGGAAGCGCCTTTGTGAATAAGTCCGCTGGATTTTCTTAGGATCGGATTTGTTTCACTTCTATCTTGTTATCCTTTTGTAGCTCATGTGTAAAGAAAAATTTAGGAAAAATGTGTTTCGTCCTATCACCCTTAATGTAACCCGCTTGAATTTGAGCTACACAAGCTGCATTGTCTTCATAAATAATGGTTGACCTTTCCGTTACTGATGGAAGTTGGCAGCTTTTTCGAATATGCTCAATCAGTGATCTTAGCCAAATACATTCTTTACTTGCTTCATGTAGTGCTAGTATTTCAGAGTGATTGGATGATGTTGCTACCAATGTTTGTTTTGTAGATCGTCATGAAATTGCTGCGTTGCTGTTATTAAATACATATCCAGTTTGTGATCTTGCTTTATGTGGGTCAGAAAGATAACCTGCATCAGCATAACCAACTAGATTTGGATTAATGCCTGTGTTAGAGTAAAATAAACCTAAATTTGTCGTTCCACGAAGATATCTCATGATATGTTTTATACCATTCCAGTGTCTTTTTGTTGGTTCTGAACTGTATCTTGCTAGAAGATTTACTGAAAATGCAATATCTGGTCTTGTGCATTGGGCCAAATATAATAATGCACCAATGGCACTAAGATATGGCACTTCCGGGCCAAGCACATTCTCATCTTCTTCTTTTGGGTGGTAAGGGTCCTTTTTAATATCTAAAGATCTAACAACCATTGGCGTACTAAGTGGATATGCTTTATCCATTTGAAAACGCTTTAGAATTTTCTCAACGTAGTTTGATTGATGGATTAATATGCCATTAGTACTATGCTCAATCTGTAGACCGAGACAGTGCTTAGTTTTGCCAAGATCTTTAATTTCAAATTCCTTCTTTAAATAATTTATTGTTTCATCAATCTCTTCTGGAGTTCCAATCAAATTTATGTCATCAACATAAACTGCTAAGATAGCAAATCCCTTTACCGATTTCTTTATAAAAACACATGGACAAATGAGATTGTTTTCGTATCCTTCTTTTACCAAATATTTACTAAGACGGTTACACCACATCCTTCTAGATTGTTTCAATCCATATAGTGATCGTCTTAGTCATAATGAGTACATGGACTTTGATTTTGCTTCAGGCAATTTATATCCATCTGGAATTTTCATGTAAATGTCGGTATCTAATTCACCATAAAGATAAGCTGTCACAACATCCGTTAATCTTATATCGAGTTTTTCAGAAACTACAAGGCTTATCAAATATCGGAATGTTATGACATCCATGACAGGGGAGTAAGTTTCCTTAAAGTCAAAACCTGGTCTCTGCAGGAAACCTTGCGCGACAAGTCGTGCCTTGTACCTCACGACTTCATTTTTATCATTTCGTTTTCTAACGAATACCCATTTATAACCTACTGGTTTAACATTTTCTGGTGTTTTCTCTGTTGGTCCAAATACACCATGTTTTTGAAGTGAATCTAGTTCCACTTGGATAGCATCTTTCCATTTTGGCCAATCGTGTCTTTTTCGACATTCATTTATGCTATTTGGTTCATTATCATCATTCTCATTATTCTCATTATGGTCATGACTTTCAATTATTTCAGTAGCTACTGCGAATGAGAATACATCACCAATTATTATTTTACCTCGATCCCATATTTCTCCGTAGTCCGTATAAAATATTGAGATCTTATTATTATTAGGTACCATTTTATCGTCGGAATCTTCTTTTATCTCTTCTGGGATAATATTTCCTTCCGCGCTTCTAGGAGAATTGGGATTTTCATTTGAGTGATCTTTTTGATCATTTATAACCTCTTCAGGAGGTTCCTTAATTGATGATTTTTTATTAGACTTTCTTTTTCTAGGCGCCAAGTCTTTTGAACCAATTAACCTTCCACGTTTTTGTCTTGCTTTAGATTCATTTGCTGCTATATTTACTTTTGATCCTTCAGGGACATCAATTTTTGCTCGTGCATTTGCTGCTGGAATGTGAGATTTAGTTATTTTTGCAGTGTCACTAAATGCAACTGGCAGTTGATTTGCAATATTTTGAATATGCAAAATTCTTTGTACCTCATATTGGCATTGTTTGGTACATGGATCCAAAAAATGGATTATTCCATAATATTTCACGCCGTTCTACTGGAACGGTCTTTCCTCCCCCTATGCAAAATTCTTTGTACCCATATTTACATTGTTTGGTACATGGATCCAAATAAGACATAGATGGATTATTCCATGATATTTCACGCCGTTCTACTGGAACGGTCTTTCCTCCCCCTAACGGCGGGATGATTGTCTCATCATATTTACAGTCAGAAAATCTTACAGTGAAGACATCACCTGTAAGAGGTTCAAGGTAATGAATTATCGATGGAGAATCAAATCCCACATAAATTCCCAACTAGTTGAAATTGTACTTGAGATTGTACCAAAGAATCAATGTCTTTGTATTTGTGAGCTTCTGGCTCATGTTTATAGAGTGAGATTCAACTATGCCAATTTTTGTAAAATATAAACCAGTTGAAATTGTACCAAATCTTTCTAGGATAAGCTTCTGGCTTTCAATTCTAGAAATAACACAAAGATATTCTTTGTTGTTTTCATTTATAGTTTCAATATGGTATCCATTCGTTGTTATATCTTTGAAACTAAGCAAATTTCTTTTAGAGTTGCTTGAGTATAATGCATTCTGAATAAAGATATGCGTACCATTTGGTAATATTATATGGGCTCTTCCGGACCCGTCAATTATATTAGCAGATCCAGCTATAGCAGAGACTTTAGCTTAGAAATTTTTAGATGGTTCAGAGAAAAACTTCTGGTTTTTCAAAATTGTATGAGTAATTGCACTATCTAGTAAGCGTATATCATCACCCAAATGGCGTTCCATACCTTAAGAATTAAAGACAATGATTGGTCAATCACTAAAAATTTATATGCATAAATGAATGTAATGTAAACAAACAAAGTAATATGACTAAAATAGGCTATTGATTAAAAACAACATCCACATTACACATTACTAGTATTGCAAAGGGAAATACAATTAAACGAACATAAATTTCAAACTGATTTATTGATGCAAGCTAATGAAATAAAATGAAAGTCACATAACAAACTTCAAGACATTTATAATTGATCAATTCGGTCATATCATTGATCATTGCACTTAGATTTTCATCATTAATAAAATTTCCATTGTCATCTTCGAAGAAATCATCTAACTTCAGGTTAGTGTTTTCAGGTAACTTTTCGGCTTTATTTGCCTCAATTTTCTTCGAGCGATGATATTCTTCAACTGTTTTCTTTGATGATCTGCATGTACGTGACCAGTGACCAGATCGTCCACATCTATAACAAACTTCCTCATAATGCCTTTTATTTTCTGAAGCTGAATCATTGTTCTTTACAGGCTTAATTTTCTTTTTTTGCTTTTTTAAAGTTGGTGATTTTGTTACCTTTAAAACCACCATAACCACCTCTGCTAGAGTTATATCCATGTCCACGACCATGTCCTCGACCTCGACCCCTACCTCTTCCAGAGTGGGCAAAATTAGCAGTTGAACCAGTTGGTCTTGAGGAATGGTTTTTTATAAGCAATTCATTATTTTGTTCCGCAATTAGTAAGCATTCTATGAGTTTAGAATATTTTGTAAAATGATGCTCTCGGTATTGCTGCTGCAGGAGTATATTCGAGACATGAAATGTTGAGAAAGTATTTTCAAGCATTTGTGCGTCATCCACCTTTTCTCCATATAATTTCAGTTTAGAAGTGATTCTAAACATTGTAGAATTATATTCTCTTACGGACTTAAAGTCTTGAAACCTCAGGTTCAACCACTCTTGCCTAGTGTTTGGAAGTATGACCGTCTTCTGGTGGTCACAACGCTCCTTCATGGAGTTCCATAAGTGGAGAGGGTCTTTTTCAGTCAAATATTCTATTTTTAGATCGTCATGGATATGACGTCTTAAAAATATTAGAGCCTTTGCCTTGTCCTGCTGGGACATAGTATTGCCATTTTTAATGGCATTTTCTAAGCATTGAGATTGCAAACGAATTTCAGCATCCAGTATCCATGATAAGTAGTTGTCTCCAGATATATCCAAAGCTTTAAATTCAAGCTTGACGATGTTTGTCATTTTGTGAACTGTTCATAAAATAAATTGCATAAGGTGAATATATTCGCCACAACAACATTCACTATTTGTTTGTTTCCAGCTAAAAAGTAGAAAAAAAATGGAAAGTCTTCATTCATGGTATCAAACAACTATACCAAAAAAAATTGTATCAACAAAACCAAACATTTGGATTTTGCAACTTTCATGTATTTATCAAATAAGAAAGGAAAGTCAGCTTTTGCGTATATTCCATTCCAAACTTTTGAATTTTATTTGGCAATAGATCCGCAAAGGGGGAAAAATAATAATATTGAATTTAGAAGCCAAAGAATAAAAATAAGAGTGATACAAGAAAAGACATGAAAAATATAGAAGCGAACCCCAAACTAGCATGTGCTGACTTGATAGCTTTATCCAAAAAAAATGTGATATTGACAATTACCTTTTTGAAGAGAGGAAAAGTAACGAGTTTATAAAGAAATGCAAGAACAATTCATTTACCTGCTGTTTTAAAGGAAATAAGAAATAGAATGCATGTAGATATATTCTAAAAGACTCGTCTGCACTAATATATATAATAGGATTTTGAATATAAATAGCCTTAGAATTGGAATGGTCAGAAGAGAAACGGTCAGAGTAATTAATATTTAATTACTTGCTAAGTAGTTGGAAAGTTTGAAGGTGAACAGGTTGAGGTCAATAATTAATTCGCATTCCTTCGTGCTGATAACGTGTTACAGAATAAAGAGAATGGAGACAATTAGGGAGAGAACAATTCTATTGAATTGAGAGATATATTTACAACACAGTCAAGCTCCATATTTATAGACTACTTATGCAGTGCAAATTACAATAATGCCCTTTCATATTTAGCATATTCATCCATATAATTAATGTATATTACAACAATTATAACTAAATGTTATAACAAACTTCCTTTGTTCTTTTATAAAAGAGTTTACTTACTTTTTCAAAACTTATACGTATAATTAGTTTAAATTTACTTATAAATAGGTTATAAATATCCATATTAAATATTACTTCAAAATAGTAAATTTAGAATTTAACTAATACATAAAAAAGCATGTTTTATATATACAAAACCCTTTACTTTAAAAACCTATTAATAATTATTAAAAATATATTGAAAGTTGAAACCACTTTTTAAAATACCTAAAAACCTGCTATTTAACTTCTCTAAAAAGACCACATAAAAATAATCAATTTAAACATTATTTTAAACACATTTAAAATCACAAAGCTTGCTTAAAACAATACAACACCAAATAGTGCTGTAGCAGGCTAGGAATGCAGTTTTAGGTCAAATACAGCATTTACAAATGCTGTAAAAGATACTGGACAGAGAGTGTGTTAGAAAAGAATGAATTTGTGACCAGTTTTCTCCACTCAAATAAATGATTTAAGATATAGAATTTTTACAGTAATAGTACTTAGAGTACTTAAAAAAATATCTTCCAAATTCGTATTAAAAAATTCTAAAAAAACAAGTTATTCATAAAGTGCTCATATAACGAGCTTTTCGCTACCAACTTTTGCTACTTCGTTCTATGGAATTTTTTTATATTAAGTACTAAACTTAGAGTACTTAAAACCATGCTAAATATCTTCCAAAATCATATTAAAAATTCCCAAAAAAGCTATTTACAAAGTGCTCATATAATGAGCTTTTCACTACCAACTTTTGCTACTTCGTTCAACCAGTTTTAAAATGATTTGAACTCACATTTTTACAGTAAGTAGTACACATATAATAATTGAAAAAAAAATAAAGAAACCCTTAAGTATGCCTTTCAAAACCATATTAGAAATTCCTAAAACAAGGCTTTTTACAAGTGCTCATATAACGACCTTTTCGCTATAACTTTTGCAACTTTGTTCAACCTTTTCTATACTTTTACAAACCTTCTCCTCGTTGTCCTATACATAAATATAAGTGTAGAGTACGACCAAATTATTTTTCATAATATATTTACAAATAACCGTTTCAAAGCAAGTTAAAACATAAGGGATACAAATTTCTTCTATAGCGACTCTTTCGCTTCAAACATTCACACACACACACTCTCTCTCTCTCTCTCTCTCTCTCTCCCTCTTCTCTATATCACACACAATCCCACCAAGCATGTAAACATAAAGTCTAGGCCACATTACATATTTTAGATGGTAATAGAAATGAATATACTACATATAAAATTGTCACTTGCTTTTCAAAGAAGGTGGACCAAAAGTTGTAATTTGCATTAGTTCTTTAACTTTATATTTGCACAAAGCATATATGAACACATTATATATATGTTCAATGTTGAGTAAACTCACCCAAACCAATCCTAAAACCAAACACAAGCACTTGAATACAAAAGCACTTCCTACCATCACCAAATAAGTCAAAGATCCAACCTTTACTTCATTTATGCTCTCGGCCACCTCTCCCCTTCACTATATGCTCACAAACACAATTTAATAGAGTTGTTGTGCTCTTTTTATGCATGATTTGTGTTGTTTTTTCAAGCTCCTATGATATCTTAGGGCCTTTGCCAAAGTTTTAGAGAGATTGAAGTTGATTTGATATTGTTTAGGAATTATTGAAGAGAAGAGGAAAAAAGGATGAAGATTATGTGTTCTACCGTTTTAATTTAGCAAATGGATTAATGTAAAATATGAAGGGATTTATGTAGGAGTTAACAAGAGGTAACTGTCACCCCTTACCCTCTATGGAAGGTCACAAAGCACCCTCTTCCTCACATGTCAACGTTACACCTCACTCTCGTTTAAAATATCTTCCATAAAATAACCTCTACCCCACGACATCACCCATGACATCATCTTACCCCACTAACTGTAATTAGTTACCTATAACACACAAAATATTTAGCTGCTAATTAATTACATATTAATATATTAAACATGTCCAAAAAGTTCGAACAACATTTATCAAGTAAAAAGCTATTTATTGATATAATAATTTTTGGTCACATTATCGATTTTTCTTCGAACTATTTATTTTTGTAAACATATTTAAAAACAAGTTTACCTTCATGTTTTATTAATTAAAAAGGGTTTAACATGATTATAAAATACATTTAATCGCATTTAATCCATGATTCAAATATTTAAATAATTCAGATGTTTAAATACGAAGAGTTCGAAATTCTGGGTTGTTGCTTTCTCCCCCACTTAAAACATTTCGTCGTCGGAATTCTAATGTGACCAATTAACAAAAGAAGTAAGCACAAAATATTAATCAACCATATTCAAAATCAATAGCAAACAATGCTCATGATTTTCTCAGGTTTTGAAATCCTCTCATCACCCAAGGACGATAAATAATTTACTAAACGTATCTTATGCTCAACAACCTTAGATTATTACTTAGACAATTATTCATGCTACCCCAGAACAAATTAGAGAGTCATTTCTTAAACTCTCCACAAGCCAACAAAACATAATATACAGATACTTAAGCGCATACGATGTACGCTTGGATCATTCGTACGTGATATCCGATCTAATCACTTGCTCGATCATATAAATTTCACTTCAAACTAGCATAGATCACCTGACATCTCTAGTATGAAATCTGATCGTGTTCCTTGATTAAAAACCTCTATCTTCCTTACATAGCCATATACTGTGATAGAAAACCTTGAGATCATATCAAAATTCCGTTTTAAGTGTTCGCCATCGGGAATCGAGTGAAAAACCTTTTTTAGACCAGTGTAAACCACCTAGAAATATTACGCTCGAATCTTAGATCAAGAACTATCATGCGAATAAAATGATATATGTAAATTACGTTCTTTATTCTTATTGGTTTCTTACTACACCAATTAAACCACATTTATTAACACAAAAAGTATATCTCATTCAATACTAAAATCATTTATGAACCATTTCATGAAAACATCAATTAACTTTATAAACATTTCATAAAAACATAACTTTATTTGTAAAACATTTCATAAAACACTTAACTTCAAATTCTATGATGATTCAAAATTTTCAGATTGTCAAAAATCTTCGCAAAATCCATTTTGTTCCGACAAATGAAAACTTTAGAACTAAACACCGGGTTTCATTTTAATACATTTGAAATAATAATGTATACATATATCCTTTCTTGTATATAAAATCATACTTTCAGGATTTACCAAAAGTTATTTTCATAATGGTATCAAATACTTTGTATGATTGTACTAAGTATTATGATTTCAATTTATAAACTATTTTCCAAATATTTTTTTTAAAATCCATAGAAAATATACATATAGATCGAGTAGCACCAAAATGATACCAAGAAAATGGGTCCTACCAAGTCATATAATAGATCCCCTTACTAAGAAGGGTAATACTCAAGAGAAGTGTTTATCAACCAAACATATCCCTCATCATTTTTAGTCACTTTCGAGCCACTCGAATTAGCTAACATAAAAACATTTTGTTCCCAAATCGATTCACCGATTCCGAGAGAAACCTCGACCACGAACAAATCTTAAACTTTTTTCAAAATGTTAGTATTCACAAGTACTTTCAAATAATAATGCTACTATTTTCTCCAAAATCTTGAAAACCATTTCCAAAGATATCAAGATTTAAGTTGTCAAAATGCCAGCTTAAATCCTCTTCATTTATAAACCAAATTTTACAAACCATACTTATATAAAATCACTTTGATATAAAATCACATTTAAAAAAATTTGTACTGAACCTCTTTTATTAGAATAAACTTCTAACCCAACATTATCATCGAATGCATTATAGTTAAACTATGAAATTCTAATCACAAGGGGTTCGTTTTAATGCACCCATAAATGTTGCCTGCCTGACCCATGCAGTAAAAAAGTAAATTGCTCATAAACTGGTTGAGCAGAAATCATCAATTAATAGATGATAATAAATGCTCATAAACAGGCCGAGTACAATCGAAGTAATCAATGGGGGATAATGAATTACCATCATCATTCCCTACATTAATTAAACTACATTACAAAACAAATTTGTAAAAATCATCTTTAAGGCGTATGTTTATAACAAATACAAATTCGCTCTCAATTTTATAATACACTAAACTCATTCTAGGGCATCGCTTACCCTCTCTCTAATGAGTTATACCCAACCAAAGCCAAGGTGTTTCGCTAACCTTCAACTCTAATACCTAGCGTTTTGACCTGCCTTTTCGACCCACAAATGTCGACATTAATACATCCACGGTATTCATGTGTTGAACACCCAAACGCTGAAAAGCCAGATTATTATGGTAAAAAAAGCAAAAAGAAAACGAACAGGAAAGAAGAGAACAAGACATCAGAATCTCAAAATGGAACGATAACATATAATATCAAAAAGATAGTACAAATAGCGACCCGAAGAAACATAACATTTTAGAGTAACAATCCTAAGTACTTCATCAGCCTAAATAGTTATAACATCTTGTCCTCACAAATGCGGATATATACATACTAGTAGTGCATCGGAAAGAAGAATACTATGATATGTGAAACGTCCAGCTCATCTCCTTGAGCTTTAAAGAATAGCCAATGAAAACCTGCCTTTCTCAAACCGCTCGAAAGAACATCTAAGGAATTAAGGAAAAAAATAAAACCATGCGTCAGAGATAAGTATGTTGCGAGAAACTTAAGAAACATGTGGTCGCGTATAACATTATCTTTTGAGACCAATCGAATTATCATAAAGTTTTTCCCTTCAAAAGAACCAAACTATCTAATAAATACATGTAGCAATATAATGGATAATGTCTAGAAAGCTCTGTTGTGTGTACAAGAAAATAATATCAAGTATACGATCAAAACTGCCAAGGTGCGTTCGCATATGGATTTTGGAGGTCTCCTCGGTACGAGATAATGCAGTATGTTTTGAAGTCGGTATGACTGCCAAAGATCTTTCCACAGTGAGAAATCAGCTCGATGACGGTCAATTTAGTCTAAAATTGCCAGATTTAGGTCACGGTGACTATAGATCTTAGATCTGGCAATTATATCAGATTTGATGTTATTGCAGTAAATGGTGTAAACCCTAGTCTAAAAATAAAGGAATGGAAAGTGGTCTTAATGATTGTCTTTCATATTGGAAGAGAGGGAAGACGAGCGGCGTTAGAAGTGAAGCAATTTGAAGAGAAAATGCAAAATGAAGAATCGCTATGATGTCGAAGACGAAGTCAGCATAGTAGATGGAATAAAACCATAGGTTATGAAAAGTTAATAAGTTATGTAATTGGATGGTACTGTTATACCTAGCCCATATTCTAATGGCATTTGGCCTGCCTTTTTTTAACCATTTTCAAAAAAATAAAAATAGTTTCGCGTTCAATCGAGTATCAAATGTCTAATCTAAATAATTTTTCAACTATAGACCTTACTATATTTTCGCTATTTTGTTAAATCCAGCGCATTCATCTCTACTATTAATAATGGAAATTCAATCAATATGATTTTCACTGTCCTTTTGAAATTTCGAAAATACCGTAAATAGTATCTCTTCATAACCACTTATCAACCAAATCTCACCATCGATTTACAATCTCCACCATCACTCCCTTTCCGACCACTAATCAATGAAATTTCACTATCGATTGCATCTTATACCACCAACACAACTACTTGAAATAAATATGTTATGACCACCGAATTTTTTACACTTATAGCAAGCATTTTCATTAAATTTTATTAAACAAAAGGTAAATACATTTAGCTATTTGTTATGAGATTTACTATTTGAAAAAATAAACTTTTGTTTTTCAAATGCCATGAAATTCTCTATATAGTTCATCCACGTTATCATCCCCACAAAAAATTTAAATCATTTCAAATTTCCAACTTGCTTCAAATGTAAGATTCATGACAACCATCTTCATCACTTCCAAATTGTTTTCAATTGAAATGTTTTAAATGCTATCAAAAGTTTACTGATAGTTTCATATCATAATAAAGAAAATGTTCAAAATTTTAATGATACTTTCATATCAGATATTATTAAAAAAATTGGCGCTTGCGTAATGAAAAATGATGCCTAAACCAACCGTTTACATATTGCAATGCATATCTCTACTACTAATAAAGAAAATTCATTGAATTAAGTTACTCGACGTCCTTTTGAAATTCTGAAAATGCCCTTGCTTTCTGTTTACAATAATTTACTCGGCGTCCATATGCGTAGCACGGACCAATTTTAGTAAGAGGCTTTTAGGCTCAAGGAAAAAGCTAGAGAAAATTTTAATTTCAAGAACAAGAAGTTTGTTTTTTAGGCTGAAGGACACTTTTCAATGTAATCATGATAGTTGTAACTATCATTTTCAGTTTACACTAAACAGTGTCTTTCAGACTAAAAAACAAACTTGTTGTCCCTGTTGTCCCTGTGACTAAATTTTTTTGCAACTTCTTCCTTGTGCCTATTTGCCTGTTCTAGTAATGCAAAATGTATGGAAGTGCTATACAAGAAAAATGTGACGGAAGTCTTGAAAAAAAAACATGATTGTTGTTGAATCATTGACAGTATCACAAACAAGAGTTGCAAATCATCTGAACAAAATTTCAAGGGCCTAATGTTACTGACATTCAAACGAACATATACATACATTGATATATATATATATATATATATATATATATATATATATATATATATATATATATATAGACACACCCTCATCTATATATTTTGTGCCTTCTCCCTGCAAAACCACTTATAAAAAAAATAATGTATTCCAAAAGATAACACGGGCTCACATAAGCTTATTTGCCTCGACGTACAGGACTTCACATATGATATTGCCTGCCTATATGCCGTTAGCAAGCAAACGAAGAGGAAATCAGGTAAATAACCAACAGATGAAACTTAACAAAATTCTAGGTGAAATAGTCTTTGAATACTACAGAAAGATTACCTCATAAGCATACGTGAGGGGGGATTAGCTTCCCAGGGTTCATGATATTATTAGGATCTAATGCATTTTTTATTCTCTTCATTGCTCTTAATGTTTCAATACCATGTTCCTCTTCGAGATACTGATAATTCAAAAGTAGTTTTAAACTGAATTAGATGACATAATATAAAAATAGTTATTCAGAATTTGGAGTGATGATTTGATTTTAATTAAAATCGAAAGCAATACAAATAACAGAGACTAGAGTTGCATTCAAATTGGGCTGCATACAAGGCTTGCCATCAGCAAGAAAAAAATAAAAATAAATAAAAAAGAAGATTTATTTGACTATTACCTCTAATAAAATATGTACAATGGGTTATTTCATAGAAAAGCACGCATACCTTCAGTTTTCCAGTACCTACTCCATGTTCACCCGTGCATGTTCCTTATAGAAGCAATTGCATGAAGACATATACAATAACAAATTAACAGAAATAAAGATAACTCGTACTTATTGATAATAGAAGCAACGGAATTGATTTGATATGCTTGGAAAAAATATATATACTTAAAGTTTCAGCACTGCAATAGTAAATCTCTTATTACTACAACACGGTTCAAATAGATGCTAATAATTTTATCTACAGAATAATCTCTCGCTGCCTCTATGTTCGAAAGATCGATCTAACAAAATAACATACAAGATCAGAATCAAATGGAAGCATGCTCTGTTTAAGAAAAAAGAGCTAATGATTAGTCAAACCATACATGGTTGCATAGTTGGTACATGGTGTTGTGTATGTCGAGGGACTGAAGATCATGAGTTCAAACTCCAGCAACTATGGCAGGCATATAAAATCCGGTGATTTACCCAGGTTATGTGTTGTGTGTTCAGTATATATTTCCTCAAAGTTTATAGGCAAAACTTAGGTACTGTTTGATTTTAAAACGAATTTTGTGTTTTCGATTTTCAATATGTATGTCAAATATTAGAAGAATAGATGGATGACGGAGGGGATGAAAGAAAGACAGATAGAAGGACGAAGAGGATAGAGAAGCGGCGAATGAATTAATTGTTTCACATGCTTGTGTTATTTCCCATAACACGGAAAATAAAAAAAATTGTTTTCTATTTTGTATATTAAATTCGTTTTCTAAATTAGTCGTTTTCAGCAATATACATGCGTCATGTGCATTTTTGTATGGACGAAAACCCAAAACTAAAAACAATAGAACAAACACTTCCTTAGTTCTTCGGATCTTTAAGAAAAAATCTACTGATTAGTTAAGCACAAAAGAAGTCAAGGAATGCAGTATAAAATTTGTAAAAGATCCAGGAACCCTAGACATATAAGATTAATACCTTCCATCGATAATGCAATTTTAACCATTAGATGGTTTAACCGCGCCGCTTCCTTTCGATGTTCTTCGTTATTGGGGTCAAATAATATGATAGTGTGGATATTTCCATCGCCAGCATGAGAGATGACTGTGCTGAGGATTTAAAGCTAAAATCATTATCTTCTGATTGAAAAGGGAAATAAAAATTCACATGTTTCATCAAAAAATTAATGACAACGAGTTAGGCATTCAAAACAGGCAGCATACCATAGCAAAGTTGATGCATCAAGCTCTTCTTTGGTTTTGGATATGCAGTCAGCAAGATGTGACAGTGGAACACATACATCCTGAATTAAAGTATGGCATCAGAAAAGAATAAAAGGAAATATACAATATTTTCAAAACTTGTTTCCATGGATGAACCATATGTCTATACTAGTCCATTCCTCTATTTTACATTTTTTTTTTTGCTATTGCAAAGATATAAACTATTATAACCAAACAGTTTTTTTATGCTTTGAGACATTCGAACAAATCAAATCTTTTATGATCACTCAAATTTCTGCTTCAGTACATGCTACAGTACAATCCTGGCTAGATATTACATAAACGAATAAATGACATGAAAGCAGTGTTTGACTAACCGTTATCATTGCATCAAAGTTTGGCGCCAGTGCAAAACAAGACCAGAGTGCTTCTTTCCTTATCTACAATCACACTTACACAAAAAAGGTCAAATAATGCTGGTATACAAATTATAGAAATTAATATTTCTAAGTCTGATCGATTAACAATATGTAATTTTGTTTATTCTGAAAATTTAGAGAACCAAGGTTTGTCCTTGCATCTAAGGAATGTATCCATGCCTTTAATACATAAATTTAATTGAAACAGTAAGATTCGATCTATTTCCATGACGTCTAAATCAAGAATCTCTCATCTGACTCTTTACCCTAAGGTCTACAATAATCCATGTGGTTATTAATGGCATGTACTAACCTTACAGGAAATAATGACAGTAGAGTTTTCGCAGTGAAAAATGCAAACAAGAAATTATTGCGAGAGAAAAGTACAGTTTTTTTATTTGTATTTTTGAAGAAAAGAAAAGGTATACATTAAACAATTATTATACCTTCCATAGCTCCTCCTTTGCTTCAGAATCTTCCACATAGATAAAATCAGTGCCATTGTGTTCAGAGACTATTTTCTGAATAAGCAATGCCTGTTCTCGCGAGGAAGCCTCTAATAGAGAGTAGTACAAAAAATCACAGCAAAGTTTCAACAAAAAGGAAACAAGAATCATTTCAGGATCTCCGTATAGCAAAGGAATAAATTTCTTTAGATAGATAACCTATCTATGACTCTATATAGTATATATCATATAGATCCTATGTTGCCGAAATCTTTCCAAGCAGAAGATATAACCATAAACTTATGCTTTACCTGTGCCTATGAATTCAAACATTAATGTTGTTTTTTCGGGTAAATGTTTTTCATTTGCAATATTGATTGCCCTAATTTGAACTTCATCCAGGAGCTCCATCCTCGACACCTAGTATATGGTCAGAAATGAGCCAAAAAGTGACAAACTGCATAATATAGCAAACATGGATTGCAGGGGGAAAAAATATCACTTCAGAAAATTAACTAGCAAGTATCAACATGCATGTGCAATATAATACACGTTGACCCTTGCAAATTTAAACATACACCTAGCAACGATTACTAAAATGTGATAAAGACATGTCAGCATCAAATTCTTATGGGTTCCTAATGTTGTGCAATATAAAAGACTTTCCTACTGAACCTGCTAAACAAATTTAATGAATTCGTAATCTATACCTACAGCCCTGAGGAGATTTTAGGACCCTTCATTTGTAATAATCGGATAAGCAATCCGACCAATCAGCAAAATATCAAATCATAAATGCAAGATATGCATGCATGCACGCACGCATTTGTACATGTATGCTTATTCTATCTATAAGATATACTCCAAGTCACCGACAACACAAGTAACTTATCTTTTGTGATGTCATAATGGAGTTGTGCAATCAAAACCCTCAAAAGTTCTATAGCGGTGGAGTTGCAAAAGGCTATAGCGACAATTAAGCGAGGATATAACGGAAAATGACGAAGGTGCAAAAAATATATTAGAAATAAAATTCAATTTCCAAGTGGATTTATTATCACTTCCATATCATTGATTTAGGGAAAAAACATTGTTTACTCAAATATAACAAAATTCATAAAGGCCTTGATCCATGCAGTTCGGACTTGAGGACTAGAAGTAGTGTTCTAACGTATGTTGAGCGTTTAGGTCATGAACTTAGGCATATACCCTACCTCTATTAATTTGTTTAGAAGAGAACTGGTCAAATTAATTGTTTTTATATTAAAACTGCTAAATCGAAAGCTAAAAAAAATACTTATTTAACAGACTTAGCGGAAAATAGAATGACTTTAGTGGATCTGATGGATCTGTTATTTAATACCATTAAATTGTAAAAGTGTCGCGGTCGAAGAGTGCTAAGTGCTTTAACATGGCTTTAACAAGGCTTTAAGGGGCTTTAATTGCATAGCAATGAAGAAACCCGCTAAATTATTGTCATGATCATTATAATTGTCTCAAAAATCTATATCTGGTTCTACTACAGTAACTCTCATTTCATCTCTAGAAATATCTTAAATTTTCATAACTGCATTGTGTGAGGTGAATAGGGAATGTGTTCAACTGAATCAGTCAACTATCCTTGGATTAATTAACTCGTGCCAAGCGAAAAACAAAATCCAGGGTCCGTTGTCCAAACAGCTGAATCCCTGTTAATTGGTACCTAGTGTGAGCATCTGCCTATATGTTCCAATCTGCCGTGTGATTATATAGCTAGTCAAAACAGTCGGACTCATTGTTGGATCTTCCGATAAGCAATTTTGTTTGGTTTATTTCGTAATTTTTCATACCATGTTATGTAACTATTTGTACACTGTATCACCATTAACACATTCACGACTTCATGCTCCATAATCTACTGCACTAAAGTAACATCACTACAAAATATACAACTAAGGAATTTTTATGAAACCAGCTCATAAACCTAATTATATGAACTTATCCAGAGATTTGATTTTAAGAAAAAAAACAAAAATTACAGCGAAAACAGTGATAAAAAGCAAGCAGTCAAAATTTGAAAAATAAAGAAACTTAGGATACAGAAAAGAGGGCCTCCATGAGAATCCTTACATTTATACCAGAGTGCATTGTTGCCATTGCGACATTTCCAGCATCTTTAACTGACTCGAAGTGGCACATTGCAACCTAGATATCGAATACATTAAACAAATTGAAACAAAACAAGGTCAAAAACTGTAGGAGAGTATATTAAGTTCTTAAGTTTCTTATAATAATAGTCAAACGAGAAATTAGCATCAAAAGCATGACAAAATGGGAGCATACCACTGAATATTGTGGAAGCTTTTGTAACCGCAGTGTCACTTCTGTTATTATACCTAAGGTCCCTTCACTTCCAATCATCAATCGTGTTAAATCATACCTAAAATTAGATTTACATAGACGCGCAGAAGGTAAATTGATAGGAATAATTTCCATCGCATCAAATTGCTAACAAGCAGTTGACTTCTGTTTCTCTTGTAGTTGTATGCAACTAAACAAGCTCATCAGTTAAATTTTCTTCAGAACATCATATTTTTATTTAATACATAATACTGTTTAAGAGACAAATGTCAAAAGTAAAGATTCGGTAGAAAAAATTGTATTGTGTATGAGAAACATAAAAACAATCAAATAATACAGAAAAGGATATTTTGACTAGGTCAACTTAGAGTTTAAAGAATACGATATAATTCAGATTAGTAACAATCAAGTACAATAACAATAAAGTAAGACAATGAAAACAATTACGATATAATTCAGATTAGTACCCAGCTGAGCTCTTTCGAGCACGTGAAGCCGTCTTGATAACATCTCCAGTTGAAAGAACAACCTACATGTTGCATTTTTGGTGACCAAAATGTTTTCGGTAAAAGAGAAGAAGAGTAAAGCACAAGAAAGAATTGAGGAAAGAACTTTACGTGAAGATTAATCACATTATCTCGCATAGTTCCATACCTGGAAATGCACAAATTAAATCACTGTCTAGCCTATATGTTAATGATCACATAAATAATATCTCTAGCATTGAAGGGAAAATGGCATAAATATAATGCACGTATACATGCATAGAATAGGAGTACATGGGATTCAAGGACGGGTATGTTCAAAAGTTCATTAACAAGGATATAGTCATATGTTTTAGCATAAACTTATTTGTGTGTTATGCTTTACCTTGTTCCGGCCTAATGCTTGCTATAATTCAAGCCTTTGGAAAAGGCCACTGAGGACACATCAAAGTATTTATGCAGAAGCTGCAGCATTAACCAAAGTATGCATGCATGTGCTTGTATACCACCAAGCGCACATGTGGATGCTTATCATCCTGATGAAATTTCAATAACGATGTATACTGTCTAATTTTATGTAGCAGAATTGCCTGAATTCAATAAATAAACGCACGTGTTGTAGTTAATCAAAGTTATTCTAGATAGCTTCCATTTAATGATAACTGAACATTGATAGATCAATTGTAGATAGTAGAGGGTGGTTGGTCAAATTTAGCTTATGATTCCACTTTCCAAACCGTGTTTAAAAAATAATTATATATGTGGTTCACGTGCTTGTAAAAGAAGTTTGAAATTACGAAAACTAAGCAATAAGCTCATGAGTTATGAATTATGAATACAGACTCGGCATTTTACCCTTTTATAGCTGTCTGCATATTCAACTGTATAAAGTTGGCATACTTGAATATTCGATGAAAAGAAACATATCATATGTTTCAGCATAAAGTTTGTTTCTATGTCATGCTTTATCTGGTGCCAGCCTACTATTGTTATATTTACAGCCTTTGGAAATGTTTAATGAGGACCGTGGTTTTAAATCTTCTATATTTCGCTCAAGGTCTCTTTTTCACACTTAGATAAAATGAGACATCAAATCTCATTCATACCTTCACGGACACTCATCTCATCGAAATATTCAAGTCTCACTTTAAATATGGACCAAGATATCAATCCGAAATCTCATCCGATATTTTTTTTTTTTCCTTCTTTTACGTGATATTTTTTCCTTTTCATATAGATTCAATAAAAGAAAGAAATTTTTTTAAATCTTCTATATTTCGCTCAAGGTCTCTTTTTCACACTTAGATAAAATGAGACATCAAATCTCATTCATACCTTCACGGACACTCATCTCATCGAAATATTCAAGTCTCACTTGAAATATGGACCAAGATATCAATCCGAAATCTCATCCGATATTTTTTTTTTCCTTCTTTTACGTGATATTTTTTCCTTTTCATATAGATTCAATAAAAGAAAGAAAAAATACTCAAACTATTTACCAACTTCCTGAATGTACTTTTTATTTTGATGAGTCATAATAAAAGATTTCATTCCTTTTTTATGTTCAAATAATAGGATATCATTTAATCATTACCAAATAAATTAAGCTAATCAAGCTATCACCGTTCACCAAAACTTTAATTTCATTTTTATTATTTTTACTTTGAAAATTATAGTAGTAAAATAAATCATTAAAACAATAAAACGTCAATTTTAGACACATAGGTTACTCCAAGAAATTCCTGAGGTGTACTATAAGAACCAAGATGTCAATCCGAGATGTTCATCCGAGATACACTGAAATTATCCGAGATCTGCTCCGATACGAGATAGCTTGTGAGAAAATTACAAGATGAAACATGACCGAAATTCGCGATTTAAAACCTAGCTGAGGATGCATCAAAGTACTCATGCATGAGTTGCAGTAATTTTCAAATTATCTTGTGGTTGAATACCCGTTAGACCCATATTTTCCCAATCCTGTTGAAGGCAAGATAACGTAACGCCAAGATCAGAACGAGATGTCCTCATAATAAAAGATGGACTACAAGGATAAAAGGCAAAAAAATGAAGCGAGGCCAAGAAAATACTGCACTCAAAAATTGTAAGACATCGACGAAGAATCAAATTGCGCCGATCCCCTTAATCCTAGTGCTACAATACCGAGCCCAAAGCCGGACAAGGTCACTGGACGCAGTAAATAGTCTACGACTATAATACACAGCATAACATAAATCCCAAATAACAATAAAACGTCAATACTGCACTACGGCATAAGAAGTTGCACAAATAACTTCAAAGCATAATACACCTCACTTAAAAAAGAAGAGCACATTTCACATTCATGAGCCAATATACATACACAAATAGTAGAACTATACTAACAATCGTGGAGTGGAGGAAAATAAGGATACGCTACCCCCTCCTTTTTGGGCACTAAACATTAGCACAAGGAGGAGGATTATACTGCGCTCAAAGGGCTGAATAAACCCTATATCATTCCCAGAGCTTCGTACATTGCTAATATCTCCAAGAACAGATCTATACTGCACTCATTGGGGGCTATCTAAGCAGTATCACGCGGAGTCAAAAGCAGTATGCACATAGGGTCACTCAAACAGTGCACCAACGTGGATTCATGCTCATGAATAAACAGCAGAGATATAAGTCTCCATCATCAATGACCCGGGCAGACTATCGCTCAAAACAGCTCAGCACAAAATCACATAAAGCGACTACCTTCACAAATGGCGACCCGATCACCCTAGCCAACCCTGTGAATGTCATCAACGCTCAGGGAAGATCAAAGAAGTAACGTCCTTTGAGACCAAAGTAATAAAAGTAGCGCAATTCACCCCAAAGAAAAAAGGGACGACTTGTACTCACATCCGCAAAAAAAGGCAACGCCTAGGTGACTCACCTTCTGAAGAAATGGAATTCAGAGCTCATTCATATTGGAACCTCCTGCTCCAAGTTCAAATGTTCCCGTTTCATTTTCAAATCTCCCACGAAAACCGGAAATCAACCACGTGAATCACAACATCCCACCAATGACATGTCAGCAATCCATGCACACTAAATAAACAGCACATATGGATGACACATGACACGATCCAAGGACGCAAATTGGAATAAGGGAAGAAGGAACATGGTAATCCATGTGCATCTTTACATTATAAATAGAAAAGGCACTGTAGCAAGAAGGGGATCGTTTTCCCGATTTGTAATCTTTAAGGTTGAGAAAGTAAAACATTGTACTCTCTTTGCCATTAATACATATACCAAGGAGTATAAAGAAGAAAAGGGACATTTTCCTCGTGGACGTAGGATTCTTTAAAATATGAACCATGTAAAATTCTGTGTTTTTTACTTTTCTGTATTTCAGTTTATTTTCTAGATTTCCATGTTAGATTTTGTTTGGTCTTCACCTGAATTAAAGTACTAGTCTGATTTGACATTTTAACAAACAGTTAAAGTGCAACTACTCAATTGTGTAAGCTCATAGTGGCGCGATTACCATCCAAAGCTAAAGGCAAATTTAGTATTATCTGAATTTGTTGATTCTTAATCATCGAAGCAATTAGCACTAGAATTACTTCACATGCATCTTTGGTGTTGTGAGACAAAAATATCTCACTAACAATACCGGTAAACACTCATGTGGATACTCATAGAAAATAAATGATGGGAATCCGGTCTAATTTATGTGGAAGAATTGCCTGAACTCCACAGATAAAGGCGCATACGTAGTAACTTCCATTAACGATAAATGAATATTGATAGATTACTCGTATATCATAGAGGGGTATTGGTCAAAATTAGCTTATAGGTCTACTTTCCAAACTCTTTGTGGTCGGCAAATAATTAAATATGCTGCTCGTGGGCTAATGAAAACTAAGCTATAAGGTCATGAGCTATGAATACAAACTTGATAAGTTCACCATTTTTATAGCTTTCTTTATATATAAAGTTATAAACCTAACGGCATAAAAAACATAAAATAGGTTCTACGCCTATAATAAATGGTAGTCTAAGAAAACAATAAAGATATTGCACCATACCTCACTGCCAGGGAACCAGAGCAACGTGTAGCACACATGCCTCCTATACTAGCACCAGGTCCTACATTCAGTTTATGTATACTCAGATAACAGTTGCACAATCAGACGATGACAAACTGATATAATACACAAGAAAATCCCCCTAGTTTTAGATAAAAGGATGTTTAAACTAATTGCTAGTATGATTTACTGATTTAAACCCAAACGAGCAAAATCTCTTGCACGGATTCAAAAGGTCTTACCACCATCACATGAGGATGATTGCAGTTTTGTAGAGATGTAAAACAGGACAGACTTGAAGATGACAAATAACAAGGATTTTCTTTTTCATATTTAAATTCAAAATTGTAGCAACCCATCTTAAAGGGTTTATATTCTCCACTGCATAGTGTATCAATTGCATTATCACATGAACTCAACCCATATTTTACTCCAACAAGTTATATGCAACACTTTTATAAACCAAACTTTTGTATACCTTAACTATAAACTTAAGAGGACATATTTTGTAATGCTAACCTGGATCAAGAGGAAAGAAAAGTCCATGTGGCTTAAGGTACTCATTGAGTTCAATCCAACCAATTCCAGGTTCAACTACCACATCCATGTCCTCGACATGCAAAGCCTTGACTTTCTGAGAATGAAAAAAGAAACTAAATATTGTTGAAGAGAACACTTTGAAGATTAACTAACTACATGCTCCATTTCATATTTATATGAATATAATTTGCATAGCTTTATGAAACAATAATGGATATCATTTACGTGGATGTAAAGCTTATCCTTCAAAGCTGGAAAAAAAAAAAAATCTGCCCTGCTTCTCGACTTTCTTCCTAACAAGTTAGCAAGGGACTCGTTGATCCAACGGGTTATCTCAGATGATTTATGTTATGATGAAACATGACCTTTATTCAATTAAGCCTATTCCAGAAAATTCAGAATTCCATGTAAAACAAATAGCTTACATACATTCATCTGTGACATGTCAATGCATACACCTCCATTTGGAGCTAAAGTGTGCCCTTCGATCGATGTAGCACCACCATAAGGCACAATTGGGATCTGCGTAAAGTTGCTAGCCATGAGTAATTTGAATTATAATGTTGGACAGTATAGAAACCTAACCAAATTACATAAAAATGATCGACTACAACAAATGTAGATTTTACCATTTAGGAATCATCGAATGAAAAAGTTCGAACATGTGAAACCATTTTAGATACTAGTACAAGGAAATATGATACCTTAAATTTGTTGCAAGAAGATACAATCTTTTGAACATCCTCCTGTGATCTAAAAACACAAAAAGATATTAAAGTAGATTTTCATGTTGCCAGCCTTAAAATCAACAAAACAACTGATGATGCATCATCTTAAATCATGATAGAAACTTTATACCAATTGCTACTGGTTTGATTCTAACTACTGGTTTGATCATACTTATTTATTCACAGCATACAACACACAAAGGTGCAAAGCCTTTTTAGAGCCTTGGCACACCGCCCTGCAAATGTCACACATATTTTTAAATTATTGCAAATGTATTAAACAAGTATCTATATTATATACAATAATTAATGAACCAAGACTGATGTAATTAAATAACTTATTATTAAAATATATCCAACAAATATATAGTTTCATATTGCAAAAATATCATTATATATAATGTAGTAAGTATAAAACTTGATTTACAAAAATCATTTTAAATGACAAATCCAAAATAATATATATTATCATAATTAGAAATATGAATCTGATTCATCAATGAAATTCTCAAAATCAATATATGCATCATCACTTTCAGCTTGAGTGTTTCCCTTGTGTCTCATTTAAATTTATTTCTTCTTCATTAAGATGTGAAGGAGTTGAAGCTAGAAAACCTCTTGACATAGATGTTCATCTACTTTGATAGCTAGGTTCCTCACTTTAGCATTAACATCTCAAGTCAAATATCATCACCAAAATACAAGCTTATCCTCAACATAAGATGCATCGTTCATATTTTTCATCAACCATTCATTACAATCATCGGTTTCTATCAACGATATTGAATCAATGATGTCACAGATGTTTACATCGTGGCACACTTTTCATAACACTAGTTTTGACATTGACAACAGAGTTGCTTAACTCACATGAAACTGCTATAATATTGCATTAGTTCTTTAGCATTAACATAACATAATATACATCTAGATTTAAAACAATAAACAGCCTGAAAAATAAGAAGTCGTTCTAAGATTAAATAATAATCTGTCCTTGAAAAGTTTCCTAAAGCATCCACCAATAGAGGGGATGCTGGATTCTAACTTTTGAACAAAATCTCTATACTGTTTACCTTAGAAAGTAAAAAAGGTATGAACCTTTGACAGATGATCGCTAAATAAAAACGATGCCTACAGCATCCATGCATGATGTATGCACCAGTTGAACAGACTCCGTTATTCCAATTTTCTGATTCCCAAGTGTAACTAAAAACAATTAGAATTCGAAGTGTAATTTTCCATTGGGAATCTAAGGTAGTACAGTTCATATGCTCCATCTATCTTTGCCATGTCTAAACCTTACCTCCACTTTATTTAAGCACACTGAAAAGGTAAAAAAGAATAAGAGTACCTAGGAAAGACAACAACATCAGGATCATTCATAGCTTTGTGAAAACTATTCTGTGGCTTTCCATGGAAGTGCCTCTCTTCATAATCCAAGCTCATATTACTCTAAAAAAATCATACATCATTAAGCATATCACATAATGATCAATATTCATAAGATCAACATAGGCTAAAAAATAAATGAATTACTCCACAAATGGCTCGCAATTCATGGATGAACTCTTCTGGAACCTTCTCGTGTGCACCTCTGACCAGAATATCAGTGCTACCCTTCCCTCCTATGTTGCTGCAACCACCATTATATATCCACCTCTTATTTCATCATTTGAAAATCTTTATTTCTCATGCCCATATTTAAAAGTTTATTTTACAGGGAAAAAAAATTGAAAAGATAATTTTTTTGCACTCCAGTACACTATTTTTCCTAAATTACAATTCACACCAAAACATTATTATTAATAAAGGCTAGTTCTACTAACACCCCGTTATTTTCTTTACATGCCCCATTAAAAATAATGAAATTTTGGTTACAGTTATACCCCTTTATAGGATTAAGTAAGCATCTTCTTTTATCTTTTGTTTACGACAAATAAAAAGAATAATCAACCCTTTTATTCTTGTGCCTATGAAAATGATGAACGACAAATTAACCTAAAAACTTGATTGTTGTTAATTTTACAATAAACGTTATTTTTTTTTGCAATAACAAAGAATAAAAACAACAAGTATGCTTCAGGATTCTCTTTAAACATAGTTTATCATGCCCTAGGATTGGATTAAAACCAAGTGTACTATACGTTAGGATTCGATCAATACTTAGGACGAAATGCACTAAGATTTGCTTAATACTCAGTGCGCCATGCATCAGGATTCAACCAATACCTAGTGCATGATGCACTAGGAATTGATAAAAAATTGTTGCAACATACATTAGGAAATTATAAAAATATCGTTGTGTTGGTCGAAATGAATAACAACACTCGTATAAAATGATGAAATGTAAAAAGAAAAAAAATTAAAAAAAAGGAGGAAGCAATGAAGGGAAAGAAGAAGAGAACATTGAAGACGAATGTCCAATTAATCAACACTAAGAATGAATTAAGTAGCACGTAGGGGGAAGTATGGAATAAAATGGGATGGCAATGTTCAAATTTTCTAATAACATATAATAGAGTGGGAAAAGAAATTCGGGGTACTAGATTTAGCCATTAATAAATTTGGGCAATGATTAGGGAGGCGAGGTTACCGATGGTGCTGATTCGCTCCATCTTGCGAATCACACGAAGCGTAGATCGGGAGAGCGGAGAATGAGAGAAGAGTTCCGGCGGCGGCGGCGGCGGCAACAGAGAAAATATGGGTTCGGGTCGGATTAGAAGGGATCGGGTCGGGTTTGCGGGAAGAAACGAAGAGAGCAGAGAAGAATAGAGGATTGAATTTTGTTTTTCTGTTAAAATAGCGGGAAGAAGAAGTGATGAAATTTGACATTGGTCCCATTGTTGATCTTGCAAATAAACAGCGTTGATATTGTGAATGAAAAATGAATTTGGAGCTGAGGAACAGACCTTGATAATTCGCTTATTTTCAGGCACGTATCTATGTGCTAAAAACATAAATTTGATGATACTTTTTCCAGAAATTCGGTGGTACTGGGGCCGACGGGCGTGCTACGCGCTGAAAGATGGTACTGCATGAATGTACTGATTTTTAATTTTCAATGATTTTGACAGTTATATTGTACAATGCAACTATTCCTACGATAGGAAACATAGGTTTGATTTTAAATGACAAAGCTAGATAAGTACTAAGTAGTAGCGAGACGGAAAAATACAGAGATGTGCATATTAGTGTTGTATCTCAATACGTCCATTATGGAGTACGTCGAAAATGTAAGTCTGGACATGTGACATTAAAAAAATGTAACTACAATTGCACTGTACGTTTAAAAAGTTTGATCAACTGACGATTAATAGTGTTTTACTTATTTTTATTATTTTTTTGAATCCCGGAGAACCCGACGGGTCGATTAACCCCTGAGAAGAGTACAGTAAAACCGTCCGCTGATCCAAATCCTCGTACTCCCGTTAAATTTGTGTAGGATGGGAAAACGCATGGTATGAATCAAAGCTCGGTCTTTTTATCAAAAACTAAGTCGCATTTCTACTGCGCCGCACCCGTGGACATTAAATGCGTTTTACAAACACAAATCATTGCACTCTACGTTTAAAATGTAACTACAACTTGCACTATACGTTTAAAATGTAGATTAGAACATGTGCTTTACACACGAATCATTGTTTATGCATGGTCCTCTTTTGGAGTTTATTGTGTGGATTGGCGTTTGAAAAGTATATTGCATTACTACTTATGGCATATAAGTTTGGTAACTCAAAAAGAACATACAGTCCCTAATCAATAAGCTTTTTTCATTTCTACATCAGTTGAACTTGTTTGAGTGCTTTCATTTGGACCATTTTCAATAGTGGTAGTTTGAGAAACTTGGTGTAACACCCATATTTGAGTGTCACGGTATGGAATTAAATTATTGTATGGAATTAAATTATTAACAAGATGAGCGTTATAGCGCACATGTAACGTTTGTGATTTTTCGTTGCCGAAAAACCGAAAGGTTAGGGTTAAAGAAGAAGAAAAAGATAGAAGAAGAGAGAAAAAGATAGAACAGAACAGAAACAACAGAACAATATCAGAATCTCACAATTCGCAGCGGAACAACATATAATAGATAAATTAATAATCTTTAAACAAAGAACTATATCAGTTATTACATTACATCATATTACATTACATTACATCATCAGAGTGTACAACAACAACATGCAGCGGAAAAGAAATATAATATACTAGTAATACGCCATGCCATCCAGCTTGCCTCCAGCAACTCCTGAATTCCGGAATATCCTGATAAACCTTAACTCTTGACTGTCCGTGTGGAAATTGGTGGGCACCCAGAGTTTAGGAAGGAAAACAATAAACTCCGAGTCAGTCATGTGACTGGTGTGAGAACTCAAAACAGTTTATCTTTAAAACAAAATAGAGGTATATTTTTAAGTCAATTCGCAATGCTTTTTATAAGGCCTCCCGCACGCACACACAATGCAAACGCAGAATCGAATGAGATTTCTCCTTATGATAGTCAAAGATGCTTGATACGCATTAAAAAGAAACATTTGATATTATTACTAGTGCATAGTGTAGGAAACAATTTCGAAAGTAGAATATAAATCTTAGCCAACATACGACCATTATCGTATGCCTACTATAGCTACCATGTTCAATAGCAGGTTACCGCCACATTCCATGGCAGGTTCTACAACTAAAACCGTACAAGTCTCGTATTGTTTCTTTGGATTTCCAACAAATGGTCAGGCCAAGGAACTTCCCATTGCCACATGGAAACGCCTCTAGAATGACGTCCCGAGAACCAAACCGGATCTCTGCCAACACAAGGCCGGGTTACCCCTAACTGGGTAACTACTGACACGAATATGTCATCCTCCAATCGTAACCGATCTATCCGAGGATCCTCGATTTCCAACAACCACAAAATTTGCAGCAACAACATAGGTTAAGTATCTAGGCTCCATACCATGATACCACCTCTATCCAGAAGGAATGATATACACTAAAGGGGTGCTACCCCTTAATAACCTTGCTGCATCCTTCCTGTTTTGACCATTTCCGGGGTGTGAGGTCCGACGAAGTCTCGTCCACAAAGCCACACTTTATACAAAAGTCGTGCTTTGGGTCAACAAATGATCATAGAAATGATCACCAAGATAAATGATCAAATAAATGATCCTATCACAAATGATCAAACAATGATCATCTCACAGAAACACTCAGCATGCCACACTACCAAATTGGGAGTATATCACTAATAACCTTCAACTATATATCCTCTGAGCTCGTACGTCTCAGAGATGAGTGTTAAGCTAAAAGAATAAATTCTCCACCACCAACAGAAATATATTTGAAATAAATCAGCTTTATATCTCAATTTGTAATGTCAGACATACAACCAATACAAGTCTGTTCCGGGCTCGAACAGAACCGAAGGCACTTACAAAGAAGTCCTTGCATTCCGGATATTCACTAATCACGAACGGACTTTCCGTCACTAAGGGTGATAAAACCTCTATATCGGAGATCAGCCGATGTAGAGTAACTCGACAGTAATCCTTCCGTTTTCACAGACATCCGGTCTTCAACACCGGTCATCAAATGCAATCCATAACGACGTATCACATACTCGGAATGGGTTATACGACCCCAAGGTCCTTTCCCGGCTAACCCGAATAGTGAGCGCTTATTCAAAAATAAGTGTGGCATTCAAATTCAAACAAATCACAACAAATACCTATTTAAAGGTAAATATTGATAGTCGGATATTTAACTATCAATAGGCGTGTTCAACATCACCAAATCCAAATAATTTCCCAAATTATTTACTTTCCAAAATATCTTTACTAGATATATATATATATATATATATATATATATATTTTCCACACTTCAACCATTTGAAAACAAAATTTTCAAATCACTTTTCCTTACTCGGAATACTTTCATTTCAAAATGGTTCATTTAAACCAATTTAAATAAATCCCTACCGATTTACTTTATATTTACGTTCCAAATCCGTAAATTTATTCCCACACTTTAAAAATAAATCAGCGTTTATTTTTAAATTAATTCCCCTTTCTTTTATAAATTCCATAGTGAATTTATAATCCCAAAATATCTATGATGTACGATTTTCAATCGATTTTCAATATTCACTTTCAATTTATCTTACAAGGATAAATTCTAAAACGTTCATTTCATATTGGAAAACATTTCCATACTTATTTAATAATAAGTACATCACAAATCTATTTATTTTCAACATTTGAAAATATTCGATATACTTAAATCAAAATTTAGTATATATTTCATTCCTTAAGGAAATCATTCACTTAACACATTTATTTGGGCTAAAACGAATGTTGCGTAAAACATCGTTACTACGACCCAAAATCACTAGTATAGGGATTCAAAATTTAGATAGATATATAAATCCCAATACTATATAAAACATTTCCTTTCGGAAATCATTTACTATAACAACAGTGTTATAGTCCACCATTTCCTTCTTTCTCGAAAACGTCTATTTCAACAATAAATGTTGAAATCTATGGTTTCGATTCATGATACATTTTAAAACATCTTTAAAATAATTAACTTCATTCTATAATATTCATTTTGCCTAACATGACCATTTTATTCAATAATGTGTTCACTGTCCAAAATCGTGAATATATTTCCTTTAATAAACTTCAATATTCAATTTATCAAATTCAGTTGATTTCGAATTTATAAAACAATGTTTATAAATTCCATTTCTATTTATATGCTTCGATTTATAAATCTCATTATTAACAAATTCCATTTATGTCTCATTTAAATGCCAAAATCTGATTTATAAGATAATTTACTTATAAATCTTCTATTTTACAAAATCTATTCATTTTATAACTTCACAATTTATAATTCTATAAATTCTCATTCACTTTTGAATCCATTATACTTCATTTTAACACTTATAAAAAAACTTCGTTTTATAATTCCAATATTTTTAATTTATAAATATCCATTTTATAAATCTTTTATACACATCGTTTTTAATAATTCAAAAATCCCAATTTAAACCAATTTATAAATTAATTAACTATTTATTTCCAAAAATCTCATTTCGGTTATATTTCTCAAAAATCTAAATTTTTATAACATAAAAATTTATAACGTTTTAATTATTTAAAATGAATCAATTCAAAATTTAATAAAAACATATACTTTGAAAAATCACTTTAAAATTCCTTTTAAAATCAAAATCATTATTTTTAAAACTTCAGAAATGGATCCGATGATGCAGCAGCACCAAATAGTCAATCACGACATCCAAATATCATATATCGATGATACTCAACAAATATCAAAATATCTGTAAATAAATCAATACAGTTGAGAAATCCAGTTGGATCCCTCCAACCTGTTTCCCTGCATCCAAAAACATTAGAACAATACCAATTCCGCTCCAGTACGGAATTATCGCGGTATATGGGATTTATAAATATTATCCGCTTAATAGGCGGCGCAATAGGGTCTCATCCGCTATATAATGCGGGAAAATCAACTCCAAGTACATATATAATACCAATTTCACTGTACTATGAAATATTCGCGGTATATGTTTTTAATAAATAACCTCCGCTTACTAACGGCGCATAATGTCTATTTTAACAATCAATAGATAACAATCATCATTCAACATACAATCAACAATTTTAAATCTAACTATTTAAAATAAAAATCGAAACCGATTCGATTGAGTGAGAAGTTCTCACCTTGATTTCAATTTTGTTTTAGCGATTTATTTCGAATAAGATTAAACGGACGTTTAATTTTACCTGAAATTCTCACTAACTCCAAATGACTCCAATCCACTTCCATAGCGTAGTGCTCGTCCATACGATTCCAACGCAACTGGATTCGCGCGTTTTCGACCTTGTATGAAAAAGATATGAATTTTTGAAGATACACGGATTTATAATATAAAATTTACAACATATATTGTATTTTTTTTAAACCTAAATCAATCTCAGCCCTTAGATCTGCAACCCTAGAATCCTGGCCACCGGTTTCATCTTCTTCCCAACCCAGTTTACACGCACGTCCCCAAACCCATAGCCTCCATTTTTTGAATCGAATTATGCTCCCTCCATACGAAGCTTGAAGACGATCGGGGACCACCGTTGCGAAGCCCCGCTCGAGAGCCACCATCGGCTGCCACCATGTTGAACTCGGCCTCCCCTATCACCTCGATTTGCATGAAAAATGCAGCCCCTTCTCGCTTGATTTCCCATTGATTCGTTGCTCCGTTTTCGATCATCTCCGTATGGATTTGAAGCTCTCATCGTCCTCTACAACTTTGTAGTTGACGGCCTTTGCTAATTCCTTACGGATTGAGAGAGATTGAGGAAGAAAGTTTCAAAATTTTCTGGCCATTGATTCAGTAAATGGCGGCTAGGGTTTAGAGATGAAACCCTAATTTTTAGTTTGCAAATGAATGAATACAAGTCCTTTTATAGAAAATTGCCCAAATTACTATTCATCCGAAATTTTCCGAACTCCAAACGAAGCGTCCCGGCTGGCATTCCTAAGATTTACCCCACGTAAATCGAACGTTTATTGCCGTAACTCACACAGATGATCGAATTGGCTCCCGAAAACTGTTCCATTATGTCCTAAACCGATTAAACGATTTTCTATGCGTTTTCGCTTGCCCCGGACAAACGGTAAATCCGATTGATACGAAATTTGAAATTTTACAATAATATCATATTACGGATCCGATGAAATTGGTTTCGTCGAAATCCGAGACTGTTTGAAAAATGGCTATTTTAGCTCGCCGAATTAATATTAAATTAATTTCGATGCGTTTCGAGCTGCCACGATCAAACGACAACTCCGATTGCTACGAAAATTGAAATCTTATAATAACAAATTATTACGGATCCAATGAAACTGGTTTCGTCCAATTTTGAGACTGTTCGAAAATTGGCTATTTTTCAGTCGATAATCAAATATTAAAATATTCAATTTTCACAAATTAACTCTAAATTTGATTTTAAAAGTTCTAAATATCATTCTAACTCCAACATGATAAAATAAAAATTTACAAATCATTTTCAATCATATTTAACCCAATTTTCAATTATTTCTGGAATTTCAACTATTAAATTATCGATTTAATTATCCAATTAAATCCAATTATTCAAAATAAAATTTATTCGACTTATAAATTTCACTTATTAATATTTAAAATCAATTAAATATACAATTTTAAATTAATAAAAATTCTGGGTCGTTACAGCACACTTCATGCGTGAATTATATATTGTATATGTGTAACACATTCAAGTAAAAATGATTTGTATAAATATTTAGCTATATTTTTGTATTAAGATCAAGTGTACTTAGTTTGAATTTTTACTTCTACATCTAATTATTTTGTTAGTTTGAATTTTTTTCATTATTAATTAATAAAAAGCGAATTTGCAATTAAACGTGTATTTGTTAGATCATATTTTTAAGCAATATTAAGAGTTGGTAATAGTTATAGAAAGACGTTTTGAATTTGCAAAAGAGTTTATTGTTAGATCCTATTTTTAAGCGATGCTAAATTTGATAACATCTGTAGGGGCATTTTCGGTAGTTCACTCTGATACCAAAAAAGTGTGACACCAAAGGTATTACAACTGTTATTAAAGAAGGATTTATTAAATAATAATAATCAAGAGAATTGAATTAAAAATATTACTCAAGGAAAGTTAATTAAGCGTGGGACATTTATAAATTGTCAATTAAACGGACCAAGGATAATTAGCAATTAGATTCGACCATAAAGATTTGAAGAGACAAATTTAAATGTTTGAACAAAGTGGATTTTATATTCCAAGAATTAATAAAATTAGGCAATGAGTGACTTTAGCCCAAGCCAAAATTATTAATACATATACTCTAAAGCATATTTTATCTTCATTCATATCCCCATTTCATAAAAGCAAAAAACAACCCAAACTAGGTTGCCGATGCCTAGAGAGAAAAAGAAGATGGCAAAAAAAAATAAAACAAAGAGAAGATAAATTTAAACGGAGAATAAGAGACCTTTACTCAAGTTTTATAATCTTAGGTGAGAAATGCTTACCGTATGCTCGACTAAACCCGTTTGGTTTCGGATTATATGTATTTTTGATGTTTTAAATGTGGACGAAAATGTTTAATGTTGATAAAACGGTTCTATGAACGTTTGGACATTAAAGGACCTTGTTTGTATATGCTTTAGAGCAAAACACAAAATTATCTTCTCCAAGTGCTTTGAATTTTAATATGATGTTAAACACTAACAAAAAAGATGGGTTTTAGCTTTCATGATTTTAGATGAGAGAATTATTTAATATATGAATTTCTATGCTGAAAATGAATAATTTTGGTTGTAAATTAATACTAACTAAAATTTAATATTTTGATCCAAATTTTTAATAAAGGTAAAGAAAGATGTTTTTGAATTTGTATGAATTTTTTAGAATTTTTCCATCAATATGAATTAAAGGGCAAGAAAGAAAATACCTTTTTGAGAAACATTAGCGACCCTCCTTGAGAAAGAGTACACATATACTTTTATTCTACACTTTAAAAGGAGTTACCAACAAGCTTAACAAATAGCCAAAATCCTGGTACATAGAAAAGAAAATATAAATTGTCCCCTCAGTCCTAACTAGAGTCCATTACAAGATACAAAGAAGAAGAATTATAACCTAATTGCATAATAAATAAGAAGTGAAGATAAATTAAACATAAACAAAACTCATCAAGGATGTAAGTTCAAAAACGGTATCCTCGATGCTAAAAATCCCCTAGCGAGTCTTCAATGGGAAACAATAATAGCAACCCACCATCAACGGCAACGCTATAACATAAGCTAATCAATATAGAGTAACCCCTAAAACTTGAAAAAATCAAAAGAGATGTGAGACCATCACTTACATATGTATATAAAAAATTTATACACATGTATGTGTGAGAGAAGTAAAATGAAATCAGAAAGTAAGACAAATTTTTTTTTTCAACTGAAGGTAAAATGATCGAATAGTTATCATTAGAAGTATTAACTAAGTCGTTGCTTAAAGCCATACTTTTTCTCCTATTTTTAAGAATAATTTATTTTCAAGATATCAATTCGACGTTTTACATTGGTACGTTTTATGATAGTAGTTACAAGATTCTGTAACCATAAGTAATTTATCACAATAAAATAAACATAATCTTTTAGATATTCATGGTCAAGATGTATCGAGACCATATATTAATGCATCCGTTGAGACTGAAGTACGTAATGCTCTTCAAATGTTGTGCAATATATCACTCTGACTGTTGGTGACACCAAGGAGTTACGTACTGATAATTATTGGATAACCACGGAATGACTCACTCGATAATTTTCTGTTGTTTAATATAACTATGGTCAAATATAAAATATCGATGTGACAAAATTGCACAATTCTCTTGACTTGAGAATATTATTGATCTTCAATATGGAAGCTCGGATTTGGTTATAGCTAAATCATGACATAACGTCCATCGAACGACTATAGCTGGACCGAGTGGAAGTATTGGAAGTGAAACATTATTTAAGAGAGGATACGTCTTCTCAATTATACAAGATTAGTATCATGGTCAGCTGAAGTCAACTTAAAGTCAAAGACTCTAGCCAGTGCATTTAGGTTAATAATAATTGTTATTATTGAATTAAGGACTTTGTGTTTTAGATAATAGAGTTGAATATGGATGATATTGGAATATTAACCATCACCAGATTTCATAAGTCTAAAGTGATATAGTTTTGACGAAGAAAATTGGTGTGAATAATTGTCGCAATCGGATAATGCTTAATAACGTATTTTTTTGAGAAAATGCGTGATCATCTATGATTAGAGGAGAGCACTCATATAATTTTATTCTACACTAAAAAAATGGAGCTATCAACATGCTTGATAGGTGGCAATATCCCCTCTCTCCATACAATAAACAACAAAAAAAACCACACAAACTTAGAGGACTAAGGTTGTAACAACCCATCCCAGAACAGGCCTAAATTTTGATCCAGAAAAGATCCATCGAAACTTAGATCTATTTTAAGTAAGATGTTAGTAGTAAAAAGAAATAATATTGCAGAGTCATAACTAAACTTTTAGAACGGCGAATTGAACAAAATATGATTGTGTACCCATTTATTTCAAAACTAGAAAAATATCATAACACAAAATACCATAAAAACCGTAATATAATACTTGTTACAACAATTGTTTAAATCCATGGGTACACATGGGAGCAAATAAAAATAAGTACTACCACTTGCCACGCTTCTTTATCTTTAAGCATCGTCACCGCCATCACTCCATCCTTAACCTATGTTGTAATGAAGAGGAAGTCAGAATAACAAGTGTCTGGTGGATAAAAACCTCGAGCCTTGCCTTTTTAGTACTTAGGTAGTATGTTTTAAAATAAAAATATGTCTACGAATATAAAATCGTTAAAATCATTTAATACTTCTTTATAAGGAAAGGAGGCGGGTCCAACCACTTAATACCTTCCAATCTAGAAGGATATCCCATATCCTAATCATACGCCATAAATAACTAAAAATGTAAGATATGGTACCCAAGCCACTTAATACTTCCCAATAGAAAATAAGCATACCCCGTCATTTAAGGCCTAATTCCAGAAGCGTGCTCCTCAATGGTATTATGTACTTGACATCATATGGAATCTCATAGGCCACTTAATACTTCCAAGTGGAAAATAGGTAGACCCCATCATTTAAGGCCCAATTTCGGAGCGGACCCTTATAGAGACACCACCTAGGTTAATCCTTGGCCATTTAATACTTCATAATGGGAAAAAGGCGGGTTCAACCACTTAATACCTCGAATCCTATAGCAGGCCCTTCGACTTATAGCTCATACCTCTAATGATATCTCACATTAGTCCATTATGCATAGGAACTGGTAGCCAGATTAACTGGGCAAATTTCCCCTATTAGACTTGGAACCGACCTCGCGTTATTACAAATATTTATCATAAGGATATCTCGCAACAACAAAAGTATACACACCTGCTGGTAGCCTCAAAGTGAATGACAGACTTCTATCATGCAACTTTATTGACATCGCATCGTTATGACTTAACCATAAATTAATTACCCTATCCACACACACGCACATCTCACCGTTTCACATCTCACCGTTTCATAAATAAGGTCTTATAAGGAATCTTCTTTATTACGCCTTAAAATAATAATTATGTTATATAAGAGTTTCCTTTTATTTTCACCTTAAAATTAATTACCTTCCTAATGTAGGAGAATAAATATAAATAAATGCCTAATTCATTGCTCCATATATGCAATAGTTATACATTAATTACATAGATTGAAACAAATAAATATTCGTGCTTAATAATTTCTAAATGCATGGATTTTACGTCCTAAATTAGCGTTAAATGTCAATTCCCTGACCAATAATTATTACAAGTCCCTTTTCTTCAATTTCCCAAGATTTCATGGATCTTTCAAATGTCCAAAACAGGGAATAAATATTCATAATCAAAATTGTAATAACGACTTATAAATAAAATAGAAACTAAATTTATTACACCAATTCAATGGAGTATCTTAAACAATAAGAATTTCAATCTAAACCCCACATTATGTTCAACTCCTCTTTTATAAAGAAATAGATAAGAATAAGTGGTGTAAACTACGAATATAATTTGAAATCTAAGCACCTTATTAAATTAAAGAATCACAATTTAACCCAAAGGAGAAGGAGAAGTGGAATAGACTATGAAATTATCAAAAATTGCATAAACGAAACAAATTCCATTAATTTAATGTAAGTAATCGAGAATCTAAGCATATAATTGACATATCGAATCAAAAAGGATTTTAAGAGGATTTTATCTATCATATTTTCGAAATTCCAAAACCCCTAAGACATACTCAAATCCAAAAGAAATAAACTAAACAATTGCTAAAAAGAAATACTAAGGTTTCTACTCGTAGGTTAGCTGCAGCTTTACTCAAATGAATTTGCATCCTTCCAATTTCTTCCAGAATCTCTCTTTTTTGATATATATGTATATATATAGACACACACACGCGCGCATAAAATAGAAAGAGGTATATGTATTCATTAGATTCAGAACAATTGAAATGGAATAAGATAAGAATAGATTGGAGGAAGAAATTAGTTGAATCCATACCTGAATTTTTTATGGAGCTTCTGAATCTTATTAGAACGATAGAAATGGCAGAGTTTCGTCGTATTTTCCAAAATAATATGAATAAAAGTGGAGAGGATAGGGTCCTATTTATAGGAGTTGAAACACACAAGAACCGTAGGATAGAAGTAGGTAGGAAACGGGTAAATTTGGAGTGCACAACTGAATATTAACATAGCATAAAACACTAGTCGCGACTGGCAACTTTCGTTGCCAAGTGATCGACCACCCTTAGGAGACCGGTCGACCGGTTGACCTATTTAGGTCGACCGCTATCTTATTTCTGGACATTTATTTTACTTTCCACTACCGAATTATTTTGTTCCCTATTTAACTTTTTAACGTTAAGCCTTAATTAATCGTTTACTTAGCCCCCAAGCTAATTTTGAAATTTAAATCCTAAAACTGATATCTTATTTGAATTTAAATTCATACTAAATTAATTTAAATCTAAGAACTTCAAATGCTCATGACTTCTTTATTTGAGTTCTATTTTCAGCATATTATATATGGAAACGGATCGGAATTTCCCCACGAATGCAACGAAATAACTTTTTTTTTTTTTTTTTTTTTTTTTAAGTAAAAGAGATATATAAACATCACCAAAAGCTGTCAACAAGCCTGACAGGTAACCGACAAAGAACAAAGACGAAAGAATACAAGACCAGATCACAGAAATAACCAAAATATGAATACAAAAAAACCACTAACAAAAGGGACCATAAAGACGTCTCCCAGCCGGCACAAAGCAAACCCTAATAAGTCCAAAAACCCCTAGTCCGACCAAAATCGAAAACGTGCTCCGGCAAAGCCACCGCCCGGTTTCGATGAATGGATACCACCGAAAAATAGATAGCGGACTACTAAAAGAGATACCACCGGTAGAAGAACTAGAAGGAAACAACAGATAGCAATCCAATACCAGAAATACCGAAACCCGAAAAGCAGCAACAGAAAACTCGTATCAAGCTCCAAACAAAGATCAGACTGAGAATCACACCCCCAGAATGCCTCTACCTACAAGCAATAACCTAAACATGAGAAATAAAGGGGGGGGGAGGAGGCTTAGAAGGAGTATGGACAGTCATAACCACCAGTCTCCGGAAAGGCAATCAACCGATACCTTGTCTAATAGAAGATCTAGAACAGGTGATTGATAACAAATTCACTAGACGACCAGAACGATAGTTGACAGAACCTCAGAATGGACGGGCCCGAAATGCCAAGTAAACATCATCTCGAACCTTCCGAATAACAGATATAGGGTTCATAGGAGCTTCGTCAAAAATTGCCTTATTCCGGGCACACCAAATGTGCCAGCAAATCAGACTAGGAATCAACCGAAATAAAATAGAACGAAGGGAACGACCAGCACGACGACACCACCAAGTGGACAGCAAATCAGTAGAAGAGTTGATGGAACCATGAACCCCCACTAAATTCCCGAAGTAGTTCCAGCAAGACCTGGCACACCAACCGACGAAAAGCAGATGAGTCACGGACTCCGTCTCCCCGTTTCCGCAGCATCTGCAACGAGAGACAAAAGGAATGCCGATCCGTTGAAGGTTAACATCAACTGAGAGTCCATTATGGAAGGAACGCCACAGCAGAAGAGAGACTTTAGAAGGGATACGGACATCCCAAATGAAAGAAAAAAAAGGAAGAACGGGCGATGGGATTCTAGCAGAGTTCCAAGCCCTCCGAATAGAGAACGGACCACCATCCCATCCGGAGAGGCCGTTATGAGAGTCGACAAACACCTTGACCGATTGCATATGCTTCCAAGTCTCACTCGCGAAGGAAGGAGTACCGGAAAATCCAGAATCAGCCAGTCTACGGTATTTAGCATGAAGAAATTGCGACCACAAGGAGTCGTTAGCCCCAAACCTATTCCACAACTTGCAAGCGAAAGCCAAGCATATGTCCTTCGGATTACGCAACCCTAACCCACCCTCACACTTTGGCCGGCAGATAACATCCCAAGACACCCAATGATGACGACGATCGTCACCCTTAGAACCCCAGAAGAAAGAAGAAGCCAACGACCGGAACGAACGAAAGAAGGAGGAAGTTGGGGTCATAGCGGCGAAAATATGAACACCCAAAGAGCACAAAACCGATCGGATAAGCACCAATCGACCAGCCTGGGACAGGAGAGATGCATTCCACCGGATAATCCTCCCCCTAACTTTGTCCGAGAGGGGGTCGAAAATGGCGTTAAGTTTCCTCCCTCTGTATAGAACAATGCCCAGATAAGGAAGAGGGAGGGAAGCAGCCCTGAAACCAGAAAAAGACTCGACCCACGATACTCTCGAAGGACCCATGTCCTTTGCGGGAACGAAGCAACTCTTGGCCGAATTGACTAATTGGCCCGAACATCTTTCGTACAAACGAATGAATCGAAGAAGGCGCCGAACAGAGGAACGACAACCGTTAGAGAAAATGACAATATCATCAGCGAAAGACAGAGAAGAAACTAGCGGACATCTACTCGGAATGCCAAAGCGTTGAATTTGACCAAAAACCGTCAATGTGTGAATACCACGAATGAAAGCTTCGGCCGCAATAACGAAGAGAGAAGGGGACAGAGGATCGCCCTGCCGGATACCTCTACCAGCTTTGAAAAAACCATTGGCAGAACCGTTAACGATAACAGAGAACCAGCAGTTGGAAATGAGCCTCCAAACTAAGTCGATAAGAGTTTCAGGAAAACCGAAAGCACGAAGAACCTTGATGATGAAGAACCATGACATACGATCATAGGCCTTTTCCATATCAAGTTTGAAAATAACGTTTGAACCCCTGACCTTTCGGTCTATCTGAGAAACGAGTTCTTGGGCTAACAGGACGTTATCAGTGATCAAACGACCTTTAACAAAGCCAGCCTGCGAGGAAGAAATAATGCGATCAAGGTACGGAGCCAAGCGATTGGCCAGGACCTTAGAAATGACTTTATTCGCGAAGTTACACAGACTGATCGGACGGAATTCCGAGCATAACGTCGGTTGATCACACTTAGGGATGAGTATCAAGTTAGTGGAAGACCAACTAACGGGAAGATCGGCACCCGAAAAAAAATGCTGAATAGCCAAGCAGAAATCCGACTGGATGATGTGCCAGGTGCAACGGAAGAAAGAGCCATTAAAACCGTCCGGCCCACTGGCACTCTCCTTGCTGAGAGCAAACACACTGGCACGAATCTCCTCAGGAGAAGGCAGGATAGCTAAGCTGGCACTACCTTCAGCTGAAACAATCCGAGGAATAAAAGACATGATGTCCGAAATCGGGTCCGATACCGATGGAACACCCAGATAAGATTGGAAATGTGAAACTAAAACCTCTACAACTTCAGAAGGAGTCGAAGCCATAGAATGGTCCGGTCTCAGAATCTCACGAATTGAAAGCAAATTAGCTTTCTTACGGATAGAGGAATGGAAGAACTTGGAGTTAGCATCACCATCGACCACCCACTTGATCCTCGCCTTCTGGCGGAGGTATGAGTTTTCAATGCGGAGCTCCGAAGAAAAAGCGAGTTGGGCGGCAGCCCATAAATCCTTGTTGTCGGCTGTTGGATTCTCGTCGAACAAAGATTCGGCAATAATCAGAGATTCTTCAGCCGCACGCACACGGTCGAAGATGTTCCGGAAAACAAGGGAATTCCAAGACTTTAGGCAAGACTTAAGACGACGCAGTTTCCGAGAGAAGGCTTGCATCGGAGCAGCCAATATCGGAGCGGACCACGATTCCTCCACCACCTGCAAAAAACTGTGGTGGGAGCACCACATACTAAGGAAACGAAAAGAAGAAGGCCCTGACAAGGACCGCGAAGCGCACCTTAAAACCAACGGCGCATGATCAGAGCAGGAGCGGTGAAGATGAGAAACGGAGAAGGAGAAGGGGAGGAGCAACCAATCAGTAGACCCAAAAACCCTATCCAACCTGGATAGAATCCGATTCGGTCCAACCTGATTATTAGACCAAGTAAAGGCTGATCCAACGAAGGGGATTTCAGAAAACCCAGAACGCACGATGAAAGAATTGAAATCAGAGACCGAGAGCCTATTGACGGCCAACCCTCCGTCCTTCTCAGCCTGGCTCGCGACAACATTGAAATCGCCCCCCACCACCGAAAGCGAGCAACCGAGGACACCAAGAGATAAAATGTCATCCCAAAGAGATAATCTCTCAACCCGGTCACACTTGGCATAGACCGCCGAAAATATGAACGGTTGCGGGAAATCGGAAGAGGAACCAATGACAGATAACAGTTGAGACGAGTCAAAAACGGGCCGAACTGCGAATTCTTTGGACCAAAGAATCCAGATCTTACCCGAGCAATTAGACACAGCACCACCGAAACCAAGCGACAGAACAGCGTTGGAAATCTCTCCAGAACCCAAAAGAGGTTCTAAAAGAGCCACCAAGCCAATGGAATGCTTCCGGACAATCCGCCTAAGTCTAGCAGCGGACGCTTCGTTACCGATGCCACGAATGTTCCAAAAAAGAAAATTCGACATGAGGGCCAAAAAAAACCGACCGAAAAGGACAAATCAAAGAAAACAAAACAGCCGCAAATCAGGAACGATACAAGGATGACAGAGCAGAACGGTCAATCTGCTCAATCGCCGCTATAGAGCGAGTACGGATAGTCCGGGGGATGGAGGACGCAGTACGCGACCAACGACTAGACGCTCGTCGAGGAGGCTGACGCCTAGACTCGGATAACGAGGAAGCGCCAATAATCTCCTCCGAGACCGAAGAAGAAGAAGTGGATCTGGAAGGGACCGAGTTCTCGGTAAGACGAGATAGCCGTTCGTTAATCAATGCGATTTCGGCTACACTAAGCATGGGAATATCAATCGAAAAAGCACAAGAGGACGAAGGAAGAGAGCAACGGGAGGAGCAACAAGAAGAAGGAGACACCGAAGAAACCGAGACGGAAGAAGAAGAACGGAGATATGTAGGGGAGCTAATAATACGCAACCCACGATCCTGTAGGAACCGAACCCAGGCCGGACAGTCACTAATGAGACTGCCCCGCGAAACGGGAGAGGTTCGCACTGTGGCTCTATCAGATCTATCATCTGCTTGAATCGCAAAAGACTGGTAATATTCCATGCTGTCCGCATAGTGGACCGCAACAGGGTACACTATGCGAGCAGAAATGGAACACCGCCAAAGCCAATCGATCCAGACGGAAGAATAAATCCGCGGAGACCAATGGGGGTCAACCAGAACAGAAAGAACAGACGGACGGAACGAAGCCACAAACGACACTGACCAGACTTCGCTATGGCTAAAAGCAAACAACCTACAAAGAGAACCACACTGTCCGCTCCAAACGGAGAAAACAATGCCTAAGGGACCTGGCACGACAATAACCAACGCTATACAACCCGTGGCAGGGAGCACTCTCCGAAGCGAGTCAATGCTCAAACACTCAAAGAACAACCCATAAGGCAAAGCCCGGCAAAAAACCACATAACCAAAAGACACGAATAATAGGAAAAACACCAGCGAGAAACTCACCTGTCCGTGCAAAGCACCAATAGACAACAGCGCCAAAAAGAAATGGGTATCATCAAAAACGAATACTAAAAGCACGCACCCCCAACCACTAACCAGAGAGGGGATCCCCACCGAGGAAGATGGGGTTGCCCAATCCAAATAAAAAACCGAACCAGCACCAAAGGCACCACCAACCACCTCAACCCTGCGCCTCACATCCCCAAATGAGCGAATCACCAAGGAAGGGGCACAGAGTAACCAAGCCACCACCCATCTAGAGGAGACCACAACCCCATCAACCAAAATATACAAACCCACACCAAAAACGCTGTCGAAATCACAGCAGACAGAAACCCCGACCGAATCAGCAAAACAAACCATACCCAAACCATCAGGACAAACCAAAGAACCACTAACCACCGCAAGAGAAGCATGAAAGGCCACCGCCGCATCCACAACCAAAGGGGTAGTGAAATCCCCTCCGGCGACTGCCACCGATCCAAAGCCAAACTCACAACCAACCGGATCCAACATCAGAAACTCATCAACAACAGACAGAACATCACCATCGAAGGAAAACGAGATAGATGGTACGAAATGGGTGGTTAAATCCCTATCGTCCACTCCATCATAGTCAATAACCGAACCACAACACACGGAACCCACCACTACAGAAATCTTCCCGAACGGCACCAACCCAGACACGGCAGCAAAGGACAACGATGGTTCGAACTGGGTGGTGAAATCCCTATTCAACACCAACTCGTCATCACAATCAAGATCCACCACCTCCTGCACATCACCAATCTGTGGACAACAAAACACGGGAGGAGGGCGACACTGCAAACCGACATCAGAGACCGGTAGCACCTCCAGGAAATAGAATACAACCCAAAAAAACCGAGATCTGACAATAGCCCCAAAATCGGACAAGTTAAAAACCCTAATTTCCACCGATTTAGGACCAGTAAAGATCAGAGAGATAGGACCGGCCACAACTGCCAAAAGGGCATCGCCAATTGCCTCGAACGGCGGGCAAGATCTAATGAAAGTTCCAGTAAGCACAAATTCTTCCGCGTCGCACGAGGACGATAACATTTCCACCCAAAGACAATCTCAGAAATCACACGAGAGAAGGAGATAATCAGCTAAATTCTCATATTCACCCTTTATCATATTTAATTTAATTTACTTTATTTATCTATGGTTCATTCTACGAGATGTTCAAAGGTTCAAAATAAAAATACAAAAAAAATACAAAATAATAAAAACTATGAAGTCCACAAAATTTGATGAATCCATCCAAATCCGTACACAAACCCAAACCTGTTAGAGACTGTACAAAAAGAACAAGCACAACACACACACACACACACATATATGTGTGTGTGTGTGTGTGTATGCAAAATAAAATATATAAGCTAAAAGTAAATGACATAGGATGATTGACAATTGTAATTAACACTATGTAAGGAACAATACAGAGTATAAATCAAACATATTCATAATATCCTAGTAAGGGATAATAACCTAATAATGATTACAATAAAAACATAGGACAAGCAAGTAAATAAAAAGTCAACGAAAAAAAATGTAGAAAATTATTACATTTTAAAACTAGTTAGAATTTGCCAAACAAATGAAAGTCTGTAGTTTGTATGGAATCAGATGCAAATAGCCGAATCTCTTCACCTTTTTAATTTAAATATAAAACCACAAGCATACCTAACTCAAAGAAATAAAACCTCATGCATTTAATTCTTTAAAAACCTAATCAACAAGTAAATAAGTACAGTTAAATGAAAAGCTAAATCATCATTTCCTATATTTTTCCTGTAACGACCTAGAATTTTATCACTTTGATTTATGAATATTTAATTTATTTTAAATGATCATTTAATGATTTTAATAATTAAAATACCCTCTTTTAGTTAATAACCAGTGATGTAAAATTATTTTTAATTTTTTTACTAAAGGAGGTAGATCGATGAAAAGCTGGAAAATGTGACCGAAGCTCATTTTTTGGATTTTTAACTTTTTATCGAACAATAAGTTGTAGAAAGTTATTGAACCTTTGTATACATTTTAAAATAACATTTAAATGATTAAAACACTTTTATTTTGGAATGTATAATTAAGTAAAAATATAATTTAAATGAGAGAAGATGAATGTGATGTTAAAGAGATTCCTTAAGTGTTAAAAGTGGATTTAAGTACATAATACACCTTATTAACCACAAGGTAATCTCATGCTTTGTACTTTGATGTGATGATGGAAAGGAGAAAGGAGGGGGGTAACATGTATAAGAAAGTAGGAAATGAGGATGGTATTGTGAGGTGGCACTTAATGAGTGGAGGGTATGAACTAATACGGCATTTTGGTAATTTGGTAATTTTATTTTATATAAAACCTTTTTCGATTTTTCTCTTCCATTTCCCATTCATTCTCTCTTTTTTTTTCCAAAAGTTTTTCATCTTAAGTTTTCTAAAACTTGTTAATAGCTTCCATGCCTCTCCAAAGTTTTAAAAATCAATTCTTTTTCACTTTAAAAGCTCTTAAACTTGTTTCAAAACCTTTATTCATCTTCTTACTCCACTTCTACTTCAAAAACAAAGCCATACTCACATCCTATCATCAAGACTGTTCCTTAAAGTTCATAGGTCGAATCATATTTTCACATGGCGTAACCCAAAAGACTTTCCCAAATTCAAAAATCAAGTTTTGGTTTTCAAAATCCAAGATATAGGCTCTTTCTAAAGTTTTAAAAGATTTGCTAGAGTTTGGTGAGTAAAAACTCACATCTTTTTGAAAAAGATTTAACCTTTATTGCGTTTTTTATTTTGTTGTGAAATATTGGTTGAGTTGATGGACTTAAGTGTTGTTTGGGTTTGGTGTATGTGTTTTTTTATGTGTTGTTGGATTAGACTTGAACTAGGAGTCTAAATGTTGTTTATTGAATGAAAGATGTGATCTTGCTTATGATTTGTGGTTGCAGCATGTAAATATATGATCTTGTTCATGTATGTGTTGGATAATTGCTAAGAAAGTTAGCATTGTACTTGTATAAGTGGCTTAGAGGTCCCTTGGTATTAAAATCATATTTACCCTTTTGAAATTGCTAGAAAAGTTTTCAAAGTTTAAAACTTTATTTAGTTTCAAACCTTTTACTTTTGTTTATAAATTAAGTAAAGTTTTAAGAGTTAAAGTTAGGAAAGTTAACTTAGAAACTAACTCTAAGCTATGGTGTCCATAACGATAGTCGCTATGGATGCAGTTCAAAAAAATTAAACGTTTTCTAAGTTTAAAGTGTTCTTTTAAAATATTTTTGAAAACCATTTTCAAATTATCAAGTAAGTATAAAATATAATTATTAGTCACTTAATTATTTAATAATTAATTAATTAAGGATAATTATTAGTTAATTAGTAATTAAGTTAAGTAATTAGTAATTAAGTATCAATTAAGTAAGTTAATTTTAACTAGTTAATGAAGAAAGTTTTAATTAATTAATTAACTAAGTAAGAGTTAATTAAGTATTTAATTAAGGTTTAAGTATCTAATTAATTATTAATTAATTTGGGTTAGATAATCAATGTGGGTTTAATTATTAAGCAATTTATTAATATTCAATTAAGGATTAACTGATAACTAACTACGGTTTAATTAAAAGTTAATTATGATTTAACTAGCCATTAAGTTAAAATTTTGCAATTATTAATTAAAGATTTATTTTAAACTCTATCAACTCCATTTTAAGATAGCTTTCTTAGGTAAATTGATTTGTAAATAAGGGATCTTCTGTCTATGCCATCAAGTTAGCTTAATAAATATGAGTGCTTTATAAATGACATCAGTTTAGCATAATTGTAACACCTCATAAAATGAACCATAAATAAACGGAGTAAATTAAATTAAACGTGATAAGGTAAAAAATGGAAATTTTATAAAGTTGGAATTTGACCAAGAAAATTATATCGTTGCATTCATGGCGAAATTCTTAAATTTTTCATATATAAAACGAAGCTCAAACGAAGAAGTTATGAGCGTTGGAAGTTTTCAGACTTAAAATAATTTGATTAGGATTCAAATAAATAATTAATTCCCTATTTTGAAATTTGAAATGAATTGTGATTATACTTGGGGGTTAAGTAACATAAAAAATTAGTAATTAATGTTAAATGTTAATTAGGGTATGAAATCAATAAATAATCAAGTAACGGTAAAAAAAGTAAATACCTTCTCTAAATAATGGAAGAAGTTGATCAACACCTCAAGGGGTCGATCCTTAGAGCATGGGGGTCGAATAGTTTCTTGTTGTGGAGCCTATTTTGATGAGTTGCACGTTTCAGGTTTACCTGTTTTTAATCTATTCCCATTCAACGGTCTGGTGTGTTTCCAACCATTATAAATTAGACCCTAGACCTTTCACTTTTGTCCATAAATATTTTAGGAAATATAACGAAACTATGACATTGTTATCTCTTCAAATTAGACTCAAAAACTCCGTAGAGAATTTAAGTAAGAATCCAATCTATTTTCTATTTGTTTTCTTCTTCCTCCAACCTATTCTTATTATATTCTCCTCCAATTATTCTAAATCTAATAAATATATATACCTCTTCCATATTGTGTGTATATATGTCAAAAGAGAGAGATTTTGGAAGATATTATGAGGGATGCAAATCCAAGGAAGGCGAAGCTAAGACTATTCAGTGAGTGAAAACCTTGGTATTTCTTTTTCAGTAATTGTTTAGTATATCTCTTTTTGTATTTAAATGTGCCTAAGGATTTTGGGATTGCAAAAATACAATAGATAAAATCCTCCAAATTTTCTTTTTATCTCAAGGCGTCAATTCTATGGTGAGATTCTCTTACAATAATTTGATGGAATTTGTTTCGTTTATGCAATTTTTGACAATTTCATAGTCTATTCCACTTCTCCTTCTTCTTTGGTTCAAATTGTGATTCTTTAATAAAATAAGTGGTTTAGATTATGAATTATATTCTTATTTTACAATACTTATTCTTATCTACTTCTTTGTAAAATCGGAATTGAGTAGAATATTGGTTTAGGTTGCGATTCCTATTACTTAGGATATTTCATTAAATTGATGTAATAAATTGAGTTTCTATTTATTTACAAGTTAGTTATTGCATTTTTGCTATAAATATTTATTCCTTGTTTTGAATATTAGAATCACTTATTTTGGTACGTTGAAATATAGGGAATTTGAAGAAAAAGGACTTGTAATAGTAGTTGATTAGGGAATTGACATTTAACACCATTTTAGGATGTTAAATTCGTGAGTCTAGAATTTATTAAGCATGGATATTTATTTATTTAGATTAGCATAATTAAGGTATAATTGTAACATACATTGCAGAATTAATTAGTTAATTATTATTTTTATTTGTTTCCCCCATTAGGAAGGTAATTGATTTTAGGCAAAAATAAGAGGAAACCCTTTTATATAGCCTAATTATTATTTTAAGGCCTAATAAGGAAGGTTCCTTATAAGGCCTTACTTATGAAACGGTGAGATGAGTGTGTGTATGTGTGTGTGTGGAGAGTATTTGATTTATGGCTAAGTCATAAGGATGCGAGGCTAATAGAGTTACATGGCGGAAGTCTGCCCTTTACTGATCTGTAACAACCCGCATATTTATCGATTTTACATTTAAATATTTTGTTTAAATATTTTGTCGTTAATCGGATATTGGTCCGAAAAGCTACTTTTTGCAAACGGTCAAATTAGGACTCGAGACCACTTCCATTGAGTTCGAAACGTCGTTTGCAATCTTCTAAGTATAAACATTGGTATGTTTGGGGTTAGTGGAATTTCACCACTTTTTCACTCGAGCCTTTGGTTTGGACTTTTAGCCCATTAGGCCCAAGTTCCACCCCCTTCTTCTTCATTGCTTCATTTCATTTCCTAACACTAAAGCTTCAACAAAAATGGTGAATGGAATGAGAAATTAAAACTCCAAAGTCTTTGTTTTATTGCAACTCCAACATTCAACTCCAAATTCAAGAAGAAGACATCGGATTCAAGCTTGTGGTTGCTTCTCCATTTGCCTTCAAGCTTTGTTCTTCATTTTCATTGGGTTTTGGAGCAAAGGTGAGATTTTTATCTCACAAATCTAGTCTATAACTATATTGGACTGTTGGGAATGATTCCCTATCACTTTTTCATGCACATTTGCATTTGGTTTGGATTGGATTGGCGAAAAACTCCAATTTTTAGCGTTTTGGTGAAATTTCTGCATTTAGGTCGTTCTGGCCATTTTCGTGTTTTCGGAGTTAGGTCGCTCAGGACCTTGGGTCGTAGGTCGCTCAGGACCTTAGGTCGTAGGTCGTATGGTGGTTTGGTCGCTCTGCTTTGACTCTGGCCATTTTTGCTCACTCGCAGTTAGGTCGCTCACGACCTAGGATTAGGTCGCTCGCGAGTTAGTGGCTTAGGTCGTTGGGTCATATAACCCATTAAGTCGCGCTCCTTTAGGTCGCGCCTCTTTTAGGTCGCGCCTCTTTTAAATCGCCCTGCTTGTTTGAGTTAGGTCGCGCCTCTTTTAGGTCGCGTCTCTTTTAAGTCGCCCTTCTCTAGACCTTGTTAGGTCGCTCAACATTGACCTCGTTAGGTCGCTCAACACACCGTGTCGCTAGGTCGCTCGACTCTGGACTTCATTAGCTCGCTCAACCGTCTACCTTTATAAGTCGTAGGTCGTCTCCGACCTTAAACCACTCGGCCGCATTAGGTCGTGTACCTTTTAGGTCGTGTGTTACACTAGGTCGTATGACCTTAGGTCGTTAGGTCGTATGGCTTTAGGTCGCTAGGTCGTATGACCTTAGGTCGTTAGGTCGTTTGGCTTTTAGGCCGCTTCCACGCTAGGTCGTTCGACTCTTAGGCCGTAACACTTAGGTCGCTCGCCTCTTAAGTCGCTAGGTCGCGTTTCTATATTAGGTCGCGTGTCTTTGTTAGGTCGCTGACCTTCTTAACTCGCATGACCTAACCCCTAGGTCGTTGGGCCTCGTTTCTACTTAGGTCGCTGCTTCTTATAGGTCGCTCGGCTCCTTAATTTCTTTAGGTCGTTTGAGTGTTAGGTCGCGAACCCATTTTAGGTCGCATGACCTTTACCCTTTAGGTCGCTGGACCACTAGGTCGTGCCCCTTAGACCCCTAGGTCGCAACCAGGTCGAACCCCGTAAGCGGTGGCGTTGCCCCCGCACCCCCACCTTGGGAGGTTGCCACCCCCCTGGACCCCCCCTCCGTAGGGGATCTTATTTGAAAAACATTGAGCTGATTTCCTTGGATTTTATTCACATCTCCGTATGCGATTTTTGTGACTGATTGTTTCTACAATTGCTTCTGTGTTTTGTCACTTTATAATATAAAGGTTTCAATACTAGTAGTAAATATCAAAACTCTTTTAACAAACAATTTCAACTCTATTTTTAATAACAAAGCTCTTTTCTTAAACCGTTTTCCAATCTATTAGTATATACAAGCCTTTACCTCACTCGGATGAGAAATCTAATTAAACGACTTAGTAAAACAAGTGGTATGAAACGCTTGCGTTCACTTCGTCGGTTAATTCTTGGACTTGTTCGATTGAACCTCTTGTGACAATTTTATTAGTGAAGATTTACAGTTTGTTCGTAAATATTTAAGTTAAGCAAGTGGTTATGGGACATGAAGCTAAACTTCTATATTTACTAGCTTAGTGTAATTGACACTTCTCGTTGATCTTGATGATCGCTTTATGAATTAGACTAGCAATTGCGCGATGTCTCTTTCATTGCAAGGTTAGACTAGACACCACTTGTGTGATTCCATTCACACATACCTTTCTGCTTTTTGGTTAGTCTTGACCTCAATCTGTGTGATTCCATTCACACATGCGGGGTAGCTCCCCTTGGTCTTCGGACCGTCATGTGATAGGCCTCTTTCCCTTTTTATGATTTCTGGATTTCTTGTGTTGATTTCTGGAATTTATCTCTTTGACTTGTCATGAGTACAAGTTTAGGGTATGATGCCCTCTTTGGATCTTTGAGAAGATTCTTGTGATATTGATTTATCTCTTATCGGTTGATCTCCTGTTGATCATTATTTGCATACTTATAGTAGTATGTCAGTATGGATATTTTATGTTTATGCCATATCTTTTATTTTATATCATGTCATCTGATATTTATAGCTAGACTGATCCGTTTATTATTTTCTTATAAATAATACTCGGGTCAGACCGAGATGTTACAGGTGCTACTGCTTGACTCCTCCCCCAGTGATTCACTACTCAGACTTTTGGCTACTTGTTTAGATTAGCAGCTTTTGTTGTTTACACTTGAGATATAGACTCATAGTTGTATTCTTTTGTATAGCACGCGTTGCTATTCTTTTGTATTATCGTGGATCTTTTTAGACCACTACTCTGATGTACACTTTTATGTGATATATATTCATATCTCTTTCCGCCTTTGTGATATGGATATCTGTGGTTGATTCGCATGTTATACTTACTTCTATATTTGTTTCCGAAGATTATTTTATAGCCACCGTGTGATAAGAAATTACATGGATGGTCGCTCCTCAACAGCCTTATTCTCCGCGCTAGTTGACAGCACTACACCGTAGTGTTCTTGGCTAGCGTGGGTATAGAGGTGGGGCGTCACAGCTTGGTATCAGAGCCAAACTTCGGAACAATGTAGAATAACTTAACAAGGATCATTGTCCTAAGTCCACCTTAGGAGTCGTGCTTCAGGATTTGGTTCGAGTCTTCGAACCAATTCATCCTGTTTTCTTTATGATTCCTTGTTTTATCAGCCAAGTTTGCTTGATATTCATTCTGAGAATAATCTTTTCATTCTTCTTCTTTTCTTTCTTAAAAAAAGAAGAAGAGATGGTTAGTTCTGGCAGTCCTAGCGCTGGTCAATCCAGTAGTCCTTCTCTGGATGGCGTATTCATGTCTGCCCAACAACTTTTGAATCTTGCTCAGAATCAAAGGTTTATCTGTGCTTTGGATAAGGATCCCGAAATGGTTTTACCTTTGAAACTAGAAGTTCCTTTCGACCAACTTGTAGATATCATGCTACAAGAAAAAGAGGCTGATTGAGGGATTGATAGTGATATTGGGATTTCCAAGAAGAGGCGTATTAAATTCAAAAGCCCTCATCCCGATAAGAAGGTGAAGCAACCTATTTTTGGAGCAAAGACTCCAATCCTTAATTATGGAAAATGCTACAACTGTGGTTCTAGGGACGACTATGCGAAGGAGTGTCCGGAACCACTCTTTTGTCGCTACTGCAAAGATTCCAGTCATCATATTTCTGTCTGCCCCATACTTCTAAGTAAGAAGAAGGTGGGACCAGAAACTTCGGTAGCCAAGCCATCTACCTCTAGTCGTAAACGATGCTACAATTGTGGTTCCTCAGACCATTATGTAACTAAGTGCCCGGAACCCCTCTATTTGCCGCTATTGCAAGGGCTCGGGCCATTACTTGTCTACATGTCCCACACGACCTAGTAAGAGAAGGAAAGCTAAAAGCTTCTAACGAAACTTCTCTGGGTCAAGGTATTCCTTATTTAATCCTTGATTTCATTTGTTTGCGATTATCCGATTCGAGTTCTTTTTGATATGGGTTTCCCTCATCATTTTTATTTATCAGAAGAACTTGTTGATTCTCTTTATTTTTATATTTTGGGCTTGATGACTTCTTTGAGGATTGTGAATCCGAATCAGAGGATTCGCAACACTCAATTTGCTTATTATTGATGTCGAAATTATTACATGTGATTTTTCTTTCCGAACCGATTTGCGTATTGTGCATTGCTTAGGTTTCGAAATTGATTTGCGTGAAAGGATTGGCTTAATCACTTTGAAGCCCATATCCAATTGTTCCGAATGGACAATTCCTTTTTCGACATTTTCAATCTGTTAAGCAGATTCATATTTTTCCTTTGAGATTTCGATTTCAAATCGATGGCATCATTTTATTCTTTAAGCTCACATGTTGAATAAAGATATATCTCTCTCATTCATATCGGTTGAGAATTCTTCGATATTTTTGAGTTTGTCTTAGGATCATTACCTAAGCAACCTTTTAAGTGGTGTTAAGGTCTTTCTAGTTTGACCTTGCCACCGAATTTCAATCACTACGAGTTGCGGAAGTTAGCCTTCCACATACCGCATTCCGCGCTCATTATGATTTATATGAATGACATATTGTGTCATTCAGTTTATCCAGTTTATTTCATCCATTTTATAAATCAAGTATTCTATGGATATCTCAATAATTCCAATCTTGTATTTATTAATTTTGGATGAAAATAGAAATTTAAAATTTTACAAATCTTTTAAGAAGATATTTTAAATTCCTATAAAAAGGTAATTTTGTGTTGTATTGCCCATTTAGTGTTTTAAGATTTCTTCTCGATGCACTTGATCAACGCTATCGATAGGGATTTCCTAAACGCTTTGATGAGACAATCAGACACAATAAATTGACTTGTAAAATATAAATTTTTCTATAAAGGTAATTGTGATTTTTAAAGTTTTAGCTTTTTGGGAAAGAGGACAAAATTCCTTCTTTTCAATATTCTTATTCTTGCGATTCCCGAAGAGAACGTGCAATCACTTTTGCTTCTAAATCTTTAAGGCCGATCGAGACTAGGAATGCCACTTATGATCTGGTACTCGCGGCTATTGATTTTGCTTTCAATATTTGGCATCATCGTCTTTGGTGGAGAAATTTGTTCTCTACCTCAATTATAAATCATTGGGATATCTATTTCTCATAATTAAGTTGCGTCAACCATATTGGCTCGAATTTCTTGCATCTTATGATCTTGATATTCTATATACTCCCTGAAAGGGGAAATCTTGTTGCCAATGCACTAGTCGTAAGCAACAAGTAGTTGTTTTCTATGGTGATATCCGAATGGAACGATCTCGAGACTCTATTCACTTGAGAGATTCGAGATTGCGAAATCCGATTTATATGCATCCCTTGTTTTATGTAGTCTAGAGGTTCCTTATTCTTTTTAGACTGCATTTTTGTAGCTCAAAGGGATAGATTCTTGAATTGGCTCTTCTTAGCCAATGTTGTAGGGATAAAATTATTATTGAAAGTTAGAAAGACTTCGATATTGATTTTCGTGGCGACATTTAAAAGTTTGGTAGACTTATCGTACCAAATATTTGTGATCTTCGTCAATATATTTTAGAAGATTCACATCGTTCCAAAATTACCATTCATCCTAGAAGTAGTAAAGTGTACGTAGATATGAAGCGACTTTATTATTTGGAGTGAATGAAATCTATATCGCTAACTTTGTTAAGTGTTGTATGACTCGCCATCTTGTCAAGGCCCTACACTAAAGGCCTGGTGGGTTAATGCACCCTTTAGAAATTCCAATTTGGAGGTAAGACCAAATCTTCATGGATTTTATAGATGTCTTTCCCCGTTTCCGTTCGGGTCATGATAACTTGTGGGTTATAGTAGATAGACTTACTAAATCCGTCCATTTTATTCCCCGTTCGGATTAACCGAACCGTTCTTCTTTTGGCCCAAACTCTTTGTTAAAGGAGATGTTAAATTACATGGAGTTCCTACTTCTATCGATAGCGATAGTGATCCATTGTTTACTAGTGGATTTTTGGAAGTGTCTTCAAAAAGCTTTAGAAACGAAGCTTAATTTAAGCACCGCTTATTACCCCAGTCCGATGGACAAGTAGAGCGTGTGAACCAAACTCTGGAAGACCTTCTTCGTGTTGTGTGCTTGATTTTTGTGGAAGTTGGGAAAATCATATTTCTCTTGTTGAATTTTCCTATAATCATAGCTTCCAATCTAGTATTGGTATGGCATTCTTCGAGGCACTCTAGGGAATGCTATGCCAATCTCCTTCTTGTTGGCTTAAGGTCGGTGAGAAGCTGGTTTTAGGTCCAGAATTTTACTCGTGTTTCACCTATGATAGGTGTTGTACGTTCCCGTTGATAGGGAAAGATTAGCGCCTCAATATATTGGGCCATTCCCTATCACCGTACGTATTTGTTCCATGGCTTATCGCCTTTCATTACCGGCTCAGTTTTCTGCCATGCATGATGTGTTTCACGTTTCTCAATTACGGAAATGCCTTCGAGATTCCGATTCTATTCTCGAGCCTGGTATTTTGGAAGAAATTGAAGTTTCGTTAAATTTAACTTATGAGCAGCAACCTATTCGAATTATTGCTTCGGAGGTCAAACGACTTCGAAATAAAGATGTTCCGCTTGTGTTGGTTCAATGGTCCTCAAATCCTAAGGATTGCACTTGGGAACCCATAGAATTCATCGAGCGAACACATCCGTACTTGCTTACTCCTGCTCTTTGTGGTGAACTTCCTATTTCAAATTTCTTTTGTGTTAATATGCTTTTATGGTTGTTACTTGTTATTTCCATCTTATATATTGCGAGGACGCAATTTCTTTAAGGAGGGGAGTCTGTAACAACCCGCATATTTATCGATTTTACATTTAAATATTTTGTTTAAATATTTTGTCGTTAATCGGATATTGGTCCGAAAAGCTACTTTTTGCAAACGGTCAAATTAGGACTCGAGACCACTTCCATTGAGTTCGAAACGTCGTTTGCAATCTTCTAAGTATAAACATTGGTATGTTTGGGGTTAGTGGAATTTCACCACTTTTTCACTCGAGCCTTTGGTTTGGACTTTTAGCCCATTAGGCCCAAGTTCCACCCCCTTCTTCTTCATTGCTTCATTTCATTTCCTAACACTAAAGCTTCAACAAAAATGGTGAATGGAATGAGAAATTAAAACTCCAAAGTCTTTGTTTTATTGCAACTCCAACATTCAACTCCAAATTCAAGAAGAAGACATCGGATTCAAGCTTGTGGTTGCTTCTCCATTTGCCTTCAAGCTTTGTTCTTCATTTTCATTGGGTTTTGGAGCAAAGGTGAGATTTTTATCTCACAAATCTAGTCTATAACTATATTGGACTGTTGGGAATGATTCCCTATCACTTTTGCATGCACATTTGCATTTGGTTTGGATTGGATTGGCGAAAAACTCCAATTTTTAGCGTTTTGGTGAAATTTCTGCATTTAGGTCGTTCTGGCCATTTTCGTGTTTTCGGAGTTAGGTCGCTCAGGACCTTAGGTCGTAGGTCGCTCAGGACCTTAGGTCGTAGGTCATATGGTCGTTAGGTCGCTCTGCTTTGACTCTGGCCATTTTTGCTCACTCGCAGTTAGGTCGCTCACGACCTAGGACTTAGGTCGCTCGCGAGTTAGTGGCTTAGGTCGTTGGGTCATATAACCCATTAAGTCGCGCTCCTTTAGGTCGCGCCTCTTTTAGGTCGCGCCTCTTTTAAATCGCCCTGCTTGTTTGAGTTAGGTCGCGCCTCTTTTAGGTCGCGCCTCTTTTAAGTCGTCCTTCTCTGGACCTTGTTAGGTCGCTCAACATTGACCTCGTTAGGTCGCTCAACACACCGTGTCGCTAGGTCGCCCGACTCTGGACTTCATTAGCTCGCTCAACCGTCTACCTTTATAAGTCGTAGGTCGTCTCCGACCTTAAACCATTCGGCCGCATTAGGTCGTGTACCTTTTAGGTCGCGTGTTGCACTAGGTCGTATAACCTTAGGTCGTTAGGTCGTATGGCTTTAGGTCGCTAGGTCGTATGACCTTAGGTCGTTAGGTCGTTTGGCTTTTAGGCCGCTTCCACGCTAGGTCGTTCGACTCTTAGGCCGTAACACTTAGGTCGCTCGCCTCTTAAGTCGCTAGGTCGCGTTTCTATATTAGGTCGCGTGTCTTTGTTAGGTCGCTGACCTTCTTAACTCGCATGACCTAACCCCTAGGTCGTTGGGCCTCGTTTCTACTTAGGTCGCTGCTTCTTATAGGTCGCTCGGCTCCTTAATTTCTTTAGGTCGTTTGAGTGTTAGGTCGCGAACCCATTTTAGGTCGCATGACCTTTACCCTTTAGGTCGCTGGACCACTAGGTCGTGCCCCTTAGACCCCTAGGTCGCAACCAGGTCGAACCCCGTAAGCGGTGGCGTTGCCCCCGCACCCCCACCTTGGGGGGTTGCCACCCCCCTGGACCCCCCCTCCGTAGGGGATCTTATTTGAAAAACATTGAGCTGATTTCCTTGGATTTTATTCACATCTCCGTATGCGATTTTTGTGACTGATTGTTTCTACAATTGCTTCTGTGTTTTGTCACTTTATAATATAAAGGTTTCAATACTAGTAGTAAATATCAAAACTCTTTTAACAAACAATTTCAACTCTATTTTTAATAACAAAGCTCTTTTCTTAAACCGTTTTCCAATCTATTAGTATATACAAGCCTTTACCTCACTCGGATGAGAAATCTAATTAAACGACTTAGTAAAACAAGTGGTATGAAACGCTTGCGTTCACTTCGTCGGTTAATTCTTGGACTTGTTCGATTGAACCTCTTGTGACAATTTTATTAGTGAAGATTTACAGTTTGTTCATAAATATTTAAGTTAAGCAAGTGGTTATGCGACATGAAGCTAAACTTCTATATTTACTAGCTTAGTGTAATTGACACTTCTCGTTGATCTTGATGATCGCTTTATGAATTAGACTAGCAATTGCGCGATGTCTCTTTCATTGCAAGGTTAGACTAGACACCACTTGTGTGATTCCATTCACACATACCTTTCTGCTTTTTGGTTAGTCTTGACCTCAATCTGTGTGATTCCATTCACACATGCGGGGTAGCTCCCCTTGGTCTTCGGACCGTCATGTGATAGGCCTCTTTCCCTTTTTATGATTTCTGGATTTCTTGTGTTGATTTCTGGAATTTATCTCTTTGACTTGTCATGAGTACAAGTTTAGGGTATGATGCCCTCTTTGGATCTTTGAGAAGATTCTTGTGATATTGATTTATCTCTTATCGGTTGATCTCCTGTTGATCATTATTTGCATACTTATAGTAGTATGTCAGTATGGATATTTTATGTTTATGCCATATCTTTTATTTTATATCATGTCATCTGATATTTATAGCTAGACTGATCCGTTTATTATTTTCTTATAAATAATACTCGGGTCAGACCGAGATGTTACAGGTGCTACTGCTTGACTCCTCCCCCAGTGATTCACTACTCAGACTTTTGGCTACTTGTTTAGATTAGCAGCTTTTGTTGTTTACACTTGAGATATAGACTCATAGTTGTATTCTTTTGTATAGCACGCGTTGCTATTCTTTTGTATTATCGTGGATCTTTTTAGACCACTACTCTGATGTACACTTTTATGTGATATATATTCATATCTCTTTCCGCCTTTGTGATATGGATATCTGTGGTTGATTCGCATGTTGTGCTTACTTCTATATTTGTTTCCGAAGATTATTTTATAGCCACCGTGTGATAAGAAATTACATGGATGGTCGCTCCTCAACAGCCTTATTCTCCGCGCTAGTTGACAGCACTACACCGTAGTGTTCTTGGCTAGCGTGGGTATAGAGGTGGGGCGTCACAGAGCAGTTGTGTAAATTTTTATTGATGTGAGATATCCTTATGATAAATATTTGTAATGAGCGAGGTTAGTCCCAAATTCTGTAAGGGAAATCTACCCAGCTAATTTGACTACCAGTTCCTATGAATAGTCGGACTAATGTGAGGCGTCGTTACAAGTATGGGCCATAAGACGAAGGGTCTGCTTCGAGGTCTTAAGGTATTAAGTGGTAGTTTAAGGACCCATCTCCTTTCCCCATATGTATTATTAAATGGTCAAGAGGTTATGTTATGTGGTATCTCAATGGGGGTCTGCTATTGGAAATAGGTATTAAATGATGAGGTCTGCCTTAATTAAGGTATTAAATTACTAGAATCTGCCTATTTTCCATAAGAAAGTATTAAGTGGCATGAGTGATTCCATATGATACCAGTTAGATAGTACCATTGAGGAGCACACCTTGGAAATATGTATTAAATGATGGGGTTTTCCTTAATTAAGGTATTAAATGATCATATTCTGCCTATTTTCGAACAAGGTTAAGTGGCTGGATACCTTCTCTTACATTATTAGCTGTTTATAACGTATGGTTGGGATATGGAATTTTAGAAATATGCTTCTAGAATGGAAGGTATTAAGTGGTTGGACCCACCTCCTTTCCTTATAAAGATGTATTAAATGGTTTCAATGATTTATGTTCGTAGACATATTCTTATTTTGAAATATACTGCCCAAGTACTAAAAAGGTAAGACTCGAGGTTTTTATTCACCAGATACTTATTGTTCTGACCCCCTCCTTATTACAACACAGATTAAGGATGGAGTAATGACAATGACGATGCTTAGAGATGGAGAAGTTTGGCTTGTGGTATTATTTATCACTATCGCTTGCTTTAATGCGTACCCATGTATGTAAACAATTGTTGTAACAATTTATGATGTGATTTTATGGCATTTTGTTTTATGACATTTTATGGTTTTAAAATAAATGGCTACACTTTGTAATTATATTTTTTTCCATCCGTTGTAAGCTCTGAAAGTTTAGTTATGGCTCTATACTGTTATTTTCTTTTTCCAACCAACAACCTTCCTTAGAACGGATCTAAGTTTCGATGGGCATTTTATAGGTCAAAATTTAGGCCTGTCTCGAGGTACATTGTTACAAGAATAAATCTTTGCTCTACTATAACTTAATTGAATAGATCATCTTAGACATCTATTTAACAGAATAAAACATCTTTCTAATATGGTTTAATTAGATAAAATACAGATGACATCTGTTTAGCAGAATAAATTTCCATTTTGGTATAATTAAATTGAGTAGATTATTTAGGCATCCATTTAGTAAAATAAATCCACGTTCTGTTGTTACATTACTTTGGAGATTGAATTGCATGCTAGTAAATTCATGTCGGATAAGAGATTTCTCTATACGTGTATAATTTTTACCTGCCTTTGTATTTGTTCCCACCTTTATGTTATGTGACGTTTGATTAAATAAGTGACTCATAAAAAGTATGTATGGAAATGTCCGTATAGCGACTATCGCTGTATCGGTACTTTGAAAATGTTATCCTCTTTAAAATTATTTTAAATCTTGTGCGTGGGTTTTACAAAAATAATTAATTTTTAAAATAAAGATGAATAAATTCATTTATTTATCTTAATACGATATTTTAAAAATTAATTAATCATTTTAAATAACGATAATTAAGTTAATTAATTATTTAAATAATGATGTAATTAAGATTAATTAATTATTTTATTCATGATGTTTTAAAGTTAAATAATCATTTTAACCAATGATGTTTAAGGCTAATTAATTATTTAATAATTATGTATTAAAGTTAGTTAATCATTTTAAATAGAGTTGTTTGAAGTAATTATTCAGGATTAAAGTTAGCTAATTATTTTAATTAAAGATGTTTAAAGTAGTTAATCATTGATTAAAGTAGATTAATCATTTTAATAATGGGACTAAAGGAATTTATTTGTATTTGAAGTTCATAAATCATTTTGATAAAGTTGTTTAAAGTTAATATTTTTTATGTGAAATCCCAACACAAGTTTTATTTAAAAGTAAAAGTTGAATTCGATTATGGAAAAGTAGTTCCGTAAACGATATCGCTTATTATGGAAAGGATTTAGTCATATTTTTAACACTAAATGTCGAGGCATGGACTCTTTTCTATCTCGAAGGTTAAAAATGTCATCAAGGCAATTCCTAAAGGTGACATTACCTCAAATTGCTCGACTTCATTTTCAACCGAGGGATAGAACAAGTTTGGAATCGATAAGTAGTGGTAAGAATATGAAAATTTATTTCCACATACGATCGTTTTAATTATCCCCAATAGTTGATTTATTAACTACCGGTTCAACTTTCTCCTTTGGATATCGCCAATTTTAGATGATTTTTTTCCTCATTTGAGCTTTGTTATCCTTTGTTGGAAATGCCTAAACTAGAAAGCAAGTGGGGACTAAGTTATGTGGAGTTGCTCCCATTGGAGTATATTCACATCTACTCTAGGTCAGTTTCGGTTATATGCGCACTAAGATGTGAAATACTCGAATTCTCGTTAAGGTTGGCGGGGTCCGGTTTGGAGTTCCTGAGAGGAGTCGTGGGAGGGAATACCCTCTTAAGTATATTGACTTTTGGTCAGGGGGCGCACCCTCCTAGTAATTTGTTAGAGACTTTCTCTTCTTTCCTTTGATTTGAAATTTTTAATGTTACCTTCTTATTTGCATCGGGAAGTGTCATGAGCAGTTCACGATGTTTAATTTGTAACCATTTTTGTGATTGGATATTGTTGTTGTGAGGGGAATCCTCGTTCCGCGGTTGGCGGCGTGATCTCACATATTGTTATTTATTTCCATCATTTGATTTTAGGATTAACTCATAGTAGACTTATGGTCTGACCCAAGTTGTTTATTTCCCTAAACTCTTGAGTACTCAATTATATTTAAGTAGTTCAAGAGTAGCAGGTTTTGCTTTAGGCCGTTTGAAGATGATGGACGATCAGGAGGCTCCTTTATCTACCTAGTTATTTATTTCCGCTGTTATGTCTATTATGTATGTGTATTTTGTATCAACTTGTGTAAAGGCAGTGTATAACCACCTAGCCTGATTGTTGTAGTACTTTTGTGTAACTCTAATAACTCTATGTAAGGAATAACCTTATGTACTATATTATTTTGTATTATATGCAGCCGTTCCGTTGTGAGTTTTTTCTATTTTGTCATGTTCTATTCTTTTATTTTACCCCATGACAACTTGTCTTTCGGACGCTCGGGCAATGGCACACGAATAACTTGGATGTATTAAGTGTCATTCCTATGAGTCAAAAAGGTGGGTTGTAACATTTCCTCTTTTGACAAGCATTATAATATAGACCAAAACCTTTATGCTTGTAATCACACCAAACTATCGAAATCAGCAGATGTAGAAAAGTCAGTATCCAATATCTGAAAATGGGAACCAAATTTAGCGAGTATATGACTACCTAAATATGAGAAATGATGAATGTTTGATTAATGTAGTTATTTTTTCAATATTGGCACTTTACCATTTCATGTAAGTTTAAATGTGAATTTACTATTTTTAATGTTTTTTAGAGATGCCATATTTTGGATTGTTTTTCCTTTAAAACTAAAGCATTTATATAAGCATATACTATTTTGAAGTCTCAATGCCTTAATGCAATTTTTACAATGAATTTTCACATTTTTAGGTATAAGTAGCATATATTAATTTAAATAGCATCATCCAAACCATGTTTACAATTATTACAGGTAAAGTTTTTTTCATAGACGGTAACTGACCAATGTAGATGCTCTAGCTTTGTAGAAAGCGGTAATGGGAATAAATGTAGAATCCTAGTAAAGTAAAATTGAACTTTTACCAAAATCAAGTAAGTGGTAAATTTGGTTATAAATTCACACCACCTACTAAGTGATGTGCGAACGTTAATATTCGAGTTATTTGGTTCTAATCGTTGACCAAATTTACACTTATGAGTCATACAACCGAAACCATGAATACTCATGTTATCACCTGATTTGATTAATTTATAATTATTATAAATTAATTAATATTTACTAAATATTAATTAAAAAATGTCGTGTTTGATGTGTTGAATAATGTTAAACAATGTATTTACAATAGTTATAAATATATCAATCGATATATGATATCGGTACGTATTTAAATTTAGATTTAAATGCAATGGACATTATTCGGGTTGGAATTGGCTTTGAGGCCTATATAGGGCATGCAAGTTTTGACCAAATAGCTTGGATAGGCCAGCCAAATATTGGAAAAAGAGGAAATTTTTTGAATAGGTTAAAAGAGTGGAATAGGTAAGAGAGAGATAAGGAAAAGGTCCATTTTTCTTTCCATTTGACTTCCTTTATATGTCACTCTCTACCCATTCTTTTTTATGCTTTTTCTCTCTTCTCCCTCTGCAAATTTCGACCAGCAAACCTCATTTAAACCCATAAGAAATTCAAGCTCAAACCATAATAAAATTCTTTGATTTGATCGTCAGTGGTAAAGCAGTTCGGGAGCCAGCAACTATAGAACTTGGAATTTGATTCGAGGAGCCATTTCATCATTTCAAAGTAAGATCTCTAGGCTTTGGTAAAAGGTATTCAATATGTTTTCTAGTTCATTTAGTATTATTATCTATTATTGTGATATATTGTGGGGATTACATTACAAATTTAGTGTATCAATATTCTATTATATATTTAGATGGTTAAATATCTTAGTGCGTCTACATATATGTTAATATATATATATATATATATATATATATATATAAAATAATATTGTATACATGCTAGCATTAAACTCACTGTCAAAAATTAAAAACAACATTTATTTAATCAAATAATTTTGTATATACAATTTTATCAAATAATATATTATATCTTAAAGTTAAAAATCATATAATAAGCATTTTAAAATTTATAAAACTTTATTTTTGTACAATATTGACTCAACAACAATGAATGTTCATTTTTAATATATTTTATATTTAATTAATTATATAACTATTTATTTAACTAGAAATTGAATATGTATGTGTATATGTATGTGTGTATATATAATGGTTTTAAATTAATTATAAAATTTTACATAAAAATATTACATAATTTTCAGATCTTAGAAATGATTTTTTACAATTTTATTTAATTTAATTAGATCGTTTTTAAAATTATTTTATAATTCCTTAATTAAAAAAATCATTTTAAAATCCAAATTTTTTCTACTATGACCTTAAAGCCGGGAATTATTACAATATATGTATATATATATCTATGTATGTATGTATGTATGTACAAATAAACATACATACATACATATATATTTATGTGTGCATATGTATATATATTTATAAATAATTAAAATTAAATATTATGAAAAAAATTATACACAACTTTGCAGAGGCAATTTGAATAACAAAATTTAAATTACTTTATATTAGTTTTTAAACGATTCGCTATTTAATATAAACAAACACTTGTTCGAATATATTTTAAAATATTATATAAAAATTATTATAACTATCATTACTAGAAAATGCATATTTTACCAACCTAGTATTACCGATACCCAAGATTACGGCGTCGATGGAGCATTAGAAAGGTGTCAGGAATTGTGTACCTACAAAACTTTATCGATGCCTTTTCGAAGCCTTTGTTATGGCATCAGCACCAAACATAAAACCCCAACCGATGTCCTCCCCTTTGTCGCTTTCCCAAAAATTGACAAAAATTTATCGATCCCTCCTCCGCCTTTCAAACATCATCTCCCCTCCTCCACGCTGTGCATGTTCCCTCGCTATGCCCCTCCCAAAATAGTACGCTGCCAAGCTTTTCCCTCGGCAATGCCTTCAACCTCCATCCTTTCCCTTGTCCAAACTCCTGACCCCATGCCTCCAACCATTAGCCCACTGAGCCTACGCATCCCCTACCCCACGCAATCCTTTAGCCCTATTACGAATGCCGCTGCCTCCTCCCCTAAGCGTTGTCGACTTTAAATGCACCGCCTCCTCCTCGATCGACACTGCTGCAAACCCTAAGCCACATATCCCCTCCTTTTAGTCCCCCCTCAATGCTCTTATTCCGATTTAATTTCTATGCAACACCATGATTTGATTAGCTTCGTATATGATATAGATTCATTGGTTTATATTCGTTGGTATATGATCATCGACATAGGTTCTCTTATATGGTTTGAGGTATCGTTGGTATTGTTATTAAATTGTTAGATAAAGTCATCATTATTGATATGGTATGATTAATGAAACCCCATATGTGTGTTTAATTTGGCCTCATCTAACAAGTACCGTATATGATCATTATATAGATATTTGTTTTTTTAAACAAAATGAAAATCGATACTCATCTGATACATTATTTATCGGATTTGTCCCAGTATTGGACGAGTTATAAATGCAACGTGTTTAAGTTTTATAAATTAATATTTCAAATTGAACGGTTAACAAAATTTCGACGACGATTCCTTTTTTGTTTCCCATGTACACTCTTTTGTGTGTGATACAGGGAATAAGAGTAAGTGCTGCCATAATTTTGTTAATTGTTTGATTGAAATGATTTACAAATTATAAATACCATTGCATTTATAGTTGAAAGTAGGATGGCCAACTATTTTATAAAGGTGTAGAAATTTCTAGGTTATATAGCTTTGAAATTGTTTATGAATTCCGTTATTTTATAGCTAAATTAATAATATTGTTGAATGTATTAATAAAATTAATGAAACTATGTGATAACAGAATTAATAGTGTTATTTAAAATAATAATAAAATTAATAATGTTATTTAAAGTAATAAAATTAATAATGTTATTTACAATAATGCTAAAACAAATAATGTTATTTAAATTAAGAACAAAATTATAATATTATTTCAATTAAAAACAAAATTAATAATGTTATTTAAATTACTCTTAAAAATAATAATATTTAATTAAAAACAAAACACTACCATGTGAAATATAATGTAAATTTTGTTTACGTGTAGAGTATAAAAGATGGATTATTTGAAAGATCTAAAATGAGTGTACATCAGAAGTAAAAATAGAGGAACAATTTCATTGCACTTTAGAAATGGCATGGATGCATTTATGAAAGTGTCATCTAGTAATAAAATCAGAATGAAAGAAGTCCGATGTCCATGTTCGAAATGTCGTTGTTTGAAAAATAGATAGTATTATATTGTGATATTACATCTACACCAATATGATTTTATGTCCGACTATCTTGTATGGATATATCATGAAGAAAAATATCATGTTGTACAAAAGGAGACTATAAATATGGATGTGGATCGCGATGGACCCCTTATTGAAAAAATGTTGACCTAGAAAATAAAATGACTGAAATGGTTCATGATGCCGCTGGTTCGAACATGTGGATCAAAGAACCAGATTTGGAGGAAGATCTTGAATAGGAAGCAAAACTGCTTTTTTCTTTGTTAGAAGCATTGAATCGTGTTTGCGTCAAAATTGGGCACAACACTCTTCGGGAGTCGTTGAAGAGATAATAGTCAAGAATGCAAGTTCAAAACAGATATTATCTAACAAAAACTCCAATCAACAGTAAGGAAAATGCGTAGACAATCGATTTATAGTGGTTCGGCGTGTTGCCTACGTCCACTGTGAAGTTTTTTGATATTTTATTGATTCTCTTTCAATGTTTACAAGTTGTTACAGCGATCAACAGCAAGTTACAACTGGAAATTCGAAATCAACAATCAAATTATGATATAGGATGATGGAGATATTGATTCGGCAGAGTCTGGGCGCCTCAAGTCAGATGATCCCTTTTCTGTTGGCCCTGGGGCTCTATTTATAGGCGTAGGCCGCTGGTATCTCGCTGAAAACTCGGGAGACCACTCCTGGCACGTGAGGGGGCCCACACGCACGGTCTCAGGAAGTTTGGGCCCACTTTGGCATCGGTTCGAACTCCATTCGAACCGATCAAGAATTCATCCAATCGAGGTGAAATTTGGCGTAGACATTCTTCAACATGCATGCAAGCTTCTGTGAAAATTTCATGGCATTTGGATCAGTAGGTTAGGAGATATGATGGGTTCGAAATTGGGTTTATTGCTCGGCTGTTTGGTTCGAAACCAAGGTTTCGAACCGATCCTTTCGGATCCATGGAGGCACGTGGCTTCGCGTTGACGTGGAGCGCAAACTTCGAATCGATCCGATCTTCACTCCGTGTTGACCGCTTCGACTCCATATATCTCGGCGTATTCGAACCGATGGAAGACACGTCATCATGGTTGGTTGACCCAGTGGTTTCGAATGAAGCTGCACAGTTGGGTTCGAACAAGGACTCCGTGATGGGTTCGAACAAGCAGATGGATTCGAAGTGGATGGGGCTGAAAGTGAGGCGCTTTGATGGTTTCGAAACCGATGGGTTCGATGTCCTTCGGTTCGAGGGTGATGGTTTCGAATGGTGCCTGATGATGGGTTCGAAGACACCCAACATGATGGGTTCGAAACCAGGGTGTTTCCCACAAGTTGAACCGATCATAACTTTAGCGTATGAACTCGGATTGACTTGAAACTTGAAATGCTGACTCCTATAGTCTTTCTTGCCGTGTCCTATCAATTGTAGCTCAATCTGGACTCGGATAAAATTCAGTGATATCCATGGCGAAACGAAGTATGACCAGCCTCTGAGACGAACTGTTCTCCGTTTCTGACCGATCTTTTGGTATCGCGGCTTTGCCAAAAAGCGGGATAACATTTTGCCCCCCAAAGTACGTCTTGTGGGAACATGACGTGCTTTGAATAGCTGCAATCTCTCTCTGAACAATCATTGCTCTCTTTTTTGCTGAAACTCGTATGCTGTGTTGTTGTAACCTCGTGTTGACATGATTGATTGCTTTATAACAGTGCTTAGCCGTTGGCTGTTGCATTTGTAACAAGATGAGTGTTTGACCCCTATAAATGTTTAAGATCGATTGTTAGTTCGACTTTTATGCATATATGTTAGTTTGACCCTTGCAAACGTTGTGCGTTCGCGAGTCGTTGCCAGCTTGGTTGGCTATTGAATTTCGTATCGATTCTCTCCTGAACCGATTTGGAAATTTGAGTTGAGACAACGCTTGACGGTTGTTTAGAAAAACCCCTTCGTATCGATCCTCTCCTGAATCGATATCGAAGGTTGAAGGAGTTGAATTCTGTATTGCGTGAGTGTAATATTTCGAACCGATGCATTCGAGCATCGATGGGTTCGAAATTCACGTTTGTATGGACGCGGTATGCTTGTGCTATGATGGATTCGAAGTCAACATTCGAACCGGTTCGAGGGAATGGATACGAAATTACTATTCGAGTCGATTCGAATTGGAAGAAGATGGGTACGTAGTCATCTGTCGTATCGATAGGCCATGGATGGATTCGAAGTGGTTGATGTGAACAAGGTCTTCGAATCGATATGCCTATAGTTCGTTTCGCATCGATGCAGCCTGTCACTCTGTAGTGCATTTCGTACCGTTGAAGCATGAGTTGAACTTCGAATCGATAGGGCTTTAAGCAGAGGGTTTCGAAAGCTAACTTCGAACCGATCTGGTACTTGACCGGTTGTGGCCGGTTGGGTTGGCTGGGAGAGCAATCGTCTCGGTTGCTTTCAACACCTCATATAAATAGCAGTGGGCTCGCCATTTTTTACTTTTTGCTTTTTTACTTCCGCCTTGATTTTTCTGTGTTCTTCATCGTTTCGGAGCTCCAAAAAAGAAAACACTGTGTCGCATCATCGAATCGACCAAGATTCAAGTCTTCAATCTCTCGAATTCATTGTTCAAACTAGGTAATTAGCCTCGACTTCAAACGACGAACGGCAAAGTTACTTCGAACCCGCGCCTTTCTATCGATTGATAAAGTCGGATCTGGCCTGGCAGAGGGCTTCGAAGCCATATGGGGACTCGTGCTCGAATCAATTTCTTGGACGACCCTATGGGGGTGACGCGGTTTGTACCTATTGATGGGTTCGATGGGTTCATTCGAATCGATGGATTCGAACCCATCGGCTGTGGTTTCGAAGTCCACAACTTCGCATCGATACGAAGAGTATCGATGCGAACGTGGAAGACGTTAAGTTGGGGGTTCCCTTGTCGTTTCGAACTTGTCAAGCAAAGATCGATTCGAAGTCGTCCCTTATCGATTGGTTCGAATTTGGCACCTGGTTATCGATTCGAAGCGCATCTAACTGCATGGGTTCGAAGCGACGTCAGGATGGATTCGAACGAAGAGATGTTCGGTTGGGTTCGAACAAAGTCCTTGTGATGGTTTCGAACCCTCTATGATGGATACCAAAGTTCGATATTTTCTAGGCACAACTCCGACGAGCTTCACTCTTGCACATTTGGACTTGAATATTAAACTGCATACTTGACCGCCTTTCGAAGCTCGTCGATGGAACTATAACAACTTTTATCCGGATCAATTTCCATCATGGAAACGGATTAGTGATGACGGTCAGCGATGACGGTCACTACAGCTGGACTCCGTAGCTTTGTCGTTTGCATATTTCTTTAACTCTGCAACATTTATTCAAGTAATGCATGTCACCGCACAACATACACTCATACACGTTACACTGGGGGACGCACGGGTTTTTGTCGTCTAACGATGGTTTCTCGTGAGTTAGCTAGTTATGGAACCGTCAAGTTCACAGCAGCAGGAGTCTCAAGGTACAGTCTCTCCGAGGCTAGAGATTCCGGATATTGATCCTGAGATTATTGGTCCAGCCCCGGATGAACTTCCCGATGCGTCGTTCATTGCCAATCCATCAGATTCCGTTCCATCCAATATCTCCGAAGACATGTTGGGGAGAATATGTTTGAGGCACGGCCTATCGCTGGATGATGTGCTACTGCCGGGGCCGAATGATAGACCGCATAATCCGCCGGAGGGATATACATCATTTAACCGCCACGCGTGCGCGGCCGGGACACTTCCTCCGTTCAACGAGTATATAAGGGAAGTATTGTCGTTTTTGAAGATCGCCCCATCTCAGCTGCACCCGAACGGATATGCGTCGATCAATAGCTTGTTCATTGCATTTATGGAATATCTCCATCGACCACCGCTCCCAATTGAGATCAGATACTAGTTCAATTTCAAAACTCGGGGTGATTATCCCTCCTTCACATTCCTGGAAGCGGTGAGAAATTGCCAAGTGGTTACCGGGTCTTGGACCAGGTTGAGCTATTATAGGACAGAATGGTTTTATGTCAGATGTCCTCCTGGATTTGCCCGACGATGGCTATTCAGACGTGTGTATAGCTGAGTTCGTAAATAATTACTACGGCAATTGCAGCCGAAGTGGAACTTATATTTTATCCTTTTTTACAGCGGTGATTCAGCGACCTGAGGGCGAGCACTTTAGGGAGATGGTGCGAGTGCTTCGAGAAGTCCCGAGTGGAGATAGGGATATCGACGTGTTATTGACGGGTAGGAATCTCCGGGCCTGCGGTTTGATCGAACAAGGGCAGAGCATAAGCTTTGAGGTGGCACTAAGGGTCGTCTCGAAAAAACGAGTCAAGCACAAGAAACCCGGAGTTACTACAGCTGAGGAAGTTGACTCTGAAAGAACCCACACCGATGATGAGCCACTGACCGGGCCTACTGACGCAGTTTCGGATGTCGCGGAGCAGAGAAAAGGCAAGGCTGCCACGGTCAAGTCAAGTAAGAAGGGGAGATGGAAATCGATTGTCACGGCTCGTTCTGCTCCCGGAGTTAGAATCTCGGAGACGTCTCCTCCGAGAACTGAAAATCTTTTTGAAGGGCTTGCCGATCTTCCAATCCCGGACGATGTGTCTTTTCAACATGATGCCGAGTTGGAGGAATTCCATTGCACTCTAGAATTGAACGAGCCTCTTATTACTAGCGAGGTCGACACTTCTGGTTGGTCGGGGGGAATACATATTCATACACATTTCATGACACTGCATAACCTTTGACTGTAAACTACCTGTTTTGGAAGGTGATTAATTCTATTTTATTTTGCTTCGCATATATCATGTCTAAGCGAGGTTCAATGCTTGGGAGTCTTCGACATGCCCGCAAGCCTTCATATTACGATTCGCGCAGACGAGAAGGGGATAGAGGTTATGATCAGGGGCGCTCTGGGCATTATGACCAGGGACGCTCTGGGTATTCTAGTCACGAGAGATATGACACGGACAGAGGCTATAAGCGTCGATCGCGATCGCGTACCCCTCCTCCTTCCAGAGATCCCGTGCAACCTCCTGCTCATGTCCCCCATCCTTTCGAGTCTTCTCGATATACGTCGGTTTCTCAATCTTCCCGATCTGAGGCGATGACCCCGATAATCGCAGAGCAGCCTCCTACTGAAATCTCGGGGGAAGGGGCAATTAGACTTGCGCAACTAAAGCGGGAGTTCCCGAATATTTGCTTCGATAACTACGTCTTTCCCCCGAACCTGAAAAGAGTCCCGCCGGAGGCCGAGCGGTTAGCGCTCGACTATGTGCATGACTTTTACACCCAATACAAGGCGTGGTATAGGGCGGCCGATAAGGCATCGGCGTTGGCCTTTGAACGAGCGGCTACCGTTGAAAAGCTTCAAACCGAGCTGGCTCAAAAAGACCGTATCATACAAGTGCTGAACACCGAGGCTGAATCGTCTCGAAAATCAGAGATGGAGGCTCTTACAAAGGCCGATGAAGCTCAAGCGGCCATGGATAGAATGAAAAAGGAGCACTACGTTACGGTGGAAGACATGGGCCACCGGAACACTGTCGTCACTGCTGAGCGGGATGCGGCGTTAAAAGAACTTAATGAGCTCAAGGCTACATTTGCCGAAATTATTAAAGATAGAGATGACGCGCATAACACGGCGCAAGAAGCCTGTGAGCAAGCCGTAGTGCTTCACACTGAAAGAGATGTGGCCGTGGCCAAATATCAGGTGGTCGAAGCAGAGGTAGAGGAGAAGGTTCAACAGGCAGAGGCCAGGCTAGAGGCCGATATCGAAGATTTGCTCATAACTTACAACGCCAATGTGTTAAAGCACAGAAACTTGGCCTGGCTTCAAAATTATCCAGTTCACCTCCGTTGCGCTTGGGACCGATTGGTTGAGGAGGAAGAGGAAGCGCATCCAGGTGAGTCGGTCGATCGATTCGAACTTGAGAACCGGCTGCTCACAGACGATGAGAAGAAGGTTCTTCATGACGCTATCATCACTCATGAGAAGGATATGATCGGTGGTCGTTCCTTGGAAGTCGGAGAGGGATCAGGTGTTGAGCACCATTCTGCTGTCACTGAAGTCACCACACCATCTTCGTCGGTGCCTGTATCTGCGGTCGGTTTGCAACCCCGTTCCTGCCTACGACCCGGAACGGCCGCGCTTATCTCCTATTCATGAGCGTACTTCCGAGGCCGTTCAGCCGTCTGCGAGCCAAACTGGGGAAGGTATTCCGAAGTTATCTCAAGCGTTTTCTAAATAGAGTGTTTGTTTTGTAGCAGTTACTAATAACTTCTTATTTTTTACCTAGGGACCGGAACTGCGCCGACTGTCGCGGCTCAAGAACCAAGCAGAGGAGATAAGGCCATCGCCACCGAGACTACGGTTGTAACTGCGGTATCTGCTGAGGCGGTGCAGGGGGGATCCTTATCTGCTGACGAACAAATGGTGAGCGAACTGCTCGGTGAGCAGGGTGGTTCTTTATCTGACTTGCCATTTATCATCGTTAGTAGCCTCCCGCCGTCCTCAAGTTCTTCGATGCAGGCCGTGGATGCCCCCAGCCAAGCCCATGCGACTCGTGATGAGGAAATTTTGGCTGAGATCAACGCCGAAATAGAGGCTGCGGGGCAGAGCGGTACCGTCGGTGGCTGCACGGCGGCGCAGAGTCCAGCACCTGCTATGGTAGCACCATCGGGTGGCACTATCTCAACTTCCGTTACGGATCCAGTCCCCCTACTCCTCCGGCGAGAAGCCCCCATGTAGATTCAAGCTCCGAGGAGGATATTGACATCATGCCTCCAGCCGAAGAGCCACCGCCGGAGAGGAGACACTCAAAACGAAGAATTTCTGTCCCTAGTGACACTGAAGATGTACCACTAGTGAGAAGGACGAAAAAGAAGAAATAAATCAGCTTCACTAGTAGATGTTTTGGTAGATAGGTACTTGTCTTCGTTTTTTGTCAGTAGGTCGTGTATAGATGCAGGTTCGGCCCCTGCTAGCAGGCATTCTTTTTTGGAAGAACTTATTTGCGTGCAAGTTCTTGTTTCAAGTTAATTGAAATAAAATTTAGTTCCTTTGTTTCAACTCTTGTTGTCTTGTTTTCGGCCCGGTGTACTTGTGGTGTTTTTACCGTTCAAGTAGAGTTCGTTTCATTTGCCAAGCTTGAAAATCTTGGTCACAGGTTGTGATTGATGAATGAGTTGAACTTCGGACGTTGTATCACTTCGGTTAGTGATTAATATTTAGCTTTCGTGCCCCCCAGTTTTGGGGAACAACACTCGTATTTTTTGTGGTTGATCGCACTTGTTGCAAGTCTTGAGCACACGTCCGCATTCCGGGGACTTAGAATAATTTGAGATCGATAACCTGGTTTGCATTCCAGGAATTCGAGAGTTATTGATGCTTGTAACATGGTTCGCGCTCCGGGAACTTGGGAATGATGTTCACATTCCAACTTGCACTCTACGAACTCGGAGTTAGTATTAACACTTTAGTTCACACTACGGGAACTTAAACTTGGTGTTTGTGCTCCAATTCACATGCCGGGAACTTGAATAAAACATGTATGTTTGGGTTCGTACTTCAGAAACCCGGAATTGACGTTTGTACTCCAACTCGCACTTCGGGGATCTGGAGTTTGCACGGATGCTTCGGTTCGCACTCCGGGAACTTTGAATTGATGTTTATACTCCAATTCACACTCTGGGAATTTGGAGTCCGCATTGATGGGTTGGTTCGCGCAGTGGGAACGAATTATTGAATGTTTATACTCCAATTCGCGCTCCGGGAATTTGGAGTCCGTTCGCGCTTCGGGAACGAATTGTTAAACGTTTATACTCCAATTCGCGCTGTGGGAAGTTGGAGTCCGTTCGCGCTCTGGGAACGAATTGTTAAATGTTTATACTCCAATTCGCGCTCCAGGAATTTGGAGTCCATTCGCACTCTAGGAACGAATTGTTAAATGTTTATACTCCAATTCACGCTGTGGGAAGTTGGAGTCCGTTCGCACTCTGGGAACGAATTGTTGAATGTTTATACTCCAATTCACGCTGTGGGAAGTTGGAGTCCGCTCGCGCTCTGGGAGCGAATTGTTAAATGCTTATACTCCAATTCACGCTGTGGGAAGTTGGAGTCCGTTCGCACTCTGGGAACGAATTGTTTAATGTTTATACTCCAATTCACGCTGTGGGAAGTTGGAGTCCGTTCGCGCTCCGGGAACGAATTGTTAAACGTTTATACTCTAATTCGCGCCGTGGGAAGTTGGAGTCCGTTCGCGCTCTGGGAACGAATTTTTAAATGTTTATACTCCAATTCGCGCTCCGGGAATTTGGAGTCCGTTCGCACTCTGGGAACGAATTTGTAACGACCCAGAATTTTTAGTAATTTAAATTTGAGTATTTAATTAATTTTAAATATTTATAAGTGAAAATTTTAAGTTAAATAATTTATTTCTTGAATATTGGATTTAATTGGTCATTTAAATCGATTAATTAATAGTGAAATTCCGTAGATAATTGAATATTGGGTTAAATATGATTGAAAATGGTTTGGAAAATTTTGTTATATCATATTAAAGTTATAGAAATGTTTTAGAACTTGTAAAATTGAATTTGGAGCTAATTTGTAAAAATTGAATATTTTAATATTTAATTATCGACTGAAAAATAGCCAATTTTTGAACAGTCTCAAAATTTAACGAGACAAGTTCCATTGGATCCGTAATAGTTAGTTATTATCGGATTTCAATTTTCGTAGCAAACGGAGTTGTCGTTTGACCGTGGCAGCTCGAAACGCATCGATATCGTTTTAATATTTATTTAGCGAGTTAAAATAGCCATTTTTCAAACGGTCTCGGATTTCGACGAAACCAGTTTCATCGGATCCATAATGTGATATTATTGCAAGATTTCAAATTTCAAGTCAATCGGATTTATCGTTTGTCCGGTACAAGCCAAAACGCCTAGAAATCGTTTAAATCGGTTTAAATTTAAATCGAGCGTTTATTGCCGTATCTCACACATATGATGGAATTAGCTTCCGAAACTTGTTCCATTGTGTCCGGAATGTGGAAAAACCTTAGAATCGCCTGTCGGAACGCGTCGTTTGGAGTTCGTTTGCAAAAGTGTTAAATTGGAGATTTTATTATTAAAATAATAATAATAGTTGTTTATAAATGCAATTATCTCTAAACCCTAGCCAAGATAAACGCAGCCGGCCCTAATTATTTCTATGGCCAGAAAATGTCGCCCCTTCCACCTCAAATCCACACAGATCCGTCGAGTTTTAGAAGAAACTTCCAACTGGAAAGTCGTAGAGGGCAGAGAGGGCTTCGATCTCAACGGTCGAGATCGAAATTGGAGCAACGGGGTGAGGGAGAGGGACCCGCGTTCTTGGGCTGTTGCGCACGGTTTTCGAGGCAGTAATGGTGGCCGAGCTCAGTGAGCCTCTGGCCGTGGGTGGCTCGTGTGTGGGCGAATGCAATGGTGGGTCCTGATCGTCACGAAGTGGAGTAATATGGTCGCAGTTTGAAACCCTAGAGGAAGGCTTGATGGGTTCTTGCGTTTTGTATAGTCTGGAGATGGAACGCACGCACGGGAAGAAGAAATGGGGTGGGCCCCATGCGCGTGAGGAGGTGAGGGTGTTTCTTTTATTTTATTTTTTTTTAAGTTTAAATCTGAAATTCAAAATCGTGTAACTTTAAACCGCAATAACGTTTGCATGCGAGGTCGGATTCGAACGAGATTTTTTGCGTTGGAATCGTATCGTCGTGCTCTTCGCAACGCAACTGGTTTGGAGTCGATTGGAGCTCGTTTGAATTTCGGGTAAAATTAAACGTTCGTTTAATTTTATTCGAAACGAACGCGAAAACGGAAAATAAAATCAAGGTGAGAACTCCTCACTCAATCGAAAGGTTTTGTTTAAAATTTTGAATAGTTAATATTGATTGTTGATGGTTGATTGATTGTGCTAGTAGATATAGTAGGATATATACTATATATAGCGATATATATATATTGGCATATGTATATATCGGATTTGATTCCCCGCCTCGTATAGCGGATGAGACCCTATTGCGCCGTTATTAAGCGAAATATTTATAAAATCCCATATACCGCGATATTCCACCTTGAAGTGGAATTGGTATTGTGCTAACGTCTGTGGGTGCAGGGAAACAGGTTGGAGGGATCCAACTGGATTCCTCACATATTTATTTGTTTATAAATATTATGTTGATTGTTGATAATCATATTGATATATGACACTTATTCCCGTGATTGACCATCTGATGTTGTTACATCATCGGATTCAAATTTTTAAAAATTAAAATAACGGTTTTGAATTTAAAAGGGGTTTTAAATCGATTTTTCAAAGAATATGGTTTATTAAAAATTTTGAATTGATTAAATTTTAAAATAAATAGATGGATAAAATTTTATGTTTTAAAAATTTATATTTTTATAAAATATAACTTAAAAGAAATTTTTAACAAATAATAGGTTTTTATAAAATAGTTAAATTTGGTTTTTGGGAAGTTATTATTATTAATGGTTTATATAAAGGATTTTATAAATGGATGTTTTTAAATAAAAATTATTGAAGTTATAGAATAAATTTATAAAGTGTTAAGTTGATGTATAACATGAATTTCACTAGGATTTATAGATTAATAAATGTGAAATTTATAAAACGAATGGTTATTGGAAAATTTTAAGTTTATAAGTTATTAACTTATAGAAATGGATTTGGGCATTAAAAAGGGGAATTTTATAGAAATTGTTAATAAATGAAGATTTCATCAGTTGAAATTATTATAAACCATAAAGAAATCTTGTAAGTGATAAGATTTTAAATTGGTGAAGTTCAAAGGAACGATTTGGTAAATAAATAATATTATAAGTATTTAACTTACAATATGGCTTTTGGGTATGAAACTGGGTTATGTAAATTGCATCGGATTAATAAAGGAATTTATAAAATTGGGGTTTATAATAGAAATGGAATTTATAAACTATGTTTATAAATTTGAAATTCATCGAATTTGATAAATTGAAATATGGGAATTTGTTAAGTGGGCTATATTCACTATTTTGAATATTGAATAGATTATTAAATAAAATGGGTTTGTTTTTGGGAAAGGAATGTTTTAAATGGAATTTAAAACGAATTAAAGGTGTTTTAAAATGTATTGAGTATTGAAAACATAGATTTCAACATTGATTGTTGAAATAGACGTTTTCGAGAAACAGAAGGGGATAATTTGTATAGTATTGGATTTATATATCTATTTTTAATTTCAAATCCATATACTAGTGTTTTTGGGTTGTCGTAACGATGTTTTACGCAACATTCGTTTTTAACCCAAATAAATGTGAATAAAAGAATGTTTTCTTAAAGAGAATGGAATAAAATACTTAACGGTAACTTAAGTATATTAAATATTTCCAAATTGTTGAAAATAAGTTAAATTGTGAATTACTTATTATTAAATAAGTATGGGAATGTTTTTTTTTCCAATATAAAAGGAACGTTTTTGAGGATTCACCTTTTAAAGGTAAATCGAAGTGAATAGTTTGAAATTGATTTGAAATCGTGTATGTGTAGATATTTGGGAAATTGGAAATTCACTTTGGAATTTATAAATAGGAAGGGAAATTGTGTTCAAATGGTTGAGTTGTGTAATTTGAAATTTGTTTTCAAATGGTTGAGGTGTTTAATTTGAAATGGGTTTTCAAATGGTTAAGTGTGGAAATTATATCGTGAAGGTGTTTTGGTAAAGCAAATAAATTGGGCAATTATTTGGAAATTGTGTATATATATCTTGTAAAGATATTTTGGGACTTAATAATTTTGGAAAAATTATTTGGAATCTGATGATGTGGCGCATCTTTATTGATAGTTAAATAACCGACTATCAATATTTACCCTTGGATGGTATTGATTGTGTTTGTTTGGAATTGAATGCACACTTATTTTTAAAATAAGCGCTCGCTATTCGGTTTAGCCGGGAGAGGACCTTTGTGTCATATATCCCATTCCGAATATGCGATACGTCGTTTGGATTGCATTTGAAGACCGGTGTTGAAGACCGGGTATTTGTGAAAACGATAGGATGACCTATCGATTGTCTCCGCATCGTTAGCTACGATATGGAGATTTCCTTTGTGATGGGAAATTTTATCGGGATTGTGAATACCCGGATTGCAAGGGCTTCTTTGGAAGTGCCTTCGGTTCTGTTCGAACCCGGAACAGACTTGTATGGTTACGTGTCTGACATTACATTTTGAGAGATAGAGCAGATTTCTTTCAAATACATTTCTGTTGGTGGCGGAGAATTTATTCTCTTAGCTTAACACCCTTCTCTGAGACGTACGAGCTCAGAGGTTATGTAGTTGAAGGTTATCAGCGATATTTCCCAATCTGGTAATGTGGCATGCTGAGTGCTGCTGTGTGATGATCATTGGTTGGTCATTTGTGATATGATCATTTGTTTGATCATTTATCTTTGTGATTATTGCTTTGGTCATCTGTGGACCCGAAGCATGGCTTTGTTACACAAAGCGTAGCTTTGTGGACGAGACTTCGTCAGGACCTCACTCCCCGGAAATGGTCGAAACAGGAATATGCGGCAAGGTTATGAGGGTCGCGCCCTTTAGGGTATGTCATTCCCTTCTGGAAAAGGGTGGTATCATGGTATGGAGCCCAGATATTTACTCATGTGGAAACACTATATCTATTTCTGTGTGGTGTTGTTGGTATCGAGCGCTCGGATAAAGGTCCCAAAGGACCGGGGGATGACATATTCGTGTAGTAGTTACCTAGTTACAGAGGTAACCCGGCCTTGTGTTGGCAGAGATCTAACCGTAACGTTAGTTTCTCGGGACGTCCCGCCAGAGGCGATCCCATGTGGCAGTAGGAAGTTCCTTAGCCTGACCATTTGTTGGAAATCCATTCATCCAATACGTGCCTTGTACGGTTTTAGTTGTAGAACCTGCCATTTAACATGGCAGCTATAGTAGGCATAGCATCATGGTACCTATGCTGGCTAGGATTTATATTATACTTTCGAAATATTTTCCACTATGCACTAGTAATAATATCAAAGAATTTTTCTCGTAGTAAGCATGTTTGACTATCATAAGGAGAAATCTCCCCCATGTGTGCGTTTGCATTGTGTGTGTGCCGGGAGGCCTTATGGTAGTTTCATTTTCCAAAAAGCATTGCGGATTTCAAAATTTAAACTTTCTTGTTGCGTGTTTAAAGATAAACTGTTTTTGAGTTCTCACACCAGTCACATGACTGACCTGGAGTTTATTGTTCCTTTCCTAAACTCTGGGTGCCCACTATTTTCCACACGGGCAGTCTAGAGTTAGGTTATCAGGTTATTCTGGATTCGGGAGTTGCTGTGCAGATCTGGAGGCGAGCCAGATAGCGTAGTCTATTATTTATTGTATATAGTATTTCTTTTCCGCTGTTGTTGTTGTACACTCTGATTGATGTAATGTAATGTGATATATAAAATGTATAGTTCTTTGTTTTAAATGAATGTACATTTATCTATTATATATTGTTCCGCTGCGATTGTGAGATTCTGATATTGTTTCCTGTTCTGTTGTTTGTTCTGTTTCTTCTCTCTTTTCTCTCTTCTTCTACCTCTTTCTTTTTCTTAAACCCTAACGGTTCGGTTTTTCGACAACGAAAAATCGCGATCGTTACATTTGGTATCAGAGCTTATGGTTAAGCGACAACCTGCTCTGTTGGGTGTTACTCATTAGAGATAGAGTCAGCAGTACTCTAGAATGAGTGTGAGTGTAATAATAGATATGAGTGCGTATTTGTTAGTGAGTATAAAATTGTTTTATATTGTGATGATTGGTTTGTTGAGTGGTATATGAACCTTCGTCGGCGCAGCCTCGAAAACTGAATCGAAGGGGTTCCTAAACACTTGAATAGAACAATTCGACACAATATTGTTTTAAATTGGGTAAATGAAATAATTTTACCTCGATTATATTTTATATATAAAAAGAAAATAATTTTTCAGGAATTATTGAAGTGTGTATATAATTGATTGCTTGGTTGTTGTAAATGATATATATATATATATATATATATATATATATATATACATACATATACATATAAAATAATTAAAAGTTGTTTGAATAAGCTAATAAAAGCAACTATTGTAAAAAGAATAATGGTATAAACCAATGAATCATAAGATGAAATTATAATTGATAATGATTTACAATTGTAAGATAATCATGTATGTATATAAGAAGTAAAAATTATATAAGTAAAAGGGTTGTAAAAGTGATTTATGAATAGAAAGAAAACTCTTTGAAAGAATAATTAGCATTGATTTCACTATTGTCACTGGGAAATAATAAGGGTGATGACTGCAGCATCATCAGTATCATTTTCGAGTTTCTATGTGATGGATTTGCTACAATAATGAATTTAAAATTGAAGTTTTGTTGTAATAAACCAATTTGAAATTAAAATTCAATTTGAAATTGTTAAATATACGTGAAAAAGGTTTTGGACTTATAATAAATGTTGGAAGTTGAATAATAAATTGTATAACTTATAGTATGGAAGATGTAAGTGAAACCAGTTATTGAAGTGGTTAAACAATTAAGTTAAGTAAAATGGAATATGAATTTGAATATTGGTATGAATTTGACTTAAGTAAAAATTAAATAGAATTTACTTTAGAATTGTAATCCGAATTGGATTGTTAAGTGTAAACTTAAGTTTAATTGAACAAATGATGTTAATGGGAATATAACTTAAGCAAAGTTGAATAAAAATTGATATTTGTATCAAAGTTAAATAATCAAGTGAATTAAATGATGTAAATGGAGTTGAAATGGAATATAACTTAAGTAATATTGAAAGAATTGATGTTAATATCAAAGTAAGTGAATAAAGTGAGTAAATGAAATTGTTAAAGATGTGAACTTAAGTTATATAAATGAAATTCAATTTTATTTGTAAAAAGAACTAGCAATTGAATTAAAGAATGGATTGAATGTTAATCAATAGAATATGAATAAGTTGATATGAAATGATGCATGCAAGTGTAAATTCATTTGAAAATAGTTGAATAATTGAATGAAAATCAATTGAATGTTAAACCAATTGGAATTGAGATAGTCGAACCAAATTGCATGCAAGTAAAATAAATAAATTTGGTTGTATTGGATGTGCATTGGTTGTTATTTGCTTGTTGGTTGATTGTATGTAAATTCCTTAAGTGTTAAAGAAATTGAATTTGTTAAATTAAAAGCTATGAAATTGAATTCACATTGAAAGTGAAGTAAATGAATTTGAATAGAATAGAAGATGTAAATTGAATTCAAATGAAATTTGAAATGCAAAATTGATTGAAAATGAGTGAAATTGAATTTATAACTTCAATAATAAAGCTAAAAGTGGTATAAAAAGCATATATCGAAATTTTGCAATAGAATTGGCAAATTGGTTTGGATATTGTATTTGGTATTGAAAGATACTACTAGCAGGATATACAGGTATATAATGGATTGGAATTTTGATTTTGAAGTTAAAAATTGAATGACTCGACAAAAAGGTACGTATTTCACTTTTAGTATGAGAATTGATGATTTCCTTCTCCAGCCACTTGGCTTTCTCTTTTCTTTTTGATTCTGAGGGGCCGTGGTGCCATTTTGTAGTCGTGCCGATCTAGCCGCGCAAAGGAGACTCTGGCGAAATTTTTCGAAAATTTCGGGTGTTAGAAAATTTTTGAGAAATTTTGAAAGTTGAAAATTTGAATTTAAATTTAAATTTGAATTGTTAAGCAAACAAAGTTGTTTGAAACCTAAAATTGAGTTTGGAAAGCTAATTGAAATGATAGTAGATCTTTAATAAAAAGATTTGTTTGAAAAGTTGATAAAACTAATTAGCTTTGGAAAAATAATAAACGGTTTAGGATCATTTCTCCTTAACTTGTAATTTCGGGACGAAATTCTTTTAAGGGGGGAAGATTGTAACGACCCAGAATTTTTAGTAATTTAAATTTGAGTATTTAATTAATTTTAAATATTTATAAGTGAAAATTTTAAGTTAAATAATTTATTTCTTGAATATTGGATTTAATTGGTCATTTAAATCGATTAATTAATAGTGAAATTCCGTAGATAATTGAATATTGGGTTAAATATGATTGAAAATGGTTTGGAAAATTTTGTTATATCATATTAAAGTTATAGAAATGTTTTAGAACTTGTAAAATTGAATTTGGAGCTAATTTGTAAAAATTGAATATTTTAATATTTAATTATCGACTGAAAAATAGCCAATTTTTGAACAGTCTCAAAATTTAACGAGACAAGTTCCATTGGATCCGTAATAGTTAGTTATTATCGGATTTCAATTTTCGTAGCAAACGGAGTTGTCGTTTGACCGTGGCAGCTCGAAACGCATCGATATCGTTTTAATATTTATTTAGCGAGTTAAAATAGCCATTTTTCAAACGGTCTCGGATTTCGACGAAACCAGTTTCATCGGATCCATAATGTGATATTATTGCAAGATTTCAAATTTCAAGTCAATCGGATTTATCGTTTGTCCGGTACAAGCCAAAACGCCTAGAAATCGTTTAAATCGGTTTAAATTTAAATCGAGCGTTTATTGCCGTATCTCACACATATGATGGAAATAGCTTCCGAAACTTGTTCCATTGTGTCCGGAATGTGGAAAAACCTTAGAATCGCCTGTCGGAACGCGTCGTTTGGAGTTCGTTTGCAAAAGTGTTAAATTGGAGATTTTATTATTAAAATAATAATAATAGTTGTTTATAAATGCAATTATCTCTAAACCCTAGCCAAGATAAACGCAGCCGGCCCTAATTATTTCTATGGCCAGAAAATGTCGCCCCTTCCACCTCAAATCCACACAGATCCGTCGAGTTTTAGAAGAAACTTCCAACTGGAAAGTCGTAGAGGGCAGAGAGGGCTTCGATCTCAACGGTCGAGATCGAAATTGGAGCAACGGGGTGAGGGAGAGGGACCCGCGTTCTTGGGCTGTTGCGCACGGTTTTCGAGGCAGTAATGGTGGCCGAGCTCAGTGAGCCTCTGGCCGTGGGTGGCTCGTGTGTGGGCGAATGCAATGGTGGGTCCTGATCGTCACGAAGTGGAGTAATATGGTCGCAGTTTGAAACCCTAGAGGAAGGCTTGATGGGTTCTTGCGTTTTGTATAGTCTGGAGATGGAACGCACGCACGGGAAGAAGAAATGGGGTGGGCCCCATGCGCGTGAGGAGGTGAGGGTGTTTTTTTTTTTTTTTTTTTAAGTTTAAATCTGAAATTCAAAATCGTGTAACTTTAAACCGCAATAACGTTTGCATGCGAGGTCGGATTCGAACGAGATTTTTTGCGTTGGAATCGTATCGTCGTGCTCTTCGCAACGCAACTGGTTTGGAGTCGATTGGAGCTCGTTTGAATTTCGGGTAAAATTAAACGTTCGTTTAATTTTATTCGAAACGAACGCGAAAACGGAAAATAAAATCAAGGTGAGAACTCCTCACTCAATCGAAAGGTTTTGTTTAAAATTTTGAATAGTTAATATTGATTGTTGATGGTTGATTGATTGTGCTAGTAGATATAGTAGGATATATACTATATATAGCGATATATATATATTGGCATATGTATATATCGGATTTGATTCCCCGCCTCGTATAGCGGATGAGACCCTATTGCGCCGTTATTAAGCGGAATATTTATAAAATCCCATATACCGCGATATTCCACCTTGAAGTGGAATTGGTATTGTGCTAACATCTGTGGGTGCAGGGAAACAGGTTGGAGGGATCCAACTGGATTCCTCACATATTTATTTGTTTATAAATATTATGTTGATTGTTGATAATCATATTGATATATGACACTTATTCCCGTGATTGACCATCTGATGTTGTTACATCATCGGATTCAAATTTTTAAAAATTAAAATAACGGTTTTGAATTTAAAAGGGGTTTTAAATCGATTTTTCAAAGAATATGGTTTATTAAAAATTTTGAATTGATTAAATTTTAAAATAAATAGATGGATAAAATTTTATGTTTTAAAAATTTATATTTTTATAAAATATAACTTAAAAGAAATTTTTAACAAATAATAGGTTTTTATAAAATAGTTAAATTTGGTTTTTGGGAAGTTATTATTATTAATGGTTTATATAAAGGATTTTATAAATGGATGTTTTTAAATAAAAATTATTGAAGTTATAGAATAAATTTATAAAGTGTTAAGTTGATGTATAACATGAATTTCACTAGGATTTATAGATTAATAAATGTGAAATTTATAAAACGAATGGTTATTGGAAAATTTTAAGTTTATAAGTTATTAACTTATAGAAATGGATTTGGGCATTAAAAAGGGGAATTTTATAGAAATTGTTAATAAATGAAGATTTCATCAGTTGAAATTATTATAAACCATAAAGAAATCTTGTAAGTGATAAGATTTTAAATTGGTGAAGTTCAAAGGAACGATTTGGTAAATAAATAATATTATAAGTATTTAACTTACAATATGGCTTTTGGGTATGAAACTGGGTTATGTAAATTGCATCGGATTAATAAAGGAATTTATAAAATTGGGGTTTATAATAGAAATGGAATTTATAAACTATGTTTATAAATTTGAAATTCATCGAATTTGATAAATTGAAATATGGGAATTTGTTAAGTGGGCTATATTCACTATTTTGAATATTGAATAGATTATTAAATAAAATGGGTTTGTTTTTGGGAAAGGAATGTTTTAAATGGAATTTAAAACGAATTAAAGGTGTTTTAAAATGTATTGAGTATTGAAAACATAGATTTCAACATTGATTGTTGAAATAGACGTTTTCGAGAAACAGAAGGGGATAATTTGTATAGTATTGGATTTATATATCTATTTTTAATTTCAAATCCATATACTAGTGTTTTTGGGTTGTCGTAACGATGTTTTACGCAACATTCGTTTTTAACCCAAATAAATGTGAATAAAAGAATGTTTTCGTAAAGAGAATGGAATAAAATACTTAACGGTAACTTAAGTATATTAAATATTTCCAAATTGTTGAAAATAAGTTAAATTGTGAATTACTTATTATTAAATAAGTATGGGAATGTTTTTTTTTCAATATAAAAGGAACGTTTTTGAGGATTCACCTTTTAAAGGTAAATCGAAGTGAATAGTTTGAAATTGATTTGAAATCGTGTATGTGTAGATATTTGGGAAATTGGAAATTCACTTTGGAATTTATAAATAGGAAGGGAAATTGTGTTCAAATGGTTGAGTTGTGTAATTTGAAATTTGTTTTCAAATGGTTGAGGTGTTTAATTTGAAATGGGTTTTCAAATGGTTAAGTGTGGAAATTATATCGTGAAGGTGTTTTGGTAAAGCAAATAAATTGGGCAATTATTTGGAAATTGTGTATATATATCTTGTAAAGATATTTTGGGACTTAATAATTTTGGAAAAATTATTTGGAATCTGATGATGTGGCGCATCTTTATTGATAGTTAAATAACCGACTATCAATATTTACCCTTGGATGGTATTGATTGTGTTTGTTTGGAATTGAATGCACACTTATTTTTAAAATAAGCGCTCGCTATTCGGTTTAGCCGGGAGAGGACCTTTGTGTCATATATCCCATTCCGAATATGCGATACGTCGTTTGGATTGCATTTGAAGACCGGTGTTGAAGACCGGGTATTTGTGAAAACGATAGGATGACCTATCGATTGTCTCCGCATCGTTAGCTACGATATGGAGATTTCCTTTGTGATGGGAAATTTTATCGGGATTGTGAATACCCGGATTGCAAGGGCTTCTTTGGAAGTGCCTTCGGTTCTGTTCGAACCCGGAACAGACTTGTATGGTTACGTGTCTGACATTACATTTTGAGAGATAGAGCAGATTTCTTTCAAATACATTTCTGTTGGTGGCGGAGAATTTATTCTCTTAGCTTAACACCCTTCTCTGAGACGTACGAGCTCAGAGGTTATGTAGTTGAAGGTTATCAGCGATATTTCCCAATCTGGTAATGTGGCATGCTGAGTGCTGCTGTGTGATGATCATTGGTTGGTCATTTGTGATATGATCATTTGTTTGATCATTTATCTTTGTGATTATTGCTTTGGTCATCTGTGGACCCGAAGCATGGCTTTGTTACACAAAGCGTAGCTTTGTGGACGAGACTTCGTCAGGACCTCACTCCCCGGAAATGGTCGAAACAGGAATATGCGGCAAGGTTATGAGGGTCGCGCCCTTTAGGGTATGTCATTCCCTTCTGGAAAAGGGTGGTATCATGGTATGGAGCCCAGATATTTACTCATGTGGAAACACTATATCTATTTCTGTGTGGTGTTGTTGGTATCGAGCGCTCGGATAAAGGTCCCAAAGGACCGGGGGATGACATATTCGTGTAGTAGTTACCTAGTTACAGAGGTAACCCGGCCTTGTGTTGGCAGAGATCTAACCGTAACGTTAGTTTCTCGGGACGTCCCGCCAGAGGCGATCCCATGTGGCAGTAGGAAGTTCCTTAGCCTGACCATTTGTTGGAAATCCATTCATCCAATACGTGCCTTGTACGGTTTTAGTTGTAGAACCTGCCATTTAACATGGCAGCTATAGTAGGCATAGCATCATGGTACCTATGCTGGCTAGGATTTATATTATACTTTCGAAATATTTTCCACTATGCACTAGTAATAATATCAAAGAATTTTTCTCGTAGTAAGCATGTTTGACTATCATAAGGAGAAATCTCCCCCATGTGTGCGTTTGCATTGTGTGTGTGCCGGGAGGCCTTATGGTAGTTTCATTTTCCAAAAAGCATTGCGGATTTCAAAATTTAAACTTTCTTGTTGCGTGTTTAAAGATAAACTGTTTTTGAGTTCTCACACCAGTCACATGACTGACCTGGAGTTTATTGTTCCTTTCCTAAACTCTGGGTGCCCACTATTTTCCACACGGGCAGTCTAGAGTTAGGTTATCAGGTTATTCTGGATTCGGGAGTTGCTGTGCAGATCTGGAGGCGAGCCAGATAGCGTAGTCTATTATTTATTGTATATAGTATTTCTTTTCCGCTGTTGTTGTTGTACACTCTGATTGATGTAATGTAATGTGATATATAAAATGTATAGTTCTTTGTTTTAAATGAATGTACATTTATCTATTATATATTGTTCCGCTGCGATTGTGAGATTCTGATATTGTTTCCTGTTCTGTTGTTTGTTCTGTTTCTTCTCTCTTTTCTCTCTTCTTCTACCTCTTTCTTTTTCTTAAACCCTAACGGTTCGGTTTTTCGACAACGAAAAATCGCGATCGTTACAGAATTGTTGAATGTTTATACTCCAATTCACGCTGTGGGAAGTTGGAGTCCGTTCGCACTCTGGGAACGAATTGTTGAATGTTTATACTCCAATTCACGCTGTGGGAAGTTGGAGTCCGCTCGCGCTCTGGGAGCGAATTGTTGAATATTTATACTCCAATTCACGCTGTGGGAAGTTGGAGTCCGTTCGCACTCTGGGAACGAATTGTTTAATGTTTATACTCCAATTCGCGCTCTGGGAAGTTGGAGTCCGTTCGCGAGGTGGGAACGAATTATGGAATGGACTGTCGTGTGTTGGTCTAGTTCAGCCTTCGATGTGTTGGCTTGCCCCCGAGCTGGGGTTTCACTTAGTGAGTGGCCGGTTGTAACGCAGTCACTCGCTATTTGAATAAATTCCATTGTTCGATGGAACTTAGCTCTTCGTGTGTCGTGATTGTTGAACGTTGTATTCGGTGAATCATAGCTTTTGCTTGAAGAGATAGCATTTTATTTGCTGAAATAAGAAAATATAGCAAAATCAGTGCCTTATTACAAATTCAAATTTCCGAACGTAAAAGAAATTGTAAAGTATTCATGGATTGAAGGAGCCTGTCATGTGTGACAGTGACGAGGTTCTTCGTCGTTCCAGGCTTCTGAATGAGTAGGCCCGCCACTGATGGCGTTTATCACCAATCTCCCACGGGGACAAGTCGAGTCCTCCTGCCTCGGTCGATTGGGTTCATTGATTGGATTGGATGGGCCCGCATCTCTGGGCTGCGGTGTTCGCACAAACTGTTCCAGTTTCCCTTCCCTAACCAGTTTTTCAACAAGATCCTGTAAGTGACGACACTCGTTCGTATCGTGCCCGTAGCCTTCATAGAACCTGCAAAATTTTCCCGTCTGGATTTGTCTCTCTGACGACGGTCTTGGAGCAGGTTTTTCATATTGAATCGCATTACGGGTCCGCAAATACAAGTCCTCCAATGAAATATTCAAAGGAGTATAACTGTCGAACTTCGGATTCTTGCGTTGCGGGCGCGATTTTGATCTTGTTTTTTAAGTTGATTCACGCTCTCTCTTCGCCGAGCTTGTTTATTTTTAATGTTCAACTGAACTTTTCCGGAGCTCTCGCCGGACTATCTTATTGCAACACTGCTTTGGGTTCCTCCCGCATTTGGTCCTGCGTCAGTTTGCTTCCTAGACTGTTTCGCGTCTTCCCGTCTTAGGAATTGAGCTGCTTTGGCATGGAAACGGTCCAATGACGCAGGTGGTTTCCCAGCTAGCCAATTGCCAAATTCAGAATCGGGGTCGATCCCCTTAGTTAACGCCATAAGGATGGAGTTATCGTTTGGATTACTAATCTCAACACATGCAGTATGGAATCTTTCTAAGTAGTGTCTGAGTGTCTCTCCGGGAGCTTGTGTGACACTAGATAGAGTGTTGACATCTTTCGGCCTTGCGACGTGCATGCGGAATTGCTCAACGAATTTTGTGGCCAGCTGGTCGAATGAGGAGATGGATCGAAGAGGCAATCGAGTGAACCACATGGTGGCGATGCCCCCCAAGGATATGGGGAAACTACGACACTTCACAGCGTCGTCGGCTCTGGCAGCAGTCATCGACCATTCATATTTTAGAATATGTTGGTTGGGGTTGGAGTTTCCCTCATACATGGGTAGAGTGGGCATTCGGAATCGCCGTGGGGGTTCAGCATTAAGAATATCGTCCGTAAAGGGAGTGTGACTTCGGGAAACTCCCCAATCGTCGTTTGTGAACCCCTGACTCTCACGGATCATCTGACGTATCATAGTTGAAAGATCCCGGAGTATGGTCACGTTCCATACTTTGGGTTTGAACCGGATATCGTCGACGGTTCACATCTTGCCTTCTCGGCTCATAGTCCTCTGGGACGTACGGTTCAGGAGTACGGCCGCTATGACGAAGGTCTAGGTCCGACTGGTCTTGAGCGTCGACCCCTGGTTCAGCCGCAACGCTAGTGGTGCGGTATTCTACGGCGTGATGAGGAACGGCGCCTCCTCGGGAGGAGGGTCCGGTTTGGAAGCTGGCTGACGGACCAACTCTTATTTGTCCAACGGTCAATGTTGGTTGGTTTCCAGCGGGTGGCATATGACTCCCATCTAACCGGGGTCGTGGAGGTCGGTTATGATAATCAGAAGATGAAGAACTTTCGCTGGAAGAGCGAGAAGCATGATCTCTCATGGATCTCTTTCGTTTCTGGCGATCCAGCTGGTTGATTAGCTCAGCGCTAGCGCGTAGCTGTTCTTCTAGTTGTTGCCGACTTTGGGTCAGCTCTTGGAGTAACAATTGCAATTCTTGTCGGGTAACCGGACCCGACGACTCTGAGTGCCCAGCGGCATCTTGATTAGATGGAGGTAGAGGGGCAGGATTCTGTCTATCCTGCTCTTCTTGATTGACGGCGTTTGAGGTGGTTCTTGTGCTAACCATCTTTAGAGTTGAATTTCTTTCCTAGACTTTATGCAAATCTGAATAGAAGGGAAGGAAGTTGGATTTAACGACCTGGATCTCTCTCTTAGATTTATTCAATCCGGCATCGATGACAGATACAACGAGCAGGAGAAAATCTGGGTTCTCTCAGTGAAAGCACCAAAGTGTTTGCGTCAAAATTGGGCACAACACTCTTCGAGAGTCGTTGAATAGATAATAGTCAAGAATGCAAGTTCAAAACAGATATTATCTAACAAAAACTCCAATCAACAGTAGGGAAAATGCGTAGACAATCGATTTATAGTGGTTCGGCGTGTTGCCTACGTCCACTGTGAAGTTTTTTGATATTTTATTGATTCTCTTTCAATGTTTACAAGTTGTTACAGCGATCAACAGCAAGTTACAACTGGAAATTCCAAATCAACAATCAAATTATGATATAGGATGATGGAGATATTGATCCGGCAGAGTCTGGGCGCCTCAGAGTCAGATGATCCCTTTTCTGTTGGCCCTGGGGCTCTATTTATAGGCGTAGGCTGCTGGTATCTCGCTGAAAACTCGAGAGACCACTCCTGGCACGTGAGGGGGCCCACATGCACGGTCTCAGGAAGTTTGGGCCCACTTTGGCATCGGTTCGAACTCCATTCGAACCGATCAAGAATTCATCCAATCGAGGTGAAATTTGGCGTAGACATTCTTCAACATGCATGCAAGCTTCTGTGAAAATTTCATGGCATTTGGATCAGTAGGTTAGGAGATATGATGGGTTCGAAATTGGGTTTATTGCTCGGCTGTTTGGTTCGAAACCAAGGTTTCGAACCGATCCTTTCGAATCCATGGAGGCACGTGGCTTCGCGTTGACGTGGAGCACAAACTTCGAATCGATCCGGTCTTCACTCCGTGTTGACTGCTTCGACTCCATATATCTCGACGTATTCGAACCGATGGAAGACACGTCATCATGGTTGGTTGACCCAATAGTTTCGAATGAAGCTGCACAGTTGGGTTCGAACAAGGACTCCGTGATGGGTTCGAACAAGGACTCCGTGATGGGTTCGAACAAGCAGATGGATTCGAAGTGGATGGGGCTGAAGGTGAAGCGCTTTGATGGTTTCGAAACCGATGGGTTCGATGTCCTTCGGTTCGAGGGTGATGGTTTCGAATGGTGCCTGATGATGGGTTCGAAGACAACCAACATGATGGGGTCGAAACCAGGGTGTTTCCCACAAGTTGAACCGATCATAACTTTAGCGTATTAACTCGGATTGACTTGAAACTTGAAATGCTGACTCCTATAGTCTTTCTTGCCGTGTCCTATCAATTGTAACTCAATCTGGACTCAGATAAAATTCAGTGATATCCATGGCGAAACGAAGTATGACTAGCCTCTGAGACGAACTGTTCTCCGTTTCTGACCGATCTTTTGGTATCGCGGCTTTGCCAAAAAGCGGGATAACACGAACACTATATAAAGGTTGTAAAATGACATAATTGGCGGCGACATGTAGGTTAATCGCTAAAAAATCTGAATACAGTGCATCAAAAAATCTAATGAATGCAATTCTTAGCTTATGTAAAGAAATGCTTCCACCTGGCAATGCAATAGCAGAGAACTGGTACTCCTTTAAAAGTGAGGTCTCTGCCTTTGGATTGCCTTATGAAAAAAGTGACACGTGTCTAGGTGAATGCATGATATGCTGGAAGAAAGATAAGGATTTTGCATTGTGTAAATTCTATAAACAACCTAGATATAAATCGGTGAAAATCACTATGAAGGCATACCTTTCATCAGAATACATCATTTTTCTATTATATCAAGATTGCAAAGTTTATATGCATCTACCGCTATGGCAAAACACATGCGATGACATAGTGAATGACAATGAGATGAAGGTATTTTATGTCATTCTTTAAATGGTAAAGCTCGAAAACATTTCAATAGGACACATCCATATTTTGCTAAAGAATCACGTAACGTTAGAATTGGTTTGTGCAAAAATGGTTTTACCCCATTTGCTTCGTTCTATAAGCCTTGGATGTGTACGAAGAATCCATACATGTTCCTAACTATAATTATTCCTAGATCTAAATTCCCAGAAAAGAGGATAGACATGTATTTGTAGCCTTTGATTGAGAAATTGAAAAAGGTATGGATTGAGGGTAGTATTATGTACGATGTTTCAAATAAAAAGAACTTTAGAATGTTTGCTTCTTTGTTGTGGATGATAAGCGATTTTCCTGCATATGTGATGCTTTTAAGATGGAGTACCAGTGGCAAATTCGCTTGTCCTATTTGCATGGATTGGACAAAATCATTTCGACCTACACATAGTGGCAAACAAATTTAGCTGGATCGATAATGTCATTTTTTACAGGTAAATAATCATTTTAGATTTGATGAAAAAATGAAAAGAAACACAACTATTACGTTAGAGCCACTGTCCATTCGGAGTAGCGAAGAAGTCTATAAGCTTGTGCAAGATTATCCCAAAATACACGAGATAGGAAAAGAGCCCAAAATTTATGGTAAAAGAGAGTATCACAATTGGTGTAAACAAAGTATATTTAAGGAGTTACCGTATTGAAAAAATCATAAACTTTGGCATAATATAGACGTATTGCATAACAAGAAATATATGTTCGAGAACTTCTTTGGCACAATAATGAACATAAAAGGAAAAATAAAAAATGATTTGAAGTCAAGAAAGGATATCATGCTATACTGTAATCCTTTGGAGCTTAAAAGTGATAACGAATAACCAAATAACAAATATTTTTCTTGTTACGAGTTGGAAAATAAGCATCGACAAAAACTATCAGAGCCGGTTTAAAATTTGAGATTTCTAGATGAAATTGCTTCTAACATAAGAAGATGTGTTGATATGAAGAATCATCAACTGTCCGGATTGACGAGCCACGATTGACATATTTTTTAGAGATTCTTTTATCGGTAGTATTCATGGAGCTTTTTCCATCGAAGCCGTGGATGCCTAACTCAGTTTCTTTTACAAAGAGTTGTGCTCAACCACACTTAATAATTTGAAAAAACTAGAAATTGATATATCCAAATTATTATATAAATTAGAGAAAATATTTCCTCTTGAAGTATTCAACTACATAGAACATCTATCCTTACATATACCAACCGAAGCTTTAATGCGAGGACAGGCAGTGCAGATGGATGTATCCTTTTAAGAAGTATAGAAAATACAATTATGATTTATATTTTCTTTTTTGAAATCAAAATAGGTAAAATATAATTTGTAATTTTTTTAATATGAAGGTACATAGATGTAACGACCCTGAAATTCAGACCCAGTTTAAAAAATCGCTTATTTTATGTAGAAATTCGAATTTTCACAAACAATTCCCGTTTCCATCCAAACTTCACATTTGGAATGCGTCTAGATAGACATAGGCGTGCACCAAATTTAGTTGGAAAATATTGAAGTAAATTACGCTCGTCGCATTTGCATTTTAGTTTAAATCTTATGTGAAATTTTTCTATCGTCCGAACTCAAATATTTTTCTCGATGTTGCATAAGAAAAATATTCTGAACTTGACGTCGCATTTCGTTTCGTCAAATTTCGCTTTTAATCGCTAGCTAAAATGTCCGCTCGTGCAAATGATTCAATAAGATTTACCACTTTGCAAACGGTGTCGAACCATCTATATCTTTATACCGTTGTGTCCGTCTCGACGCGCTGATCACAACGGTATATTTATTTGTGTCAATCAGAGTTCGGCGTTGCAAACTATAAATTGTTAACGGAGCGCAAATCGGTCCGTTACGCAGCACAAACCGGTACCCAACATTTCAATATTTAAAATTTAGAGCCTTTCAGCTGACCTTGGGAACCCAAATAGCCCCCATTTTGAAAACATCATTGCATTAACTGTGCAATGAACCTCTGCCTTCATTCTGCTTCATTAATTGCTCTGCACACTTGTCCTTTGTGATAGGTCAGTTTCCCCTCTGCGTCATTCTATTCCCTTCTCCCTCCCCATCTTTCTTTTCCTATTTATTATGTGTACTCTCCAGTAAACCGAACCAAACCCCTCCTTCTTCTCCATTTTTTTATATTTTATTTTGCAAAGAAAAGGTTACAACTCACTTTCTTTATGCCTGCTGCTGTTTCTTTATTTTGTTTTCTTCTTCAACGTCTCCCCTACCCCATGAAATTGCCGCATACAGTTCCCTCCCCTCTTTCTTTTTCTTCCTGCATTCCCTTCTCTTTTCTCTCCATGTTTATTTTTTTTAATATTTTTTTTACTTCAAAAATGAAGCATACACCCTCGGCCACCCTTCCACCACCGCCCCTTCCCCACGGCCCATGCAACCACCTCCCCTCTCCTTTTCCCCCGGCCACACCCTGCACCGCCCCACTTCCAGCTCTCCCCTCCGCCTCTCTCCCCTTAAGCTCCACGTCCACCGCCATGCAGCCGCCCCACACTGACCCACAGCCGGCTACCTCCCCCCATGCGGCCTCAAAACCCCCCAAAGCTTCGTCTCCGCCATGCCGCATGCGCCCTACACCCCTACAGCCCTCTTCCTCCTCTCATTACATTTCTTTTGTATTGAGCGCCGCGCCATGCAGTTCCACCCGCCTCCACTGCCACCACTGCAACCACCTGCTCGGCCTCTCCCCTCCGCCATGTCGCATGCCCCACGCCATCAGCTCCGCCCTGCAGCCACGTCCCCCACTACCCCTGCAGCTACGTCCCCCACTACCCACGCGTCCCATGGCCTGCCGCCCTCCAGCCACTCCGCCCACCTTTGCATTCCCTGCCCACAGCCCCACTTCCCCCTCCACTGCCTCCAAACCCACTTCATATTTTGTTCTATAGCCATTTCATGAACAGTATAAGTCACTTATATTTAATATATCAAGTTCATGTACAGTATGTATATAAGTTATTAAAAAAAAATCAGTAGTATACGTGTATGAGCTCCTTTACGTATAGTATGTTTATAAGCTATTTATAAATAAGTAGATGAGTATATGCATAATATATGTTTAGTATACAGGGGCTTGATTATTCTCTGAAAGTAGTACTATCTGTACAAAGCTACAGGTTTTTGAAAAAGAAACATTTATATATAAGCTATTTTGTATAAGTCATATTTTGTTGTTAAAAATATATATATATATAATAAAAATAAATTGTAATGTTAAATTTTACGAATATATAGTATATATATGAATTTGGGTTACAAGATCTCAGAGGTGGTTTTACTTGCTTGACAGCTGCGGATCCGGAATCCCAAGCGTAGGCTTCCTTCAGCTTGTCGAAATCTATCGTTCTTCGTTGTTCGGTATGGTTTACATATATATATTCAATTTGTATAAACAAATGGCTGAATTATTTAATGGTTTGAATTGCAGTTTGTGTCGTTTTGCATCGTGCTTGTTCGTGCCTTTGAATATGAAATTGAAATTGATATAGGATAGTCGACAAAATTTAAATTGGACTATATATGTTGAACTTGACCCCTTTAACTGTTAAATCAACCGTCGCGTAGAAATAGCATTAACTACACTTTGAACCATTGTTTGTATGAATGATGTAGAAATGTGATAATAGACACCAAGTGAAACCATAAGATAATAATCTTTAATCTACATGAAACGATAGTGTAGATTCTAGGAATAATTATATTAATTTGCATAAATAACAAATGTAAGTTAATACGATTATTTCGGGATTATTTAATAAAATTGTTAAATTGTTATGTATGGTTGCTATTGCTTGTTTATTTACTTTGACACCATCCCAGTTATCACACTGCAAGTTCCCTTTGCTATGCTTGTTTTATATTGAATGATATTGGGTTGAAATGATAAATACCCATTTAAACAACTTGGCCTAGGATAGAAAATAAAAGTAAGAAACCCGGTTGGTCAACAAAACCATTTTCGAAATTGAAATATATTTTAAATTAAGGAATGAACTTAACAATTTGTTTGGAAATTTAATAACGAACTTAGGGATTTAAGTTGAAACAAATTAGCGAATTTAAATTGAAACGGATTAATAACTTACCAAATTGGATAAAATGAATTGAAAATTTAATTGAAATAAGATTTAGGAGCAAGTAAGTTTAGAATGTAATAAGTTAAAGATTTAAAGATTTGTTAGCTTTAGATTCAAATTCAGGCTTTAATTAAATAGATTGAACTTGTTATAAGTTAAATTGAGATTTAGGAGATTTGACTTACTAATTTAATGAATTTAAATTAGGGATAATTTAAATTTAAAATGATTTTAAATTTAACGAATTAATCAAATTAGGACATTGCAAATGGAAATAGACTTCTTTGATTAGAAATTTAATCGAATCGGTAAATAAAACAAATGAAGTTTTGAAAAGGGGAATTTAGTTAATAAAGTTGATTTATCGGATTTATGACAACGGTGGATGTAAGCATGAAGTGAAATGAATAGAATTTGATTTAATAATTTAAACTAAGTTTACCATTAAATTGAATTCATTGATTATGAACTAAGCTTAATAAGCGGCATTTAGATCTTATTAAATTAAACTTGAATACTTACCATTCAAATGTTTGTAAAATTTGCATTTGGAAATATGTTTTAAAATATCTAAAATATATTGAATCGTGAAATGTCAAAATTTGGAAGTCAAATTTGCACCTTGACTTTTGGACTTTGATTTGTTTAAGACGTTAATTTAACAGACCATCGGGTAATAAATACGTAGTTATTAAAGAGACCGGGATCGGGAATGGACATACTCTCTGTCGATACCGAAAACCACTTTAATAACTATTATGCGCGAAGTGTTGATCCAGAATGAAGTGGATGGTTTGGTGAACGCGTTGAATGAAGAAAGAGAACGATATTGGATAACCCCTGACATGACTAAAACAGGAGCCGCGCCGGGCCATTGAGGATCGCCACCTCTAGCGGACACGCTTCTTCGATACCATATCTATTACTTTTGTGATTCGATTTGGGTGCACCCTTGATTTGGGAGTGTTGTTTCGCGGTGTTGAGATAGTAGCTACTATGCTCAACATCAGTCCGGATCACGCAACTACTAGTATCCTAGTTGGTATTGCCTCATGTACCTTGTCATACTGATTATCCTATTCGCGACCACTACGTTTTGATTTGTACCTTGAGTATATGGATTGCCCTCTGGTGACTTCCGGTTTTGGGGAAACTACAGTCTTGTATATGCTTTTGGGAATATAAAATGTGTTAAGGGGAATTATGGTAACGCCTTAACGCTATTTTAATATTCTATTTTACTGACTAGACATTACCTACATACCATATTCTACTGTATATATAGATAGTTTATCGGATCCTTAGAGATGTTATTTTATTCATCTTTGAGTTATGGACTTTATTTCCTGCACTTGATTATCCTGTATAAGATTTTGAGTCCTGACTCGAGTGTTTCTTTTTGTATATGCTCGGGTCAGTCTGAAGCTATCCAGTTTGCTGATCAAGGTTGGTTGAAGATGCTGAAGACTTAGCATTTATCTTATCAGTCTATTTTGATGTCCGTGTCTGTTGGACATTTATGTATTTCCTTTCAGTCACGTTTTGTTTAGACATTGTTGTACTATATGTAGTAGCTTCATGAACTGCTATTATGACGATGTATTTCCGCTGCATTATTCCGTGACTGTTCTGTGACTGTGATGTTGTATTGATTCTCATTTACATTTATGTATTTATAATCCCATAATGATTCGTGTTTTGTATTATTTAAGTTGACATGTGAGGATTATTGTCAATTTAAATGGTCTAAATATACGGGTTGTTATAGTTGGTATCAGAGCTTTGGTTTCCCTAAAAACCTTAGTTTGGGATTATATAAACTCATTAGAGATAGGGTAGCAATACCCTAGAATGAGGAGAATCGATTCAATATCCCGATCCTTTAACATTCAAACTTCTTTGATTCGTTCATTAGATTTTCTTCAAGCTGTATGATTTTCTATTCTTGGTTCTAAATCTCTTTCAATATTTCAGGATGAGCACCGGAAGAAACAATAGGGGAGGAAGAGGTCATGGTCCTGCCCAGGCTGCACTTGCCGTCCCAGCTCCAGTCAAATTCACCACTCTTAGCAAGGAGTATACACAGCTTGGTGGTACTAAGTTTTCTGGATCCGAGGGTATTATCGAGGCTCAGCAATGGCTCAAAGGCTTAGAGAAGATATTTTCTGGATTGGAGATCACTGATGCTCAGAAGCGTCAGCTTGCTGCGTGGCAACTTCAGGATGCCGCACAAGATTGGTGGGAATCGGTTACTTCCCGTATCGAGGAGAACACCATCACTTGGGCCTAGTTTAGGTATAAATTCATTTGGATTTCGTAGTCTAAATTATTCTTTCAATCTTTAAAATGTCACTCATCTAGTCTATCTTTTGATTAGGGATACTTTCTCGGCACAGTGGATGCCCTCTGTTGGGAAAACCCAACTTTATAGAGCTTTTGTGGATCTTAAGCAAGGCAGTATGACTATTTCTGAGTACGAGAGGAAATTCAACGAACTCTCCAAGTTTGGCCCGGGATTGATCGATACACCACTTCTAAAGAACGAGAAGTTCATTATGGGAGCTAGACCAGAGTATTATGACTTGCTTACTGGCCACACTCACTGCACCTTTACAGAGCTTGTTGATTATGCTCTTAGATATGAGGCAAAGCCTAGGGGACCTACTGCTAAGGCCACTCCTACTCAGCCCTCTTCCAGGCAGCTCGGAAAGAGGAAGATGAACTTCGATCAGCAAAAGAAAGTTTGGCAAAAGACTACAGGATTAGGATATGCCCAGAAAAGCCCAATCGACCTTGCTAAGATCACTTGCTTCAAATGCGATAAGAAGGGCCATTATGCTAATAGTTGTCCATCCACCGGAGCTGCTATTCCACCACCTTCTCAGATGAGAAATGATTTATGCCATGTCTGCCTCTAGCCAGGTCACTTCAAGAGAGATCGCCCATTGAGGAAGAAAGGCACACCATCAGGAGTATATGCTGTCACCACTCCTGCACCACCTCCACCACCTGCTCAGGATGACCGAGGTACCTTACGAAGTACTTTTACATTTCATAATTTACCTGTTCGGGTATTATTCGATACGGGTGCATCTCATTGCTTCATATCTATTGATCTTTGTAATAAGCTCAAATTAGAACCAACTCTTGCTACTACTTCCTTGTGCGTCTCCAACCCCATTGGAGGACTTGCCAACCTCAGTAGAATTTGTAAAGAGGTTGTGCTTTTGTATGGAAGATATCGATTCACTTGGGATTTTTATGTGCTTGGCTTCGAAGCATTTGACATCTTATTTGGCGCTGATTGGCTAAGAAAATTCGATGCTATTATTTCTTGCAAAGCTCGATCTGTTTCTCTAGTCAATGACAAGGGTCTACCGCTTGTCATCGAATGCAAATCACCTCAGAAATATGCCGGAAGCTTCATATTCTCTCTTGATGCTCACCCGGATGACCTTAGTACTACTCCTATTGTTCAGAAATTTCCCGATGTATTTGGAGAGGTCGACTCTCTACCGCCAAAGCGAGAGATCGATTTCCGCATTGACCTTATTCCCGGAGCTACTCCCGTAGTTCTCCCTCACAGAAGGATGGCTCCTAAAGAAAAAGCTGAACTTAAAACCCAAATTGATGATCTATTTGCTAAGGGTTTGATCAGGAGAAGTTGCTCTGAATGGGGCGCCGCAGTCGTATTTGTCACCAAGTCTGATGGTTCTCTTCGCATGTGTGTTGATTACCGAGAATTAAACAAACGCACTCTCAAGAACCGCTATCCGATGCCTCGCATCAATGATTTATTCGATCAGCTCCATGGAGCTAGAGTTTTCTCACAACTTGATCTAGCCACTGGGTTCCACCAACTCAGAGTAGCAGAAGATAGTATTCATAAGACAGCTTTCCGTACCGAGAATGGATTCTATGAATGGTTGGTTATGCCATTCGGTTTGACCAATGCACCTGCTTATTTTGTTGACTTAATGAATAGAGTCTTTCGTGATGTCCTTAACAAGTTTGTTCTTGTCTTCATTGATGATATTCTCGTCTTCTCCAAAGATGAGAAAGAGCATGAGACACCCCTTGCTTATGTTCTGGGAACTCTCCGAAATCATCAGCTTAAATCCAAGTTTTCGAAATGCCACTTCTGGCGAGACGAAGTACGATTCCTTAGCCATATTGTTTCTGAAAACGGGATTTCGGTCGATCCTGCTAAGATCGCCGTAATCAATGTAAGTTCTATCCTATTCGTTATTTCTATTCGATCCATCGTATTCCTTTCTAATTTGAAACTTATCTACAGGATTGGGAGACTCCCAAAACTCCTACTGATATCCGTAGCTTCTTGGGCCTAGCCGGTTATTATCGCAGATTCATTGAGCGCTTTGCCCGGATTTCTGCCCCACTTACTGCTTTAACTCGAAATGATGTCAAGTTTATTTGGAGTGAGAAGTGTGAATCAGCTTTTAATGAGTTGAAGCGTAAGTTAACTTTAGCTCCAGTTCTTGCGGTAATTGACGGGAGTGAAGGATTAACTGTCTATACCGATGCTTGTCGGGAAGGTTTAGGCGCTGTCCTTATGCAAAATGGAAAGGTTATTTCTTATGCGGCTCGTCAGTTGAAAACTCATGAAGTAAACTATGCGACCCATGATTTAGAGCTTCTTGCGGTTGTATTTGCTTTGAAACTATGGAGGCACCATCTTTTGGGGACAAAATTTGAATTATTCACAGATCATAAGTCCTTGCGGTATATTTTCTCTCAGAAGGACTTGAATCAGAGACAAGTCCGATGGCTCGAATTCTTAGCTGCATATGATCTCGACATCAATTATACTCCTGGAAAAGCAAATGTTGTAGCTGATGCTTTGAGCCGTAGCAAAGCATTGTCTTGTTGTAATCTTGTAGAAGGCATGCTATTTCAGCTTGTTATCTCCCCATCTCTTTTGGATCGCATCAAAGCTAAGCAATATGAGGACACCTTGCTCTATCGCATGAAGGAGTTAGTTTTTGGTAGAGTTGGAAATGCTGACAGTAAAGTGGGAGCACAGATAGATAGTAATGGAGTTCTGAAGATTGACAACCGTATTTGTGTTCCAAATGTTGACGGATTGAGACAAGAAGTGCTTAGAGAGAATCATCAGTCATCACTTTCATTTCATCCTGGTATCACCAAGATGTATCGAAATATGAAGCGTTTATATTGGTGGAGTGGGATGAAGAGAGATATTTCCATATATGTCAGCAGATGCACCACTTGCCAGCAAGTCAAGGCCGATCACCTGAATACGGCAGGATTACTTCAACCCCTAGAGATTCCGTGTTGGAAATGAGACAAAATTTCTATGGACTTCGTTGACGGATTACCGAGGACCAGAAAAGGGAACGAGAGTATATGGGTGGTCGTTGATAGGTTGACAAAATCGGCTCACTTTATTCCTGTTAAGACCACTCGTACTGCTTCGAGTTTGGCCGAGATTTATATGAGAGAGATTGTTAGACTTCATGGAGTTCCATCTAGTATTGTATGCGATAGAGATCCTTTATTCGCCAGTAAATTCTGGAAGGCATTTCAGGATGTCTTGGGCACTAAACTAAATCTGAGCACGGCTTATCATCCTCAAACAGATGGCCAAACTGAGAGGGTAAATCAGATTTTGGAAGATCTGCTCCGAGCTTGCATTATTGATTTCGGTGGATCTTGGGAAGACCACCTCCATTTGGTTGAATTCACTTATAATAACAGCTATCAGGTAATCCAAAATTTTCAAATTGAATAAGTAAAAATTTGAATTGAAATATAACTATCTTTATAATCAGGCGAGTATCGATATGGCACCGTTCGAAGATTTATATGGACGGCCATGCAAATCGCCAGCTTGTTGGATTGAGCCTGGTGATCGATTAGTTCTTGGCCCGGATATGATTATGGAAGCATCCGAGAAGGTCAATGAGATCAGAAGGAAGATGAAGACCGCACAGGATAGGCAGAAGAGCTATGCAGATAGGCGTAGAAGAGAGTTAAAATTCCAGGTTGGAGATGAGGTCTTTCTTAAAGTATCACCTTTGAAGAATGTTATTCGATTTGGTCGTAGAGGGAAGCTCGCTCCTAGATTTGTTGGACCATTCACTATCACTGAGAGGATTGGTACACTAGCCTACAGAGTTGCACTGCCGGAGAAATTTGAGGGCGTGCAGAACGTATTCCATGTTTCACATCTTCGGAAGGTTGTACATGATCCATCCATGACCATTCCTATTGCTCAGTTAGATGAGGTTGATATTGAGCCGGATTTGACTATAGAGAGGAGACCACTTCGTATTGTTGATAGGGATACGAAGCAGCTTAGAAGGAAGTCTGTTAGCCTAGTCAAAGTCCAATGGAGTCCCGATGATCGTGATTGTATTTGGGAAACCGAGGAGAGCATCCGAGATTCTAACCTAGAATTGTTTGTTGAAGGTAAAATTCCATTCTATATTCTTTACTTTATTCGATAATCTATTCTATATCTATCGTATCTCTTTTATTGTTCTTCCACTCTCTCCTTTGTTCCTTTTCGGGGACGAAAAGTTTTTAGTGGGGGAGAATGTAACGACCCTGAAATTCAGACCCAGTTAAAAATTTTTAAATCGCTTATTTTATGTAGAAATTCGAATTTTCACAAACAATTCCCGTTGCCATCCAAACTTCACATTTGGAATGCGTCTAGATAGACATAGGCGTGCGCCAAACTTCGTTGAAAAATATTTAAGTAAATTACGCTCGTCGCATTTGCATTTTAGTTTAAATCTTATGTGAAAATTTTCTATCGTCCGAACTCAAATATTTTTCTCGATGTTGCATAAGAAAAATATTCTGAACTTGACGGCGCATTTCGTTTCGTCAAATTTCGCTTTTAATTGCTAGCTAAAATGTCCGCTCGTGCAAATGATTCAATAAGATTTACCACTTTGCAAACGGTGTCGAACCATCAATATCTTTATACCGTTGTGTCCGTCTCGACGCGCTGATCACAACGGTATATTCATTTGTGTCAATCGGAGTTCGGCGTTGCAAACTATAAATTGTTAACGGAGCGCAAATCGGTCCGTTACGCAGCACAAACCGGTACCCAACATTTCAATATTTAAAATTTAGAGCCTTTCAGCTGACCTTGGGAACCCAAATAGCCCCCATTTTGAAAACATCATTGCATTAACTGTGCACTGAACCTCTGCCTTCATTCTGCTTCATTAATTGCTCTGCACACTTGTCCTTCGTGATAGGTCAGTTTCCCCTCTGCGTCATTCTATTCCCTTCTCCCGCCCCATCTTTCTTTTCCTATTTATTATGTGTACTCTCCAGTAAACCGAACCAAACCCCTCCTTCTTCTCCATTTTTTTATATTTTATTTTGCAAAGAAAAGGTTACAACTCACTTTCTTTATGCCCGCTGCTGTTTCTTTATTTTGTTTTCTTCTTCAACGTCTCCCCTACCCCATGAAATTGCCGCATACAGTTCCCTCCCCTCTTTCTTTTTCTTCCTGCATTCCCTTCTCTTTTCTCTCCATGTTTATTTTTTTTATATTTTTTTTACTTCAAAAATGAAGCATACACCTTCGGCCACCCTTCCACCACCGCCCCTTCCCCACGGCCCATGAAACCACCTCCCCTCTCCTTTTCCCCCGACCACACCCTGCACCGCCCCACTGCCAGCTCTCCCCTCCGCCTCTCTCCCCTGAAGCTCCACGTCCACAGCCATGCAGCCGCCCCACACTGACCCACAGCCGGCTACCCCCCCATGCGGCCTTAAAACCCCCCAAAGCTTCGTCTCCGCCATGCCGCATGCGCCCTACACCCCTACAACCTTCTTCCTCCTCTCATTACATTTCTTTTGTATTGAGCGCCGCGCCATGCAGTTCCACCCGCCTCCACTGCCACCACTGCAACCACCTGCTCGGACTCTCCTCTCCGCCATGCCGCATGCCCCACGCCATCAGCTCCGCCCTGCAGCCACGTCCCCCACTACCCCTGCAGCCACGTCCCCCACTACCCACGCGTCCCATGGCCTGCCGCCCTCCACCCACTCCGCCCACCTTTGCATTCCCTGCCCACAGCCCCACTTCCCCCTCCACTGCCTCCAAACCCACTTCATATTTTGTTCTATAGCCATTTCATGAACAGTATAAGTCACTTATATTTAATATATCAAGTTCATGTACAGTATGTATATAAGTTATTAAAAAAAAAATCAGTAGTATACGTGTATGAGCTCCTTTACGTATAGTATGTTTATAAGCTATTTATAAATAAGTAGATGAGTATATGCATAATATATGTTTAGTATACAGGGGCTTGATTATTATTTGAAAGTAGTACTATCTGTACAAAGCTACAGGTTTTTGAAAAAGAAACATTTATATATAAGCTATTTTGTATTAGTCATATTTTGTTGTTAAAAAAATATATATATAATAAAAATAAATTGTAATGTTAAATTTTACGAATATATAGTATATATATGAATTTGGGTTACAAGATCTCAGAGGTGGTTTTACTTGCTTGACAGTTGCGGATCCGGAATCCCAAGCGTAGGTTTCCTTCAGCTTGTCGAAATCTGTCGTTCTTCGTTGTTCGATATGGTTTACATATATATATATATATATTCAATTTGTATAAACAAATGGCTGAATTATTTAATGGTTTGAATTGCAGTTTGTGTCGTTTTGCATCGTGCTTGTTCGTGCCTTTTATCTAGTCGTCTTTGTGCTTCGTCATCTTCTCTAACCACGCAAGGTGAATATTTCATTCACGACTCAAATCTATTATGCTATGATAATCAAGTGATAAATTGTTGTTTATGTTAATTTGGATGTTAAATTGATGATTGTTAGAATTGTTGAAGTTAGGATTGTAAATCACTATGCAAGTTAAAAATTTAATATTGTTAGTTCACGACAAACAAGTGTGACACTGAAATTTGTTATGTGATAACTGAATTTGGTTATTAATGTAAGTGAATTTGAATATGAAATTGAAATTGATATAGGATAGTCGACAAAATTTAAATTGGACTATATATGTTGAACTTGACCCCTTTAACTGTTAAATCAACCGTCGCGTAGAAATAGCATTAACTACACTTTGAACCATTGTTTGTATGAATGATGTAGAAATGTGATAATAGACACCAAGTGAAACCATAAGATAATAATCTTTAATCTACATGAAACGATAGTGTAGATTCTAGGAATAATTATATTAATTTGCATAAATAACAAATGTAAGTTAATACGATTATTTCGGGATTATTTAATAAAATTGTTAAATTGTTATGTATGGTTGCTATTGCTTGTTTATTTACTTTGACACCATCCCAGTTATCACACTGCAAGTTCCCTTTGCTATGCTTGTTTTATATTGAATGATACTAGGTTGAAATGATAAATACCCATTTAAACAACTTGGCCTAGGATAGAAAATAAAAGTAAGAAACCCGGTTGGTCAACAAAACCATTTTCGAAATTGAAATATATTTTAAATTAAGGAATGAACTTAACAATTTGTTTGGAAATTTAATAACGAACTTAGGGATTTAAGTTGAAATAAATTAGCGGATTTAAATTGAAACGGATTAACAACTTACCAAATTGGATAAAATGAATTGAAAATTTAATTGAAATAAGATTTAGGAGCAAGTAAGTTTAGAATGTAATAAGTTAAAGATTTAAAGATTTGTTAGCTTTAGATTCAAATTCAGGCTTTAATTAAATAGATTGAACTTGCTATAAGTTAAATTGAGATTTAGGAGATTTGACTTACTAATTTAATGAATTTAAATTAGGGATAATTTAAATTTAAAATGATTTTAAATTTAACGAATTAATCAAATTAGGACATTGCAAATGGAAATAGACTTCTTTGATTAGAAATTTAATCGAATCGGTAAATAAAACAAATGAAGTTTTGAAAAGGGGAATTTAGTTAATAAAGTTGATTTATCGGATTTATGACAACGGTGGATGTAAGCATGAAGTGAAATGAATAGAATTTGATTTAATAATTTAAACTAAGTTTACCATTAAATTGAATTCATTGATTATGAACTAAACTTAATAAGCGACATTTAGATCTTATTAAATTAAACTTGAATACTTACCATTCAAATGTTTGGAAAATTTGCATTTGGAAATATGTTTTAAAATATTTAAAATAAATTGAATCGTGAAACGTCAAAATTTGGAAGTCAAATTTGCACCTTGACTTTTGGGCTTTGATTTGTTTAAGACGTTAATTTAACAGACCATCGGGTAATAAATACGTAGTTATTAAAGAGACCGGGATCGGGAATGGACATACTCTCTGTCGATACCGAAAACCACTTTAATAACTATTATGCGCGAAGTGTTGATCCAGAATGAAGTGGATGGTTTGGTGAACGCATTGACTGAAGAAAGAGAACGATATTGGATAACCCCTGACATGACTAAAACAGGAGCCGCGTCGGGCCATTGAGGATCGCCACCTCTAGCGGACACGCTTCTTCGATACCATATCTATTACTTTTGTGATTCGATTTGGGTGCACCCTTGATTTGGGAGTGTTGTTTCGCGGTGTTGAGATAGTAGCTACTATGCTCAACATCAGTCCGGATCACGCAACTACTAGTATCCTAGTTGGTATTGCCTCATGTACCTTGTCATACTGATTATCCTATTCGCGACCACTACGTTTTGATTTGTACCTTGAGTATATGGATTGCCCTCTGGTGACTTCCGGTTTTGGGGAAACTACGGTCTTGTATATACTTTTGGGAATATAAAATGTGTTAAGGGGAATTATGGTAACGCCTTAACGCTATTTTAATATTCTATTTTACTGATTAGACATTACCTACATACCGTATTCTACTGTATATATATATATAGTTTATAGGATCCTTAGAGATGTTATTTTATTCATCTTTGAGTTATGGACTTTATTTCCTGCACTTGATTATCCTGTATAAGATTTTGAGTCCTGACTCGAGTGTTTCTTTTTGTATATGCTCGGGTCAGTCTGAAGCTATCCAGTTTGCTGATCAAGGTTGGTTGAAGATGCTGAAGACTTAGCATTTATCTTATCAGTCTATTTTGATGTCCGTGTCTATTGGACATTTATGTATTTCCTTTCAGTCACCTTTTGTTTAGACATTGTTGTACTATATGTAGTAGCTTCATGAACTGCTATTATGACGATGTATCTCCGCTGCATTATTCTGTGACTGTTCTGTGACTGTGATGTTGTATTGATTCTCATTTACATTTATGTATTTATAATCCCATAATGATTCGTGTTTTGTATTATTTAAGTTGACATGTGAGGATTATTGTCAATTTAAATGGTCCAAATATATGGGTTGTTATAATAGATTACCTTAAAAAAGGTAAAACAAAAAGCACGTCATATACAAAGGATACAAAGTAAATCCTCTATGTAAATGTATTTAAATTTCACACAAAGGAGTTTAGGGCCAGTAAAACAACTTACAATATTGGAGTATGTGTTAAAGGTGATGAACATGGTGATGATTTACAAGATTAGTATAGAGTGTTATAGGAAATAACTGAATTCACTTATTTTGCAATACCCGAGCTGAGAACAATTTCATTCATATGTGATTTGTTTGATACTACTCCTGATATAGTAGTACGTCATATACATAATGATTATCCAATTATTGAGGTAAATCATAAAAGACGATGTAAAAAGAAACAATCCATTTGTGCTAGCGATGCAAGCGACACTAGTTTATTATGCACCTTATCCTACCATGAACAACAATAAGGACGACTGGTGGGTTGTAACTAAAGACATTCATCCAAGGGGGATATGATCATAACCGATGATCAACCATACCAAAATGATCCGAACGACAATGAAATACTCCAAATAACAAAAGATGTTGATGATATAGGACCACTTAATAATGAAGTTTGTGATGGAGTCGAATTAGATAAAGATGTTGAGGTTGATGATGATGATGATGTCGAAGTAAATGAACATGAGTATGATGATAACATCATAAATGATGATATTGTAAATGATGCTAGATTATGTATAATTTGTTAAATGACTATTTTCTCTATTTGTGTTCCTAAGTCTACAATATGAAGATGGATTTATTACTCTTTATTATATTATATACATCTGTATATGTATTGTTATAAAAGATATTGTCTAGTCAACACAGCCGTGGTTGCTCATCATCAGGTCATAGTGACTCATCATTAGGGCATGGTGGCCTCCACTCATCATAGCATAATGAAGATGATGCACATTTGATGCCACCAATCATTTGGTGTGACGATGTTCCTGATGCTTCTATGGATAGTACCGGTCCATCCACTCGTGCGTTTGAGACGGACTCTTCCACATCCGTGTCTCGACTTGATGTCTTCTCTAGAGAGCAAGGATTAAGGTGAGTAATTGCATACACTCATATACATATACACGTACATGTACACATACATACATATAAACTCACATACACATCGGATATATACATATACACATACACACACATACATACATGTACATATACACTCACACATACATATATGCTCACACATATATACAAAAGTTTATTAATTAAATAATCATACATTCATATATGTGTACAAATATGATTTTAGTAGTGGTGTTGCATCTGATGTCATTCGTGATGGCTTGCTTTCATAGGTCATGGGTTTCTGGCCTACATTTGTGGCTTTCCTAGTGAAGTGAGAAGGCAATTTTCTAAGAATTAATGGTAAAATAATTTTATGACATAACGCACTACATAAATACGCATATCATTTTGTGCATAATATATTCAATTTGCATTTGTAGAGGAAATTCTCTTAGAAAGAGTGTAACAACTCGCCTTTCGATCCTCCAGAGTCGATACTCATACATCCACGGTATCCACATGTCGAACATCCGAGTGTCGAAAAGACAGATTGTTGGAGTAAAAGAAAGAAAAGAACATAATCTCACAACATTATGAGTAATATATACTATACAACAAGTCTTTACAAAAAGAAAAAAAGAATTTTAATATACATACTATCATCAGAGCAAAACTAACCTATCTTCAGACTGGATAGTTATAACAACCTGTTCTTACAACTGCTAATAAATGTAGATAAGTGCAAACAACGGAAGATAAAATACGAAAATACATCTTGGAGGATCCAGCTCGTCTCCTGAAGGACCAGAGTGTCCAGCTAAATCTGAAATATGCTCAGGCTGACCCAAACATCGTAAGAAAAATAACACCCGGATCAGTCTGGTAAAACCAACGTGAGAACATAATCAATGGATTTTTAATATTTTAGAAAACCTTTCAAAATAAATGTATCTCGTAAGACAACATTGCACGTAAATACAGATGAATTTTTACCTTACGATAGCCAAACCATTTTTATAGAAAATTTAGTGATATTATAATAATATCTAGGGGTGGAAAATAAATATATGACATATCTGGAATGGTCACCCATAATTACATTCAACGGTACTAGGTTCTACAACTAAAACCGTAGGGCACGTAGTGGAGATTGGATTTTCATCAATGATAAGGCTACTAGGATACTGTCTACCATAGTACATCTCTAGACGATGTATCGAGGGCCTCACATGGACCCCTTACAAATCAAAGTCGGCCTGCTTCTCGAACATGAAAAGTTGGATTACATAATTCCCTAGGTACCCACTCTTCTTGTGCACACGCATACCAAATCCATATATATCGATTCTAAATCGAGGAATGACTATTCCTAATGGTAGCAAACCACATAGCTCTGAAATACATCCTCTATTTCAGTCATTACCAGGTTGTGAGGCTCGTGAGGTCATGATTAGCTTTTTCCTCTCTTAGAAAATCCCACTTAGAATGTTAACACTACCCTCCACATAATAATGTAATGCTAGCGTTCATCCGTACAAGTTTTTCAGGACATGAACAAACCGAAGGTACTATTTCTACTACATTCATTTTGAAATCACCCTCATTATTAGTAGCAAGTAGCCCTAGCACTTCAAAGAACTCCCCCTTCGATCCCACTATCTTAGAGATGCCTTCCAAAGCATCAAATACGTATATGGTTTTGGAGTGGTTATGGTTGTGAGTCATTCTCATATAAGTGCACTCCCTCGCTTACCAATCGCTCCAAAACCAATCGATATTTTCGGTAAACTCAACTCCGATTCTTTTGGAAATAAACAGACAAAATATAAGAGTGGAGATCGCCACCTAACCATTTAAGTGGATATATTTCCCTATCCTTTGTCCTAGGAGAACAAAGCAAGGTTTATACACACAGTACACCATCATCTAAGATGACTATGCCATATAACACTCGTGTTTCTCCTAGATATTTCCACAGTTATATTTTGACCAAGATTTGATAGTCTGCTGTTTAACTATTAAATAAACAACAATCAAATATAGATTTAACTCTATATGGGATCCAATATGCCTCCATTAATTAATTTTTGATTTATTAAATTTCTTTCAATTATTTGATTTAAAAATACCTTCATAAAAGATATTTTCATAAACCCCTTATACACCTTTTAGTACTTGTAAAAACATTCATATATATTTATCTTACAAGTATAAGTATATTATAGACATTATACTTTCAATTCTTAAAAAATATTTTCATATACTTATCTTAACGGTATAAGTATATTTACAAAAGTTAAGGAAGATTTCCTCTTTTTCAAAATCATATTTAAATAGGCCCAAACAAATATTATTTAGAACAGTTCTTATTCTAAACTCCAAACCACTTTTCTTCGGTGCTAAGTATAGAAAGAATGCTTCCATTCAACGATAATTAAGAAGGATTATTTATCAAAATCAAATCTCATTCCTTTTATAAAATTCCATTTTTTATAAATACATTCTATATTTACTAGTACTTTTTTTAAATCTCCAAATAAACTTGTAAAACTTCTTTTGTTTATAAAACTCCTTCTATTTATAAAACCCCTTTCTATTTATAAAACTGGTTTCTATTTATAAACTCTTTTATATACCTTCCTTTATAAACTCCTTTATAAAAATTCTTTATAAAATTCTTTATATAAACCCTTTTACAAAACAAAACTTATTATTATAAATCCTATATTAAGTAAAATTCCCATTATAAAACAATTTATTATTGATAAACATCTTTATTAATTAATTACTTTTAAACATCATAAATTAATAATTAAATTTAAATATTACTAATATTTAAAGTTAACAAACTTTAAACATCATAAACAAAATAATTAATTAACTTAAAATATCATTTGTAAAATAATTAGTTAACTTTAAACATTGTTAATAAAATAATTAACTAACTTGAACCATAATTAAATCAATTAATTGATTTAAAACAACATTAACAATTGAAATAAATAACTTTAAAAACATTACTAATATAATTAAAAAACTTTGAACATCTTTAAGAATATAATTAAATAACTTTACTTTAAAACATCATAAATAAAATATTTTAAATCATTTATAATTATATAAATACTTAACCTCAAATTGTTATAAAATGGAAGCTAATTTAAATCCGTAATTTTTCAAATTCGAAAAGAGACTTAGTGACATAATAGTATATAGAAATGCTACCATTTAATTCAGTTTAATTTTCCAAGTCATAGTACTGGTATTTGCATAAGGCAACATATATGTAAATTAAGTCGATGATTAGCAATCACTTGCCAATCCATCACTTATCCAATATTAATTAATCCACATATTAATTAACCAACATATGAATAAATGTCCAAATTAATAAAATAACAAAACAGTGATTTATTGCTAAACATATGCCATCAATAATCTATTCCATTAATTATTGCAAAATGAGGATTTATTCTACCAAACAAGTGTCTAAAATAATTTTAATTAAATTAATTTAATAGAGCGGTGTTTTATTTGGCCAAATAGATATCACCAATGAAGTATAATTAATTTGACCACCTTGTTATTTAAAATAATGTGATTAAAATTCAACCACTATTATTATATCATAAAATTATACTTCATCCATACTAATAACTATTTATATCTAAGTGTTGAACTCGTCAATATGAATCAAACGCAAAAATCTACGAGTAAAACGGATCTCGTATGGGGAAGTTAAACCCTATTAAAATTAATACAAATTAATCAACTAAATTAATACACTAAGTGTTAAACTGTCCATGCCCCACATGTAACTAACCGCCTTTCTTGCATTCGAAAGACGAGTCATTATGTGTTGAAGAAATGAGAAAGATAAGGAGAAAACAAATCAAACATAGAATCTTACCACGCAGGAATCAACATATAATAGACATTGTAGTATATTACATAGCCATAGCCATAATATTACATCAGAGTTCCATAATACAAGTTCCAAACTAGGGCAATTTACAACTGCTTGTCCACAAAATACATACACCATACATACATACATACGCAATAGAATAATTTATACTAATAACAGCTATCTATGAAGCCACCTGCTTTAACTCCTCTAACATGCTTTCGAGAGAAACCTGGATCACTTGACTACTCATAAAAATTGAGTACCTAAGAGTTTAGGGAAAAGAAAAGAAACTCTGGGTCAGACATGGGTCTGATGTGAGTAAACTCAAACAATGATATGTTTATTCAAAAACTCCTTTGAAAGACAAAAGGTATCTCGTAAGACCACGTCGCACATAAACACGGATGAGTTTTTACCTAACGATAACCAAAAAACACTTTTTATTTTAAAACTAGTGATATTATGATAATTCCTAAGGGTTTAAAATAAATATTGAACATAGTTGAAATGCTTGCATCTCACATTCCAACATATTTAGGTATACAACTAAAACTATAAAGGCACGTATTGGAGACTGGATTCCATACAATGACAAGGCTACCGGGGTACCGCCTGCCATAGTACAACTCTAGATTAGTGTACTGAGATCGTACATAATGATCCTTACCAATACAGGACTGGCCTATCCCTTGCTGGATAGTTTTGAATATGATCACCCCTTTGGTCAAGACTAGCAACCATTTGGGGCTATAGTATATCTGAGTAGGGACTCGTTCTAGATGGAAATGATCATACCCTAATGGGTGCGACCCAAATGGCCTTACTACATATCCACTGTTTTTGTCATTCCCGATTGATGAGGCCTGAGCCTACGTCATTACCTTTCATATATAGCACTTCTCTCTTAGAATGCTAACATTGCCTTTCCGATGTTGACATAATGTTAGGATTCATCCATACAGGTCATTTAGGAGATGACCAAACCGGAGGCACTACTTCCACTGCACCCATTTTGAAATCACCTCAAGGTTAATGGCAAGATATCCCTTGCACTTCAAGTCTTGAATCTTGATTATGACTTCGATGGATTCAATTCGAATGCTTTACGTTGGTTCGAAGTACTTTTCAAATAACTATTCATCATCCGATCCCGGTCACTTCAAACCAACATTCGACAATTTTAAATGGTCAAGTTATTTGATATTGAACAACTCTACTATCGGGTGCAAGATTTACATATGGACATACACTCCATATACTTAAGTTATCATGGCCCACTTATCGAAATTAACCTCCTTGGGTTTATCACATTACTGATATTCAGCATTTGTGCTAAACACAAGTCAACTTACTTTCCATAAAACGTTTCAACGTTTTATAATCACTACCTTAATTCATTTGGCTACTTAATGGCCCAGACGATGAGATCTTTTAATTTAAAATCACTAACATTAAAGAAGATTGATTTAAAATATAACCAATTAAGTTTTAGAATAGTTTTAAAAAGATTAAAGTATTTTTATTTAGCTTAAACCCTAATTACATCTTGATCAAATCAAGATTAATTCAAATTAAACTTTAATTAACTTAATGAACTTAGTTAAGTCCTAATTAACTTCTTAATGCATCTTAGTTAAGGTTAAAACAATTCATTATTAGTTGAACCCTAACTAATTAAAAGTCAATTAAATAATCACTTATTAAATAATAATTAATTAACTTAATTGAATAATAATTAATCATTTAATTACTTATTAACTTCATTAATCACTAATTAAATCTTTATTAATCATTAATTAGCCATTAACCTTCTTTAAGTGCTACTTAACCCTTAATCACTTACTTAACTAGCAATTAAGTAATAATTATTGTTAATTAATTAAGTAATAAAATATTAATTTAGCTAAACTTAATCTCGTTTTATGTTACTAATTAAATTTGAAAAACTTTTGCAAAATAATTTCAAAAGAAAACATTTTAAAATGAGAGTCGAAAATTTTGTCGAACTGCGTCCGTAGCGACTATCGTTATGAGCGCAGTTTGGTTAAACATACTTTAAGCGAAAAAATTGCTTGATTCTTTTTTGATTCATGTTTGGAAACATAACTTTTAAAGTTTTTGAGACATAGAAACAAAGATAGAAACTTTGAAACAATTTCCAAACCTTTTAACAAGAAAAACATAGTTTTTGATTTTGAATCGGCTCTCACGTCCTTCGCAACATACAAAGTTGTTAACTTTGACTCAACACATACTTTGGTTCTTAGATCCCAACCATGCATCAATATTACCATACTTTTAATGTCACAATGGAACACATATAAAAATATATGTTTACATGCTTACTAACTTGACAATACCGCATTCAAATTTCAAATTCAACACATACACGAACATCCATCAAATCAACATCAACCAACATGATAACCATTCGATTACACATCATATTATCATCAAAATAAAACCACACAGTAAATTCAAAAAAAATCCAAAATAAAGTAGTTTACTCACCGAAACTCCGCAAATACAAAGTGAACTTAGATTAGACTTTCGAAACAACACACGAGCTTCGAAGAGTTAAGATTTTTTTTCAGAGTTTTAAGCTTCAAATGGCTTGACCTGATGGTGTGGGGCTCGGTCTAGTAGTGTGGGGGTGGATGTGGGCTTGGTTTCTTGAAGAATAAAGTGAACAAATATATATAGAAAAGTTTAAACTAGAATCAGAAGAGATTTAAAGTAAAAAGTTAGGATTTTTAAATATTTAGAAAGGTTTTGGAAGCCATGGAAATTTTTAAAGAAGAAGTTTTAGAAAATGAAGGAGAGAATGTAAATAAAAATGTATGTATATGGATGTGTATTTATAGATGAAGGAAAGTTGGAAATTACCATTTTATCCTTATTTTGACATATCACATCACCACCTTCCTCCCCTTCCTATGTCACATCTTTCCCTTCTCTAATCACATCTCCTAGGCCATGATGGATAATGATGACGGTACTTAAGGAAATGACAAGAGTTATTGATATGATTTAGTGTGTATATATATATATATAAGTTATTATTATAAAACCATGTCTTGTAACATCACTTGCTAAACATAATTAACAAAAGATAGTACAATATTAGCGTATTATTATTGTTTGGTTAATTAATTCTTATATATACATATATATAGTGCGCAAAGACGAACAACGTTCTCACAACTTTTCGGCGGCCAAATGTCGAAACTTTGGAAAACGTTCTTCGATCACATTTTCCATTTTCTACGAACTATTTAATTTGATAAACAAATTTTGAAAACGATTTTTCCATCATTATTAATTATTTAAAATGAGGTTATTTATCGTAAAAATTCATTTAATGACTATATAAATTATATATATATATATATATATATATATATTCCTAGTTAAAGCGACAAAACCTTGGGCTGTTACATCACACCTCAAGCCCAAGACCCAATACCTAAATCCAAAATCAATAATGCAAATCTCCCTCTCTAATATCCCTAAATTTGAATTGTTGTAACCAAACCAAACGTGCACACCGTGCATGTGCGCATCGAGCTCCCTCTACCGTTCGCTAATCAACGACCAACTACACATCCCTTTTGCTAAGCTCGACACAACAGTACCCTCTCCATCATCGTCCATTCCCTGAATCGAACTCCAACCATGAATTCCCAAAATGAAATCATGTCCAAGAACCAACTCGAGCATGAACGCGACCCTTTTGCCGCTGCCACATCCAACGTTAGCCACCCACTACACCGCCATTCCACTCACCAAAGCCAACCCACCTCCAGTGTAACAACCCGTAATTTTCGATAATTGAAAATATTAAATTTAATAAGATGTTGGAATTTAATATCGGGAGAAATTAAAATTTTTGATTTATTAACGAGAAAAATAACTAGAATACAATTTAATAATGTTAATTCAAAGTAGTTGATAACTATTTTAAAGTAATTTCAATCAATTGTAAAGTTAATTTGGGTATAATTGTAAATAAAAAATAAATTAGATGTTGAATTCAATATTGAAATTATATGGATATAAATTGAAATAGGTTAATCTTGAATATGAAATCAGTATTGTTAAGTAGTTAAAACATTTATTTGTAAATAATAAATTTATAAATATGATTGAAATACTTATAAAGTAACAATTTCTTATTTATCGTCTTTATTTTAACCATTGAAATTAATTTGGAAATTAATAAATTTAAACGTAATTAAATACTGCATTAATATGAGTTAAGACGAAAGCTGTAGAATATGAATGTAATAAAATGTAAACTTATGTTAGTTATATTCATAGAGTAATAATTAATTGAATAATAAGATGAAAATCAAAATAAATGAATTTATTAGAATTTAAAATTGTAATTAATGAATTTATTGCAATTGAAATTGAACACTGTAACTAGTGTAATATTTAATATTGAATTGGACATCGAAATTTGTTTTACAGGATTATAAATTACTAGGTTATTAGAAATGATAAAATTGGTTAGTTATAAAATTTAAATTTAAAGGTGATTAATGTAATTTAATAATAATTTACCTAATTAACGTGAAAATAGCCATTTTGACCACTTTTTCGGATTTCGATGAAACCAGTTTCATCAGATCCATAACAACGAATTATTGTAAGATTTTAAGTTTCGTAGCAATGATACTTGTTGTTTGATCATGTGGGCTCGAAATGCGTAGAAATCGATTTAATGAATTCAATTTGAATTAAGTTGATTTTAAAAGCTAACTTTTGTATAATTTTGAATTAGGATTTGAAACCTATTCCACTGAATTTAAAAATATTAAAAACGTCTTTTTTGATACATGGAATAATGCACTTCGTTTTGGAAGTGGAACGGGCTTTTCGGGTCGTTATTGTCGTTTCGAACCAATTCAATATATTCATTCTTTCTTATCGGTCTTTTTCTATATAAATAGTTTTTTCTAATCCTAGCAGCCTTTTTATTTCTTATTATAGTACGTATTTGTCTATTCAATCATCAGCTTCTTCCTTCTTTTAATGGCTGTAGATTCCGAACCTTAAATCCAATTTTAAATTTCAGATCGAAAATCGAACTCCTTAAAACTTTATCAAATTATATATCGTTGGAAAGCCTTGGAGTGTAGTCTAGATCTGCTGTTCATTTTTGCAATCGAGTTTTGGTTTGTCCAAAAATGACAGAAACATTCTTGGCCATCGATTTTGATGGTTGATCAACGACAATGGATCGTCGATTCGAGGGTACAATCGCGAGGGGATTTGCGTGGGGAGTGCATCTGTTCCATTCACTTGGAAGATTGGTGGTTGGATTGGCGAGTAAAATTCAATTAGGGTTAGACGGTAAGGCGACAGTGGCTAGCGTTTGTGGTCGATCTGGGGCCTGTCATGGGTGGTCGGAGGACGATGTGTAGGCGGAGGCGAGTCGTTGCTGAGGTCTGGCATGGTCGCGGTGCATCATGGCGGCGCTCATGGACGATCAGAGTGGTGGCTTGAGCTGCGTGGTCGCATATAGTTCGTATAAGGGTTTTAGGGGAGCGGTACATGATTGGAGCGTGATGGTGAGTGTTTGTTTTCCTTTATTTAATCAATTATTATTTTTAAAATTTAAAATGTTCTAACTTTCATATCTTTTGCATACAAAATGGAATTCATGCGCGGTTTTCTCCGCCGCGATCGTACCGAAATTCCAGACATTATGGAATAGGTTTGGATGAATTCTGAGACTATTCAAATTTTGGGCTATTTTGGATTTTTAAATGAGACGACCCGACTTCCTATCTCCAGGAAATCACATCATCTTGAAGAAAGAAAGGGATAGAAGAAGAAAAGAAAGAGAAAGAAGAACACAAACAACATCAAATACTCATAGCGGAACGAATAAAATATAATATATCACATAAATATTACATAGTACCTTATTACATCAGAGTACACAACTTATACAACAGATATTAGACAGTTAAAACATCTGTCCAACTATGTATCTAACAATACACAAGAAACGGATACCAAACAAACACAGTGGAACCAATATATATCTACACGTCGAAGCCTCCTGCTCCATATCTCCTCCAGAATTCGTCAAGCTAACCTGATCCACTTGACTACTCATACATAATATGAGTACCCAAGAGTTTAATAAAACAGAAAATAAACACTCGGGTCAGACAGGGGTCTGGTGTGAGTAAACGGGTTAAAAATTGCTTAACTTTTAAAAACCTTTGAAAAGAAAAGGTATCACGTAAGACTTCCCACACATAAACATGGAAGTTTTTACCTTACGCAAACTGTAACAACCCAATATTTTTCAGCCATTCGCATCCGCACATGTCGGACTTGAATTGCTCAAAATACCGCGTTGTAAATAAATTTGGAGCAAATGAAATACAATCACAGAATCACAGACATAGAACAAACAGAATACCTCGCAGCGGAATATAAAATACATAGTAGTTCATGAAGCTACTACGGCAGAGTCTCAAACCAAATACATAATACAGTCTGAAAACAACATAATAGAAATCCGAAATACATAGAAATTCACTAATACATGAGATAAACTAGAATAGCTGAAACAGAAAGTAGATATAAATGTAGATAAGCAGAAACTCCAGCAAAGACCAGCTCCAGAAAGAGAATCCAAAGCTGTGAATACTCAGACTGACCCGAGCGTAAAGTAAAACACAAAACACTCGAGTCAGGACAATATATACTTATATAATGTAAACCAACTCAAGTGAACTGTAGTAGAAATGCATAATAACTTAAAGGATGCTTGGGATCACCCATCCTTTAAGAATCAGTTAAACTATAAATTAATTACATCCCGTGGTTAAAATTTCAAAATGGTATTTTATACTTCAAAATCAAATGTAATTTCAAAATTCAATATCATTCAAAATATCATATCTTCCAAACCACATTCATTTTTATTTAATTTAAATACCATTACAAAACACATTTCAAATAGTTTATATTTCGAAACAAATTACTTCATTTTAAATCATAAAATGAAGTTATTATATTTAATAATTAATTATTAAATTTACAAAATTTTAGTCTTTCAAAATCCATTTATCCACTTAATTTATTAAAACAGATGAAAATTCAACTTTCGTAGCATTTAGAAATTGCTACGGAAAGTTACATTCAAAACAGTTCAATTTAATAAAAGATAGCATTTAAAAAGGTTGTAATATGGTTACATTAGTTTCAAATAAAACTAAGTTAAATTCAATAATTATAGCATTTACAAAAATGCTATAATAACCTTTAATTAAACTTAGCCATTTGGTTCATTATTATCAACTACAGCATTTACAAATGTTGTATTATCATTTACATTAGAATTAATAGCATTTCAGAAATGCAGTTAATTAACTTCAAGTATTCAATATAATTTCACAAACAATTATATTTTTATTTAAATCATTTTTAGCTTATAAAATCATATAATTTCACTTTTAAAACAGTCATTCAAATACCCTTATATTCATGATTTTATAAAGTTAAATCTCCATTCAAAAATCAAAATTTAATAATAATTCACTTATTAAATTCCAACATAAAATTTCAAATTCATTAAATTTAATTTAATTTAACACTTAAGTTTAAAATTTTCAAATATAACTTAATTTCATTCTTATTTACTTAACTTAAAAATCACTTTTAATACAAATTCACAAATTTCCAATTTTAGTTATATTTCCAAATTTCAACCTGAATATTCATTCATTTCACATTTTAACTTTATTCAAAAATCATTGATATATTATAAAATCATTTTAAATTCATTTAATTCAAAATATTATAAATTTATCATATTTTCATATTTAATTTAAATTCCATTTATCACCAAATTCTAGTTTCCAAAATAACTTACATTCCAGATTTTCTAACTTTACCATTTATTTATTTCACTTATAAATTTTCAGAAAATCAATAATGCTTTACAAAAATCATTTTTAATCAAATTTAAATCAAAATTTATAATATTTACATTTCTAAAATAATTAATTTTTTTAGAAAAACATATTTTAACAACGGGTCTGTATTTCATTTTCTAACCTAGATGAAGTGATACGGGTAATATATCATTTCAACCCGTAATTTACAAAGAAAACCGGGTTTGATCATTTCAAACCCACAATCCCAAGTAAAAGAAAATAATTGAAAATCATTCAGGCCTATCATTTCAGCCCATAACGATTTTCTCCTATTCTAAATTCCGTTCGGGTATGTATCATTTCAACCCATAGTGATTCTAGTCTACAGGGAACTTGCAGTGTGATAAACTGATGAAAATAACAGAATAGCATGAAATAACAGTAACATATGGTATAAAAAGTGTAAATATAGGTGTGAACTTCATATGAATGTAATATAGCAGTTATAACAGGATGATATGCATTTACAAATTCAGGTGATGTCAGTTTATCACTACATAAGTACATATTAGTCTGGTGAGATTTACTCACTGTTTTGAGCTGATGACACAACGACGATTGCACAACGGGATCTACACAAGCAAAAAAGCAAGATACAGATACGAAATGGAGGAGCCAAGGATTAATTCCCTTGAATACAAATCAAACAAACAATATAATAATTATAAGGTTTCAGACCAAAAATACGATAAACGATGCTAGAAATTAAGGAACAACAATTAATCAAACACTTGCACTTGCTTCCACCATCACTATGCTCAGCCTATAGGGTGATAAGGTACTGCCATGGGGTGTATTTGGTCAGGTATGGGTCATATATGGTCGGCCTAGCAAGGGTAGTGGAGGTATGGAAGTTGCTATGTATGAAAATACAAGTACAAGGCAAACAAGTGGATTTTCGTGCAATTTCAAGCATCGAGCAAGGCTACAAATGGCATGGCCAGACCTGCTGGAGGCTAGGAGATGGTGTGGCAGTGGTTTTGGTTCAGGTATGAGCTGGAGAAGGTGGTGCAAAGGCCGGCTAAGGGTGTGGTGAAGTGGTGGAAGTTACAAGGTGTGAATACAAAGGGTTTAAGGCAAATAAGTGGCTTTTGTGCAACCATGGCTCAACCAAAGGACCATTGGGCTCGGCCCCTACAAGGTGAAGGTCGGGTGGGGTCTGGAGTGTCGGCCAAAGGTGGTCGAGAGACTGGTGGTGGTGGCCAAGGAGGTGGTTTAGGTGAAAAATGAAGGGTATGTGCATAAATGGTTCGGCTAGGCTGAACAAGTGGAGTGTTTGCATAAACTTTGGTGGATCTAGTCATAGATGACCACGGCATGGCTTGGTCAGTGGGCTGGAGGAGATGGTGACCTGATGTGGTGATGGTGGAGGCGGCTATGGTGGTGGAGGAGCAAGGCCGAACCTATGATGAAGAAGAACAAGTGCAAAAACCATGAATTCAAGCATAAACAAATGGAAAAAGGAAATAAAGTTTACCAAACTTTCTTCAAAAGCTATGGCCGAATGTTTTTGAGTAAATGAGAGAAAAAATGAAGTACGTGAATGAGAAATGAGGGTGGCAGCTGAAAGAATGAAGAGATATGGCCATTTGAGTGAAAAGAAACGTTAAAATGTGAAAAGGTGAGAAAATCAAAAGCCATATGAAACAAAAGGTCACAAACCCTTTCAATTTACCTTTTATTATTTATATAAATTTATGTAGCTGAAATAATAATGATATCAGATAATATTTCGAAATTTTCAACCAATATACAAATATATATAATATTTATCAATTATGTAAAGTAAAATTAAGGAAAATAGTTAAAACAGTGAACTAGACTAGCAAAATTTGAAGTTAAATGAAATAATTTTTAGAAAATTCATATAAGCTTGTAAAGTATTTTTAAACATAAATAATAACATAAAATATAAATATATTCACAAAATAAATATTTAAAATTTAATTTAAATATAAAATTATAATGCATAAAATAGCAGAAAATGGGAAAACAGCCCTTAAAAATAGGAAATCAAAACAGTAATTTTTAGAAAAATTCTATTATTATTTAAAAAATATTTAGAGATGAATTTTCACAAATAAAACAAATTTAAAATAAAATAAAGAAATTTAAAAATGAAGAAAATGGTAGAAAATTAGAAAACAGCCTTTAAAAATAGGAAATAAATACAGTAAATTTTGGAAAAATTATATTATCATTTTAAAAATGTTTAGAAATGATATCACACAAATAAAAAAAATTAAAATAATTTCAAAATGAAATAAAGTCAAATTTAAATATATAGTCAAAATCTAGGGTTGTTACACTCTCCCCCACTCAAATCTTTTCGTCCTCGAAAAGGAAGGAAGCGGAGAAACAACAAGAAAGAGCAATAGGTTGGAATGCATCCCCGAAAGAAGGTAGGGAAAAAAAATAGCTAGGAGGTAAAGCAGGTTGAAAGACAAGGATGAACCATTATTTGAACCATTATACATTTCAATTTTTTTTTATGATGAATAGTCATTTGATTCAAATCTGATGGTTCAAAGTAAACAATATTTAAAACATTTTAAATTTTTGGAAGGGTAAATAACTGATCAAAATATTCTTTATATAGTACTTTATCAAAATACTTTTATAACTCGATGTCTTAACAAGTTTACTTTCGTTCCTGCAGACTTTGGCTATGCGTTGATCAGGTGCAAAGCTAGAATTCTCCAAGTACTTATATACTTGTTTCAACACCCAGTGAAAATAATGAAAACACTTTTAAAAACAGATATGGAAAGTACAATCCAAACAAATCAACCAAACCGAAATAGTTGTCTAACCATGGATCGCAGATACACAATGGTTACGCCTGGATCCCCCAGGAAACAATCCGTATCCGTAAGGTTTCTCAGCCCTGCGAGTTACGCCATGATGACGAGTAGAATGCAGGATACACAATGGTTACGCCTGGATCCCCCTGGAAACAATCCGTACCCCTAGGCAAGACTCAGCCAGGCACTTGCGCTACTCTTCGCGACCTACACAGATTGCAGGATACACAATGGTTACGCCTGGATCCCCCAGGAAACAATCCGTACCCCTAGGCAAGACTCAGCTAGACAGTTGCGCTATGTAGTCGCGATCATAAGACCACGGGGATCGCCGTGGAATTTGATGGACACTCGAGTATCATATCTGGAAAACCCAAATCAAAGAGAGAGAATAATATCGATAGAATGAATCCACAGTGTGGCCACAAAGCGGATATCAAGCAGAAGGCACTTTCCATATCTTTACTTCGAAAATATGTATCATATAGTACCCTTCAAAATCACTTTCAAATATCATACTTATATAAAGTCCATTTTATATAAGATTTCATTTCAAATCAAATACTTTTCAAAATACTAGTATATCAAATCACACTTATATAGATTTCGATTATATAAGATTTCACTTTTCAAAATTTGGGTACCCTTTCAAATCAACAGTTCCAATTCAACAGTTTACTTATACAAATCATTTTTATATAAGTTCGATAGCTCCCAAATCAAGTATTTAATAAAACAAGGTTCTAAATTTCAAACCATTTCGATATCAAATAAATTTTTAAAACTATATATGATGTCACCAAATCATTTCTTTCAAGTTATACATATTCAGTTTCAAAATTTCTTAAAACAATAGGTTTAGAAAATAATCCAAATTTCCAAATCAACAAAATTTAAGTCAAATAAATCCATTTCCATTTCAAACATGTATTCACTTCAAAAGTCATAATACTTTCAAAGTTATGAATCTTTCGAAACTAAAATACTTGAAATCATTACACTTTGAAAATCATAACATTTAGACATCATGCATTTGAAATTGTAGAACATGCCCTTAATTCTTTTCATTTCAATTTTTTTCAATTAAACCAAATCTAAAATTTCCAATTTTAATTCAATTCAAACCATCAGTTTCAATTTAGTTTTCCAAAAAAACCATTTCAAATATTATCAATTTCAAATACAGATTTGATTTACAAAATAAACTATTAAATCTTAAATATGTTTCAAGGCTTAAATATACCATATTTCAAAACTAAATTTCATAATTTCATATATCCTAAATTTTACTTCATTATTACTTACATATGTCATTATTTCGCAACATTACATTCGATCGCTCGCTTGATCACACAAGTTCGCTTTCGAACTAGTATTGTCCATTCGACTTCCCTAATGCAGACTTCGATATGGTTTCTTGACTAGAAGCCATCAGTCTCCTTGCATAGCCATATACTATGACAGAGAATTCTAGAATCAAGCCCAAAATCCATATCAAATGTTCGCCATCAAGAATTAAATGAAAAATCCTAACATGAAATGGTGTAATTCACCTCGAACTTGTGTACTCAAACTTGGATCAAATTAATTATGCGAATAAAACAACATACGTACAACTTATGTATCTATTCCAACTTGTTAAATAAATAGTTTTATAAAGATGTTACTAAGTTAAAACATTTAAAACCAAAATTTTCTCAAACATTTGAAGACTAATTTTTATCCAAAACATTTGAAAACTAAATTTCATATTAGTATAATTCAAAATAGTCTTATTTATTTACTTAACAAAACAGTTTCAACTTATAAAAAACCATATTGTTTCATACTTGAAACATACAAACTAAACTTATATTCTTTATCAAATACCTTATACCTTTCAAAAAAAAAATTAGCTTTGAAAAAAATTAACCTTGATTTGGAAGTGCTCGAATCTTAAAATAGTCGAAGAAGTCATATTTTCAATCCAAGAGTTGAAAATCAACACTAAATCAGTAAATCAATTTCAAAAGTTAGGTTTCAAAATCTGAAACTCGAGAACTGAACACCGGCTTACTTTAAATCTTTTCAAATATATATATATATATACACGGATCTATCTTTCGAATATCAAACCATACTTCGAAATCTGAAATCAAAATTGGTTTCAAAAAAATTACTCGCAGAGCAAAGCTACTAGAGTGGCCTCTCTCTCACTCAGAAACTCGAAAATCAATCTCGATGATGCATGCATTCATCACCGAAATTATTTTCCAGCGACATAAGTGAGTTCTGGACTTCAATTAACTTTGAAAAACTTCTTTGAAATTCCTTCGAAATCATTGAAATTCATTCGAATACATTTGAAACATTTCTTATTTGAAATATATATATATATATCTTTAAATCATATTACTATATATATTTTCCAAAATCTTAAAATCGATTTCAAAATACCGGAATTCGATTCCTCGAAATTCAAATTCAAAACCCTTCAGTTATAAATCATTTTTGTATAAATCAAGTTCTTATAAAATTTTCAAAATTTCAAATTCTTTCAAAATTCCAAATTTTCATTTTTGAAAGGTATATAATCCTTATCGAAAACATTTCACTTTTATATATAAAAATATGGCCATCCTTAATAATTTCGATGTATGCACAATTTCAAAATACAACCAAATACAAATTTCCAAAGGATGATTCACGGAAGGATTTCAAACAAACAAAGATTCAAAATTGGAGGGACTCTAATCAAATAGAATTCTAGTTCGAAGATAAACTCAAACGAAGATGAGATAATTTGTTACCAAATAGAGGATAGATAAGCCCATATAAATCGCGGGTGAACTTAACCGGTCACCCGAGACTTTAGGACTATATTCAATACGGAAATCTAAGGCAAATCGGCCTTCGATCGCCAGAGAATAGAATCCGGGTAGAGCAGGAGATAGATAGCATCGACATCCGAGGATAAAAAAAATCTTCAGTGAATCAATGCCAATTGTAAAGGAGTTTCACCCCTTTACAAATCATTCAAAGATTTATGGAATCATCGCTCTTTAGAGAGGTCATTCCAAAGTAGAGTTACAAATGCTCCAAAATTAAAAGGAAAAATGGGGAAAACAAGACTGGATTCCAGAACAAGTGGGAGTGTTCCAAAGTTCAAGGAATCCTAGTCGATAAGAATCTTAACCAAAAGATTTCTAACAAGGTGGATAACGAAGAGATGAAGTTTAGAAAATCTTGATTTCGAAATAAGAACATTTTTATACCAAAATAATCTTTGAAAAATCTTTTAAAAATCTTTTTAAAAATCATTTTATACTTCGAAAATACGTTCTCTCACAAAGAAAGAATCCTGAGATTGATTTCACTCATTCTAGGGTATTTCAACCCTATCTCTAATGAGTTTTTGCTCCGCAGGCTAAGGTTTGCCTAAAAACCTAAGCTCTGATACCAACTGTAACAACCCGATATTTTTCAGCCATTCGCATCCGCACATGTCGGACTTGAATTGCTCAAAATACCGCGTTGTAAATAAATTTGGAGCAAATGAAATACAATCATAGAATCACAGACATAGAACAAACAGAATACCTCGCAGCGGAATATAAAATACATAGTAGTTCATGAAGCTACTACGGCAGAGTCTCAAACCAAATACATAATACAGTCTGAAAACAACATAATAGAAATCCGAAATACATAGAAATTCACTAATACATGAGATAAACTAGAATAGCTGAAACAGAAAGTAGATATAAATGTAGATAAGCAGAAACTCCAGCAAAGACCAGCTCCAGAAAGAGAATCCAAAGCTGTGAATACTCAGGCTGACCCGAGCGTAAAGTAAAACACAAAACACTCGAGTCAGGACAATATATACTTATATAATGTAAACCAACTCAAGTGAACTGTAGTAGAAATGCACAATAACTTAAAGGATGTTTGGGATCACCCATCCTTTAAGAATCAGTTAAACTATAAATTAATTACATCCCGTGGTTAAAATTTCAAAATGGTATTTTATACTTCAAAATCAAATGTAATTTCAAAATTCAATATCATTCAAAATATCATATCTTCCAAACCACATTCATTTTTATTTAATTTAAATACCATTACAAAACACATTTCAAAATAGTTTATATTTCGAAACAAATTACTTCGTTTTAAATCATAAAATGAAGTTATTATATTTAATAATTAAATTATTAAATTTACAAAATTTTAGTCTTTCAAAATCCATTTATCCACTTAATTTATTAAAATAGATGAAAATTCAACTTTCGTAGCATTTAGAAATTGCTACGGAAAGTTACATTCAAAACAGTTCAATTTAATAAAAGATAGCATTTAAAAAGGTTGTAATATGGTTACATTAGTTTCAAATAAAACTTAGTTAAATTCAATAATTATAGCATTTACAAAAATGCTATAATAACCTTTAATTAAACTTAGCCATTTGGTTCATTATTATCAACTACAGCATTTACAAATGTTGTATTATCATTTACATTAGAATTAATAGCATTTCAGAAATGCAGTTAATTAACTTCAAGTATTCAATATAATTTCACAAACAATTATATTTTTATTTAAATCATTTTTAGCTTATAAAATCATATAATTTCACTTTTAAAACAGTCATTCAAATACCCTTATATTCATGATTTTATAAAGTTAAATCTCCATTCAAAAATCAAAATTTAATAATAATTCACTTATTAAATTCCAACATAAAATTTCAAATTCATTTAATTTAATTTAATTTAACACTTGAGTTTAAAATTTTCAAATATAACTTAATTTCATTTTTATTTACTTAACTTAAAATTCACTTTTAAGACAAATTCACAAATTTCCAATTTTAGTTATATTTCCAAATTTCAACCTAAATATTCATTCATTTCACATTTTAACTTTATTCAAAAATCATTGATATATTATAAAATCATTTTAAATTCATTTAATTCAAAATATCATAAATTTATCATATTTTCATATTTAATTTAAATTCCATTTATCACCAAATTCTAGTTTCCAAAATAACTTACATTCCAGATTTTCTAACTTTACCATTTATTTATTTCACTTATAAATTTTCAGAAAATCAATAATGCTTTAAAAAAATCATTTTTAATCAAATTTAAATCAAAATATTATAATATTTACATTTCTAAAATAATTAAAAATTTTAGAAAAACATATTTTAACAACGGGTCTGTATTTCATTTTCTAGCCTAGATGAAGTGATACGGGTAATATATCATTTCAACCCGTAATTTACAAAGAAAACCGGGTTTGATCATTTCAAACCCACAATCCCAAGTAAAAGAAAATAATTAAAAATCATTCAGGCCTATCATTTCAGCCCATAACGATTTTCTCCTATTCTAAATTCCGTTCGGGTATGTATCATTTCAACCCATAGTGATTCTAGTCTACAGGGAACTTGCAGTGTGATAAACTGATGAAAATAACAGAATAGCATGAAATAACAGTAACATATGGTATAAAAAGTGTAAATATAGGTGTGAACTTCATATGAATGTAATATAGCAGTTATAACAGGATGATATGCATTTACAGATTCAGGTGATGTCAGTTTATCACTACATAAGTACATATTAGTCTGGTGAGATTTACTCACTGTTTTGAGCTGATGACACAACGACGAATTGCACAACGGGATCTACACAAGCACAAAAGCACGATACAGATACGAAATGGAGGAGCCAAGGATTAATTCCCTTGAATACAAATCAAACAAACAATATAGTAATTATAAGGTTTCAGACCAAAAATACGATAAACGATGCTAGAAATTAAGGAACAATAATTAATCAAACACTTGCACTTGCTTCCACCATCACTATGCTCAGCCTATAGGGTGATAAGGTACTACCATGGGGTGTATTTGGTCAGGTATGGGTCATATATGGTCGGCCTAGCAAGGGTAGTGGAGGTATGGAAGTTGCTATGTATGAAAATACAAGTATAAGGCAAACAAGTGGATTTTCGTGCAATTTCAAGCATCGGGCAAGGCTACAAATGGCATGGCCAGACCTTCTGGAGGCTAGGAGATGGTGTGGCAGTGGTTTTGGTTCAGGTATGAGCTGGAGAAGGTGGTGCAAAGGCCGGCTAAGGGTGTGGTGAAGTGGTGGAAGTTACAAGGTGTGAATACAAAGGGTTTAAGACAAATAAGTGGCTTTTGTGCAACCATGGCTCAACCAAAGGACCATTGGGCTCGGCCCCTACAAGGTGAAGGTCGGGTGGGGTCTGGAGTGTCGGCCAAAGGTGGTGGAGGGATTGGTGGCGGCGGCCAAGGAGGTGGTTTAGGTGAAAAATGAAGGGTATGTGCATAAATGGTTCGGCTAGGCTGAACAAGTGGAGTGTTTGCATAAACTTTGGTGGATCTAGTCATAGATGACCACGGCATGGCTTGGTCAGTGGGCTGGAGGAGATGGTGACCTGATGTGGTGATGGTGGAGGCGGCTATGGTGGTGGAGGAGCAAGGCCGAACCTATGATGAAGAAGAACAAGTGCAAAAACCATGAATTCAAGCATAAACAAATAGAAAAAGGAAATAAAGTTTACCAAACTTTCTTAAAAAGCTATGGCCGAATTTTTTTGAGGAAATGAGATAAAAAATGAAGTATGTGAATGAGAAATGAGGGTGGCAGCTGAAAGAATGAAGAGATATGGCCATTTGAGTGAAAAGAAACGTTAAAATGTGAAAAGGTGGGAAAATCAAAAGCCATAGGAAACAAAAGGTCACAAACCCTTTCAATTTACCTTTTACTATTTATATAAATTTATGTAGCTGAAATAATAATGATATCAGATAATACTTCGAAATTTTCAACCAATATACAAATATATATAATATTTATCAATTATGTAAAGTAAAATTAAGGAAAATAGTTAAAACAGTGAACTAGACTAGCAAAATTTGAAGTTAAATGAAATAATTTTTAGAAAATTCATATAAGCTTGTAAAGTATTTTTAAACATAAATAATAACATAAAATACAAATATATTCACAAAATAAATATTTAAAATTTAATTTAAATATAAAATTATAATGCAGAAAATAGCAGAAAATGGGAAAACAACCCTTAAAAATAGGAAATCAACACAGTAATTTTTAGAAAAATTCTATTATTATTTTAAAAATATTTAGAGATGAATTTTCACAAATAAAACAAATTTAAAATAAAATAAAAAAATTTAAAAATGAAGAAAATGGCAGAAAATTAGAAAACAGCCTTTAAAAATAGGAAATAAATACAGTAAATTTTGGAAAAATTATATTATCATTTTAAAATTGTTTAGAAATGATATCACACAAATAAAAATAAAATAAAATAATTTCAAAATGAAATAAAGTCAAATTTAAATATATAGTCAAAATCTAGGGTTGTTACACAAACCAAAACATTTGACAGGAAATTCAGTGATATTATAATAGTGTCTAGGGTTTTCAAGTAAATATGAAATAGCCGAAATTGTTACATGATTAAATTCCAGCTACTAGCCACAAAAGTGGGTAATACAATCAAAACCGTAGGGTCTCGTAGGAAGAATGAGTTTCCATCAATGGCAGGGCTACCAGGGTACCACCCTTCACAGTACGTGGCCTAGATCAACGTACCGAGGAGCCACCCTAACTCCCCTGCAACACAAGGCCGGAACCATTCCTTACTGAACAGTCCCGAACAAGACCACCCCGTAGTTGGTGTAGGATCTAGATTAACCCTAGAGGGGGGGGGTGAATAGGGTTATAGCAATTTTTCTCGAATTAAACGCAAAAACAAACTGCAGAAAAGTAAATATGCTGAAAAGTAAATCACACACAAAATTTACCCAGCTACGGCAACCCCTGCCTACTGTTGCATTCCCAGATTTCTATTAGAATTAAACAGTCTCCCGCTTACAAACACTCTAACAGACTCGCAAACCTTGCTACCGCCTATAGGATTTTGCAAACTCGCAAACCCTGCTTACTGAACTAATCCTAACTAGACAATTTGACACAACCTAAATCCTAGGTGGTGATTTACCAAGATTTGGTTCGAAAGAAAAACAGACTTCAAAAAAAATTAAGAGCAAAAATAAGTAAAAGCTTGAGTACACATTTTTCCCTTAAGCAAAACAACCCGACCCAAAAATAAACAAAGCATGGCCACTTCCCTCTTTTGTTTTCTGATGCAATTTTAGGGTTCTGGAAAAAAATGGCGGCTTTGTCTTTGTTGCTCAAAATTAGGGCTTTCTCAGATTCGATTCTCTGGTTTGTGTGTTGCCTTGTTCGACCGAGTGTGTTGCTCGCTGCTTCTCTGTTGATCAACTACTTGCCTCAAGATTGCGAATTGCCTTGGTAAGTTGTTCGTACCTTTTGCTTTGTCAGGATTTAATTTGGATTTATTGATTGTCCTTGTTTTCTCCACACACACACACACTACCGATGATGAACATTTGGGTTTGAATTTATATCAATTCAACACTTCCCTAATTCTTGCTTTCCTGATATCTTTACGACTTGATGCGCACGGCTTTGATTATGTAGCGTTTGATTTTTCTTGAGTCCTACGGCAACAATCTTTCCTCTTTTGATTTGCTTTGACTATTTCAAAGATACGCACTTGATTTTTTTTACAGTATACGTTCACGAATTCGATTTCTCTGGCATCAACTTTATTACACCTGGACTTTGGCACTTGACTTTTTAAACATGAATTTTATCACTTGACTTCGAGTTTGTTTAACATTTTGATCTCGGTCAATTATTTTTTTCGTGAGTTTCCTTGTTGACTTCTGTATGCTTCCATGATTTCGACTATAGCTTGTTTATTGCTTTCGACTTCACTGTGAATTATGGCTTTGATTTTCTGATGATGTTGATTTCACTGCGACCTTGCTTTGTTCACTGTGACTTTGGTTCTTTATATTGTTTGAACTTGTTCATGTGATTTCATGGTAGCATTTGGTATTGCTTCGACCACTGTCTTGCATTCACTCCAAATTTTGTTGATGCTGGGTTGTATTGAGCTCGACATGCTTCATGTTGCCTTCGTGTGCTGTTGAGTTGCTTTGGGATTGAACTTGAGCTTTGTACTGTCGATTGTTGTAGCATGCACTCTGTTTACTTGTAACTGCTGCTACACATTGTTGTATTTGGACTTGTACCCTTGATCATTCACTGGTGCTTTGTATCAATGCTCAGCCATGTTGCATACATGTTTTCCTATGTTCATGCTTGTGACATTAATGTTGATTGCATTGATTCACTGATTTTGGTCGAGACTTGTTTCAGTTTGCATGTGGTCTTGATTCTCGGCCTATTGTGCATTAAACATTACTCTTGGTCATGAGTTCATCTGAGTCATCATGTCTTTTGGCTCGACTTGAGCATTGTCAGGTTGCATATCCAGCTGAGTCTATGTTGTGCATGATTGCTGTTGTTGACTACGCACACGAGTTGGCGAGGCAGTGCACACGTGTATAATGTACATGTGTGTATTGCAGCCACTCATGATTACCTGTTCCTGATAAGAATACTGATATGCACAGATATTACAAAATCAAAAATGATGACAATAACCCATATATCTGAGAAACCAATAAAAACAAATTTATATTTTTGCAAATTCAAATTTGTTTATTTTCAGATTACTGTTGTAGTTGCTAATTATACATGTACACAGGAGACAGGACAAGAACTGGAGCTGGACAATGCAGATAGAAGCAGATGTGCAGACAGAGTGAGAAACTTAGTGTTGAGCGTTGTAGTGAGAAAAAAATATGAATGTGAAATGTATGAACTGGTGTATAGAGAGAGCTGAAAACTTTGTACTGTATAAGTGTTGAAATAAAATATTATGTTGAATAAAAGTACTGATTGAATTATATAAATTCTGTGCAATAGTATTATTATTCAATATGAATATTTATTTCTATATGTATATAGTACAATCTGCAAACACATATATAAATTGATATATATTTGTTATCATCAAACAAAAATTTACATCAAACAATCTCCCCATTTTGATGATGACAAACATATATATTAAAGATTTTGAAATTCTAATAAATGTGTTTGAGCATGAAATATTTAGCTCCCCCTATATGAATGCCCCCCTACAATTGAGACCACTCCCTATTTAGAAGATTTAGAAAATTACAGAAGAATAAAAGAACTAAAGAAAATTAACAAACAACATTTAACAAATTTGTTGAAGAATTCCAAAAAATATTTACTTCCTTATCAAAATCTTGTTCTTCTCCCCCTTTTGTCATTATCAAAAGATTGACAAAAACTAATGGAACCGTAGGAAAAAGCATAATATATCATAACGAGATAACAATTTCCGCATTGTAGAGAATGGATCGATGATTCGGTTTTTGTATAATAAGAAAGAGATATTTTAAAAATAATTTGACATTTAAGCACAAAAATAAGCACTTACTAACCACGCATAACCATAAGGACTTTTAAATGGGATTAGCAGTTACTTATTAGTCTAAGCATCCGGACTTTGAGACCAGAAAAATACTTAGTTACCATACTCCATCCATGCATAACCGTAAGGACTTTTAAATGAGAATGGAGTGATGATAAAAATAATTCACTCACATGCTCCATCCATGCATAACCATAAGGACTTTTAAATGAGAATGGATGCATGAGATATATATATATATTTCAAAAAAAAAGATAATTCACTCTTCTCATTTTACAAAACCATTATGAATGATAGAAAGATGGTAGAAATAGAAATGGTCGTGGAATAAGTTACCAAGTTAATTATATTATGAAATAAAACAAACATATTTCCACTACTGAATACCATATTCGAATCAATCTTTGAATAAAATCCAAAATTGGTTTGAATCCTAGAAATTGAAGTTGAAAGTAAATATCCAAGAATATTTCAATCAATAAATGGAAAATGATTAGTCAATTTCTATAATCCCCAAATCCAAACGTAATCTGGAAAATCTGTCTTCGGGGAGGGGTTTTGTGAAAATATCAGCAAGTTGAGCCTCAGTTGAAATATGTTCAATGCAAATGTCTTCCTTAGCAATGTGATCTCTAAGAAAGTGGTGTCTCACATCAATGTGTTTTGTGCGTGAATGATGAACAGGATTATTTGACAAGTCTATAGCACTTTTACTATCACATTTTAATGGAACTTGTTTATAAACTAAGACAAAATCAGAAAGAGTTTGCATCATCCATAAAATTTGAGCACAACAGCTTCCTAAAGCAATATATTCTGTTTCAGTGGTGGATAATGCAACACAATTCTGTTTTCAACTTGACCATGAAACTAATGAATGTCCTAGCATGAAACATGTCCCACTAGTGCTTTTTCTGTCTACCAATGAACCAGCATAATCAACATCAGAATAGCCAACTAAATCAAAATTTTCACAAGAAGGGTACCATAATCCAAATTTGTGTGTGTCGAAAGATATCTCAAAATTCGTTTAGTGGCTTTCAAATGAGATTCTTTAGGATTAGATTGAAAACGTGCACAAAAACACACAGAAAACATAATATCAGGTCTAGAAGCAGTAAGATAGAGAAGTGAACCAATAATCCCTCGATATTTCTTCTGATCAACATCAATTCCTTTCTCGTCTTTGTCCAACTTTGTTGATGGGCTCATAGGAGTTCTCAATGGTTTGGAGTTCTCAACTCCAATTTTTTTCAACAGTTCCAACACATACTTGGATTGTGAAATGAAAATACCATCACTGCTTTGTTTGATTTGGAATCCAAGAAAATATTTCAATTCTCCAACCAAGCTCATCTCGAATTTAGCCTGCATGACTTGTTCAAATTTCTCGCTCAAGAGTTCAGTAGTAGCACCATAAATGATATCATCCACATAAATCTGAACAATCAAAAATTCACTTCCTTTATGTAATAGAAACAGTGTCGTGTCAGCACTCCCCTTTTTAAAGCCATTTTCCAAAAGATATGTACAAAGGCAGTCATACCAAGCTCTAGGATCTTGCTTAAGACCATATAATGCTTTTTCTAGTTTATACACATGATTTGGAAAATCATGATTTTCAAAACCGTGGGGTTGTTCAACAAAAACTTCTTCTTTCAAATCACCATTTAGAAAGGAACTTTTTACATCCATTTGTTTAAGTTTGAAACCCTTATAACATGCAAAACTTAGCAAAATCCTAATGGCTTCTAATCTAGCAACCGAAGCAAATGTTTTCATCAAAATCTATGCCTTCTATTTGGTTATATCCTTTTGCGACCAACCTAGCTTTGTTTCTAATTACATTTCCTGATTCATCAAGTTTATTTTTGAATACCCATTTAGTTCCAACAATTGGATAATCATTAGGCCTAGGAACTAATTTCCAAACTTTATTTCTCTCAAATTGATTAAGTTCATCTTGCATTGCTAAACCCAACTTTCATCATTAAGAGCCATTTCAAAAGAATCAGGTTCAATCTCAGAAATAAAACCATTGTGATAACAAAACGCACACAAATTTTTATCAAATGAAGAGCGAGTGCGTATACCTTCCGTAGGTTCACCTATAACCAATTCAGGAGGATGATTGGATTTGAACTTCAATCTACCAGCATCAACAGTCCTACTTTCAGCTTTCTCACTAGATGTCCCTTCTTCAATGCTTTCATGATCTACCCCATCGTCAACCGTCTTTTCAGTCGTCCTTTCCAGGTCAGATTCATCGAATTTCACATTGATTGATTCAACAATTGTCTTTGTTCGTTTGTTGTATATCCTGTAAGCCTTGCTCCTTGTTGAATAGCCCATGAAAATTCCCTCATCAGCCTTTGATTCAAATTTTCCAAGTTGATCACCTGTGTTAAGAATGAAACAAGGACATCCAAATACACGAAAATAAGAAATGTTAGGTTTCCTTTCATGCCACAATTCATAAGACGTTTTGCCAAGTATTGGTCTAATCATTACTCTATTCATTACATAGCATGAAGTATTCACTGCCTCTGCCCAAAAGGTTAGAGGTAGTTTATACTCACTCAACATGGATCTAGCCAATTCCTGTAGTGTATGATTTTTCCTTTCAACCATCCAATTTTGTTGAGGTGTTCGTGGAGCAGAAAATTCATGTTTTAAACCATTTTCTTCACAAAAGCTTTCAAATTCCAAATTTTCAAATTCGCCTCCATGATCACTTCTTAAGGTTTTAATTGAAACTCCTTTTCCATTTTGAACAAATTTTGAAAAATAATCAAAAGATTCAGACTTTTTGGCTAAGAAATAAACCCATGTAAATCTAGAATAATCATCAACCAATACATAACAATAACGTTTTCCATTCAAGCTTGCAATTTCATTTGGTCCAAATAAGTCCATGTGAGTTAATTCAAGGACCCTTGATGTGCTAACAATGTTTTTAGGGCGAAATGATGATCGACTAAGCTTTCCCAAGGAACATGCTTTACACACTTTATTATTTTTAAAATTTTGATGTGGTAACCCTCTGACTAATTCTTTCGTTTCAAGTTTTTCTAAGAGGCTCATGCTAGCATGTCCAAGTCTCCTATGCCATAAAGATGCCTCTTCGTTAGTGGCTACCAAACATCTAGAAAGATTTAGATTATCAAACGAAAGCGAGTAAACATTTCCTTTTCTTTTGCCCATAAAAACAATGTTATTAGAAGATTTATCAATGATTATGCAAGTATCACTATCAAAAACAACATTCATACCTTTGTCACATAGTTGGCTAATAGAAATGAGATTGTGATGCAAATTATAACCGTATAAAACATTAGTCAAGGAAAAAGTACCGTTACCTACTTCACCTTTACCAATAATCTTACACTTCCTATTGTCTCCCATGATTACATTTCCACCTTTAAAATTCTCTAGGCTAAGGAACTTCGATTTGTCACCTGTCATATGTCTAGAACAACCTGAATCTAGAAACCATTCTTGTTATTCCTTAGCCCGCCAACAGACCTACATAGAGAGAGAGGAGGATGACCTAGAGAAACTCTTAGGTCCAATGATATTAGTGACTGAAGCATTGTGAATAAACAATCCCTTTGGAACCCAAACTTGTTTTGTCCTTTTATTCTTGTTCCAATAGACATGAAATTTGTTTGTAGAATTCTTAGGAGCCCAAACTTGTATAAATTTTGTGTTCTTGTTCCTATGACTACAATTTTCAACACGATGTCCAATTATTTCACATCTAGCAAAGACACTCTTACCTTTTGCATTATCATCAACTTGTGTTTTCCCAAAGCCTAGTCCTTTTCTGTTGTTAGCAAAAATTTGATTTCCCAATAACATGTTGAATGATTTTTCTCCTCTTGAAAAGTTATTCAGAGATTTCTCAAGATTTTGGACTTTGGTTTTTAGTGTTGTGTTTTCAGTTACAAGTGAGGTGCATCTATTTATAAAATCCTTTTTCCTAGTGTCAATGGTTTCCTTAAGACTCAAGTTTTCTTTTTCAAGATTCTCAAAGTTATTCTTAAGTCTTGATAATTCTGAATCTAAAATTTTACATTTTTTACAGTCTAGGTTTTGAATATTTTCAAGTTCAGTTTCTAACCTAGAATTTTCATGGACAAGTTCTCTCCTATAGATTTCAGTTTTTCAATTTTAGATTCAAGAGTATCAATTGTTTTAGTAAGATCACAGCACATCAAAGCAAGTTCTTTAAAAGAATAGTCACCTGCCTCACTAGATTCCTCTGAGCTTGCTTCTGAATCTGATTTTGCCATAAGACACAAGTTAGCCTCCTCTGAGCTATTATTCGAAACTTCCTCTCCTTCTTCATCATCCCAAGTCGCTGCAAAGGCCTTCTTTTTCTTTTTCTTTCCTTTGTTGTTTTTGAGAAGTGGGCATTTTTGTTTGAAGTGGCCAGGCTTCTTGCAGTTAAAGCACGTTAACTCATTATCGGAATTGTCAGAATCTTTTGACCTATTACCACTTGTTTTCTTCTTGGGTGGCCTGAATCTTGACCATTTTCTAAGGTTATTGACAGCCATTGCAAGCTCTTCAATTGGATCTTCTTCTTCTTCATCGCTCTGTTCTTTTCTCTTTAAGGCAACCGTCTTCTTCTTTGATTCGGAGTTGTGGCGTTCCTCCTTTGCTTTTAGCTCAAGCTCATATGTCATCAAATTGCCGATCAACTCCTCCATGCTTAGTTTACTCAGATCTTTCGATTCTTGTATTGCCGTGACTTTTGCCTCAAAGCTCATTGATAAGACTCGTAGCACCTTCCTCACCAGCTCTACCTCGGTGAATACCTTCCCAAGCCTCTAGCATTGTACACCAAAGTTGAAAAGCGTCCAAACATGTCCTTTATGCTCTCGCCTTTGTCCATCACAAAGTTCTCGTATTCATTGCTGAATAGGGCTAGACGAGATTCCTTGACTTGAGAAGTTCCTTCATGTGTCACTTCTAAGGTATGCCAAATTTCCTGTGCAGTTTTACAACGAGAAATTCTATTAAATTCAGTCTTATTAAGAGCACAGATCAAAGCATTCATGGCTTTAGCATTTGTAGTTTTTAATTTCTTATCGTTAGCATCCCACCTATCCTTAGGTTTAGGAATCTTAGTATCACAAAAGTTATAGTGGGAGATTTATAGCCAGTTTCAATAATGTCCCAAACATCATAATCAACAGAACTAAGATAAATACCTATCCTAACTTTCTAATAAGCATAATCATTCCCATTAAACATGGGTGGCCTAGCAATAGATTGTCCTTCAGAAAAAGCATTATTTGGTGGATTCATGACTCTAGAGTTAAAGAAAAATACCATGCTCTGATACTGCTTGTAGGATCTAGGTTAACCCTAGAGGGGGGGGGTGGTGAATAGGGTTATAGCAAATTTTCTCGAATTAACGCAAAAACAAACTGCAGAAAAATAAATATGCTGAAAAGTAAATCACACACAAAATTTACCCAGCTTCGGCAACCCCTGCCTACTGCTGCATTCCCAGATTTCTATTAGAATTAAACAGTCTCCTGCTTACAAACACTCTAACAGACTCGCAAACCCTGCTACCGCCTATAGAGTTTTGCAAACTCGCAAACCCTGTTTACTGAACTAACCCTAACTAGACAATCTGACACAACCTAAATCCTAGGTAGTGATTTACCAAGATTTGATTCGAAAAAAAACAGACTTCAAAAAAAATTAAGAGCAAAAATAAGTAAAAGCTTGAGTACACATTTTTCCTTTAAGCAAAACAACCTGACACAAAAATAAACAAAGCACGGCCACTTTCCTCTTTTTTTTCTGATGCAATTTTAAGGTTCTGGAAAAAAATGGCGGCTTTGCCTTTGTTGCTCAAAATTAGGGCTTTCTCAGATTCGATTCTCTGGTTTGTGTGTTGCCTTGTTCGACCGAGTGTGTTGCTCGCTGCTTCTCTGTTGATCGACTGCTTGCCTCAAGATTGTGAATTGACTTAGTAAGTTGTTCGTACCTTTTGCTTTGTCAGGATTTAATTTGGATTTATTGATTGTCCTTGTTTTCTCCACACACACAAACTACCGATGATGAACATTTGGGTTTGAATTTATATCAATTCAACACTTTCCTAATTCTTGCTTTCCTGATATCTTTACGACTTGATGCGCACGGCTTTGATTATGCAGCGTTTGATTTTTCTTGAGTCCTACGGCAACAATATTTCCTCTTTTGATTTGCTTTGACTATTTCAAAGATATGCACTTGATTTTTTTTACAGTATACGTTCACGAATTCGATTTCTCTGGCATCAACTTTATTACACCTGGACTTTGGCACTTGACTTTTTAAACATGAATTTTATCACTTGACTTCGAGTTTGTTTAACATTTTGATCTCGGTCAATTATTGTTTTCGTGAGTTTCCTTGTTGACTTCTGTATGCTTACATGATTTCGACTATTGCTTGTTTATTGCTTTCGACTTCACTGTGAATCATGGCTTTAATTTTCTAATGATGTTGATTTCACTGCGACCTTGCTTTGTTCACTGTGACTTTGGTTCTTTATATTGTTCGAACTTGTTCATGTGATTTCATGGTAGCATTTGGTATTGCTTCGACCACTGTCTTGCATTCACTCCAAATATTGTTGATGCTGGGTTGTATTGAGCTCGACATGCTTCATGTTGCCTTCATGGGCTGTTGAGTTGCTTTGGGATTAAACTTGAGCTTTGTACTGTCGATTGTTGTAGCATGCACTCTGTTTACTTGTAACTGCTGCTACACATTGTTGTATTTGGACTTGTACCCTTGATCATTCACTGTTGCCTTGTATCAATGCTCAGCCATGTTGCATACATGTTTTCCCATGTTCATGCTTGTTACATTCATGTTGTTCGCATTGAGTCACTGATTTTGGTCAAGACTTGTTTCAGTTTGCATGTGGTCTTGATTCTCGGCCTATTGTGCATTCGACATTACTCTTGGCCATGAGTTCATCTGAGTCATCATGTCTTTTGGCTCGACTTGAGCATTGTCAGGTTGCATATCCAGCTGAGTCTATGTTGTGCATGATTGCTGTTGTTGACTACGCACACGAGTTGGCGGGCAGTGCACACGTGTATAAATTTACACATGTGTATTGCAGCCACTCATGATTACCTGTTTCTGATAAGAATACTGATATGCACAGATATTACACAATCAAAAATGATGACAATAACCCATATATATGAGACACCAATAAAAACAAATTTATATTTTTGCAAATTCAAATTTGTTTATTTTCAGATTATTGTGGTAGTTGCTAAGTATACAGGTACACAGGAGACAGGACAAGAACTGGAGCTGGAATGCAGATAGATGCAGATGTGCAGACAGAGTGAGAAACTAAGTGTTGAGCGTTGTAGAGAGAAAATATGAATGTGAAATGTATGAACTGGTGTACGTATATAGAGAGAGCTGAAAACTTTGTACTGTATAAGTGTTGAAATAAAATATTATATTGAACAAAAGTACTGATTGAATTATATAAATTCTGTGCAATAGTATTATTATTCAATATGAATATTTATTCCTATATGTATATAGTAAAATCTGCAAAGACATACATAAATTGATATATATTTGTTATCATCAAACAAAAATTCACATCAAAAAGTTGGCGCGACCAACCACACACTAAGCCGAAATAGAAAGGGACCTCTAGACAGGGGTAAATCTTGCTCTCAAGTGGGAGCTACCCACGAAGCCTTGCTACACCTCCCCTGTTTTAGCCATTCCCGGTTGATGAGGCTTGAGGCTGCGATTACCTTTATAGAACACATCTATCTTAGAATGCTCATCGTCCACCTGACGATGTTCTGAAAGCATTCAATCCATACAAGTTCATTCCGGGTTCGAACGAAACCAAAGACACTATCTCGTTGCACTCATTGTTGGAATCACCCTCAGAGTCAACAACCATAGCCCTTGCACTCCAAATCACCATCTCGAACCTATAAGCACTATTCCGTCAAACTCATTACGGAATCACCCACAGAGTTAGACTGACGTATAACCCTTACACCTCGAGTCTTCACTTGCTCCACTTGGATTCACGACCTAACGTTTAATTGGAATCGATGTGGTTTTCGGATTACCCAAATATGGAAATCCGATCCCGGTCGCACCGAAACCAAACGCCATTTTAATGTCCAAGTTGTACTTAAGGGTTTAAACAGTTTAACTTATATTCAGGATGAAATAAACAGATGAATGAATCATATTATCACAATAGATAATTCATATCACATAACAGAGATATCCAGTATCAACCAATATCAAACATCTAATATCAATCACCAAATATTGATCATCCAATATTAATCAATCAACCAATCTAAACAAATCATCCATAAATAGAATTTGATTTTCTCTTAATCAAATTGGATTACTTAAAACCTTCTTCATTAATTTATTTTAAATAAATAAATTAATCACCTCTAATGATCTTCTTTAATTAATCTTCCTTGATTAATTTTACTTTAATTACATTCAAGAAATATTCCTTAACCATATTTAGTAATTAAATCTTTAATTACTATCATTAATTACAAATAATTAATGATCTTTCATTAAATAATTAACTATAATTAATTACATTAAACCTTAATTATAATTAAATAATCATTCCTTGATAAATCACTTATATTAATCAACCTTGATTAATATCATTAAATTCAATAATTAATGATCTTATTAATTAATAATTACTTCAATTAATTAATTAACTTATAATTAATCATTCTATTAATCATAATCAGTAATTAACAATTTGTAGTTACTTTACTTAATTAATTAACTTCTTAATTAATTATCTTCTAAATTAATTATATGAATCCTTGATTAATTAATCCAATTAATTAATCTTTAATTACTTCATTAAGTAATTATTAGACAATTAATAAATCAATTCTTAATTAATTACTTTATTAATTAACTATAATTTTAATTAATTAATCTTAAGTTAAATTCATTAATTAATTAATTACATTAATTAACTAAATAATTAAGTAATTAACTCTTAATTACTTAACAAGTAATTACTCCTAATTACTACATTAATAAATCTTAATTTCTCTCTTAATTAATTACTTAACAAATAATTACTTCATTATTAAATAATCCTTAATCCTTAATTAATTAATTACTTAATAATTAATTAACTTTAAAACAATTATATTAATCAATTCCTTAATTGATATTAATAAGTGATTACCCAATAATCACTTCAACTAATTACTCCATGAGTAATTACCATTAATTACTTCTATAAGTAATTAACTTTTTTAATTACATTCAACAATTAACCATTAATTACTTTATTAAGTAATTATACTTAATTAATCCATAATTAAGTGGTTATTTAAAATTAAATAAATAATTAACTAATTATTTAAAATTAATTAAACAATTAATTAATTGATTTCTATTATTAAAAGAAATCTTTAATAAATTCTAAATCAAACTTAACTTATTAACGAATCATATTAAAAAAATATATTCTTAAGTTAATTAATCAAATAAATTAGCCTTGTTTATTCTTACAAATAAATTGTTTGATTTAATCAAATTTTCAACAACTTAACAAATTATTCAATTTAGATTTCAAAATCCTAATAACAACCTTATTTGAAAATAAGGGAATTTAGAGACAAATTTCAAAATTTAGAATACTTTAAAACATCTAAATTTATCTTATTTATTTCAAATATAAATTTGAAATCTTAGGTTTGAATTATTACTTAACATTTAAACTTAACTTTGATTTAAAATTTAAACTTAACTTTGATTTAATAATTAAATTCAAAATATCCTTTTAAATCGAACTCCAAAATGTAATTAAATTACTTTCAAATGAAATCACTTTGAATAAATTTAAAGTAAAATAAAATAAATAAAATTCAACTTATACTTTAAGAAGTTTGATTAACATTTAATTTTAATCAATTAGTTTAAACTTAGCATTTAATCCCTTTATAAAACTTGTTTATAATAAAATGCTTGGATTTTAATCTAATCATCTCAAGTTATAATGTAACTTAGTGTTATAACTATCATCAGAACATTAACCCAAAAATCCCGAAGCAAACCCCAATTCATCCCGGGTCAACACCGAAGCAAACCAAACCTCCCCTGTCTTCGAGTCCAACACGCGAAAATCCCGAGAGCTTCTTCGAGTTACCCATTGTCTTCCCCAAAGCTTCGAATACCCAGTGCACAACCAAGTCACGGTGCACATGCACCTTCACCCGGGCCTCCATCATCCATCGCGACGACCCACCCCAGTCCCAAAACCACTCGCGAGCACGTAGGTGAACCCAGATCCAACAAATTTTGTTCGAATCGAAATTCGAACATCAGTCTCGAAACTGCAGCAAATAATGACCACAAAAGCTTCCCCACGGCCATACTCCTCGATGCCGTTGAACTCGTCGTCACCATCATCGAACACCACGACCATAAACTACCTCTTTCCAAAATACGAATGACTCCGGTCCAATCTTCAAGTCACTACAGTCACGACCATTAAGCCGAGAAAAAAAACAAAATAAAACCCTAGTTTGTTCGATTACGAACAAATTAAACATTGGAAAAATTCTTGAATATTTTTCCCTAAATCACCAACTCACATGCAAGCTTCGACCAGAATTACAATTCAAATTATGGCGTATATCATCCGCAGTTCATAAAAATTCCCAATATATTCAAATCCAAATTTCGAATGAATTACTAAACTATAAATTACAAACTTCATATCTAAATTCATGATTTAACATCAAGATTACATGCATGTAGTTAAATTTTAAATTTAAGATAATAAATTTTTAACCAAAATTTAAGTTTCACTGTAAATTTTACTTTAAACATGATTTGAGGTATATAAAAATTCTGAAACTATTTTATAACCTCCATCATATAACTACAAACAATTTTCATTCAAATACTTAAGCCTAATATGGAATTAGATTTATAGATATTGAAATTTTTAAGCAGAACCATTCACTGTAAACTAACAGGGAACAATTGAATGTATATAAGCAGACAAGCTCATAACATAATCATACCAACTTACTTAAATTCAAGCAAAAGAACTTTGATACAAGTAAATATCATCACATGCATCGCAATGAAAACATATCAAACTGTTTTTAAAATTATTTACTCACCTTTTTTATGTAGAGCAGAGCAGGTTTTTTCAATTTTAAATTTCCAGGCTTCCAATTGATGTTGAAAAAGCTTTGAATAAGAAATCCTACTGCATGCTGTTGGAATTGGATTCTTGCATGTTGAAAACTCCTTATAAATTGCAGGTTAAAAGATTGCAGATTTAGGTTTCTAGATTTGCTTATGTATTTTAATTTGCAGGTTGATTTGAGTTGTTGAACTGATGATCTTCCTTCCATTTGCAGATTTCAATTTGCAGGTTGCTAGTAAAACTTGATTACAGATTGGTTTTTTCTTTTGATTATGAATTTCAAGTTTCGGAATAGTTTCTGATTTTGCCATTAATGTTTTGAAAGAATGAAAATGTTTCGAAAGAAACTTGTTTTCTTCAAAAAACATTTATTAAAAATTAAAAATAAAATAGTGCCACATGTTTATTTTTCCAACATTTGTCACCAAAGTATTTAATATTCTTACAAGTGTCTTAGAGATGAGATAACATATTTACAAATGTTACTTAAGTATTTTTAATAAATTTTTATTTAATTAAAATGTAAATATAAACTTACATTATTAATTTACTTTATAAATAATTTACCTTTTAAAGAAATATTCTAATATAAATAAAAATGCAAATAATTCTTGTGTATGTATTTAAAATCTAAAACTTTTATATTTACACATTTATACCATTTTATATTTAGTACTTTAAAGAAAACAAAAAGAAAACTTTGATTAAATCTTTTATAAACTATCACACTTAAAATAAGCAATTATCTTATATTTTTGAAAACAATTGAATTAATCTAAATTATCTTTTGAAAAATCTTATTGAATTTAAAACAAAGCTTTAAAATTACAATATTCATTCATACATCAATTATTAATAGATTAAATTAAATTTCAAAACAATCCAAATTATAACATATACTTACATATATATTACAATTTGCAAACTCAATATTTATTTAAAGAAAAGATATTCCTATTCACAATATATATCAAATATATATACTATAAATAGAATTAAAATTTCATTAGCTTTGAAAAATAAATCTTATCCATTTTAAATTGTTAAAAAGATATTAATCACAATTATCAGACTAAATATTTATTAACCTTTAAAAAGAATAAATTTATCAGTTTAAATTAAAATTATAAAGAAAATTATCAAACCAGTTAAATTATTTATACAGATTATTAAATTGTTATTGCCCAAAATTCTAGGTTGTTACATTAAAATCGATTGAAAATCGAAGGTGAGTGTTTTAACCCGCTCATAACCACTAAGTTATCTTATGTTAGTTAAACTAAATTTATGATGTGATTAGGAATTGTTGATTACTGTTTGATATATTTAGATTGTCATTCAAGTTTAATGTGAATGTATACTAAATTTAATTTCATTTTATTTAAGATTGAATTTAAATGGTTAGTTGAATACCCGAAAATGTAAATAGTTCATCGTTGTGATTTATTAGCCGATATGAATGATGATTATGATGGATGTTTTATTGTTGATATTTGGATGATTGGATGTATGTCTAAAGTATATATTGTTATTACACTGCAAGTTCCCTTAGTTATTGTTATGAAAATCACTATGGGTTAAAATGATACATATCCAATGATCTATTGAATAGGGAAAATTTGTTATGGATTGAAATGATAACTTGAGCGATTTTTTGGATTTTGAATTTTATTCGGGATTGCGGGTTGAAACGATATATACCCATGAAATTTAAATTATTGCTGGTTGAAATGATATATATCCGTATCACTTGACCATAGGGTAGTAAATTATATACAGACACTGGATTGGTTAAATTTAATGATGTTAAATCCATAATTTTTGAATCCAGTTGAATGATATTTTGAAATAATTTGATTTATGTAAACTGGATTAATTTCAAAATCCAAGCTTTAAGATGTTGAAAATGAAATTAGCTTAAATGAATTATTTAAAGAATTTAAATTGAAATTTTAAAATTGAATTTTGAGATATAAATGAAATTTATCAAAATTGAGTGATTGTAACCGTTTGAATATTTAAACTTAGAAATCTATTGAATTTAAGTGGTTTAAAATTTGTAGATCAAACATGGATTTGAAATCGATATAAATTGAAATGTTTTTTTATGAGAATTTGAATTAAAAGATAAAAATTTGAGTTTTGTTGATTTGGAATCTGGAAGTGGTCCAAATTTGTTGAAATGAAAGAGAAAGTTTGATTTGATACTATTTTCAAAATAAATTATTTAATGAAAATTGTTTTAAAAATCTGTTGTTTTAAAATTTAGATTATTTAGAATTTCAAACTATGTACTATATAAACCATTTCCAATAACCAAACCCTTTTATATAAAATTAATTTTAACTGTTTTAAAATCACTAAACTATTTAAACTATTAAACTAATTTAACTATTAAAAACTATTTTAAACCAATTTTAACTATTTTTAAATCTATTTTAAATTATTAATATTATTCTTAAATCTATTTTACTCTTTTAACATTATCTTAAACTATTAAATCCTATCTTTAAATTATTTTAAACAATTTTAAAGCTATTTAAAACTATTTAAATTATTTTAAAGTATTTTTAACTATTAAAACTATTTTAAACTATGAACTATTTTCAAACTATTTTAAACTTTTTATGACTGTCCAAACTATTTTCAAAAAATTGAAATGGTGAAAGGTTGAATTGTTTAATTTTAAATCATTGATTTAAAAGCGAATATGATTTTCTAGTGAAATGATATATTTTGAGTAAATATAATGATTTTGAAATGAAGGTTTAAACTGTTTTGTGGATATGATTTCGAAGATGAATGATGATTTCAAAGGTGAATATTATTTCGAACTTGATATGATTTGAAGTGAATATGATATTTTGATATCAACTATGAATTAGTTTTGGAAATGTAAAAGAATCGTCCGACGTGAAATAAGCGTTTGGTTGTTAAAGAGATCGAGATTAGATATTTTCATACTTTCTGCCATACCGAAAATCACTTTATCAACTGTGCACGTGGTGGAGATTCTAGAATGAAGTAGGAGGGTTTGGCGAACGATTCTGTATAAGGTATTAACGTAGCCCTAACCCTCTCGGCTTAGCTTGATGTGGCTAAAACAGGAGCCATGCTAGCTAAGTGAGGTCGCACCTCTGATTGAATACATTTCTTTGATACTATATTTATTACTTTGTGATAGATTTGGTGGCCACCCCTCGATTTGATTTTGGGAGCGTGTTCTGAGGTGGGTGGTAGTAGCTGCTATGCATTACCACCGGTCCAGATCTGTAAAATGGTAGTATCCTATTCTGGGCATTGGCTCGCATGCCTTGTCACATGCCTTATCACGCCCATTACGAGTTTGGTTTGTGTCGTACCTATAAAGTGCTTCCTGATAGCCTACCAAGTTACGGTGGAGTTTACAGTATCTATATTGACCACGACATTTATATAAAATGTGTTAATGAGGATATGGGTAACGCCTTAATGCTATTTTAATACTTTACTTTACTAATCGACATATTATAATAGCGTATATTACTACATAGTACATAGTTTAACGGATCCTTAGGAGATGGAATCCCGAACATCTCTTAAATTATTGCACGCACGTTTGACACTGGATAGGAGATGTGAAATCCAGTAAACATCTCTGAAGCCATTACACTCATATTTATTTACTATTGATTTAACTTACATAAGATCTTTTAGTTATGACTCGAGTGTTTTGTCATTTCATTACGCTTGGGTAAGTCTGAGCTTTTCAATGTATTGAAGACTATATTTCTGGAGGACGAAGACAGAGATTTGTATATTATATTATTTCATGTTGTTCCACTGCATCATGTTATTCCACTGCATTATTTATTTATCCTGCTGTATGTATAACTCTGACTTGTATTGTAAAAGTGCAATCAAATATTATTTGTAAAACAACTTCATGAACTGTTTATTTGATTATTATATTTTGTCATTCCGTTGTGAGATTATGTGTTTTGTTTTTTCTTTCTTTTCTCTTTATTTTCTAATTTACCTCACAATAATCCTTCCTTTTGAATGGTTTGAGTCCGACATGTGAGGTTTATTGTAGATTTTAACCATCCAAAAAAGTGGGTTGTTACATCCAGTCATCACCTCAACCCACTCGACACACCATGCTATCGTCACGAACCCAATTACAAATGGAAATCCCAAACTGTAACGACCCGTAATTTCGTTACTTTAAAATGAGAGATTTTTCCTATTTTTAAATTTAAAAATAATTTAAAACTTAAATAAATAAGTTATATATAATAAATAATAATAGAGAAATTATTTATTCTTATAGTTAATGATAGAAAGTATAAATTTGGTTTTTAGAACAAATCAACAAAAGTTAACTTTTGTTAACAATAAATAAAGGCTTAAATAAATAGGTTTAAATATTTATTGATAAGTTAAATGTTATTTAAAACATCTAATGAATATAATAAAAGTATATAATATATTTAAAATCATCTTTACTGCTAATAAAGAAAATGGGTTGAACTAATTTACTTGACGTCCTTTTGAAATTCCAAAAATGCCCTTGCTTTCCGTTCACATATTTGCACTCAAACAAAATATCAACATATACAATAACACGAACAGCCCGTGTGCAAAGCACGGGCCCATACTAGTGTTAATAATCGTTTTACAAAAATAACTAAAATTTGTCACATTTTGTCAATTTTACATACACTGTAAAAATAGAGATTTTGATATTATTTAAATATGATTTTAATATATGAATAGACATGTTTTAATTTATTAAAGAAGTAAAAAGTTCATTTTAAAGTTTGATTTACTTTGATATATAGCTTACCAAAAACGTCAAATTTTGGCTGTAAAATTTGTCAACAAAAACACCGTTTTCAACCAAAACAAGTTGGCGTAAAGTTGTTGTAACTTGATACATTTTCTAACATATAAATACAAGTTTACAAACTTTTTAAATAATTTACATTTAGCACCAAAAGATAAACGGGGTTTACTTTTCAAAAGTTTCGTAAATAAATAAAGTGAAAAGTCACGATTTGACATAAACCTATAAATAAATCTATACTAAATAAAATCAAATCAAAGTATCTTATCTCATTAAAAGACATCAAATCATGTCTTGTAAAGGAAAGAAAATAAGTTGAAAATTCAAAAAGTAAAAGCGTATTTTAGTCATTTTGGCTAACGTTAAAAATGTAATTTACATAGGAAAATTTTGCTATAAATACCACCTCACTTTCACACATTTCTTCATGCCAAAATTCTTCTTCTTCCTTTCTTAAAGCTTTCCTTAGGCTTCTCTAATGGCTTCCAAAAGGAAGTTCTCTCTTTTCTTTTCTTTTTAATATTTGGTAAGAGGTTTAAAAATAGTGGAGTGTTTAAGCACCAATCCGCTAATTACTCTTTAACCACTTCTTAAAACTACTTCTTTCTCTATAATGGCCATGGGCCGTGAGGATGAAGGTGTTTAAGGGCTTAGGCCGAGAGCAAGGTGGTGGAGGAGTGTCATGACTGTGCGCAAATGAAGTAGTTGTAAAGATGGTCAAGCACTTGGAAGCATGGTTATGATAAGGTTTATAAATGTTTAGTGAAGTGTTGGTTTGGATAAGAATATTGGGAGGAAGTGAAACAATTTGTCTAAAGGTGAGAAATTCTCATCGCTTTTGAATTCGTATTTTATTTATTTAAAACAGTCACATTTACACCTTATGACATATGAATGTTTATACCAAATTGATTGTTAATATGGATGATTGATAGTTTAGTTAGATAATTGAATTGTGATAATATATCCCGTTATGGTATTAATAGTGAATGTTGGATTTGAAATCGTATGTTATGTGATTCGTTCGATGGATGTTATGTTAGTGGTAAATATGGATTTTGGTTATGTCCATTTTGATTTAATAATCACTTTATTAATAAGATCATATTTTAGTGATATGAGATATTTGGGAAAAAAGTCTCTTTTCAATTAGAATTGAAATTAAAGTAAAAATAGAGAAGAATTTGAAATTTGAAGTAAAACGGGATTAAAAAGGAAGTTAAATTGAAAATGAGATGAATAGTAAAATTGAAATTGGAATCGATTTTGAAAATAAAGTTGAGTTTGAGGATGAATTGAAGTTTAGATTGAAATTAGATTTGAAATCTAATTTTTAAATAAGTTTAATTTGAAGTTTAAATTGAAATTTGAATTTAATATTAAAATTATAGGAATAAAATAATATTATTATATGATAATAGTGAAAATACATTTTGAATACTTTAAAAAGTGAAAATATTGATTTAAAATGATTTGTAATGATTTTATAAGTAATAGAATTCAATTTGGATAAATTATTTCAAGTATTGAAAGATAAGTTAAAACTAGGTGTGTCGCGCAACGGTAGTTCACGATTTCGCATTGAAAAGTTTAAACGAATGTGTACAGTGGAATATAGCCCGGAATTCTTTAAGATAAGAAAATGCTGAACTATTATATCCATATATTCTAAATGAAGAAAGAAAATCAAAATTTCATTGAATAGATTTTGTAATAAGTCCAAATCAATTTGCTAGAAAAATCGCGCTAGTGCAGTTAAGTGACCATAACAGGACATCTGTTTAAATGACATTTTTAGTTATGGAAAAATATGGAATAAATTTGATAAATCTATTTAAATAGTTTAAAAGAGATTTGGATTGGAAAGTATGAATTTTCAAGTATTTAAAGTTGTTCAAATCAAATAAGCTTATATAGCACTTTCCGTAGCACTTTTATGCTGCGAATTGTATAACTTTTTTAATGTGAGTTTAAATGTAATGATTTTTCTAGAATTAATTGTGCATTTTTTAAAAGGACAATTAAGCATTTGAAAGATAATTTGAAATCTTTAAAATCAATTCCAAAATAAAATTGATATCTGAGTATGCGGAAACGACTAGTACATTTGTCCCGCCCGTGAGATATGGGAAGATAAAACAAGGTGTTTAACTAAGGTTAGAGATGGAGCAACCAGTGCCTTGAACTTGCCTGGCCTATGTTTTCTTTTCTTTGGCGAGGGGTGGAACAGATCAAAAGGAAAGCCCGGATGCTCTAAAATAAAAAGATTGTATTAAGTTTCCGAAATAAAAGAAAATTGGTATTATCAAAATTTAAGCAATCTCGAAAATGAATGATTTCTATGATCCTATTTACTCAAAAATGTTTTGCTAAAATTGATTTTAGTGTTTATCATAAACGATGTCTTAAATAACATTGTTTTTGACCCGCCTAAAAGTTAAGGAATTTGGATCGAGAGTTAAGTTTTGATGCCTCACCTCTGTAATCACACTAGCCAAGGACATTACAGGGTAATGCCATCGACTAGCACGAAGAATAAGGCTGTTGAGGAGCGACCATGTGACGATCCAGCCCTTCAACCTTCGAAAATCGGCATCCAATACATCACCCATATTCGAATGCCGGAGATTCAAACGTTGGAGTCCGGTTCGCTGGAGCTATAACACATTAGATGATAACAACACAGTGGAAACAAAATGATTTTATTGATACACCATATGGATTACAACATTCAACAACAAATGCCCAATGACATTAGAGCCATATATACAATATAATAGCGGAAATAACACAACAGCGGAAATGATAACATAAACATAGGTCTTCCAAGAGAGAGAGAGAGAGAGAGAGAGTCCAACATACTGCATCTTCATTGCCAAAGCTCCAGAGTCCAAACCAAAAAGCTCAAAACCAAAAGCTTCCAAACCAAAGACTTCCTAAATCAACATCTACTATCTGAACTAGCTGCAGAACACGGATGACCTGATTCTAGGCTGCCCGTGTGGAAAATTAGAGGAACCCAGAGTTTAGAAAAGGGAACAATAAACTCCGAATCAGTCATGGGACTAGTGTGAGCAAATGCAAAAATATTTATTTATAAAAAAAATATAAAAAAATCCGTTCATGCTTTTTGGAAAATGGAACTACCATAAGGTCTCCAGGCACACACTCAATGCAATCGCACACATGTAGGCGGTTTCTCCTTATAGTAGTCAAACATGCTTGATACGTGAAAATCCTTTTGATATTATTATTAGTACATAGTGTGAAAATATTTCGAAAGTATAATATTAATCTTGGCCAGCATACGTACCATTATCGTATGCCTACTATAGCTACCATGTTAAATGGCAGGTTCTACAACAAAAACCGTAAAGGGCTCGTGTTGATCGTTTGGATTTCCAACAAATGGCCAAGGCTAAGGAACTTCCTTTATCCGAATGGGTACGCCTCTGAAGGGATGTCCCGAGAACGTAACCGATCTCTGTCAACACAAGGAAGGGTTGCCTCTGTAACTAGGTAACTAACTATCACGAGTATGTCATCCCTCGGTCGTAGCCAACCTTTGTCGAGGGCCCTCAACAACCAACAACCACATAAGCAAAATATTTGGGCTCCATACAATACCATTTTTTATCTAGAAGGTAATGCACATACCTTAAGGGTCGCGAACCCCATAACCTTGCTACATCCTTTCCTGTTTCGATCATTTCCGGGGTGTGAAGTTCGATGAAGTCTCGTCCCATAAAGGTACGCTTTTCACAAAAGCCATGCTTCGATCAACCAATGCTCTGCACTTAGCATGCCATATTACCAAATTGGGAATATATCACTAATGACCATCAACTACATAACCTCTGAGCTTGTACATCTCAGAGAAGGGTGTTAAGCTAAGAGAATAAATTCTCCGCCACCAAACAGAAATGTATTTGATAGAAATCAGCTTTATATCTCAAAGTGTAATGTCAAACATACATGCATACAAGTCCATCCTGGGTCTGAATGGAACCAAAGGCACTTCGTCCAATTAAGAAAGAAGTCCTTGCGAATCCGGATATCCCCAATCCCGACCGGACTCTCCATCACATAGGGTAATCTCTATATTGGAGCAACTCAATGCAGAGACAATCAACAGGCAATCCTTTCGTTCTCGAAAATACCCAATTTTCAACCACCGTCTTCAAATGTAATTCCATTCCGTCGTATCATTATTCGAAATTTATGACTTTATGTCCTCCCTCGTCTTTTTCAAATAATGAGCGCTTATTTTAAAAACATGTGGATACATTTAGGTCTTAGTTAAGTTACAACTTATTTACCAAAACCTTTCTTATTGGATGGTTTAAACAAATTTTCATTTGCAGATCTTTTAAACAAAAGATCTACCTTTTATAATTCAATGCAGAATATTATATAGCAATTCATCATAGATAAATATTTATCACAGCTCAATCCAAAGCATTGCACATCACAGGACATCACCGATTAATATACCATAAATGTTAATCAATCCAAACATTCTATACAATAATCATCCATAAGCAAAATTAATTAGTCCCATAATCTACAATTAATTTAATTAACTCAAAATAAATTAATTAGTTATGAATTGATTATCAAATTCTGCTTAATTAACATTAATTAATTACAAATCATTTTAATTAATTATTGAATTAATTAATCACATAAAATTTTCATTAATTAATTATGCTTTAATTACTGATTAATTATCCTTTAATTATTAATTAATTATCCTTTAATCATTAATTAATTAACCCTTAATTATTAATTAATTAACCCTTAATTATTAATTAATTAACCTTTACTTATTAATTAATTATCCTTTAATCATTAATTAATTAACCCTTAATTATTAATTAATTAACCCTTAATTATTAATTAATTAACCTTTACTTATTAATTAATTAACCTTTAATCACTAATTAATTATTTAATTATTATTTAATTACTTATATTAAGTAATTATCCTTTAAGTAATTATCCTTTAATTAATTTCATTAATTAATTAATCTTTAATTACCCAAACCTTAATTAATTAAAAGATAAACCATTATCTTAATTAATTACTTAATACTAACCCCAAAGTTAAATAAAACAATTATTATTTAAAAAGAAGCGGCTTAAGAAAATTGTTTAATTAAAACTTGATTTGTTTTAAAAATTTAAAACTGTTATTATACTAAAAACACTCCGACCCGAGTCTAACTTGTGTGCCCACTATAGCCAATTACAATTTTTTCCGAGTCTAACCCGAGCCACCATTTTTTTTCTTCGTTTTGATTTAAGTTTTAAAACTCGTTACACACTCACGAACACCCGATACATTACTCGAGCCACAACCCAATCTTCCCGAGTACAAACCCGAGTCTCCACCTTCTCCTCAAACTCTCTGATACACAGATACCTGTGTATGTGCACGATCGATCGCCTGCGCTCTGATCTCCGCTGCCATCGCCGATAAGTCACCATCGACTATCTCGACCCAAACGACCACCCAGAACCTCAAACAAATTCGAAAATTGAATTCGAGCAACATGGGTTCAACTGGAACAAAACTGGATCATCAAAGTTCACTTCGACCCGCCGTCTCAGGTTATTAGACCCTCCAAAACTCTCACCAAAGCTTCATTGAAGATCCAGGCACCTATCCCCTGCTCCGATCACCTCCGGTGCTCCCTCGATGATGCGGTAGTCTAGAAACCCATGTCGACCAAAATTGAGGCTAAAACCTTAGTAAGACACCGTGCCACCACCATGATGATCAGAAAATCCTTTGATTATTTTTGCCGAGGTTGCTGACCTCTGGTCATGCTCCAGCAACGACCCCGAGACCCATCACTAGAAAATATGCCCAAAACAACGTTCCCGTTCAACCCACGAATTCTCAATCATTACTAAACTAAAAATCTTGATTTTATTTTTAAAATTCGTAGATTTTGAAATCGAATCAGGTGATGTATGTGAATCAAGAAATCCTAGTATTTGAATTTTCAACATGCATTGAACTTTACTGTCATTTCTGATTTTCTAGAAAAACATTAACCAATAATTCTTTAAAATACTTTTAAAACTTAGATCATGTTAATTCAAGCATATTTTGTTTAAATAACAAAGCCTATAAAAGAATAAGGAATGAGATTTTGAATTTTGAACCTAGAACAAAGGTGCATTTGCTTGTGCACACAAAATATATAGACATGTAGGAATATTTTTACTTCCATACAAAGTTTTTCCATAACATACTTTAAGTTTTTATCAAAAGCAATCAAGATTTAATAGATTTAAACTTTAAAAAAAATGTTTACTCAACTTTATTTTGAAAATAGGGCAAAAGCCTGAAATTTTGTTCTAAACTAGAAATGCTTTGATTTTGAACTTTGATCTGGAAATTGTTTGAGATGATCTTGCTTGATTTAGATCAGGTTGAACTTGAACCAATCTTATTTAGTTGCTTGATAGCTTAGAATACAAGTGGTTGTTGCTTTGATTTTATTTTCTGTTTTAATTTACTTGGATTTTTGTTTTGAATAAATTTTTGAATGAAAAGAAAAATAGAAAGAGAAGAGGTAGAGTGATATATATATAACTTGTTTTTATTTTATTTATCATTTGAAAATAAAACGAACTAATGACACTTGTTAATTGCATGTTAAGATTGTCACACTTGTTATATTTCATGTTGTAATACTTGCATTTGTAAATTTGCATGTTAATAATGTTTTTGTATAATTTATATATTATATTATATTTAGTTTTATATTTTTATATGTTTTTATGTTTTTTATATACATTTCCCTTTTATTTATATTTATATAATTTTAAAGAAAATTGATTTAAAACTAATTATACACTAAATAAAAATATATATACATATATACATATATTAGTTTTTAAAATATAAAGTTTTTTAAATCCATTTTTTTAAAAGATTTTTATTTTTGAACTTCAAATCAAAATTTTATTTACAATCTATTTATATATATACACACACATATCTTATTTTTTTGGAAAAATTTCAAATTAATTCACAAATTAATGCTAAAATTTATATTAATTACTAAACTAAATTTGGCTTAAAACGGGATCGTTACAGACCACCTGTGTATTTTCTTTATGAGAGTACCCATATGTTAGATAATATGACATGTATTTCTTTTCAAGAGGAAATTTGACATATCAAATACAAACTCAAAACTACTACAATGGCTATTTGGTCTTTGAAAACAAATATAAAATAAGCATAACATAAAATCAATGCACATATATTCATATCACTAAGGCGGAAATAAATATGAATATAACACATAGAAGTGTACATCAAAGTAGTGGTCAAACAAGATCAACTACATCACAAGAGAATAAATATACATTAATGAGTCTCTATCTCGAATGTATAAAAGCAAAAACTACTAGGCTAAGTAGTTAGCCAAAAGTTAGACGACGGTCCCTGATAAATAGTCAAGTAGAAGCACCTGAAACACGTCGGTCTGACCCGAGTATTATTTAAGAAGAAAAATAATAAACCGTTCAGTCTAGCTATAAATATAATATATGGTGAGATAGAATAAGAGATATAACAAATATATATGATAACAATTAAAATCATATAATATCTCAAATCTTCTCAAACACCAAAAAGAATGTCATATTCCTTAGCTTATTCACCAAACCTCAAATGTTGGCAAAACATATCAATGCCAACTCGTAATAAACGGTGAAACACAAATTCCAGAAATCAATAATTAGAAATCCAGAAAACACAAAGGGGGAGGCCTATCACAAATGGGAGCATGAAAACTCACCAACACGTGCATCACAAACGGGTTGCTATTCCATGGTCGCTAACCATAGAGCCGGTGAACAACGTAGTACAACGTTTTGCCCGATGAACCTGAAACTCCGGAACAACGACGTATTACAACGTTATGCCCAATGAACCTGAAACTCAAACAATCCAAAACAATGACGTAATACAGTGTTATGCCCGATGAACCTAAAACTCAAATAATCCAGAACAACGACGTAGTACAGCGTCACACCCGATAAAACAGAAACTCCAATAATCTAAAATAACGACGTAGCACAACGTTTCGCCCGATGAACCGAACTCCATAAAACCCATAGATCGCTAGCCTATAAAAATGAGACGAAGCTCAACAGAACGGGGTACAGTCTCCCACATGGGCAAAGAGACATCGCATATCGCAAGTCTAAACCATAAAATGATCGTAATTGATTAATAAGAAGTGTGAAATATAATAAGCTAGTAAATAAATGAGTTTAGCTTCATGTCCCATAACCACTGGCTTAACTTAAATATTTACGAATAAATTGTACATTTCCACTCGAAAATTGTCACGAGATTTCAATCGAACAAGTCCAAGAATTAACCAACAAAGAAAGCGCAAGCGTTTCATAACACTTATTTTGCTAAGTTGTTTAATTAGATTTCTCATACGAATGAGGTAAAGGTTTGTATATCCTAATAGATTGAAAAACAATTTTAAAAACGGGCTTTGTATTAAAAATAACGTTGAAATCATTTTTGTGAAAGAGTTTGAATACTTACTACTAGTATAGAAACCTTTGTATTTTAAAGTGAAAAATTGCAGAATTGATTGTAAAAACAACCAATCACCAAAAATTCACATTCGATGACGTGAATTAAAACCATAAAAACCGATATCAAATCCAAAAAATGGATACTCCATAAATCCAGAAAAGAAGCCATCAAAGTCGATAAAAGTGATAACGACCAATCGGATCAACCATAAATTGATATAAATAGAAAGTCACAAAGAAATAGGCGATTTTCTTGAATTTAGCAGTGTCAAACGTTTGGTGGTTTCCTCGGATATCTGAGCTGAAGGTCTGGAATTTTCTTTCAGATCGCCCAGACATCTGGGGAACAAACTCAGACGTTTGAGCTATAAGTCTGGAATTTTTATTTCCACTACCTAGACGTTTGAGTGCTTTACCAAACTTCTGAGCTGAAGCTCAGGGGAAGATTTTTGTCTAGGCCATTGATGGCCAAATCATATCGGAAGCGATCGAATAAGCGACGATGGCTAGGGATTTATACAAGCGACAACCTAGCCCTATAGACTCATCAATACACTTCGAATAACATGTCCAAACATTCATATAAGGATTTTCATAGATTTTGACTTCAAAATGCCAAAAATAGGAAAATTCTCCAAACCAACTCAACTCAAAAGCAAATGGACATGAAATAGATGTTTGGAATTCATACCTAATGCCTATCAAAGGTATAGACATAGATGTGAGTTCAATAATTCACCTTTAAACCCAAAAACAACAAGTGAGAAGCTTTGAAACAAAGGAAAGATCAACCACTCTTCAACTTCAACTCTAGAAGCACCAATCTATGATCATATGCAAATATTTCATAAGTTAGGTTATAGGAAATTTCTAAACATTGGAGTGGAATTGAGATGGAGAAGATGAAGATGATGCTTACCTAAACTTCTCTTTGATTTCTAGAACTTGAATTTAAATTTCCTAAGAATCCAGGGCTTAGGAATTTTGATTTCTTTTCTTTTCCCCCATTTTTCTTTAGGGCTTGAGGATGTTAGGAAATTTAGAAATGATATGAATGAAGAGGAGCGGAGTGGAGCGGGATGTATATGGTAAGGGGTTCGGGTTCTCTTATTGGGTTACTGGGCTAAAACCCAAACCCAAGGCCCAAACAAAAATACAAAATTCCTCATCAACTCCAAGCATATCGACGTTTATATCAAAAAGGCTGGAAACACCATTTTGAACTCAATGGAAGCGGTCTCGAGTCCTAATTCTACTGTTTACAGAAATTCATTTTTCGGACTTTAAATTAAACTAACGATGCTATATTTAAGTAAAACATTTAAATATATAATCGTAAATTTTACGGTTGTTGCAGGCTGCCCTCCTTAAAGAAATTACGTCCTCGAAATATTTAAGAAGTAAATAAAGAGTAACAACCACACAAAGGCATAACAACACAAAAGAAAATTTTGAAACGAGAAGTTCACCTTAAGGAGCACGAGAAAGTAAGTCTGGATGTGTTCGGACGATGAATTCTCTGGATTTCCAAGAGTAATCCTTAGGATTTGAGGACCATTGAACTTTCACAAGTAGAACATCTTTATTTCGAAGGAGTTTAACTTCCGTGGCAATGATACGAATAGGATGTTGCTCATAAGTCAAATTAGGTGAAACTTCACTTTCTTCAATAACACCGGGCTCAAGAATAGAATCAGAATCTGTAAGGCATTTGCATAGTTGAGAGACGTGGAAAACATTATGAATAGAGAAAAATTGAGCTGGTAATAAATGGCAATAAGCCACGGAACCAATGCGTACGGTGATGGAAAATGGACCGACATATCGAGGTGTTAGTTTTCCTGATCGACTGAAACACACAACACCCTTTATAGGTGAAACGCAAACGAATACCAAATCTCGTATAGAAAATTCTGATTTCCTACTTCGGTTATTGACATAAGATTTTTATCTACTTTCAGCTTCTTTCATCCTATGACGAATAAGGTCAATTTTTTCTGTGGAATCACGAATGAAACCTAGACCTAAAACCAGCTTCTCACCAGCTTCAAGCCAACATGAAGGAGATCGGTATGGCCTTCCGTAGAGTGCCTCGAAAAGTGCCATACCAATACTAGATTGGAAGCTATTATTGTAAGATAACTCAACAAAAGAAATATGATCTTCCCAACTTTCACCAAAAGCATGAACACATGCACGAAGAAGATCTTCAAGAGTTTGATTTACACGTTCTATTTGTCTATTAGATTGAGGAAGATAAGCGGTGCTAAAAGAGAAGGATGAGTATCAAGGCTACATAAAATAAAAGATGAATATGAATCAGATTCACGATCTCAAATCTTACAAGTGGACAATGTCTCAAGATCATTCCATTCGGATAACTCATGGAAACAAATGCTTGTTGCTTACGACTAAGGGCATCGGCAACATAATTTCCCTTTCCGAGAGTATAGAGAATACCAAGATCATAAGATGCAAGGAATTCGAGCCAACATTGTTGACGCAAATTAAGTTCCTTTTGAGAGAATAAATACTTCAAAAATTTATATCGGTGTAGAGAACAAATTTTTCTTCCAAAAGATAATAATGCCAAATTCTAAAAGCAAAAATAATGGCCGCGAGCACTAGATTATGAGTGGCATATCTAGTCTCGATAGGCTTTAATTGTATAGAAGCATAAGCGATAACACGTTCCCTTTTGCATGAGAACGCACCCAAACCAATACGACTAGCATCGGTATACAAACAGTGAAGTCTTGGTTCCCTTCGGGAATCACAATAATAGGAGTTTCAGAAAGGAGTACTTTTAATTAATCCTCTTTGTCGAAAAGCTAAGACTTTCAAAATTACAATTAACTTCATGTAATCATCTTTTTAGATAAATTTACTTATTCCAAGTCAATTTAGTGTCTGACTATCTCATCATAGCATTTAGGAGATTCCTGTCGATAACGTTGATCAGGCGCATCGACCAGAATTCTTAAAGCACTCAATGGGCAATACAACAAAAAATCATCTTCTATATGATAAAAATATCTCTTAAAATTTTTACGAATATTCTTTGTTCGTTTTAAGAACAAAATCCAGTTATACTTTTAAATATATCTTATTAGAAAGATTTGCAATTTTAAATTGCTGTTTTCATCCATAATCAATGAATACAAGGATGGAGTCATCGAGATATTCGCATAATACTTGATTCATAAGATGGATAAAATAAGTTGGAGGGTTTGTCAAACCAAATGGCATAACAATCCATTCATAAGAATCATAATGAGTGCGGAATGTGGTTAGTGGAACGCTATCGTCCGTAACTCATAGCTAATGAAAACTGGTGGCAAAGTCGAACTGAAAAGACCATAGCACCACTCAATAGATCGCTTAGGTGATAATCCTAAGATAGGCTCAAAGATACCGGAAATTCATGAACTACTTGAATGAGGGATGTAACATTTTCCTCATTATGTGGGTTAAAATAATAAAATGATGCCACCGAATTGGAATCGAAATCATTAAGAAAAATAAAAACCTGCTTAACAGATTGAGAATGTCGTAGATGGATAGTCGTACCGGGATATAGGATATGGGCTTCGTAATGATTAAGCCAATCCCTTCCCAAAAATCAATTCCGAAACCTAAGTAGCACATAACATGAAAATCATATCGGAAAGCATAATCACATAAATAAATTTCGGCATCTTTACAAAGTAAGCTGAGTGCTGCAGATCCACCAATCGAATTCACAATTTTCATTGAAGTCATCAAGCTCATAACATTTAAAGACAAAGCATCAACAAGTTCCTTTGATAAAAAGAGTGAGATGCACCCGTATCAAAAAGAACTCGGATATGATATTCGTGAAACAAATTAATGCCATCGAGGACTGAATGAGAAATACCTTGACCAAGAGAAGTGTTACTAGGAGCTTGCACAACATTCAGCTCTCCCTCTCTCCTACTTTAAAGTATGGGATATGTAGATATAAGATGACCCGAACTTTTGCAATAATGACAAAAAAGGGGTTTCGGACACCTATTTCCATAGTGGTTCGTAGAGCCACAATTGTAGCATTGTCCACGACTAGAGGTAGGAGTCTTTACTACTGAAGCTGCTTGCTTCCCTTTCTTGTTGGAATTAGGGACTTTGAACTTAATAGGCCTCTTCTTGTTGATGTTGAAGTTCTGCTTGGCACCCACAACTTCATCATCACTTTCTTTATCGGTCTCTTCAAGTCGAAGAGCAATATCAACAAGCTGGTCGAAAGAAATTTCTAGTTTCAGAAGTAAAGCCTTTTTGAGGTTCTTATTCAACCCATAGACAAATCTCTGATTTTTCTTCAATGGGGTATCAATATACTCGACCCCATATTTAGAGAGAGATTCAAAAGATGCGACGTAATCCGTCAGAGGATTCACCTTGAACAAGGTCAATAAAGCATCGAGCTAAAATTACTTTTTCAGCTTCTAGCACAAACTTTAACTTGAACCTTTCTCGGAATTTCTCCCAAGTAAGATCCGCGTCGATAATTTCCGAAATCAAAAGCTCATACCAATCTAATACTCTCTCCTGGAGCGTGCTAGAAACCACTTGGACCCGATGTAGATCTACAAGATTCATGCGAGAAAAGATGAGGTCGCATTTTTTATTTATTTTAAGGGGAGTTACCTTATAATCATTTTAAACAAAACAATGAAAAACTCTATTAAACAATTTATAATCATACCAAAGGCAAAACCTGCAATATAATGTATAGTAATCTATACTATATTAATTAAAACAAGAATAGTATTAAGAAAAGCCATATCTTATATATGACTTACCAAGAATAGTTCGAAAAAGCTGAAAGCTTGAATGCTGCGGAGTGGATAATAGATCAAAAGATGCGCGGTGTCTACGGATGAACAAAGAGATTTTTTTCTTTTTTGCTTTTCTCTCTCAAAATATAAAGAACGGAAATTGATTAGAGGCTAACTAGACAAATGATAGAAAATTTAATCTGCCATTAATATTTTCTAGAAAGGTTATAAGTTTTTTTCCTAATGCTCTCTTAAGGTACATTACACACCTATTTATACATAAGTATCCGGTTTAACCGGTTTACAAACTACACACAGCTGTCTGCCTATTGCGATATTAAAATAATAAAAGTATACATAGGAGATTCTTTTGGTCAGCCAGGATAAGGAATAAAGTAGCCATCCATTATCCTTTCTTTACACGTTTCTTGTCTTCTTATGCTAGTGGAAACTAAGAGATAAGTAGGAATTTCATTACTTTGTCTGCTAATCGGTGTCTGCCATTTGGTCCATCGGGTTAAAATCTTCTAAGGCTCTTCTATCGCCAGTATCTAGGTCACTTGATTCCATTTCTAGCTCTAAAGTCTCTTGATCATAAATTAGAATATAATTGTTAGGATCAAACATGAATTCTGTTGTAGGATGTGGAAGTAGAACCATTAAGTCCATTTCTCCCCAAATTTGATATTTTGACATTTCTGCCGTAATATTAGTTCCTTTCAATTTGGTGGAAGACTGAGAGATATTTTGACTGATGAAATTGTCAAGGTTTATCTGCTCCAAACCAGATTGGTGTTCCTTCATAATTCTGTAAATAACATCGTATACTTCTAGATGCATGCTCTTTTGTATAACCTAAATGCTTAAAGATTGCTATTCTATGCATGGCTGGCTTTATTGTCTGTTGTGCATCATTATCAAATATTGGAGTAGTTGAGCTAATACATACTACAATTCCTGGAAAAATACGTAAATACTGTCCCGCTATCATAGCAAATCGTTTTCCAAAACGTTCTAAGATCGAACTTTCAATTGGGTTGTGAAGTGTAATTCTAGACAACATACCATGATAAAAAGGTCAATGATTTTATCTAACTTACATGGCAATTGTTTACTATAAACTCTAACCCTGAGCATATTAGATCTTCGGTCCCGTATAATCTTGAATTGTACTCCTTCTTCTATTTGTTTGTACTAGGTTGCAAGAAGATCTTGTAACTCGGCTTGGTGTTCATTCCATCTATCGTAGGCCATTTATTTAATTTTTAGCACTAATTCCTCTCCTTCTTGCTTGCACAATTCATCTAAGATAGGTTTTGGTCGTAATTTAAGATGGTTGGAAAGTTGTTCATAGGTTAATGTTTTAGGACATTTGGGGACTTGTTCTAAAAGATTGTTCTTTTCTTCAACTAATTGCTGAATTCTTTGTTCTAGGAGCTAGTCGGTTTTAAGGACATAGGTGTTTTTCCTATTTTCATCTTTTGAAAACTGATTTTTTTGGATGAAATATTGTAGCTGTGTTTGGTTTGGTGTAAATTATGTAGGTCATTTAGTTGTGATGCTTGGGAATTAATTAAGTCTGCTGGAGATTGAGGTGTTGATGAGGTTGCTTGAGAAAATCTGAGTCTATATAGTAATATGGTTCAAAGACATTTCTAGCTTTGTTTAGAGCCTCTTGCAGATTATAAAATCCTTTAAAAATTGGGTTTTGAAAATTTTGTATAGCCATCTACACTTGGCTGTAATGTTTAAAAATGCCTTTGAATTTTCCTCTGAAAACTATATAACAGAAAAAGTTTTTAGAAAGTGGTTTTTGCTGAATTTTGGAAAAATAGTAAGAGAAACAGTTTCCTACTCTTTGTTTATTTCTTCCTTCATTTTCGATTGTTTTTAAATTCCAAAGATGGTCTAGCAAACATTACTGTGAAGAATTGTTTATTTTGACCAAGGGTTTAAATTTTCTTGGATCATCATTTCTAAACTAGATGAGAGATATTTGACCAAAGGTCATACATGGGGTGTTACCACCATCATTTGTTTATCTGGTGATCTAACTGGAGAACTGACCGTAAAATTTGTTTAACCAATTGTTTGAGAAGGTGATTCCATCTCTTTTTTTATCATTGCTGGGGATGGAGTTTCCACAGCCACTTGCGTTTGATTACTGGTTTTAGTTACTTATTTGTCTTTATCCATTTCTTTATTCATACTGTGCCTTTCCTGCACGACACAATAGTTATTAGAATTAAAGGCAGATACTAATTTTCTTGAAAGTATGTCTGTTAGGTGATTATTCTTTCCTTTGATATGTTTAAATTGGATATCATAACCATTTCCTTATATAAGGTTTTGTAGGTTTAACCAACGTCTTTTATTGATTTTCTTGGAATTTTCTTTTGAAATAAATTTAATTATAGCTTCACAGTCAGTTCGGACTGTAAAGTCTTTGTTTAGATAAATTTTATATTTATCTAAAGTATTTATTAGGGCCTAAATTTCATAATCTAGACTGGTCCAACTAGAAGTTGTTTTAAAATTACCACTTGAATATACTGCAATTTTTTCTGTAGATTTATCACTATATTTTGATGGTTTGCATTTTACCACTACTCCCATCCTTTCTTACATCCGTCACATTCGATAATAATATAGTCTATGGTTAAAGGTAGTTATAAAGGCTTAATTTTCCTTACTTCTTCTTTTATCTTTTGAACTAACTTAATGTCTTTTGAATTAAACCTACTTTCACCTTTTTTAGAAATTTTTCCGTAAAGTGGTCTTACAAGTTTTGCTAAGTTCGGAATGAACTTTCTGGCATAATTGAGTAATCCTAAAAATGCTTGAACTCTTTTCTTGTTATCTAGTTTGTCCAAGAAATCTATAATTTTTTATGAGATATGAGGCCGAAGTTCTATTTTACCGTTTCCTATTTCCAAACCTAAAATGGAGAATTTTTGCTAAAATAATTCCATTTTCCATTTAGAATTACTAAACCGTAATTTTCAATTTCTTGAAAGATCGTTTTAAATGATTTTCATGTCCTTAATGTTTTTGCTTGCTACTAAAATATCATCTATATATACTAAGTAAAAATCATATTTTTTAAAAATACTATCCATAAACCATTGAAAAATTGATGGTTCTGCTTTTAAACCAAAGCTTAATACGTTCCATTCAAAATATCCTTCTGAACACATAAATGCTGTCCAAGGTTTAAAGCTTTCTTCTAGTTTTAGCTGATTATATCCAGATTTAAGATCAAAGTTACTAAATATTCGTTTTCCTTGGATTAGGTTAGTTAACGTGTCTTTATTGGGGATATTATACCCATCATCTTCTATATTATCGTTCAATCTTTTGTAATTATAAACTATTCGTGGTTTAACTCTTTTTTCTTCAGAATGGTTTCTGACTAAAAAAGATGCTGATCTATGTCTACTACTGATCGTCTAATTAAATTTTATTTTAACATCTCATTTATTTGTATTTTAAATTCTTTTATATCGGCCGAGGAATAATATATATTTGCTGTTTTGAATGTAACATCTGGGTTTATTATTTTAATTTTACAAATGTAATTAATTCTGTTTTTTACATCATCTCTATTATACCTTGTTTTTCGAGTCGCGAAATTATTTGATGCGGAACAAACTTACTATCTTTTCCTTTTTCCAATTCTAGAATTGTTTCGAAAGCTAATATTGCTAAGGCATTTTTGTGAGTTTTATCTGTTGAACAATTTTGTTTATTATCGGGTTTATAAAAATCTAATTTTTCTTGTCCATCATGCTTTTCTACCAACTTTGATTGATAATTATGATAATTTGTTGGTAGTGTGTAGTTATATTTACTAAAAGTAATATTGTTTTTAGATATAATAATACTATCTCTGTAATTTAAAATAAAGTTTAATCCTAAAAGAAATTCTGTGTTCTTAATTTCTTTAAGTGTTATTGTCATTTGTCCTAATTCATATTTCGAGCTATAATTCCCCAATAAATCTTTAAATTGGATTGTAGCATTATCTGGTAGTTTATGGGTTAATTACATTAAACTCTGATTTGATGTTTTGGAAGTAATTGTGTATTGCAAGGGTATATGATATTTTGTTGGAGCTAAGGAATGTGCTATTAAGCTCTTTGTACTTCCTATATCGATAATAGCTATTGTTTCTTTAAATATATTTTCGTCAAACCATATATGACAATTTATAGTTAACAAAGCGGTATTATACTTATTAATGTTTGTTGAAAATTCTGTAATATCTTGAAAGTATTATTTAAATTATCTATTTGTTCTAGTTCTTTACTGTTTTGACCAGGTTCAAATAAACTGCAGTCTTTCTTTTTTTGTTTAATGTAGTTTATTTCTTGTTTTAAATTATTAATTTCTAATAGTTGAATTTGAGCTTCATGTTTATCGATCGTTTCTTGAAATAAAGTGTTTTCATTAACTATATTTTTCTTTTTTGCTAGCTCTAAATGAAAATGTTTCTTTGCACATATAAAACAAATTTCGATAAAACATTGGTTACATTGGAATCGTTTAACAATTTCTGTATACCTGTCACATAGATAACATGGAATATGGTCGTTACCTCGTCCTTGTATCCATCGATGGCTGCAAGTTATTTAATCCTCGTTTATCAGGATGTACGTAATACTAGTTTGAGAATTATTTCCTTCTTCATTGAAACTATACTATAAATGGATTCATTATCATTGAAATCATCTTCATTTACACTTTCTGTTTCATATTCAGCTAGTTCATCAACTAAGTTTGATCTTTGTTTATTATTATGCCTATTAGGACATTTATTTGCAAAATGATTTGGGTCACAACAAATAAAGCAATGGCATTTTCTATTTGGTTTGCTACGTTTAACGTATTTGTCCTTTTTCCTCCTATCAAACTGTTTAGACTTTCCTAAATATTTTTTAGGTTTATAATAATCGTAGGCTTATGGAGCGTAAATTGCCGTTCGATAAAAGGCCCAAGCTTCACTTTTAATTTGTTCTTGTCAGGCTGCTTCCTTATAATGTTTCTAATTATTGGAATACAAACATGATTCGTGGTCATATCCCTAGTTTTTAATATTTCCGTATTGATTGTTCCAATCTTCTTCTAATTTCCGTCCTAAGTGCCATGGAATTTTTGAAAAATATTTATTACATAACTTTCTTCCATATCTCTTCCAGTTTGCGCTAATGTCATTACAAAATCTTGACTAAATTCTTTAATATATTTAAAATCTCGTATACTAAGCTGTTCTAAATTTCGGATAGCTGTTTCTTGCATGGGAGTGCCTCCTTTGCCTGGATCGTTGCCAATTAAAAGTAATCTGATAAAAATAGTAAAATTATTTGGGTTATTTCCCATTGCCTTTTGTTCTGTAATTGTTGCTGGACTATCAGTTTTCCTACTCTGATATGTTCCTAAGGCTAATGGTCCTAAAGTTGTTTCTAATACAGCCTACATATCCATATCTGGTCTTTTATTCGTTTCCCAGTAATGAATAACATTTTGTTCCCATATTAATAATTCTTTCAGCCAAAGTTGTGGAGACTGATTTTCTATAAGTAACATGTTATGACTATATAATTTTCCGTATGGTTTTCTTGTTAATTTTCCTATATAAGAGTTTTCTTTATATTCCCATTCTGGTTTAGCCCATTGTTCTCGTTTTATGGGTCCTTCTCTAAATTTTTCACTTGGTTTGTTATCAAATCTACTTCGTTTATCTGACGGAATCATGGCTTGATCCATAAAATGACTATCTATGAAGAAGTCGCTTAATGGAATCTGTTGATTTAAGATATCATCTATTAATGTCATATTAAAATATTTTGATAAGGTTGTAAATGCTTATTCGTAAATCATGTTTAGATCTTGCATACAACTTATTATCATATTATCTGTTTCCTCTCTAATGTTATCAATTGTTATTTTTCTATTAACTATTTCTAGTAAAGTTTTATTACTTTATGTTTTGAATATTTCTTCTATAGTCTCTTCCGTTTCATTATATTCATAATCTTCATCAATTAAAAATCCTAAAATATCTTCATCATCATTTATATTATCTTCTTTATCTGATTCATATTCATCATAGATTGGTCCATCTTTCCAATTCATGAAGTTAAAATGTTCGTTTAAATTATGTCTAACCTCTATTTCAAATTATGTATCGGTATTTTTTCTAAAATTATAGTTTCCAAATCTTAAACTAGGTTCTCCAAATTGTTTATTATAAATTACATGGGATTATGGGATTAATATACTCTTATCATTTGTAACAAAATCTTTAAGTTGCGATTCAAGGCCTGCTTAGTCTTCTGGATTTATCCTTCGCGGTTCTATCATTTTTATTCCTTTACTAGCTATATTTTGGACTATTCCCTTTAAGCTTATCTTAAATTTCATTCCTGATCTGTTATTGGCTTTGCGAATTATTCCTATACTTATCATTAAATTGTTTCCTTCATAGTCTTCAAATCTGCTTGCTTTAAATCCTAACTTTAGATTTTTAATATCCTTAATACTTTTAAGAATATCAAGAACACAATATACTAGTGCATATTTATCGTTTAAATCTATCTGCATTCCTGATAATAAGGCTTTTTCCATATATTTTTTCTAGGATTTATCTAAAACTAATGTGAGTGATTTAGTTCCTAAACCTTTTCTTGTTAGAGTTTTAATACCTCTAACTATTAATCCTAAGTGAAAAAATCGTTTACCCGTCTCCTTGAGTTTATGTATTGCTTCCGAAGATAAGATATCCATTGATATATTATTATTAATTACTCTGATTTCTTCTTCTCTGATACTTCTTGTTAACGTGGTATTTATGTTTGTAACACCTGTCTGATACAAAATTCATGGGTTTAATAGATCTAATTGATTACTGCTATAAAGGTCCAGGTTTTTATCTAAATCTACTTCTTCATCTAGCTGAATTTTTTGTTTTCTTTCTTAGATCTAATTTTAGAAAGAACACTGGATATTTCATCTTTAGGTTTTCCTCTGGATTTAGATTCTATTAAAGTTCTACTAGGTCCAATAAATGATTGTCTTGGATTCATTATTTTCTAGGAATCCAAAATTTATATAATTCTGGCAGTTTGTTTGTTTTTTCTACTGGTTTTCCTAAACTTAAATTAACTAATTGGTTAGAGAGTCCGTCTAATTCTTTATCAAAGTATTGTTTTACTACTAGTTTTTCAAGTTTTTCTAGAATTTGTAACTTTAGACTTATTAAAATATTAAATAAATTTGGATATTCTTTATCCGCTTCGCTTTTCCCTAAATAAGTCGTAAAACCTGTTTCACTAATTGGTTTAGTAGAAAATTTGTTAACGTCTTCAATACCTTCTTGTAGATATTTGTTCATAAACTTATCCACTAACAATATGCTTTACCTCTTCTAGTAGCTGTTCTACTTGTTTAATTTTGTTATCAAAATCTAAACATCTAATTTTTAAATCTTCGAGATGCCTTTTAAATTCGACTTCTATCATTTTTGGTTTATTTGTTCCTAAGATAAATTTTAACTCGTTTATTATTGATTTATTTGGAAATTATTATTTAACTTCAAAAGCGTTTGTAAAACTTGTTTGTTCTAATTTTTAATAAAATCTAAATTCTCAACAAACTGTTTTAAAGTTTTATTCTTTTCACTTATCGATTTAGCAATAATGTCTAATGTTTTAACCGTTGAAGTATCGTAGTGTTCTAAGTTTACTCCTAAATTTATGATTAAATCAATAATAGAATTTAACTGTTTATTATCATCGTGGAAAAGATGCTGGTAATTTTTGTCAAAATAAAAAATAAATTTATATTTGCCTAAGCTGATTATACTACGTTCTTTAAAACTATATTCAAGATTCAAATACTTTAAATTGATTGGAGCAATTTTTCTTTTTATTAAAAACGAACTTTTTGCAATATTAGTTGATTTATTTGTCTATTAGCTTGAACATTTCAAAACTTCTGTCTTATGAGAGAGAAAATGGTTATTAAAAATTTATCATAATTATAAGCTTAAGAGATATTTAGAAATCGAAAGCAAAATTATTTCCCTGGTTATAATCTATATTAGCTGTTTTGATTGTAAAATCAAGGTTTATTATTTTAATTTTACAAATGTAATTAATTCTGTTTTTTTGTTACATAATCTCCTATTAGACCTTGTTTTTCGAGTCGCAAAATTATTTGAATAAACTTACTATCTTTCCCTTTTTCCAATTCTCGAATTGTTTCGAAAGCTAATATTGCTAAGGCGTTTTTGTGACTTTTATCTGTTGAACAATTTTGTTTATTACCGTGTTTATAAAAATCTAATTCTGCATGTCCACCATGCTTTTCTACCTCTAAGGCACGATTCCTAAGAGGGACTTAGGAAAATGATCCTTGCTGGATTATTCTACATTATTCCGAAGTTTAGCTCTGATCCCAAGCTGTGACGCCCCACCTCTATACTCTCACTAGCCAAGGACAATACAGGATAATGCCATCAACTAACATGAAGAATAAGGCTATTGAGGAGCGACCATCTGTGTATTTGCTTTATGCGAGTACCCATTTTTTAGATAATATGACATGAATTTCTTTTCAAGAGGAAATCTGACATATCAAATACAAACTCACGGCTACCGCACAGTGGCTATGTGATCTTTGAAAACAAATATAAAATAATCATAACATAAAATCAATGCACAAATATTCATATCACTAAGGCGGAAACAAATATGAATGTAACAGATAGAAGTGTACATCAAAGAAATGGTCAAACAAGATCCACTACATTACAAAAGAATAAGTATACATCAATGAGCCTCTATCTCAAATGTATAAAAGCAAAAAAATACTAAGTTAAGTAGTTAGCCAAAAGTCAGATGATGATCCCCGATAAGAAGTCAAGTAGAAGCACCTGAAACACCTCGGTCTGACCCGAGTATTATTTAAGTAGAAAAATGATAAACGGATCAGTCTAGCTATAATATCATATAAGGTGAGATAGAATAAGTGACATAACAAATATATACGATAATAATGAAAATCATAGAATATCTCAAATCTTCTCAAACACCAAAAAGAATGTCATATTATTTAGCTTATTTACCAAACCTCACATGTTGGCAAACATATCAATGCCAATTTGCAATAAATGGTGAAACACAAATTCTAGAAATCAATAATTAGAAATCTATAAAACACAAAGAGGGGGCCTATCACAAACGGGAGCATAAAAACTCACCAACACATGCATCACAAACGGGTCGCTATCCCATGGTCGCTAACCATAGAGCGGGTGCAACAATGTAGTATAGCACGCCTAATGAACCTGAAACTCCCATAAGCCGGGACAATGACATAGTACAGTGTTACACCCGATGAACCTGAAACTCAAATAATCTGGAACAACGACGTAGTACAACGTTACGCCCGATGAACCTGAAACGAAAATAATCTGAAACAACGATGTAGAACAACATTACGTCCGATGAATCTGAAACTCAAATAATCCAGAACAATGACATAGTACAGCGTTACGCTCAATGAACCGAACTCCATAAAACCCATAGGTTGCTAGCCTATAAAAATGAGACGAAGCTCAACAGAACGGGGTACAGTCCCCTACGCGGATAAAGAGACATCGCATATCGCTAGTTTAAACTATAAAATGATCATCATTGATCAATAAGAAGTGTGAATTATACTAAGCTAGTAAATAAATGAGTTTAGCTTCATGTCCTACAACCACTAGCTTAATTTAAATATTTACAAACAAATTGTAGATTTCCACTCGAATATTGTCACAAGATTTCAATTGAACAAGTCCAAGAATTAACCGACAAAGAAAACGCAAGCATTTCATACCACTTGTTTTGCTAAGTCGTTTAATTAGATTTCTCATATGAATGAGGTAAAGGTTTGTATAAACTAATAGATTGAAAAACGGTTTTATAAACAAGCTTTGTATTAAAAATAATATTGAAATCATTTTTGTGAAAGAGTTTGAATATTTACTACTGGTATAGAAACCTTTGTATTTTAAGTGACAAATCACAGAATTGATTGTAAAAAAAAATCAATCACGAAAAATTCACATTCAAGGACGTAAATTAAATCCGTAAAAACCGATATCAAATCCATCAAATGGATACTCCAAAAATCTAGAAAAGAAGTCATCAAAGTCGATAAAAGTGATGACAACTAATGGGATCAACCATAAATCGATATAAATGGAAAGTCACATAGAAATAGGCAATTTTCCTAAACTTAACAGTGTCAGACGTCTGGCGGTTTCCCCAGACGTCTGAGCTGAAGGTTTGGAATTTTCTTCCAGATCGCCCAGACGTCTGGGGAACAAACTCAAACGTCTGAGCTATAAGTCTGGAATTTTTATTTCGACTACCCGGACGTCTGAGTGCTTTACCAGACGCTTGAGCTGAAGCTCAGAGAAAGATTTTTTCCTAGGCCATTGATGGCCAAATCATATCAGAAGTGATCGAATGAGCAACGTTGGCTAGGGATTCATGATAAGCGATAACCCAGCCCTATAGACTCATCAATACACTCTAAATAACATGTCCAAACATCCATATAAGGATTTTCATAGATTTTGACTTCAAAATGCCAAAAAAATTAAAATTCGCCAAACCAATTCAATTCAAAAGCAAATGGACATGAAATAGATGTTGGGAATTCATACCTAATAACTATCAAAGGTATATACATAGATGTGAGTTCAAGAAGTCACCTTTAAACCCAAAAAAAACAAGTGAGAAGCTTTAAAATAAAGGAAAGATCCACCAGTCTTCATCTTCAACTCTAGAAGCTCTAATATATGATCATATACAAATATTTCCTAAGTTAGGTTATAAGAAATTTCTGAAAATTGGAGAGGAATTGAGATGGAGAAGATGAAGAGGATGCTTACCTAAGCTTCTCCTTGTTTTCTAGAACTTGTACTTGAATTTCCTAAAAATCTAAGGCTTAGGAATTTTGATTTCTTTTCTTTTCCCCTATTTTTCTTTTAGGGCTTGAGGGTGTTAGGAAATTTAGAAATGAAATGAATGAAGAGGAGAGGAGTGGAATGTATATGGTAAGGGGTTTGGGTTCTCTTATTGGGTTAGTGTACTGAAACCCAAACCCAAGGCCCAAAAAAATATACCAGACTCCTAATCAACTCCATATATATCGATGTTTATACTCAAAAAGGTTGTAAATGCCATTTTGAACTCAATGGAAGTGGTCTCGAGTCCTAATTCGTCTGTTTACAGAAAGTCGTGTTTCAGACTTTAAATTCAACTAACGATGCTATATTTAAACAAAACATTTAAATATATAATCGTAAATTATGCGGGTTGTTACATAAGTAAGGAAAGTTGAGATTTATCCAAAGAAAAAGAATAAATTATTTAGAATTATTCTAAGTAAATAAGAAAGAGATTTCGAAATCATGCAAAAAAATTAAAGTGAAAAGAGACTTAATAAAGCATGTATACTCATATTCCCATTATTATCAATAATTGGATTTCGAAGGAACCGGGGTTGGATTTGGGTGATTCCTATCTAAAAACCACTTCGAACCGATGTATACGTTCGAATGTGAAGATATGTTAAAGATGATGATTATTGAAGACCGTGGATCTTCATAGCATGAGGACTGCTTGTTGAATATGCTCTGGGTAGCTCCCATTATAGAGTTTTTTATAGCAGTGGTCACCTCATTGTGGAGATTTTTTGGATTGCGAGGACTACTCGCTATTAGTGGTAGTAGAAGAGTGCCTTTGGTTTGTCCTGTTCCTGGACAAGTTGTATGGACGTTTGTCTAACATTGCATTTCTAAAGATTATGTACATTGATTTTTACAAACGTACATCAGTGGTGGAGGAGAAGGCAACTTCGCTTAGCTTAACACCCTTCTGAAGATGTACGAGCTCAAGGGTTGTATTTTTGTGGAAGGCAATTAGTAGTCAACGGAAATGACAATGTGGCATTCAGTGATGTGATATGTGCTATGCGAAAAGGTAATCGTTGCCTCAAGTCTCATCAAATCGAAAATGACCAAAACAGGATTAGATGTGGAAATGCTAAGTAGGTCATTCCCAAGTAGGGTATGATCATCCCCTTTTAGATATATTTCTTCCCGCTATGACATTCAAGATCTAAATTATTGTGGTTTGTATGCTATAGCGCACTCGGTTAAAGGTCGGTAACGACCGGAGGATGACATATTCAATACTATCTAGTTACAGAGGTAGGCCGATTTTGTGTAGGTAGAAGTCAGATGTTCTGTGCCTCGGGACATCCATCTAGAGGTGTACACATTCGGAAGGTAGATCCTTCACATGGTCATTTGTATGGAAATCCATTCTCCAATAAGAACCTACGATTTTGTTTGTAGAGCCTAGTATGCTGGAATTTAATATTGGTAACAATTTCGGCTAAGATTAATAAGTTTATTTGCAAATGTTTTCAAAGAACGTCATTAAAAATAATATCAAATGTTTTGATATAAAAGTACTTTAGTTATCATAAGGTAAAAACCCGTCCGTGTTTAAGTGTGGGCATGATCTTATGAGATACTCTTTCTTTTCAAAAGAATTTTATTCAAAGGCTGATATATGACACTGTCATTTATTGTTGAGTTTTTCTCACGCTGGTTTATCAAGCCTGGTTCGGGTATTTTCAATACTCGGGTCATATCCAAGTAGTTACACGTTTAGTCGAAGATGGTTGGAGTTTCCAAAGGAGAGCTGGAGATATTCATCTACGTATGGACCTATTTTATTATCCATTGTACTTAGTTTGTTTTAGTTCAATGTTTGGCAGCAATTGTAAAGACAGATGTTTATAACTGTCCAAGATGAAATTTGGTTAGACTCTGATATATGTATTTAAAAATTTTCCGTTGTAGAGATATTTGTTCAATATTATATGTTATTCCATTCGTGTGAGATTCTATTCTGTCTTATTTTCTTTATTACCCTTCATGTTCCATATTTTCTTGCAATTTGAGTTGGACATGTGTGGTTTATTATTGATTCAAAGGGTATGGAAAAACGATCAATGACACAAACACAACCGAAACCCTAGAATTAGCTCGACTAAGCATTACCGTCTACCAACTACCGTGCAACTTCACCACCGACTTCGACATTATCCTAGCCTCCACCCTGCTCAAATCTACCTTCCTTTGCCTTCTAGTTCACCGAAAAATAAGAGATGATCGAAAATCATCCATCCCTCGACCATGGAAAAACCACGCCCCCTAAAATCACGTGAACATCATCAAAAATCATAATTTTTAGAGATGAATGCGACTGTACTCTCCGTTCGTCAATTTGTGCTCGGTGAAAAACACTTGAACATTCACTGTAATCGACCAAAAAGCTACCACCATACTCGACGGAATGATGAATTAATGTTTTTAAAAATAACTAGGGACTATGATGAATAACTTTATAGTCGATCGTTTTGGTTAATAGCCAACAATTCTAGAGATAATGATTTTTGAACCTATGTGGGGTGTTTTTATTTATATTATAGAAAGTAAAAGGAGAAGAAGGAAGAACTTCGTCCCACCTATGTGTGTATGAGTGTGTACATTTCATTTTAACACCAAGCATGATATCCATTTTCAAATTATAATAATATGATTTAAAATACTATTTTAAAACATGGTTATCATATCAAAATTGCTAATAAACTACTACAACTTACACAACATTTATTTCTAAAATATTTAGAAAGATTAAAGATTTAGCATTCTCGCCTTTCTAAATAATTGAAAATGCAAGATTCAATCTTCCTATGCTAGCAACCATCCCTTAGCTACGATTCATCCACTATACCTCTAAATTTCAAACTTTAACTTAAAAAGAAAATATTTTTATTATCATGAATGGAAAAGGAAGTGGAAACAAAAATGGATTTAGGTAATGTAGAAATGAAAAAGAGTAATAAAATGAAAAGAGAGATAAGTCTCATTTTTATAAATGAATGAAAATGATAAAGACCAAAAATACCCTTAATCACACTTTTCAACTTCCCCATCTTATCCAAGCCTCCATAGTACCAACCATTGGAAAATATGGTGGAGTTTAAAATGATTCATGCACCTTTATTCATTTCTACACTTAAGGAATCTTCGGTTTTCAAATCCATCATTTCACATTTTCAAATTTAAATATGTTTTTATATTAACAAATTCTTATTATTATTACTTTACTTATTTACTCATTACAAAAAAATATTTTCTTAACTTAACCTATCATTTAAATGTTGTTCAAAATGTATACAAAGGTTCAAAATTTTTCTACAACTTGCAGTTCGATGAAAAGTTGAAAATCGAAAAGCGAGTTTCGGTCATATTTTCGGTTTTCCATCGAACTGCCTATTTATGTAAGCAGAATTCAAAAATGAATTTTTGTTTATTAGGTATACATTAAAAGAAGGTTATTTAATTATTAATAAACTTAATTGAATATTTAAAATAATTTATATATTCAGAGATCGAAGCCATAATTCTGGGTTATTACAAAGAGGGCATTCGTGAAGAGCCAATGCATAGGGCTTAGTTGGCCATATTGTCCAAAAAATACCATGAGTAGATGTATGGTATGTGTTGGAATGGCAAGAAGCATCCAACCCTTTCCCAAGGGATATACAAGCAATTCTTGCGATATTGGGAGATAGAAGAATTCAAGAAAATATTGAAATAGTATTCTAAAAGTAGGAACCAAAATCCTAGATTACTCACCAATGGTTTTAGATCATACGCAGATCATTATAACGATCTAGTACGTATTTATTTGTTAAATTTATTTAATATTTTGAACAAATTAACATAGGCTTACATGATTGTGTACCTACTTCAAATTTCAATTCGAAAAGCAGCATAATAAGCCTTTATCTTGGCAACTCTTTTGCGGGATTCATAGGATTGAGTTATCGGACGGGTCCACTATCAATAGCTGGGTAGATGATGCTTCCATCAAATTTGTAGTATATATACATGTATTTACATAATATATATATATATATATATATATATATATATATGCATATACAGAATTCTAATGAATATGTAAAATGCAAAGTAGGAAAACTACCGAGCTTGGATTGAGAAGCTTCAGAGTCAAGGTATGGAGACAACAAGAGAAGTGGACAAAGATGTATTTTCCACACTCACTAGAGCTGCCGCAAAAAAAGAGGATCGTAGGCCCAGCTATGCTAATATTCTAAGGGTATATTATAGATTAAACATCTGTTATATCCAAAATATGATAATAAGTATATATGTATGTGAGAAATGCGGAATACAGATCGTAAGACTAGAATTAACACTAGAGGGGGAGGGGGAATAGTGTTTAAAGGAATTGCTAAATCATTTTGAGTTTTTGTTAATTTGAACACAAATATATGCAATATTCAAACATAGATATGATCACAGAAACAAACACAGATGCAGAAATAAAGTAAAAACAATAAAGGAAAGAACACACCAGATTTTATACTGGTTTGGAGTTACCCTACATCCTGTCCCGCACACAAGTATGGATTTTCTTTCAAAAGCAATTGTACAATTACACCCTCGATTTCAAGGCCATGAGGCACACCACTCCAGCTTCACAATCCTTTGGCTAGAGATACTTGATTTCATAGGCAACAAGTTCACCCAATTGATTTCCAAGGCTACAATCATAATTTTTCTCACTTGATTGATTTCACAGGCTACAGTCACACCATTTGTCACCTATTTTATTACAAAGAAGCCGTAACTCTGAATAGCACTGAGACCTTGTTGAGATAGTGATAGAGAATCAAACCAAAGATGATCTAGTTAGATTCAATGTTGATTTCGGCAGAGTAATGGTATAAATGTGTATAAAGAAATGTGGAAGAAGAAGAGGAGTGAAATCAGAGAAAATATGAATACAAATTCGTTCAAAACTACCCCTATTTATAGTAGAACAACATCCATGTCTATTTGTGAAAGTATACGATGAATAGACACTTCCTTTGAAATTCAAAATTTTGAAATAAACTGCTACTATGTCGACAAAGGGTACTTGAGAATGTCGACATGCCTAAGGTATTTTTGGTAATTTGCTTTTCTTTTAAAATAACTTCTATCTTGTATTAAAACTATTTTAAACTTTATAAATATACTTAACTATAGTTAAAATACATAAGTAAATATAGAGAATAATATTTTGGTATATATATAAAATTTTACTATAATTTTATATTTTAAATCTAAGTATAAATATTAAAAGTTAAATATATTATTATTAAAAGATAGTTTAAAACTAAGGATAATTTGATTTTGAAAATAAAGATTATTTTGTTGCTAAAAGTATTTAAAACTAGGATAGATATTTTTGATTCTTTTAAAAGGCAGGTTTTGAAATTATTTTGAAAATAAGATATAATTTTGTAAAAACATTTAAATAAAAGTTAGTGCATACAAAACAACGTTCCACTAGATTTTTCGTAGATTCCATCCTACTTAGGGTTCCATCCCTTTAATAGGCTCGAAGTGGATTCCATTCCACGAATAAATTGTATTTTAAGATGCCAGTGCTTTTCTATGAGTTTTAACAAAATTCCTAATTAAATTACTTATTATTGAAATCTTGAACTCTTGGTAATCTTGATACTCATGAATCTTCAATCTTGATACCTTGAATCTCTATACTATACAGTCTTCATACTTGGTACCTGCATGGTTAAATCCTGCATATACATATATATCTAAACTATAATGTTTGTTAGCATTTATATTTTATAATCTTATTCTAAGGTTATTGTCATCAAAACCATCATCTCAAGGACTAACAATCTCCCCCTTTATGATGATGACAACCTTTGTTTATAAAATATTACTTCTATCCTAATAACTCCCCCTAAAACTAGTAACTCCCCCTTAATCTATGCCTAACTATCCTATTTTATACTTCTCCCCTTTGTCATCAACAAAAAATAACTCCAAACTATACAACTCCCCTTTAATCTAATACTATGCCATGTGATTATGATGATAGTGTTATCATAAATAATCAACACTTGATACTAAAACTAAAACTTAATCCTAAATTACTATCTATCCTAACTAAGATTTCATATACGATAATACTTATAATAGCGAGAAATCAAATATAAGAACATAAATTATTTATTAACTATATATTGTTTTATCCATATGCGTGTAGAGAACGTAAGTAAAAACATGCAACAATAGGAAAGAAAGAAAAGAAACTAATGCGTGTCTTTGAAAATGAGAGATCTATGAACTGAATAATTTAGGTAGTGGAAACAAAGATTTCCACGTTGTTCGACTAGATTTCCTTCCTTGTCAAAGCACACTTCGCCAAGAAAATGACTTTGTTGCCATCTTCAGCGTGCTCTTCTTCCAAAGGCTTCTTCTTCTTCTTCCTCACTGTCCTCTTGCACTTGCTCTCCTGAAGACTCTTTATCAATCAAGATCGGATTAGTGTAATCGTCCATTAGAAACTTTTGCAAATTTCTAAGGACTTTCCCTTGCCGTTCTTGTTCTTTAGCCATTATAAGTTGCACCACTTGGATTTCAGTCAAAAGTTGTAGTGCATCCTTCAAAGAATCCTCCATTTTCACCACTCGTGCGAGCGTAGTTCGTTGAAATGGTCCAGTAGAAGGAGAAGGAAATGAAAAGGTTGAATTTTATTTTGATTTGGAAGAGGAGGCCATTGTTTAAATGTTTTCAGAAGTTAGAACAGAGAAAGAACATAAAGAATGACCAAAATTTCGAAATAAGAAGAATACATAACCACTTATTTGAATTTTGGTGGGAAAATTTCAAAAATAAAAAATCGTTATATGTCGACATGGGTAGGAGGGGGTTGCCGACATGGTATCTATATTTTAACTATTCTATTTATTTTAATATAATTTTTATTTATACTCGGTTATTTATATTCTATATTTCAGTTATTGAACAAATACCTAATTCTCTTCTTAATTTAGTAAATATATATTCATTTAAGGTTTTTTTTAAGATATCAACAATTTGATTCTCAGAATTGATATAATCGAGAGTAGTTACTTCCTTACTTATATTATCTCTGAGAAAATGATGTCTGATATCAATATGTTTAGTTCGAGCATGATGAGTAGTATTTTTGGATAAATTTATTGCACTAATATTGTCACAATAAATCGGTGATTTTGAGATGTTTAAACCAAAATCTTTTAAAGTTTGTTGCATATATATTACTTGAGAACAAACCAAAGTAGCAGAAATATACTCTGCTTCAGTTGTTGATAAAGAAACCGTGGTTTGCTTTTTACTAAACCAGGAAATCAGAGAATGCCCTAAAAAGTGACAAGTTCCACTTGTACTTTTTCGGTCTGATTTACAACCAGTATAATCAGCATCACAGTAAGATATTAAGTCAAAAGAATCATTTTTAGGATAAAATAAGCCATAATCAAAGGTGTGTTTAACATATCTTATGATACGCTTCACGACTTTTAAGTGGGTCTCTTTAGGTTGGGATTGATATCTTACCCAGAGACAAACACTATGCATGATATCAGGTCTACTAGCAGTGATATAGAGTAGTGATCCAATCATTCCTCCATATAATGTTTGATCTACATCTTTCGAGAGATCTTCTTTACTTAGGTACTCATTGGTTGCCATGGGAGTGGGTTTTCCACTTGAAGTAGTCAAACCAAATTTATTAACTAGGTCTTTAGCATATTTTTCTTGACTAATAAAGATACCATTATCTAATTGTTTTATTTGTAATCCTAGAAAGAAATTTAATTCGCCCATATGACTCATCTCAAACTCTTTTGTCACTATTTCAGAAAATTCTTTATTCATTTCAAAACTAGTTGATCCGAAAATGATATCATCTACGTAGACTTGTACTAGTTGAATGCCATTTTAGTTTCTTTTAATAAAAAGAGTATCATCTACTTTACCAATTTCAAAATTTAATTGTAATAAGTAAGATCTTAGTCTATCATACCAGGCTCTAGGAGCTTGTTTTAGACCATATAGAGCTTTCTTAAGTTTGTAAACATGATTAGGTAATTTTTCATTTTCAAAAAGTGGTGGTTGTTCAACATATACTTCCTCTTTTACAAATCCAGTTAAAAAGGCACTTTTAACATCCATTTGATATACTTTGAAATTATTATGATTTGCGAAAGCAAGTAGAATCCCGTGGCTTCTAATCTTGCTACGAGGGCAAAGGTTTCATCAAATCCTATTCCTTCTTCTTGACAAAAACCTTGAGCGACTATTCAGGCTTTATTTCTAACAATCTCTCCTTATTCATTCATTTTATTTTTATAAACCCATTTAGTTCCAATTATAGTTTTATTCTCAGGTCTAGGAACAATTCCCAAACATCATTTCTAGTAAATTGATTTAGTTCTTCTTGCATAGCCAAAATCCATGAATCATCAGTTGATGCTTCTTTTGGACTTTTGGGTTCAATAGTTGATATAAAGGCTACATTGCTCATTTTACTTAATGATTTTTAGTTGTAACAACAGATTGCATATCTCCCAGTGTATTTTCTATAGGATGAACTTTTAAAAGTTTAATCCTTTTATTAGGATGATTTATTTCACTATTTGTTTCAGTTGACTCTTGACTTTGAGTGATTAAATCCTCTTCATCATTTGTATCTTCAAAATTTTTGAGGTTTTCATCGAATGAAACATGTATTGTTTCTTCAATGGTGTTAATTCTTAAATTAAACACTATGTATGCTTTACTTCTATTAGAATATCTGATAAAGATACATTTGTCGGATTTAGGATCAAATTTATCTAAGTTATCCTTCGTATTTGAAATAAAACATTTACTTCCAAAATTTCTAAAATAAGATACCTTAGGTTTCTTTGAGTGAAGAAGTTCATAAGATATCTTATCAGTTAAAGGTCTAATTAAAATTCTATTTAAAATATAATAGGCGGTAGCAACCGCGTCTGCCCAAAAATACTTTGGTAATTTACAATCTGAAAGCATAGTTCTCGCGCACTCTTGAATCGTCCTATTTTTACGTTCTACTACTTCATTTTGTTATGGAGTTCCTGAAAATGAAAAATTATGAGTTATTCCCTTTTTATTGCAGAATTCCTCAAACTTTTCATTTTCAAATTCACCACCGTGATCACTACGGATGGTTATAATTTTTAGAGAAAGTTGATTTTGAATCCTTTTTGTAAAGTTCTTAAAACATTCAAAAGTATCATTTTTATGTTTCAAAAATATTGTCCATGTAAATCTAGAATGATCATCTATAATTACAATAACATATTTACTATGATTTATTGACAGAATTTGAGATGTACCAAATAAATCAAGATGAAGTAATTCAAGAGGTTTTGAGGTTGAAATCATATCTTTTAATTTAAAGGAACTTTTTCTAAGTTTTCCTAATTGACATGCATCACATAAACTATCTACTTTGAAACTCATTTTAGGGAGACCTCTTACTAGATCATGTTTTGACCATCTACATAAGAGTTTGAAATTTAAATGTCCAAATCTCTTATGCCAAATCCAAGGGTCACCTGTATTTGCCAAAAGACACAAGTTATCATTTGAAACTTTCATACCAAGAATATAAATATTCTTCTTCCTAATTCCCTAAAATATTATGGTTGAATTATATCTTCAACGTGATAATTATCTTTTTCAAATTTAATTTTATATCCTTTATCGCAAAGTTGACTAATACTTAGTAGATTATGTTTCAGATTCTTAACTAGCAAAATAATAGTAATAAAAGGAGTTTCAGAGTTACCGACTTTGTTGATGCCAATCACATCTCCTTTTCAATTGTCTCCAAAGTTAATCAGTCCTTCATCTTTGTATATTATATCATTCAGCATATCTGGTTTGCCATTCATGTGTTTAGAGCATCCACTATCGAGTATCCATTTTTTCTTTTTGATCTGCACAATTTGTCCATTGTGGATTGATTCCTCAACATCTATAAAGCATGTTTCCTGCACATCATACAATTTTGGTAGACAACTTGAATTTGAATATTGATTATATCAGACTCAAGAGAGAATGATGATCTGAATATTTCTAAACTAGTATTAACAAGTTTTTTAAACATAGTCATTTTATAATCTTTTTCAAAAATCATATTATGAAACTTTGAAAACCTTGCTTTGATACCAAATGTCAGAAACGCGGAATACAGATCTTAAGGCTTGAATTAAACTAGAGGGGGGTGAATAGTGTTTTAAGGAATTGCTAAACCTTTTTGATTTTTTTTATTTGAACACAAATATATGCAATATTCATACACAGATATGATCACAGAAACAAACATAGATGCAGAAATAAAGTAAAAAAAATAAAGGAAAGAACACACCAGATTTTATACTGGTTCGGTGCTACCCTACATCCAGTCCCACACACAAGTATAGATTTCCTTTCAAAAGCAATTGTACAATTACACCCTCGATTTCAAAGCCATGAGGTACACCAATCCAGATTCACAATCCTCTGGGTATAGGTACTTGATTTCACGGGCAACAAGTTTACCCAATTGATTTCAAAGGCTACAATCACACCTTTTCTCACTTGATTGATTTCACAGGCTACAATCACACCTTTTCTCCCTTAGTTTAATTACAAAGAAGCCTATAACTCTGAATAGCACTGAGATCTTGTTGAGATAGTGATAGAGAATCAAACCAGAGATGACCTAGTTAGATTCAATGTTGATTTCGGTAGATTAATGGTAAAAATGTGTATAAAGAAATGTGGAAGAAGAAGAGGAATGAAATCAGTGAAATATGAATACAAATTCGTTTAAAGCTACCCCTATTTGTAATAGAACATCAGCCATGTCCATTCATGAAAGATATGACGAATAGAGACTTCCTTTGAAATTTAAAATTTTGAAATAAACTGCTACTATGTCGACAAGGGGTACTTGAGGATGTCAACATGCCTAAGGTATTTTTGGTTATTTGCTTTTCTTTAAAAATAACTTCTATCTTGTATTAAAACTATTTTAAACTTTATAAATATACTTTAAAATACATAAGTAAATATAGAGAATAATATTTTGGTATATATATAAAATTTTACTTTAATTTTATATTTAAATCTAAGTATAAATATTAAAAGTTAAATATATTATTATTAAAAATAGTTTAAAACTAAGGATAGTCTGATTTTGAAAATAAAGATTATTTTGAGGCTAAAAGTATTTAAAACCAGGATAGATGTTTTTGATTCTTTTAAAAGGAAGGTTTTGAAATCATTTTGAAAACAAGATATAATTTTGTAAAAAACATTTAAATAAAAGTTAGTGGATACAAAACAACGTTCCACTAGATTTTTCGTAGGTTCCATCCTACTTAGGGTTCCATCCCTTTAACAGGCTCGAAGTGGATTCCATTCCACGAATAAATTGGATTTTAAGATGCTAGTGCTTTTCTTGGAGTTTTAACAATTTTTTTAGTTAAATTACTTATTATTGAAATCTTGAACTCTTGATAATCTTGATACTCATGAGTCTTCAATCTTGATATCTTGAATCTCTATACTGTATAGTCTTCATTCTTGGTACCTGCATGGTTAAATCCTGCGTATACATATATATCTAAACTATAATGTTAGTATTTAAATTTTATAATCTTATTCTAAGATTGTTGTCATCAAAACCATCATCTCAAGGACTATCAATGTATATAAAACCATGTACATTTATATATATATATGTATAGTATACCATATTTATGTACATATTAGTTTTAAATCCCAAGAATCATATGTATGTTGTATGTGTCTGAAATTCATCATTTTAAAAATAAATTGAGTTTGAGTTAAAATATATAAGATAGGTCACTTAAAAAATTAAATAAATATATATTTAGCTTAAATTATAGATTTTGTGTAAGTAAACTAAATAGATTTTTTTAAAATCATACAATAAATTAAACAAACATATAAGTTAAATCACTTGATTAATTAAACAAATGTATTTATAATTGAGTTGAATTATAAATTTTATTTCAATAAATTAAATAAAATTATGTTTATGTATGTTAAATAAATCAATAAATTATATGTGTGTGTGCGTATATGTGTGTAATGATGTGAAAATATAATTTTGTTTCAATAAATTATATAAGAGTTTATTCGAGTTAAGCAACTTTTTTAAATCATACAATAAATTGAACAAAGATATAAGCTAAATCGCTTAATTAATTAAATAAACTATATACAATTGAGTTAAATTATAAATTTTGTTTCAATAAATTAAATAAGAGCTATTTTTTTAAATCACACGATAAATAAACAAATATACAAGTTAAATCACTCAATAAATTAAACATATGTGTATATAATTGACTTAAATTATAAATTTTGTTTCAATAAATTAAATAAGAGTATGTGTCTATAAGTTAAATCACTCAATAAATTATGTATACACACACACACACGTATGTATGTATATATATAATTAGGTTAAATATATAAGTTAAATCACTCAATTAATTAAATAAATTATATATAATTGCGTTAAATTATAAATTTTGTTTCAGTAAATTAAATAAGAGATATTTTTTGAAAATTCACAATAAATCAAACAAATATATGATTTACGCAAATTTAAAAAATTTGGTTCAATAAATAAAATTAAAATAAAAAATTGCTCGTTATTAACAAAAAATAGGTTAAATGTACATACCATCATTAGGTAGAGCTGCTACATTTAGTAATGCTATAAAAGAAGAAAACCGACGGTTGAAGTCATACGTCGACAAGCTACAGAAGAAGTTCAGATTGCTTACGGATGCATTTTTGCTATGCTTTTTGAACGAGGACATTTCTGGTTATGGTGATGGGATGGTGGACATGGTTTGAGGGAGTAGGGAGTATTTGTGTTGTTATTGTTTGGATATTTGGTTTGTATATACTACAATGATACTCGTTGGATATTTGGTTTTTTCTTTGATGGTATTGGTTGGATATTTTGTTTATATTATGAGATATTGTTTGGATATTATGGTGTTGGATAATGTATATGATATTCCTACATTGGGTAATATGTAATGTATTAAAATGGCATTGAGTTGATATTGTGATGATATTTGGTTGGTATTGTGATGATAGTGAGATGAATATATATTGTATGTATTTGAATGTGTGATTGGGCTTAGAAATGCATCAAAAATGCTGCAAATTTGTTTCATCTTACGAGTTATAGCGTTAGAAAATCTGAATTTGACAATTTAGCTAGCGTCGAGAAGAGGTCGATTGGTCATCGGTAAGACGTCAGAAAATTTGAGTTTAACAATTTGGCTAGGCATCGATAAGTCATCGACTTCATGTTGGTAAGACGTCGGAAAACCCAAGTTACACAATTTAAATTATAGTCCGTTAGGCATTATAAAGGCATAGGAATATGGTGTCGGTAAGTCGTCGAAAGATGACATCGATTAGGCATCGAAAGTAGGCGTTGGTAAGGCATCGATAGGTACCCTATGCAAGACATTTCCAAGGCATTGGAAAAATAATTCCAACCATACATTTACTAATGCCTCGCATGGCGTTTGTGGGGCATCGAAAAGTCATTTACCGATGCCTCACCGACATCTTTTTGGTATCAGTAATGTGCTATGTTTTTGTAGTGTATTATTTCTACATATTTATGTGTGTATATATGATTATATTTTACATAAGTTTAATTTTACATAAATATAAATATAATTTCAATGCACACACAAAGATATATATATATATATATATATATATATTCATTTAAATAACACATAGAATAATAAAGGAGCTAATATGTCCGTTGCAGTGTAAATCCCAGCACCTATACATAGACATGTCAGACCATACACACTTTATTATGTTGCATGTGCACATACACACATATGTGTGTATGATACACATATTCAAACATAATGATAAATAATATAAAGTACAACATTAAGTATAAAATTAAATTAAATAATGATTTTATCTAAAAGAAATTTAGAAAAATTCTAAATGAACTAGAATTCATAAGCCCAATAAAGATCTAAAATGGTAAAAGAATAGAAATTCAGTAATTTCTTCCGCAATGGGCTGACCCAGTTCCAATATTGGTATCAGAGTCCAATAGTCAATGTGGTCTAAATTAGTCATATTAGGGCCAACTAATTAAGCTTATAACCCAATTAGTAAGGTGTCAAAGTAAGGTAGTGTCTAGGTTAGACTGTTCGGTAATCAAGTACCATGTCCTTCTGGCTACTGGCCTGGCCCAAAAACTCTGTGAGCCCAAAAATTGCCCTAATAGAAAATGCCTAATTTGAATCGGGCATTTGGCGAATTTTCAAATTGTTTTAAAATTAAAAATAAAAAGTTTTAAATTAAATTTGAATTTGAAACATATTATAAATGTTATAATATACATTTTCAAATTGTTTTGAAAATAAAAATAAAAAATAAAAAAACAAAAAAAAACACATATTATTATAGTCATAATATAATTTTTCAAAATGTTTGAAAATTTTATAAATTAATTTCAAAAATATTACTTATTAATAAGTTTGATAAAATAAATGAATCAACTACATAAGTTAATTAGTTAAATATATATACATGCATAATATATATAATGATATATATTATATAGTCTTAAATTATTATAGAAAATATGAGTATACATGTGTATAAAAGAATTTTCAAAATTAATAAAATTTAATTAAAATTGTTTAACTAAATAAATTAATTAAAATTTAATTAATAAATTAAAAAAGATATATTTATTTTACTGTAAAGGTTATAGTGTGTGTATATACACTCAACATAATATATTATAAATTGAATAATATAGTAATTAATTAAAGTTTTAATTAGTTAAATTGAATATGATTGAATTAATATAATTTTACATATAAGATTATTATATAAGCTAACTAAAATATAAAATGTTATATGATAATGAAAATTATATTATATGAATGTATAAACTAAGGTGAACACTAAAGAAACCCAACCGAACTTAAGAAATAAATACATATTTATAGGATGTATACCATGATTTCTAATGTGTTTGAGACTTGAACCACAAGGGTATTTCAATAAAAATACATTATTCCATAAGTCGACATCACTTAATATAATAGATTATTGATCTTTAATATAATGTTGTCCTTTACCATTTATATGTTAATTAATTACTTGCATACTCTCTGGTTGTTGAGCAAACTCAAGCTAGAGATGTTATGTGTAGTATTACTAATATATTGAATAGACAAGATAATATAACTATATGTATTTGTTGAGCAAACTCAAGGTACATGTCCTATACTTAGGCCATTGTGAAATGGTTGATACAAGTGAATAATCTCTTTCCATTTGTTGAGCAAACTCAAGGTAGAAATGATATTAGGAAAAGGACCCAAGGGTTAGGGGTTGTATATGATATAATCGATAAGGGTTATCCATCGTTTGTGGGTCTATGACAAGTTGAGCAAACTTAAGATCAGAATCCCAAGACAGATGAGCCCTACCACTCAATAATGAAGTCAAAAGATTTCAATGTTTCATCTTAGGATTTAAATAAATATGAAAGACGGTGTTGTCTTTAATGAATTTTAAACTCTAAAAGCAATACAAAAATATGGATATTTGATCCGTGTATGATTGCATATGAATGTTATATGGTGAACGACCACAATTCATAATGTATGAAACCGTGATGAAAATAGTTCATTGACAAAAGCAAGTAAACTGTATTGTGAGATCGTTTATTCAATATGATTAATTATAATAATGATCTCATTGTGCTAAATATAATACAAAACCAAAGGCTACAAAATAGATACAGAAATTCAATCGCTGAAATGTCATTTGATTGATTTATGTAAAGTGCAATTTATTTGATGTCCTTATAAGTTAAGGATAAACAAATGTACTTTTTTAAAGTGTTCGTAATGATATTGTAGTAAGGATTTCCTTTGAATGGTTCGACCGTCAGAAAAGAAATCGAATGTATAAGAATGGATGTAACATATGGCATAGTTAGGGTGAAGAGGGTGAATGGTTGTTTCTGCTTCATAATGCAATTGAAAAAATAGAATAATAAAATAATAGTAGATAATTAATATTAGAATTAGAAATATGATTTCTATACCAAAAAGTATTTCCACACGGTAGTTGTTTTCTATGGTGTTTATTTCTTTGAATTCAAGACACTTGATCTGAAGATTCTCGACAATAAACATACGTGAAGTAAATAGCCTAGATTAAGTGGTTGAATTTAGCTTCGTATTTCATGCCCTATTATAATAATGGCGGAAATAATGGAAGCATGCCATATAACACTTATTGGTTGTATCTAGTTACAAAATTATTTTCATAGAACGTACCAAACATTATTTATGAAATATTAACCATTTTTCGGCTTTGACTGAAAAAAGACATAGTTTTATTTTAATATGAATATTATAAATATTCATTATAAAATAGAACTATAGTACTAGTATTTATGATGCATTGGAAACACAAAAGTATCTAAACTTATTTAAAATTATTTTGAAATTATAGACTAAACCATAGTTCTGAGAAACAATTATTTAAATATATGATTATGAATCATATGGTACTAGAGAATTGCATCTCAGACTATTAAGAGCAACGCACCCGTTCAGCGGAAGCATCATACGAGTTGATGAGCTCTTTGGATTAATACATATTAATGCATGCAATCGCAAGTCAATTAATAACAAAGCGGTTCTGTAACGACCTGTAATTTCGCTACTTCGAAAACGAGAGATTTCGTTCGATTTAAATTTAAAAGGAGTTTAAATCTTAAATAAATATGTTATATATATAAATAATCATCTATTATTATAGTTAATGTATTGAAAAGTATAAATTTGAATTTTAGAACAAATCGACAAAAGTTAAGTTTTGTTAAAAATAGATAAAGACTTAAATGAATGAATTTAAATATTTATTTAAAAAGGTAAATCTTATTTAAAACATCTTATAAAGATAATAAAAGTATGTTAAAAGATTTAAAAGTTTGTTAATAATCGTTTTATAAAAATAACAAAAATTTGTTGCATTTTGTCAGTTTTACATACATTGTAAAATTAGAGATTATGATATTAATTAAATATGATTTTAAAATATAAAGGGACTTGTTTTAATTTATTTAAAGAAGTAAAAAGTTCATTTTTAAATTTGGTTTACATAAATAAATAGTTTAACTAAAACTTCAAAATGTGAACGTAAAACAGTATGTCGAAAAACAACGTTTTATCGATTAAAAGTTGTCGCAATGTCGTCGCACCCTTATTTTCTTACATAGGAACATATATTCTTATAGTGTAAGTATTAACTAATTAACTAATCAAGTTTACTTTTACTAAACAAGGTTAGAAAACTTCTAGAAGTCATTAAGAAAAGTAAGTAAGAAAAGTCAAAAGTAAACATCAAATCAATATCACATCAAAAGCCAACATAATTATTATTTTACTTAGCTTAGTTCTTAAGGGATTAAGTCATAAAGTAAGGATGTGAAAGGTGATGTTAAGTTTTGAAAAAGTGGAGATTGATTTAGGTTGAAGTAAGGTTAGTTTGGTAATTTGGTAAGAGGTTATTTTGGTAAATTACCACTTTCTTTCTTTTTCTATAAATATCCACCTCCTTCTTCACTTTCATTCACATTTTCTTCTTCTTCTTTTCTCAAGCTTCTTCATCTTCTTCCTCTCCTCTCTAATGGCTTCCATGCCATAGAAAAATAATATAGAGAAATAATGTCAAAATATTTACAAAATTTTCAAAAGAAATCAATGTTTATTTTCTTCAAAACAAACTCATTTTTTCTCTATATTTTACCTCTTTTCTTTCGGCGATAATTTATTCAATACAGAACCAAAATGCAAAATTATTTTTTCCAAATCATGTATTTTTCCATTGGCTACAACTTTCATATTTATCACTTTGTTTCATTCTAAAGTTTACTATGTCAAAATTCCACTTATTTCAAGTGCATTTTCTGGAAGTTTTTTAGCCAGAAAATATGGCGTTTTCTTTTGATCATAACTTGATCACAACTGATCCAAATTTAGAAATTCTTTTTTATAACCATATGAAATTTCAGTGGCTACAATTTTTATGTTGATCACTTTTTCCAGTTTTGAGGTTTGCTATACCTGAAACTCAATTCTTTGAAGTGTATTTTCGGGCTTTATTTTTGTGAGTCCGAGAATAGCTCTTTTATTTTGAACATGTCTCCCTCAAAACAACTTTGATTCAAGTGATTCTTTTTTTCAAATTCAATAGAAAATAATTTGCAAAAACTTTTCACTTAATAAGTTTTTCAAATTTTGTGAGTAAGAGAGTCAAAAACAAGATAGAAGATGACCTATTTTTCGGATCTAAATCTTGGGAATTCAAGTTCAAAGCTCTACCGCTTCTACTCTATATTTTCGGCCAACCTCTATCTCAAGCCTCGGCCAAGCTATTGGATGGGAGAGGGTGTTGTTTTCTAGTGTTTAATGGGGTATGAATTAATTAGTGAAGTGTTGGTTGATTAGAATGTTGGTAGGAAGTTAATCGCTTTGGTTTATGGTGAGAAATTCTCATTGCTTTTGAACTTATATTTTGATTATGTTATAAATCATATTTACACCCTTATGACATATGAATGTTTATACCAAATTGATTGTTAATATGGATGATTTGATAGATAGTAAATTAAATTTTGTGATAATATATCCCGTTATGATATTAATAGTGAATGTTAGATTTGAAATCATATGCATGTGATTGGTTGAATGGATGTTATGTTAGTGATAAATATGAATATTGGATATGTTCATTTTGATCAAGTAATCGCTTTATCTGGAAAGACCATATTTTAGTAATATAAGATATTATGGAAAAATAAGTCTCTTTTCATGTAGAAGTGAAATTAAAGTTAAAATGAAAGAGAATTTGAAATTTGAAGTAAATCGGATTTGAAAAGGATAGTTAATTAGAAATTGAAATTAAGATGAATAGTGAACTTGAAATTGAAATCGAAATCGATTTTGAAAAAGTGAAGTTTAGTTTGAAATTGAATTTAAATTTAAATTTAAATTAGATTTGAAATCTAAGTTTTAAATGTGTTTAATTTGAGATTAAAATTGAAATTGAGTTGAAATTGGATTTAAAATTTAATATTAAAATAATGGGAATATAATAATATTATAATATGCTAATAGTGAAAATTTATTTTAAGTACTTTTAAAAAGTGAAAATATTGATTTAAAATGGTTTTTAATGATTTTATAAGTGTTGAAATCCAATTTGAATTGATTATTTCAAATATTGAAAAATAAGTTAAAACTAGACGCGTCGCGCATTGGTAGTTCGCGATTTAACGTCGAAAAGTTCAAATGAGTGTATAGAGTGGAATATAGCTCGGAATTCTTAGAGATCAGAAAATTTCGGACTATTATATCCATATCTTCTAAACAAAGAAAGAAAATCAAAGTTTCAATAAGTAGATTTTGAATTAAGTCCAAATCAATTTTCTAGAAAAATCGCGCTAGTGCAGTTTAGTGACCATAACAGGAAATTTATTTAAATGGATGTTTTTAATTATGGAAAAATATGGAATAAATTTGATAAATCTTTATAAATGATTTAAAAGAGATTTGGGTTGGAAAATATGAGTTTTCAGATATTTAAAAGTGGTTTAATTCAAATAAGCTTATTTAGCACTTTCGGCAAAACTTTTCTGCTGCGAATTGAATAACTTTTGGAATATAAGTTTAAATGTAAAGACGTTTCCCAAAATCAACTGTGAATATTTTAAAAAGGATAATTAAGCGTTTTGAAAGATAAATTGGGATATTTATAAGCAATTCCAAAGTAAAGTTGAAAATCTGAGTATGCGGAAATAACTAGTACATTTGTCCCGCCTGTGAGATCTGGGAAGATAAAACAAGGTGTTTAACTAAGGTTAGGGATGGAGCAACCAGTGCCCTAAACTTACCTGGCCTATGTTTTCTTTTCTTAAGCGAGGGGTGGAACAGATCGAAAGGAAAGCCCGGATGCTCTTAAATAAAAAGATTCTGTTTTGAGTTTTTGAATTAAAAGAAGATTGGTATTATCCGAAAGTTAAGCAATCTCCTAAATGAATGATTTCTATGATCCTATTTACTCAAATATGTTTTTGTTAAGGTTGACTTAGGGTTTATCGTAAACGATGTCTTAAATAACATTGTTTTTGACCCGCTTAAAAGTTAAGAAGTTTGGATCAAGAATCTAGTAAGGAAATTTGAGATATTTTCCAAAGCAAAAGAATTAATTTCTTAGAAATCACTCTAAGTTAAAAGAGAGAGAATTTCGAAATCATCGGAAAAGAATTAAAGTGAAAAGAGACTTAATAAATCCTATATACTCATATTTACGTTTTATCGATGATTGGATTTCGAAGGAACCGGAGTCGGATTTGGTTAATTCCTATCCGAAAACCACTTCGAACTAATGTATACGTTCGAACGTGAAGACATGTTGAAGACGATGATTATTGAAGACCGTGGATCTTCATTGCGTGAGGACTGCTTGTTGATTTGCTCGGGGTCGCACTCATTATAGAGTTATATATAGCAGTGGTCTCCTCGTGATGGAGATTTCATGGATTGCAAGTGCTTCTCGCCTAATAATGGCCGAGGAAAGTGCCTTCGGTTTGTCCTGTTCCTGGACAACTTGTATGGACGTTTGTCTGACATCGCATTTCTAACGATTACGTACATTGGTTTTTACAAATGTACATCAGTGGTGGCTGAGAAGGCAACTTCTCTTAGCTTAACACCCTCCTTGAGACATTCGAGCTCGAGGGTTGTATTTTTGTGGAAGGCAATTAGTAGTTAAACAGAAATGGCAATGTGGCATTCAAAGATGTGATATGTGCTTTGTAAAAAGGTAATTGTTTGCCTCAAGCCTCATCAAACCAGAAATGACCGAAACAGGATTAGATGCGGCAAGGCTAAGTGGATCATTCCCATTTAGGGTATGATCATCCCCTTCTAGATATATTTCTTCGCGCTATGATGTTCGAGATGTTAATTTATGTGGTGTATGGAAAACGAGCGTTCGGTTAAAGGTCGGTAATGGCCGAGGGATGACATATTCGAAACTATCTAGTTAAAGAGGTGGGTCGGTCTTGTGTTGGTAGAGGGCAGATGTTCTGTGCCTCGGGACATCCATCTAGGGGTGTACCCATTTCGGAAGGTAGATCCTGCGCCTGGTCATTTGTATGGAAACCCATTCTCCAATAAGAACCTACGGTTTTGTTTGTAGAGCCTAGTATGTTGGAATTTAATCAATGTAACAATTTCGGCTAAGATTAATAAGTTTATTTGCAAATGTTTTCAAAGAATGTCATTAGAAATAATATCAAACGTTTTGATATAAAAGTGTTTTAGTTATCATAAGGTAAAAACCCGTCCGTGTTTATGTGTGGGCGTGGTCTTATGAGATACTCTTTATTTCCAAAGGATTTATAACAAATGCTGATATATGACACTGTCATTTATTATTGAGTTTTTCTTACGCTAGTTTATCAAGCCTGATCCGGGTATTTTCAATACTCGGGTCAGATCCGAGTAGTTTCAGGTTTAGTCGAAGATGGTTGGAGTTTCCAGAGGAGAGCTGGAGATATTCATCGACGTATGGAGATATTCTATTATCCGCTGTGCTTAGTGTATTTTGTTTGATGTTTGTCAGCATTTGTTAGTGTAGGTTTTATAACTGTCCAAGCTGAATTTAGGTTAGACTCTGATATATGTATTTAAAATTTTTCCGCTGTAAAAATCTTCGTTCAATATTATATGTTATTCCATTCGTGTGAGATTCTATTCTGTCTACTTTTCTTTATCACCCTTAATAATCCGTCTTTTCGTGCAATTTGAGTTGGATGTGTGGTTTATTATCGATTCAAAAGGTACGAGAAAACGGTTCGTTACAGGTTCTATATACTTCATTATATTCATAGATGAGTCATCACCAACGTTGACATGTGTATTTGATACACATGTAGTATGTATATGATAAGCTCATAGATTATACAAAACAAAAGTAAATAAAATACACGTGCAATAAAATTAAAATGATTCAATTTGATCGAATATATGATTGATTGGATAGTATTCTTAATGTACTTAAAATAGAATAAAGATTCAATCTCAAAAGTCACTCCTACTTATGATACATAATGGCGTATCGATAAGAAGTAATCGAACTTTGTTGAACGAAGTATGACTATGAGTGAAGTTGAGTAAACTTCTTTCTATAAGGTCATGTACTTATGAGTGGTGCACAAGTTTGAAATCAATTTCATCTAAAGAATGGTTTACAAATCATTCAACGTAAGGATTTATAAGATACTTCAAAATATCCTAGGCAAAGGAGTTGGCATGTTATGCGAGTTGAAAGACTACATGCAATAATTGTTCATAGGAGATCTTGCATGAATCGCCCCAAAAGGAGTTTGGAAACGACTGTCATTGGATGACCAATTTATTTTTGGGCATAAGTTTTGTGAATTAAAAACCAAATCGATTTTATATATAAGGTAATTCATAAAGTGTTTATGGATACATATTCCATTATAACGAGGAACAACCGTTGTTTCAAAAATACCAACTTTGTAGCGAAGGAATTTCTTTAAGAAATTATTGGTAGTAAAATAGATTTGGATATAATCCAAAGATGAAACTGATTACAAGGGATGAAATGAAATCAAACAAACATAAATGAATACAATGCATTAAAATGTCTAATGAATATTCTCGCATATTGAAGAAATAATATGAGTTTCTTATCACTATCGAGAATAGATAACCCTTGATATCAATTAAACCATTTAGAGTATTGGCTCTATGATATGGTATGACGCGCAAATCCGAATGGATACCAAGTACGTTATCAAAATATGGTTTTGGTAGTCGTGCCAGAAGGGATGTGATCCATCAGTTGCGGTTTTGTCTTGAAGACCAAGACTAAAGTAGTTGGAATTTAATTAGCAACGTTGATAATATTAACATCTTGTAACATCCCCTTTTTGAAGTCCAAATATAAATGCTACTGATGCTGTAGTTACCAATAGTATTATTCTGCGGTGATAAAATGTAGTTATGTTAATCATATCAATAACAGCATAAGCATATAAGTATGAATTTTTTTCAAACACATTTCATTAATCAAACTTTAATTACATTTGAGGAATAAATTTTCACATTCGTAGCATAGTCCCTTGCGTTTCCCACGTTCAAAGAAATATAATAATTAATAAATACTCTAAGAGTGACATATGAAGATGCACCCTTGGTTGATCAGAGTTTAATAATTGATAGTTATAAATTCTGTCATTACATCCACTTAAACATAGCATAAGCTTAAAATAACACAGTGGAATTTAAAACTCCAAATATTAGCTAACTTACCTCCTGCTTGTCTTTAGAAGCTTATTCATCTAACCTGAAAATCTTTACTCTCGATCTACTCAAATGAGTACCCGAGAGTTTAGGGGAAAAAAAACTTTGGGTTGGACAAAAAGTCTGGTGAGAAAAATAATATACCATCTTGAACCAAAATAGATAACTAGTAAGACCACGCCACTTATCGGAATGGGTTTTTCCCTCACTAGTATCTTATCCAAAAATGTAAATCAAAAATCATGCACCTACAACCACAATGGTTAGAAGAATCATAATATGATCATATACATGTATGTAGCATGAGTAAGTCTGACTAATCTGTCCTTCTAGGAATATGCACATCCAAGGTTTACCCTTCCCAAAATAGACTATCTGCCTCAAATCAAATGGACCGTCTATCGCAACTCAAATGGACTATCCGTCTCAACTCAAGTAGACTGTCTGTCTCAACTTATAGTTTTCACAGGATCACTAGGAACCTAACAGTTTTCACTAATAACATCTCTTTCAACCATAGTTTTCTTTAGATCACTATGATCCCATTAATTATAACTAATAACATCTCTCTTATCATACCTTTTATGGGATCATTATGAACCTACTAGTTTCCACTAATAACATCTCCAACCATAGTTTTCATGGGATCACTATGAACCTATTAGTTTCCACTAATAATATATCTCATATCATAGTTTTTATGGATCACTATAAACCTAGTAGTTATTACTAATAACATCTTTCAAATCATATTCTCTTGATCAGTTCTGGCATCCTAACATACTAAATCTATCTGATCCCCTAGACGCAATTCTACTCACTTTGGAGTTAAGTCTGACCATACTCATTACTGGGATAACCTAACTAGTAATTCTGCCGCAATCCCAAAATGCAATGTTGGGTCATAATAATGTGCTCATGACAATGATAAATATGTAAATTAATCGAACATATCTCATCGTTCATCAAAATACAATCATTGACATCACAAAATTACTTAACCTTAAGCAATAATTTCCTTTGGAAAATTCATATAAAACTTGGACTAGGCACTAATTTATTTCCATGATAACATTTATTTCTATAAATGATTAATCCTTTAAATCATTCTTTAGAACAAGGGAAACATAGCCCATTACATAGCTAAAATCTTAAGCCAAAATACAATCCTTTTTGTAATAGTATTCTTTATTTACAATACCAAAAGGAGGCTGTTAAACCTCTAAACTTGGCTTTCGGCTTGCATAGGATAAGGCTTTCAGCTTATAAAATACAAGAAATTGAATATGAAGGTTTCCAGCATCATTGCCACTGAATACTTGATATCGAAAATAAGATTTATAGCATTCATTGCCATAAAACACTTGATGTCGAAAATAAACTTAGGCCATCATTGCCATGAAGCAATAGATGTCGTCTTCTTCAAAACTGTGGCTATTTATGCCGCAATGCCGCTAATATAAAGAATGTCGAAAACAAAGTGTGATAAGGGATGTCAAGCTTAAAACTAATAAAGGATTTCGAAAACTATAACTTGCGACATTCATGCCGCTTAGTATGGATGTCAAAATTTAAAATTTGAATGCATATCCTTAAAACAAAAGGGGATGCCACTTTTGTAGAGTTACGATACCTATGATGTCCAAGAATGTCGAAATCCTATACATTTATATGAACAAATTCATTTCATACCTACCTAAGTAGATATCATATGCACCCCTTCATGTCGATGTCGCACTTCATAACTGCTATCAATATCGGTCATTACTAGGGATTTCGGTTCTCTAATCAAGCAACATGACAATTTTGTAATTAAACTCAAAATTATTTTATTTCCATATAAAGTCATTTCTTTTAACCAACTCTTGTCCCTTGTCAATTTTCTACTGGATATGATATACTTTACCAATTTCATTTCAGAAAAAACTACTGCAAGGCCATTTTACTTCAAAATAATTTGCAAAGCCATACAAATAATATTGTTATTTAATACTATTTAAAAGCTTTTTTAGCTTAATAAATTCATAGAAAATTATAACTATTTGGGGAAAATCCATAAAATTCAGAATTACTATATTCATTTTCATATAAAAACTAAGAGGCCAAAATAATTATTTAATTATTTTTAATAATTTAAACCCAAAATAAACACCTCTTCCATCTTAGGAAATTCATAAAATATTTATATTAACTTGGAAAGTTATGAAATTGAAAACCCATCCCTGTTTTACACAACATATCAAAATTTCGAATCAATACGAGATGAAAAACTTAGGTTTTAGCCTTCCTACTAAATTAATTCCATAAAAGTTTCCAATAAATCATCATTTAACCCAATAGTGATATAATCAATCCATACATGACACATTATCATAATCAATTCAGAAATAGATCATTGATCTGAAAGTAAATAAATTTTGAGATGGATACTATTATTCACCTTAGATCAGATAGAGAGATTGATATTTGATGTAAATTTGTTTTCCTTAGCTTTTTCCCTTTGAATCCTTTAGTTTCCCCTTCTTTTCTTCTTAGGTAATGGCCGACCTTGATTTGTATTTTTACTTAGTAAATTCTAAAAGTGATAATGAATGAGAGGGAGGAGGTTTTAGGGAATAAATGAATTCCCATTATGCCTTTCTCATTTATTCTTTCTTATTCTTATGTTTAAACCATATCATTAATTGATTACTTAAGGCACGACCTAAGTTAATTATCAAATCTCATTCCCTTTGTCCCCACATGTCTAATTAGTCTATTCAATTATCTAATTAAATCCCTTGAATAATGTTAATCAAAATTATTGGTGTTACATGCTCCCCTCCTTAAAGAATTTCATCCTTAAAATTACAGTAAGGATAATAACAAGCATATCAATCATGCAAACATCTGTTTGAAACACATAACAATAATAATAGCCTATCTAACTAACAAAAAGTCTATATGACAAATATAGAGCATACCATTAAAGTAACTTAGAATAAGTATCGCCAATCCTATCCTTTGTCTCCCAAGTACATTCTTTATCATTGTCACTCTATTGAGCTGTTACTAACTTGACTATTTTATTCCTTGATCTTTTCTCATCTCTTGTTACAAATTAAACTGGTTGTATAAGAAAAGTCATATTTGGTTTCACAACTAAATCTTCCAATACTGTCGGAGTAAATAGTAGTCTCTGGATCATGCATGCACTTTCTAAAATGAGAAACATGAAAAACATTATGGAATCCTACCAAACTATTTAGTTACTTTATCCGATAAGAGAGTTTTCTGATCCTTTCTATAATAGGTAATGTACCTACATATCTCGATGCTAATTTCCCCATCTTTTCAAACCGTACCGCAACCTTTACCGATGATACTTTAACAAAAAGACGTTCTCCAACCAAGAACTCTATGTCCCCTTCTTATCCGCGTAACTTTTTTCCTAGACTGAGCTTCCTTCATCCATGCTTGGATCAACTCAATCTTCTTCGTGGCTTCTCTCACAATATCTGGATCAAGTACCAATTTGTTTCCAATCTTTAACCAACATTCCATGGATTTGTATGACATTTCATATAAAGCTTTGAAGGGTGTCATTCCTATACAGTCTGATAACTATTATTATAGGAAAAATCAACTGAGTGCAAATGGTCTTCCCATAGCCCACCAAAATCTAGTAAGCAAGCTCTTAGCAAATCTTCAAGTACCTTATTGGCATTCTCTGTCTGCCTATCGGTCTATGGGTGATAAGTGGTACTCAACTTCAGCTTGATACCTAACACTTCCTGTAGACTTACAAAATTTGCTAATGAACAAATTATCTCTATCACTGACTGTACTACTAAGGATCCTATGCAGTCTAATAATGTTCTTCATAAATAACTTCGCCAAAGCAGGTGCCATCCTTGTCGACTTAGCAGGAATAAAGTGTGCACTCTTTGTCAATACCACGGCCCAAACACATTCATTTTCCCTATTCAGTCTCGGCAACCTGTCAATAAAATCCATGCATATACAATCTCATTTCCAAACTGGTACATCGAATGTTTGAAGTAACCCATTCGGTTTCTGATGCTCGGCTTTCACGTATTGGCAATTCAAACATTGCTTAGCCCATAAGCCTACATCCATGTTCATACCTTCACAGAAGAAACTCCTCTTCATATCTTAACACGTCTTAGTTCCTTTAGGATGAATAGTAAATTTCAATTGATGACACGTTCTAAGAACTTCCCTCCTTAAGCCACCAACATTTGGAATACACAACCGTCCATTCTTCCTCAACCATTCGTTACAGTCAAGACTAAAACCTTTCGAATCATCAATCTCAGTTCCTACTTCAAGACTTCAAATCCCTCTAGCTAACAATGGATCATTTCTCTAATTAAAAGCAGTTCTTTTGATCATTACAGGTTGAACTTCCAAACATGACAACATGGCAGTTTTTTTTACTAGAACTAGCCATCGATCTTAACTGCACACCACAAGTAGTCAATGCCTCTAAGTCTTTCCATTCTGCTAACATAGCTAATACCAGATTCTAATGTTTTCTGCTAAGTACATTTGCCACTTTATTTTCGTTTCATGGCGTATACTCAATACCAAAATCATAAGCTGCTAAGAACTCTAGCCATCTCTGCTTTCTCATATTCAACTCCTTCTAAGAGAATAAATATTTTAAAGACTTGTAATCCATAAGCAACTCGGATCTTTCTCCCAAAAGATAGTGTCTCCACACTTTAAGATTACTCCAACTCCAAATTATGAGTCGAATATCGCACTTTATATGGTCTAAGCTATTAAAAAGAATAGGCCATCACTTAACGTCTTTCCATTAACACAACCCCCAACCCCGTTCCATATGCATAAGTATAAGCCACTAAATCTCGATTCTCATCTAGCATAACTTACGCAAGCACATTTGTTAATAAATGTTTCAGCTTCAGGAATGCTTCTTTACATTTATCGGTCTAAACATACTTCACATTTTTCTTGGTTAGTTTTGCCATAGGTTTTGTTATTCAAGAGAAATCCTTTTAGAATCTCCGATAATAGCCAGCTAGTCAAAGAAAAATTCTAATCTCGATCATGGTTTTGGATCTCTCCAATAATTAACAGCTTCAATCTTACTGGACTATGGGCAGCCCATTTTCTGAAACTACATGACCAAGAAACTTCACTTCTTTCTTTCAAAATAACATTTTGAAAAATTCGCTTTTAGTTGATGTTGCCTCAACATTTCTAGCACTATTCTAGGATGAACATCATGATCTTGTTCTTAGAATATTATAATGTCATCTATAAATACAAACACGAATCTAGTTTAATGCTCTCGAAAGATCAGGTTCATCAAATCCACGAAGAATGCAGGTGCGTTGGTCAGTCTAAAGAGCATGACTAACCATTCATATGAACTATATCTTATTTGAAACGCCGTTAATAAAATACTGTCCTCCGCTATTGTGATGGCCCCCCTCGAGATCCACATTAACAAAGAGAATTGTTAGGTAATACTGTCTGTTAATGCAGAGAATATGGATGGTTAGGAGCGACCATTTATAGCTTTGTCTTAAACATCTATTAAATACGTCGATTTAGTGCTCGATTTTTCGCCCTTCTCAACTGGATCGACATATTCAACAAATGCTTAATACAAAACTACAGTGGCTAACAGATCTGTCAGAACAAAATATAACAACAGTATGTACAACACATCATAGGACAGCAGTTAAACATACATGTATACATATACATACATATATACACACAAACACAAATATACACAGATACATCCCAGTACAATAAAATCTGATGCATCAGAAGTGGTACAAGGACCACACAATACACAACGAGTCAAAACAATAGATACATATCAGAGTCATACAAAACAACTACAAAATTTCAAAAAAGTAGATAAGTAGAATACCGAAGGCGGAAGCAGCATAGCAAAGTCCTATAGTAAGTAACTAACTTGAAACAACTCGGTCTGACCTGAGTATATAAAAATACGTGGGTCAGTCTAGCTTAAACAACTGATTAGTATGAGATAAGTAAGGTACAAGGATAAATGATAACAATTCTTTTGGAAAGGGAAGAAGCAACTCTAAATGTATACCATAAGAGTTTCTCGAAAGAGGCAAGTTCAACAACAATCAAACATCCACGAATCTACGCCTCATATAATCGGAATAATAATTAGCCAATATAATAGCCAAGTTAAACAACAACATCAAATGTCACAATGTACGCCTCATATCATCAACATAACAATGTCAAGATAATGGCATTCATCAACTCTAACTCCTAAATAGGAGATTACAAATCTCAAAAAGGCCAAAGAATGGCAACAATGAATCATAATATATAGAACTCAACAAATATTTCAAAACTCCAAAATTGTAGTCACCATATAATCCACACGATAGCACTCAGGCTATATGAATAATCCATCAAAGGGTAACGATGGTGAAAACATTTATAAATCATCAAAATTCTAGAAATCAACATAAAGAAATCAAGAAAAGAAACAATGCAAAATATAGGACCCAACAGTCCAAAAATTAGCCCAATAGCTATATGAAAATAGGACCCAACAGTCCAATAATTGGACCAACGACCTGCCAAGTACAGTTTATAAGAGACCCAACAGTCCCAATAGGACCCAACAATCCATGATTACCTCAACAGCTATACATATACATAGGACCCAACAGTCCAATAAGTGGCCCAACAGCCTAAGTATTGGCAATTACATCGTGAATGTGTCACAAGCTCTCAAATAGAAACCTAAAAAGTGGCAACAGTGCGTCCCATACAACACATTCTCACTTATCAATTTACTAATTGACAGTCATTGCCACACTAGAAAACAAATCATCTAAATCACAACAATAGCCTCATCTCATTGGCAAATACGACCCGAAGGTCAATCGATTCAAACGAACAAGTCCAGAATTAATCGAAAAAGTAAACGCACATGTCCTATACCATATGGTTTACTAAATCGTTTAACTCCCTTTCTTATACGCTCGAAAAGTGCAAAAACGTGTAATTTTATATAGAAAATAATTTGTTTGAGAAAACGAGTTTATTAAAAAATTGAAATCCTTTGAATATTTTTTTCGAACAACTCTATATGTCAAAAATATTGTATATTATATAGCTTTTAGGTGATTTCAATTTTAAAAAAAAATCTAGAAAAAGCTTTTGTCCCAAAGCAATAGAAATTTATACATACATACATACATACATACATACATACATACATACATACATACATACATACATACATATATATATATATATAGAAAAGTCTCTTATAGAAATTATTTTATAAAATGTGCACGATGTCAACAAATGCACAAAATTCTTCATGAAATCAACATTCAAAATGGACACATAACCTTACTAATCCAATGTAAGGATTTAGTATAATATTGCTTTGTTCATATAGGATCAAAGCCTTTAGAAATCAACATCAAATTTTGTTTTAGAAACCCATGTAAAAACAACTTAAATTTTCAGCTGAAGCAAAACATGCTCCGATTCAAAGTTTCCATAAGCTACAGAAGTCGGAATGACCTGAAGTTTGACATGCATAGAGTTGAACAACAATAACACCAAACAAAAAGAATGGACATAATCTGACAAAAAACAAGAGAGGCAGAAGCTCTCAAAGTTGGACTCATAGCCAGATTTCATTGTCAACAGCTGGGGCAAAACATGCTATAATTCAAAGTTTGATAGCACGTTTCTATAGGCTACAGAGGTTGGAATGAACGAAAATTTGACATACATAAATTTCAAAAACTATACTTTAAATTGGAAAAAGAATCATGCAATTTGGGCGAGGTATGAGAAAGTTATGATGTCTCAAAGTTGTACCCAAGCAATGATTTGCTTGTCAACCTGGATTCCTTCTAGTATTGGACCGAACATTTCCATTAGTTGTGGTGCTTCCTCCATCTTGATTCACTCTTCTATTTCATGCTCCCATATCTTTCTTTCTCATAATCTAGATATGAGCCTTAATAAGATAAAAGAGAATGGTCTAAGAGAGAGGGGAGAATAAAGGTAGAATGCATACTTATATTTTGTAAATACAAGTACATTACTATAGTGTTATCCCATACCCCAATCTTATTCTCTGGTTTATTAGATTATGTTTTCAACAAGTATTAATATTTTAAATTTTACATATACCTATGCTATGATACAAAGTTGTAACATTCCCCATTTTAAGGCCTCGAAATAAGCGATACTGATGTTATAGTAATCAATATCATTTTTCTTTGATGACAAAATATGGTTATTTAATCATATCAATAACATCAAAAAGCATATGAGTATAAAAATTTTTCAAATATATTTCATTAGTCAAACTTTCAATACATTTCAGAAATAAAATTTTCACAATCATGGCATAATCCCATTCATTGATTATGTTATGAGAAAATATAAATGACCAAATACTCCAAGAGCGACATATGAAGATGCCGCTTGATTTATCGAGTCTAATACTTAGCAGTTATAAATTTGTCATTACATCCACTCATACATAGCATGAGCTTAAAATAACACAACAAAAATAAAAAAATTCTAATAGAAGTTTATTCGCCTAACCAGAAAAACCCTACTCTCGACCTACTCAAATGAGTACCCGAGAGTTTAGAGGGAAAAGTAAAAACTTCGAGTTAGACAAAACGTCTGGTGTGAATAATAATATACCTTCTCGAACCAAAATAGATATCTAGTGAGACCACCTTGCTTTGTGGAATTAGTTTTCCCTTCACTGTTATCTTATCAAAATATGTCAATCTTAAATCATGCACCTACAACCACAATGATTAGAATAATCATAACAAGATCATATGCATATATGCAATATGGGTAAGTCTGACTAATCTGTACCTCTAGGGATATGCACACCAAGGTTTACCCTTCCCAAAATAGACTACCCATCTCAGATCAAATGGACTATTTGTCTCAACTCAAATGGACTATTTGTCTCAAATCAAATGGACTATTTGTCTCAAATCATAGTTTTGTTAAGATCACTATAAATTTTAGTTTTCGCTAATAACATCTCTTCCAATCATAGTTTTCATTGGACCACTATGAACATAGTAGTTTCCACTAATAACATCTCTCTAATCATAGTTTTCATGGGATCATTATGAATTTATTAGTTTCCATTAATAACATATTCGTATCATAGTTTTTATGGGATCACTATGTACCTATTAGTTATCACTAATAACATTTTTATGTCATATTCGCCTATCAGTTTTAGGCATCGTAACATACTAGATCTATATGATCTTCTGGATGCAATTCTACTTATGAGTTAAGTATGAGCATACTCACTACTAGGACAACCTAACTAGTAATTCTTCCCTAATTCCAAAATGCAATGCTGGTCATAATAATGTGAGCATGACAATGATAAATATGTAAATTAGCAGATCAAATAGTAATAAGAACATATAACATCATTCTCCAAAATTGTTTAGTCAACTATCATTGGCATCACGAAATTACATAACCTTAAGCAACAATTTCCTTTGGCAAATTCATATAAAACTTGGGCTAGACACCAATTTGTTTCCTCGAAAACCTTTATCGCTATAAATGATTATTCCTCTAAAATCATTCTTTAAAGCAAGGGAAACATAGCCCATTACATAGCCAAAATCTTTTGCCAAAAAATAATCCTTTTCGGAAAAGATTTCGTTATTTATGATATGAAAAGGAGGTTATCGAACCTCTAAACTTGGCTTTTGGTTTGTATATTTTAAGGATTTCGCTTATAAAATATAAGACATCGAATCTATAGGTTTTCGGCAATGTTGCCAAAAAAATCCTTAATATCGAAAATAAGACTTACGACATTCATTGCCATAAAACACTTGAAAATAAGACTTATACCATCATTGCTACAGAGCAATGTATTTCATCTTCTATAAAACTACGGCTACTTATGCCGCTAATATAAAGGATGTCGAAAACAAAGGATGACAAGGGATGTCAAGCTTAAAACTAGCAAAGGATGTTGGAAACTATAACTTACGACATTCATGCTGCTTAATATGGATGTTAAACTTTAAAACACGAATGCATATCCTTAAAATAAAAGGGTATACCACTTTTGTAGAATTACAAAACCCATGATGTTGAAGGATGCCAAAATCCTATACATTTATATGAACAGATTCAATTCATACCTACCTAAGTAGATATCATATACATCCCTTCATGTCGATGTTGCACTTCATAACTGCTATTGACATCAATCATTATCAGGGATTTCGGCCCTCTAATCAAGCGACATGGAAATTTCATAATTAAACTCAAAACATTTTATTTTCATATAAAGTTATTTCTTTTCACCAACTCTTGTCCCTTGTCAATTTTCTATTGGATAATAATACACTTAACTAATATTTTTTCAAAAAAGCTGCTGCAAAGCTGTTTTACTTTTCTCAAAATAATTTGCAAACCCATAAAATTATATTATTATTTAATACTATTTAATAGCTTTTCTAGCTTAATAAATTCATAGAAAATCATAATCACCTGGAAAAAATCCCCAAAAATAATCAAAAATTTGAATTACTATATTCTTTCTCATATCAAAATTTGAAGGTCGAAATAATTATTTAATTATTTTTAATAATTAAAACCTAAAATAAACATCTTTTCTATCTTAAAAAATTCACAATATATATATATATATATATATATATATATTAACTTGGAAAATTATGAAATTAAAAAAATCTATCTCCAAATAATGTTTTACACAACATGTCAACATTTATAATTAAAACGAGATCAAAAACTTAGGTTTAACCCTTAAAACCTACTAAATCAATTATTCCATAAAAATTCCAATAAATCATCATTTAATCCAATAATGATATAAACAATCCATTAATACATATTATCATAATCAATTCAGAAATATATTATAGCCAAAAATAAATATAAATACTCGAGATGGATACTATTACTCATCTTAGATTGGATAGAGAGTTTGAGATTTGATAAAGATTTTTTTCCTAAGCCTTTTCCCTTTGAATCCCATAGTTTCCCCTTCTTTTCTTCGTAGGTGATGGCTGTCCTTGATTTGTACTTTTACTTGGTGAATTTTCGAAAGTGAGAATGAATTAGAGGGATGAGGGTTTAGGGAATAAATGAATTCCCATTATTCCTTTCTCATTAATTCTTTCTTATTCTAATGTTTAAAACCCTATCATTAATTGATTACGTAAGGCAAGACCTAAGTTAATTATCAAATCTCATTCCCTTTATCCCCAGACATCAAATTATTCTATTCAATTTATCTAATTAAATATCCTAAATGAGGTTAATCAAAATTAGGTGCGTTACACATCTTAAATTTCAATTGTTGAAATTCGCTTAGATTTGTCATTGAACATGCTTAAGTTATTTTGGATTTACTCATAAGACTATCGCTTATATAACTTTGTGTTTTGGTACATATATGCTAAAATGGAAAATACTAAATAAGGGTTAAGAATAAACTATTTGCATATAACAATCAAAAATGTCTCGAAGTCAGTGCGAGCAATATTGGGTTTGTGGGTTTTTGGATATGATCCAAAAAATGATACGAAGCTATCATTTATAAGCATTAGAATTGAGTAAGTATTTCTATAGAAATACTAAATAGTTTGATTTTTAGTCAAAATGCAGAGAAATCCTGTATCCATAAGAAAGAACACTAAAAGGTACATAGATATTTCTAGACTATAAGTAAAAATATACAGCTGATTATTAACGATGTACTTATATTAAAATTGGTAGTAACATGGTTGTTTAATACTCGATGTTGGATTTGTAAATTATATCTTTTACGTTACATATAAAAGATGTTGGGAATCTCTCAAACAAAATGAAAAGGCAACATATTAAAATGTTTTACATGGAACATGTAAAATGGTTTCTTTATGTATTGACAATTAGAGTTATGGTACATGTACAATTTTCTACCATATCATTATTTGCTTATGTATTTGATGCATGAAGCAGTTATCAAATCTGAATTAAGGTTATTAAATGGTAGTTTAGAGCATTCATGTGTATTTATGAAATACTATAGAATTGTTTATAGAAACAAAAAGCCCTTTATGAAAGAGTGTTTGGACTCGAGCTTCATTAGTGCTATCAAGTGCAATATGTCAATATTGAATTTATGATCAAACCTTAATTAAGAAGATGTAAGTTGGAAATGTTCCAAACTGAAGGCTGTGGCTGATTCAACGTATGTCTAAGTACATCTCCCTGAATTATTGTAATTACCCTAAAATTAATAATTAATTAAATAAGTTAATTAAGTGGAAAATGGCGGGTTAATAGAAAGGGTAAAAGGAAATGAATCGATAGAAGCAGGTATAGGGCCCAAGCCCAACTTATTGTGGGCCAATATATACTATTCTTTTCTGTTCATTCCTTTCATTCTACTCAAAGTAAAAATAAAATCTAGAGAAACCCGTTAATGGTGGGGGCATATGACGACAAACAAGAAAAAATAAAAAAATCAAATTAGAAGAGGCCAAGGAAGACTAAAGCTATACATCTAAAAGATCTGTGTGCGTAATACTTAACTCTTCTAATCTGATTTATTATATGCAGGGGATCGATCTAGATTTATATGTTTTATGTATGATGGGGTTCATATACATGTAAAGGTATAGAAGGTTTAATGAATGTTTTAGGGAAGGATGGGTATACAAGGGGTATTTTCATGTGTTTTCCCATTAAAATAGTTTCAAAACCTAATGAAAGTTTCACATGATGTTTATAACTAGATTTATAAAGTGGATTCTCATCTTTAGAGATTTCAGAAGCTTATATGAATTTATAAGAATTTTTGAAGTTGTTTAACCTATAAAACAACAAGGAGAATCCCCTAAAAATATGAATAAAGTTGAACAAGGGAAGAAATGGATTTTTGGTGATTTAGGGAATTTGTAAGAAGTTTTATAACGAAATAGAAGTAAAACCAGCTTAATACTATGCTGGGGTAGATAAGTATTACAGGGGATGCAGCAAAATAAACTCCATGTAGAAATACATTAATAGGGGTGATAAAAAGGGGTCAAGATCGAAATTATTTGCTGAAAAGGACACTACAAGTAATAGAAATTATAGTAGGATTGGTAGAAAATTGACGCATGCAAAGACACTAGTAGGGATGTCAGGGTTGTCTGAGTACGACATTGGGGTGGCTGCTCTGTCTATATAAGCAAGAGAATTGTGCTACGTATGAGGGGATCGTACTACGCTAAAGTTTAAAAGAAAGGAACACTTAACAAGTAACTTGTAAAGCATACCACATGGGTCAGGAAGATTCTACGCTATATATATATGAATTATAAAGGAGAAGTCAATGGGCTCAGGGAGAGGCTGGGTCAGAACGGGGGAAAGGGACCCTGTGTTAGTTAAAGGAAGGGAAGGAGTTAGAAGGTCTATTGACACTGGGTGGAGATGCTCACTCTAATGCATACCCAGGAAAGGTGACGAGAGGCATTCAACTTTCAGGAATGACGATGGTGAGGGTCAAATAGTTCTAAATTGAACAAAAGAGTGTTTAGAGGCTACATGTGAATTTCGTTGTAGTCCATTAAGTGTGTGATTCCAAGAAGTTTGATGAAAATTAAGTAAATTAAGTACTGTGGTGGGGTGGTTCCAAGTAGTTTGATGAAAAACAAGTAAATGAATTACTGGGTGGGGGTGATTCCAAGCATTTAAAAATTAGTAAATAAATATAGGACTATAGGTGGCTTTTTCTTTGTAGTCAAAAGATTAATTAACTAAATAGTGAAATACTGTGGGAGGCTAGTTATATGCAGTTCGAGTTAAAGAATCAATTTAAAAGCATACCATGGTAGGGGATTCCAAGCAGCATTAGATGAAAGGCAAACTTCTAAAGAATGACTCTAAAAGAGTACCACGGTGGGTGATTCCAAGTAGTAATAATTAGGAATCAAACCTTAATAAGAGGCAAAATAAGCACCGCAAGGGACGTAGTATGAAATCAATAAAGAATGAAAAAGTAATGCGTAGGGGCACAAGAGTAAATGGACAAGTAATGAGGAGTCTATAAAGGAAACCAGGGTGGGTTTGCCTAAGGAACGGAGTATTTCATACTTAGATTTTAAAACATTCTAAATCAGGACTCGGATTGGGTCAGCATGGTGTGTGCAATAATAAAGAAAAATCCATCTAAGGAAGCATTTAATTGAAGATATAAATAAGAAATAACTTCATCAGTAATTTAAAATGTTCACACATGATTGATTGAATGGTGAGGGGGAAATCTAACATGTGCAGTGTAGGTTGGTCTCACTATGTGTTTGTTTTTGGGAATAGTATTATTCACACCAGAATTTATGTATGATCTATGTTTTTATTATTATTTTCTCCATAAATTCACGGGTGCTCATTTGAGTAGGCTGAGTTTATGGGCTTAGGCAGGTGGGATAAGCCAATGGTACGAGGACTGAAGACAGAGCAGGAGGCTCTACAGATAATAAAGATTTGTTTCCACTGTATAAAGAAGTGCGAGCTGCATTTTCATATATGGATTTGATTATTTATTATGTTATTTGTCTATTATATTTTGACCCATGCGTGAGCATGTTTTTGGGGAAATATCGACTAAAGTGTTGTAAATAATATTTAAAAGAATTTGTTGTGTAATTAAATTACACAGTTGCTTTGTTTATCTAACTACGTATTCATATTATACTGAACTCATTTTAGTTGCCAGAATATAATTCTGGTGATGATTGCGGCATCATCGACGTTCATCTTCGGATATCAAGTGGGGGATGTTATAAAGTTGGTATCAGAGCGTAGGTTAGATACATCTAAATATAATAGAACTAAAAAGATAAGAGCAATAAAAAAAAATAAACATTCCAAGGAGGGGATGTGCTAATATATAAGTTTGTGTAACTATTCGTCTATTCGGCTCTCGAATGTCGAAACTAATACATCCACAGTATATGTGTGCCAAGCGCCCAAGTGCTGGAAAGATATAAAGTTATATTAAAATAAAAAAAAGAATACAACATGGAAAGAATAGAACAAGAAAAGAAGAACACAACATCAAAATCTTACAAAGGAATGGTGATATATAATATCAAAGGAATAATATAAAGGTTATTCTGAATACAAAAATATCCGAGTACTAAAATCTAAATACTATCATCAGCCTGCATAGTTATAACTACATATCCTCACAATGTTGCTATATACAATACAGCAGCGCAATAGAATTAAGAATACTATGGTAGGTAATTATCTAGCTCTTCTCCATAAGCTCCAAGCATCCAAAGCTGAATCTAGATACATAAACGGGGCTGAGCCAAGCACTATAAGAAAATAGCACCCGAATCAGTCTAGCAAACCAGCGTAAGAAAACTCAAGATACATGCAACATGTAACAACAACCATTAAGACTATACGGATTCCTGTAACAGTTTTCCCCTTAAAAGAAACCAACCATTTATTAAGTTTAAGATGATGATATGATAGATAATGTCTATTGTGTATCACATATATCATATTAAATAGCTGCTATGTGAATGCCACAACAATAATAGTACATAATTATTATCGCTAAGGCAAGTTCATATAGTGGAGTTTCCATGGAGATCTCTTCGGATCTAGCCAAATCCGAACTCCTACACAAGGATCAGAGATATCCTTCTGAGCAATGTACATCTCTAGGGAAAGTACTACAAGAAATGCATAACTGGCTCACGCCCAGACAATCATGGTTCCAAATGCATCGCGCCTACATGCAAGTTTATAGGTAATACTAGATAGATTCGCCTGCACCCTAGCAATTGCTAAAATGCAACGTTCCCTTTGGGTATGCATCCTATCTCTTGTTCTAGTCATTTCGAATGTTGAGGCTACTTTTGGCATCTTTCACTCAAGTCTTCATCACTCGAACAACACAAGAATCCATAAATGGACTCCATCATGTTGAACAGGTCATGAATCACTATAAGGATTTGAGCATCTATAGCAAATTTCAAACCTTCACATAGGTTCCCTGCATAAGTCTCCAATAAATGCTAACGCTATCCTATCTCCTGGAGCACTCCTCAAGATAGACAGTTCCACACGATATCATCGTTTGAAATGTTAACACCGACCTTTCATCTGAACTTAACCTTGGGATTAATAGTTTAACTCTATAACATTTCACTTCACAACCGCTTCTAAAATATCGAACTCGTATATTATTTTTGAAGTGGTATTCGATAAGTAAAACACTTTTCAACCGGGTATCTTCAAAACCAATTCGATCAATTTTCGACTAATTCAATTTTGGATCTTTCAAAAGTAAGTGAAAGCTAAAGATGTTTCATACCAATGCTCCTGCCCGGGGTTCTCATTGATATGAAATCGCGAAACCTTTCGATAACTTCTTAAGTCAATATCAAGTCAAGTTCGATAATCGACTAATCGATTATCTAGTCAAAACAACTGCTTACATAAATCATGATTCGTACGCTTAACTCATTTTCGACATTCCAACTCAACTGTTCCTTATCCAAGAGTGAAGCCATGTAATTTTGAGCATTGACTGCATCAAGAATTGCCTAGACACTTCATTCTTTAATCTCACAAATTGATATGTCTACCTCATCAGCTTTTAGCATTAAGTATAGTATTTATGATTTCCATAAACAATAAGAAATCAACATGATTAAAATGTTTTCAACATTTTCCAACTTAAAATTCCTTGGTCAAGAGGGAGGTCGGGTAGGTTAGAGCTCTATTTCTCCATCCTTACTCGACATCAATCTTAACTCTCATAAATAGACAAGCCTTACTTCATCGGTTTTTAGTGTTAAGCATAGTTAATTACTTTTCAAACAAGTAATTAAATAATCAACCATTTGGCCATTTAGCAATTCTATTCCCTTTTCTAAACCTTTTGTTATAATTTTCAAATACTTGAAAATATTTATATTGGTTTTAAACATTTATCCAAAATATTACTTCAAAATAACAATTTCACCAAAACTTGAAAACGATATGTTTTCAACAAAATATATCTGCTTTAAAAATTCACAATCAATTGTTAAAAATTCATAAATATCTCAAACCACTTTAAATACTCTAATAATAATAAGTAAATATTTGTAAAAAAATGAAATAAAATACATAGATTTATATATCTTTTCAACCTTTTAAAGTCCAAAATCAAGGCTATAAGAGATAGTTTTGCACTAGTGAAGTTTTGGCCACTTTTAGAGATGTTACTTGACGTTTTACTATTCAAGCTTTTAATAACAGCAAACATGCATATAAAAAGTTATGCATATGGTGAGAAACCCCCAAGGATCTCCCAACAAAGTTCAGTAGAATTCGTCATAACAAAGGCAATTCCAAACCACTTCTATAACGAGTATCACTATAAGTGCACTTCTAAATCCAAGTCATATCCAAACCTATGTTCAACTACAGCCTATATGCTTTGTTCAAGGTCTTGTCACAAATCATACAAGTCAATTCAAGTCCATTTCAAGTTTGTTCAAGTCTATTTACATGGATCACATATGTCACTTACTTTTAAAGTAAGGACTAAACCAATGTTTTAACATAATTTAACAACAATTCAATCAACATAACGCCATTAAACACAAACATATATGTGTTATACTTTCATTCAAAGTGAGGTGTTAACTCACCCTCAATCTTACTAACAACCAAGATCCAAGAGACCTAAGCCTAGACTGAACCTATCAACCACTATTGCTTCCTCCTTCCCTTGCATTCCACCTTGCTTCCTCCACCTTTTCTCTATTATTACTCATGGCCTAAAGGTGAGGTGAGAGATGTGCTTAAATTTCACAATCTAATATGATAGAGTGTTTTTTATGTGGTAGTAAGGCTTCACTCTAAGTTTGAGGTGATTTGAAGTTGATTTACAAATATTTTGCTTTAGGGATTTAGAGATGAAGTAGAACAGAAGCCACAGATTTTTAGAACTCAAGCTTTGTAAATTTTATGATTATTTTCTAAGGGTATGCCCTTGCTTATATAGGCTTGTGCAAGGGGTTACTACCACCTTCTCCTCTCATGGAAGGTCATAAAGGAGCCTCCTTCTCACACGGTAACTTTATTTCACTTCTTCATTATGCTATTTACCTTTAAACCCTCATCATAATTATATCTCTTATTCATTAGAACATTCTAGAATGTTCCATGCTTTATGAAGAGGGACGTGTGTCAATTATTAGGCTAATGTGTTAATTTTATCATTAGTTAAGTTCACAAGAGTTAAAACAACTTATATCGATCGAAAAGCTCTTTACCGATAAACCGATTTTCAGTCATATTATCGATTTTTCTTCGAAGAATATATTTTGTAAACAATTTAGAAACAAGTTTTCTATCATTACTAATTAATTAAATGATGTCCAATACAGTTATAAAATTATATCTGTAACACTTAATTATGTTTCAAAATGTTTCGATATTTAGGGACGAAGTGTTCGAATTTCCGAGTTGCTACATTCTCCCCCACTCGGAAAATTTTGTCTTCGAAATTCAAATAAGAACAATAATCAAAGAAGATGGAAGAACAAGGCATATATATAGCATATTACTAAAACTATGTACAAACTAATTGCAAACCAAGTGCATGCTAAGCCACTCCATCTCAAGCGGTGAGTACAATACAAAAAATACATGATACTAAGATAAGAAGGAAACCCTAGTCAATAAGTGACTCACGATAGAACTTCTTCGAATTGTCCTTCGTCTTCATGGTACGACCCCAAGCATCGTTGTCTATGGCACTTCCGACCTTAACAAATAATTACGCAAATATTCAAATAGCATTTACAACACTATCAAATAATGGTCCTGGTTTGCTCAAGTTTAAAACTCTCCCATCATCCAAGGACGATAAACAATCTAGTAAGCATGCCTTACGCTCTACAGCCTCAAGTCATTACTTAGACGATTATTCATGCTACCTCGTAACAAATCAAAAATTCATTCCCCAAACTCTTCAAAAGTCAACATACATTATAAAAATGTACTAAATCCTGTACGATGTACATTTATCTTCCGTACGCACTATCAGACCCGATTTGTTCGATCACATAGATCTAACTTCCCAACTAGTATAGATAAGTTGACCTCTCTAGTGTGGATTTTGATTTAGCTCCTTGATTAGAAATCTCCATTCTTATTTCATAGCCATTACTATGATAGAAAACATTAGGATCATACCATGAATCCATATCAAGTGTTCGCTATCAAGAACTGAGTGAAAAGTCCTCGTTCGGACTGGTGCAACAACCTTGAAAACAGTACTCGAATATTGGATCAAGAACGGTCATGTGTATAAAATGATCTACATACAACTTACGTATTTATCATATTGGTTTCTTAACTACACCAATATCTTCTTAATCACATTAATTTACGCAAAAAGCATGTCATTTAATACTAAATTATTTGTGCATCATTTCATAAAGCATAACTTCAAGTTTATAATCATTTTTTAACTTAAGTTCATACTTGTATAATACTCCACTTCATCCTAAGAGCGTATACAAAACATCAATTTGTTTTACTTAACAAGTATGTTTAACCTTTTAACACTATTTTTAACTTGCTATCTTTTCAATCCACATGTTAAATAAGCTCAACTTTATATTTTCAAAGCACTTAGTTTGAAGTTTTATAACAATTCGGAAGTTCCCGATTATCCAAAATCGCTGAAAATCCTATTTCATTTTAACAAATGAAAACTACCAAACAACATATCATATCATGATGCACATACCATACTTTCCTAATGCATATGCAACATGTGTCCATGAGTAAACTTAACAAAACAACTTTTAGAACTAAACAGTGGTTTTCATTTCAGATCATTTTAAAATAATACACACACATAACTTTTGTACGTCAAATCTTTCTTTTGGGATTAAATCAAAATCCGTTTTACCAGAACAACTTCGTAGCATTCCATACTTAGAAATCCAAAATGAATGCTAATGATACCACAGTCATTACCGAATTTTTTTTAAGCGATAGAAGTGAGTTCATCACATCCAAACTTACCTTTTGCATTCAACCAAAATCATTCCAAAACAGTATCAAATACTTCGTATAATAATACCAAGTGTCATGCTCTCAACCTCCTAAATCAATCTCTAACACTATTATTATTTTCTCCAAAATCTTGAAAAACATTTTCAAAGACATCGGGATTTAAGTTCTCAGATTCTTTGTTTAAATCCTTTTCGTTTATAAACCACATTTTACAAACCATACTTTATATAAAATCGCTTTCGTATATATATTTTTTCACAAATATTTATTTTCAATATATTCTATCTTCCCTTTTTTATTATAATAAACATCTTTTACTAAATTTTAACCTCTAACCCAACATTATCAGTGAATGCCTTTTAGTCAAAACGTGAAACTTAGTTCACAAGGTGTTCATTACAATGCACCCATAGTTACTGTCTACCCACCCTATGATGTTGAAAGATAAAACTGTTCATAAATTGGCTGGGCTCAAATCAATTACAAATAATACTGAATGTTCCAAACTTGCCGAGCATGACTAAACAATCAAGGTTACGGGATATTAAACTATGATAAGTACTAATATCAAACCAAACACGAATTGGTAAACTATAAACAGATAGTACACCATCATGAACCTGCTTCCCCTTCTCAGCAGTAGAAATTGATAAAACCTTAGGCTGCTCCCCACTCTTGAACATAGGACAATCTCTAATAAAATGGCCTGGCTGATGGAAACCTTTACAACTTTTGGTGCAAACTGTGCCTCAGTCTTTGGAAAATTCTCAATCGATGCTTTCACTATCTACGCTCTAACCAACCCCTTCTTTCCCTAATTTACAACTCCACACTAAATGTCCTTTCTGCCTACACTTAGAGCAAACCACAACAGAAATGTTTCTCAAAGCTTGAAACATTCGCTTGTTGTTCTTAGCTGTTGTAGAAATAGATGGTTTTGGAGTTAAGCTCTGAAACCTTAAAGCCATGTTCTCCAAGCCAACAAAATATCCCATGACGTGATTAATCATATCCTGTTGGAACTCTGGGCACATATACACAATGAACATCTCGTTCTTCTTCAGTGGCGTATAAACCAATCGTAATCTAAACCGAGGCAATGCAATGAATTGTTTCTCATACTCCACCATGTTCACAGCCCTCTACTTCAGATCCAGGAAGCTCCTAAATAACAAAGTCTTTCCGGCTTTTGGAACAAGCTTCATCTCAAACTCATTTTTAAATTGGACCCAAGAGAAGTCATTCTCTTGGACATTTGTAGTGATAAAACTTCACCAATTCATGGCTGCATTCGTCAGATATCGTGACACCAATCTACGCTACATTGCATCAACTTGTTCCATATCCCCGAATATTTGATCACACAATTTAATCCAAGTTTGGACTTTTATGATCGTCTCCGTACCACCAAACATTTTACCTCCCAACCTCTCATAATCGTGGCAGAGCGAAGCAAAACTCATTCAAGGCCTAATCTACACAACCTCTTCTATGACGTTCAACCTTGGTTCCTCAATTGGAGTAACATTCCTTAGTGCTCGATTCCCACCATTTGTGATGGTACTACCTCGGCCAACTCTACCTGTACCTCCTCAAGCATTGATGGATCTGGTACTTATTTCTTACTACCCAATCAAAGCAAAACTTCTTTTAGGACACGAAAGGGTATAGTTATTTCAAAGAAAGGATTTCTAACAAAGAGATATTCCTAAAGAATAATTTTTAAAAGGCTAGTTTTCAAAACAAAAATACGCTCTCATATGTATAGTACATTTGACTCATTCTAGGTTGTTACTTACCCTATCTCTAATGAGCCATACCCAACCAATGCTAAGGTTTGTCCAACCTTGTGCTCTAATACCAAATGTAACGACTTGACTTTTTGACCATTAAATATTGACACTAATACATCCACGGCATTCGTGTGTCGAGCACCCAAGTGCTGGAAAGATAGAAAGTTACGATAAAATAAAAACAAGTAGAATAAGAAAAGAAGAACACAACATCAAAATCTCATAATAGAATGGTAATATATAATATCAAGGTAATAGTCAGAAGGTTACTCCAAATAAAGAAATATCAGAGTACTAAAACCTAAATACAATCATCATCCTAGACAGTTATAACTGCTTGTTCTCACAATGCTAATATATACAATACATTAGTGTAGTAGAATTAATAATGCTACTATAGGTACTTATCTAAATCCTCTTCATAAGCCCCAAACGTCCAAAGTTGAATCTGGAACATACATGGGGTTGATCTGAGCATTATAAGAAAATAACACTTAGATTAGTCCAGCAAACCAGCTGAGAAAACTCAAAATACATGTAACATATAACAATAACCATTGAGACCGCACAGATTCATGTAGTAGTTCTCCCCTCAAAAGAAACTAACCATTTATTAAGTCTAATATAATGATATGAAAGATAATATCTAGTGTGTAACACATAAATCATATCAAATAGCTGCCGTATGGACGCCACAACAGAATAGTCAATGACACTAAGAAGCGTTCACATAGTGGATTTTCTATGGGGATCTCCTCGGATCTAGCTGGATCCGAACTATTACACAAGGATCAGAAATATCCTTTCGAGCAATATACATCTCTAGGGAATGCACTATAGGAAATGCATAACTGGCCCACACCTAGACAACCGTGGTTCCGAATGCATCACTCTTGCACGCATGTCTAAAAGTAATACTAGATAGAGTCGTCTGCGCCCTTGCAATTGTAAAAATGCCTCGTTCCTTCTGGGTATGCATTATATCTCTAATTTTAGTCATTTCAGATGTCAAGGCTACGTTCGGCATCTTTCACTTGAGTTTTCATTACTTGAACAAAAGACGAATCCCAAATGGATTATATCATCTTAAAAAAATCACGAATCACTACATGGATTCGAGCATCTAGAACAGATCCCGTACCTTCACATAGTTTCCCTGTATAAGTCCTCCGACGAATGCTAACGCTATCTTTCTCTTCGATCACTCCTTAAGATAAACTATCCCATACGATAACATCATTCGAAATGTTAGCGCTAACCTTTTCTTTGGACTTAACATTGGGACTGACAATTCAAATCTATAGAATTTCACTTCACAACTGCTTTCAAAACATATGACTCGTACTAGTTTTGAAATGGTATTTGATAAGTAAAACACTTACTGATCCTAGTCTCTTCAAAACCAATTCGATGAATTCTGGCTAACTCAGTTCTGGTTCTTTCAAAAGTAAGTGAAAGCTGGAGATGCTTCTATTAACCCAAAAAATGGATCAACACCCTGATTTAAGTTTGAAAGCACTAGCTGTGTTCTTACAGAGCAATAATACAGATAATAGATATTGAAAAAGACAGTAAAAGAAAGAAGACAAGGAATTTTTATAGTGGTTCGGTTGTTAACGTTGCCTGCGTCCACTTTATAGTTTTATTATAACCGATTGCTGTTACAAGCAGTGCTTTGTTACAAGGCTTTTGATTATCCTTAGCTAGATTGAACCCCCAGAGTTGGAATCCACTAGAGAATCATACCGAGTCCCTTTGGAGATTGTTGTGAGGGAGGTAGCGAGTGAAGAAAGTTTCCAACAGAGTTTCAGCAACCGGTCCCCAGAAGATCCCATTTATGTTGTAGGCAGGACGGTATTTATAGAGATTGAAGAGTGTAATGATCCCGGTTTTGAGTCAAAATTAATTTGGTAATTAATATAAGAATTTGGATTAAATTGTGAATTTATTTGAAATTTCCAAAATAAATAGGCTGTGTGTTTATTTTATATAGATTGTAAATAAGAATTTGATTTGCAATTCAAAATACAAATACATTGAAAATAAATTGGATTAAAAATAATATGTATATATGATTTTCAATAGAATATAATTATTGTTTTATCATTCTATTTAAAAAGTTTTATAAAATATAAACAAAGAATATATATAAAACTAGTATATTTGTATAACTATTTATAAATGTATAATTGGAGTTTTATATCATTTGCTTTTAAATTATATATATAGATAAATAGGAGAGAAAGTCTAAATATAAACACATAAGGACATTTACAAAAATTAAAAATAGATTGAAATTATAATATAAATATATATATAAACATAAAAAACAATTTAGTCCATGCAAATTAAAATTGTAAACCTATTTTTACATGCAATTACAAGCGTAAGCTAATATTATAAGTGTCATTTTTTTTATAAATTAAGCAAAGTTATATAAACATCTCTCTATCCCTCTCTTTCATTTTCTCTTTTTATCTTCAATTTCAAAACCAAAGAGAAACCAAAGCCTATAATAAACCAGTAAACAAAATCAATGAAAAAAACAAACAAAATATTTCAAATTGTTTCAAACCTGAAGCTCAACAAAATTCAAGTTCAACTCAGTCTCAAAGCTAATTCATTAAGTAAATAAACAAAGCAGATCAGATCAAAGATCAAAGCATCTTCCGTTTTCAAGTTCAAACAATTTCCAATTTCAGAAAAAACTATTTCAGGCTTCCCTGTTAATTCACTATGAGTAAACAATTCCCTTTAAAAGGTTTAAATCTGATTTAAAATCTAAATGCATGCAATTAATATCTAAAGTGAAGGGTGACAAATATTCATATGATTATTTAATACAAATTGTGTGTGTATATATATGAAGTGAATGGGTGTGCATGTCTATTTACAGAATGTTTGTTCTGTTCTTGTTGTTCAAGTTTTAAAATTTGATCAAAATCATGTTCTCCTTCCCTGATCTTCTTAAGGATATGATGTATGAACAAAATTTGTTTGTTATAACATGATATCAATTTGAAAAATATTTTCAAGCTAAATCTAAAGCTAGTTTTAATCGAGAGGAAGAAGTATAGTGAAATTCCATTCTTATCAAAATTTTTACTTGAATGATTTCTTGTTTCTGGTTTATAATTTGATTTGTCATCAAAAACAACGATTTTAAAAAAGAAATCTTGATTTTTAAGATAGTATATTTTGTTGGTGATCGGAGTGAGGTGGACGGTCGGGATCATTGTTGGAGGAAGCGGGGAGGTGAGGAACCCGAAAAAATTGTTCGATGGATTTATCATCCACCGAGGCGTCGGCGAGGGATTGATTTAGGGTTTTGGGTACTGATAGTAATCTCTGGATTCGTGAGAGGTTCGCGATGTCAATGCGAAACTAGACTCGATCGGTAGTGGGGAAATGAGTGTGAGGGTTCATGGCGAGGCTGTGGCTGGAATTGCGAAGCTTCAGGTGATCGGAATCATCGTAGTCGAGGCACTGTTGGATGATGGTTGGGTTCCAGTGGGGGCTGTCATGTTCGATTTCGATTGGGTGATGTTTTTCAGGTTTTTGGGTTATGGGAACTGACGACGATGATGCCATCGATGTGATGGTGGTGGCAACGATGACCAGAGGGTAGCCATCGATCTGTGCACGTGCACATAATTTTGTTGTGCGTCGGTGATTGTTGATGAGGAGAAGAAGAGCATCCTCGGGATGGACTCGGGGAAATATTGGGTTTATCTCGGGTTAGTCTCGTTCAGCTCGTGAGCGTTTTACGTATAATATTTTTAACTTAACAATTTTTTTTAAAAAAAAAGAGGAAAGGAAGGAAGTCTCAGGCGTGACTCAGGTTGGAGACTGGGTTAAACCCGAAGGAAGTTTACAAAATTTTTAAACCAATTTTCAAATTTAAAATGAATCTAGTTTAATCTATTTCTTAAATCATTATTCTTTATATAATAATGTGTTTTAATGTTTGGTTTTAAGAAAAGTGTTATGTTTTGTTTAACTTAAATTTATTAAGTTAAATTCTTAAGTTATTTTAAACTTATTTTTAAATGTAATTAATTAGTTAATTAAAATCAATTAAATTTATATGTTAATGATAACTAAGTAATCAATAAAGATAAATTGTTTGTCTTAATGTTAATTAAGGTCTTTGGTGATTAAAGATTAATTAAATGGATTAAAGAGAAATTAATTAATTTTTGATTAAGGATTAATTAACCAAAAATTAAGGGAGATTAATTAATTAGAGATTAATTAATTAATTAGAGATTAACTAATGTAAGTAATTAGAGATTAATTACTTAAATGATAATGACTTAATGTAATTAATTAAAGAATTAATTTTTTGAAGGTAAATTAATTAAATTTGAAATTAAAGGTTAAAATTAATTAATAATAAAAGGTTAATAAATAATTAGAGGGAAGAGTGGGGATCGATGGAAAAATGGTAAAAGAATTTCTGGTTCGTCATGGTGGCCGTACGTCGTCGAAATATGGTTTCGAAGCCGGTTTGGTCGACGATTGTTTGTGTGGTGATTTCGTTGTCGTGAGTGGATCGGAATGGATCGGACCTGCAGAAATCGGAGCAAGGAACTCTAGCAAGGGTCTGGGTGCAATGGGGGAGCTTCAGACCGTCGGAGGTGGCGAAGCGTGGTAGTTTATGGGTATCGTTTGGTTCCATATGTTAGTTGATCGAGCTTGATTTCGATTTCGAGTGCGATTCAAAGATTGGGTGGCCGGGATCGATGGAGGAAGTCAACAATGACTTGTTGGCTACGACAATAATGATCGGAGCGAGGCGGAGCGATTGTGTACGTGTACGAATTAAACTGATGAATAATTGCTTTGTGTAATTAAATTTAAGCTAATTACTTTGTGTAATTAAATTAAAGCTAATTACTTTGCGTAATTAAATTAAAGCTAATTACTTTGTGTAATTAATTTAAGGCTAATTAATTATTGTGATTAAATTAAAGAATAATCAATGTAATTAATTAAAAGATTTATTAATTAAGGGTAATTAATAACTTAAAGATATTTTACTTGATGAAAGTAATTAAGGATAATTAATTAATGATTCAAGGTTGATAAATTAAGTGATTAAAGAATAATTAATTAAAGGATAATTAATTTATGCTATTAATTAATTAAGGTAATTAATTTAGGGACAATTTATTAATTTAAAGGTTAATTAATTAATGAAAGTGATTAATGGATGATTTATTAATTAAGTGTTAATTAATTAATATAACTGATTGAGGATAATTAATTAAAGTATAATTAAATGATTAAAGGTTAATTATTTAATGATCAAAGATTGATTTATTTATTAATTCAGATTGATTAATTAATAATTAAAGGTTAATTAAATTATTATTAAAGGTTAATTAATAAATGATTAAAGGATAACTAATTAAAAGGGTTTGTAATTAATTAATGTTAGTTAACCAGGATTAGTAATTTATTCATAAGTAATTAATCTGGTTTAAATTAATTACAATTAGGTGATTAATTGATCTTATTTGTAAATGATTGGATTCTATTGAATGCTTTGAATTGTTTGATGTCTTTGATGTGTGATAATTCTGTGATATAATTGTTTTGAATTGAGCTATGAAATGTGATTTATTTATCTATGATAATATTACTTGTTTATCTGTGAATGAGAGGTAAGCGTTATAGGATTATACCGCTTATCAATATTATTGTGCTTGAATTGATGATGGTTGTGATATTTTATTGTTGTGTGCAAAACCCCTAGACTACACCACACACACAAATATGGATTTCATGATGATTCAGTTAAGTCATAGATATTTGAATTTAATATTAATTTATTTAAAATGATAAAATGGTTTTGAAACACTGAATTTTGAATCTAAATGGTTTGGAAGTAAAATTGAGTTAAATTTGAAAATCTTTTGGAAAGGAAGTTTGAAATTGAAATTTAGTTTGAATATAATATATCGTGTTTAAGTTTTGGAATTATTTTGGAAATTATGGTTTGAAAGGGGCATAGAAGTTATATAACAAAAAATATATATATATGGATTTAAAACCATTTTAAATAAATTGCTTTGGGAGTTTGAATTTAATTCAAAAAGAACTTGCCAAGGTTACCGCAGTTTCCGGTTTATACTTTTAAGAGGCTATAGCTTGAGTAAAAATAATCGGATTTTCCTGAAATGAAAAGCAATTGTTTTCAAATGATAACGGCTTTCATATAACTAAAGAACTTCCAATTTTGTTGAAAGCATTTCAAGTTATCGGTGAATCGAATTGAATTTTTTTTGAAAGCTTTGAATGAATCTTTGTTAAAGATCGGTGAACTTTGTTTCAAAGTGAAGGGGATCTTAAAGGGTGAATCTTTTGTTTAAAAAGATTAAAGTGGAATTTTTTTTTAAACCATTCAAAAGGAAAGGTTTTGGGCCAAAAGTTAAGTCTTAACTAAGATCCCAATATGTCCATATGTTTTTTAAAAAAGCGCTCATTATTCGGTTTAGCTGGGAGAGGACTTTATGTCATAAAACCCATTTCGAATAATGATACGACGAAATGGATAACATTTGAAGACGATGGTGAAGATCGGGTGTTTTCAAGAACGATAGGATTACTATCGAATGTCTCTGCACTGAGTTGCTCTGGTATAGAGATCTCCATTTGTGATGGGGAGTTCGATCGGGATTGTGAATACCCGGATTTGCAAGGGCTTCTTTGGAAGTGCCTGCGGTTCCGTTCGAACCCAGAACGGACTTGTATGGATGTATGTCTAACGTTACACTTTGAGGTTTCTATCAAATACATTTCTTTTTGGTGGCGGAGAATTTATTCCCTCAGCTTAATACCCTTCTCTGAGACGTATGAGCTCAAAGGTTATGTAGTTGTTGCTTACTAGTGATATATTCCCAATTTGGTAATGTGGCATGCTAAGTGCTGCTGTTCATTTGTTGATCAAAGCATGGCTTTTGTGAAAAGTGTAGCTTTGTGGATGAGACTTCGTCGAACCTCACAACCCGGAAATGGTCGAAAGAGGATCGATGCGGTAAGGTTATGAGGGTCGCTCCCTTTAAGGTATATGCATTTCCTTCTGGATAAAAAGTGGTATCATGGTATGGAGCCTAAATATTTAACTTATGTGGTTTTTGGAATTTGTTGGTGTAGAGGTACCTCGGATAAAGGTCGGTGACGATCAGGGGATGGCATACTCGTGTCGATAGTTACCTAGTTATAGAGGTAACTCAGCCTTGTGTTGGCAGAGAGCCGATTAGGTTCTCGGGGCGTCCCTCCAAAGGCTTACCCATTTGGTGAGGACGTTCCTTATCCTGACCATTTGTTGGAAATCTAAACAAAACAATATGAGCCCTTTACAATTGCAGTTGTATAACCTACCACCTCAGGTGGTAGCTATAGCAGGCATAATATAATGGTACCTACGCTGGCTAAGATTAATATTATACTTTCAAAATGTTTTCTACACTATGCACTAATAATAGTATCAAGAGGATTTTCGCGTATCAAGCATGTTTAACTATCATAAAGAGAAATCTCCCTCAAGTGTGCGATTGCATCGTGTGTGTGCCGAGAGGCCTTATGGTAGTTTCGTTTTCCAAAAAGCATAGTGAATTTCCTTTTTATTTATTTCTGATTTTTTTGTTCAAATAAAACTGTTATTGTTTGCTCACACCAGTCCCATGACTGACCTGGAGTTTATTGTTCCCTTTCTAAACTCTATGTGCCTACAATTTTTCACGCGGGCAGCCTAGAGTCAGGTTATCAGATAGTCAGCCAATAGATGTAGCTTTTGGCAACCCTTGGTGTCTTTGGTTTGGCGATCGCATTGTGTTTCACTTTAGCTTGGTGGTGGTTCGAGCTTATTGGATTGGAGTCTTTGGAGCTTTAGAGTTTTGGCATTGAAAATGTTGTCTTCTACTGCTGCTGCTTTGTTTATTTATGCTGTTGTATCTATCTTTGATAGTGTTGATCATTTCGTTTATATCATTGTTGTATCAAATATTGTGTATCAATAAAATTATTCTCTGTTTCCGTTGTGTTGTATTCACCTAATGTTGTTATAAGCTCCGGTGAACCAGACTCAACGTTTGAATCTGCTACATTTGAATACGAGTGATGTATTTGGATGTCAATTTTTGAAGGTCGAGTCAGGGTCATTACAAAGAGCCTCTGGACCAAACCCACATATCAGTCACTTGTAGATGGACACATGATGACCTATAGGAGTTTATCTCATGACCCAAGACAAAACCATGGATCGCCAGTGATCCATAGACTTAGCTCGTGCGCGAGCTAATTGCTAAGCTCCTATCTCATTTTTCCACCTAGCTAGCTCGTTGAAGATCCATGGACAAGTATGGATCATTGTCGATCCATGGTGTATTGATCGCTAACGATCCATACACTTAGCATATTTTCTTACATTTTCTCTTTTGGCCTTTTTGCTTCCATGTGCCATAGCGAACCATCATGTTGCAGGATCACTGGTGATCCATAGAGTATGTATCATTGGCGATCCAAGTACTTGGATTACTTTTGGAGTTTGAAGTTTGGAATGCTTCCATGGCCTTGTATCGATGTTATTCATGTAGTCTCGTTGGACGTTGCTCCGTTTCGATGATGATCTTCTAGCTGGTTGTGCGTATCCGATGGTTAGACTGAACGGACTCTGGCCCCTTGGTTTAATCAAATTCGATCGATGCTTTAGTTATATGAGTCGGCTCTCTTCAACTTGTTGCTTTGTCTCTTTTGGCCGAGTTCTGAGCCATTCTGCCCAGCGCCTTCTATTAAATCCTATTGGGTTAACATTTGCCCCTAGAGTACGTTTTCGTTGGAGACAAAGTATGGTCTGAAAGTTATCGCTTTTATCATCTGCTCGTCGAATTCCAAGTAATTGTATTAGAGTTTTGCAAGTACATAGCAGATCACACTACTGATCGCTTAGTTTTGGTCTCTTTTGCTACTACTTCTCGTAACAGATCAAACTTCTCTTATTAATCTCTCGGTATTCCTTGAAGTGGTAGGTGGATGTCATGGTGCAAATTTGAAGTGGACAATGGGCAATTCTGTGGATTGCTGACGACCCGAGCACTAAGAATGTTTTTTTGCTTTATTTGGTTTTTAGTTGCCTATATATCCATTCGAGATGAGCTTCTTCTTTACTTTTACATGACCAGAGCTACTTTCTTCATGCAACCTGAAGGTTTCCAGCGATTTGACCTTTCTTGCTCAACCCGATCCAGTGCTTCCTGAGATCCATCCTTGTCCAAGCTTTCCACTGCGATTTCCCTCTATGCTACTGTCATCGGAGCATTGCCGCCTCCTCAGTTCATGTCTGACCAAAACCCTAGCTAGCTTGTGCCTTGAACCGCCTTCAGCCTATCATTAGATCGTCGCCGAACTGATTCCTAACTTTCCACTAGCTTGTCTTTGGATTACTGGTTTAAGTCTTTAACCAATTTCATGTTTAGAGCTTAATCCAAGGTGGGTATGCTATCACCGTGTTTGTTTAACAATTTGTTGGCGACGTTGCATTTGTGATATTGATCGTGAGAAGTTTGACTTGATTGCGGTCTAATGGAGGAAGATAGTAAACTGAGTCTTGAGTTTCTCCCGAAATGACATTCAGGCCCTGGCTCGATGCTTGTCACGTTTTGTTATCTTCGTTCATTAAGTTAGAATTGACTTGTGCCAAGTTCCGTAGCTGATACTTCACGACACGTCGCTAATTGATCCCGACTCTTCTAGAGGATTTGGACTTATTGCTCGCTTCCTGCATGCTCGATGTCCCTGTAGTGTGAAGAATTTTCCATGTCGCTTCACACAATGGATCTATTATCGGTCTTTGATCGATAATGGGTAAGTTGCAGAGGAAGTAAAAACAAATGGAAATGACGCGGGAACCTCTTTTCTTTTTCCATTGCAAGCAGACTATTTACATGAGATAAAGTGTTTGTAGTGTTTCGGACACCGAGCCCACCCCTTATATATAGCATGTTGCACTTTCCCCGGTACACACTCGAAATCCATTGCGTGGGCGCGAATTGGTGTCTCTCTGAAATTCAAGTGTTGTAGGGTATATTATTAATTTAGAGTAAAATCACCTGACCGTTTTGAATGCGAGTTCCATTGTTTTAAATTGAAGCATCCATCTTCGTGCCATAAATCGAGTGGAGGAAATCCGGTACCTTTGGTAGGCAAGTCTTCATCCATTGCCCTTTCTCCTTTCGCTTATAGGTAGAATATGGCCAGTTGGTCCTGCTTGTTCCGATCTTGGATTAAACACCTCCCAACTTTAGAGTTCTACTCAATCTAACAGAGAGAGCTTCTTCGGTGGTCTCCGCTAAAGTGTTGCACAATATCTGTGTACAACATGGTATATCAGAAGAGGATGTACATCTACCAGAGAAGAATGAGTTTGCTCACATGCCTCTCCCAGGATATATAGCTTTCCATTGGTATATGTGCCTGAGTGGAACCATGCCTCCTTTTAATAACTTTCTGCACGAGACTCTTTCCACCTTAGGCTTTGCCTCGTTCCAGATTCATCCCAATGGCTATGCCATCTTAACTTACTTGCATGTTCTTTTTATGTGGACGTTCAACCATGTTCCAAGCTTTGATAAGTTATGGTACTTTCTATCATTTAAAAGGAGGGATAAATGTCCATCCTTGATCATAATTGAAGCTTAGAGGAACCGAAAAAATTATTTACGTCTATAGTGCAACTTGTCCCAGTTCAAGATGTCGCATTTCTTCGTTAGATGCCTTAAGGGGTTTGACTGTCTCAAGATGATAAGGGATAAGTTTCTTTTCATACTTATCAAGTTCTAACATGTTGATATGGAGTTTCTAACAAGCTGCATACTTCTTGCAGTTATTCCAAGGTCAAATAGGGACATGTCTCTTGTTGAAGTTTTTTGGACCCTAAAGGCTATCAATGCTGAAGAAAGGTCCGTCAAAGTCTAGCTAACTGATGAGAACTTGCTTCGATACAGATTATTACATCCGGGAGATCCGCTGTTCAAGTTGAAGTCCCTTCCCCTGCTCGGTCCAGGGTTTGCACAAGATCTATTTCTTCTTCATGAGGTTCCGAAGAATGCACTTCTCAAGAGAGATTGGGCTTGTTCGTAGAATCAGCTGAAGTAACCCATGAAGGAAGGGATGTTACTGTGACTGGAGTTAGCGGCTCAATTAGAATGCCTCCAATCTCGGAAGATGAAGAAGTAGAGTTCCAATAGAAGGAAGGCAAGGCCGCAATGGGATTAGAGAAAGAGGAGGGGGAACTCGAGAGTAGTAGCGACGAGTATACTTCTATTGATGATTTCTATGCAGAATAAGATGATTAGGATTCAGAATCGTGCGATGAGACTCCAGGCATGAGTCCCGTCCTTCCGAGCTCCCCTCCTTCAGATGCGGGCAATAAAGACAATGCCCCAGAAATCAAAGAGCGTCAAGATACTTCGAGCAAAGATGTTTGCATGGAATTCGAAGACTTAAGCGACGTTTACATTGATTTCGACGCGCTTATGATGCAAGATTTTAAACTTGAGGAGGTGCCCCCTCTCCGGGTAGTACCACGCCTGAAGTTAGTTCAATTTTGCTCATGATGGCCATCGGATCCGGTTCGTGACGATGCTTTAGGTCTTTCCCTGAAACGTACTACACATCTCATTAGGATTACACTCACTTTCTTCACATTCTTTCCATGTCCATTTTCTACTTCTAAAACCATTTATTTATGCTTCATGCCAGGTATGACGAGAGGATGTGGCTTTTATGATGACTTCGAAGAATTCACTAACTCCCAACACTGGTCTTAATGTCCTTCCTGCTGTTATCAGCCCCGAGAAACGGAGGAGAAGTACAGAAAGAGGATGGAACTAGAAGCCGAGGCCCATCACCAAGACGAAAGAGATCGATGCCGGCCATACAAAGGCAGGTATGTGAAGAGGAGGTCTTTGTAGGATCGATTTCACACTAGGGGGTGAATAGGGTGATACTGTTAATTATAAAAATTATTGCGGAAGCTTATAAAGTTATTCAACGCAGATAAATCAAAATTATAGCAGCACAGATAATAGCAGAATAATAAATGCAAAAATAAAACGACATAGAATTTACCCAGCTTCGGCAAAACCCTGCCTACGTGCTGCCCCTAAGGTTTCTACTAGAAATTAAGTAGTCACACGCTTACACACGTAAACTCGCGACACCCGCTACTGACTAACCTAACTCTACGCTCAAACCCTACCACAACTCAACCACTGAGTTGCGAATTCTCAAACTATGCCACGTAGTTTGTCCCCTAGTCACACGACTAGAAATTACACAAGTTTAAAAGAAAATTCAAATTTAAAACAATAAAACAATTAGAAACCCTATTTTAATATTAAACCCAAATAAAGAAACACCGACCCAAGTTAAAAACTAGCCCCTTGTTCTATTTGTGATATCGGCCGGTATTTTTTCTGGAAAGATAATGCCTGCATCCTTGTTCTCTTCATTCGTTCATCTTTCCATAATTTTAGGGTTTCTGTAGTTGAAGCGCCGCTTCATCAAATTGATTCGATGATACTTCGATTCCTATCTTAGGTTGACTATATGGCAGCTTCAACCGAGTCGAGGTCGAATGTTGCGTGAATTAGTAAGTTCGTTCCTTTTTCAATTCTTACTATGCTCGACTTTTATTCGAGTTTTGATTGATATTTTGATCTATGATCTGCTTGAACTTGAATGCCTTTCAACGCGGATGATGACTGGGTTTATATAAGATTCGAATTCCTAATTTTTTGTTCGTCTGATAGTTTGCTTGACTTCGTCTCGACCACTTGATTATGCTTTGATGTTGATGATTTATCTGATTTTGTCAATTTCATATAATTGTTGTTCACTTGGTTGACACGGTTTGATTTCTCTGAACTGGTTTTCCTTGCTCACCACGGTATTGATTCCTGACTGTTCAACTTGAAATTCCTGATGCAAGCTATCCTTTTCTGGCTTATACTTTGATTATTTTAAAACTTCTACTTTGAGTCTTTTCTGATTTAGTAAAACTTGCTACTTCGGTTACTTCAAATATGTGATTTTTATCACCTGGCTTTGACATGGATTTGTTCGAACTTGCATCCTGCACATGTATAAATATATACATGCTCACGTATGTATATAATCAATTATATGTTGCATTTAGCATTTGTGTCTTTGATGTTGAGCCACTGTCTTGCTTGATTTGAAATTCTGGTGGCTTCACTTTTACATTTAGATTGATGTTCTTTTGGCACTGCTTGTTAACTTCTGCTTCTCTGTCTTGTTCGAAACTGATACTTGCATTTGACTTCGACTATGGTAACAACTGTTCATGTTGGATTTGATTCATGTACAATTTGCTTGGTGTCTTTTGCAGCACTGTTCACTTGATTTCTGAACAGTTCTGGTTCGTCGTTGTTTTCGGGTTCTAATATGTGTATGCATTCATGTCACTTCTGTCTGGTTCAGTCACGTTTTCTTTGTAGTCTCTTGTATGAGTTTTGCTTGTATACTTCATGTGTACTTTGGAGTTTTAGTTGAGATTTGTTGTCTAGGTTGCATATCAAATTGTTGTACACGAGTTATTCTAGTGTGCCATGACTTGTGTACTTGTCTCTGCATACATGTTCATTATGTAGTTCACTGTATCATGAGTTTGTGGTTAACTTCGTTCTTTGTGCTCCACTTTGGCCATTGAATTTTTTACTTTGCAGCTTGTCAGGTTCATTTTGTATTTGCATGCTTAGGTTATAACTGAAGCCATACGTATGCTGTATATTTACTCTTTGTAGTTGTAGTCTTGAGTTCTGGACTTGTAGTGGTCTGGAGCTCGAGTTGCATTCATTAGTCTTTGTATTTGTTTTCATTTACTTCGAGACAGTTTCAGTGGCAAGTGCATTTAGTTGTTTTCATGTGTGACTTGAACTTGGTTTGTTCACTGTTGTATTCCTGTATATGCACTCGAGTCATGGTAGCAGTGACTTGAACTTTTAGCCTTTGGTTTGTGAATTGTGTTTGAAATGCTAGTGCATATGCTTGGTTATTTCTTGCTAGTACATTCATGTGTTTGTTCCTTCATGTGGTCTGGATTTTCTTTGAGCACATTTCTGGTTTGATGTGCACTGTGCCTTGGGTGTGCTTGCACCTGACCATTTTATTAAACTTGTATATTCGAACTGCACCTATGTTGAATCCAGCTTGGAGCTCGGGTTTGACCTTTTTATGATATTGTGACATTATTTTTATTGCACTTGAGTTGAACCCGGAGTTTTGGGTTTGACCTGTGCTCACCTATCCCAGTAATTTTATCAAGTATATATATCGGTGTGCACGGCGTTGTGGCATATACAATGATACACTGTGTCTGTCACAAGCTGTTCGAGAATAATGAATTCAAAATTAAATGATGTAGAACAACCCAAATTACTAAGGAAAATATTATTTTCAAAATCCACATTTTATTTTATACTGCAAAAATATTTTATTTTCAATTTTACTGCTTCAATGTATATTTTTGCAGATTGCTCAGATGCTGGATTCACATTGGAATGAAGTTGAAGATCAGTACGAGTTGAGTGAATGAGTGATATGTAGTGAGGTGCAATGTAAATATGAATTGAATTGTAATTGAAATTGTACATAGTGAGAGCTTGAAATTTGAACTATTCAAAAATTGTAATAAATATTTGTTTGAATAAAATTTCTGTTTGACTTTAAATTCCGTGTTATTTATTTTATTCAGCAAATATTTATTTTTCTATGAAAAATAGAATAGTACATTAACAAATGCATTTAAATGAATATATATAAATGTTTATTATCATCAAACAAAAATCATATAATCGCATATTCAACAATCTTCCCCTTTTGATGATAAGAAACATATATTTAAGATTTTGAATATGTTAAATATATTTGATCATTGATATACTCTAATTGCTCCCTCTATTTAAATGCTTCCTCTCTACACAAAGCTCCCTCTTCATATATGCATACAGTTAAAAATATGCAAATGAGCCTAGATGCAAATAGAAAATATTTGACTTTGCTTGATTTTATTTGACAAAATCTTAACTTTTCTCTAACCCTTTTGTTATCAGCAAAAGAGTAATAGTGTTAGAAAAATGGAGATAAAGCGATAGATATTAATCCAACATTAAAACTCATTTGAATATAATATTAAATTTCAATAAAAAAATCAAACAAAAGTCATAAGTACTTTGTTAGGCGCATATCCCACTTTTAGAATGATGGGAATGATGTCATCATATAAAACAGTTTTGTCTATTTATGGTATATTTATATCAAGAATTTGAATATCTATCAACCATGCATAACCTTTAGGACATTTAAATGAGGTTAGTAGTATTCCAATTTTATTTTAAAAAAATGAATTCAAGTATCTTCTAACCACGCATAACCGTGAGGACTTTTAAATGGGATTAGAATCAACTTGTTTATTTTAAAAGTCAATTTTGATATGCGTTCCATACATGCATAACCGTGAGGACTTTTAAATGAGCATGGAAGTACATAACAAATTCCAAGTAATTTACCCATGCATAACCGTGAGGACTTTTAAATGAGAGTGAATACTTTGGATTTTATTTTAATTTATTATTATTATTATTATTTTATTTTGAAAAAATGTAAAATGAAAAACAAATGATTCCTGTTTAAAGTACCACATATTGATAAACTATACAGAATTTTGATGAGTGATGGTCGTTAGAAATACGATAGAAATAGAGATGGTCATGGAATTTTTACCGACAAAAAGTTTTATAACTCTTGTTTAAATTTCTAGAGAAATTTACTAATTATACCGTCTCGAGTCATAATATATGATAAATATCAACACTCATCACCTTTTCAATTACTATTTATCTTTTCGATAATTCTTAGGGAGTCAGATTAGTCAAAATAGTCATTTAAAATCAAATTCAAAAATAATTATAAAAACAAAATTTTCAAAATGACTGATCTGAAAACATGGTCAAAAATGATTTTCTCGAAGGGGTTATATGAGGAAAATTTCTGCTATTTGAAAATTATTCGAAATAAAAAATATGCAGATATTTTCATTGAAGAACGATGCGGTTGCTAAATGTCTCAACAAAAATTAAGTTCAACCAGTAATTTTTTCATCAACTAGATTACCAGTGTAATCTGCATCTGAATTTCTCTTTCACTCAAAATTATCATTAATTGAATTTGATAGACCAGCCCATGACGTGCGCAACAAAAAATCTCAAAGTCAATTTTAACAGCTTTCTAAATGACATTCTCTTGAATTTGAATTGAAGCCGTGTAAATAATCAAAAATCGAATATAGAATCAGCTGTAAAATAACCAAATGTATTTTCATCCAATAAAACACTATTATTAATCCAAACTAATATATATGAAGTAATTCAAAGGCTCTACAGATTTTTATAGTGTTCTTGGCATAATATAATTGGCCAGCAATTTTGAATAAGTCAGAATCAAAATCATCATTATTTCATCATCACATTATTGGCTGTTTTAACTCAGTATACGGTGTAGATTATCACACTTAATATATCGTTCAATATACTATTACCCGTTTTACCTTTACGATATTTTTCGTTGTTGTCCATTATGATTCTGTCACCCTTATACTAGGCTAAGGAACTTTGCTTTGTCGCCCGTTGTGTTTCTGGAATAGCCGGAATCCAGATAACATTGTTGTTGTTCCTTAGCCTGCCACCACTTCTACACGATAAAAGATTTTTGTGACCTATTTGTTTTTATAGGTCCATGATTATTAGTGGGAGAATATTTTTAAAAATAATTTTGTGGAGACCCAAAAATATTTATATAAGTTCCTTTCGACACCCAGATTTGTTTAACTTTGAGAGATTTTATATTTGTGCCTTTTGGAACCCAAATTGATATAGTTTTCACGTGTTTGGGTCTATACCAACAATTATTGCGATTGTGTCCATATTTTCTACAAATCGTGCACATAGAATTGACTTGATTAATTTTGTTTTTAACATTTTCAGATTGATTATATCCAAGTCCTTGTCTAACTGTATTAACAGTTTGCTTTCCTAATAGCATATTCGACGATTTTTCACTTTTTGAAAATTTATCTAAAGTCGTTGACAATTGTTGGACTTGTGTTTCGAGAGATTCATTTTCATTCAATAATTGTGTGCAATTTTTAATAGAGTTCTCTCCTCTAGTATTTTCACTCTCTTTCAAAAAAAAGAATTTCATTTTCAACTGATTTTATATTAATTTCTGATTTTTTAATTTCTTCTTCAAACAATGGACACTTGTCACACTTAGGGCACTTATTTTGATAGTTTTTAACTAATTGTTCAAGCTTTTCATTTAGTTCAATCAAACTATCTCTTTGTGACTCAATTTTAGCACATTTCTCCATAAGTCATTCAAAACAGCCTTTTACTTTGTGGAAATATATAAGTAGTTGTGAGTGAGTGAGTTTTGATACCATGCTTGGCTTGTGATCGTCGCTATTAGTTATATTACCTTGAAGGCACATATCTGCTTTCTCACTCTCACTGCTAGTACTTTGATTATTTTCATCACTCGTATTGCACATGGCTGCAAAACTTCTCCTTTTTCATTTCTTTTCAAAGTCACGTCGATTTTGAGGACAATTGGGCTTGATATGTCCGGGTTGGTTGCACTTGTGACAGATGATCTTCTGTTCTTATGAGTAGTCTAGTCCTTTGGCTATTCTGCTTTTCAATTTTTGATTTCGAGTTGGATTTCCGTATTTGTAATTCCACCTTTTGAATTTCTTTATTATCAGCTCCAATTCTGCTGCTCCATCATCATCACCATCACCATCACCATCACTTTTTGTTGTTCCTTTAAGAGCTATTGATTTCTTTCGAGTGTCACCTCCTTCACGCTTTTCCTTGAATTTCATTTCTAGCTCATAAGTGGTGAGATTTCCGATGAGTTCTTCAATTTTGATTTGTTTTAAATCTTTTGATTCTTGAATGGCAGTCACTTTTGTTTCAAAACTTCATGGAAGGACTCTGAGGATTTTTCGGACTATCTCCAACTCTGTGTATGATTTTCCGAGAGCTTTTGATTTATATATGATATTGGAAAGTCGTCCATACATCTCTTTGATATTTTCTTCCTTCGCCATTGTGAAGTTCTCGTATTCGCTGCTTAGCATGGCAAGGCGAGATTCTTTGACTTGAGATGTTCCTTCGCGAGTCACGCATAGTGTGTGCCATATTTCCTACGTAGTTAGACAATGTGAGACACGATTAAATTCAAATTGATCCAATGAACAGATAACATAATTCATAGCTTTAGCATTAGCATTTTGTAAATTATTTTCTAGTTCTGTCCATTGATCCTTTGGTTTCTCTATTTTTTGATTGTCTACAATTATATTTGGTGCTCTATAACCTATCTCAACAATATTCCAAGCGTCAATGGTTTTCAGAAAAAATTTCATTCTATTTTTCTAGTAGGCGTATTCACCATTGAACATTGGTGATCTAACTATGCACTGACCCTCAGCAAAATCATTATTAAAAGAAGCCATTTTAAAAATTCAAATTTTTAAAACAAAAATTGGTTTTTGAAAAATGAATTTTTTAAAACAAAAGTTGACTTCTATTCCTAGCTCTAATACCACTTGTAGGATCGATTTCACCCTAGAGGAGGGGGGGGTGAATAGGATGATACTGTTAATTATGAAAATTATTGCGGAGGCTTATAAAATTATTTCAACACAGATAAATCAAAATTATAGCAGCACAGATAATAGCACAATAGTAAATGCAGAAATAGAACGACACAGAATTTACCCAGCTTCAGCAAAACCCTGCCTACGTGCTACCTCCATGGTTTCTACTAGAAATTAAGTAGTCACACACTTACACACGTAAACTCGCGACACCCGCTACTGATTAACCTAACTCTACGCTCAAAACCCTGCCACAACTCAGCCACTGGGTTGCGAATTCTCAAACTATGCCACGTAATTTGTCCCCTAGTCACACGACTATAAATTACACAAGTTTAAAAGAAAATTCAAATTTAAAACAATAAAACAATTAGAAACCCTATTTTAATATTAAAGCCCAAATAAAGAAACACCGGCCCAAGTTAAAAAGTAGCCCCATGTTCTATTTGTGATATCGGTCGGTATTTTTTCTAGAAAGATAACGCCTACATCCTCATTCTCTTCGTTCGTTCGTCTTTCCACAATTTTAGGGTTTCTGTAGTTGAAGCGCCGCTTCGTCAAATTCATACAATGATACTTCGATTCCTATCTTCGATTGATTATATGGAAGCTTCAACCAAGTCGAGTTCGAATGTTGTGTAAATTGGTAAGTTCGTTCCCTTTTCAATTGTTACCATGCTCGACTTTTATTCGAGTTTTGATTGATGTTTTGACCTGTGATCTGCTTGAACTCGAATGTCTTTCAACGCCGATGATGGTTGGGTTTATATAAGATTCGTATTCCTTATTTTTTGTTCGTTTGATAGTTTGCTTGACTTCATCTCGGCCACTTGATTACATATCGATGTTGATGATTTATCTGGCTTTGTCAATTTCATATAATTGTTGTTTACTTGGTTGACACGGTTTGATTTCTCTGAACTGGTTTTCCTTGCTCACCACGGTATTGATTCCTGACTTGTTCAACTTGAAATTCCTGATGCAAGCTATCTTTTTCTAGCTTGTACTTTGATTATTTTGAAACTGCTACTTTGAGTGTTTTCTGATTTTAGTAAAACCTGCTACTTCGGTTACTTCAAATATGTGTTTTTTATCACCTGGCTTTGACATGGATTTGTTCGAACTTGCATCCTGCACATGTATAAATATATTCATGCTCATGTATGTATATAATCAGTTATATGTTGCTTTGACCATTTATGCCTTTGATGTTGAGCCACTGTCTTGCTTGATTTGAAATTCTGGTGGCTTCACTTGTACATTTAGACTGCTGTTCTTTTGGCACTATTTGTTAACTTCTGCTTCTCTATCTTGTTCGAAAATGATACTTGCATTTGACTTCGACTATGGTAACAACTGTTCAGGTTGCATTTGATTCATGTACAATCTGCTTGGTGTCTTTTGCAGCATTGTTCACTTGATTTCTGAACAGTTCTGGTTGGTCGTTGTTTTTTGGTTCTAATGTGTGTATGCATTCATGTCACTGCTGTTTGGTTCAGTCTCGATTTCTTTGTAGTCTCTGGTATGAGTTTTGCTTGTATACTTCATGTGTAATTTGGAGTGTTAGTTGAGATTTGTGGTCTAGGTTGCATATCAAATTGTTGTACTCGAGTTATTCTAGTGTGCCGTGACTTGTGTACTTGTCTCTGCATACATGTTCATTATGTAGTTCACTGTATCATGAGTTTGTAGTTAACTTCATTCTTTGTGCTCGATTTTGGCCATTGAATTTTTTACTCTGCAGCTTGACAGGTTCAATTTGTATTTGCATGCTTATGTTGTAACTGCAGCCATACGTATGCTGTATATTTACTCTTTGTAGTTGTAGTCTTGAGTTTTGGACTTGTAGTGGTCTGGAGCTCGAGTTGCATTCATTAGTCTTTGCATTTGTTTTCATTTACTTCGAGACAGTTTCATTTGCAAGTGCATTTAGTTGTTTCCATGTGTGACTTGAACTTGGATTGAATTCATTGTTGCATTTCTGTATATGCACTCGGGTCATGGTAGCAGTGACTTGAACTTTTAGCCTTTGGTTTGTGAATTGTGTTTGAAATGCTGGTGCATATGATTGGTTATTTCTTGCCAGTACATTCATGTGTTTGTTCCTTCATGTGGTATGGATTTTCTTTGAGCACATTTCTGGTTTGATGTGCACTGTGCCTTGAGTGTGCTTGCACCCGACCATTTTATTAAACTTATATATTCGAACTGCACCTGTGTTGAATCCAGCTTGGAGCTTGGGTTTGACCTTGTGCCGATATTATGACATTATTTTTATTGCACTCGAGTTGAACCCGGCGTTTTAGGTTTGACCTGTGCTCACTTGTCCCTACAATTTTATCAACTGTATATATCGGTGTGCACGGCCTTGTGGCGTATACAGTGATACACTGTGTATGTCACAAGTTGTTCGTGAATGATGAATTCAAAATTAAATGATGACGAACAACCTAAATAACTAAGCCAAATATTATTTTCAAAATCCATATTTTATTTTATACTGCAAAAATATTTTATTTTCAATTTTACCGCTTCAATGTATATTTTTGCAGATTACTCAGACGCTGGATTCACATTGGAACGAAGTTGAAGATCAGTACGAGTTGAGTGAATGAGTGATATGTAGTGAGGTGCAATGTAAATGTGAATTTAATTGTAATTGAAATTTTATATAGTTAGCGCTCGAAATTTGTACTATTCAAAAATTATAATAAATATTTGTTTGAATAAAATTTCTGTTTGAATTCAAATTCTGTGTTATTTATTTTATTCAACAAATATTTATTTAATCTATGAAAAATAAAATAGTACACTGACAAATACATTTAAATGAATATATATATATATATATATATATATATATGTATATGTTTATTATCATCAAACAAAAATCATATAATCGCATATTCAACAGTCTTTTGATGTAAGGGTAGAGCCATCGAAGAGATAAAGTTCAACCACTATTCGCATTCTTCGAAACAACATGCTTCTGCTCCAATGCGCTCCTTAATGGGTCAAGAAATCCACGCCATTTCTGCTTCTGCTCCGACTTCAACTTTCATCCCTCCATCTTCAGTTGTGCTTGCCCTCGATGCTTCACATTCCCACCGGAGGCCTGCCTATATTCTTCCTTTGAGCCCTCCTAAGTTCAAGGTAGCGCTCCCTGAATTGTTCTTGATGGGAGTTAAGTTTGATCGTGATCAGAACCCTGTTTGCAAAGATTCGTACAAGCCACACCTCAGGCTTTTCAACACAATTTAGACCAAGCTGAAGAGTGGGAAAAATTGTGTAAGCAGCTAGCAAACACCAATCACAATAATTACCAGGAAATCCTCTCTTTCGAGTTAGAGACGGATTATTTTGAAAAAGCATTGTCAGAATGTGATGCAAAAATTAAACTGCTGGAGGAGGAGAATGCAGCGGCGCTGCAAGAGGGAAAGAGGAGCATTAACTTGCTAAAAGTAGTGAAAGAGGCTCACGCTTGAATTAAATTCGTCTATAGGGACGAGATAAAAAGGCTCATATCGAAGATGCGAAATTAAAAGGAGAAGTGGCTGTTTGTAACACAACGATTGAAGCCCAGAAGAAAACTATCTCTGACCATGATCTTATCATCGAGGGGCACAATAAGACTATCTCTGATCAGGCTGCAATGATCGCTCGACTGTAGGACCAAGTTACGTAGCATAGCGCTGACAAATCTCACATTGAGGTCGAAAAGGCATCCATTACGGTAGATTATTTGGAGCTTCAAAAAGCTTTCGAGAGGACGATGGAAAAGATGGACGCGACCATCTTGAATTTCTACGTTAACTCCTTATTGCACCAGGTAAGTCTTAGCTACTTGGGCCCGAAATTCCCGCATACTCTTGCTTTGGCATGGGAAGAATTCTTGTCCCTCTTTTTTGGTAGCGGTGACGTCTACACCTAGTGGGAGTTGGAGGACGCTTACCTTAATGAAGAATCAAAGAAAGCGTTGCATGAGGGCTAGGAAATTTTATGAGGCAAGAGAGAGAAAGAATCCGGTGATGCTGCCATGACAGCTGCCGCCGGAGCACTCACTGAGCCTTTCATCTCTGATGCTGGAAGACCATTGGAGCAACCCGGCGACCTGTTAACAAGTTCAAGGATTGAGACTTTTCCTCAGGTAGTTGAACCGTCAAAAGAAGGCGAAGGCGGTGAGTATGAAATCGATATTCTTGATCATCCCTCTGGTGCAGGTAATGTTCTCATTTCCTCCGAGTTCGAGGCTTCCATCTTACGCCGCAGGAGAAGGAAGAATATAATGCTTTCGTTTTCGATCTCATAGGTCCATTTACCTTTCCTGTTGATGTGCCTGCTTCCTCGGTGCCTGAATCTGCTGCCATCTCCACAACCTCTGTGCTCGTTTCTATTCCTATTCAAGTCCTCACATCCATGTCTAGCTCTCCACCGGTGTCAGACTCCGAAAAGATAGCCACGCTCCATTATTTCGATGACCCTTCTGTGTCTTTGGAACTCGACTTAACAACAGCAAAGGCTAAGGAGCATGAAGTTCAAACAGAGCAGCCTCGTAAGACTCCGTATGAATTGATTGCTATCAAGAAGGAAATGGTTGAAGCGATCACGGCCTCAAAGAGCTCTCGCAAATATGGAAGCACAAAGAAGAGAGAGAATCTTCTTAGAAGGAGGCCGAGTAAGAGGTGGACGTTGCCATCGAGGAGGTTATTGATATTACCGGCAGAGACACTACTCTTGAGACGAGGCAGAAACTACCAACAAAGGGCAGAAATGGGAGCAATGGTAGGAAGAGCTAATGAGCTTGTGTGGAGTCCGATCTGATTTTGATTCTTTTTGAGTCATTTTTTTCAAGTAGACAGTCTGCACTTAGTGTTTTTTCCATGGAGTCTATATTCTTTTTGTTGGCTGGTGTTGTGTGGTTATGGCCCCTACGTTTTGACCCCGTGTAAAGAAAATTATAAGCAATACATTGATATTTTGACTATACCCTTATTTTTCTGTTCGTATATGTTCTGCACGTTTATGCTTGTTTTGTTTACCCTTATCCAATTTTTGTAATTGCCTTTTATTTGGAGCAACAGTTCTTTGTCTGGATTGACAGAACTTGTGAACTTATTGTTTTCAGCTATTTTTATTTAAGTACCGGTGTATGTCCCCTAGTTCATAGGGTTGTTACTTCAGATGACTGGTAACTTATAGTTTAAATAATTTTCATATTAAAATTGAAAATTGGCTAAGTTTTTGGAAGTTTCTTGTAATATTCCAGTAAGTATGCAATATATGCATGTTAGAGAGGAGGACATGAATGGGTTAATTAAGTGTAGTTTTAATCATTAAGTGCCATGAGTTGAAAATTTCCTATTGGTTTGTAGTACTCCCCTCTCATTGGAGTTGTGCCCATCATTCCTAATTATTGAAGTAGTTGGCGTAGGTTATGAGATGCGTAGTGTTCGGGATCGATATGTCCCGTCGATCTAGTACCGATGCTTCTCAACGCTACCTGTCTTTCGGTAACATGAGGAGTTTATGCTTTAGAAGCGTGATTTTTTGGTGATGTTCCTCGGTGTTTCCTATCTTCGGGCAATGTCGAGGAGTTGGTGCATGGCTTACGGGCGTATGGTTTGTGATATTCCTCTACATTGCCTATCTTTGGGCAATGCGAGGGGTTTGTGTTTCGAAAGTTAGTGCATGGCTTATTGGATGCATGACCTTTTGTTTTCCTCGGTGTTGCCCATCTTCGGGCACCGTGAGGTGTTTAAGTTTTTCAAGAGTTAGTGTGCCGCTTACGAAATGCGTGACTTTTCATGCTTCTCGGTTTTTCCTACCTTCGGGTAATGTCGAGGAGCATACTTTTTTAGAGTTAGCGTGCTTATGAAATATGCGGCTTTTGGTACTCCTCGGCATTACCTATCTCGAGCAACGTGAGGAATATATGTTTTAGCACGGCTCATGGAATGCACGACTTTTGGTACTCCTCGGTGTTGCCTATCTTTAGGCAACGCGAGGAGCATATGTTTTGGCACGGTGTATGGAATGCATGGCTTTTGGCACTCCTCGACGTTGCCTATCTTTGGGCAACGCGAGGAGCGTATGTTTTGGTGTCGCTTATAGAATTCATGACTTTTGTTACTCTTCGGCATTGCCTATTTCCGGGCAACACGAGGAGCGTATGTTTTGGGCATTCCCCATGTGGCCGGAGCAATACCGGATTTTAGAAGGCAAGGATCCTGTTTCGCCGATTCAGCGGTTTGAGTCGATTTGCTTCCGTCGACCCGGTGGGTGTTTATTATGAACATGGTTTTGTCAGTTCAAAAGTGAATCAAGTTTTATTATGGAAAGCAAGGCAGATTTTTTGCCTATTTACAATACTCCTGGTATTCCAAGAAGGCTTATTTCCTGAAATAAGAGAGTAAATAAAGTAGTTTTCAAATGAAGTAACGACGGAGTGATCGCTAATCTAGGCCCTGGGAATTTGAATTCCATCAATGATTGTTAGCTTAAGGGTTCATTCTCTTAGCTTTTTATTGATGACGTATGGTTATTTCCAGTTTGGTGCCGAGGCCCTCGGAATGGGGTAGACTCGCTTGAGCATAAGGTCTCCCACTACAAAAGTTTGGTTGTGAACTTTGGTGTTCAAGTACCATGCGTTCCTTTTTTGGTAGGTGGCGGTTCTCAGCTCGGCTTCTTACCTTCTTTCATCGATCATATCTAGCGATTCGAGTAGTAGCCGCTCATTTTGCTTTTGATTGAAAATTTTCTTTGATGCAAGGGGACTTCCAATTCAACAAGGATCATTGCTTTTGAGCCGTACGCCAGAGTGAATGGATTGTGGTCAGTTGCCGCTTTGTGGTCGGTAAGCCCATAGTGCGAGTGAAAGTTCATCAACCCAATTTTCCTTGGCTTTAGTTAGTCGCTTTTTTATGGTTGATTTGATTATCTTGTTTATTGCTTCCATTTTCCAGTTTACTTACAGATGAAATACTACCGAGAAGCTTTTCTCAATCCAGAAGCGTTTGCAGAAGTCTTTGAACTCGACGCTTTCGAATTTGGTTCCATTGTCAATGATACTTTAATGTGGCACACCAAACCTACAAATAATATTTTTAGCAACAAATTTAGTGACTTTCTTTATATTTATGGTGGCCAGTGGTTCCACTTTGGCCCATTTTGTGTAGTAGTCTATGGAATTTATAACATATATGGCTCCTCCTTTTGCTATCGGTAGGACACCAATCAAGCCTATTACCCACATTGCGGAAGGCCACGGGATGACCATTTGTGTTAACTCTGTTGAAGGAGTTCTTTTAATTTTGCTGAATCTTTGGTAACGATCACATTTTCTAGCATAGTTGTGATAAATGCGGATTAGGATTCTTAAGGCTAGAATTAACACTAGAAGTGGGGGTGAATAGCGTTTTAAGGATTTACTAAATCTTTTTGAGTTTATGTTAATTTAAACATGAACGTATGCAATATTCAGACATAGATATGATCACATAATCAAACACAGATGCAGAAATAAAATAAAAGCAATAAAGGAAAAAACACACCAGATTTATACTGGTTCGGAGTTACCCTACATCAGTCCCGCACATAAATACGGATTTCCTTTCAAAAGCAACTGTACAACTATACCCTCGATTTCAAGGCCACGAGGTACACCACTCCAGATTCACAATCCTTTGGGTAAAGATACTTGATTTTATGGGCGATAAGTTCACCCAATTGATTTCTTAGGCTACAATCATACATTTTCTCACTTGATTGATTTCATAGGCTACAATCACACCTTTTCTCGCTTAATTAATTACAAAAAAGCCTATAACTCTGAATAGCACTGAGTTCTTGTTGAGATAGTGATAGAGAATCAAACCAGAGATGATCTAATTAGATTCAATGGTGATTTCGGCACAGTAATGGTAAAAATATATATATAAAGAAATGTGGAAGAAGAAGAGGAATGAAATCAGAGAAAATATGAATGAAAATTCATTTAAAACTGCCCCTATTTATAGTAGAACAACAACCATGTCTATTCGTGAAAGGATATGACGAATAGACACTTATTTTGAAATTCAAAATTTTGAAATCAACTGCCACCTTGTCGACAAGGGGTACTTGAGGTTGTCGACATGCCAAAGGAAATTTTGATAATTTGTTTTTCTTTGAAAATAACTTCTTTCCTGTATTAAAACTATTTTTAAACTTTATAAATATACTTAACTATAGTAAAAATACATAAATAAGTATAGAGAATAATATTTTGATATATATCAAATTTTAATATAATTTTATATTTAAATCTAAGTATAAATATTAAAAGTTAAATATATTATTATTAAAAGATAGTTTAAAACCAAGGATAATTTGATTTTGAAAATAAAGATTATTTTGAGGTTAAAACTATGTAAAACCAAGATAGATGTTTTTGATTCTTTTAAAAGGAAGGTTTTGAAATCATTTTGAAAACAAGATATAATATTGTAAAAACATTTTGTATAAAAGTTAGTGAATACAAACCAATGTTCCACTAGATTTTTCGTAGGTTCCATCCTACTTAGGGTTCTATCTCTTTAACGGCTCGAAGTGGATTCCATTCCATGAATAAACTGGATTTTAAGATGCCAGTGCTTTTCTAGGAGTTTTAACAAAATTCCCAATTAAATTACAATCTTGAAATCTTGAACTCGTGATAATCTTGATACTCGTGAGTCTTCAAGCTTGATATCTCGAATCTCTAACCTGTACAGTCTTCAATCTTGTTACCTGCATGGTTAAATCCTGCATATACATATATATCTAAACTATATGTTAGTATTTATATTTAACAATTCCTAAGGTTGTTGTCATCAAAACCATTATCTCAAGGACTAACAATCTCCCCCTTTTTGATGATGACAACCTCTTTTTATAAAATATTACTTCTAGCCTAATAACTTCCCCTTAATCTGTGCCTAACTATCCTATTTTATACTTCTCCCCCTTTGTCATAAAAAAAACTAAATCCAAACTATATAACTCCCCCTAAAACTAATACTATGTGAGATGTGATTATAATGATGGTGTTATCATAAATAATCATCACTTAATTCTAAAACTAAAACTTAGTCGTAAATAACTAACTATCCCAACTAAGAATCTATATATATGATAATACTTATAATAGTGATAATTGTGAGAATTCAAATATAAGAACACAAATTATTTATTAATTATATATTGTTATATTTACATTTTCGTAGAGAACGCAAGAAAGAACATACAACAATAGGAAAGAGAGAAAAGAACCTAATATGTGTCCCTGAAAATGGGAGATCTATGAATTGAACAATTTGGATAGTGGAAACAGAAATTTCCACGTTGTTAGACTAGATTTCCATCCTTATCAAAGCACACTTCACCAACGCCAACGACTTTGTTGTCATCTTCAGCGTGCTCTTCTTCCATGAAGGCTTCTTCTTTTTCTTCCTCGCTGTCCTCTTGCATTTGATCTCCTGAAGATTCTTCATCAACCAAGACCGGATTATCGTGATTGTCCATTAGAAACTTTTGCAAATTCCTAAGGATTTTCCCTTGCCGTTCTTGTTCTTTGGCCATTCTAAGTTGCACTACTTGAATTTTAGTCATTAGTTGCAGTGCATCCTTCAAAGAATCCTCCAGTTTGATTATTCGTGCGAGCGTAGTTCGTTGGAATGGTCCAATAGAAGGAGTAGGAAGGAAAAGGTTGAATTTTTGTTTGATTTGGAAGAGGAACCATTGTTTAAATGTTTTCAGAAGTAGAACAGAGAGAGAAAATAAAGAATGATCAAAATTTTGAAATAAGAAGAATATATAACCACTTATTTGAATTTTGATGGGAAAATTTCAAAAAAAAATCGTTATATGTCGACATAGGTAGAAGGGGCTTGTCGACATGGTACTTGATATTTTAGTTATTTGATTTTTAATTTAATTTTTAACCATACTTTGTTATTTATATTCTATATTTCAGTTATTGAACAAATGCCTAATTCTCTTCTTAATTTAGTAAATATAGATTCATTTAAGGGTTTTGTTAAGATATCAACAATTTGGTTCTTGGAATTGACATAATCGAGAGTAATTACTTCCTTACTTATATTATCTCTGAGAAAATAGTGTCTGATATCAATATGTTTAGTTCGAGCATGATGAGTAATATTTTTGAATAAATTTATTGCACTAGTATTATCACAATAAATTGATGATTTTGAGTTATTTAAACCAAAATCTTTTAAAGTTTGTTGGATATATATTACTTGAGAACAAGCCAAAGCAGCAGAAATATACTCTGCTTTGGTTGTTGATAAAGAAACTGTGTTTTGCTTTTTACTAAACCATAAAATCAGAGAATGCCCCAAAAAGTGATAAGTTCCACTTGTACTTTTTTCGGTCTGATTTACAACAGCATAATCAGCATTATAGTAAGATATTAATTCAAAATAATCGTTTTTAGGATAAAATAAGTCATAATCAAAAGTGTGTTTAACATATCTTATGATACGTTTTACGGCCTTTAAGTGGGTCTCTTTAGGTTGGGATTGATATCTTGCACAGAGACAAACACTACGCATGATATCAGGTCGAGTAGCAGTGATATAGAGTAGTGATCCAATCATTCCTCTATATAATTTTTGATCTACATCTTTCGAGAGATCTTCTTTACTTAGGTACTCATTGGTTGCCATAGGAGTGGGTTTTCCACTTGTAGTAGTCAAACCAAATTCACTAACTAGGTCTTTAGCATATTTTTCTTGACTAATAAAGATACCATTATCTAATTGTTTTATTTGTAATCCTAGAAAGAAGTTTAATTCACCCATGTGACTCATCTCAAATTCTTTTGTCATTATTTCATAAAATTCTTTATTCATTTCAAAATTAGTTGATCTAAAAATGATACCATCTACGTAAACTTGTACTAGTTGAATATCGTTTTTATTTCTTTTAATAAAAAGTATATTTTCTACTTTACCTATTTCAGAATTTGATTGCAATAAGTAAGATTTTAGTCTATCATACCAGGCTCTAGGAGCTTGTTTTAGACCATATAGAGCTTTCTTAAGTTTGTAAACATGATTTGGTAATTTTACATTTTCAAAAAGTGGTGGTCGTTCAACATGTACTTCCTCTTTTATAAATCCATTTAAAAAGGCACTTTTAACATCCATTTGATATAATTTGAAGTTATTATGATTTGCGAAAGAAAGTAGAATCCTAATGGTTTCTAATCTTGCTACGGGAGAAAAGTTTTAACAAAATCTATTCCTTCTTCTTGACAAAAACCTTGAGCGACTAACCGGGCTTTATTTCTAACAACCTCTCCTTGTTCATTCATTTTATTTTTATAAACCCATTTAGTTCCAATTATAGTTTTATTTTCAGGTCTAGGAACAAGTTCCCAAACATCATTTCTATTGAATTGATTTAGTTCTTCTTGCATAGCCAAAATCCATGAATCATCTGTTGATGCTTCATTTGGATTTTGGGATTAATAGTTGATATAAAGGTTACATTGCTCATTTTACTTAATTGATTTCTAGTTGTAACAAGAGATTGCATATCTCCTAGTATATTTTCTATTGGATGATCTTTTAAAAGTTCAATCCTTTTATTAGGATGACTAATTTCATTGTCAGTTTCAGCCGACTCTTGATTTTGAGTGATTCAATCCTCTTCATCATTTTTATCTTCAAAAATTTTGAGATTTTCATCGAATGAAACATGCATTGTTTCTTCGATGGTGTTAGTTCTTAAATTAAACATTCTGTATGCTTTACTTCTGTTAGAATATCCGATAATGACACCTTTGTTAGATTTAGGGTCAAAATTATCTAGATTATCTTTTGTATTTAAAATAAAACATTTACTTCCAAAAATTCTAAAATAAGATACCTTAGGTTTCTTTCTGTGAAGAAGTTTATAAGATGTCTTATCAGTCAAAGGTCTAATTAAAATTCTATTTAAAATATAACAGGCGGTAGCAACTGCTTCTGCCCAAAAAGGTAATTTACTATCTGAAAGCATAGTTCTCGCACACTCCTGAATCATCCTACTTTTACATTCTACTACTCCGTTTTGTTGTGGAGTTCTTGGAAATGAAAAATTGTGAGTTATTCCTTTTTTATTGCAGAATTCCTCAAACTTTTCATTTTCAAATTCACCACCATGATCACTATGGATCGTTATAATTTTTAGAGAAAGTTGATTTTGAATCCTTTTTGTAAAGTTCTTAAAACATTCAAAAGTATCACTTTTGTTTTTCGAAAATATTGTCCATATACATATTTACCGTGATTTATTGATAGAATTTGAGATGGACCAAGTAAATCAAGATGAAGTAATTCAGGAGGTTTTGAGGTTGAAATCATATCTTTTACTTTAAAGGAACTTTTTCTAAATTTTCCTAATTGACATGCATCACATAGACTAACTACTTTAAAATTCATTTAGGGAGATCTCTTACTAGATCATGTTTTGACAGTCTAGATAAGAGTTTGAAATTCAAATGTCCAAATCTCTTATGCCAAATCCAAGGGTCACTTGTATTTGCCAAAAGACACAAGTTATCATTTAAAACTTTCATACTAAGAATATAAATATTCTTTTTCTTAATTCCCTCAAATATTATGGTTGAATTATTATCTTCAATGTGACACTTATCTTTTTCAAATTTAATTTTACATCCTTTATCACAAAGACGACTAATACTTAGCAGATTATGTTTCAGATTCTTAAATAGCAAAACATTAGTAATAATAGGAGTTTCAGTGTTACTGACTTTGCTGATGCCAATCACATATCCTTTTGAGTTGTCTCCAAAGTTAACCAGTCCTCCGTCTTTGCATATTATATCACTCGGCATATCTGGTTTGCCAGTTATGTGTCTAGAGCATCCACTATCGAGTATCCATTTATTCTTTTTGATCTGCACAATTTGTCCATTGTGGATTGATTCCTCAACACCCATAAAGCATGTTTCCTGCACATCATACAATTTTGGTAGACAATTTGAATTTGAATATTGATTATATGCAGACTCAAGAGACAATGATGATCTGAATATTTCTAAACTAGTATTAAAAAGTTTTTTAAACATAGCCATTTTAAAAACTTTTTCAAAAACCATATTATGAAACTTTTAAAACCTTGCTCTTATACCAAATGTGAGAAATGCGGATTACGGATCTTAAGCCTAGAATTAACACTAGAGGGGGGGGGGGTGAATAGTGTTTTAAGGAATTACTAAATTATTTTAGTTTATGTTAATTTGAACACGAACGTATGCAATATTCAGACACAAATATGATCACAGAATCAAACACAGATGTAGAAATAAAGTAAAAGAAATAAAGGAAAGAACACATCAGATTTTATACTGCTTCGGAGTTACCCTACATCCAGTCCAGCACACAAGTACGGATTTCCTTTCGAAAGAAATTGTACAATTACACCCTCGATTTCAAGGCCACGAGGTAGACCACTTCAGATTTACAATCCTCTGGGTAGAGATACATGATTTTATGGGCAACAAGTTCACCCAATTGATTTTCTAGGCTACAATCACACCTTTTCTCACTTGATTGATTTCACAGGCTACATTCACACTTTTCTCACTCAATTAATTACGAAGAAGCCTATAACTCTGAATAGTACTGATATCTTGTTAAGGTACTGATAGAGAATCAAATCAGAGATGATCTAGTTAGATTCAATGGTGATTTCCGCAGATTAATGGCAAATATATATATATAAATGTGGAAGAAGAAAAGGAGTGAAACCATAGAAAATATGAATGAAAATTCGTTTAAAACTGCCTCTATTTATAGTAGAACAACAGCCATGTCCATTCGTGAAATGATATGACGAATAGACACTTCTTTTGAAATTCAAATTTTTGAAATCAACTGCCACCTTGTCGACAAGGGGTATTTGAGGTTGTCGACATGCCAAAGGAAATTTTGGTAATTTGTTTTTCTTTGAAAATAACTTTTATCTTGCATTAAAACTATTTTAAACATTATAATATACTTAACTATAGTTAAAATAAATAAATAAATATAGAGAATAATATTTTGATTTATATAAAATTTTACTATAATTTTATAATTTAAATCTAAGTATAAATATTAAAAGTTAAATATATTATTATTAAAAGATATTTTAAAACCAAGGATAACTTGATTTTGAAAATAAAGATTATTTTGAGGCTAAAAATATTTAAAACCAGGATAGATGTTTTTTATTCTTTTAAAAGAAAGGTTTTGAAATCATTTTGAAAATAAGATATAATTTTGTAAAAACATTTTGAATAAAAGTTAATGGATACAAACCAATGTTCCACTAGATTTTTCATAGGTTCCATCCTACTTAGGGTTCCATCCCTTTAATGGGCTCGAAGTGGATTCCATTCCACGAATAAATTGGATTTTAAGATGCCAATGCTTTTCTAGGAGTTTTAACAAATTTTTTAATTAAATTACAATCTTGAAATCTTGAACTCTTAATAATCTTAATACCCATGATTCTTCAATCTTGATATCTTGAATCTTTATACCGTACAATCTTCAATCTTGGTACCTGCATGGTTAAATCCTGCATATACATACATACATACATACATACATACATACATATATATATATATATATATATATATATATCTAAACTATAATGTTAGTATTTATATTTTATAACAATTCCTAAGGTTGTTGTCATTAAAACCATCATCTCAAGGACCAACAATAGTCTGCAGCATAGCGGTTTATTGTTGGCCAGAAGATCCATACCGAAGGAATTTCTTCACTAGGGTTTGCTCCCTAGTGTGGTCCCACATTCACCTTTGTGCACTTCCTTTAGGATTCATCGAGCTTCATCATCGAACACACACCTTAGGAAAGGGGTCGTGAATCTCCTTCAATAGAGTACATCTTATATCATGAGTCACGGTGACTTTTGGAGAAGTGTTTTTCGTTGATTCCGAACCATTGGAAGAGTCCCTGTAAGTAAATACTCCTTTATCGGTGTCATCCACATATCTGGTTCGATGGGGATATCGAGGATCTAGTCGACGTCCATTAGGTCTATGCTTGGGTTGGTTAGAGCTTCAGTTGGGACAAGCACCAATCCCCGAGCTTCTCCAAAACTCGCCAGTTTAGCCAAATAATATGCCTTGGTGTTCTGCTCCAGTGGAATGTGAGTTATAGATCAGGGTTTGATGTTGCCTAGCAGTTCTTGTACATTGGAAAGGTATGGGGAAAGATTCTCCCCATTAGCCTGGTAATCCCCTTTTACTTGATAGATGACCAACTGGGAGTTGCTGTATATGAGAATAGATTTTATCTTGAGTTCTTTCATAACTTTTAGTCCAACAGTTAGTGCTTCGTATCCGCTTCCTTGTTTGTAGTTAGGAATTCAAAGCGCAAAGCATAGCTAATGGCTCTCCCTTCGGGGGTTTCAAGCACTACTTCTGCTCTCGAACAGAGGTTGTTAGATGCACCGTCAACAAAAAGCTTCCATTGCATGTCTACTTCCAGTCGAACTTCTTCCTCGTCATCCCGTATAGTAAATTTGGCGATGAAGTCGGCTAACGCTTGCCCATTGATGGCTTTCCTTGGGTGGTATGTGATGTTATATTGAATCAATTCTATATTCCATTTGAGTAGTCGTCCATAAGTTTCCGGTAGGTATAACATTTGCTTCTGGGGCTAATCAGTCAACACTTTAATTGGATGAGCCTAAGAGTACGGCCGTAATTTCCTAGATGCGATCAAGAGGCAATACACTAGCTTTTCCAATTTCGGTTAGTTTTTCTCTACTCCAGTAAACCGCTTGCTAATGTGATATACGGGTCGCTGGATTTTTGTTTCTTCATGCACCAGAGCGCCACTCAATGCATGGGTGAAATCGCTAAGTAAATGAATAGGTCGTCTCTATCCATAGGCTTTGATAGGACAAGTGGAGCCTCCATGTGCCCTAGCAGTTCTTCGAATGCTGTTTGACAAGCTTCACTCCTTTTGAAGTTCTTCTTTCCTTTCTTCAGCGCATCGAAGGATGGTATACACTTTTTGGTGGCTATCGAGATAAATCAACTTAGCACTGCAACCTTTCCATTCATAATTTGTAGTTCCTTATTATTCTTTGGAGCTTTGAATTCTTGTAGTAGCGTTACTTGTTCGGGATTTGCATTGATGCCCCTGGAACTTACGATGAATCCTCGGAATTTCCCGGAGGCCACTTCGAAGCGACATTTGAGTGGATTGAGTTTCATTCCGTACTTTCGGAGTATTTCGAACATTTCAGTGAGGTTATCCAGGTGGTTTACAGCTGCTCACGATTTGACTAGCATGTCATCCATATAAAGTTCCATCTTTTCCCAATCTGGCGCTTGAACATGGTATTTACCAACCTTTGACAAGTTTCCCCTGCATTCTTCAAACCAAATGGCACTATTCTATAGCAGTATAGGTCCAGGTCAGTGATGAAGCTTTTGTTTTCTTGATCGGGTTCATGCATCAGGATTTGGTTGTACCCGGAGTGTGCGTCCATGAATGATAGCAGCTCGTGTCCTGCCATTCCATCCATGAGTTGGTCTATTCAAGGGAGAGGAAAGCTGTCTTTTGGGTAAGCTTTATTTAAATCTGTGTAGTCAATACAGGTTTGCCACTTCCCATTGGACTTTGTGACTAAGACTGGATTAGATACCCATTCTGGACAGGTTGGCCATTAACTTGTCCACTTCTTCTCTTAGCGCCTTAAATTGTTCGAAATCTAAGCTGCACCTTTTCTACTTTACTAGTGTTAACTTGAGGTCAATGTTGAGTGCGTGACATGCAATTTCTGGAGACACCGAACACATATTGGAATGCGTCCACGCAAACACATCCAAGTTGGTGCAGAGAAACTTAATAAGCTCTATACACATATTGTTTCCGAGGTGTGATCCAATTTTCAGAACTTTAGTTGGGTCATTCATGTCGACAGGGACGGACACCGTCAGTTCTGCCGGCGCCACTCGTTCCTTCGCTGAGCTCTTCTTTCTAGGTCCAAAGCCATGTCGAATCGGCTATGATCCCAAAACCAGGGCGGCTCTGTAATCGCTATTCAGAGGTGTCACGGATGTGGAGAGTTCTCCCCATCTCCTTCCCTTTATTATTTCTCCTGGATTTGCGTAGTTCTGCAATATAATATTCTCTAGCATACACTGATCTCCTTTCACCGTTCCGATTCCATTTGCAGTAGAGAACTTCATGGTTAGATACCATTGGGCCAGAGCTATTTTAAAATCTGTTAGAACGGGCTGCCCCAAGAAGGCGTTATATGCTGGCATTTCATCCATAATTACAAAAGTCTAAACGTGGGTGACTCTTCGATCTCCCTTTCCAAGCTCCATTGGCAGGCAGATTTTTCGCACATGTTGCTTAGGCTTGCCAGTGAACCTTTGGATCCTTGTTTGGCATGAAGACATGCTTTTCATGCCGATTTGCATCTAGTCAAAAGCACGTTTGAAAAGTATATTAACAAAACTGCCACTATCAATCAACACTCGTTGAACTACAGCGAGTCCGATTCCTATTACACCACTGTCGGATTAAGAGTTAGAGCTTCAATCCCTTCGGTGTCCCAATTTTAGAACACTCTGTCGCCACTCAAAACCTTTTGCAGCTTTATCAGTGTTTCATCATCTATTGTAAGACATGAGTATTTTGAAGCGTGTTTCAACGAACTCGCGTACCGTTCCATCTGTCCCAAACTCCTTTGTATGGGATGTGCTCCCCCGGATATCGTTCCAATAATAAGCCTTTGGTTGGTTCGTTTCGCCCCCTCATCACTAGTTCTAGCTTGATTTCCTCGTTCCCTAGGAGGCTGAGGGATCGCAAGCTAATTAGGGTTTTGTGGCTTTCTCACTTACTACTGGATTTTATTATCCTGGATCAATTCTTCAATGAGATTCGTTAGGTGCGGGAGTTTGTATTATGGCTATGTGTCTCGTGGAATTGGAAGTATTTTCCTGTGCGCTTTTGCTGCTTAGTTGCCTCCCTCTTAGGGGTTTTCTTGTAGTCTTCAATTTCCTGTGTTGCTAGATAAATATTTTCCGGAGTGTCATTTAGAGGGGTGTAATCTTCCTATCTAAACTCTTTAAATCTTTTGTTGCTGCCATTATTATTTCTTTTATTGGAGCTCTAATTTTTCCACTTTTGATTCCCATCTTTTTCCATGACTTCTTGAGAAGTTCCAGAATCATGAGCGTTTTAGTTTATTGCCACATCGATCTATCCGATGTTCATCAGTGGCACACCAGTAGACTTTTTTCTAGCTCCTATGATTCCTCCAATCTTAAGTACCGACTAGCTTTACGATTGAAGTCTTTACTTGTGGTAGGCTACTTCATTTTAATCCATTTTCCAGTGAATGGCACGAACTAATGCCATAAAAACCATATCCTCATTGGGGTTGCTTACTTCCGTCGCCATGGTGTTGAACCAATTCATGAAAAAATTTAGTGACTCATTGCATCCCTGGACCAATCCGGATAGGGATATGACATCTTTTAGCTGTGCGGTGTGGAGCCTAAATTGGTCAAGGAATTTTGTTGCTAGTTGGACAAAGGTAGAGGTAGATCCAAGGGAATGTCTGGCGAACCATATAGACACAACTCCTTTTAGGAAGATAGGGAAACATCGGCAATGAACAGCCTCTGGAGCTTGGCTCCGTCCATATACCAGCTGTACATGTATAGATGGGGTTTTGGGTCCTTCGTCCTATATAGGATGGGATAGTTGGCATTGTGAATTTGTTTGGATATCTTTCATTGAAGGATTCATTGATAAAGGGAGTCCGACTTGGAGCAGATCCCCATTCATCATCTCTTCAGTTTTAACTCTCGTCCATCAACCGTTTGACCATGTATGCTATGTACGCCTCTGATGTCCGGTAATCCTAGGGACGATAATCAGTCACTACACCAAGTGTTTGGCTTTGTAAACGGTCTTTGGGAGAGCCACTCCAGTGGGACCCCATTGGCTCACAGTTGGCATGATTGGAGTAGTTTGAACGTTCCTAGAACATCGAACGCATTGGCATTCTCTTCCAATTAATTGTCTTCCTCTCCATCTACTGAATCAGAGAGATCCATAGCTATATCCTCTTGCGGTCTTGACCTCCTGATTCAAGTTCAGAATGGTTGCCTTATGGTGTGTGGAGTATTCGCATTTTTTCCATATTATGTCCCGTTGTCACCCTTTTTTGTGGCTATTTTCCATTTCTTCTTCGTGGACAAGAAACAGAGGAATTCTCTTATTCTATAGCAGTCGCCGGTTCAGGCATAGTGCTTTGAGCAGAGTTTGACTGTAGAGTTAAGAGAGAATTAAGCTTATCCATTAGATCCTTTTGACTACTTTCCATTTTTTGGTTAATTTCAATAACCATCTTATTCAACTCATCCCTGGTGATATCTTCATGTTGGCTGGAGCATGCTGATGCCTGATTTCCCAAGTTAGCAGCATTTACTTCAGTTTGTTGTGGATTTACTTCTTCTCCGTTATTACTGCCCCTTTGGATCTTACAGACGTAACTCTTCTTCTTCCAGAAGCCATTGATTCCAAGTGGTAGATTCTTTAGGCAAAGATTGGGGATCTAACTTCTGGACCTATGGGATTCAAAGTAGATAGCTAGATCTGGATCCTGAGTTGGAGTTTGCAGTGAAAGCACCAAAATGTTAACCAAAGAAATAGATCAACACCCTAGTTTGAGTTTGAAAGCGCCAGCCCTGTATTTATAGAGCAATAATACCGATAATAGATATAGAAAACGATAGTGAAAGAAAGAAGATGAGAAATTTTTATAGTGGTTCGACTGTTAACGAAGCTTATGTCCACTTTATAGTTTTATTATGACTGATTTCTATTACAAGCAGTGTTTTGTTACAAAGCTTTTGATTATCCTTAGCTAGATTGAATCCCCAAAGTTGGAATCCATAAGAGAATCACGGCGAATCACTTTGGAGATGGTTGTGAGGGAGATAAAGATTGAAGAAAGTTTACAGCGGAGTTTCAGCAACTAGTCTCCAGAAGATCCTATTTATGTTGCAGGCAGGATGGTATTTATAAAGATCGGAGAGCCTGTAGATAAAATCTGCTTGTCAGTCACTTGCCGATGGACACCAAACGACCTAAAGGAGTTTAGCTCGTGACCCAAGCCAAAACCATAGATCATTAGCGATTTATAGACTTAGCTCACGCATGAGCAAATTGCTTAGCTCCTATCTCATTTTTCTCCTAGTAAGCTCACTGAAGATCCATGGACAAGTATGGACCGTTGACGATCCACGGTGTATGGATCACTAGCGATCCATACACTTAGAATATTTTCTTGCTTTGCCTCTTTTGGCCACTTTTTTTCCATGTGCCACAGCAAACCATCATGTTGCGTGGATCACTACCGATTCATAGAGTATGGATCGCAGGCGATCTAAGTACTTGGATTATTTTTGAAGTTCGAAGTTTGGAATGCTTTCATGGCCTTGTATTGATGTTGTTCGTGTAGTCTCGTTGCACGTTGCTCCGTTTCGATGACGATCTTCCAGCTAGTTATGCTTAGCTACTAGGTAGACTGAACGAACACTAGTCCTTTTGTTTAATCAAATTCAATCGATGCTTTAGTAATATGAGTCGGCTCTCTTAAGCTTGTTGCTTTATCGCTTTTGGCTGAGTTTTGAGCTATTCTGACCTCATCATCTTATTCTACCTTCTATTGGATCATGCTGAGCTAAAAATCTGGATAACAGTTTCGTACCAATCCTCCTCTCTAAGTGTTCTCGTCGATATGAAATCACGAATCCTTTCGATAACTTCTTAATTCAGTATCAGGTCAAGTTCAATAATCGACTAATCGATTATGTAGTCAAAACAATATCTTGTACAAATCACGATTCATACGCCTACTTGTTTTCAACGTTCCAACATAGCTATTCCTTGCCCAAGAGTGAAACTAGGTAAGTTTAAGCATAGGTTATATCCAGCCTTGCCTAGGCACTTCATTCTTGAATCTCACAAACATATAAGTCTATCTCATTGGCATTTAGTGTTAAGTATAGCATTTATGATTTCCATAAACAATAAGAAATCAACACGATTAACACGTTTCTGACATTTTCCAACTTACTATTCCTCATTCAAATGGGAAGCCCAATAGGTTAGGGCTCTGTTGCTCCATCCCTACTTGATGTCAGTTGTAACATCTCCCACTTGGAGGCCCAAAACTAATGGCTATGGTTGCTACATTCGTCCATAGTTATTGATTCTCGGCAACCGAATACGGTAATGTTAGATACATTGATATGACAGAAACACATGGCTATGGAAACTTTTTAAAATCATTAAACAACTTTCTCATTCCATTTCAAATCATTTCAAATTCATTACATAATCCCATATTCAAGAACCACATTCATAGAAAATATAATTATTACAACACACATATAGAGCGACATATGAAGATGCCCCCTTGGATGATCAGAGTATAAACATAGGCAATTTAAACAACTGTGCCTTTACAACAAAACATAGCAGAATCAAAATAGAAAAGATCTCCTGCTAGCTAGCTTACCTGTTGCACGTCTCCGCGAGCTTATTCATCTAAGGAGAATCTGAAAACCTCAACTCTCAAACTACTCAAAATTAATTGAGCACTCGAGAGTCTAAGGGGAAAACAAAAACTTCGAGTCAGACATAAAGCTGGCTGAATAATAACCTACCATCCCAATCCATTTAGATATTCTGTTAGACCACTCCGCTTAGCGGAATGGGTTTTCCCCTCATTGGTATCTTATCCAAAAATTATAAGAACCATATACTGTGCTCTTGCATCCACATTGGTTAAAAAATAGCAACTTAAAATATTATGATGATATGCAAACAGACAAATTATTCTGGATTTCCCATCCCCGCTCATTTGATTATATATCTCAGTTATAGTTTCTAGGGCCACTATTGACCTATTAGTTTTCATATGCTAAACCGATAATCTGTTTAAAGCTAATGAACTATCTGTCCGATCTCATAGTTTTCATGGGGTGATTAAGAACCTATTGGCCCCTGCCAACTACTTCATGGGTTAACCCTGAACCTATTGGTATCTCCAATAACTTCTTTTGTATAATTGTTTTCATGGGTTAACTAAGAACCTATTGACTTCAGTCAATAACCTTATCCGATATAGTTTTCATAGGTTCACTACAAACCTATTGGCCGCTGCCAATAACTCTCTTTAAACACAGTTTTCATAGGTTTACTATGAACCTGTCTAAACTGACAACTTCTTAATTAGTCTTTGGGCATCCATATGGTCTACCTGACCTCCTGGATGCAATTATACCCATTCAGGAGTTAACTCAATTTAAATTCACTACTAGGTCAAACTAGCTAGTTATTCAGCCATTGTTCTCCCTAAAATATAGTATAGGTCCATTATACAGTGAATACGTTTATTAAAAGAAGCAAACATAATAACATAATAGTACCAACATTTATGGTTTTAGTATCCTTGAAAGAATTTTCACATATAACATGGTTAATCCCTTTAACCTATTATTTTATCAAGGAAAGCTTCTTCAAAAACTCTATACAAAAATACCATTTCGAAATTCCTTTATTTTGCCATGGATTTTCCTTTCAAAATGAGATTGGGTTCTTTGTTTTGAAAACTAAGGCTTCCGAAACCTAGACCTTCACTTTCGAAACCATTAAAATATCTCTTTTGAAAGCATTCAAATCTTCTTTTCAAAACACTAAGCATAGGCATTTGAAAACCATCAGAACATACTTCTTGAAAGTATATAAGTAACTCATAGAAGCATAACTTCGGAACCATTTGAAAGTATCCCTTTCGAAACCACTTGAAAGTGCCTCTACTGAAACCACTGGGTTTATCCTTAAAATAACTTTTGGGTCAAAGTGAATATAAACAAAGTATTCATTTTGAAACCATTAACTTTTAAATAAAAGTGATTGGGGAAAGACTGATGGCTTCGAGACCATCCTTTCAAAAACATTGATCATTTAAGTAAAACATTTGGAAGGAAAGCTTCAAAACCCCTTTCGAAGCCATTGTCTTCGAAACCTTTAGTATAAATGGCTATTGGAGCCCTTTCGAAAACATTGGGAAGTGGATTATTGCATTTATAAAACAAAACTTATCTTTCGAACACATTAACGACTTCAATTTATTCGAAAGGCATAAAGGCGGCAACATGGCTTTGACTGCATTCAAACTACCCTTTCGAAAGCATTGATTTAAAAACAAGGCAACTCATTCGAAGGCTACCCTTTAAACAAAAAGCGGTAACTTCTTCAAAAGTTATATCAAACCCTTTCGAAAGTATTATTTCAAAAACAAGGCAAGCGGTGCCTCCTTTGAAAGCAAGACAACAACCTTCGAAAGATACTAAAATGGTCTCGACCTCTTCGAAAGCATGGCTTTGACTCCATATCTTCCACATTTCTCCAATCCACTATGTAGCAACGTATTGATACCTTGTGTATTGGTTTTGACTTGGTTGAGGTGGAAGTATATGGTCGAAAGGTAGTTACTAGAAGCGGCGAACAATAAAATTATGCAAAACAGTTTTCATTGCGTTTTTAAGTGATACTTTTCAACTAACTTGCCTAATTGTAAAAATATGAATTGTTGCCATAAACATTACCAAAATCTTTTCTAAAAGACTGCTGAATTTATTTAGAAATTAATTAAAAATAATTAACAAAGAAGCGTTTCCCTTTAACAAAACAATTTAGACTTTTAAATCCTCCATCTTAAATAAATTAATTTACCTAGTAAATTACTTAGGAGAAATCCCCAAAAATTCTCAAAATTCACTTTTATAATGTTATCAAACAAATATAAATTTTGGACCCAAATTCCTTTATATAATTACTGAAATTAATTTCTAAACCCAATTTTTCATATTCTCCTTTGAAAAATCATAATAAATTATCCATAGCTTGTATAATAATGAGAAATTAAACCCATCTCCAAAATAGTGTTTTACACAACATGCTAAATCCTCATGGCATTCGAAACTCAATATAAATGACTTTAGCCTTAAAACGGAATAAAACATTTATCAAACAAACTTGTTTGACTATAGCAAATCATGTAATCCAAGCACATCATCATCAAAATCATCATATTGGATTTAAACTTAAATCCAAAATCTAATGCTCTTTTAAAAATGAAAATAGAGATGGTTTTGATTATTATTCACCTTGATTTAGGATAAGGACCTTAGATTTGATCTTCTTTAACTCCCTTAGCTTGATCCCTTCGCTTTTAATTGAATTTTTATCTTCTTTTCCCCTAGGTTATGGCCAGCTTGAGCTTTTTGTTTTACATTTTAAAATTTTGGATTATGAACATGTAGAGTATGGGAATTAGGTTTTAAGGGTAATGGGTTTATGGGTGTGGATATTACCCATAATGCCCTTGTTTTATTCTCTTATTAGTTAATTTATAAAAACGTTTTCATAACCCATTCTTTCTTGTTTAATTAGCATGGCCTCTAAATAAATTTTCAAATCTCAATCCCTTATCACACTAATATTTACAACCTGAATAATGTTATTAAAAATTAAGGATGTTAGATGCTCCCCTCTGCAGCAACTCGAAATTTAACCCGTAATAATTAATTTGTTAATTAATTAAATAATAAAATAATTTTATGAAATTATTAGAATCAAGCCATGGAGGTTGCACCATTGTGTCCGTGGTGATTTTCTAGTCAATTTCGGTATATAGAACTTAGAAATGAGCTAATATGAGTAAGATACGAGTCAAACAAGAAAACGAAAGAAAACTATACATATACATATACATATACATATACATATACATATACATATACATACATGCATACATACATACATGCATACATACATACATACATACATACATACATATATATATGGCCAGGTCGACCGGCCGGTCGACATAGGTAAGAGGTCGGTCGACCCGCCTTAGGTAAAGGAATGAAGAATCGTTCCTTCATTCCATTATGTTCCAACATACCTTTTGCATGTCATTTGCATCCTTTATTTCAATCTGGTCCTTATAATTTTGCATATGATGGCTCCTATTCAGCCTATGGCGTGGTTGCATCCTATTCAATCTCCAAATCCAATGGTCCGAGATCCACTTCCGCACCAATAAGTAGACCCCTAGACCTAACACTTTTTCTCATTCTAGGTTTTCTACAATTGGGTTCACCTTTATTGGAAGGACCCTAAGCGGAAAAAAATTTCCAAAGAAGAAAATCGTTATAAATTAAATTATTTTACAACTTTAAGTGGATCCGGGAAGACCAAAGGAAAGCTTAAGACCGGAGGTGAGTGATTGTAATTATTTTTAGATTTCTTTAAGTAATTTAAAATAATAGGGTTTCAAATAGTTGCAGTTTTACTACGATTTTCGGAATAACCTTTTTAGTAATTTATTTATAGTTTATAGAATTATTTTCAGTATATTTCCTTTAAGTTACTCTTTTTAGTAATTTCGATTTATTTCTTTTAAGCATAGCATTTTATTGATTTATAGTTTATTTACAGTATTTATGTTTATTTACTGTTGTTTACATCTTTTTTGATGTTTTGGATTTTATGTAAGCGTCTATTCTCTTCATCCCGCTTTCTCTTCGCATATGGATTAGAATAAATTAAACATAAATACAAATTATATAAGTAAGAACATTGAGTGAAGAAAATAAGATGTAATTATAAAGACAGCAATAAATAATGGAATTGGCCTGTAATAAATAATGGAATTGACCTGAAATTACGCCTAATTAGAATTGTACTAAATTAAAGATAATTGACATAATTATAACTTAGAATTATAACTAAATAGAGTAAAAGATGAAAGAATCTTATTTTCCCACTTAAACCTTGGGTTAAGTAATAAGCATGATTATAACGAGGTTATGATAAGAAATGGAACAAAATGAGGATTATTTTAAGACTTGGGATAAATTAATAATCAAAAAAGTAGGAATAAATTGTGAAGGCTTATTTAAAATAATTTATCTAAGTTAATAAGCAAAGATGAAAGTATGACCTATACCAAGTAGCATTCCCTAGGGCACTCTTATGCTAAGAATGGTAGTAATTGGTCAAACAGAAGTCCAAATCATGGAGGATTTGGATAAAGGGCGCACCTAGATATTGTTAAGATGAAGGGCCAGTACCAACAGTATTTCCCCTATAGATTCTATGGACACATGGTGATCTCACATTAGCCTGAAGTGGGATGAGGGGCATGCTTATGCTGGATGTGGAGGTAATAAGAAGACCTAATAGGTGGAGCAAAAGTTAGCATGGGTATGGTGGCAGTTACGCGTGCGATTTCCATTCGGGTGCTTAGTAATAACTATAACTTCCAACCGCTTAGTGTGGGTGTCTTCCGTATACACCATTGCCATCTTTGTAGGGGCTTATATGTCGTCTTGGCCATGGTAATGTTTTATGCAGAGAGTTATATACCAGCTGGTCCATAGAAAGGTACTATAGAGTAGCAGGCCAATCAAAAAGGGCAGAGTTAGGGTTACATCCTAACTACAAGATTAGGAATTCAACCTAATCAAAGAAGAAGTCTAGGACAAGTGCAAGCAATCAAAAGTTAACCTATCTTATAAATTGAACAACATTGAATCGTACTTATTTCCAATTTATCTCTTTCCTATTTCCTTTATTACCCTTGTTTATACAAGAACCGTTGTAAAGTCTATAACTTTATTTTGCTTAAAGGCTCTAGTAATTACTATTATTCACCAGACTTTTAGTCTGACCCACTCCTCTATTTTTCCTTTTTCCCCCTTAGATAATCAAGGAAGAAGTCAGTAGATTTCTGTAGCTTGGAGTTCTCTTGGAGGAGATTTCTTTTATGTATTTCTTTTATTTCAGCTTTTGTTCTGTCTATGTAATAGCCTATTTTGTGGGACATTACGTATCCTGATTTTGAGACTACAAATTTTTATTTCATAAGACATGGTAGGTTTTTAGATATGGATGTTATATTTGATATTTGACTTATTTATAATGTAATTATGAAGCTTTATTTTAATTAAGTTATTAGTTTAGTTTCTGCTATTTTTACCTATTTTTGTCTTGTGAATCTAGTCTCCGTTAGTTTCAATTATACATACAATGCACCATGCCTATTAGTGTGTCCTTTTGGGTATATTGAGGGGCATGGGGTGTTCACTTGGTATCAGAGCCTAAGGTTACAGGATTCCAAAAATAAAAAAAGTAAAGTATTCTTTTTCTTTCAAAATAACATGTTTTAAAGGTATTTTTCAAAAAAGAACTTTTAGGAATGATTAACTATAAAATAATTTTTATAAAAACCCCTCGTAAGTACATTTTTAATTTCCCTTTGACTCTTTCCTAAATTACCTTTTTGTTTTTTTTCTAGAATGGCTGATGCTCCGAACCTTCCAAAGGGCATTCCAGTCCCAGCCTTGTTTCGTAGGCACTTACAAGCCACGAGTCCAGAGGTGCACGGGCCTGGGCCCAATCTTGCATCAAGGGATAGGAATCCCATCAACCCATCTGGTGCCATCACTTTCTCTAAGCTTTGTAAAGGTTTTGCGAGTTTGGGTCGGAAGACTTTTTTCGGCAATGAGACTTTTGTGGAAGCGAGAACATGGCTTAAGGACACAGAGAGGATTTTTGGTCTTTTGGGACCGGATGGATAGTAGGGAGTTCAGCTGGCTGCTTAGCAGTTGAAGGAGGAGGTATCTTATTGGTGGGAGGTGATCGAGTTGGAGTGAAGAAATATTACTTGGGATGGATTTAGGGAGCGATTCGATAGAAAGTTTTTATCTCAGGCAGAATAGAGTGTTCAGTTGGAGAAGTTTATTAATTTGAAGAAAGGGAGTTTTTCTATTAAAGAATACATCAATTAACTCAATAAGCTATCGCGGTATTATATGGATTTGGTGAACACACAACATAAGAAAGTTATGAAGTTTACGAAGGGATTAAATCAGCCCATTTGGGGATTACTGTCGACTCATGTACCGATGGGAGCAACTTATGAGTCTTTGGTCAAGATGGCTTTTATGTAGGATACGGTCAAGGAGAGAGAGTCTAAAGCGGAGGTTAAGTCAGAAGGTCCATAGAAGAAATGGTGGGAAAAGAATAAGAAGAAGAAGAAAGGTGATGGTCCTCAAAAGCAGATTAAGAAGGGAATAAAGTGCCATAGTTGTGGAAGGTTGGACATATGGTCAAGGATTGCTGGAAGGAGATGATGAAGGGTAAGTGCTATACTTACGGGCAGCCCGGTCATATAAGTAGCAGTTGTCCTTAGGGAGCGAGTGCACCAGCTACGTAGATTCAGGCATTAGACACAGCACCTTCTGTAGCATTCTAGATAGAGGCAGGAAAGTCACAGTTGATGGTTTGATTTCTATATCTGATTTTCCCATTTGGACTTTATTTGATTCTGAAGCATTACACTCTTTTATCTCTAGCTCTATAGTAGATTGTTTACACTTGGACATATCATTAGTGGTAGGCACCATTATTGTTGCAAACCCCATATGAGGATCGACAACCTTATCTATGATTTGTAAGGGGTTTGAAAATCTTTATACGTAGAGTTTGACTGCGATGCTTATATTTTGGGATTCTCGGGGTATAGGATGTTCTTAGGGATGGACTGGCTATCCATATATGGAGTTATCTTAGACGTTGAGAGGAGAGTTTTTATAATTGAAACTTGTAGTGGTAGGACTCTAGAGCTATCTTGCGACCTACAAGGGTCTGCTATGTTGAGTTTTCTGTATTCCCTCGATTCATCGTCATCAGAGTTGCATTTGGTTCCTGTCTTCGGAGATTTTGCAGACATCTTTGAGGAGGTTAGAGGACTACCCCTTAAGAGAGAGATTGACTTCAGGATTTATTTGATTAGAAATACCAAGCCAGTAGCATTACCTGTGAGGCATATGGTACCTAGGGAGAGGAAAGAATCGAGCAAGTAGATTCATGAGCTTTTGCAGAAGGGATTCATAAGAAGGAGCATATCGGAGTGGGAAGCACCAGGTGTCTTCGCCACTAAGGCGGATGGTCTTTTCCAACCAATATCCACTCTCCAGGATTGATGATATTTTTGACCAGTTCGTAGGTTCTTCGGTTTTCTCTCAGCTTGATTTAGCCATGGGATTCCATCAGCTTAGAGTCGCTGATCACAGTATAGGTAAGACTGCTTTTAGGACACCGGACAATTTCTTCGAGTGGTTGGTTATGACTTTTGGGCTAGCCAATGCTCCAGCCTATTTCAATGATTTGATGAGTTGCATCTTTACGGATGTCCTAAGTAAGTTTGTAGTCGTACTCGTGGATGATATCTTAGTATTTTCCAAGAATATGGAGGTGCATGTCGTTTATTTGGAAGAAGTTCTTCGCACACTTCGTTGTCATCATTTGAGAACTAGGTTTTTGAAGTGTCATTTATGGAGAGAGGAAGTTCGTTTCTTGGGGCACATAGTCTCGAAGGAAGGTTTGGCTGTTGATCTCATCAAGGTTATTGCAGTATAAGATTGGAAGGCTCCTGAGAACATTACCGAGGTTAGGAGCTTCCTAGGATTGGCAGGTTACTATAGGAAGTGCGTTAGAGACTTTGCCAAGATTTTGGCACCACTCGCGCGCCTTACTAAGAAGAATAAAGCTTTCATGTGGAATGTGGATTGTGAGGATTCCTTCATGAAGCTTAAGAGAGCCCCTACTAGTGCACCGGTGTTAGTTTTACCAGATGGAGCTAAGCCTTTCACTATATACACTGATGCATGCGAAACGGGTCTAGGAGCGGTGCTGATGCAAGAAGGGAGGGTAGTGTGTTATGGTAGTAGGCAGTTGAGGACACATGAAAAGAACTACCCTACACTGATTTAGAGTTGGCTGCCATAGTTTTGTACTTAAGGCTTGGAGGCACTATTTTCTTAGAGAGAGGTTTGAGCTTTCTACCGACCAAAAGTCTTTGAAGTGCCTGTTATCGCAAAGGACTTGAACTTGAGGCAACAATGGTGGATGGAGTTTTAGCCTCATATGATTTTGTGATAGCCAATACCCTGGCAAGGGTAATATGGTTGCGGATGCATTGAGTAGAAAGAAAGAAACCCTTAGTATTTTGTTCGTAGAGTGAAGGAGCTTGGAGTTTATTTCTACTTTTGATTTTAAGCCCTCTGTAGACATTACTCCTAGATTATTGGCCACGTTAGAGGTGAGACCTACCCTTGTGGATCAAATTGGCTCGAGGCAGTGGGAGGATCAGGAGCTCATGGACATTATGGATCGGACTCGGTGAGGAGTGGTCTCGAGACATCTCTAACGCTACTCCATTGATTGCAGAGGGTCACTTAGGAGATATGGGAGGCTCTGTGTTCCACACCCCAATGACTTGTTGAGAGCAGTTTTGGAAGAGGCGCACCATTCATGTATGATTATTCGTCTGGGTGGTGAAAAAATGTATCGGAATATGAAGAGGATGTTATATTGGGGTGGTATGAAGAAGCATGGCGGAATTCATAGCAAAGCGTCTTATATGCCAAAGGGTAAAAATAAGGTAGCAGAAGCATGGTGGATTATTTTAGCCCTTAGACGTGCTGGAGTGGAAGTGGGACGGTATTTCTAAGGATTTCATTAATGGTTTATCCCGTTCTAGGAAAGGGAACACTAGCATTTGGTTGATTGTTGATAGATTGACCAAGAGTGCTTACTTCATCCCAGTTAAGGGTAAGCATATGGCTTCACATTTGGCATCCTTGTATATTCGAAAGATAGCCCATCTACATGGAGTTCCTTCTAGCGTTGTTAGTGATAGAGATTCCATTTTCACTAGTGAGTTTTGGAGAAGCTTTCAAGAGGCGCTAGGGATGCAATTTAGGTTGAGTATGGCCTATCAATCCCAGACTGATGGCCAAACGGAGAGGGTAAATAGGGTGCTTGAGGAATTGCTATGGATGTGCATTTTGGACTTTAGAGGTACTTAGGAGGAGCATCTTCCATTGGTTGAGTTCGCATACAATAACAATTAGCAAACAAGTATAGGAATGGCACCATTTGAGGCTTTATATGAGAGACCTTGCAAGTTCCCATTATGTTGGGTAGAGTCTACGGAGAAGTTATTAATTGGATCCAATATGGTTAGGGAGACCTCTGAGAAGGTGATTTGATTTAGTAAAGGATGAAGACGGCTTAAGATAGACAGAAACCGTATGTAGAGAAGCGGAGGAGAGACTTAAAATTTGAGGTTGGAGACTTAGTTTTTATCAAAGTATCCCCGCTTAGGAAGGAGGTAAAATTCGGATCTGATGGAAAGTTAGCCCCTAGATTTGTTGGACAATTTCCTATCACATAGAGAGTTGGGAAGACGGCTTATGGAATAAGGCTACGTGTTAGGCTTGTAGGAGTGCAAGACATTTTTCGTGTTTCGCACTTGCGAAAGTGCTTACATGACTCGATGGAGGTTGTGGAGCCTAGTCAGTTGGAGGGGGTGGAGTTAGAAAGGGAAGCTTCTGTTCGACGTATCCCCACAAAGATTGTTGGAAGAGACATCAAGCGACCATGGAATAAGGAGGTTCTACGGGTGAAGGTGCAATGGGGAGATGATGTTGCAGATGCCACTTGGGAAGTAGAAGAGAAGATTTGTACTTCCTATCCTCATATTTTGATGGTAAGTTTTGGAATTCTTTTTCCATCTTTAGATTTGAATAGGTTCTTTCCTTTATTTTCCTTTGGGAGGGTAGAACTTAGGATTTAACCTACGGATGGTATAATTTGATGTAAACATGCTAATAGAACATGTTACGAATGATGCATGCTAGTGGTTGTAAGTGTTTGCTAGTGGATGCTATGGACCCATATAGGTACACTAGGCATTATTATTCCTTATGGATCGACCTAACTAGGATACTAGAGCATATGCATATGGATGTGTGCACATTTTATTTTATTTCCATGCTTGCTATAATTGGACGTTTATCACTAAATTGTTGCATTTGGGTGATGATTGTAGCACACATATAGAACTATCAGTTATCACTAGGAAATTTTTGCGTTTATTTGGATACATGACACAAACATGATTTCATAAAAGGAGGTTAACGGAATCAATGGATCGACTAATCTTTTGCATTAGTTAGGAATATTTACACTACATTAATTGCATAAGTATCATAAATTGCATTAGAAACTTAAGGATAATGGATAAATAGTTGATGATTGTGTAGTTGGTTGCAGAATTGGATGAAATATTTAGTACATTCTTTTGTCCTTAGAGATTTTGGGGACAAAATCCCTTAAGGAGGGAAGAATGTAACAACCCAAAATTTAACTCGTAATAATTAATTTGTTAATTAATTAGATAATAAAATAACTTTGTGAAATTATCAGAACCAAGCCACGGAAGTTTCACCATTGTGTCCATGGTAATTTTCTGGTCAATTTCCATATATAGAACGTAAGAAACCCAGCTAATATGAGCAAGATACGAGACAAACATGAAAACGAAATACACACACACACACACACACACACACACACACACACACACACACATATATGGCCAGGTCGATCGGCCGTTCGACCTAGGAAAGGGGGCGGGCAACCGCTCAGTTGACCCACCTCAGGTAAAGGAACGAAGAATCGTTCCCTTATTCCAGTATGTTTCAACATACCTTTCGTACGTCATTTGCATCCTTTATTTCAATCCGTTTCTTACAGTATTGCATCCGATGGCTCCTATTCAACCTATGAAGTGGTTGCATCCTATTCAATCTTCAAATCCAACGATCCGGGAGGTGCTTCCACACCTATAAATAGACCCCTAGACCTAACACCTTTTCACATTTTAGTTTTTCTCCAATTGGGTACACCTTTCAAGGAGGGACCCTAAATGGAATAATTTTTCCAAAGGAAAAAATTTATTATAAATTAAATTATTTTACAACTTCAAGTGGATCCGGGAAGATCAAAGGAAAAGCTTTGGACCGGAGGTGAGTAATGTTATTATTTTAAGATTTGTTTAAGTAATTTAAAATAATAGGGCTTCCAATAGTTGTAGTTTTACTACGATTTTTGGAATGGCTTTTTAGCAGTTTATTTACAATTTTTAGGATTATTTTCAACCTATTTTCTTTCATTTATTCTTTTTAGTAATTTTGGTTCACTTCTGTTAAGCATAGCTTTTTATTGATTTACAGTTTATTTACAATATTTAAGTTAATTTATTGTTATTTATATCTTTTTCGATGTTTTGGATTTTATGCAAGCGTCCATTCTCTTCATCCCCCTTTCTCTTCACGTACAGATTAGAATAAATTAAATGTAAATATGGATTATATAAGTAAGAATATTGAACGAAGAAAATAAGATGTAAATTACAAAGACTGCAATAAATAATGGAATTGAACTATAATAAATAATGGAATTGAACTGAAATTACGCTTAATTATAATTGGACTAATTAAAGATAATTGGCATAGTTATAACTTAGAATTATAATTAAATAGAGTAAAAGATGAAAGAAGCTTATTTTCACACTTAGACTTTGGGTTAAGTAATAAGCATGATTATTACGTAGGTTCTGATAAGAAATGGAACAAAATGAGGCTCATTTTAAGACTTTGGATAAATTAATAAGCAAAATTCGTAGGTATGAATTGTAAAGGCTTATTTAAAATAATTTATCTAAGTTAATAAGCAAAGGTGAAAGTAGGACCACCAAATAGCATTCTATAGGGCACGCTTATGTTAAGAATGGTATCAATTGGTCAAATAGAAGCCCAAATCACCGGGGATTTGGATAAGGGGCGCGACTAGATATTGTTTGGATAAAGGGCCAGTACCAACAGCATTTCTCCTATAGATTCTAAGGACCCACGGTGATCTCACATTAGCCTGAAGTGGGATGAGGGGCACGCTTATGCTTGATCTTGAGCTAATAAGAAGACCCAATAGGTGGAACAAAAGGTAGCATAGGCAAGGTGACAGTTACACGTGCGACTTCCATTCGGGTGCTAAGTAATAGTTATGAGTTCCAAGCACTTAGTGTGGGTGTCTTCTGTAGACAATTGCCTTCTGTTTAAGGGGCTTACATGTCGTCTTGGCCACAGTAACATTTTGTGTAGAGAGTTATGTGGCAGATGGTCCACAAAAAGGTACTATAGAGTAGCAGGCCGATCAAAAAGGATAGAATTAGGGTTACATCCTAATTACTGGATTAGAAATTCAACCTAATCCAAGTAGAAATCTAGGACAAGTGCAAGCAATCAAAATTTAACCTATCTTATAAATTGAACAACATTGAATCGTACTTTATTTTGATTCATCTCTTTCCTATTTCCTTTATTACCCTTCTTTATGCTAGAACTGTTGTAGAGTCTATTACTTTATCTTGCTTAAAGACTCTAGTAATTACTGTCATTCAGCAGACTTTTAGTTTGACCAACTCCTATATTTCCACTTTTCTCCTCTTAGGCAATCAAGGGAGAAGTCAGTAGATTGCTTCAACTTGGAGTTCTCTTGGAGGAGATTTCTTCAACGTATTTCTTTTATTTTAGCTTTTTCTTTCTTCCTATGCACTGGCATATTTTGTGGGATATTATGTACTATGATTCTGAGACTATGAATCTTTATTTCATAAGACATGATGGGTTTCTAGATATTGATGTTGTATTTGGTATTTGACTTATTTATAAAGTAATTATGAAGTTTTGTTTTAATTAAGTTATTAATTTAGTTTCCACTGTTTTTACCTATTTTGCCTTATGAATCATAGTCTCCGTTAGTTTCAGTTATACCTATAACGCACCACACCTTTTAATGTGTCCTTTTGCGCATATTAAGGGGTGTGGGGGTGTTTTACCCTCCTTAAAGAATTTCGTCCTCGAAATTCACTAAGGACTAAATACTAAACATAACAATCATCTATAACAGCTCCTAACTACCATACTGGCCTACCTGACTACCAATGGTTTATATAAAGAAAATATAGAATATACTTTCATAGCAGATCAAGATGAGTGTCTCTAATCCTGTCTTCTTTCTTCCAAGTACAATCCTTCTTGTTGTCACTCCACTAAACTTTCATCAACTTAACTGTCTTGTTTCTTAACCTTTTCTAATCTCTCTCTATAACCCTGACTGTTGTCTAACAAAAGTCAAATTTGGTTCAACTATCAAATCTGCCTACCCCGTCAAAAGAATATTAGTCTTTGGATCATGCGCATACTTGCGAAAGCGAGACACATGAAACACGTTATTGACTCCTGCCATACTGCTCGGAAACTCTACTCTGTATGCGATCTTTTCGATCCTCTTTATGACTTGGAACAGATCAACATATCTCAGTGCCAGTTTCCTTGACTTTATAAATCATACCACACCCTTCATCGGTGATACTTTAATGAAATCCTTATCTCTAACTGAGAATTCTAGATCTTACACCTCTTATCTACATAACTCTTTTGTTTGGACTGAGCTTCCTTCATCCTTTCCCAGATCAACTCAGTCTTCTCTGTTGCCTCTCTAACCAAATATAAACCCGAAACTAATTTGTCTCCAGTTTCTAACCAACATGCTGGTGATTTGCATAGCCTCCCATACAAAGCTTCAAAAGGTGACATTCATATACTAGTCTGATAATTGTTATAATAGAAAACTCAACTAAGTGTAGGTGATCTTCCCAAGATCCACCAAAGTCCAATACATGAGCTCTCAATAAATCCTCGAGTACTTTATTAACCCACTCTATCTATCCATCTGTTTGAGGGTGATACGCAGTACTCATCTTAAGCTTGGACCTAATACATCCTATAGACTCTTTTAGAATTCACTAGTAAACAAAGCATCTCTATCACTAACTATACTATTGGGAATTCCATGCAGTCTAACTATGATCTTCATGAACAACTTAACTAAAACATGTGTGGTACTGGTTGATGTAACTGGAATGAAATTTGGATATGATGTTCATAACATTATTTTAGAAGTGAAATTTTAATTTCATAATTTTCGAACAAGTATGAATATTTTGTGAATTTCCTAAGTGTGAAAAATGATTTATTTCTGGTTTTTATTATTAAAAACCATTAAATAATGTTTTTAGTTCGAAATTTTTTATATTTTAAAGAACATATAAATTTTATTTATTATGATTTTTGGGAATTTTTCCCAAGTGTCTATTATGAATTTATTAGGCTATAAAATCTTAATGATTATATTGAAACAATAATATAAAATTATTGGTTAGCATAATTATTTTGGGGTGTATAACTTGATTCAAATCAGGATATCTAAAAAAGAATTTGATAAAGAAGTTTATTACCCAATAGAAATTTGAAAATGGCTTGGATTTGCCCAAAGATATTGCTTTTTTTAAAAATAAAATCATTTTTATGTTAATTATGAGATTGCCATGTCGTTATTAAGCAATGTCGACGTCCATCTATGCCCCAGCTACCAATACCATGTATTTTATTGGCTATAGTACTGCTATTGGTATTGCTTTCAAAATAAATATATTATAGCAGCAATGTCGCATATTTTATATCGGCTATAGCAATGTCGCAAGTTTTCACTATGGTTTTAAACAATACCGCATGCTTCCTATTTGTTGCAATAGCTTAAGCTAGCGATGCTGTAAGTAGTAGTTCTGATATTAATTACTTTAGGCAGTAATGCCGCATATAAACCTTACTTTTAACATCGATATAAATGACAATGATGCCCGTCTGTTTTCTATATCAACATAAATGATATCAATGACTCTATAATACTAATGTCAAATGTCAAATATATCGACATTCTCATATTTCTAAGTTTTAAAGCTTTATGTAAACCAAAAACTACGCTTCTTATATTTGACAATCCACAAATTTATGTTATGCGACATAAATGATTTTGGCCTTATGCTTTATTAAATCATATGCTTTAACCTAATAGCGCTATAAATAGGTGCAACACCCCACAACAGCAATATCATTGCCGTAGTTTATCAATTCAAATAGTTTTATTATATATGGCTTCATAACCTAAGGTTCTGAGGTGTGACAACCTTTGAATGATTTCAAACTTCAATAATGTTATTTGTAAAAGCATATATATCTTGGCATAATATTTTGGACAAAGTAAAGGGCTATATTATCCTTGTTTTTTAGTATGATTTCAAGGATTAAATCTGTTATAAAGATTTATTTTTTCAAGAAAAAAAGAAGGGTAATAGCCCATACTGTTTTTATCACCTTTAGATAAATTATAATAGGATATATTAACTCAAGGATTAGAGAATAGAAAGCCAGATAATGGGATTGGTGTAAGTAGCATCATATACTTCAATTGTTAGCCCCTAGTTGATATGAGTCCACAATTTCTATGCGTAGGGCTTTGTTAAGGGTCAAATAAAAAGTAGGTTTACGCACAGAAAGGAATATAACTTAAGTAGGTTATTGGTTGGCCTGTTAGACCATTAGGTTCATAGTGAGCCTAGCAAAACTATAAGATTGACAAAAAGTCAAGTAAACACTTACATGATTGTGTTTTCACGGATAGTCCAGTTTACTTCTAATGGTAAGTTGAAGAATTTTGGTATATCTAGTAAGCCTGAGTCATACATATAGGTTTGTCGTAACCTTGGAAAACTATAAAGTAGAGATAGACAGTTAGTTAATTAAGACAGATTAGTCAAGATTACCTATGTTGTATGCATGCATTTAATTATTTTTTGGTTATATAACCATTTTGATCGCAGGAGCATAATTATTATAGACATATTATCAAAAGATTCTAGTGAGAGGAAGTTCTGCTCAGTTTGGCGAGGTCTCAATAGATATCTATTATCGAGAAGAAATATTATTATTCAAACTATACTTTTTATCTGACCCAAATTTTTTTTTTCCCTTTAACTCTTGAGTGCTCATTTGAGTAGTTTAGAAGTAAGGTTTCCAAATTTTAGGTCTGATTAATAAATCTTTCGAAGACATGTAGGAGGCAGAGCTAACTATATATGAGTCTATTATGTTTCCTACATTTTTTTTGAACGTATATAATGGCAGAAGTTGTATATGTCTAGTAGTAAACTCTAATCAACTAAGGGGGCATCTTCATATGTTGCTCTCGGACTATTTTGTAATAATTATGTTTTATTTGAACCTGGGCAACGTTTTGGGATTATGTGATGAATATGGAAATTAATTCAGAAATCTGTGTTTTGGAAAATTTTCGTATTCCTATGCTTTGATGTTAACGATACTATTAACTGGTCTCATTTTGTCACCAAAGAATAATACTGTTGATGACTACACCATCAGCAGCACTTATTTTCAAGCCTCGGAATAGGGGATGTTACAATGAGTGGAAGTTTTCTTGTGGTCCTTATGTGTTTGACTTCATAGGATTTGGAATTATTTTAGAGATGAATTGGTTGGGCAGGTATGATGCTAGGGTGCACTGCACTGAGAGGATAATTGCTTTGAGTCATCCTAACCGTGGAGATAAGGTTTTATTTGTATTGGAAGAATATGGAGATCCATGCAAATGCACTTTATTTGCATTAGCTTCTAGGGATGAGGAGGTTGGAGCAATACGAGTAGTGAGGGAGTTCAAAGATGTGTTTGAACCAGTTTTGTGGATGCCACCCTCGAGAGCAGTTGAGTTCCACATCAACTTACTATCAGGGACTAATATGTTTAATCGACCTCTTAGTAGAATACCTCCAAAGGTGATGTAGGAGCTAAGGAAGAAATTGGTAGAGTTTTAAGGGATGAGCTTCGTAAGACCAAGTAGCTAACCAAGGAGCTAAGAGAGTAGCAGTGTTTGTTAAGAAGTCCGATGGGTCTTTGAGACCATGTATAGACTATCAAAAGATGAATGAGAGGATGGTGAAGAATAGATATGTTTACCGAGGATTGATGATCTGTTTGACCAATTTAGTGGAGCTAGGGTGTTTTCACAATTGGATATTAGCCACAGGGTTACGTCAACTGTGAGTTATGGAGGAAAGTATTCCTTTAACTACATGTAGAACTAGGTACGACTATAATAAATGGTTGGTTATGCCATTTTGGCTAACCAATGCACCTGCATTCTTTTTAGACTTGATGAATAGGATAATCCGAAATAAGTTGGATAGATATGTGCTGGTGTTCACATATGACATTTTACTGTACTCTAAGGATAAGGTGGAGCATGCAGTTCACCTGAAGCTTGTGCTGGAGATGTTAAGCCAGAATAAGTTGAAGGCGAAATTTTCTAATTGTCATTTTTTGAGAAGGTTAGTGAAATTCCTAGGTCATATGATTTCAGTAGTAGGATTAGCCGTAGATCCAAAGCAGGTGGAAGCAGTAAATTGGTAAAAGAGACCTAAGACTGTGATCGAGGTGCAAAGTTTTCTAGGATTGGCTGGTTATTACAGGAGATTTATTAAGGATTTCTCTCGTATAGCAGCGTCAACGACTAGACTGACCAGGAAGAGTGAGCAGTTCATTTGAGCACAGGAGTGTGAGAAACATTCCAGAAGCTGAAGCATCGATTGACAAACACACTTGTATTAGTAATTCCGGAAAAGAATAACGGTTTGACTGTGTATACTAATTCGTCAATTTTGGGGTTAGGTGAAGCACTAATGCAGAAGGGTAGAGTAATTGCTTATCCATCTAGACAGTTACAACCCCATGAAGTTAGGTATCCAACATATGATTTGGAGTTGGCCACGGTGTTAGTCCGTGAGATGATGGTTTTGATGACAACAACCTTAGAATAAATTATAAAATATAAATACTAACATTATAAGTTTAGATATATATGTATATGGAGGATTGAACCATGTAGATACCAAGAATGAAGACTGTACAGTATAAAGATTCAAGATATCAAGATTGAAGACTCATGAGTATCAAGATTATCAAGAGTTCAAGTAATTTATTTTTTAGTTAGAAATTTTGTTAAAACTCCTAGAAAAGCACTGGCATCTTAAAATCCAATTTATTCGTGGAATGGAATCCACTTCGAGCCTGTTAAAGGGATGGAAACCTAAATAGGATGGAACCTACGAAAAATCTAGTGGAACATTGTTTTGTATCCGCTAACTTTTTATTCAAAATGATTTTTCAAAATTATATCTTATTTTCAAAATGATTTCAAAACCTTCCTTTTAAAAGAATAAAAAATATCTATCCAGATTTCAAATACTTTTAGCCTAAAAATAATCTTGAATTTCAAAATCAAATTATCCTTGGTTTTAAACTATCTTTTAAAATAAAAATATATTTAATTTTTTAATATTTATATATTTAGATTTAAATATAAAATTATAGTAAAATTTTATATATACCAAAATATTATTCTATATATTTATTTAAGTATGTCAACTATATTTAAGTATATTTATAAATGTTTAAAATATTTTTAAAATAAGATAAAAGTTATTTTCAAAGAAAAAAAAAACATCAAAAATTCCTTTGGGATGTCAACATGCCCAAGTACCCCATGTCGACATAGTGTCAGTTGAGTTCAAAATTTAAATTTCAAAAGAATTATCTATTCGTCATAACTCTTCACGAATGGACATGGCTGTTGTACTTCTATAAATAGTGGTTGGTTTCAACGAATTTTAATACAGATTTTTTGGTTTTTCACCGCTCTTCTTCTTTCACATTTCTATATACATATTCTTACCATTACTCTGCCGAAATCAACAATGAATCTAACTAGATCATTTTTGGTTTGATTCTCTATCTCTATCTCAACAAGATCCTCAGTGCTATTCAGAGTTATAGGCTTTTTGTAATCAACTTAGCGAGAAAAGGTGTGATTGTAGCCGTGGAAATCAATCAAGCGAGATAACGTGTCATTGTAGCCTTGGGAAATCAATTTGGTGAACTTGTTGCCCGAGAAATCAAGTATCTCTACCCAGAGGATTGTGATTCTGGAGGGTATACCTCATTGCCTTGAAATCGAGGGTGTAATTGTACAATTGCTTTTGAAAGGAAATCCATACTTGTGTGCGGGACTGGATGTAGGATAACTCCGAACCAGTATAAAAAGATTTAGTAATTTTTTATAAACACTATTCACCCCCCTCTAGTGTTAATCCTAGCCTTAAGATCCGTAATCCGCATTTCTCATACACGATATTCTTCACATTGAAGATTTGGAGACATTATCGCTTGTGTGAGAGGTTTGAGTTATATACTGATCATAATTCTTTGAGATATTTGTTCTTACAGAAGGAGCTGAATATGGGAATAATTCTTTGAGATATTTGTTCTTACAGAAGGAGTTGAATATGAGAAAACAATGATGGTTGGAGTTTCTAGCATCGTATGATTTTGGGATAAAATATACCCAAGGAAAAGGCAACAAAGTAGCTGGTGCCTTGAGCCAGGGACAAAAAAGCTATGTTTTGGCATGTTTGAAGAATGGACCACGTTAGAAATGTTGTATGCATGTAATGTGCAGTATCAGTCTAGTGTAGGATAAATCAACGCAAAAATGATATTAGCATGTTTAGAAATCAGACTTGTGCTAGTAGAAAGGATAGCTGAATTGCAGAAGAATGATAAGTTCTATGCAAATACGGTAAGGAATTTGAATCAAGAGTTGTGGTAGTGGAATTGAAAGGATTCAGTGTGGATAAGATAGGAGTATTGTGGAAGAATAGTAGGTTATATGTTCTAAGTAGTGGAGAACTATGGAAGGAAGTGTTGGATGAATGTCATCGCTCAAAATTCACCCTACATTCTAGAGGTACGAAGAAGTATCGAAATATGAGAAGATTTTTTTATGGAAATGAATGAAGAAGGATGTAGGAGAGCATGTGAGAAAATGTCCTACATGTTAGCAAGTGAAGATGGGACATCAAAAGCTAAGTGGGCTCCTGTAGCCTTTTGAAGTTCCAAAGTGGAAACAAAATTTGGTATCTATGGACTTCATATGTAGGCTGCCAAGGACAAGGGCAGGGAATGAAGGCATTTTGGTTTTAGTTGATAGACTAAATAAGTGTGTCCATTTCATTCCAGTGAAGGCTAAGCGGACTGGGCTGAAGTTAGTAAAAATATACGTGAAGATGATAGCGAGACTGTATGGGGTGCCAAGCACTATTATTAGCGATCAAGATTCGCTGTTAACTAGAGTATTTTAGAGTATCTGCAGAAAGCATCATGTATAAAACTAAGCATGAGTACTGCAAATCATCTATAGGTAGATGGCTGACTAAGACGGTCAGTAAGGTCCTAGATTATTTGCTGAGAGCATGTATTTTAGACTTTTGTAGATCTTGGGAAGATTATCAACATATATTAGAGTTCTCATATAATAAGAGCTATCAGACCAGTATAGGGATGGATTTATTAGAGGCTTGGTCTAGAAGGCCATGTAAGTCGCATGCACGTTGGTCGGAAGCAGGAGATAAGGATGCTACTGAGAAGGTAGAACTGATTCGAGCTAGGATGAGAGAAGCAAAGTCTAGGAAAAAGTTTTATGCCGACATAAGAAGAAAGGAACTGGAGTTTGCGGTAAGTGATTAGATGTTCATAAAGGTTTCTCCAATGAGAGGCATGATGCATTTTAGGAAAGCTGGGAAGTTAGAACCCAGATATGTAGGACAATTTACGATCATAGGAAAGATTGGGAAGGTGGCATATAAGGTGGATCTGCCTAGTGTTTTTGTAAGGATTTTCATAATGTGTTTCATGTTTCATGTTTGCAAAAATGCATTAGGTATCCGAGCACAGTTGTAGACTAAAGGGTAGTAGAAGACTTGGTTATTAGACCAGATATGGCTTATCGGCGTAGACTAGTTCAGACAGTGGATCGGGATGAGAAGCAACTTCAAAATAATGTAGTGAAGCTTGTGTATTTTTAGTGGGACGCAGATTGGGAGGACTGCACATGGGAAATGGACGATAAGGTTAGAAGGACCTATCTAGAGTTGTTAGTCATAGATTAGCATATATGCTATTTATTAGTTATATTTATGTAGACCATATATATTATCGTTTTTTGTCGTATTAGCATGTACTATTTATCCTGAGTTGTTAGACCATACGTATGCATGCCTGGAGAATTCGTAGGTATGCTTAGGGTAAGCATAAATGAGAGGACTAGTCTCTGGTTGACCTTACCTGAATTTCGAGACGAAATTCCTTTAAGGATGAGAGACTATAATAACCCTAAAATTAATAATTAATTAAATAAGTAAATTAAAGGGAAAATGGCATATTGATAAAATGGGTAAGAGTATATGAATCAATAGAAGCGGGTATTGGCCTTAGGCCCAACTTATTGCGGGATAATATACTTACTCATTTCTATTCATTCATTTCATTTTACTAAAACTAAAAACAAAAGCTAGAGAAACTCGTTAATGGTGGAAGCATACGAAGGAAAACAAGAGAAGATACAAAAAACTACAAGCTAGAAGAGGCTAATGAAGACTAAAGCTATACATCTAAAAAAAATCTAAATGAGTAATACTTAACCCTTTTAATCCGATTTCTTATGTGCAGCATCAATTTAGATTTAGATTTTTTATGTATGAACGGGTTCATACGGGGTTACATGTAAAAGTATAAAAAGTTTAATGAATGTTTTGGGGAAGGATGGGTATGCATGTGATGTTTTCATGTGTTTTTCCATTTAAATAGTTTCAAAACCTAATGAAAGTTTCACATGATGTTTATAACCCGATTTACGAAGTGATTCTCCACTTTAGATATTTCATAAGCTTATATGAATTTATATGAATTTTTGAAGTTGTTCAACCTGTAAAACAACAAGGAGAATTCCTTAAAAAGGTGAAAATTTTAAGTAAGGAAAGAACTAGGGTTCAGGCGATTTAGGGAATTTATCTGAATTTTTTATAATGAAAACTAAGGACTGTCAATTAGAATCGAGTACCTCAAAATTGAACGGACCTGAAAAGAACCGAAACCGAACTGAACCCGATGGGTCTTGGGTCGGGTATGGGTGATGAAATATCCCAGAAAGACTTGATTAGAATCGACCCGAAAGTTCCAACCAAAAAACATTAAATATATAGGTATAGATTTGGAATTGTATAATTTCAACCCGAGAAAATTTGCCCGCTAAGAACAGAGACTTGTCGGGTCGGGTCCTGGTCCATGGGGTCGGGTCTAATGCCACCTTTAAAAGAAATAGAGGTAAAACTAGCTTAATACTGCACTGGGGTAAATGGGTACTGCATGGGATGCAGTAAAATAAACCTCATGTAAAAATGTATTATCAAGGGTTGGTAAAAAGAGGACAAGATCCAAATTATTTGTTGAAAGGACAATAAAAATAGCAGAAAGTATAATAGGAATGAGTCGAAAACCGACACGTGTAAAATTCTTGTCAGGGATTCAGGGTTATTGGGGTACAACATTGGGGTGGAGGATCTGTCTGTATAAGTAAGAGAACTGCGCTAGATATAAGGGGATCATACTATGCTAAAATTTAGAAAAAAGGAATACTTAACAAGCAAAATGTGAAGCGTACTACATGGATAGAGCGGATTTTGCGCTATAAGGATAGGTATATCTAAGACTTATAAAGGGGAAGTCCAAGGGACTTAGGGAGAGGCTGGCTCAGAATAGGGGAAGGGACTCTGCGTTAGTTAAAGGAAGGGAAAGATTTGGAAGGGATATTGACATCGGGTGGGGATGTTCACTCGAAGCCACACCTAAAAAAAGTGAGGAGAGGCATTCAACTTCCAGGAACTGCTGTGGTAAGGGCAAGGTGGTTCCAAATTAAAAAAATAGTGTTTAGAGGATACACGTGAGCTTCTTTGTAGTCCACTACAGTGGATGATTCCAAGCAGTTTGAAGAAAATAAGTAAATGAATTACTGTGGTGGGGTGATTCTAAGTAGTTAAATTTTTTTGTAAATAAATGTAGGACTACATGTTGCTATTTCTTTGTTGTCCAACGATTAACTAAGTAAATAGTTAGATAGCGCGAGAGGCCAGTTCTACGTAGTTCGAGTTAAAGAATGAATTTATAAGTATACTACGGTGGGGGATTCTAAACAGTATTAGACAAAATATAAATTCTAAAGAATGACACTAAAAGTGTACTGCGGTGAGTGATCCCAAGTAGTTATAATTTAGAATCAAACTTCAACGGGAGGCTAAGTAAGCACTGCAAGGGATGCAGTATAAACTCAATAAAGAATGAAAAAGTATTGCACAAGTGAGTAGGAGTAAATGGAAAGGTAATGAGAAATGTATAAAGGAAACTAGGGTGGGTTTGTGCAAGGAGCGTAGTATTTCATACTTAGATTTTAAAACAATCTAAATCAGGATTCGAATTGGGTCAGTGCAGGGTGCGCATGGTAGTAAAGAAAAATCTACTTAAGGGAGCATTTAATTGAAGACATAAATAAGAAAATGATTGCATTAGTAGTTTAAAATGTTTCACACATGATTGATTGAACAGTGAGGGGGGAAATCTAACCTGTAATATATAGGTTAGTCTCACTATGGTTTGTTTTTGGGGAAAGTATTATTCACACCAACTTTATGTCTGACCTATGATTTTTTATTGTTTTCCTTATAAAATCACGGGTATTCATTTGAGTTGGTTGAGTTTATGGGCTTAGGCAGGTGGGATAATGGTCATGGTACGAGTGCTAAAGATTGAGTAAGAGGCTCTTTAGGTAATAAAGATTTTGTTTCCACTGTATAAAGGAGGGCAGGCTGCATCTTCATATATCGACCCAATTCTTTGTTATATTATTTATCCATTATATTTTGATCCCTACGTAGGCAAGTTTTTAGGAAAGTATTGACCGAAGTGTTCTAAAGAATATTTAAAAGAATTTGTTGTGTAATAGAATTACTTGTTTGCTCTATTTATTTAACTATGTATTCATATTATACTGAACTCAATTTAGTCCCCAGAAGTTAATTCTACTAATGACTGCAGCATCATCGGCGTTCATCTTCGGATCTCAAGTGGGGGATGTCAATAGGTCGTAATAAAAGCAATGTTTATAAATATAATTGCACAAATTTATAATTGAGCTAGAATGATTCCAAGTATTAAGAGTACTACATCATTGTTATATGATAACAATATAATAATAAGAGCTCATTAGAAATCAAGAAACATACTCCGAATAGTTACACATGATAAAGGTAGTTTATCAACATCCGAGATAGTTGATTGATAGTAGTTCATTAAACCAACATAGCAATCCATTCACGAAGGGTCTAACTCGATCAATTCTTATCACACTGGTTTGAAGGGATGGGATACAGATTCTATAATTGACCCCAAGAGCAAGTGCAAAATTGACAGAGTTAGAGATATTCCCTAGGGGCAATCATGTAATTTTGTTACATATATCTAACTCGATAACCAATCTTGTTCAAAATAAAATATGTTTTCTTTCTATTATATACTTGATATAATGATTTATATTAATTAATTAATTTTATTAATAGTATACTTAATAGAAAATCCATAAATGATATGTTTTATAGTAGTTCCAAGTTGTCATAATCAAAAGTAATTTATCACAATAAAATTAACATACCACTTTAAATATCCCTTTTCCAGATGCACTGAAACTGTATATCAATGCATCCGTTGAGACTAGAGTGCATAACACTGTTTAAATGTTGGATAGTGTATTACTTATGACTATAGGGGGACCAAAGTGTTAAATACTGATATTTATTGGACAACTATGGTATGACTTACTCGATAGTTTTTTGTTGGTTAATATAACTAAGATTAAATAGAAAACATTGATGTGACAAAATTACACATTTCTTTTGACTTAAGAATACTGTTGACCTTCAATGTGGAAGTTTCGCTTTGACTATAGTTAAATCATTGCACGACATTCATCAAATGACTATAGTTGGGTCGAGTGGAAGCATTGTAAGTGAAATACCGTTCAAGAGAGGATTCATCTCCTCGGTTATATGAGGTTGGTATCACAATCAACCGAAGTCCACTGAAAGTCAAAATTTCTTTTGCTAATAATAATGGTTATTATTGAACCAAGGACTTTATGTTTGGACTATAAGTTGAATATGGATGCTACTAAATTTTTGAACATTATCAAATTCCATATGTCCAAAGCAATATAGTTTTGACAAAGATAATTGGTGTAAATATTTGCCACCATCAGGTAACGCTTGATAAAGTAAAATTGGATTTTACCAAAACTAAATAAGCGATAAATTTAGTTATAATGTCACACCACCTGCTAAGTGACATGCGAATGTTAATATTCGAATTGTTCGGTATTAATTGCTGACCAAATTTACACCTAAGAGTCACGCAACCGAAATGATAAATACTCTTTATATTACATGATTTTATTAATTTGTAATTTTTATAAATTAATTAACATTTTTAAAATATTAATCATAATTTTTTATTTAATGTGTTTAATAATGTCAAATAATGTATTTATAATAGTTATAAGTATATCAATCGATATACGATATCCATACGCGTTTAAATTTAGATTTAAATGCAATAGACATTGTTCAGACTAGAATTGGTTTTGAGGCCTATATGGGTCCTGAAATTTTTTACAATTATACCTTGGATAGCGAGCCAAATGTTGGAAAAAGATAGAGGCTTTTGAATTGTTTAAAAGAGTGAAATTAGTAAGAGAGATAAAAATAAGATTGATTTTTCTCTCCATTTGAATTCATATTTATGTGTCACTCTCTACACTATTCATTTTGATGCTTTTGAAAGTGACTAAGGATCATGCAATGTGGAATATCAACTAATCTATTTACTTGTGCAGAATATAAATATAAAATTAAATTAATGAAGTAAATGACATCAGAGGTTTTTACACTGGTTCGAACTTTCCATTCTACGTCCAGTCCCAGACTCCTTTTGGAATTCAACTAACAACCCTCACTTAATCAGGAGGAACATGTATTACACAACCTGAGCCACAAAATAAGAATTCAACTTCCTAAGCAACAGAATAGGACTTCGACCTTCCGAGTAACCGAATACGACTTCCAATACAAATAGTAAACTTATTTCCGACCAAGTGTGCCCTTGAATAGCACCAATAATTCAATAACGTACACCCTTCCTATTATCTTCTCCTTTGTGGCATGTCATGAAATTCATGAAGATGGGAAGTTTATTAAATCACCAATGAAGTTAGCTTGAATGAACATGTGATTAGAATGAAATATTGAATGCAAATGGCAAGATTTTTAGACAATAAGAAAGAGAATTAGATTCAAAATTAGTTATTAAAACAATGGATTTCATGGCTATTTATGGTGATTAAAATTTGCAGTCGTTTGTGAAAGGTAGCTATGAAAGGATATGGAAGCAACCTTGAATCAAGAGTTGTTTCGATACGCTGAATTGAAGTGACTTTTCAAAATATAGCCGTTATGAAGATTCAACCGTCTGAATAGCACGAATCAGCCAGTTGAATGGATTAAAAATTGATGCAGCAAGGAAACTGTACAAAAACGTCCCAATTCAACCGACTGAATATGCAAAGTAAACTGTGCACTTGCACAGAATTCAGTCGGCTGATCATAGACATTCAGCCGGCGGAATTATCTGTTTTCTGGCATATCAAAGACTTTTCTAAAAAACTCTAGCATATGAAATATGTTTTGAAAAACTTTACTATATGAACATTGTTTTGAAAAACTTTAAATTGCGTGTGAATATACCACTTCAGAGAGAGTTTAACATGAATTTACTACTAAACTCAGACCTTAGACTAAATATTTTGCTGAAGCTTCAATTTGGAATCTGGCCTACAAATTGTTAGACTATTTCTCAAGTAAAAACATTATTCTCTACTGTAAGTACGGTTAGGTCATATAATATTTACTTATATAGTTGTCACAATCAAAACATCAAAATTCTATGGTCTAACATTCTCCCCCTTTTTGATGATGACTAATATATAAGTTTTTAAATATATAAAGTAATTTACTCCTCCTAATTGAATACTCCTCCTATCATTCATATTCTCCCCTTTTATTATCGGAAAAATGGGAAAAAATAACTGATATGAGAAATATAAGCAATTAACATCGACATATAAGCATATAGATATGAGAAGAAAATAACCATCTTAAAACATATACGAATCATAAAAGTATACCATGCCTTAAATCACATAAACATCAAAACACATGTAAGCATATAAATATGTCATACCTTAAAGCACATAAGCATCATACAAATAATACACTACAAATTGTCACGAGTCAAATAGGGTAGCAGCATTGAAAAATTTAAAATTCTCCACTACCTTCTTCTTCATCTCCTTCGTCTTCTGAGGTCGTCCAAGAGAATAGTGCCGGATTTCAAGAACACCGGTCGAAGTGGATCCGGAACAAGCGACCTTTTCCTGAATTTTATTTGAAAAACCTTTACCAAATTTAGCATTTTGTTAGTTTTATAAACGTTCTTTTCCACATTAGCTAAATGTTGACTAAGTTTGCTTTGATTCTTTGATAACGTCACAAGAGCTTGCTTTAGAGGTATGTCAACATGAAGTTCTTGAATTTCATTATCTTCTTCTTGTTGAGGAACTTGAGAGAAGGAAGAGGTAATATTCATATCTCTCGGTTGTAGATTCCTTAATTATGATTGGCGACCCCTTCTTGAAAGCTAATGATTTTTTGGTTTTCAGGACTCTTATGATGACCCATTAGACTTAGAGTCTTGGATTTAAACTCTTCTATGGTCATGAAATCAGAATAGGGCAATGGAACACCAAAATTTTATAGAATTTGCATAATTAAGCTCCATAGGGAATCATCTTGTAGCTTATTCTATGATTGATGGTGAGAAATTCATCCAATATTATTTTTCCTATTTACTCATAGGGACGAGTACATAGCATATAAGGCTTGAAAATCCCTTTTGTAGACCTTTTCGTAACTTCCGGTTCAGGGTTGTAAAGATCGAATAAGTGCACGATGGATGATTCTTGCCTTCAGATGTAAGGCACTAGATTTTAAAATGGTCAAATCATCTGATAAGAAGAGATGGGATACTTCATCACGATTGTACATGTCAACATCAACATCGTCAGCATCTAACCCTTCAGATGGACATCATAGTCGTTGAACAGGTAAATAAATCTTTACACCACAAACCAATGTCCATACACAATCATCTTTGTTTCGAGGATCTTGATGGTCGAGATTCATATTTGCATAGAAAATCTTAATTAAAAGAGGGTATGTCTTAATATTATTAGAATCAATCCCTATAAGTGAATTGAAATCTTGAGCTTCGGCAATCTCTCTAATCGCATAGCCTTTGAAGTCAAGAAATTTCATGAAGGCTCCTTCAAATAGATTTGAATTTCTCATGCTATTGAATTGATTATCCCTTGTTTCATTGAATAACCATGCTCGAATTTGGCTTTCGGAAGGTCCGGTTGTTGATTCTCGTGCTCTGTTTGATCTTGGAGCCATTTTTGTTTTATGAAATTGGACGAAAAATTGAAATTTTTGATGAAGCTAGGGTTTGTTTTTGGGGTTATTTTGAATAGAGAATGGTTAATTAAGTTGAAAATGAAGGGGTAGATGGAATATGAAGTAGGTTTGATTGGGTTTTTGCATAGAAATTCATGCAAGGCTATTTTAAAGAAACATAAATTAGATGGACCAGCCGACTAAAAGGATGAAGGCTGTCGATTGAAGGGGTCATAAATGCAACCCGCATGTACATAGTTCACATTAGGCACTATTCAGCCGGTTGACTTGGGGTATTCAGTCGACTGAATTTTGAAAGATTTTTAAATATATAAATTTTCAATCGACTAAACCCCTATGCTCAATCGGTTGAAGCTGTTGTTTCTTTTATATGCGGCTTATTTGAAGTTCTAGTTTAATTAATAAAATATGCTATATATATACATATTTGTTTTTCCAGCCATGTTAAAATAAATATAATTTTTATTTCAATAAATATGTTACATATCCAAATTACAATATTAAATTCATAAACCTAATTTTACATACAAAATAGATTTTAATTTTCCGAAGTCATGGATTCGTCTGAGCTTGGTTCAACTTCGGTGATATCACGTATTGGATTTATAGGAGACCAGACATTACGTTAAGCACCCTGTACCTAAGAATTTGGAGACATGTGAGGTCGCTGAGAAGACGGATTACACACACCATGCTTAGGAGTCATTCCATAGAGAGCAAATTGCTTAAGGAAATTTAAATGTCTACCGTGGTGTTTTTGTTCATAATACGTCTCACATTGTAAACTTAAAGTCTCACGTTCATAGTGATAATATCGTTGATTTTCTCCTTGGTAGATGGTGAACCAAAATCTAAGTTTTTCTTAACTCCTATACAATTCGTTGTATATCCGATATGATGATTCAGAGTGGAGTAATCTTTACCGGAATATACATAGGAGTAGATTTGTTTGAAGAATTTGAAGTAGGAGTGCTCAAAATGATCGATGAGGTATTTGAACTTTCTTGAGACATGTTGTAAAGATAATGTATATATATATACTTAAAGTTTTTATACGAATTAAAACAAATCTGTTCATGTATATATATTGTTTTGATTTTCTATTTAAAGATTTTATTTTATAATTAACATTCCTTAGTTAACTTAAGTCATAAAAAGTATATAAGGTTAAAAAATATAAATTGATTATAACCATATATAAAATAAAAGGAATGTAAGGTCTTAAAGCAAGTAACACAATAGAACATTGGAAAGACATGGGACTTCCTCTCATGAGTGCACGGTTCGAGTGCCATCATCTCTAATTTTTGTACAATTAAATTTTTTATTTATTTTATAATTTTTTACACTTCAATATTAAATTATAAATCATGTAATGACATAATTCCATGTTCACATCTAAATTTAAGAAAAATATTTTGATTTAAATGTTCAGTAAATATATTTGCAACTTGATTTTCCAACGATACAAAATCAAGAAAGATCTTACCTTTTTCTATGTTGTCACGAGGAAAATGATGTCGAACTTCAATAAGTTTATTTCTAGAGTGATTTATAGGATTTTTCAATAAATTTATAGCATTTGTATTATCACAATAAATTGTTGATTTAGATAGAATTATACCAAAACTTGATGTGTTTGTTGCATATAGATAACTTGAACACATGCCAAAGCAGCCGAAATATATTCTGCTTCACATGTCGAAAGAGAAACACAATTTTGTTTCTTACTAAACTAAGATACTAAAGATTGTCCAATGAAATGACAAATACCACTAGTAATCTTTTGATCCATTCGACGTCCTCTAGTTTCAACATCACCATATGATATTAACTCAAAAGGAAGTTCTTTCGGGTAAAAGAGACCTTAGTCTTCAGTTTTGCTTAAGTAGCATAAAATTCATTTCACTGCTCGCAAATGTTATTCTTTAGGATTTGCTTGAAATTGTGCACATAAGCATACACTCATCATTATATCTGGATGACTAGTAGTTAAGTAAAGCAACGATTCGATTATACCTCGATATAGTTTTTGATCAACACTTTTTCCATTTTCATCTCGATTGAGATGTACCATAGAGCTCATAGGTATTGGTTTGGCAGAAGTATTTTCCATACCAAAACGTTTTATTATATTATTACAGTATTTTTCTGTAACATGCCAATGTTTATCAAATTTAAAATTAATAATTAATATAAATTCTGGAAGTTATTTGAAATTAATTTGAATTTTTTTAAAACAAAATAGAATAAGTGTTTAATTTTATATATATACATATATATATAATGAATAGATTGTAATTTGAATTTGAATTTAAAATTCAAAAATAAAATCTTAAAAATATTTGAATTTAGAAAAAAATGTGATTTTTCATTAGTATATGATTTAGTTTTAAATTACTTCCTTTTATGTTTATATAAATATTTAAATATAGGAAATGCCTTTATATAAATAAGAAAATGTGATATAAAAATTTATTTAAAAGATGTAATCATGTAAATTACAAGTGTAAGTTACTAAGACGTGTAATTAAACAAGCGTAACAATTCAAATGTGAAAATTAACAATTGTAAATCATGTTATCACATAAATGAACAAGTGCCAAAAAATTTATTTTCTTTTCATTTTCAAATTAAAGAAAATCAAGGCAATATATATTTCCACTTCTTTCCACTCTCATTTCTTTTATCTTCACTCCCAAAATCAAAACCCTGTGAGAATTCATACCATAAAAACACCAAAAACAAAACATACTAGAGAAAAGAAATCAGAAGCAAGTAATCAAAATAGAAAAACAAAATTTAAAACAGAAAACAAATTCTAGTAAATCAAGTTTAACTTCAAGATCAAAACTCACATCAACCTCAGTTTCAACATGAGCGAGATTTCAATTTCAACAAATTAAGCAAGTAAAGATGAAAAAATCATGAGTTTTAAGATCAAAGCCAGATCAATCCTAGTTTTCAGAAACAAAATCAACTTCCAGGTTACAAAAAGCCCTCTGTTCTTCTTGACCAGGTGAGCAAACCTTTATGGAATCTGGATTTTTACTTGTTGTTTGAAAATCATGCTTGAGGTAAAGTGATAAAGTATTGTATGTATACAAGTATGTATGTATATATGTATGGATGTGGCTGTGCATGTTTGGAAAAAAGACATATGTATCTCTATTCTAAGTATTGTAGGCTTCAAACCTGTTAAAAAAATGAAAATATCATCCTCTGATCATCCGTGGACTTTGAGGTTTAAATGAAACATGTTAGAATTGGCAAGATCTCAATTCTAAAAATATTTTTTCGTATTAAAAGTAAATGGGTTTACTGGAAAGTATTAAGACACAGTAGAATAAAAAAAAAATTTCAAAATTTAATTGATTAAAACATAAGTTTTGATTGCATGATCTTGTTTGCTTTCATAAAGCATGATTTTTAAAATAAAATTCCATATTTTTAGTTCATTATTGAGTGAGAAATCGTGAGATGAACGAAATCGCAATTTTCACCAAATTCTGGCGATCGGTGAAGCATTGATTGTTGAGATCAAAACTGTTGCTTATTGAGAGGTTGGGGATTATTAGAAAAATACTGGGTGGAATTTTAATTCATCGTGGAAGGCGAACGTGGTTGATCTAGAGTTTTAACTCATGTTTTGGTCGAAGTCGGAAAACTGTTTGCCACGGCTTTGTCATAGCATCGATAGCAATCGAAACGAGGGAAGTAGGTGAAGCTCTGAACAGAATTTCGTGGCCTCTGTTCGCCTAAGGCGGCGGGGTAAATCATTTTAGTTGAACGACATTTTGTTCTAGTTTGTGTTGGATAGCGTAAACTCGAGTTCGTTGTCATCTTGGATTTCTCTGTGGTTGGAGACTTAGGAGTGGTCGTCGACGTCTTGCTGATGGTATCAACATCGATCGAAGGCGGTCATAGTCCTTGTGCACGTGCAAAGGCTTTGGGTTGTGTCTGTAAGAAGTGGTTTGGAAGAAGGGCGGGAACTCGAAGTTTTCTTTAGGGAGTTAGGGTGCTGGCTAGAGTTTTGATCCGGGTTTTCATGTGAGTTAGTATGAGTGAAAAAGATTTTAAGTTTTAAAAATAAAAACAAAGTATAAAGAGAGAAGGGAAGGATTTTACTCGGGCAATGTCTCGGGGAATATTGGTTTTGGCTCGGAGGTGGACTCGAGTCAGTCTCGGGTTAGTATAAAACAGTTTCAAAATTTGAAAACAAAATTTAAATCTAAAGCATGTTTAACTTGTTTTTTAAACAATGATTTGGTTTAAGGTTTTAAAAAAGTTAATTATTTCAAAAGTAATTAAGTTTAATTTATATAATTTTATGACATTATTTATAAAATTAATTCTTAACTTATTATAAATAAATAATGTAATTAAAAAGTTAATTAAGATGAAATGTTGTATTTCAGTTTTTAATTAACCACAATCTCTTGAATTAATTTATGTGTTAATGATGATTAATTTTGAGGTTTATTAATTAAAGATTTTAATAACAATTAAATGATTAATTAAGATAAATGATTTATAATTACTTAATAATTAAAGAATAATTAATTAAAGGTTAATTAATTATTAATTTAAGGTTAATTAATTATTAATTTAAGGTTAATTAATTTATAATTAAGGATTAATTAATTAATGTAATTAATTAAGAAATATTTAATTAATGAAAGGAATTAAGATTAGTTAATTGGTAATTAAGAACTAATTAATTTATAATTAGGAATAATTAATCATTAATTAAGGATAATTAAAGAAAATAATTAAGCGATTAATTAATTATAATCATATGACTAATTAATCTTGCTTATAAATGTTGAATTATTATTGAATACCTTGAACTGATTGATACCTTTAATATGTGATTGTGATACTTTGTGATGTGAATTGCTGTGAATTGAATTATGATATCTGTGATATATTTCTATGTGAATGTCAAAACTATTGGCCTTTAAACGACACATGAATTTCGATGCGACAGGGAGTCGGATTCCAAATGTTTATCCGAAACCCAAATCGAATCTTAATAGTGAATCTTTGTGACTTGTGTATCCACGTGTTTTCAAAATAAACGCTTATTATTCGGATTAGCCAGGAGAGGACTTTGTATCATAAAACCCATTCCGAATTAATGATACAACGAATTGGAGTGCATTCGAAGATGGTGGTGAAGACCGGGTATTTTTGAAAACGAAAGGATTATCTATCGATTGTCTCTACACTGAATTGATCCGTTATAGAGATCTCCATATGTGATGGGGAGTCCGACCGGGATTGTGGATTCTCGGATCGCAAGGGTTTCTTTCTTTATTGGATGAAGTGCCTTCGGTTCCATTCGAACCCAAGATGGACTTGTATGGTTGTATGTCTCACATTACGCTTTGAGATATATAGTTGATTTTTATCAAATACATTTCTGTTTGGTGGCGGTGAATTTATTCTCTTAGCTTAACACCTTCTCTGAGACGTACGAGCTCAGAAGTTATGTAATTAATGGTTATTAGTGATATACTCCCAATTTGGTAGTGTAGCATGCTGAGTGCTGATCATTTGTTGATCAAAGCATGGATTTTGTGAAAAGCATAGCTTTGTGGGATGAGACTTCATCGTACCTCACACCTCGAAAATGGCCGAAACAGAAATAGATGCAGCAAGGTTATGAGGGTCGCGCCCTTTACGGTATATGCATTTCCTTCTGGATAATAAGTGGTATTCTGGTATGGAGCCCATATAATTTTCTTTGTGGTTGTTGGTGTTGAGGGCCCTCGATAAAGGTCGGTTACGATCGGGGGATAGCATAATCATGACAATTAGTCACCTAGTTATAGAGGTAACCCGTCCTTGTGTTGGCAGAGATCCGGTTAGGTTCTCGGGGCTTCCCGATAGTGGTGTACCCATTCGGTATAGAAATTCCTTAGCCTGACCATTTGTTGGAAATCCAAACAAAACAATACGAGCTCTGTACAGTTTTTATTGTATAACCTGCCATGCAGCGTGGCGGTAACCTACCATAAAACATGGTAGCTATAGTAGGTATACCCTAATATGGTATGCTAGCTAAGATTAATATTATATTTTCGAAATGTTTTTACACTACTCACTAATAATAATATCAAAAAGAAATTTCTCGTATCAAGCATATTTGACTATCATAAGGAGAAATCTCCTCCAATTGTGCGATTGCATTGTGTGTGTGTGGGGAGGCTTATGGTAGTTTCATTTTGCAAAAGCATAACGAATTTTGTTTTTAAAAATTTATTTTTGTTCAAACAACTTTTTTTGTTTACTCATACCAGTCCAATGAATGACCCGAAGTTTACTGTTTCCTTCCTAAACTCTGGGTGCCCATAATTTTCCACACGGGCAACCTAGAAACAGGTTATCCATGTTCTGGAGCTACTTGGATAGTAGATTTGGATTTAGAAGTCCTTTGGAAGCTGTCGGATTTTGGAAGCTTTTGGTTTGGAGATATTGTGAAGCCTTTTGGATCTAAAAGTGTTTGGAGTTTTGGAAGACCTTATCGAAGTCAAAGTATGTTGGAAACATTTTGAAGACCTCGTTGTTGTTCCACTTTGGTGTTTTTGTTTTATTGAAGTATAATGTATATAGTACTCTGATGTTGGTGATCGTTGTTGCAATGGATATTGTATAAATGTTGTATATGTGTGTTGGTTATCAATGATAATACATTTTTTTCAGCTATTTTGTATTCATCTATTTTTGTTATGAGCTCCACCCGAACTGGAGTTCAACATTTGAATCTCCGGCAGTCGAATAAAAATGAGGTATTTGATGTTGATTTTTGAATGCCGGATTTCGGGTCGTGACAAGTGGTATCAGAGCTAAAGGTTGAGTAAGAACTTTAGCTATGGAGTATAACACATTGGGTGACTCAATAGAGATAGGGTTAAAAATACCCTAGAATGAGTATATCCCTAAGAATATCGTCCGTATGCCTAAATCAAGTTTTCTTACTATTTACAGATAGTGAGAATGAACACCAAAAGAGGACGAGGTAGAGGAAGGGAGAATACCACTACAACTTGTCAAGGCCCTACAACAATGGAAGCAGCTATTCCACTCAACCTCAGCCGAATCTGGATGATTTATATCGAAGTTTTTCAAGACTTGGCGGAAAGCCATTCACAGGCAAGGAGTCTATTATCGAAGCACAAGCCTGGATTCAATCATGTGAAATAATTTTTAGAGGAGTGAAGTTGGAGGATGATCAGATGAGATTGATAGCTTCTTGGCAACTCTAAGAGGAAGCTCTAGCCTGGTGGGAGACTGTTACAGTGGATGAGTCGGAGGATGAGTTTACTTGGGATCGATTCAAAGAGGTATTTGAGAAACGTTATATGCCGTCTGCTGGCATCTCCAAATGTACCAGGAGTTTACGGACTTGAAGTAGGGGAGTTTATCATTTGAAGAATACTTGAACAAGTTTGACGAGCTATCTCGATTTGGTCCGAAGCTGGTGAATACACCTTTGAAGAAGAATGAAAGATTTATTTGAGGAATGAACAAGAAATTCAATGAGAGAATGACTGCTCCTGTGAAGGAATCTTTTTCTGATCTGATAGATATAGGTTATAGATATGTTACCCTAGACAAGCAGGAGGTTCCAGAGGAGAAAGGAAGTCCAAGCAATCCAAATTGGAAGAAAAGGAAGTTTGGAGCGAAGAAACCGTGGCAAGGAAAGGAAAATAAGAATAATCAGGATAACCAGGCGAGGGATGTTACTTGTTTTAATTGTCTGGAGAAAGGCCACTATTCGAATAGTTGCAAGAAGCCAAAGAAACAAGGAAAGAAGGATCAATATGTGAAGACACGACCCAGGCAATGCTATTACTGTCATAAGCCAGGACACAAAGTTAAAGATTGCCTGACAATGAAGCAAGCTCAAGTGGCAAAGGTGTATGCGATCAAAGATAAACCTTCAACCTCTGGAGCAGACAAAGGAAAAGAAGTTTTAGAAGGTAACCTTCTCATTTACGATAGAGTTGATAGAGTTTATTTGATATGGGAGCTACATATAGCTTTATCTAACAACAAACTGTAAATGAATTAAAACTTGAACCCGAATTTGTCGACGGGCTCATTTTCATGAAGAATCCATTTGGTGGCCCTGCGAACCTTTGTCTATGATGTAGAGAAGTTCCTATCTCGTATTCTTTCCATCAATTTCCTATTAGTCTCTTCATTCTTGACTTTAACAAATTTGAGATCTTACTCGGAATGAACTGGTTAACAAAATACGAAGCCAAATTAGATTGTAATAATAAGAAGATTTCAGTTAAAACAAAACTTGGGAATTTCGTTGTGATTTCTTGTGAGGATCCCAATCCAAAAAGGGATAAGTTGATGTATACTTTGGGATATCCCGAACCTAGTCTGGAATCTATACCTATTGTCCGGGAATTTTTCGATGCATTCGAAGAGGTTAAATATTTGCCTCCGCATAGGAAAATTGAATTCAGAATCGACTTAGTTCCTAATGCTCATCCTGTTGTTCATGCAAGCCGCTGGTTGGCACAAAGGGAGAGAATAAAACTAGTCAAGCAAACCCGATAAATGCTGGAGAAAGGATTAATACGTCCTAGTGTTTCCAGTTGGGGTTCAACTGTTGTCTTTGTAGCTAAGTCTGATGGATCCTTGAGATTGTGCGTGGACTACCCTGATCTCAATAAATTAACACTTAAAAACAAATTTACATTGCCCAGAATCGATGATCTATTCGATCAGCTGCAGGACATTCGATTCTTTTCTAAAATGGGCCTAGCCCAGGGATTCCATCAACTAAGAATTGCTGATGACTGTATCCATTTAACTGCTTTCAAGGTCCATACACATTCTATGAATGGTTAGTTATACCTTTCGGACGAACCAATGCTCCGTATATTTCCTTGATTTAATGACTCGTGTATTCCGAGAAGTGTTGAACAAATTTGTTCCTGTATTCATTGATGATATTCTGATCTATTTCAAAACTGAAGAAGAACATGCTGAACACTTGAGAATTTTTGGAAATATTGAGGAAGAACATTCTTTTTGCCAAATTTTCTAAGTGTCATTTTTGGGTCAAAGAAGTTAGATTCCTCGGTCATATTGTCACTAAAGAGGGAATTTCTGTAGACACGGGCAAGTTTTCCGCTATATTAGACTGGAAACAACCCACAACTCTAAAAGAAGTTCGAAGTTTTCTAGGTTTAGCAGGATACTACAGAAAATTTGTCTAGGATTTCTCCAAGATAGCCAGTCCGTCAACTAAACTGACTATGAAGAATGCTAAGTTATATTGGACTCCGAAATGCGAGGAAGCATTCTAGGAGTTAAAGAGAAGATTGACCACCACTCCCGTTCTTGCTATTATTAACGGGAATCAAGGTCTATCTGTTTATACTGAGGCATGTTGCCAGGGTGTGGGTGTTGTGCTAATGCAAGATGGTAGAGTGATTGCCTACGCGAGTAGACAATTGCGTCCACATGAGAAAAACTATCCAACCCATGATCTTGAGCTCTTGGCTGTTATTTTTGCTTTGAAAATCTAGCATCATTATCTTCTAGGTAAGAATCTCTTTCAGCTTTCCTAAATATTTAAAGGTTTAACTTAACTTAATATTTACACTTAATAAATCCTTCTTATCTTAGGAGAAAAATTTGAATTGTTCACCGACCATAAATCTCTGAAGTATCTCTTTACCCGGAAGGATTTGAATCTGAGATAGCAACGTTGGTTGGAATTTCTAGCGTCATACGACCTAGATATTCAGTATACACCTGGAAAAGCCAATGCGGTAGCCGATGCTTTGAGTAGAAGACATGTTGTCCTTGCTTATCTTGTTGTCACTCCTACTCTTCTTTAAAAAATCGCCAGTAAGCAGAAAGAATACCAGTTTCTTCTAGAAATTTATAAAAGAATATGTCAACTTGAAGATTCTAGCTTTGGAATCGATAATAATGGAATTATAAGACTGAAAGGCAGGTTGTGTATCCCAGATATCCCAGATCTCAAACAGGAAGTTTTGGACGAGTATCACGAGTCCAAACTTAGTATCCATCCAGGGGTTAATAAGATGTATCGAGATATCAAAAGAAGTTTCTTTTGAAAGCAATGAAAATGGATATATCTATTTATGTTAGTCGTTGTGCTAGTTGTCAAAAATCAAAAGTGATCAGAAGAAGATGGCTAGTTTACTTCAGCCATTGGAGGTGCCTAAGTGGAAATGGGATCAAGTGTCTATGGATTTCATAGACAGGTTGCCACGAACTTAGAAAGGTAATGAGGCAATTTGGATTATTGTGGATCGTCTGACTAAGACAGCCCACTTTATCACAGTAAAATCTACCCGAACAGCAGCAACTTAGAAAAAGTTGTATGTGAAAGAAATTATTCATCTCCATGGTGTACCGAGTAGTAAAGTGAGGGATCATGACACAATCTTCACTAGCAGATTTTGGGAAGAATTTCAAGCCGCACTAGGAACCAAATTAAACTTCAATACTGCTTACCATCCTTCAGTCTGATGGGCAAACAGAAAGGATAAATCGATTCTTAAAAGGCCTTTTGCGTGCTTGTATTCTTGACTTTGGTGGTTCACGGGTGGACCATTTGCATCTGGTTGAATTTTCATATAATAGTAGCTATCATGCCGGTATCGAAATGGCTTCTTTCGAAGCATTATATAGGCGTCCGTATCAATCACCTGTGTGTTGGATTGAGTTAGGTGATAGACTCATTCTTAGGCCAGATATGATAAAGGAAGCTACTGAGAAAGTGGATTTTATTCGAAAGAAGTTGAAAACGACTCAAAGTTGTCGGAAAAGTTATGCTGATCTCAGGAGAAGAGATTTGGAATTCCAGGTTGGAGACTTTATTTTCCTAAAGGTTTCTCCAATGCGGGGTGTATTGAGATCTGGAAAGACTGGTAAGCTGGCACCATGATATATTGGTCCTTTTCCTATACTGGAGAGGATCGATCCTTTGGCTTATCGAGTGCAGTGACCCAATTGGTTATCTGGCATACATAATGTGTTTCATGTTTCACACCTTTGAAAATATGTACATGATCCAAACTGTATCATTGAAGAGGCCGCTAAGCAGGATCTGGCGATCACACCAAATCTATCAATTAAAAGAGAATCGTTAAAGATTATTGACCGAGATGAAAAGCGGCAGAGAAATAAAGTGGTGAAACTGGTAAAAGTGCAATGGAGTGGAGATCCAAATGACCGTACTTGGGAAACAGAGAATAGCATGCAGAAGTCCTATCCCAAGTGTAGAGTGGATATTTGGGCTTAATCTGGTACGCCATTTCTCTATCTTTTTCTATGTTCATATATTCTTGGTTTGTCTCTCTCTCTCTTTTTCAAATTTCTAGGATGAAATTTTCTTAAGGGGAGAAATCTGTAACATCCCAATTTTATCAAATTTAGCTTTAATAGTCAATATAAATTCTAGAAGCTAATTTGAAATTAATTTGAATTTTTTCAAAACAAAATAGAATAAGTGTTTAATTTTATATATATAATGAACAGATTATAATTTGAATTTGAATTTAAAATTCAAAAATAAAATCTTAAAAATATTTGAATTAAAAAAATATGTGATTTTTCATTAGTATATGATTTAGTTTTAAATCACCTCCTATTATGTTTATATAAATATTTAAATAAAGGAAATGTCTTTATATAAATAAGAAAATGTAATACACAAATTTATTTAAAACATGTAATCATGTAAATTACAAGTATAAGTTAATAAGACATGTAATTAAACAAGTGTAGCAATTCAAATGTGAAAATTAACAAATTTAAATCATTTTATCACATAAATGAACAAGTGTGACGCCTCACCTCTATACCCATGCTAGCCAAGGACACTACAGGGTAATACCGTCAACTAACACGGAGAATAAGGATGGATAGGAGCGACCATCTATAGCCTTGCTCTAACTATCTATTGAATGCATCGACAATAATCATACAAAGCAGATCGACATATCCAATGAATACTTAAAACAAAACCATAGGTGGTTGGACGATCTATCAGAACAGAATATAACAACTCACATGTAATATATATCACAGAACAGAAGATCATCATAGATATACATATACTAATACATAACAGAGTATAAAGAATAATACACGTAAGGTGGTATAGCAAACCACAATATACAGACGAATCAAAAGAATACATATATCAGAGTTATAATAAAAGGACTACACAAAAAGCTTTAACAAAAAGGAACAAGCTGGATAGTCCATGCGGAAGCAAAATAGGCTAAGTCCAAAAGCACCTAACCTGAAAACATCTCGGTCTGACCTGAGTATAAAATACCCGGGTCGGTCTAGCTAAACAAATCAGTTAGATAAACTGAACAACAATAAACCTACAAGGTTACAAGGTATAACAAATATCTCTGAAAGAGATAACACAATCATCTAATCAAAAGACGAATCATATGATAACAAGACATGCCTCATATCATCGACAACATAGATAAACAAAGGATACAAATATCCCAAATCAAGACAAAAAGGCAAATAACAAATACCAATGAAGGTAACACAAGTTCCATAAGGTGATCGCTATACTTCATGCAGCTCAAAAAGACCAACACTGAAGTGCGATACCAAGGGAATATACATATGAATGAAACATCAGAAAATTGCTCAAGCTCAGTACTATATAAACAAGGATCCATGAGCCCGAAGACTCCAAACCCAAATATCACTCGAGCTGTAACAGCCCGCCTTTTCGCACGCTTTAAACCGACACACATGCCGATTCAAACCATACGGAAGGGCGGATTGTTATGGGGTGAATAAGAAAAAACAGAGAAGAGAAAAAAAAACTAAACAGAATCTCACAGCGGATGGATAAAATATAATAATCAATATACAGTTCATGAAGCTGTTTTACAAACCTTTTATTTTATTTATACAAGACATACCAGAGTACACATACCATATAACAATGCAGCGGAACAATATGAGAGTAGTGGAACCACACAATCTATAGTAATAATAATAAAATCTTCGTCTTCTTCCTCCAGAAATAAAAATCTTCAATCCTGAAACGCTCGGACTGACCCGAGCGAATTTGAAAAAACAAAAACACTCGAGTAGAACTAAAAGATCTTATGTGAGTTAAATTAACAGAAATAAATATGAGTGCAGTAACTCAAAAGATGCTTGGGATTTACATCTCTTAAGGATCCGTTAAACTATTTACTATGTAGTATATTTCGCTATATACAGTAGTGTCTAATCAGTAAAGTATAATCATATAGAAAATAGCGTTAAGGGGATGGTGAACCTTAACGCGGTCGGATCTTTAAACCAAAATCATAGTGGGCTCGATATAAGGAGATGACACGGCACGCGAGGCAATGCCAGGGTGGATACACCGTTTGCACTCCCGGACCGGTGGTGACGGCAAGCCAGCAGCTTCCGCCCACCTCGAACAATACCCCCGAATCAAAGTGGCGCCACCAAATCGAATCACACAAGTAATAGAATGGTTTCCGAAGAAGCATGCTCGATAAAAGGGTGCGACCCTTTGTGTAGCCCGGTATAGCTCCTGTTTTAGTCATTTATGCCAACTCACGGGAGTTGGGTCCACGTAATATACCTCGAGAACGTCGCCACCATCCTACTTCGTTCTGGAATCTCCACCACGTACACAGTTGTTAAAGTGGTTTTCGGTATTGGCCGGCTATAAGACAATATCCGATCCCGGTCTCTTTAACAACCAATCGTTATATTTTTCACACCGGATGGTTCTTTTATATTTCAAAAGTCGATTTACAATTTATATTAAGATATCATATTCGATTTCAAAACATAACACTTTCAAATCATAGTCATTTTCAAATCATATTCGCTTTCAAACCCTATTCACTTTGAAATCATTTCCAGTTTCCAAAACCATAATTTCTTCCCAATTTCATATTTCCAAACAGGTTACATTCATACTTCAAATCATCAATTCAATTTATTCTCTTTTAAAACCAAGCATTTAATTAACATTTCCTCTTTACTTAGACTGGAAAATTTAGAAATAGTTTAAATAAGTATAGTAGTTATAAATAGTTAAATTACTCTAGAATAGTTTAACTATAGATTAAAATATTGTTTAATTGACCTAAGATGGTTAAGTAAATTTATAGTGGATTAAACATCATTAAAATAGATTTATTAGCTTTAAAATAGGTTAATTAGTTCTAAAATAACTCAAAAGGGTTAACTAGTTTAATATAAATTAAATGTTTTTAAAATATAGGTTAAAATGATTTGATATATAGTTGAGATAGGTAAAAATAGTTTAATAGTTTAAAATCTTAATAATTACAGTCTTTATGGTAATATATTTTAAAATAGTTTATATTAAAATATGAATTTTAGAATACTATCAATTTACCATTCATTTCATTTCCACACAAAAACCATTTCAATTTTTTTTCCAACAAAATCCACTTTCAAAACTCCATTCACATTCTATAAATAAAACATTGCGTTTACATCGATTTCAATTCATGATTGAGATATTAAATTACATTATTTCCATTTTTAATACACTTCAAAGTTATATTTCAACAACTCAAACTTCTCAATTTTGACATATTTCACTTTTATTCAAAATTTCAACTTTGAAATTACATATAAATTCTTTTTAGCAATACCCTAAAACCAATACAAATTTTATCATAAACTCAAATTCCGATAATAATTCAATCCGTAGAAATCATATATTTCTCAAATTATCATTTAAATCCAGATTCAAAAATTAAAGCTTCAAAAAAAAAATTATTTAATTCAACCAATCCGGTGTCCGTATATAATTTTCTACCCTAGGGTCAAGTGGTACGGATATTTATCATTTCAATCCACAATTTTAAATATTTACGGTTATATATCATTTCAAACCGCAATCCCGAATTAATAAAAATAATCCATAACGAACTTGCAGTTTATATTTATATATAAAATAAACATTCATTCATCAAATTCACCAATTGAGCATTCATCACAAACATCATCCAATTCAATCAACAACACAATATATAACTGACAATCAATACATGCATTAAATTGACAATTTAAAATTCAATATTAAATTAAATGCAATAAATGTCAAATTGAATCAGAACGACAATTTAGCACACCAAACAACAATCGATAAATTTCTAATTACTTTATGAATTCATTTTAACAAACATAAGAAACTTTAAAAGTTGTGAGTGGGTGAAACACTCACCTTTTGAATTAAAATCGAATTTAAATCCGATTTAAACCCAAAATTTCGACGGTCTCCAAATCTGTCCAAACCAGTGTCAAAAGATCTAGAATTTTGTTATGATCCTAACAAAAAAAATCGTGTGTGAAACGGAGTTCGTATGAGAGAGATATGCGTGTTTGAATGATTTGAAAATCAAAATCAAAAAAAAAAAAAAAAAAAACAACGAACCAATTTCGGCTATACAGAAACTCAGATCCAAGAACGAACTGCAGATCTGAGATGCATACATCAAGAGTTTCATCATATATTTTTTAGGAATTTTCTGAGAAGTCTGATTTCTTTTTTTTTTGACTTTGATTTGATTTTGAAATGAAAATAATGTAGGGTTTGCACCCATTGAGGAAGAGGAGGAGTTTGGGTTGTGTAAGTTGGATCGGCTGTTGCCTTCCCTCTTTTTTTTTGTTTGGGTGCAAGAATGATGCTGAAGGAGGAGATTGAACACGAGAGAAAATTAATGAAGCCTCTTATTTATATACTAGTTGATATTCAGAGAGGACGCCTAAAATATAGGGTAACCGATCATATTTCAAAACGTACCATATATTTTTGTGTAACGTATCAATTAATTGTGTAACGTATCAATTAATTGTGTAACGTATCAATTAGTTGTGTAACGTATCAAGTAATTCTGTAACGTATCAATTAATTGTATAACGTATCAATTAGTTGTATAACGTATCAATTAATTGTATAACGTATCAATTAATTTTTAGGCTACAGCCGTTAAACACGTTCAGGAATTTAAATTTTGAATTCTAATCAATTAATTTCAGCTTATAATGGCAACTAATAAAATTATATACAGACCCACTATACGCACACAAATAGCGCGTAACTTCCACATCGGACCTCCAAATTCAGCAAATAAGGTATCGTTGCGCTCGTCTTGTTAGCACGAATCTAATAATATAAAGTAAATCATGTTTGTTCTTTCAAATAAATATTCATTTTACGAAATTTGCGGTCGCTGACACCGCTAATTGGACCAAAAAAATGAATTTAGTTGTGTTAACTTTAACGTAAATCTACAACAGACGTTATTTTATTATATATTAATAAATTAAATTCACTACTTAAGTCCATTTAAATTTATTACCAAATCCATTTACCTCTCCCAACAAATTTGAATTCCCTTCAATTAATATAACCAATAAAATTTACCACTTCAACTCTAAATTATCTAAAAAAAATTATCAGTTTGCATTACTTGGTAAATCTAGAATCTTTTAATAAATCTCTACATTCATTTATCGTTAAAAATTCCAAATTTATAACATCTAGTTTTAAATTTTCAATTTACCCAGTAATTAAACTTAATTGCCCATGAAATTCATCTATTTGGTTTTTAAATTATTTTATTCACTCTATTATTACCAAGTAGATAAATTAGCATTGGTTAATGGTCTAATATATTGTCATTCTAGATTTCCAACTTAAACTCCACTAACGTAATATTTAACATTAAAATCCCATTTAATTGAAATAACCCAATTTCAAAATTTATCTTCAAATAAATAAACAACTTTTTATATTTCTAAATCAATTACAATAGTTTAACACATTTGAAAGTAAATTGAAAGTTGCTAAATTATCGATTTCACAAATTTCCCTTAATTTCATACAAGTTCAGAAATTATCTTTTTAATTAAATTAACAAATCTTTATTTTCCATTAGATGAATTAAATGTTGGATTCACACTATTGCATTCATATTTCCCGTTTCACTTTGATCCGTATTAACTATTTCATTTTCTCTTATTGTGAATAACTAACATAATTCACTATATAACGTCAATTTATTTCCTTACATTAACATACCTCTATTTACACTGATTAGAATAAATATTACATTCCTAAGTGCACTCCTATCAATTAAATGTATAATTTAAGGTTCTTTTTTTTTTTATAATATACTTCACTCACTATAAAAAATTTACACACTAAATTTACTTTCAATTAATTACTTACATTCTATAACTTACTTTACATATTTTCCGCATTAATTATCTTAATTATCAAAAGTTCAACTTATTCCCCAAATCCACAATTTATTACTTAACCTACATCTACGCTTTTATTACATAACGTTCCTACTTCCGTTACTATAAAATAAATCACCAAGTACGTTATCATCACCAACATTAATTAATATATAGAATGCTTACCTTTATTTCTCTACATCCAATTTGTTCCAACTTAATTTATATTAATGCTATTCCCTTATATGGTTATTATTTATCCACTTGTGCTAACTTTTATTACTTAAATTTTCCGTTATTTGTAAGCCTTTAATATTTCCATTTAAATTAAATATAAATCTCAATTCGAATAACCCTTCTCAACACGCAACTTAGTAACAACTTACAAGTACGAAATGGAATAATCATTTATTATAGTATTTTCTAAATTTACATTAACAAATTAAATAAATTCCCTTTATATAAATTTCATATCCAGGTATAATACTTACACCATTTTATTTTATTAGCGTTCATTTCATTATTTATTTATAAGTTTTTATTTCTACTGAATTTAAATTTACACAACTCATAAATCCAACCAAATTAAATCCACGAAATTTACGGGTCGTTACACTCTCCCCCACTCAAAACTTTTCGTCCCGAAAAGGAAAAAGAAGGGAGAAGGAAGAATTAAATAAACAATACATCTTATTCAAAATATTTAACTTATTATAAATTTTTATTTCATACTTTAGTTGTTTGATTTCCTTTCTTTCATTCATTGAGTGATTACCTCATTTATTTTCATTTATTACTTACAATATTCATTTTTATTTTAATGTCATGTAAGTTTCTTTTTATTGCATTCCATTTATGCATTTCTAAATTTTATTCATTTATTTCTCATATTTTCATTTATTATAGAATTTCATTCTATTTACTTAAGTTTTAAAATCATCTAATCATAATACTTACCTTTAATTATACTCACTTATAGCAAAATTTCAATTATAACCTAAGTTTATAACATTAAATTCTCATTTAAAATAGTAAATTCATTGAATACTTCATTTTTTTTTTCAAATTTCAACTTATATACTATTCTATTACAATCTCTTATTAAACATTTCAACTTTTAATATTTGGTAAGTTACATGTGTTAAAGAAAATGCAAATGAATTTATACAAGTTTTATCTCATTCTTTAATTAAATTTAATGTTCAACAATAATACTCTTTGTTTCATACGTTACAAATTTCAAATTTCCTTTAATTCCTTTCATTCATTTAATGCTTCCACTCTATTGTTTTTAATTATAGTAACATTTGATTACCCTTTCTTTTACAACCTTATAGCATCAATTCTTATAAAGGAAGAATTTCACTAATTCATTTACTAAGGTTTACAAACACTTGTTTACATTACTTATCTTCCAATTTTATTAAATTTTTACTTTAGTTAAGGTTCCAATTATTAATTACTACCCTTTCATTTCGCTACACTAACTGAACAATTTATAAATGGAAATTTAAGGATTAATACCGGGTTAAATCTCAAATTATTTTAAATAATAGATAAATATATTCTTACAACTTGTATATCTCTAATTATATTTAAAACAATTCAAAATTTATATTTTTCTATCAAAATGAGTCTGCAGTAAAACTACAACCGTGGTCTTCCCCCTTCGAAACTCGAAAATAAAAGTCGATGATGCGGCCGTCATTATCGAAATTATTTTCCAGCGACAGAGAGGAAAGTACAAACTTATTTTCTCCAAAATCTTCTTTAAAACAAAATTTTTTTTTCCGAACTATACTGAAATATTTATATCAGAAAATACTTACAAACAAAATTATTATATTCCAAAATTTTATTCGAAAAAAATTTCAAAACCCCCGGAACTTAAATTCTAAATTTCCAAATTTCATTTATTTTATTTTTAAATCTTATTTACCTATTATTTATAAATTTTATTCCTAACAACCAATATATTGCAACCAAATATAGATATCATTTGAAAATTTTATTTTATATATAGAAAATATAATAGGCAAAATTATTTCATTTACCTATATTAAAACAAATATTATGTCGGTCTGTCCTATTAAGTATTTAGAAATCCCTATCGATGTCATAGTGTCCCATGCACCAACCAGAATTTATAAATACGAAACGGAACAGATTAACAAAATATTAAAATCTTTTTATAACACTAACAAATACGCTCTCTCATATATATACACTCGTCGACTCCCATAGGGTATTACTACCCTATTAGTAAAGAGTCAAACCCCACAAAGCTAAGGTTTATCGCTAAACCAAAGCTCTGATACCAGATGTAACAGCCCGCCTTTTCGCACGCTTTAAACCGACACACATGCCGATTCAAACCATACGGAAGGGCGGATTGTTATGGGGTGAATAAGAAAAAACAGAGAAGAGAAAAAAAAACTAAACAGAATCTCACAGCGGATGGATAAAATATAATAATCAATATACAGTTCATGAAGCTGTTTTACAAACCTTTTATTTTATTTATACAAGACATATCAGAGTACACATACCATATAACAATGCAGCGGAACAATATGAGTGTAGTGGAACCACACAATCTATAGTAATAATAATAAAATCTTCGTCTTCTTCCTCCAGAAATAAAAATCTTCAATCCTGAAACGCTCGGACTGACCCGAGCGAATTTGAAAAGAAAAAACACTCGAGTCAGAACTAAAAGATCTTATGTGAGTTAAATTAACAGAAATAAATATGAGTGCAGTAACTCAAAAGATGCTCGGGATATACATCTCTTAAGGATCCGTTAAACTATTTACTATGTAGTATATTTCGCTATATACAGTAGTGTCTAATCAGTAAAGTATAATCATATAGAAAATAGCGTTAAGGGGATGGTGAACCTTAACGCGGTCGGATCTTTAAACCAAAATCGTAGTGGGCTCGATATAAGGAGATGACACGGCACGCGAGGCAATGCCAGGGTGGATACACCGTTTGCACTCCCGGACCGGTGGTGACGGCAAGCCAGCAGCTTCCGCCCACCTCGAACAATACCCCCGAATCAAAGTGGCGCCACCAAATCGAATCACACAAGTAATAGAATGGTTTCCGAAGAAGCATGCTCGATAAAAGGGTGCGACCCTTTGTGTAGCCCGGTATAGCTCCTGTTTTAGTCATTTATGCCAACTCACGGGAGTTGGGTCCACGTAATATACCTCGAGAACGTCGCCACCATCCTACTTCGTTCTGGAATCTCCACCGCGTACACAGTTGTTAAAGTGGTTTTCGGTATTGGCCGGCTATAAGACAATATCCGATCCCGGTCTCTTTAACAACCAATCGTTATATTTTTCACACCGGATGGTTCTTTTATATTTCAAAAGTCGATTTACAATTTATATTAAGATATCATATTCGATTTCAAAACATAACACTTTCAAATCATAGTCATTTTCAAATCATATTCGCTTTCAAACCCTATTCACTTTGAAATCATTTCCAGTTTCCAAAACCATAATTTCTTCCCAATTTCATATTTCCAAACAGGTTACATTCATACTTCAAATCATCAATTCAATTTATTCTCTTTTAAAACCAAGCATTTAATTAACATTTCATCTTTATTTAGACTGGAAAATTTAGAAATAGTTTAAATAAGTATAGTAGTTATAAATAGTTAAATTACTCTAGAATAGTTTAACTATAGATTAAAATATTGTTTAATTGACCTAAGATGGTTAAGTAAATTTATAGTGGATTAAACATAATTAAAATAGATTTATTAGCTTTAAAATAGGTTAATTAGTTCTAAAATAACTCAAAAGGGTTAACTAGTTTAATATAAATTAAATGGTTTTAAAATATAGGTTAAAATGATTTGATATATAGTTGAGATAGGTAAAAGTAGTTTAATAGTTTAAAATCTTAATAATTACAGTCTTTATGGTAATATATTTTAAAATAGTTTATATTAAAATATGAATTTTAAAATACTATCAATTTACCATTCATTTCATTTCCACACAAAAACCATTTCAATTTTTTTTTTAAAATCCACTTTCAAAACTCCATTCACATTCTATAAATAAAACATTGCGTTTACATCGATTTCAATTCATGATTGAGATATTAAATTACATTATTTCCATTTTTAATACACTTCAAAGTTATATTTCAACAACTCAAACTTCTCAATTTTGACAAATTTCACTTTTATTCAAAATTTCAACTTTGAAATTACATATAAATTCTTTTTAGCAATACCCTAAAACCAATACAAATTTTATCATAAACTCAAATTCCGATAATAATTCAATCCGTAGAAATCATATATTTCTCAAATTATCATTTAAATCCAGATTCAAAAATTAAAGCTTTAAAAAAAAATTATTTAATTCAACCAATCCGGTGTCCGTATATAATTTTCTACCCTAGGGTCAAGTGGTACGGATATTTATCATTTCAATCCACAATTTTAAATATTTACGGTTATATATCATTTCAAACCGCAATCCCGAATTAATAAAAATAATCCATAACGAACTTGCAGTTTATATTTATATATAAAATAAACATTCATTCATCAAATTCACCAATTGAGCATTCATCACAAACATCATCCAATTCAATCAACAACACAATATATAACTGACAATCAATACATGCATTAAATTGACAATTTAAAATTCAATATTAAATTAAATGATAATTAAATGCAATAAATGTCAAATTGAATCAGAACGACAATTTAGCACACCAAACAACAATCGATAAATTTCTAATTACTTTATGAATTCATTTTAACAAACATAAGAAACTTTAAAAGTTGTGAGTGGGTGAAACACTCACCTTTTGAATTAAAATCGAATTTAAATCCGATTTAAACCCAAAATTTCGACGGTCTCCAAATCTGTCCAAATCAGTGTCAAAAGATCTAGAATTTTGTTATGATCCTAACAAAAAAAATCGTGTGTGAAACGGAGTTCGTATGAGAGAGATATGCGTGTTTGAATGATTTGAAAATCAAAATTAAAAATAAATAAAACAAAAAAAAAACAACGAACCAATTTCGGCTATACAGAAACTCAGATCCAAGAACGAACTGCAGATCTGAGATGCATACATCAAGAGTTTCATCATATATTTTTTAGGAATTTTCTGAGAAGTCTGAATTTTTTTTTTTTGACTTTGATTTGATTTTGAAATGAAAATAATGTAGGGTTTGCACCCATTGAGGAAGAGGAGGAGTTTGGGTTGTGTAAGTTGGATCGGCTGTTGCCTTCCCTTTTTTTTTTTTTTTTGTTTGGGTGCAAGAATGATGCTGAAGGAGGAGATTGAACACGAGAGAAAATTAATGAAGCCTCTTATTTATATACTAGTTGATATTCAGAGAGGACGCCTAAAATATAGGGTAACCGATCATATTTCAAAACGTACCATATATTTTTTTGTAACGTATCAATTAATTGTGTAACGTATCAATTAATTGTGTAACGTATCAATTAGTTGTGTAACGTATCAATTAATTCTGTAACGTATCAATTAATTGTATAACGTATCAATTAGTTGTATAACGTATCAATTAATTGTATAACGTATCAATTAATTTTTAGGCTACAGCCGTTAAACACGTTCAGGAATTTAAATTTTGAATTCTAATCAATTAATTTCAGCTTATAATGACAACTAATAAAATTATATACAGACCCACTATACGCACACAAATAGCGCGTAACTTCCACATCGGACCTCCAAATTCAGCAAATAAGGTATCGTTGCGCTCGGCTTGTTAGCACGAATCTAATAATATAAAGTAAATCATGTTTGTTCTTTCAAATAAATATTCATTTTACGAAATTTGCGGTCGCTGACACCGCTAATTGGACCAAAAAAATGAATTTAGTTGTGTTAACTTTAACGTAAATCTACAATAGACGTTATTTTATTATATATTAATAAATTAAATTCACTACTTAAGTCCATTTAAATTTATTACCAAATCCATTTACCTCTCCCAACAAATTTGAATTCCCTTCAATTAATATAACCAATAAAATTTACCACTTCAACTCTAAATTATCTAAAAAAAATTATCAGTTTGGATTACTTGGTAAATCTAGAATCTTTTAATAAATCTCTACATTCATTTATCGTTAAAAATTCCAAATTTATAACATTTAGTTTTAAATTTTCAATTTACCCAGTAATTAAACTTAATTGCCCATGAAATTCATCTATTTGGGTTTTAAATTATTTTATTCACTCTATTATTACCAAGTAGATAAATTAGCATTGGTTAATGGTCTAATATATTGTCATTCTAGATTTCCAACTTAAACTCCACTAACGTAATATTTAACATTAAAATCCCATTTAATTGAAATAACCCAATTTCAAAATTTATCTTCAAATAAATAAACAACTTTTTATATTTCTAAATCAATTACAATAGTTTAACACATTTGAAAGTAAATTGAAAGTTGCTAAATTATCGATTTCACAAATTTCCCTTAATTTCATACAAGTTCAGAAATTATCTTTTTAATTAAATTAACAAATCTTTATTTTCCATTAGATGAATTAAATGTTGGATTCACACTATTGCACTCATATTTCCCGTTTCACTTTGATCCGTATTAAATATTTCATTTTCTCTTATTGTGAATAACTAACATAATTCACTATATAACGTCAATTTATTTCCTTGCATTAACATACCTCTATTTACACTGATTAGAATAAATATTACATTCCTAAGTGCACTCCTATCAATTAAATGTATAAATTAAGGTTCTTTTTTTTTATAATATACTTCACTCACTATAAAAATTTTACACACTAAATTTACTTTCAATTAATTACTTACATTCTATAACTTACTTTACATATTTTCCGCATTAATTATCTTAATTATCAAAAGTTCAACTTATTCCCCAAATCCACAATTTATTACTTAACCTACATCTACGCTTTTATTACATAACGTTCCTACTTCCGTTACTATAAAATAAATCACCAAGTACGTTATCATCACCAACATTAATTAATATATAGAATGCTTACCTTTATTTCTCTACATCCAATTTGTTCCAACTTAATTTATATTAATGCTATTCCCTTATATGGTTATTATTTATCCACTTGTGCTAACTTTTATTACTTAAATTTTCCGTTATTTGTAAGCCTTTAATATTTCCATTTAAATTAAATATAAATCTCAATTCGATCAACCCTTCTCAACACGCAACTTAGTAACAACTTACAAGTACGAAATGGAATAATCATTTATTATAGTATTTTCTAAATTTACATTAACAAATTAAATAAATTCCCTTTATATAAATTTCATATCCAGGTATAATACTTACACCATTTTATTTTATTAGCGTTCATTTCATTATTTATTTATAAGTTTTTATTTCTACTGAATTTAAATTTACACAACTCATAAATCCAACCAAATTAAATCCACGAAATTTACGGGTCGTTACACGAGCGGCTCATAAAGACCTAACTTCGAAAGCGATACAATAGGGCAACAAACCCGAAGGCAACATACCCGAAGGCAACAAACCGTAGTGGTGAAGGTCGAAGACCCAGTACTGGACACCACTAACTGGTGGAATGTGTCACAACTCTCGAAAAGGAATCCGAAAAGTGTTAACGTGAGTCCCATAACCAGTCGTTCGCACTAAACGGTTTACTATCCGTCAGTCACTTCCACACTCAAAGCAGTACAAAGTTCACCTCATATCATCGGTAAACAAAACCCGAAGGTCAAAACGATCAATTGAATAGGTCGGGGATTAATCGGAAGCATAAACGCACAGATTCATGGTCCGTGTTTTGCCCAACCATTTAATCACCCTTCCACTTCGCTCGAAGTGCGAAATTGTGCGTGTGTTTTAAATAGAATTTATAAATCGGAGAAGCGAACTTTTAATACAATTTGAAGATATCATTTATAAAAACCCATGAATGAATTCAAAAAGGAATCATCAAGGTCAAATATGCATAAAAAACAAATTGGAATCAAAATGCATCGATCAAATTTGGAAAACTAAGCGAACAAGGCAAATTGGAAAAAGAAAATAGATTCAGATGTCTGAAAGAAGTGGTTCAGACGTCTGAATCTGGAAATTAATATATTTTCCAAAACAGAATTCAGAAGTCTGAACCTAAACTTTCAGACGTCTAAAATAGGCATTATTTTGCCTATTTCCCTTCTGGTTGAAATTTAGCACTTTCAAACGTCTGTAATATAAATTCAGACGTCTAAATCTAGGAATAAAAATCTTCGCCAGAACAATATTTAGACGTCTGAAATAAGGATTCAGACATCTGAAGCCTGATGGTCAGGCATTTCCTGAACCTAGGCCATCTATGGCCAAACAAATCGAAAGCAATCGGATGCATGTTGATTATGAGCTTACGTCAAATGACTACCCAACCTTAACGACACACCCAAACACTCCGAACAACATAAACATCAACCATATAAGGTTTTACATAGATTTGGCTTCAAAAACCAATATTTGGCAATTTCACCAAAGCAATCCAAATCGAAAGCAAATGAACATGAACAAGTGTTATGAATTCATACCTAACAACCAAAGGTACTTATAGTCATAGATGTGAGATAAGAATCTCACCTAACATCAATAATATCAAGAGAAGTAGATGTGAGTTTAAAACTCACCTTTTAATTCAAAATAAGAATAGAGAAGCTCAAACACTAGAAGAAGACCAACCACTCTCTACTTCAACCCAACAAGCTTCAATCTAAGACCAAAACAAGAATTTCCTAAGTTAGGTTTAGGAAATTTTCTGAAATTGAAGGAGAAAGAGTTGAAGAAGATGAAGAGGAGGCTTACCAATAGCTTCTCTTTGATTTTGGAGCAAGAATTCAAGTTGCAAAGAAGGAGTAGGGCTTGGAATTTCTATTTCCCTATCCCTTCCACCATTTTCAGTTGAAGCTTAAGTTTTTATGAAATGAATAAGTGAACGAAGAGAGGGACTGAGTTAGGGTTAATTAGATAGTTAGTGGGCTGAACCCAAACCCAAACCCAACTAGAAAACGTAGCCAAATTCAACTTACTCCAAACATATCAAAGCTTATACTCAAAAAGATCGCAAACGCCATTTTGGAATCAATGGAAATGGTTTCGAGTTCCAATTCGGCCATTTGCAAAAAGTAACATTTCAGACCTAACAATCCGACTAACGACACTATATTTAAATAAAACATTTAAATATAAAATCGTTAAATATGCGGGTTGTTACAGATCTCCCCTCCTTACAAAATTGCGTCCCCGCAATTCCTAGAGACGATATTTGTAACAACTACATACATACAACATTCAAATGAAAAGAAAATAAGCTTGAGACGAAAAGATATACTCACCGTTTCCAAGCAAAGATAGAAAACCCTGATAAGATCGCTCGGTATACTCTCTGGTTTCCCAAGTACAGTCATTAGGAATAGCGGACCATTGAACTTTAACGAGCAGCACGTCCTTGTTCCGGAGGTGTCGCACCTCCGTGTCAAGTACGCGAATAGGCTGCTGTACAATAGAGAAGTCCGGTGAGATATCAAGCTCAAGCAAATCAGGAGAATCATTAACAGAATCCGATTGCCGAAGACACTTCGAAAGTTGCGAGACATGAAACACCGGATAAATGAGCAGGAAGTGAAACTCTATAAGCCACAAGGCCAATACGTTCAGTGATAGAAAATGGTCCTATATAGCGAGGAGCCAATTTCCCAGTCGTACTGAAATGCATAACCCCTTTCAAAGGACAAACACGAATAAAAACAAGATCACCAATCGAGAACTCGAGAGGCTTCCTACGGCTGTCCGCGTAGGATTTCTTGCGACTCTGTGCCTCTTTCATTCTCAACCGGATAAGATCAATCTTTTCAGAAGGATCACGAACAAAATCTGGACCAAGAATAAGCTTCTCCCCAGATTCCAACCAACAAGAAGGTGATCGACATGGCCTTCCGTATAAGGCTTCGAAAGGAGCCATACCGATACTAGACTGAAAACTATTATTGTAGGAGAACTCTACAAGAGGTAGGTGATCCTCCCAACCACCACCGAAATCAAAAATACAAATACGGAGAAGATCTTCCAAGGTACGATTCACCAGTTCAGTCTGTCCGTCAGACTGCGGATGATAAGCTGTGCTAAAAATTAAGCTTTGTTCCTAAAGCTTGCTGAAGACTATTCCAAAAATGACTCGTGAATAAAGGATCACGATCACTCACAATAGAACTAAGGACACCGTGAAGTCTCACGATTTCCTTGACATACAACTTAGCCAAATGCGAAGCAGTCCTATTAGACTTAATAGGAACAAAATGAGCAGACTTGGTGAGGCGATCAACAATAACCCAAATGCTAGAATGGCCCAATCTTGAACGAGGTAGGCCGTCAATGAAATCCATAGAAATCTGATCCCATTTCCACAATGGAATCTCTAGAGGCTGAAGAATACCAGAAGGACGCTGATGTTCGGCCTTAAAACGCTGACAAGTTATGCAATTACTCACATAACTCGCCACATCGCGCTTCATGCCTTCCTAATAATAAAGACGATGATATCGGCATACATCTTACTACTACCAGGATGAATGGTATACTTAGAACGATGACAGTCATCAAGAATATCATGCCTAAGTGCAAAATTAGGAGGCACAAAAAAGACGGTTCTTCTTGCGAAGACACCCATGAGAATCAATGCTGAAATCCCACAACGCCTCATCATAGGATCCAGACTCACAAAGCTGAATAAGATGCAACAAATCAGGATCACGCCACTGAGCATCGGCAATACGATCCAATAAAATAGGTCGAGCTCCCAAACTAAATAATAGAATAGGAGAATCAGAAGATGAACCACAATCCCGAATTTCACAAAAAGATAGAGTCTCAAGAACATTCCATTCTGCGAGCATCAAAGAAACGACGGTCGAATGTTTGCGACTAAGCACATCAGCAACACGATTACCCTTACCAGGGGTATACTGGATATCAAAGTCATAGGAGGAAAGAAATTCGAGCCAACACTGCTGACACAAATTAAGTTCCTTGTGAGAAAATAAATAAAAAAACAATCGAGGAGGAGAACAAATTTCTTCCCCCAAAAAAAAAAACAATGACGCCACACTAAAAGTGAAATCAATAGCCGCGAGCACTAGATCATAAGTGGTATACCTAGTCTCGATAGGCTTCAATTATTTAGAATCATAAAAGAGAGCACGTTCTATTTTGCGAGAGAACGACACCCAAACCAATACGACTAGTATTGGTGCAAATAATGAAGTTTTGGTTCCCTTCGGGAACCACAAGAATATGAGTATCGAAAAAAGAGCTCTTTTAAATAATATTCTTTCCCGAAAAGCTAAAACTTCCAAAATTACAATTATCTTTATGTAATCATTTTTCTAGAAAAATTTACCTTTTATAAGTCAATTTGTTGTGTCAAACTGTCTCATCAAAGCGTTTAGGAGATTCCTATCGATAACGTTGATCAAGCGCATCGACCAAAATTCTTAAAGCACTCAATGGGCAATACAATCACAAAATGATCTTCTATATAATGAAAATGGCTCTTAAAAACTTTATGAATATTCTTTGTTCATTTCAAGAACAAAAATCCATTTATACTTATAAATATCTTATGAAAAAGATTTGCAAAATTTTGAATTGCTATTTTCCATCCAAAACAATAAATACAAAAGGAGTCATCGAAATATTCATAGAATACTCGATTCATAAAATGGATGAACAAGATAGACAAAATGAATGACATAAAAAGTCATTCATAAGAATCATAACGAGTACGGAATGCGGTAAATGGAAGGCTAGCTTCTGCAACTCAAAGCTAATGAAAGCCGGAGGCAAGGTCGAGCTGAAAAGACCTTAACACCACTCTAAAGATTTCTTAGGAGATAATTCTAAGATAAGACCCAAAATACCAGAAAATTCTCAAACATATGAATGAGTGAAACCACACCTTCCTCATCATGAGGGCTTAAAGAATAAAATGATGTCATCAAATTGGAATCGAATTACAAAGAAAAATAGAAACCTTCCAACGATAGATGGAGACATACCTTATCCCTAAGAAGAACCTCCAGAAGCATCTGTTACATTTAACTTGCCAGATGGAGAATTATTCGGAGCAATGGGACAAGTGGAACTACGATGGCCTTTCTTCTTGCAGTAGCGGCAGAAGAGAGGCTTAGGACAATCTCGAATCATATGATCAGGAGAACCACAATTGAAACACTTCCGAATGGAAGGTGTTCCAGCAGACTGAGACTGAGTATTAGATTCAACAGGCTTTTTCTTCTTGGAAGGGAAAAATTTCCGCTTACCTCATGGAAACTGCTTCTTGTTGGTGTTCTTGCGAACCCCAACATCATCCCCACAATCACACTCCTACTCGAAGGCTTCAAGATGAAGTACCGAATCAACCATCTCCTCAAAAGAAAGCTTAATCTGGAGCATTAAACACTTCTTGAGACATTTCTTAAGACCAGATACAATCTTCAGATTCTTCCTATACGAGGTGCTAATGAATTCAAGACCATACTTAGATAAGGCCTCGAATGATGTAACATACTCAAAAACGGAAGACTCCCCTTGCTTCAACTCAAGAAAGCGACGGGCCAATAAAATTTTCGCAGATTCAGGAACGAACCTGAGTTCGAATCGTTCCTGAAACTGAGTCCAAGAAAGAGCAGACTCATCAAATTCGGCCAAAAGAATCTCGTACCAATCAAGAGCACGCTCTTGCAACAAGCTGGAAGTTACAAGAACTTTATTATGATCAGAAAGATCCATGCGAGAGAAAATATGCTCATACATGCGAATCCAAGCTTGGACCTCAAGAACAATCTCGGAGCCTTTAAACGGCTTCCCTCAAAGATGAGAAAAATCACTGCACAATCGTGCAAAGGTGGACTTGCATGGAGGAGATGTTCGAGTAGGAGCTGGAGGCTGAGTGCTCCTAAACCACTCCAAAAACTGATCGGCGGACATATAAACGCCATCAGGATGTGAGCCGCTGGATTGCCCAGCATCCGAGCTTCGTCCTCCGCCTCTTACAGCCATAAGCTGAGGGTTAAGATAAGGTAAAGATTATTCACAAGGTATATGTTACTAATTCAGATGTGGAATACTACGGAATAAAATACATTCCTAGGCGTATTCCCACACTATTTACCACCAAAAGCATAAAAGGAATATAGAGGCATGATGGTTCAAAGATTGGTATCACTTATACACTTTGATGTACCGGAATATGTGCTTCTATTCCATGTTTATCATATTTTGTTCTGAGCCTCAGCTCTGATACCACGCTGTGATGCCCCACCTCTATACCCATGCTAGCCAAGGACACTACAGGGTAATGCCGTCAACTAACACGGAGAATAAGGCTGGATAGGAGCGACCATCTATAGCCTTGCTCTAACTATCTATTGAATACATCAAAAATAATCATACAAAGCAGATCTACATATCCAATGAATACTTAAAAAAAACCATAGGTGGTTGGATGATCTATCAGAACAGAATATAACAACTCACATGTAATATATATCACAGAACAGAAGATCATCATAGATATACATATACTGATACATAACAGAGTATACAGAATAATACACGTCAAGTGGTATAGCAAACCACAATATACAAATGAATCAAACGAATACATATATCAGAGTTACAATAAAAGGACTACACAAAAAGCTTTAACAAAAAGGAACAAGCTGGATAGTCCATGCGGAAGCAAAATAAGCTAAGTCCAAAAGCACCTAACCTGAAAACATCTCGGTTTGACCTGAGTATAAAATACCCGGGTCAGTCTAACTAAACAAATCAGTTAGATAAACTGAACAACAATAAACCTGCAAGGTTACAAGGTATAACAAATATCTCTTAAAGAGATAACACAATCATCTAATCAAAAGACAAATCATATGATAACAAGACAAGCCTCATATCATCGGCAACACAGATAAACAAAGGATACAAATATCCCAAATCAAGCCAAAAAGGCAAATAACAAATACCAATGAAGGTAACACAAGTTCCACAAGGTGATCGCTATACTTCATGCGGCTCAAAAAGACCAACACTGAAGGGCGATACCAAGGGAATATACATATGAATGAAGCATCAGAAAATTGCTCGAGCTCAGTACTGTATAAACAAGGATCCATGAGCCCAAAGACTCCAAACCTAAATATCACTCGAGCGGCTCATAAAGACCTAACTTCGAAAGCGATACAATAGGGCAACAAACCCGAAGGCACAAACCCGAAGGCAACATACCCGAAGGCAACAAACCGTAGTGGTGAAGGTCGAAGACCCAGTACTGGACACCACTAACTGGCGGAATGTGTCACAACTCTCGAAAAGGAATCCGAAAAGTGTTAACATGAGTCCCATAACCACTCGTTCGCACTAAACGGTTTACTATCCGTCAGTCACTTTCACACTCAAAGCAATACAAAGTTCACCTCATATCATCGGTAAACCAAACCTGAAGGTCAAAACGATCAATTGAATAGGTCGGGGATTAATCGGAAGGATAAACACACAGATTCATGGTCCGTGTTTTGCCCAACCATTTAATCACCCTTCCATTTCGCTCGAAGTGCGAAATTGTGCGTGTGTTTTAAATAGCATTTATAAATCGGAGAAGCGAACTTTTAATACGATTTGAAGAAATCATTTATAAAAACCCGTGAATGAATTCAAAAAGGAATCATCAAGGTCAAATATGCATAAACAACTAATTGGAATCCATATGCATCGATCAAATTTGGAAAACTAAGCGAACAAGGCAAATTGGAAAAAGACAATAGATTCAGACGTCTGAAAGAAGTGGTTCAGACGTCTGAATCTGGAAATTAATATGTTTTCCAGAACAGAATTCAGATATCTGAACCCAAACTTTCAGACGTCTGAAATAGGCATTATTTTACCTATTTCCCTTCTGGTTGAAATTTAGCACTTTCAGACATCTGGAATATAAATTCAGACATCTCAATGTGGGAATAAAAATCTTCCCCAGAACAATATTCAGACGTCTGAAATAAGGATTCAGACGTCTGAAGCCTGATGGTCAGGCATTTCCTGAACCTAAGCCATCTATGGCCAAACAAATCGAAAGCAATCGGATGCGTGTTGATTATGAGCTTACGTCAAATGACTACCCAACCTTAGCGACACACTCAAACACTCCGAACAACATAAACATCAACCATATAAGGTTTTACATAGATTTGGCTTCAAAAACCAATATTTGGCAATTTCACCAAAGCAATCCAAATCGAAAGCAAATGAACATGAACTAGTGTTAGGAATTCATACCTAACAACCAAAGGTACTTATAGTCATAGATGTGAGATAAGAATCTCACCTAACATCAATAATATCAAGAGAAGTAGATGTGAGTTTAAAACTCACCTTTTAATTCAAAACAAGAATAGAGAAGCTCAAACACAAGAAGAAGACCAACCACTCTCTACTTCAACCCAACTAGCTTCAATCTAAGACCAAAACAAGAATTTTCCTATGTTAGGTTTAGGAAATTTTCTGAAATTGAAGGAGAAAGAGTTGAAGAAGATGAAGAGGAGGCTTACCAATAGCTTCTCTTTGATTTTGGAGCAAGAATTCAAGTTGCGAAGAAGGACTAGGGCTTGGAATTTCTATTTTCCTTTCCCTTCCACCATTTTCAGTTGAAGCTTAAGTTTTTATGAAATGAATAAGTGAATGAAGAGAGGGACTGAGTTAGGGTTAATTAGATAGTTAGTGGGCTGAACCCAAACCCAAACCCAACTAGAAAAAGTAGCCAAATTCAACTTACTCCAAACATATCAAAGCTTATACTCAAAAAGATCGCAAACGCAAATTTGGAATCAATGGAAATGGTTTCGAGTTCCAATTCGGCCATTTGCAAAAAGTAACATTTCGGACGTAACAATTCGACTAACGACACTATATTTAAATAAAACATTTAAATATAAAATCGTTAAATATGCAGGTTGTTACAATAAGTGTCAAAATTTTTATTTTATTTTCATTTTCAAATTAAAGAAAATCAAGGCAAAATATATTTCCACTTCTTTTCTATCTCACTCTTTTATCTTCACTCCCAAAATCAAAAGCCTGTAAGACTTCAAACCAGAAAAACATCAAAAATAAAACACACCATAGAAAAGAAATCAAAAGCAAGTAATCAAAACAGAAGAACAAAATTTAAAACGGAAAACAAATTTCGGTAAATCAGGTTTAACTTCAAGATCAAAGCTCGCACCAACCTCAGTTTCAACCTGAGCAAGATTTTAATTTCAACAAATTAAGCAAGTAAAGACCAAACAATCAGCAGTTTCAAGATCAAAGCAAGATCAATCAAAGTTTTCAAATTCAGAATCAAAATCACATTCCAGGTTATAAAAAGCTCTCTGTTCTTCTTGACCAGGCGAGTGAACTTTTCTGGAATCTGGATTTTTACTTGTTGTTTGAAAATCATGCTTGAAGTAAAGTGATAAAGTACTGTATGTATACAAGTATGTATGTGTATATGTATGGATGTGGCTGTGCATGTCTGGAAAACAGACATATGTACCTCTGTTCTAAGTATTACAGGCTTCAAACCTGTTAAAAAAATCAAAATCTCATCCTTCGATCATCTGTGGACTTTGATGTCTAAATGAAACATGTTAGAATAGGCAAGATCTCAATTCTAAAAATATTTTAAAGTATTAAAAGTAAATGGGTTTACTGGGAAGTATTAAAACATAGTAGAATAAAAAAAATTCAAAATTTAATTGATTAAAACCTAAGTTTAGATTGCATGATCTTGTTCGCTATCATAAATCATGATTTTTAAAATAAAATTATAGATTTTTATTTCGTTATTGAGTGAGAAATTATGAGATGAACGAAATCGCAATTTTCACGAAATTCTAGTGATCGGTGAAGCATTGATTGTCGAGATCAAAACTGTAGCTTGTTGAAAGGTTGGGGATCATCAAAAAAAATACTAAGTGGAATTTTAATTCATCATGGAAGACGAATGTGGTCGATCTAGGGTTTTAACTCATGTTTTGGTCGAAGTCGGAAATTTGTTTGCCGCGACTTCGTCAAAGCACTAGAGTCGATCACATCAGTGGCATCAAAACAAGGGAAGTAGGCGAAGCTTTGACCAGAATTTCGTGGCCTCTGGTGGCCTGAGGTAGCGGGGTGAATCATTTTAGTTGAACGACGTTTTGTTCCAATTTATGTTGGATAGGGAAAACTCGAGTTCGTCGTCGTCTTGGATTTTTGGGTGGTCATAGACTTAGGAATGCTCATCGACGTCCTGTTGATTATCTCAACATCGGTTGGAGATAGTAGGAGTCCTTGTGCACGTGTATAGGCTTTGGGTTGTGTCAGTAAGAAGTGGTTTGGGAAGAAGGGTGAGAACTCGAAGTTGTCTTCAGGGAGTTAGGGTGTTGGCTCGAGTTTTGATCCGGTGTTCATGTGAGTTAGCACGAGTGAAAAAGATTTGAAGTTTTAAAAATAAAAAAAAGTATAAAAAGAGAAAGGAAGTATTTTACTCGGGCAATGTCTCGGGTAATATTGGTTTTGGCTCGGGGTGGACTTGAGTCGGTCTCGCGTTAGTATAAAACAGTTTCAAAATTTAAAAACAAAATTTAAATTTAAAGCATGTTTAACTTGTTTTTTAAATAATGATTTGGTTTAAGATTTTAAAAAAGTTAATTATTTCAAAAGTAATTAAGTTTAATTTATTTAATTTTGTGACATTATTTAAAAAATTAATTCTTAATTTATTTCAAATAAATAATGTAATTAAAAAGTTAATTAAGATGAAATGTTGTTTTTAAAGTTTTAATTAACCTTAATCTCTAGAATTAATTTATGTTTTAATGATGATTAATTATGAGGTTTGTTAATTAAAGATTTTAATGATAATTAAATTATTAATTAAGATAAATGATTTATAATTACTTAATAATTAAAGAATAATTAATTAAAGGTTAATTAATTATTAATTTAAGGTTAATTAATTTATAATTAATGATTAATAATTATGTAATTAATTAAGAAATATTTAATTAATGAAAGGAATTAAGATTAATTAAACGGTAATTAAGAACTAATTAATTTATAATTAAGAATAGTTAATCATTAATTAAGGATAATTAATGAAAATAATTAAGCGATTAATTAATTATAATCACACAATTAATTAATCTTGCTTATAAATGTTGAATTATTATTGAATACCTTGAACTGACTGATACCTCTGATAAGTGATTGTGATACCATGTGATGTGAATTGCTGTGAATTGAACTATGATATCCGTGATATCTTTCTGTGTGAATATGAAAACTATTGGCCTTTAAACGACACTTGAATTTCGATGCGACACGGAGTCGGATTTCAAATGGTAATCTGAAACCCACATCGAACCTTAATAGTGAATCTTTGTGACTTGTGTATCCATGTGTTTTCAAAATAAACGCTCAATATTCGGATTAGCCGGGAGAGGACTTTGTGTTATAAAACCCATTCTCAATTAATGATACGATGAATTGGAGTGCATTCAAAGACGGTGGTGAAGACCGGGTATTTTCGAAAATGAAAGGATTACCGGTCGATTGTCTCTGCACTGAGTTGCTCCGGTATAGATATCTCCATATGTGATGGGGAGTCCAATCGGGATTTTGGATTCCCAGATTGCAAGGGCTTCTTCCTATATTGGACGAAGTGCCTTCGGTTCCATGCAGGCCCAGGATGGACTTGTATGGTTGTATGTGTGACATTGCACTTTGAGATATAAAGCTGATTTCTATCAAATACATTTCTGTTTGGTGGCAGAGAATTTATTTTCTTAGCTTAACACCCTTCTCTGAGACGTGCGAACTCAAAGGTTATGTAATTGATGGTTATTAGCGATATACTTCCAATTTGGTACTGTGGCATGCTGAGTGCTGATCATTTGTTGATTAAAGCATGGCTTTTGTGAAAAGCGTAGTTTGTGGGACGAGACTTCATCGTACCTCACACCCCGAAAATGGTCGAAACAGGAATAGATGCAGCAAGGTTATGAGGGTCACGCCCTTTAGGCTATATGCATTTCCTTCTAGATAATAAGTGGTATTCTGGTATGGAGCTCGGATAATTTGCTTTGTGGTTGTTGGTGTTGAGGGCCCTCGATAAAGGTCGGTTACGACAGGGGGATGGCATACTCATGACAGTTAGCTACCTTGTTACAGAGGTTACCCGGCCTTGTGTTGGCGGAGATCCGATTAGGTTCTCGGGGCGTCCCTCCAGAGGCGTACCCGTTCGGTGTAGGAAGTTTCTTAGCCTGACCATTTATTGGAAATCCAAACAAAACAATACTAGCCCTGTACGGTTTTAGTTGTATAACCTGCCATGCAACGTGGCGGTAACCTGCCATTAAAACATGGTAGCTATAGTAGGTATACCATAATGTGGTATATTGACTAAGATTAATATTATACTTTCAAAATGTTTTTACACTATTCACTAATAATAATATCAAAAGAATTTTCTCATATCAAGCTTATTGGACTATCATAAGGAGAAATCTACTCCAATTGTGCGATTGCATTGTGTGTGCGGGGAGGCCTTATGGTAGTTTCATATTCCGAAAGCATAACGAATTTTTTTTAATTTTTTTTGTTCAAACAACTGTTTTTTGTTTACTCATACCAGTCCCATGACTGACCCGGAGTTTATTGTTCCCTTCCTAAACTCTGGGCGCCCACAATTTTCCACACGGACAGCCTAGAAATAGGTTATCCGTATTCTGGAGCAAGCTTGGATAGTAGATTTGGATTTAGAAGTCTTTTGGAAGCTGTCAGATTCTGGAAGCTTTTGGTTTGGAGATATTTTGAAGCCTTTCGGAAGTGTTTGGAGTTTTGGAAGACCTTATCGAAGTCAAAGTATGTTGGAAACTTTTTGAAGTCCCCATTGTTATTGTTCCACTTTGGTGTTATTGTTTTGTTGAAGTATAATGTATATAGCACTCTGATGTTGGTGATCGTTGTTGTAATGGATATTATATAAATGTTGTATCTGTGTGTTGGTTATCAATGATAATTCATTTGTTTCCGCTGTTTTGAATTCATCTAATGTTGTTATAAGCTCCACCGAACTAGAGTTCAACGTTAGAATCTCCGACAGTCGAATACAAGTAAGGTATTTGATGTCGATTTTTAAACGTTGTATTTCGGGGCGTGACATTTTATTGATTAATAAAAATTCCATTACTTAATTGTTTAATTTGTAATCCAAGAAAATATGAAAGTTCTACCATATGAGACATTTCATATTCTCTTGTCATAATTATTGAAAATTCTGGACATAATTTTCCGTTTGTGGAACCAAAAATGATGTCATCTACATAAATTAGTATTATCAAAATATAATTTTTATCTTGTTTTATAAAAAAAGTTTAATCTACTTTTACAATTTTAAAAACGAAATTTATAAGATAACTTTTAAGACGATCGTACCAAGCATGAGGTGCTTGCTTTAAACCGTCTAAGGCTTTCTATAACTTATAAACATGGTTTGGAAACTTTTCATGTGCAAATAGAGGTGGTTATTCTACATACACATTTTCTTTTACAAAATCATTTAGAAAAGCACTTTTAACATCCATTTGATATAGTTTAAAGTTATGAAAACATGCATAAGCGAATAAATTACGTATTGCTTCTAGAAGAGCTATGGGAGCGAGTATTTCCTCGTAGTCTATTCCTTCTTCTTGATTGTAACCTTGAACAACTAATCTAGCTTAGCTTCGAATAATATTTCCTTTCTCTTCAGCTTTATTTTTGTAAACCCACTTAGTACCGATGATTGTTTGATTGCTAGGTCTAGGAACTAAGTCCCAAACTTCGTTTCGTTCAAATTTATTTAACTTTTCTTGCATCGCAGGCTTCTATAGAATTTTTGGGTTCAATGTTCGATAGGAAAGCTACATGACCCATTTGATTTAATTGATTACGAGTTCTTACGTTAGAATTTATTTCCTCAATGACATTTTTAATTGGATGATTTCATAGAAGTCTTGGTGGAGATCGAATTTCATTTCATTTGGTAAATTATTGTTTTCGATTTTAGTATTATTTTCAATATTTTCAATATCATCTTCTTTGATATTTCATTTAGGAATTATTTATTCATCTTCTTTTTTATTATTGAATTTGAAATTTCCGTCAAATGACGCATGAAGTGTTTCTTCGAATGTTTTAGTTCTTTTATTATAAATTCTATATGCCTTGCTTCGTTCTGAGATTCGTTGGATTTTGGATCGAATTTACCAAGTTGTTATTTGTATTTGATAGAAAACATTTTGATCCGAAAACTTTAAAATATGACATGTTAGGCTTTCTTCCATTAAAAATTTCATATGGAGTATGTTTTGTTAATGGTCTAATGTAGATTCGATTTAAAACATGGCAAGCAGTTGCTATAGCTTCTGCCCAAAAATGTTTAGGTAGAGTCGCATCCATTTAATAAGGTTCTAGCACATTCCTGTAAGCATTTCAAAACCACATAAATAGAGTTAGGAGCTATGATGTTTCGAGGTAAATGCGAGGTAAAAAGCATGGTATAGTCAGCAATCAGAGAACCAAATGACCATTTCTAGTTATATCGTACTGACACTCTCCAGAAACACATTTGTAATAGATAATTTTATAATTCTAGTCAATACATCCACTGCCAAGTTAAATAGCACATACGATAAAGGGTTGCCTTGTCTAAGGTCACATTTTGATTGAATTATACTTTCTATAATTATGTTAACCATTAGATACAAGTTTTCATCTTTGAGTATGGTCATAATCAAAACCTACCCGTATATAACTAAAATAATTAGATAGCAGTAAATCTTTAAGAAAATACAAACCAATCGAGTCAAATGTCATAGAAAAATCAATTTTTAAAAGAGCATAAGTGATATTATTTGTTCAATAATAGTTTATTGATTCTTGGACTACAGCAACTACGTCCATAATATTTCTACCCTTAATAAAATCTTGTCGAGTAATATCAATTAAATTATTTATTTTAGTGCTTAACATGTTAGCTAAAGCCTTCAAGATAATATTTACATAATGGTTAATTAAGAAAATAGACCTGACATCCTTAAGCTCTATTGCACCTACTTTCTTATGAAGAAGAAGTACTTTAGCAAAATTAAATATTCCTAGTTGTAATTTACCATTATAAAACTCGTTAAACATTTTGATCAATTTAAAATTTAAAGCATGCTAAAGAATTTATACACCAACATAGGAAATCTATCTAGTCTGGGCGATTTATCACCAGGCATATCATTAACACCCTTAAGATCTCCACTTTTGAGAATGAAATATCCAAATCATCTAAAGTAATCCTAGTACTTAAGACATATGTATAACTAAGAAGAAATAGTCTTAAAGAACTACCTTAACAATAATATGTTCAAGGTTAATTTTGGGAAAGGCCCGTTAGGCGACTAAATTGAGAGACCCTCTCTTAGAGGCAACAATGACATATAAAAAGAAAATTAGAATCGCTATAGCCCGCTACTCTACCAAATCATGCGATAACTCCTGCACCTTCATCCAAATCGTGGTAGCTCCTCCATCGCTCAATCATTGTAGCATGCCTTAATTACATGGTAGTGCATACTGTCTCCTACTCCTATCACCTGGCTCCAACCTATGACTTCTATTACTCCTAGCCTTTGATTGTCCGACACTTTAGTCTGCTGATTTGATTAGTTGAAATAATTTGATAAAAAGGTATTTTTTTTCAATGTTTTGATATTTTGATTAATACTTATTAAATGGATGATAGATTGTATCATTATGAATTATAATTGTCATTACATATTGAATGAAAATTGAACATTGATAATTATGGGCATCATGTGCAACTGTATTTGTTAATTTGAAATAATAATGCACTTATTACACAAAAACTATTAGGATGATATTGAACAATTTCAAACAATAATATTGCAAAGTTATAAAGTTTTAATTTGTCAAAAAAAAGGAATTTTCAAAATTTCTTATTATGATTAAGTGTATCAAAATTGAATATTCTTATCATTTATATATTGTGTTAAAACATTGGTTATTTCATCAAATTGAAAATGTATAAGAAACATGACAACAAATGAAGTCGATAAAAATTGAATTACATTTCGAAACCAAACTAAGGATTTTACAAAAAAAATAAGAAAAAAACATAAACTTTCAAAATCACTTATTGGTTCGATTTCTAATTTATTTTAAGCATAATTCAAAATTTTCCATCTTTAACTTTAAGTAAAATTGAAGGAAATAATGAAAATGAGCATATTGAGATTGATGGAACGATAATTAACGAAGAAATTGGTGTAGCGAATGGAAACATGCAAAATGAATATGTCAACAAAGTGGCTACTAGAAACAAAGAAGGAAACGAAATGATATGACATACATCATAATGTGAATGGTGTGAATAAAGGTGTTGATGATCTGATTGTACTTGACCTGGAAAATGATGTTGATGTCAATTATGATCCGAGATTATGGGGAGGGATAACCGGTAGTAAAAAAGATAAGCTAGCTAAACAAGGTTTTACAAAAATTGTTAAAGAAAATGAAGATTTCCTAAAAGTTGATGGTTGATATTTTTCTTGTAAACATTATTTTAGTTGCCATCCATAAGAAGAATAACAAAGAAGAAAATAGTTAGTTTACTCACATAAAGTGAATAGTCTTGGATATTCTATACATACACCATATATTGCCGTATATATGTCACAGAATATATTTTTAAAATTTTTAAAAAAAGTGGCATTATTTAACAAAAAGTTTAGAATTAATATCAAAGAATGAAAATTTCATAGTATACAAATCCTCTTTGTCCATATACAGTATAACGACCCATAAATTTCGATGTTTAATTTTTTTTGCTAATTTAGTAATATTTTATGAGTTAACATTGAAAGAAATAAAAATTTGTAATTTAATAATGGAATAATAACTAAATTAAAATGAAACAATGTTAATACCAATTAATTGTCAACAATCTTAATGAAACTCCAATTCATTGTATTTAAACATGCTATGCTTGGTAATAAAATTAAATATAAGTAACAAATGTAAACATTTAATTATTGTACAAAATAGATAGTTAATGGTCATTAAAGAAGATCAGTATTGTGTAAGGAATTATAATATGTGTGGTATTAACGGGTGCACTGAATTATAGTGGGATGTAAAAGGTAATAAATTAATGTCTAATGGATGAAAATGGAATAAATGTATTTTAATGAGAGTGGTTGTAATAATTGTTGTAAAGAATAAATTTACAAATGTTATAAATTGTATAACGGTGACAACTTTTGTTCATTACCAATGTATTTAATCAATAGCACTTAAATGTAATTAAACATTGCCTTATGTAAGTTAAGATAATAACTGAAAATTGTGAATGTAAAATCAATAGAAATGTTAATTATATGCATAAGATGGCAATTGATTTAATAAGGGATTGAAACCAAGATAAATAAATGAATTGGGATATTAAATGAGTATAAATGACTTAATTTCAGCATAATGAAAATAAAATAGTTAACACAAATAAAAGATGAAATTAGAATTATATATAGCTTGCTGGAACATTTGTTGTAATAAATGAACTTTTAAATGTAATTAAAAGTTAAGGGTAACAATGGTTATAAGTTACCTATTTATTTAGTTCATAAAATTTAGTTTGAAATCAATTGAAGTTAATTTACTTATTTAGTGCAAAATAATGTAGATTTTATACTTAGCTACGAATTGAATAGATGAAAACAAATGTAAGCATTGAATTAATTCAACGAATTTAAATTTTAATAAATGGTCATTAAATATAATCAATGTTCTGTAAATGATTATAATATTGGTTTGAAGGAAATAAATTTATAGGTAATGAATGGAAAGAAAACAAGGTAACTAAGTTTATAGAATAGTAATGAACTTAATAAAAGTTTTGGATTGAAACAAATCAATCCATTGAAATCCAAATTATAATAAGTGTAATTTTTGTAGCAATTGAAATTAAAGGTTATGTAACTTGAAATAAAGAAAATATGAGAAAATTTATGTAATAGTTTTAAATCCATTATTTAAGCCATCTATTTAACAATAATGAATGGAATAATTTTTGATTGATTTAATTAAATAGAATTTTGGAAATTTAATTTATAATTTTTGAATTAAGGTTGAGGAATTAATAAATTTTAAATCGACAGTTAAATTTGTTAAATTAGTATAAATGTTTAAGAAATTAAAAATGACAAGAATTTTTGATTATAGGATTGAAATTGAAGGTTGATTTAATTAATTAATTCCTAATTTATTTAATTGACTGTAAAAATTGCCATTTTGGCCACTAACTCGGATTTCGACGAAATCAGTTTCATCGTATCCGTAATGGTGGATTATTGTAGGGTTTCAAGTTTCGTAGCGATCAGACTTGTCGTTTGATCGTACAGACTCGAAACACCTTGAAATTAATGGATTTGAAATCAATTTGAAATAATTTGATTTTGTCATAACTTCTCCATACGATGGAATTTGGACTTAAAACTTGTTCCATCGTGTTTAAAATATTTAAAAACATCTATTTTGATATATGGGTTGACCCAATTTCGTTCCGGAGTCGAAACGGGCTTTTCAGGCCATATATCGTCCAGTGCGTACATCCACTTGATCTGATCCATTCCTTTTTCAAATTTTTCTAAATACATTGTTATGAACCCTAGCCTCCCTAATTTCATTTGTCCGTATGTATATCTCAACTCTCTCCTCTTCAATGGAAGACAAACAAATTCTAGATCCAATTCCAAATCAAATCCAAAGCTAAAATTTCAACTCCTCATAAAAATTTGAAAAAATATATGTTGAAGCTCTCGGCTAGCGTAATTCACTGGTGGTGTTCGTTTTTCGATTCGAGTTGTCGTGTGTCTAGAATTTAATGATTAATTGACGGCCGTTCGTTGTGGCGAAATCAAGTTCATCCGATTGTGGAATCAAGGGCAAGGTCGTGAAGAGGGGAACGAGCAATGTCCATCGGTGGGTTTGGTTCATCGATTCAACGGCTAGATTTGGCGATTTAATTGGATTAGGGTTTCGACACTCGGAGGCAGCTACACGTTTTCAGGTGTCGAGGTGCACGTGTGGTCGTGGGGGAGGGGGGAGGCTGGCGGCACGGTGTTTCTGGCAAGGTACGGCGTCGAACGGCAGTCAAGTGGATGGGTTTTTGATGGCGGCGCTTCGTGTTTCGAACGAGATCCTGGTTCTGTAAATTGCGTGAGGCAAGAGAAAGGATGACGTGGCTGTGACGTTGGTCTGTTTTTCTCCTTTATTTATTTGAATTTCCGATTCAAATCGTGCTAACTCGAATAATATTCACGTACAAACTCCAATTCACGCGCGATTTTTTTTGTTAGGATCGTAATAAAATTCCAAACACTTTGACGCTGGTTTGGACGGGTGTGGAGACTGTCAAATTTTTGGGTTTAAATTGAATTTAAATTCAATTTAGATTCAAAAGGTGAGTTTTTAACGCACTCACAACTTCTAAGATTTCTTATGTTTGTTAAATTGATATATGATGTGATTTAAAATTTATTTATTGTTGCTTGGCATATTTTTGATCATCATCTCAGTTAATTTCATTTATTTAAATTAAATTTCTATTTAATTTATTCATTGCATTTAAACTGCCAGTTAAATTATTAATTAATTAATCATTGCATTTAAACTGCTAGTTAAATTGTTAATTAATTATTCACTACATATAAACTGCCAGTTAAATTGTTAAATAATTATTCATTGCATGTAAACTGCCAGTTAAACAGTTATTTGATTTATTATTGAATATAAATTGCTATTTAATACCTGTTTTTTATTATCCGTTCTGTATTGATGCTATTGGTTGAATTTGATGATGATTGCGATAAATGATTGATGGTTGATATTGGATGAATGGATGCTGCATTAATATTGTTATAAAACTGCAAGTTATTATGCATTTTCATCTCAATCGGGATTGGGGTTTGAAATGATATATAACCGTAAATTTTTATTTTAAATTGCGGATTGAAATGATAAATATCCGTATCACTTAGCCATAGGATAGAAAATTTTATACAGACACCGCGGTATATATATAAAAATAATTTGAAATGATTTTGTATGGTTTTGTAAAGAAATATATATATGGTTTATGAGATATTGATTTCGGATATTTGATAAAGGTTATTTTATATATAGTTAAATCCTTGGTTTTAAGCTATGTATAAAATTGTTTAAAGTATGAAGTAAGTTTAATAATAAAATTGATTTTATTAAAATATATTATGGATAAGTATTTACTTAAATTACATTCTAATATAGAGTTTATATTGATTTTTATAAATCAAAGTTGAGAATATAGTTTTGAAATTGATTTCAGATTTTATTTAGTTAAGATCTTATTGAAATTTAGATTCAAAAAGAATATGGTGTTATAACTAAATTCGGGTTTAAGATGATTTAAGTGAACATATCTAGTCTAAATAAATTGAGGAATATTCAATTTTTGAATTTGAGAGTTTTATTTAAAGGATACTGGATTTATTAAGTAAGTATTTCAAAACTAAATAATAGTAAAGTGAATTTGGCATATATATATATATATATATATATATATATATATATATATATATGAATTAAAAATTTAGTTTTGAAATGGTGGAATATTTAAAACTTTGAAATATATGGAATTTAAATGGTTATTTTGGAATTCAAATCTGTATTTGGAATTGATTGGAGAAATTAAAAAGCTAGTTTACTTTATAAAGTAATTTATTATTAAACCATTTAAGCATTGAAATTTATGTTTCGAAGCTATGGTTTTAAGGTATATACATTTGAAAGTACTATGATTTTTGAAAAAGGATATATTGAAATAAAAATGATATCATATTGATTTGGGTTTTAAAAGGAAATGATATCGTATTTATATGGTTTTGAAATGGATATTATATTCTGGTTTAAAAGTATAAACTATTTTGAAAAGACCGCGGTGTTATAATAACGATTGGTTGTTGAAGAGACCGGTATCGGAAGTTGTCATACTCTCCGCCAACTCCGAAAACCACTTTAACAACAGTGTACGCGGTGGAGATTCCTGAATGAAGTGGGATGGTGGCGGCGTTTCCTTTGAGGTAAATATGTGGACCCAACTCCCATGAGTTGGCATAAGGTGGCTAAAACAGGAGCGATCGACGGGTTAATGAGGTAGCACCTTTGATCGGACACATCCCTCCGAAATTATACTTTGACTTTTGGATTGATTCGATGGCCAATTTTGATTTTTTTTGTTTGGGGGTGTGGCTCCAGGTGGGCGGTGGTTGCGGCTACGCGTTACCACCGACCCGGAAGCGTAATTGGTATATCTACCTTGGCATTGCCTAGTTGTGCCGTGTCACCTGCCCTATCGCGCCTTGTACGAGTTTGGATTTCTCCCGTAGCCCGTGTGGTATCCTCTGGTGGCTTCCGGATTAATTGGGACCATGATATTGGATGGACTACATGGATTATTACGTGTTAAGGGCTATATAGGTAACCCTTTAATGCTTAGAAAAAAGTAAGTTTATTTTACTATTAGACACTATTGCAATAACGAAATATCACTACATAGTAAATAGTACAATGTATCCTTAGGAGATGTGAATCCCGAGCATCTCTTAAGTTACTGCACTCATATATATTTATGTTAATTTAACTCACATAAGATATTTTAGTTCTGACTCGAGTGTTTTGTCTTTTTAATTCGCTCGGGTCAGCCTGAGCATTTCTGGATTCGAAGACTTTAGCTCTGGAGGACGATGACGAAGATTTATATTACTATTATATACTATTATATTCCACTACACCATTTTACTCCGCTGCATTGTTATTATTCACTGGTATGTGCAACTCTGATATGTATTGTATAAATATAATCACATGTTTATAAAACAGCTTCATGAACTGTATATTTGATTATTATATTTTATCGTTCCGCTGCAAGATTCTATTTTGTTTTATTTCTTCCTTCTTTTTCTTATTTGCACCATAACAATCCGCCCTTTCCTATGGTTTGAATTGGCACGTGTGTCGATTTAAAGTGTGCGAAAAGGAGGGAGTTGCATCCGGTATCAGAGCATTGGTTTAGCGATAAACCTTAACTTTGTGGGGTCTGATTCTTTATTAACAGGGTAGTAATACCCTATGAGAGTCGTTGAGGTTATATATATATATATATATATGAGAGAGCGTATTTATTATTGTTATAAAAGGTTTTAATAGTGTGTTAATCTGTTCCGTCTTATATTTATAAATTCTGGTTGGTACATGGGACGCTATGACATCAATAGGGATTTCTAAACACTTAATAGGACAAACCGACATGATATTTGGTTTTAATATAAGTGAATGAAATAATTTTTCCTATTATATTTTCTACATATAAAATAAAATTTTAAATTATATACATATATATTTGGTTGCAATATATTGGTTGTTAGGTAATGAAATTTAGAAATAAAAGTGAAATAAGATTGAAAATAAAATAAATCAAATTGGAAATTTTAGAACTTAAGTTCCGGGGTTTTGAAAATTTCTTTCAAATGATTTTGGAATATAATAATAATATTTTAGAAGTATTTTCTGATATAAATATTTCAATATAATTTGAAAGAAATGTTTTAAAAGAAATTTGGAAAAGGAATAGTTCTGTACTCCCCTCTCTATCGTTGGAAAATAATTTCGGTGATGAGTGCACGCATCATTGACATTAATTTTCGAGTTTCGTAGTGGGAGGGCCACTGTAGTAGTTTTACTATAGATTTATTTTGATAAATAAATATAAATTTTATTGTTTTAAATATAATTGGATATATAAATTTGTAAGTATATTTTTATCTATTATTTTAAAATGATTTGAAATTAAACCCGGTATTTAATTCTTAAGTTTCCGCTAATTAATAGTTTTGATTAGGGTGGTGAAATGGAAGTTAACTAATAATTGGAACCTTTAAATAAAATAAGAGATTAAATGCCTGGTTATAAATGAAATTAAAAGAAGTTTGAAATTGTAATATATAAAACAAAAGATTAAATTATTGAGCATTTAATTAATTAAAAGAAATGAGTAAAACTTGTATAAGTTTCAATTACAGTCTTAAAAAGCATATAAACTTACCAAATATTTAAAGTTGAAATGTTTAATAAGAAAATGTAATGGGAAATTGTACAAGAAAAAAATTTATATAATGGAAGGGTTCAATGAATCGCCTTAATAAATTAGAATTTGGTGTTGTAGTTGTTATAAAGTTAAGTATAATGGAAGGACTACTAATTAAATATAATAGAAGGCGGGTATTGTTAGAAAGAAACATTAAACTTAAGTAAATAAGTTGAAGTTATTTCTAAATAAAATTGTAAGAAATAAATGAAAATAAAAGGATAAATCATTATATGAAAGAAAGAAATCAAACAACTAATGTATGAATGAAATTAATAGGAATAAACTAAATCTGTTGTTTGAAGTAGTTGTTGTTTGTTTTGGTTTATGGTTGTTTGGTTAAGGATACTTTAAAAGTGTCTGGATGAATGAATAAATCTATTTACCTTCATCAAAGACTATTGAGTAAATGTGCACTTAGCAGTTTATTTTTCATTCTGTACAATTTGAAGTTTTGAACCCAAACAACTGTTTTTTTGTTTGAATGAATGTTTGAATTGTGTTGATTCTGTATGAAGGTTGTATGTTGTTTGTTACAATTGGTTGTTGAATTGATTATTTGTTTGTGGTTGAACAACTTAAATATTTCATTCTATATAATTACTAACTCTTATCAGATTATATAAGTGAAATACAGGTTATGGAAGCAATTGCTACTGCCTTTGGTTTCATAATTAAGCGTTAATTGCCCGACAAATAGGTACATTCTCGGATTACGGTTTATAGCGTTATTATATTATTTTTTCGAGTTGGGATATATCTTATTATGGAAAACATATGTTGTATATTGTATATTTGATATTATATTTTCTACCGAGCCTGTCCCTATAAAGGAGACTCTGCCAAAATTTTCGTAAATTTTGGACTTAGAAAATTTTTGAAAAAAATGTTTTCCATACTTCATTAATGTGAGTATAAAAAGAATTAATAGTTATAAATAGATATATCTTATACAAAGTATTAAAATTTATAAATTTATTTATAAATAAAATTAATAATTTGAATAAGATGTATTGACTACTCAATTTCTTCTTTTCCCTTCTTTTTCTTTTTCGGGGACGAAAAGTTTTGAGTGGGGGAGAGTGTAACGACCCATAAATTTTCGATGTTTAAATTTTTTTTGTTAATTTAATAATGTTTTATGAGTTAACATTGAAAGAAATAAAAATGTAACATCCCGCCTTTTCGAACGTTTTAAATCGACACACGTGCCAATTCAAACCATACGGAAGGGCGGATTGTTATGGGGTAAATAAGAAAAACGAGAAAGATATAAAAAAAAACAGAATCTCGCAGTGCAAGGATAAAATATAATAATAAAATATATAATTTATAAATCTGTTTACAAAACATTTATATACTACATATCAGAGTTACACATACCAATAACAATGCAGCGGAACAGTGTGTAGTGTACTAGTATAAATAATAATAATATACATCTTCGTCTTCGTCCTCCAGAGCTAAATCTTCAAATCCTGAAACGCTCGGACTGACCCGAGCGAATTTGGAAAGACAAAACACTCGAGTCAGAACTAAAAGATCTTATGTGAGTTAAATTAACAAAATAAATATAAGTACAGTAACTCAAGAGATGCTCGGGATTTACATCTCTTAAGGATCCGTTAAACTATTTACTATATAGTATATTGCGCTATTATAATAGTGTCTAATTGTAAAATAAACATACTTTTAAATTGCGTTAAGGAGTGACCCAATATTCCCCTTAACACGTAATAGTCCCAGTAGTCCATCCAATATCATAGTCCCTCCTGATCGGGAAGCCACCAGAGGATACCACACGGGCTACGGGAGAAATCCAAACTCGTACAAGGCGCGATAGGGTAGGTGACACTGCACAACTAGGCAATGCCAGGGTAGATATACCAATTGCTATCCGGGCTGATGGAAACGCGTAGCCGCAGCTACCGCCCACCTCGAAAAAAACTCCCCAAGAAAAAAAATCAAAGTAAAAGTGGCCACTGAATCAATCCAAAGTCAAAGTATAATATCGAAGAGGAGTGTCCGATTAGAGGAATGACCTCATTGGCCCGAGAATCGCTCTTGTTTTAGCCACCTTATGCCAACTCACAGGAGTCGGGTCCACGTATTTACCTTGCAGGAAACGCCTCCACCAACCTACTTCATTCTGGAATCTCCACCGCGTACACGGTTAGTCAAAGTGGTTTTCGGTATCGACAGAGAGTATGTCCATATCCGATCCCGGTCTCTTTGCCAACCAATCGTTATTATAACACCGCGGTCATTTAAAAATAATTATACTTTTAAAAACAAAAATAAAATATCCATTTAAAACCCATAAAACGATATCATTTTTATTCTTAAAACCCAAAATCAATACGATATCATTTTATTTTCCAATATACATTATTTCCAAAATCATAGGGTTTCCAAAGTGAAATATTTATAAATCAAGCTCTTGAATATAATATTTCCAACTTATACTGCCTTGAAAACAAACATAGCTTTGAAACAAATTTCCATCTCTTAAATGGTTAAATATTTAACTACTTTTATAAAACAAAATAGCTTCTTTAGATTTCACAAATCAATTCTAAATATCGATTTAACTTCCAAATACCATTTCAATTCTTATGGTTAAAAGCTTTAAATATTTCACCATTTCAAAAACAAACTTATTTGACAAACCCATATGTATCAAATCCAATTACTTATTATTTAGACTTGAAATGTTTACTTATTGAATTCAATATAATTTAAGTAAACCTTTAACTTCACATAACTGGAATTTTTTTCAATTTATTTAACTTGATATATTCATTTAGAACAACCTGATACTCATTTGAATCTCTTTACACAAAAATCAAGTTATAAATCATATCCTTTAAAAATTTAACTTTTATTTAAATTTCGATTTAACTTAAAATTCAACTTCCAATTTAAGTCAATAGAACTACCAGAAATTAAATTTTAATTAAATGCTTAATCGTATTTGATCTTAAAATCAAACTTCGGTTTATACTTCAAAGTAATTTTTATACAAAGCCTAAAACCGGAAAATTTCTATATATATATATATATATATATATATAGCTTTTATTAATGATCAAATCAAAACCCATAAACCATATATATATGTATAGCTTTATAAAACCATAGTAAAACATTTCCAAAAATAATTTTATATATTTACCGCAGTGCCTGTATAAAATCTTCTATCCTATGGTCAAGTGATACGGATGTTTATCATTTCAATCCGCAAATTAAAAATAAAAAAAATGCGGTTGTATATCATTTCAAACCGCAATCCCGAATGAAAGAAAATGCCTGATGACTTGCAGTTTATACAATATAAATATAGCATCCATTCATCCAAATAGCAATCATCAACCATTATTTGCAATCATCGTCCAATATAAACAGTCATCGATATAGAGCATATAAATTATATAGGTAATAGATAACAGTTTATATTCAATAATAAATTTAATAACTGTTAACTAGCAGTTTATATGAAAAATAAATTCTAACTGTAAATTTATATGCAATAATTAAAATAATAAACAGTTAAAGAAATAAAATGCGAATTAACTGAGAAGATGAATAAAACATGCCAAACAAATCATATATAAATTTCTACTCATATCTAAAAATCAATTTTACAAACATAAAATATTTTAGAAGTTGTGAGTGGGTTAAAACACTCACCTTTTGAATTTATATCGAATCTAAATCCGTTTTAAACTCAAAAAATCTGACGGTCTCCAAATTTGTCTAAACCAGCGTCAACAGATCCGGAATTTAATTACGATCCTAAGAAAAGAAATTTCGTGTGAATCAGATGTCGTATGTGAAAGTTACATCGAGTTAAACGAGTTGAAATCAATATGTAATTTAAAAACAAGATAAACAAATAACTTACGCCACGTCACCCCGTTCAAACTTCCCTCCCACGCGATCTTCTTCTTCCAGCAGTTGACACGCACGAAACCCACCTTCGGCTCCACGTTGACCGCCGACCGACGCTTCCCTCTGCCTCCATCCACCTCGTCGCTACCCCCAAACTTCTCACCTGCTTCGGCCGCTCGCGATGCCCCAGGTCCGAACCCCCATAGCCACCTACGGCCGTCCCCTTTTCCCAGCCCTAAATCGCCAAATTCGTCGTCCACGGCCAACCATCTGCGCCACAACCACCTCCAAATCACTCGGCCTCTCAATCTCTCCAGAACCCAGAAACCAATTTGCATATCGTCGCTCCAAATTAAAACGCCCAAATTGACTTAGGTTTCGCATTTCCTGATTTTGACCACGATTTGCCGCTGACTCGAGTATCGATTTCGAAAATAGAGACTGCGCGTAGATTCGTATGGATGAAATCTACAACATATATTTTTTTGGAATTTTTCTGGGATGTTTGAATTTTCATTTGAAATTGAATAGAATTGGATCTGACCTTTGCATCCATTTGAGGAGGAGAAGGAGTTGAAGAAAAGAACATACAGCAAAAGAGAATAGAATGGAGGCTAGGGTTTATCACAGCCTATTTAGGTAGATCGCAATAGAATAGGTGTGCACGAAATTTAACGTGCAAACGGAAGTGGTCACAAATGGATATAAATATTAATTGAATACGTTACGAATAAATTAATTTCTCGTATTCCAGTTTTGGTATTTAGAAATTTCATCCCTTAATAATACTCAACATTTACATCGATTTAAACATATTTACAATTGTAAATTTAGACGCTTTATTTAAGTTTCAATATAATTTCATTAAATTTCAAATTCATAAAATTTTTCCATTTTTAACTAAATTCCAAATTACCGTAATAATTATCTTAGATTCTTATTCATTCTCAATAGATTTAACTATTGTAAATCGACTAAGTTTACATACTATAAAATCCATATTTCTATGTATATATAGTTTTGAATTCCATACTATAAATATTTTATTAATATTTCGCAAATACACAAATTGGTATTGCACTGTTACTTAAATAAATAGTCTATACCAATCACTAATTTAAATGGGTTACCAAATTTTGGATTGGTTAATAATTATTAATTATTGCTTCATTTCTTAATTATACACTTGCATGAGTTATGCTTGTCTAATTATATTCCCATATTAATTAATGTTTCCAACAAACAATAACCTTTCCTTAGTCCCATCCTTTTTACCAAATATTTCCCTGCAAATAATTCATTTTCCTATACATACTTTCATTTACACCTAAACTTATTATACCTCTTTATTTTCTCAACCAAATTACAATGATTAAACAAATTTAAATGAAAAGTTTGATTTGATAGATTCATAGATTCAAATGTTTACTTTATTTCAATATCTACTAAACTTTGAAATTATAACATAGACTCCAAAATAAAATTCTCCACTCTAGCCATACAAGTCTTATTGAAATAAAATGTATCAACCCTATTTTTAGGTCTTGGTTCCTAATATCCACCCGTTTTGACTTAATTTAAAATAACGTACAAATTACATTACCTTTAATTGCAATAAATCCTATCATTGCCATTCATATTTCAAATGAATAAATTATTAATTGAATCAGATTTACAACTCAACTTTAATTATTTGCAAATTTTATCAGTTTGGATTACTTGGTAAATTTAGAATCCCTTAAACAACTCCCTACATAAATTTATTATAGAATAATTCAAAATTAACGTACAATTCCAATTTATGCAGAGATTACAACTTAAATTTCAAGGAATTTATTTATTTAGGTTTAAATCCAGTTATTCACTAAAATTGTCATCCCATGTATACAATCCACATTAGTTTGTATTTATTCCATTCACCTCCTTAGTTATAGCGTAAATTTCTCATTAATACACATTAAAGTCCACTAAATTTCAACTGCCTCTTAATTTCCATTTATAAGTCTTAATACCCTAAATTTGACAACTTCTAACATGATATTACTTCTCATATTAAATGTAACTTTTATTTAGTGTATTAACATTTATTTCAATTTAAATTCCATCAACCAATTAAACATGTAACTTATAACTATTGCTTACCATTCAAAATATTACACACATGGTCATATTCTGAATGGAGTTAGCATTAAATATCAAAACTTACCTAAATTTACGTTAAGAAAATATTTAATACTAGATCTCCAATTTATTTTAATGGAATCAATATATCTTTCTTTATATACTTTGCGTATAAATATCTTAATTACCAAATTTCAACTTATTCCTCAAATCCCCCAAATAACGTTATCAACATAAATTAATATTAAATGCTTCACATTTAATCCTCCACGTTCAAATTTGTTCTAACCAAATATATATTAATGCTATCCTTTGTGGTTATTTATTTATTCACTTATTATTGCAAATGTCTACTAATTTGATTTCAGGTACAATACCTACACTATTATATTCGAAAAATTTATTCATATTAAAATCAAAGGCTTAAATTACCATTGGTAAATTAGCGTTCATTTCCATATAAATTTATCACTCTTTATTATTACTACTAAATTTTTATTACAAAATTCTAATAAATAACTAAATCAAATCGTTTAAATTTTCGGGTCGTTACACTCTCCCCCACTCAAAACTTTTCGTCCTCGAAAAGGAAAAGGAAGGGAAAAGGAAGAGTAAGAGATCAATATACCTTATGCAAACATTAACTTTATAACAATTAAGAAACTAATTTATATAAGATATCTCAATTTATAACCACTAAATCTTTTATACTTAAATTTCTAAATTTGGAAAACATTTCAAAATCATTTCTAAGTTCACAATTTATGGAAAATTTTGGCAGAGTCTCCTTTGTTCGGAGAGGCTCGGGAAAAATATAATACCAAAATGTAACAAAGTATCATATAGGATATTCAAAATAGTATATCCCAACACAGGAAAATATATAAAAATAGCGCTACAAAACGTAATCCGAAAACGTACCTATTTGTTGGGCAAATTACGCTTAATTTATGGAACCAAAAACAGTAGCAATTGCTTCCATACCTGCATTTCACTTATATAATCTAAAAAGGTTAACTATTTATATAAAGTGAAATATTTTCATGGTTTCAACTACTAACAACAATAAATACACAATCATCAATTTCGACAAACAACATACACAACAAAACAAAACGACCATTCAATCAAACAAGCAAATAGTTGTTCGGGTTCAAAACTTGAAATGGTACGGAATGAAAAATAACTATCCAGTGCATCATTTACTCAACAGTCTTAGATGGGACAAAAATAGATTATTTATTCATCCAACAACTTCAAATTTCCTTAACCAACCAACCCTAAATCAAACAATTACAATTCAAACCAACATATCAAATTAACTTATATAAATTCATTACATACTTTATTTGTTTGATTTCCTTTCTTATAATTTACATTTATTTCTATCAAACTTCAAATTTTATCTTCTCATTCAGTGGTTGTTTCTTTCATTTCTACTTATTACTTACAATTATTCATTTTTGCTTATTTAGGTCACGTAAGTTTCTTTTATTTGTATTATATTTAATGCACTTCTCACTTTCAATCATTTATTTAATGCTTACATTTCTATTATATTTAATTATAGTAATCCTTTTTTTCTTACACTTAAATTCTTAACCATATAACATTTATTCTTATAAGTAAAGGATTTTATTTATTCATTAACTATGGTTTACAGTCATTTATTTTTATTACCTACTTCCCATTATATTAAACTAGTAGCATTAAAATCATTCTTAAGTTTAAAATCCTACACATCAATCTTTATTTATTTAAGAATTTCATTTTATTTACTTAAGCTTAAAATCACCTATTAATAATACTTACCTTTAATTTTAGTAAAATTTCAATTATAACTTAAGTTTATACCATTAAATTCTTATTTATAATAGCAATTCATTGAATACTTCATTATTTCCAAAATTTCTACTTGTATAATATTCTATTCCAATCTCTTATTTAACATTTCAACTTTTCATATTTGGTAAGTTATTTATGTTAAAGAAAATGCAAAAGAACTTATACAAGTTTTATCTCATCTTTTAATTAATTTAATGTTCAATAATATTACTCTTTATCTCATATGTTACAAATTTCAAATTTCCCTTTATAACTTTGCATTAAATCTCTTCCTAAATTAGAGGTTTCAATTTATTAATTACCTATGCTTCGATTCACTACAATAATTGGAAACAATTAATTAATGGAAATTTAAGAATTTAATACCGGGTTAAATTTTCACTTTATTTTAAAACAATAGATGAATATATCCCTACAACTTATATATCTCTAATTATTTTAAAACAATTTAAAATTTAGATATTTCTAAATATGAATCTGTAGTAGAATTTACTACAGTGGCCTTTCCCCTTCGAAACTCGAAAATGAAAGTCGATGATGCGGCCGCCATCACCGAAATTATTTTCCAACGACAGAGAGGAAAGTACAAAACTTATTTTCTCCAAAATCTTCTTTAAAACATTTTCTTCCGAATTATATTAAATATTTATATCAGAAAATACTTATAAATAAAATTATTATATTCCAAAATTTCAAAACCCCGGAACTTAAGTTCTAAATTTCCAAATTTCATTCATTTATTTTTTTCAATCTTATTTCTATTATTAATTATACACTTTAATACCTAACAACCAATCTATTACAGTCAATATAGATATTATTTTGAAAATTATTTTATAGAAATATAATAGGTAAAATTATTTCATTCACCTATATTAAAAACAAATATTATGTCGGTCTGTCCTATTAAGTGTTTAGAAATCCCTATTGATGTCATAGCGTCCCATGCACCAACCGGAATTTATAAATACGAAACGGAACAGATTAACACAATATAAAAACCTTTTTATAACACTAACAAATACTCTCTCTTATATATATACACTCAGCGACTCCCATAGGGTATTACTACCCTATTAGTAAAGAGTCAAACCCCACAAAGCTAAGGTTTATCGCTAAACCAAAGCTATGATACCAACTGTAACATCCCGCCTTTTCGAACGTTTTAAATCGACACACGTGCCAATTCAAACCATACGGAAGGGTGGATTGTTATGGGGTAAATAAGAAAAACGAGAAAGACATAAAAAAAACAGAATCTCGCAACGGAATGATAAAATATAATAATAAAATATATAGTTTATAAATCTGTTTACAAAACATTTATATACTACATATCAGAGTTACACATACCAATAACAATGCAGCGGAACAATGTGTAGTGTACTAGTATAAATAATAATAATATACATCTTCGTCTTCGTCCTCCAGAGCTAAATCTTCAAATCCTGAAACGCTCGGACTGACCCGAGCGAATTTGGAAAGACAAAACACTCGAGTCAGAACTAAAAGATCTTATGTGAGTTAAATTAACAAAATAAATATGAGTACAGTAACTCAAGAGATGCTCGGGATTTACATATCTTAAGGATCCGTTAAACTATTTACTATATAGTATATTGCGCTATTATAATAGTGTCTAATTGTAAAATAAACATACTTTTAAATAGCGCTAAGGAGTGGCCCAATATTCCCCTTAACACGTAATAGTCCCAATAGTCCATCCAATATCATAGTCCCTCCTAATCGGGAAGCCACCAGAGGATACCACACGGGCTACGGGAGAAATCCAAACTCGTACAAGGCGCGATAGGGTAGGTGACACGGCACAACTAGGCAATGCCAGGGTAGATATACCAATTGCTATCCGGGCTGATGGAAACGCGTAGCCGCAGCTACCGCCCACCTCGAAACAAACTCCCCAAAAAAAAATCAAAGTAAAAGTGGCCACTAAATCAATCCAAAGTCAAAGTATAATATCGAAGAGGAGTGTCCAATCAGAGGAATGACCTCATTGGCCCAAGAATCGCTCCTGTTTTAGCCACCTTATGCCAACTCATGGGAGTCGGGTCCACGTATTTACCTTGCAGGAAACGCCTCCACCAACCTACTTCATTCTGGAATCTCCACCGCGTACACGGTTAGTCAAAGTGGTTTTCGGTATCGACAGAGAGTATGTCCATATCTGATCCCGGTCTCTTTGCCAACCAATCGTTATTATAACACCGCAGTCATTTAAAAATAATTATACTTTTAAAAACCAAAATAAAATATCCATTTAAAACCCATAAAAACGATATCATTTTTATTCTTAAAACCCCAAATCAATACGATATCATTTTATTTTCCAATATATATTATTTCCAAAATCATAGGGTTTCCAAAGTAAAATATTTATAAATCAAACTCTTGAATATAATATTTCCAACTTATACTGCCTTGAAAAAAAACATAGCTTTGAAACAAATTTCCATCTCTTAAATGGTTAAATATTTAACTACTTTTATAAAACAAAATAGCTTCTTTAGATTTCACAAATCAATTCTAAATATCGATTTAACTTCCAAATACCATTTCAATTCTTATGGTTAAAAGCTTTAAATATTTCACCATTTCAAAAACAAACTTATTTGACAAACCCATATGTATCAAATCCAATTACTTATTATTTAGACTTGAAATGTTTACTTATTGAATTCAATATAATTTAAGTAAACCTTTAACTTCACATAACTGGAAATTTTTTCAATTTATTTAACTTGATATATTCATTTAAAACAACCTGATACTCATTTGAATCTCTTTACACAAAAATCAAGTTATAAATCATATCCTTTAAAAATTTAACTTTTATTTAAATTTCGATTTAACTTAAAATTCAACTTCCAATTTAAGTCAATAGAACTACCAGAAATTAAATTTTAATTAAATGCTTAATCGTATTTGATCTTAAAATCAAACTTCGGTTTATACTTCAAATCAATTTTTATACAAAGCCTAAAACCGGAAAATTTATATATATATATATATATATATATAGCTTTTATTAATGATCAAATCAAAACCCATAAACCATATATATATGTATAGCTTTACAAAACCATAGTAAAACATTTCCAAAAATAATTTTATATATTTACCGCGGTGCCTGTATAAAATTTTCTATCCTATGGTCAAGTGATACGGATGTTTATCATTTCAATGCGCAAATTAAAAATTTAAAAAAGGCGGTTGTATATCATTTCAAACCGCAATCCCGAATGAAAGAAAATGCCCGATGACTTGCAGTTTATACAATATAAATATATCATCCATTCATCCAAATATCAATCATCAACCATTATTTGCAATCATCGTCCAATTTAAACAGTCATCGATATAGAGCATATAAATTATACAGGTAATAAATAACAATTTATATTCAATAATAAATTTAATAACTGTTAACTAGTAGTTTATATGCAAAATAAATTCTAACTGTAAATTTATATGCAATAACTAAAATAATAAACAGTTAAATAAATAAAATGCGAATTAACTGAGAAGATGAATAAAACCTGCCAAACAAATCATATATAAATTTCTACTCATATCTAAAAATCAATTTAACAAACATAAAATATTTTAGAAGTTGTGAGTGGGTTAAAACACTCACCTTTTGAATTTAAATCGAATCTAAATCCGTTTTAAACTCAAAAAATCTAACGGTCTCCAAATCTGTCCAAACCAGCGTCAACAGATCCGGAATTTAATTACGATCCTAACAAAAGAAATTTCGCGTGAATCGGATGTCGTATGTGAAAGTTACATCGAGTTAAACGAGTTGAAATCAATATTTAATTTAAAACAAGATAAACAAATAACTTACGCCACGTCACCCCGTTCAAACTTCCCTCCCACGCGATCTCCTTCTTCCAGCAGTCGACACGCATGAAACCCATCTTCGGCTCCACATTGACCGCCGACCGACGCTTCCCTATGCCTCCATCCACCTCGTCGCTACCCCCAAACTTCTCACCTGCTTCGGCCGCTCGCGATGCCCACGGTCCGAACCCCCATAGCCACCTCCGGCCATCCCCTTTTCCCAGCCCTAAATTGCCAAATTCGTCGTCCACGGCCAACCATCTGCGCCACAACCACCTCCAAATCACTCGGCCTCCCGATCTCTCCAGAACCCAGAAATCAATTTGCATATCGTCGCTCCAAATTAAAACGCCCAAATTGACTTAGGTTTCGCATTTCCTGATTTTGACCACGATTTGCCGCTGACTCGAGTATCGATTTCGAAAACAGAGACTGCGCGTAGATTCGTATGGATGAAATCTACAACATATTTTTTTTGGAATTTTTATGGGATGTTTGAATTTTCATTTGAAATTGAATTGAATTGGATCTGACATTTGCATCCATTTGAGGAGGAGAAGGAGTTGAAAAAAAGAACGTACAGCAAAAGAGAATAGAATGGAGGCTAGGGTTTATCACAGCCTATTTAGGTAGATCGCAATAGAGTAGGTGTGCACGAAATTTAACGTGCAAACGGAAGTGGTCCCAAAAGGATATAAATATTAATTGAATACGTTACGAATAAATTAATTTCTCGTATTCCAGTTTTGGTATTTAGAAATTTCATCCCTTAATAATACTCAACATTTACATCGATTTAAACATATTTACAATGTAAATTTAGACGCTTTATTTAAGTTTCAATATAATTTCATTAAATTTCAAATTCATAAAATTTTTCCATTTTTAACTAAATTCCAAATTACCATAATAATTATCTTAGATTCTTATTCATTCTCAATAGATTTAACTATTGTAAATCGACTAAGTTTACATACTATAAAATCCATATTTCTACGTATATATAGTTTTGAATTCCATACTATAAATATTTTATTAATATTTCGCAAATACACAAATTGGTATTGCACTGTTACTTAAATAAATAGCCTATACCAATCACTAATTTAAATGAGTTACCAAATTTTGGATTGGTTAATAATTATTAATTATTGCTTCATTTCTTAATTATACACTTGCATGAGTTATGCTTGTCTAATTATATTCCCATATTAATTAATGTTTCCAACAAACAATAACCTTTCCTTAGTCCCACCCTTTTTACCAAATATTTCCCTGCAAATAATTCATTTTGCTATACATACTTCCATTTACACCTAAACTTATTATACCTCTTTATTTTCTCAACCAAATTACAATGATTAAACAAATTTAAATGAAAAGTTTGAGTTGATAGATTCATAGATTCAAATGTTTACTTTATTTCAATATCTACTAAACTTTGAAATTATAACATAGACTCCAAAATAAAATTCTCCACTCTAGCCATACAAGTCTTATTGAAATAAAATGTATATACCCTATTTTGAGGTCTTGGTTCCTAATATCCACCCGTTTTGACTTAATTTAAAATAGCGTACAAATTACATTACCTTTAATTGCAATAAATCCTATCATTGCCATTTATATTTCAAATGAATAAATTATTAATTGAATCAGATTTACAACTCAACTTTAATTATTTGCGAATTTTGTCAGTTTGGATTACTTGGTAAATTTAGAATCCCTTAAACAACTCCCTACATAAATTTATTATAGAATAATTCAAAATTAACGTACAATTCCAATTTATGCAGAGATTACAACTTAAATTTCAAGGAATTTATTTATTTAGGTTTAAATCCAGTTATTCACTAAAATTGTCATCCCATGTATACAATCCACATTAGTTTGTATTTATTCCATTCACCTCCTTAGTTATAGCGTAAATTTCTCATTAATACACATTAAAGTCCACTAAATTTCAACTGCCTCTTAATTTCCATTTATAAGTCTTAATACCCTAAATTTGACAACTTCTAACATGATATTACTTCTCATATTAAATGTAACTTTTATTTAGTGTATTAACATTTATTTCAATTTAAATTCCATCAACCAATTAAACATGTAACTTATAACTATTGCTTACCATTCAAAATATTACACACATGGTCATATTCTGAATGGAGTTAGCATTAAATATCAAAACATACCTAATTTTACATTAAGAAAATATTTAATACTAGATCTCCAATTTATTTTAATGGAATCAATATATCTTTCTTTATATACTTTGCGTATAAATATCTTAATTACCAAATTTCAACTTATTCCTCAAATCCCCCAAATAACGTTATCAACATAAATTAATATTAAATGCTTCACATTTATTCCTCCACGTTCAAATTTGTTCTAACCAAATATATATTAATGCTATCCCTTATGGTTATTTATTTATTCACTTATTATTGCAAATGTCTACTAATTTGATTTCAGGTACAATACCTACACTATTATATTCGAAAGATTTATTCATATTAAAATCAAAGGCTTAAATTACCATTGGTAAATTAGCGTTCATTTCCATATAAATTTATCACTCTTTATTATTACTACTAAATTTTTATTACAAAATTCTAATAAATAACTAAATTAAATCGTCTAAATTTTCGGGTCGTTACAAAAAATTTGTAATTTAATAATGGAATAATAACTAAATTAAAATGAAACAATGTTAATACTAGTTAATTGTCAACAATCTTAATGAAACTCCAATTCATTGTATTTAAACATGCTATGCTTGGTTATAAAATTAAATATAATTAACAAATGTAAACATTTAATTATTGTACAAAATAGATAGTTAATGGTAATTAAATAAGATCAGTATTGTGTAAGGAATCATAATATGTGTGGTATTAATGGGTGCACTGATTTATAGTGGGATGTAAAAGGTAATAAATTAATGTGTAATGGATGAAAATGTAATAAATGTATTTTAATGAGAGTTGTTGTAATAATTGTTGTAAAGAATAAATTTACAAATGTTATAAATTGTATAACGGTGACAACTATTATTCGTTACCAATGTATTTAATCAATAGCAATTAAATGTAATTAAACATTGCCTTATGTAAGTTAAGATAATAACTGAAAATTTTGAATGTAAAATCAATAGAAATGTTAATTATATGCAAAAGTTGGCAATTGATTTAATAAAGGATTGAAATCAAGATAAATAAATGAATTGGGATGTTAAATGAGTATAAGTGACTTAATTTCAGCATAATGAAAATAAAATAGTTAACACAAATAAAAGATGAAATTAGAATTATATGTAGCTTATTGGAACATTTGTTTTAATTAATGAACTTTTAAATGTAACTAAAAGTAAAGGGTAACAATGGTTATAAGTTACCTATTTATTTAGTTCATAAAATTTAGTTTGAAATCAATTGAAGTTGACTTACTTATTTAGTGCAAAATAATGCAGATTTTATACTTAGCTACGAATTGAATAGATGAAAACAAATGTAAGCATTGAATTAATTCCATTAATTTAAATTTTAATAAATGGTCATTGAATATAATCAATGTTCTATAAATGATTATAATATTGGTTTGAAGGAAATAAATTTATAGGTAAGGAATGGAAAGAAAATAAGGTAACTAAGTTTATAGAATTGCAATGAACTTAATAAAAGTTTTGTATTGTAACAAATCAATCCATTGAAATCCAAATTATAATAAGTGTACTTTTTGTAGCAATTGAAATTAAAGTTTATGCAATTTGAAATAAAGATAATACGAGAAAATTTATGTAATAGTTTTAAATCCAATATTTAAGCCATCTATTTAACAATAATGAATGGAATAATTTTTGATTGATTTAATTAAATAGAATTTTGGAAATTTAATTTATAATTGTTGAATTTAAGGAAACTGAGGAATTAATAAATTTTAAATCGACAGTTAAATTTGTTAAATTAGTATAAATGTTTAAGAAATTAAAAATAACAAGAATTTTCGATTATAGGATTGAAATTGAAGGTTGATTTAATTGATTTAATTCTTAATTTATTTAATTAACTGTAAAAATAGCCATTTTGGCCACTAACTCGGGTTTCGACGAAATCTGTTTCATCGGATCCGTAACGGTGGATTATTGTAGGATTTCAAGTTTTTTAGCGATCGGACTTGTCGTTTGATCGTACAGACTCGAAACGCCTTGAAATTAATGAAATTGAAATCAACTGAAATCAATTTGAAATAATTTGATTTTGTCATAACTTCTCCGTACGATGGAATTTGGACTTAAAACTTGTTCCATCGCATTTAAAATATTTAAAAACATCTATTTTGATATATGGGTTGACCCAATTTCGTTCCGGAGTCGAAACGGGCTTTTCGGGCCATATATCGTCTACCACGTACATCCACTTGATCTGATCCATTCCTTTTTCAAAATTTACATAATACGTTGTTATAAACCCTAGCCTCCCTAATTTCATTTGTCTGTACGTATATCTCAACCCTCTCCTCTTCAACGGCAGACTAACAAATTCTAGATCCAATTCCAAATCAAATCCAAAGCAAAAATTTCAACTCCTCGAAAAAATTTGAAAAAATATATGTTGAAGCTCTCGACTAGGGTAATTCACAGGTGGTGTCCGTTTTTCGATTCGAGTTGCAGTGTGTCCAGAATTTAATGATTAATTGTTGGCCGTTCGTTGTGGCGAAATCAAGTTCATCTGATCGTGGAATCAAGGGAAGGGTCGTGAAGAGGGAAACGAGCACTGTCCATAGGTGGGTTTGGTTCGTCGATTCAATGGCTAGATTTGGCAATTTAATTGGATTAGGGTTTCGACACTCGGAGGCAGCTGCACGTTTTCAGGTGTCGAGGGGGAGGGGGGAGGCTGGCGGCACGGTGTTTCTGGCAAGGTGCGGCGTCGAACGGCAGTCACATGGATGGGTTTTTGATGGCGGCGCTTCGTGTTTCGAACGAGATCCTGGTTCTATAAATTGCGTGAGGCAAGAGAAAGGATGACGTGGCTGTGACTTTGGTTTGTTTTTCTCCTTTAATTATTTAAATTTCCGATTCAAATCGTGCTAACTTGAATAATATTCACGTACAAACTCCAATTCACGCGCGATTTTTTTTGTTAGGATCGTAATAAAATTCCGGACACTTTGACGCTGGTTGGACAGGTTTGGAGACTGTCAAATTTTTGTGTTTAAATTGAATTTAAATTCAATTTAGATTCAAAAGGTGAGTTTTTAACCCACTCGCAACTTCTAAGATTTCTTATGTTTGTTAAATTGATATATGATGTGATTTAAAATTTATTTATTGTTGCTTGGCATATTTTTAATCATCATCTCAATTAATTTCATTTATTTAAATTAAATTGCTATTTAATTTATTCATTGCATTTAAACTGCCAGTTAAATTATTAATTAATTATTCATTGCATTTAAACTGCCAGTTAAATTGTTAATTAATTATTCACTGCATATAAACTGCCAGTTAAATTGTTAAATAATTATTCATTGCATATAAACTGCCAGTTAAACAGTTATTTGATTTATTATTGAATATAAACTGCTATTTAATACCTGTTTTTTATTATCCATTCTGTATTGATGCTATTGTTTGATTTTGATGATGATTGCGATAAATGATTGATGGTTGATATTGGATGAATGGATGCTGCATTTGTATTGTTATAAAACTGCAAGTTATTACGCATTTTCATCTAAATCGGGATTGCGGTTTGAAATGATATATAACCGTAAAATTTTATTTTAAAATGCAGATTGAAAAGATAAATATACGTATCACTTGACCATAGGATAGAAAATTTTATACAGACACCGTGGTATATATATAAAAGTAATTTGAAATGATTTTCTATGGTTTCGTAAAGAAATATATATATGGTTCTATGAGATATTAATTTCGGATATTTGATAAAGGTTATTTTATATATAGTTAAATCCTTGGTTTTGAGCTAGGTATAAAATTGTTTAAAGTATGAAGTAAGTTTAATAATGAAATTGATTTTATTAAAATATATTATGGATAAGTATTTACTTAAATTATATTCTAACATTGAGTTTATATTGATTTTTATAAGTCAAAGTTGAGAAGATAGTTTTGAAATTGATTTTCAGATTTTGTTTAATTAAGATCTTAATGAAATTTAGATCTAAAAAGAATATGGTGTTATAACTAAATTCGGGTTTAAGATGATTTAAGTGAATATATCTAGTCTAAATAAATTGAGGAATATTCAATTTCTGAATTTGAAAGTTTTATTTAAAGGATAATGGATTTATTAAGTAAGTATTTCAAAACTAAATAATAGTAAAGTGAATTTGGCATATATATATGAATTAAAAATTTAGTTTTGAAATGGTGGAATATTTAAAACTTTGAAATATATGGAAATTTAAATGGTTTATTTGGGAATTCAAACCTGTATTTGGAATTGATTGGAGAAATTAAAAAGCTAATTTACTTTATAAAGTAATTTATTATTAAACCATTTAAGCATTGAAATTTATGTTTCGAAGCTATGGTTTTAAGGTATATGTATTTGAAAGTACTATGATTTTTGAAAAAGGATATATTGAAATAAAAATGATATCATATTGATTTGGGTTTTAAAAGGAAATGATATCGTATCTATATGGTTTTGAAATGGATATTATATTCTGGTTTAAAAGTATAAGCTATTTTGAAAAGACCGTGGTGTTATAATAACGATTGTTTGTTGAAGAGACCAGGATCGGAAGTTGTCATACTCTCTACCAACTCCGAAAACCACTTTAACAACCATGTACGCGGTGGAGATTCCAGAATGAAGTAGGATGGTGACCGCGTTTCCTTTGAGGTAAATACGTGGACCCAACTCCCATGAGTTGGCATAAGGTGGCTAAAACAGGAGCGATCGACGGGTTAATGAGGTAGCACCTTTGATCGGACACATCCCTCCGATATTATACTTTGACTTTTGGATTGATTCGATGACCACTTTTGATTTTTTTTGTTTGAGGGTATGGCTCCAGGTGGGCGGTAGCTATGGCTACGCGTTACCACCGACCTGGAAGTGTAATTGGTATATCTACCCTGGCATTGCCTAGTTGTGCCGTATCACCTACCCTATCGCGCCTTGTACGAGTTTGGATTTCTCCCGTAGCCCGTGTGGTATCCTCTGGTGGCTTCCGGATCAGGAGGGACCATGATATTGGATGGACTACATGGACTATTGTGTGTTAAGGGCTGTATGGGTAACCCTTTAATGCTAAGAAAAAAGTAAGTTTATTTTACTATTAGACACTATTATAATAGCGAAATATCACTACATAGTAAATAGTTTAACGGATCTTTAGGAGATGTGAATCCCGAGCATCTCTTAAGTTACTGCACTCATATTTATTTATGTTAATTTAACTTACATAAGATATTTTAGTTCTGACTCGAGTGTTTTGTCTTTTCAATTCGCTTGGGTCAGCCTGAGCATTTCAGGATTCGAAGACTTTAGCTCTGAAGGATGGGGACGAAGATTTATATTACTATTATCTACTATATTATTCCTTTACACCATTTTATTCCGCTGCATTGTTATTATTCACTAGTATGCGCAACTCTGATATGTATTGTATAAATATAATCACATGTTTATAAAACAGCTTCATGAACTGTATATTTGATTATTATATTTTAACATTCCGCTGCAAGATTCTATTTTGTTTTATTTATTCCTTCTTTTTCTTATTTGCACCATAATAATCCGCCCTTCCGTATTGTTTGAATTGGCACGTGTGTCGATTTAAAGCGTGCAAAAAGGCGGGATGTTGCATCTGGTATCAGAGCATTGGTTTAGCGATAAACCTTAGCTTTGTGGAGCCTGACTCTTTATTAACAGGGTAGTAATACCCTATGGGAGTCGTTGAGGTTATATATATGAGAGTGTGTATTCGTTAGTGTTATAAAAGGTTTTAATATTGTGTTAATCTGTTCCGTCTTGTATTTATAAATTCTGATTGGTGCATGGGACGCTATGATATCAATAGGGATTTCTAAACACTTAATAGAATATACCGACATAATATTTGGTTTTAATATAGGTGAATGAAATAATTATCCCTATTATATTTTCTATATATAAAATAAATTTTTAAATGATATATATATATATATATATATATATTTGGTTGCAATATATTGGTTGTTAGGTAATGAAATTTAGAAATAACAGTGAAATAAGATTGAAAATAAAATAAATCAAATTGAAAATTTTAGAACTTAAGTTCCGGGGTTTTGAAAATTTCTTTCAATGATTTTGGAATATAATAATAATATTTTAGAAGTATTTTCTGATATAAATATTTCAGTATAATTTGAAAGAAATGTTTTAAAAGAAATTTGGAAAAGGAATACGTTCTGTACTCCCCTCTCCGTCGCTGGAAAAATAATTTCAGTGATGAGTGCACGCATCATTGACATTTGTTTTCGAGTTTCGAAGTGGGAAGGCCACTGTAGTAGTTTTACTGCAGATTTATTTTGATAAATAAATATAAATTTTATTGTTTTAAATATAATTGGATCTATAAATTTGTAAGTATATTTTTATCTATTATTTTAAAATGATTTGAAATTAAACCCGGTATTTAATTCTTAAGTTTCCGCTAATTAATAGTTTTGATTAGGGTAGTGAAATGGAAGTTAACTAATAATTGGAACCTTTAAATAAAATAAGAGATTAAATGCCTGGTTATAAATGAAATTAAAAGAAGTTTGAAATTGTAATATATAAAAAAAAAGATTAAATTATTGAGTATTTAAATAATTAAAAGAATTGAGTAAAACTTGTATAAGTTTCAATTACATTCTTAAAAAGCATATATAACTTACCAAATATTAAAAGTTGAAATGTTTAATAAGAAAATGTAATGGGAAATTGTACAAGAAAAAAATTTATATAATGGAAGGGTTCAATGAATTGCCTTAACAAATTAGAATTTGGTGTTGTAGTTGTTATAAAGTTAAGTATAATGGAAGGACTACTAATTAAATATAATAGAAGGCGGATGTTGTAAGAAGGAAACTTTAAACTTAAGTAAATAAGTTGAAGTTATTTCAAAATAAAATTGTAAGAAATAAATGAAAATAAAAAGATAAATCGTTATATGAAAGAAAGAAATCAAACAACAAATGTATGAATGAAATTAATAGGAATAAACTAAATCTGTTGTTTGAAGTAGTTGTTGTTTTTTTGGTTTATGGTTGTTTGGGTAAGGATACTTTAAAAGTGTCTGGATGAATGAATAAATCTATTTAGCTTCATCAAAGACTGTTGAGTAAATGGTGCACTTAGTAGTTTATTTTTCATTCTGTACAATTTGAAGTTTTGAACCAAAACAACTGTTTTTTGTTTGAATGAATGTTTGAATTGTGTTGATTCTGTATGAAGGTTGTATGCTATTTGTTACAATTGGTTGTTGAATTGATTGTTTTTTTATGGTCGAACAACTTAAATATTTCATTCTATATAATTGCTAACTTTTATCAGACTATATAAGTGAAATACAGGTTATGGAAGCAATTGCTACTGCCTTTGGTTTCATAATTAAGCGTTAGTTGCCCGACAAATGGGTACATTCTCGGATTACAGTTTATAGCGTTATTATATTACTTTCCTGAGTTGGGTATATCTTATTTTGGAAAATATATGTTGTATATTGTATATTTGATATTATATTTTCTCCTGAGCCTGTCCATACAAAGGAGACTCTGCCAAAATTTTCGTAAATTTTGGACTTAAAATTTTTTTGAAAAAAAATGTTTTCCATACTTCATTAATGTGAGTATAAAAAGACTTAATAGTTATAAATAGATATATTTTATACAAAGTACTAAACTTTGTAAATTTATTTGTTTGTAAAATTATAATTTGAATAAGATGCATTGACCACTCAATTTCTTCTTTTCCCTTGTTTTTCCTTTTCGGGGACGAAAAGTTTTGAGTAGAGGAGATTGTAACGACCCATAAATTTTCGATGTTTAATTTTTTTTTTGTTAATTTAATAATATTTTATGAGTTAATATTGAAGGAAATAAAAATTTGTAATTTAATAATGGAATAATAACTAAATTAAAATGAAACAATGTTAATACCAGTTAATTGTCGACAATCTTAATGAAACTCCAATTCATTGTATTTAAACATGCTATGCTTGGTTATAAAATTAAATATAAGTAAAAAATGTAAACATTTAATTATTGTACAAAATAGATAGTTAATGGTCATTAAATAAGATCAATATTGTGTAAGGAATTATAATATGTATGGTATAAATGGGTGCACTGATTTACAGTGGGATGTAAAAGGTAATAAATTAATGTCTAATGGATGAAAATGGAATTAATGTTTTTTACTGGGAGTTGTTGTAATAATTGTTGTAAAGAATAAATTTACAAATGTTATAAATTGTATAATGGTGACAACTATTATTCGTTACCAACGTATTTAATCAATAGCAATTAAATGTAATTAAACATTGCCTTATGTAAGTTAAGATAATAATTGAAAATTTTGAATGTAAAATCAATAGAAATGTTAATTATATGCATAAATGACAATTGATTTAATAAAGGATTGAAACCAAGATAAATAAATGAATTGGGATATTAAATGAGTATAAGTGACTTAATTTCAGCATAATGAAAATAAAGTAGTTAACACAAACAAAAGATGAAATTAGAATTATATGTAGCTTATTGGAACATTTGTTGTAATTAATGAACTTTTAAATGTAATTAAAAGTTAAGGGTAACAATGGTTATAAGTTACCTATTTATTTAGTTCATAAAATTTAGTTTGAAATCAATTGAAGTTAATTTACTTATTTAGTGCAAAATAATGCAGATTTTATACTTAGCTACGAATTGAATAGATGAAAACAAATGTAAGCATTAAATCAATTCAATGAATTTAAATTTTAATAAATGGTCATTGAATATAATTAATGTTCTGTAAATGATTATAATATTGGTTTGAAGGAAATAAATTTATAGGTAATGAATGGAAAGAAAACAAGGTAACTAAGTTTATAGAATAGTAATGAACTTAATAAAAGTTTTGGATTGAAACAAATCAATCCATTGAAATCCAAATTATAATAAGTGTAATTTTTGTTGCAATTGAAATTAAAGGTTATGTAATTTGAAATAAAGATAATATGAGAAAATTTATGTAGTAGTTTTAAATCCAGTATTTAAGCCATCTATTTAACAATAATGAATGGAATAGTTTTTGATTGATTTAATTAAATAGAATTTTGGAAATTTAATTTATATTTAAGGAAATTGAGGAATTAATAAATTTTAAATCGACAGTTAAATTTGTTAAATTACTATAAATGTTTAAGAAATTAAAAATGACAAGAATTGTCGATTATAGGATTGAAATTGAAGGTTGATTTAATTAATTAATTTTTAATTTATTTAATTGACTGTAAAAATAGCCATTTTGGCCACTAACTCGGATTTTGATGAAATCAGTTTCATCGGATCCGTAACGGTGGATTATTGTAGGGTTTCAAGTTTCGTAGCGATCAGACTTGTCGTTTGATCATACAGACTCGAAACGCCTTGAAATGAATGAAATTGAAATCAATTGAAATCAATTTGATTTTGTCATAATTTCTCCATACGATGGAATTTGGACTTAAAACTTGTTCCATCGCATTTAAAATATTTAAAAACATCAATTTTGACATAGGGGTTGACCTAATTTCGTTCCGGAGTCGAAACGGGCTTTTCGGACTATATATCGTCTAGCGCGTACATCCACTTGATCTGATCCATTCCTTTTTCAAATTTATCTAAATACATTGTTATTAACCCTAGCCTCCCTAATTTCATTTGTCTGTACGTATATCTCAACTCTCTCCTCCTCAATGGCGGTCAAACAAATTCTAGATCCAATTCCAAATCAAATCCAAAGCTAAAATTTCAACTCCTCATAAAAATTTGAAAAAATATATGTTGAAGCTCTCGACTTGCGTAATTCACTGGTGGTGTCCGTTTTTCGATTCGAGTTGCCATGTGTCCAGAATTTAATGATTAATTATTGGCTGTTCGTTGTGACGAAATCAAGTTCATCTAATCGTGGAATCAAGGGCAGGGTCGTGAAGAGGGGAACGAGCACTGTCCATCGGTGGGTCTGGTTCGTCGATTCAACGGCTAGATTTGGCGATTTAATTGGATTAGGATTTCGACACTCGGAGGCGGTTGCACATTTTCAGGTGTCGAGGTGCACCCGTGGTCGAGAGGGAGGGGGGAGGCCGGCGGCACGGTGTTTCTGGCAAGGTGCGACGTCAAACGGCTGTCACGTGGATGTGTTTTTGATGGCGGCTCATCGTGTTTCGAATGAGATCCTGGTTTTGTAAATTGCGTGAGCCAAGAGAAAGGATGACGTGGCTGTGACGTTGGTTTGTTTTGCTCCTTTATTTATTTAAATTTCCGATTAAAATCGTGCTAACTCGAATAATATTCACGTACAAACTCCAATTCACGCGCGATTTTTTTTGTTAGGATCATAATAAAATTTCGAACACTTTGACGCTGGTTTGGACAGGTTTGGAGACTGTCAAATTTTTGGGTTTAAATTGAATTTAAATTCAATTTAGATTCAAAAGGTGAGTTTTTAACCCACTCGCAACTTCTAAGATTTCTTATGTTTGTTAGATTGATATATGATGTGATTTAAAATTTATTTATTGTTGCTTGGCATATTTTTAATCATCATCTCAATTAATTTCATTTATTTAAATTAAATTGCTATTTAATTTATTCATTGCATTTAAACTGCCAGTTAAATTATTAATTAATTATTCATTGCATTTAAACTGCCAGTTAAATTGTTAATTAATTATTCACTGCATATAAACTGCCAGTTAAATTGTTAAATAATTATTCATTGCATATAAACTGCCAGTTAAAAAGTTATTTGATTTATTATTGAATATAAACTGCTATTTAATACCTGTTTTTTATTATCCGTTCTGTATTGATGCTATTGTTGGATTTTGATGATGATTGCGATAAATGATTGATGGTTGATATTGGATGAATGGATGCTGCATTTGTATTGTTATAAAACTGCAAGTTATTACGCATTTTCATCTAAATCGGGATTGCGGTTTGAAATGATATATAACCGTAAAATTTATTTTAAAATGCAAATTGAAAAGATAAATATACGTATCACTTGACCATAGGATAGAAAATTTTATACAAACGCCGCAGTATATATATAAAAATAATTTGAAATGATTTTCTATGGTTTTGTAAAGAAATATATATATGGTTTTATGAAATATTAATTTCGGATATTTGATAAAGGTTATTTTATATATAGTTAAATCCTTGGTTTTGAGCTAGGTATAAAATTGTTTAAAGTATAAAGTAAGTTTAATAATGAAATTGATTTTATTAAAATATATTATGGATAAGTATTTACTTAAATTATATTCTAACATTGAGTTTATATTGATTTTTATAAATCAAAGTTGAGAAGATAGTTTTGAAATTGATTTGAGATTTTGTTTAATTAAGATCTTAATGAAATTTAGATTTAAAAAGAATATGGTGTTATAACTAAATTCGGGTTTAAGATGATTTAAGTGAATATATCTAGTCTAAATAAATTGAGGAATATTCAATTTTTGAATTTGAATGTTTTATTTAAAGGATACTGGATTTATTAAGTAAGTATTTCAAAACTAAATAATAGTAAAGTGAATTTGGCATATATATATGAATTAAAAATTTAGTTTTGAAATGGTGGAATATTTAAAACTTTGAAATATATGGAAATTTAAATGGTTTATTTGGGAATTCAAACCTTTATTTGGAATTGATTGGAGAAATTAAAAAGCTAATTTACTTTATAAAGTAATTTATTATTAAACCATTTAAACATTGAAATTTATGTTTCGAAGCTATGGTTTTAAGGTATATGTATTTGAAAGTACTATGATTTTTGAAGAAGGATATATTGAAATAAAAATGATATCATATTGATTTGGGTTTTAAAAGGAAATGATATCGTATCTATATGGTTTTGAAATGGATATTATATTCTGGTTTAAAAGTATAAGCTATTTTGAAAAGACCGTGGTGTTGTAATAACGATTGGTTGTTGAAGAGACCGGGATCGAAAGTTGTCATACTCTCTACCAACTCCGAAAACAACTTTAACAACCATGTACGCGGTGGAGATTCCAGAATGAAGTACGATGGTGGCAGTGTTTCCTTTGAGGTAAATACGTGGACGCAACTTCCATGAGTTGGCATAAGGTGGCTAAAACAGGAGCGATCAACGGGTTAATGTGGTAGCACCTTTGATCGGACACATCCCTTCGATATTATACTTTGACTGGATTGATTCGGTGGCCACTTTTGATTTTTTTTTGTTTGAGGGCGTGGCTCGAGGTGGGCGGTAGCTGCCGCTACGCGTTACCACCGACCTATAAGCGTAATTGGTATATCTACCCTGGCATTGCCTAGTTGTGCCGTGTCACCTACCCTATCGCGCCTTGTACGAGTTTGGATTTCTCCCGTAGCCCATATGGTATCCTCTAGTGGCTTTCGGATCAGGAGGGACCATGATATTGGATGGACTACTGAGACTATTACGTGTTAAGGGCTATATGGGTAACCCCTTAATGCTAAGAAAAAAGTAAGTTTATTTTACTATTAGACACTATTATAATAGCGAAATATTAGTACATAGTAAACAGTTTAACGAATCCTTAGGAGATGTGAATTCCGGGCATCACTTAAGTAGATGTGAATTCCAAGCATCCCTTAAGTTACTGCACTCATATTTATTTCTGTTAATTTAACTCACATAAGATATTTTAGTTCTGACTCAAGTGTTTTGTCTTTTCAATTCGCTAGGGTCAGCCTAAGCATTTCAGAATTCGAAGAATTTAGCTCTGGAGGACGAGGACGAAGATTTATATTACTATTGTCTACTATATTATTCCTCTACACCATTTTATTCTACTGCATTGTTATTATTCATTGGTATGTGCAACTCTGATATGTATTGTATAAATATAATCAAATGTTTATAAAATAGCTTCATGAACTATATATTTGATTATTATATTTTATCGTTCCGCTACAAGATTCTGTTTTATTTTTTCCTTCTTTTTCTTATTTGCCCCATAACAATCCGTCCTTTCATATGGTTTGAATTGGCACAGCGTCGATTTAAAGCGTGCGAAAAGGCGGGATGTTACATACAGTAAATATTTTTTTTATAAAGTAATCATAAAATTATATATCATCAATCGAATAAATTAAATTTAAGGTTTTTCACTTCAAATTAAATGATAAAATTAAATTTAAAATTTTTGTACTAAAATTAACATGGTTTGAAGAGTACTAAAGTCTTCTATATATTTTACATACAAGTAAAGTATAAACTTAACATCGAAAATTAAATTTTTAACATCTTAATAATAAAATTTGATTTCGAATAACTGGATATGAATAATTAAATAAACTTGGACCCCATTTGAAGTATTTGAATCGGAAATTTGAAATGTGAACTTTTAAATTTACAAAAGTGAATTTAGGGAACTTTGGAATCATGGTTTCTCATTTTGATCAATGCAGCGGGGAGAGTTAGTAAATGAGATAAGAATTTTGTTTTAGTCCAAAATGAGGATATTTGGTTGATATGTATCATGTATATTAAATACGAATTGGTGTATATGAGTTCCGTAAATTTTTCATTGTATAAATACTATTTAAGATGTATAAACAAAACTTGCCTAAAGTCTTATGTTTTTGTTGCAACCTATTTAAAAACCCACAAGAGAAGTTTAAATTAGAAGAAGAAGAAATGTATAATTTTCATAATATTACAACCAAGATACTTGAGCACGAAAGCAATCCATAACATACCACAAATCTTACAAAACGGGTTGAATTTTGCAAAGGTCTTCAAGAAAATGCAACAATCGATGAAAAAGGAATCTTTAATCAATCGAGAGTGATAACATTTGAAAAAGGAATTGGTGTATTTAATTGTCATTGTGGAAACTCTTTCTCAAAATAATTTACCATTTTATGGTACTAGCGAAAGAATTTATGAAAAGAATAATGGACCTTTTTGCCAACCTGTGGAATCTGTAGTCTAGTTTGATCCAATTACTGAAGAGCGCATTAGATGTGTAGTAAATAATGAAGTAAGCGATCATTATCTTAGTCATAGTGTTCAAAATGAGTTGATACTTTAGTTAGAAAAAAGATTAAAGAGACAATTCTTTCAAAAAGGTAAAATACTATTTAATCATTCTTGATTGTACTTTTGATTTGAGCCATAAAGAACAAATGTCAATTATTTTAAGATGTGTTGACGTTGAGAATGATATAAAGGTGAAGGATTTTTTCCTTAGTTTTGTTAAGGTTTATTACACATTGGGAATTGGTCTTTCTAAAAAGGTCGAAAATGTTCTAACTGTTCTTAAGCTTAACATTGACGATGTGAGAGGTCAAGGCCATGTTAATGGATCGAATTCGAATGGTATGATATATACAAAGATACGAAAACAATAATTTAGTTTCATTATATTCTTTTATGTTGTATGTAGTTTAAATTTGATATTAGGTAAACACCATGGCTTACAATAAGGAATTATTGATCAAAACCGAAGAGCATTTTATATTCCATTAGGGTGTAATAGTTTAAATCTTGCTTTATGTGATAGGGTAAAATTATGCATGTCTAGAGATTTTTTTTGCATGTATTCAAGAGATTTATACTTTTTTTTCTATTTCAACTCAATAACGAGAATACTTAGAGAATATGTAAAAGGTTTGAGGCATAAGCCATTGTTCGAAACATAATGGGAAAATGATATGGAAAGTGCAAAAGTGATAAGAACTCAACCAAAGGAGTTAGGGATTCTTCAATTAAAATTGCAAATAGATATAAAGATGATAATATTGTGAGGGTAGAAGACAAATGTTTATGTCAAAATGCTTTAGAAGACTATGAGTTATTGATTTATTTATGTATTTGGAATAGTACATTGGATAGTATTAATCGAATTAGCATAATACTTCAACGTGAGGAAATGTATATTGAATATGTAATTACTAAGTTAAAGGAGCTTATTGATTTTTTTTGAGAAATTTATAAAAGTTAGATTTGCCAGCATGATATGTGAAGCTAAAGAAGAATAGAGTCTTTGTTGAATCTAAACTTGCTGAAAAAAGAATTATTTGTAGAAAGAAGCATTTTGATGAGGATATGGAAGTTAATGCTCATGAGAGTCAATCTTTGGAAAATAATCTTAGAATCACTTACCTTCTTCATAATAGACTAAGCTCTTTCTTCACTTAATGACCAATTTGAATAATTGTACTTTATGAAGGCTTTTTATGATTTTTGTTAAATACAATGTTTAGAAATATTGAAGAAAAAAATTGAAATACCAATGCATGAAAGTAGAATTTTGGAACATAATCAAGAGAGTGATATGTGGTGGAAATGATTTTTACTTGAAATTAGACAATTAAAAGAATATTGTCACTAAATATAACCAATCAGTTAACATTCTTGAGTTTTTTAAAATCTTATCGTGATATGATTGAATTTCTATATGCTGGATTTCATATTGAATATTTTTTACTATACCGATTATGGCTACTTCAGTAGGAAGAATTGGTTCAAAGCTGAAGTTATAATAACTTATGTTCGAACTACTATATCACATAAAATATTATGTTGGTTGGTGATGATTTCATTCAAGAATAAATATTTATATAGTTTAAAATATGAATACATAATTGAAGAGTTTACTTTGAAAATTCAAGAAGAAGTTATTTTCGTTGAATGGATTAATATGTTAAAGATACTAGAATATGTAAGTTAAGTCAATGAAAAAAAATTATTTGGAAGATTTTATTATGCACATGAAGTTAAGAATGCTAAAATAGGTATTTTGGATGGGTTTTGTTATATTTGCGAAATTAGTGAATAATATTTACAATGTTATCATATCATTTTTGATATGTAAAACCCAACAAAGATTGTGCTGGCCTAAGGCAGCTCATAGGCTATGATCGGCCCTGAATATGTCAAAATGATATTTTGATCTTACACCGCATATAATTTCTTGAAGAAATCTATCACTTGAAGAGATGGTTATGAATATTATAAGTATCATTTTCTCGAAGAAGAAATGATATGATTTTTATATACTATTGCACATAAAATGTGGATAGTCTTAGAAAATGTACGTAATAGAACAATGAGTTTAGCCTACGACATCTACTTATAAAAATGCATTAATATGTTCTTTAAACCTCTTCGTACACATTTCTTCGGATCAATCCCAAGTGCCACCTTAGCACAACCATCGCAACAACCCAAGGTGAATGCTGGTATCCATATAAATTTGAGATAATTCATGAGTAGGATTGATCTTAAGTAACATAAGTAGTGTTTCCAATATATTGAGTAGTTCATATGGCGAGCTTTCTCTTATCAATTCATCAATATATATTCAAGTTTGTCCATTCACATGTTAATGTTTGGTATCACTTCTTGCTGCTGCAGTTTGGCAAGGCTTAAAATTTTACGTTTTATGCAATGCTTGGAGCCCAAATTTACATTGGATCGCACAAACTCATGAGCATTTAATACTTTGCAACTGTTTGCATTATTATTATCCTCCGTAAACAACCTAGATGCTAAAATATGTGTTTTCATCATATTGTCCAGTTATGATTATATTCGACACCACACAACACCCAATACTAAAGGCCAAGAGATACTCTTATAATTCTTGATGCAACATGACAGATCATAAATATAGTCATTTCAACCTTTCAATGAACTTTGATCGTTATTCCCTTATTAAAACAATTAATCCCAAGAAATCATTATTTAACCTAATTATTCCACGTTTTTACCAACCTTGACCGCTCCATTACTCTCTAAAGTAATGTCAATCATTATAGGCATTTCGAAAATCAACAACGCACCATCAAATCTAGAACACTAAATTGGAGCCAACCACATCAGCATCCTAATGGCTCAATGTCAATTACAGTTAGCATGTAAGTATATATATACATGTGTGTGTGTGTGAGTGTGTGTCTTTGTAACGACCCGTAAATTTTCGATAATTAAAATAGCTAATTTAATAAGATTTCATGGTTTAATGTTGGAAGAATAAAAAAATTGAAAATTTTAATTTATGTATGGTAATAATAACTAGAATGAAATGCAACAAATTTTATCTAAGTTAATTATTTATGAATTGATTGGAATCCCAAATCAATTGAAATAATATGTAGTCAAAGGTAATTGAATGAATTTGTATTGTATAGGTAATTATGACACTTGTTTGTAAATAATAAACTTATAAGTAATTAAAAGTTAACGGTGATAATTATTTAAGTTACCTATTCATTTAGTTAGTCGAATTGAATTTATGAACCAATTGCAATTGAAATGAAAGTTCATATATTAGTTGAGTGCATTATCTTTAACTGTTGTTAAATAATAATGTGGAGTTCATTTGATGTAATATAGTAAATCGACTGATAATGAAATTTTTATTTAAAAATAAAATATTGAAATCCATCAAAAATTGAGCAATTAAATTGTTTAAATTTAATATTTGGAATTTATTGAATAATTAAATAACGGGAATTGAATAACTGTTTTAATGAAAATGGTTGTTCTATAATTTGAATTTGTTAAATTTTATAAATTCATTTTGAATATTTTAAAAGATAGTGATTTAAGAATAATCAAATTTTGTTTAAATTTAATATTACGAATGTTTGAATAATTAAATTCCGATTTTGATATGATTAATTTGATATTGAAATTTAATATATGAAAATAGAGTGAATAATTGAAATTTGATTTAATATGATTCAAATTGGTTTCCAAAGTGAATGTAAGTTATATTGGGATTTTAATAGAGTTAATAAGATTTTAAAATTGGAATTTATTGGATAACTGAATAACGGGTTTAATATGATTAAAAATGATTTGTAAAATTTTATTTTATCATATTAAAGTTAGAATGATGCTGTAGAACTTTTAAAATCGAATTAAAAGTTAAATTGTGAAAATTGAATATTTTAATATTTAATTGACGAGTTAAAATAGCCATTTTTCAAACTGTCTCGGATTTCGACGAAACTAGTTTCATCGGATCCGTAACGTGATATTATTGTAAGATTTCAAATTTCATGTCAATCGGATTTACCGTTTGTCCGGGGCAAGCCTAAACGCCTAGAAAATCGTTTAATCGATTTAATTTAAAATCGATCGTTTATTGCCGTAACTTGCACAGATGATCGAATTAGCTTCCGAAACCTATTCCATTGTGTCCAGAACGCGGGGTAAACCCTAGGAACGCTAGTCACCGCACGAGATTTGGAGACCGGATTTTGGAGTGAATAGTGTTTTTTGTTATTTTCTATAAAAGAATCCACTCTCCTCTATTTTGCAAAACCCTAGAGGACAAAGCTTCAGGCCGCCACATATATTTTCAATGGCCGAGAATCATCCTTCTTCCTCCTCCCTTTTCTTCAAATCTGCAAAGTAAATCGAGAAACTCCCAACTAGAAAAACGTAGAGAGCACCGATATCTCTCTATCCAACGGTGGAGATCGTTGTAGGCGAAGCGGATCGATGAGAATTAGCATCCAAAGACGCACGAATGGGCACATTTTCCCAAGCCTTGTGACAGCCGAGCTCCACCCCATGGCAGCCGAGTATAGTGCTCGTGACGAGCTTTGCAATGGTGGTTCCTGATCGGCCTCTCGTCGAGAAGTGGCGGAGTATAATTCAACCCTAGGTGATGGCTCATGGGTTCTGTGTTCGTTCGTTTACTGGAAGGAACGCGTGAAGGGGAGAAGAGAGAGATGTGGGCGGTACTGATGTGGAGGAATAAAAATGGACGGCTACGATTTAAAGGTTGAAAATTATATAAGAAGTTGAAATTAAATTGTATATTAAATACGTATAAACTTTAAAACACTGTAACTTTTTCATACGAGGTCGAAAACGCACGAAACGAATTGCGTTGGCTTCGTTTTGTCGAGCACTACGCTATGAAATTGGATTGGAGTAGTTTTGCGCTAGCGAAAATTTCGGGTAAAATTAAACGCTCGTTTAATTTTATTCGAAATAAAACGCTGGAACTGCATTGAAATCAAAGTGAGTGTTTTATAACGCTCACAAAGTACTGAATATCTTTATGCTAGTTAAATTTTACATTATGAAGTGTTATGAATTTTATTTGTCGTTGTTTGATAAAATTTAATTGTCATATAGATTGTCATTTGAATTAACCGTTAAAATTTAAATTGACAGTCAAATTGAAATTAAAATTGAATTGCGATTAAATTACCTGATATTGATAACTATGAAATTGCAGTGAATTGTATTGTCTATTGGATGATGTATTTCGATGGATGCTATTGGTTGATATTTAAATGTTTGGATGTTTATTTGCTTATATATATCCTGTTATGCATACATATGACACTGTGATTTAGTTTAAGTGATATATATATTCATCCCTGACATTTAATTGAAATAAATAATCCCTTGGCCATAGGATAGAAAATTATATACGGACACCGGATTGGCTAAATTAATAAATTTTAAAATTGTCGATTTGAAATTTATTTAAATGTTTTGATTTAAAAGTTATAAATAGAAATCAATTTATAGAAATCGAATTTATCGGAAAATTGAGTTTGGAATGTTGAAATAAATTTTGGTTAAAGGAAATTGTTAAATAATTTAAGTTGAGACTTTGAGATAAAAAATGGGGATATGATTGAATTTTGAAAATTTATTTGTTTTAAAAATTGAACATTATTTCGAGCTTTGAGTATTACTAAGTAAAAGTGACATAAAAATGATATTTTGAAATTGAGCTTGAAATTGAATCATATTTGAAATTTGGATTTAAATTTGAATATTGAAGGATAATTTTGTTAAGTGTTATAAATTGATATTTTGAAAATCAAGCTCCAAATCAATATAAATTGAAATTGAATTAATTGAAGGTGAATGTAAAATTGAATTAATTTGAAGTCAAAGTTGACATTGATTTGAATTGAAATCGAAATTGAATTAATTTGAAGTCAAAGTTGACATTGATTTGAATTGAAATCGAAATTGAATCGGTAGAATGGAAATTGAAATTGATTTTAATTGGGAAGTTATAATTGAAATGGACTGGTTTTGAAGCTGTTATATTTTGTTTTCCAAATTACTCTGTTATATAAACCATTTTTGAATACTTAAACTATTTTAATCTATTTTAAATCTACTTAACCCAATTTAAATTATTTTAAACTAATTTATCCATTTTAAATCCATTTTAAGACTTTAAGTATTTTAACTACTTTAATTATTTAAACTACTTTTAAACTACTTAAACTATTTTTCTAAAATTTCAAGCTGGTCAATAAGGTAAAATGTTTATATTTAAATCTTGAATTTAAATACGAATTGGATTAAATGAAGTTGCAACCTAAATTGAAATTCGAAATGATTTTGAAATCGAAATGAGATATTGAGACGGAAAATGATTTTTGAAACGGAACCTTGCATTTTAAATAGATATGATGATATTTGAAATAGATTTGATTTTGAAGCGAATATGATATTTTGATATCAATTATGAATCGATTTGAAATGTAAAAGAGCCGACGGTGTAATAATACGTAGTTATTAAAGAGACCGGGATCGGATATGGACATACTCTCTGTCGATACCGAAAACCACTTTGATAACTATTATACGCGGAGTGTTGATCTCGAATGAAGTGGATGGTTTGGTGAACGCGTTGACTGAAGAAAGAGAACGATTATTGGATGACCCCTGACATGACTAAAACAGGAGCCGCGCCGGGCCATTGAGGTTCGCCATCTCTAGCGGATACACTTCTTCGATACCATATTTATTACATTTGTGATTCGATTTGGGTGCACCCCTTAATTTGGGAGTGTTGTTTCGCGGTGTTGGGGTAGCTGCTGGCTATGCTCGACGTCAGTCTGGATCACGCAACTATTAGTATCCTAGTTGATATCGCCTCAGGTACCTTGTCATACTGATTATCCTATTCGCGACCACTACGTTTTGTTTTGTGTTATACCTATGGGGTACCCTCTGATAACCACCAGTTTACGGTGGGGCTTACGGTGCTGTATAGACTATGGCATTATAAAAATGTGTTAAGGGGGATTATGGTAACGCCTTAACGCTATTTTGATACTTTATATTACTGATAGGCATTATCTACTTAGCGTACATTACTACATAGTAGATAGTTTAACGGATCCTTGAGAGATGGAAAATCCCGTAACATCTCTTAAGTTATTGCACGCACGTTGACACTGGATATGAGATGTCAAACCCCGTAAACTTCTCTGACGCCGTTACACTCATATTTATTTATGATTGATTTAACTTTCATAAGGATATTTTAGTCCTGACTCGAGTGTTTTGTCTTTTCATTACGCTCGGGTCGGTCCTGAGTTTCAGATTTTTGAAGATCTATTCTGGAGGACGAAGACGAAGATTTGGTACACTATTACTATTATTATCTGTGCATCATGCTGTCTTCTGCATTATTTTAATTTTTCTGTTGTATATGTATAACTCTGATAAATGTTGTATAAATAATAATCAAGGTATAGTAAACAGCTTCATGAACTGTTTATTTGACTATTATATTTTATCGTTCCGCTGCGAGATTCTGTGTTGTTTCATTTCCTTTATTTCTCTTTCTTTTCTTTTCTTATTTACCCCAATAACCATCTGCCCTTTTGAATGGTTTGGAATCGACATGTGTATTTGATCGTCGGTTTAAACTGTCCAAAAAGGTGGGTCGTTACAGTCTTACTCCCACAGGGAGGAAGGGACTGAATTTTAGACTCTGAACATTATTGTAAAACTAGCAAAAAGTACTTCGATTCACCATTGTATGTAAGTTTTCTCTTTTTTCTTGCAAAAGTATAGATAGGTCTATCGGAACCAAAGTTCAACAACAAAGGCCTAAGCAACACATGTTGATCATGATCTCACCCAACACAATAGCCCATTCGCCTAACACATCGTTACCTGCAAGGCCAGTTCACTTTGTTACCCTTGTTCAAAAACTTTCTGTCATTTCCTTAAGCATAGTAAAGAGCCTCAAGTTTCACGAGCAACATCCCCTGACCATCTTCTATACTTCTCCTTGCACAACCCTTTGGTGACCTAGTCACAACAAGACAACACCAACTCTTGAGCCCGCTTGACTGCCCATAGGTCATATTTATACCTTTCCCTATCCATCAAGCCTCCTCAAAGAATAGATTCTTTTTTTGGTTCATTTTTTATGACTGCACAAAATTCTGATAAAAGTTTCCGGCCTCCCTTGCAAGCAGGGGCGGTGTTTGTACCAAAAATTGGCGCAAACACCAAATATAGGTTTTAAAGAGAAATAAATGAAGAATATAAAATGAAAATAGAAGATAATAACAAATAAACAATAGTAAATTGAAAGAATAACACGCACATAATGATTCATATTAGTTTGGCACTGTTTCCCTATGTCCATTTTGAATAGATTACTTTATTAACCACTTTACAATATGAGTACAATATGAATCAGATGAAAACTCTTGTTACAAAAGAACATAAAGCAACTAGCAACATCTAAAGTCTCTAAAATGAACAACCAATACTATATTTATAGACGAAGATGCCCAAATATCTCCTTGAAAATTCAACAGATGGACCTCCAGAACCTTATGGACCCACAAGAGGGATTGCATGGCCCAATTCCCAAAGAAGTGGGATCGGTACCGATCCCTACTTTGGTGGAATTTTGGGGTGCAATCCTTACGGTAGCTTCCTTATGCTAAAAAATTCTTATCCTCCACATGCCAAGTGGATCAGTAGACTTTGAGTTATTGTTTGATCTTTGTTTCAACATGGTTTGCTTGCTGATTTCTGCCGATCCCTTCGAAGTATATCGATCCCTCCAACTTCATCTTCTTGAGGTGCAATCCTTATGGTAGGCTCCGTAGGGTCTCCATGTCTTGCTCATAAAATTTCATATGCATTGGACTTGTGGATCTTAAGATATTAATGATTTTCTATAGGAATGCTCTCACACCTTGATACCTCCTGATCCTTATTATTGGAGCCAATTTATATCGTTCCCTCCTACGTGTTGAACCATATTTGTAATAGTCCTAGATTTTCGACACTCGAAAATTGACATCTATATATTCGCTATATTACATGCCGAGTATTCAAGTGCCGGAATTACCGAATGTTAAGGGTGCAGAAGAAAGAGGTGGAAGAAAATAGAACAACAATACACAGAATCTCACAAACGCAGCGAAACAAAAATATAATATATAATAATAGATTTTTATATAAAAAAATTATAACTATTTTGTACTTATAAACATTAGAGTACAATTATCAAATACATCAATCTGGATGGTTATGATAACTTGTCCGCATACAGCGGAATATAAATAAAGGACGAAAATACGTCTCTATCATCCAGCTTGTCTCCCAAGCTCCATAACATTCTATCCTGAATTTGTAATACTTGGTCTGACCTAAGCATTACGATAAAATAACACCCGAGTCAGTTTGGAAAACTAGCGTGAGAAAAATACACTCAATTTGTGTTATTAAAGTTATCAAAATCCTTTAAAAAACAAAGGTATATCGTAAGACTGCGTCACACATAAACACGATGGGTTTTTCCCTTATGATAACAAAAACATTTTATAGAAAATCTAAGGATATTATAATAGTGTCTAAGTACAAATACCAAATAGTCGAAATTGTTAATTTAATTAAATTCCAGCATACTAGGCTCTACAAACAAAACCGTAAAGGCTCCTATTGGAGAATGGATCTCATACAATGACTGGGCTACTGGGGTACTGCCCATCACTGCCCATCAAAGTACACCTCAAGAAAATGTATCGAGGACCTTGTCCGGATCCTATGGTACACAAGACCGGCCTACCAATAACCTGGATAGACCGAATATGTTATCACCCCGGGTGATCCCACCTTTAAATAAAAATAGAGCACTCCCGTTTTCATGCACGTCCACATCCATATTTTATATATATATTCGAGGATATCTAGCAAAGTGATAACATACCCTAATTGGGTGCGACCCACTTAGCCTTGCTGCGAATCCCCTGTTTTAGTCATTCTAAGTTGATGAGGCTTGAGGCTAACAGTTAGCTTTCAAGAATAATTCTACGTAGAATGCTCATCGTCCTTAAATGACGATGTTCTAGTAGCGTTCGTCCATACAAGTTGTCCTGGGTCTGGACGAACCAAATCACCGTCTTGCTATCTTCACGGTATCCATTCGCAATGTTCAAACCAAATCGAAGTGGTTTTTGGATAATCAAATCCTATTCCGATCTCTTCGAAACGACTAACGAAAATTGGCCAATATTGATAGTCGGTTATTTAACAATCAAATAACATCCATAAATAGACACTTGGCCATGTAACAACCCGCATATTTATCAATTGTATATTTAAGTATTTCATCGTTTGTCAGATTTTTGTCCGAAAACCTACTTTTAGCAAACAGTCGAATTGGGACTCGAGACCCCTCCCATTGAGTTCAAAACGTCGTTTGCGACCTTTTTGAGTATAAACTTCGATATGTTTGGAGTTAGTAAAGTTTTGCTACTTTTTCACTTTGGGTTTGAGTTTGGGTTTCAGCCCAATGTTCCACCTTAAGACTCTAGCTCCACTCCAACTCTTCATTACTTCATTTCAAATTCCTAACACTTCAAGCTAAAGTAAAAATGGTGGAAGAGATTGGAAATGGAAATTCCTAAGCCCTAGTTTTCTTTGCAAATCCATCTTCTAGGTCCAAATTCAAGAGAACCCATTGGTAAGCCTTCTCTTCATCTTCCCCAACTCATCCTCTCTTTGATTTCAGAAAATTCCTAAACCTAATTTGGGAAATATTTCTCTTTTAAGCTTAGAATCAAGCTTCTTGAGTTGGGATTGAAGTGTGGTTGATCTTCCTTTGCTTTCAAGCTTCTTCTTCATTAATTTGGGTACAAAGGTGAGATTTTTATCTCACATCTATGCTTATAATTATCTTCGATTGTTAGGTATGAATTCCTAACACATATTCATGTGCATTTGCTTTTGGTTTGGATTGATTTGGTGAATATTCCAATTTTCGGTGTTTTGGGTTCAATTCTTTAAAAATCATGGCTTTGATGTTTTGATCATGTTTTGGTGATGAACTGAAGAGCTTCTATGGCCGGGTAGTCGATTGGCGTAAACCCTTAGTCTCGTTGCTCGACCGTTTGCAAATTGATGGAGTTTGCACCTCTTTTGACATAGGGTAGGAAGTGCAAGAATACAGGTTCGGCCGACCGAACCACTGGGTCGATCGACCGACCTGCTACTAAAAGTACATAGCACTTCTCAGTCTCAGGTCCGGTCGACCAACTACAGAGCTCAGTCGACCGACCTGCTTCCCGAGGATATTTCCAGAATAGGGTCCGGTCGACCGAGCTCTGTAGCCGGCCGACCGACCTGTTGCTGTTTTGCCTATTTCGCCTATTTTGCGTGGTTTCGAAATTTAAATCGATTCGTGATGATCCTATTTGTTGTTATCATTTATTATCAAGGTCGCTCGATCCTATCCTCCCTTAGGCCTTCACTAGGTCGTACTGTTTTGAACGGGGCGCTGCCCCCGGACCCCCGCAACCTGATCGGGCAGGTCGAACCCCGTAGCGGGGGCGTTGCCCCCGCACCCCCACCTAGAGGGGTTGCCACCCCCCCGGACCCCCCCGTAGGGGATCTTATCTGAAAAACATTCAACAGAACTTGCTTTGTTGAGATGCTGAGTTGACCATTCGTCGAGACAAACTATCTTGGGCCTCTCGGTCGATTTTATGGATTTTGAATATCTATTTCGATGGATTCTTTATCGGTTTCTTTGGATTTTATTCACGTCTTCGAATGTGAATTTTTATGATTGATTGTTTCTACAATCACTTCTATGATTTGTCACTTTAAAATATAAAGGTTTTCTATACTAGTAGTAAATATCAAAACCCTTTCTTCAAATGATTTCAACACTATTTTATAACAAAGCTCGTTTTCTCAAACCGATTTCCAATCTATTAGTATATACAAATCTTTACCTCACTCGTATGAGAAATCTAATTAAACGACTTAGTAAAACAAGTGGTATGAAACGCTCGCGTTTACTTCGTCGGTTAATTCTTGGACTTATTCGATTAAATCTCTTGTGACAATTTTCTAGTGGAGATCTACAGTTTGTTCGTAAATATTTAAGTTAATCTAGTGGTTATGGGACATGAAGCTAAGCTCATATATTTACTAACTTGGTGTGATTAACACTTCTTGATGATCGATGGCGATCATTTTATGGTTTAGACTAGCAATGTGCGATGTCTCTTTGTCCATGTGGCAGTCCGTACCTCAATTTATTGAGCTTCGACTCATTTCTTTGTGGGCTGGCATCCCATTTACTTTTACATTGTTTTGATTCATTGGATGTACCATTTGCACTACATCAATGTCTTTGCTTTTGATTCAATGGATGTATCGTTTGCACTACATCAATGTCTTTGCTTTTGATTCATTGGATGTACCGTTTGCACTACATCAATGTCTTTGCTTTTGATTCATTGGATGTGCCGTTTGCACTACATCAATGTCTTGGCCAACCTTTTCTTGCGATTTCTGGATTTCTATATGATGATTTCTGGAATTTATGTTTCACCAACTTTTACAATTGGCATTGTTATGTATGTCATTTATTGTGGCTTGGTGAATTAAATAAAGAATATGACATTCTTTTTATGCTATGAGATTCGGGAGATAATTGTGGGATTTTCCTTTGTTGATTTTCTAATGTATACTTGTCGTAGTATGGCTTTTTGGCTATCATACGTTTTTATTACGTCTCTTCTTATATCCCATTTTATCTGATAATTATAGCTAGACTGATCTGTTTATTATTTTTTTCTTAAATAATACTCGGGTCAGACTGAGATATTACAGGTGCTTCCTCATGGCTTCCTATCTGGAACCATCTTCTGACTTTTGGCTAACTACTCTAGTTTAGTAGTTTTTGGTTGTATACATTTGAGATTTAGACTCCTTGATGTATACGTATTCTTTTGCCTAACATTTGTATCTATTCATTTTGATATGGTGGATCTTGTTTGACCACTACTCTGATGTACACTTTCATGTGTTAGTTATATATTCATATCTATTTCCGCCTTTGTGATATGAATTTTCTGTGACTGATTTGTGTTATGTTTATTTCTATAATTGTTTCCGAAGATTTCATATAGCCACTGTGTAGTAGCTTTGAGTTTGTGTCGGGTATGTCGGATTCCCTTTTGAGATGAAATGCATGTTATATTTTTATGTGGCATATCGGTACTCGCACAAAGAAATTATACAGATGGTCGCTCCTCAACAGCCTTATTCTCCATGCTAGTTGACGACATTACCCCGTAGTGTCCTTAGCTAGCGTGGGTATAGAGGTGGGGCGTCACAGGCCATTATTTAAAATTCTTTAAAACATCCATTCGAAACATCTTTACAAGAAATATATATCCAAAACTTTTTTCTTCAAATTCATCAATATTTGAAAAAACTTCTGAATACTTGCTTCCATAATAGGATATTTCCACCCGTATCCCACTTCAACACTTAGTGAAATATTTCCAACTTTGATTTATAATCCATTACTCGGAAAATCTCTCAATATAAATCCTTCATCTCTAAGTATTTCCAAAAACCATCATTTTCCCACTTAGGAAGATATTATCATCCATTTTTTTGAAATCATTTCTATTATTAATAAGAGTTTTCTTATCCTATCTCCTACATTTTCGAAATTTATATTAATTCCCTTTTACATTTTCCAAAGTCGATTATACTCACTTATAATCTCGTCTATCCATTTACAACTTGTGAAAATCATATATGTTTTCATATCTCGAGAGAGTTTAATAAATAAATTAATAATTTGAATCATTTCTAGACTATATATATATAAAGTATTTTAAAGGATAATAATTTATTTTTGAAACATGTCCAAATAATTATTTGAAAACATCAAACACGTTCTAAGTAAAACATTAATAACTCATTTTCTAATCCATCCTTAACTAAAACTAAATGATTTACAAGACTTGCTATAAAAGTTAGAATTTATATTCAATAAAGACTTATATTTGAATAATTCATTTTCTAAAATATGCCAATATTAACTAGTTTAAAATTTCATAGTTAAATGAATAAAATTTTCTTTTTAAAACAAACTTAATTTCTAAATAAAAATATATTTTTAAAATTCCAATAACCAATTTCAATTTATCTCGATTCACAACACGTCGATTCCATTCCAACCTCCAAGCCATTTCACTTTCCAAAAATAGATTCTACCATTTTTCCCAAAACTACTTCCATATCTCGGTATAAATTCACACTATGAATTTATATTCCGATTTATCAACCATTATCATTTCCCTTGTTTACAAATATCATTTATAAATTTTATAACTCCTTTGGATTTTATTTGTTTATAAAACTAATTCCGTTTCCAAAATATCATTTTTATAAATCTATTTCTTAATAATTTCCATATATTTCACAAATCTATTTAAATTATCGATTTCAACTCTTTTTTATATTTTCCAAAATATCACTTAAAAATTCCACTGTTAAAATTCATTATATAATTAATATTTTTTTTAAATTCTTTTTAAAGCATTTAAGAATATTAAGTCCAATTTACAAATCAGATTTTCATTTTTCCCAAATCAATCTCTTTTAAAATAACCAAATTTCTACATAATATTTTTATATTAAAATTCTCCTTTTAATTCCTTCAAATTCGAAAATAAGGTTTATGGAATTAAAAATACAAAAATCTAAGGTCAGTGCTGCTATAGGATCCAATAATTCAGATTACAACAATAATCTATAACAGATTATCTACACGCATCGTATATCACCGTATATGAAAAATAAATAGTATGTTTGAGGAATCCAGTTGGATCCCTCCAACCTGTTTTCCTACATCCATAGATGCTAATACAACATAAAAATACGAATCCCACTTCGAGAGGGATATCGCGGTATAAAGGGTGGTCCGCTATTATATGGGGAGCATATGGTCTCATCCGCTAACATATGCATGAATATCAATTCAACTACTAATATATATACTACTATATATATATGTAACATATCATTCTACAAACAATAATTAATAAATTCAACCAAGCATCAAGATTTTATTTTAACTATTTAATATTAAAATTTGGTAATCCAAATGAGTGACAATTTCTCACCTTGATTTTTAAATTTTCCAAACATCTAGATTTTGAATTATCTAAGATCGCAACTTACTTCAAAACAACCCTAACTAATTTTTTTGAGTAACATTCGTTGATACAAATCCGTTATCATTTGTTTTTCTTTGATTTCGACCTCGCATGAAATTTGTTATCATTTTATAAGCATTATATTTTTAATAATAAAATTAACTAAATTAATCTACATCATTAACTAAAAAAATAATACCTTAACCTTAAGCATAACGTACGCAATAACAGTAGGCCCGAAAATTTAATATATCATCCTTATCCATCCTATCTCACCACCTACGTTCGCCATTTCCACATAGCACCTTTGGAAATGCGCCCGTCCCACTCGGCTATACTCAACATCGATTTCCCAAACCACCCGAAAACAAATTTTCACATCGATTGCCCCCCTGGCTGTCCAAATCGATTATGCACTACAACCCCAGTCGAAGCTTCCCATTATCGTTATCCCAACTAGTCGTGACCTCCAATACCACTACAGACCGATGCCAAGCATCCTTGTCATATAACAATTGTCGCGACACCCTCCCCTCATCTCAACCGTCCTCGTGAGCGCCATCATCCCCTCATGCGTGTGCTCCTCCGAGCGCCATTCCACTAGAGTTAATCGCTCCCCATCGCAGGTCGTCAACTTGATATTTTTTATGATTCCATGAAACGACCCGGTATTTCGTGCCATTCGCATCCTCACATTTGGACTTGAATTATCAAAATATCAGATTTTAAATTTATATTTGGTTAAACTCAGCATATACAGTAAATAAATCAATCACAGAATCACACTAATAGAGCAATATAATAGTAATACAACAGAATAGATAAATAGTAGTTCATGAAGCAACCATATAAACATCAGAGTTAGAAATAAAATACAGCAACATATCTCAAATACGTTGAAGTCTCGAATACAAACAGTTGACATCTCTGTACATATCAACTGGAAAAGCTGAAAGCTGAATCGATAGTTGGATCTCTAAGTGAAGCTCCAAACTCCAAAGGTGAATCTCAAATGCTGTATCACTCAGTCTGACCTGGGCATAAAGCAAAACAAAAACACTTGAGTCAGGATTAATATTCTTATATCAATAAATCCAACTCAAGTGAAATATCAACTGAAATACAAGTAACTCAAAGGATGTTTGGGATAACCATCCTCTACGAATCCGTGGAACTCTCTACAATGTAGAAATATACGCTATTAATAACTAAACGTCATTATAACACCATGGTCATTCCAAAATAATTTATACTTCAAAACCAAAATATCATTTCCATTTTAAATATGTCTATTTCCAAATTATATAACTTTCAAAGTTACAACACTTTCGAAACCAAAAACACTTTGAAATCATAATTCTTTGGAAAACCAGAACTTTGAAATCATAACTTCCACCACTTAACATTTTAACAATAGTATATAAAATAGCTTATGAAATAAATAGTTTATATAAATAGTCATAAGTTAAAATAGTTTATATTAAGATAGTTTTATATTAAAATAGTATATACATTAAATAATTTATAAAGTACAATATTTATAATTTCTTCAAATTTCACAAATCGATTCAAATCGACTCGAGTTCCAAATTCAAATTTAATTCAATCTCAATTTATCAATTTTAACTCGATTCAGTTTCTAAATAAACAAAGTCAAATTATATCAATTTCAAATACAGATTTGAACCACAAAATGAACCATTTAAATTTCAATATATTTCAAAGCTTTAAATATTAAACATTTTCAAAACCAAATTTAACAGTTTCATATAGTTCTTGATTTTATCTTTATTATTATTTAGTCCTGAAATATTCACTTAATAAATTCAATATTATTTAAATAACCTTAAATTACAATTTACTAAATATTTCCTTCAATTTATTTAAACGTGAAATATTCATTAAATCAAAATCAAGTTATAAAATCATCTCTTTAAATTTCAAATTCAATAGTTTCAAATCGATTTAATGAAATAAAACTCTTAATTAAGTACAATTTCAAATAATTTCAAATTTATCTTCCCAACCTTAACTTATTCGAATTATTGCAAAAAATAATAATCTATTTTTGAAATATTAATTTTAATAAATAATTAAACATATTAAATATTAATTAAATCAATCTTAATTAAATTAAATATTATTATTAAATTTATAAATAAAATATCATTTGTGTATAATATTTTAAGAATCAATATTTATTAAAACCATATGTTTCTTTCCAAAACCATAGAAATTATTTTCAAAATACTTATATATACCACGGTGTTTGTATAAAATTTTCTATCCTATGGCCAAGTGATACATATATTTATCATTTCAATCCACAATTTAAATATATACGGGTATATATCATTTCAACCTGCAATCCCAAATTCAATTCAAATTAAAATCGTTTTGGTTTATCATTTCAACCCATAACGATTTTCTCCTATTCTATAGATCGTTTGGGTATGTATCATTTCAACCCATAGTGAATTCTAAACTAACAGGGAACTTGCAGAGTGATAACAGATATGAATAATAATATAACTGGCATATATCATCAATAATTAAATAAAATATGAACAAAAAGATATGGTGTCATATCCCACAGGTGGACAGTTATAGATAATGGCATACATAACAGTTCTAAATAACTACAGAAGCATATTTCAATTGAAATCAAATTAAATAAATATAAAAACGTTAATCGTGAGTGATTGCTCACCTTTCGAGGCTAGAGAGAATATGACATGCACACGGAATAAATCATAAATTCGAAAATCGACCAAATCAAAACGACAAATGTCAAAGCGAAGTAGCTGCATATGGACTGACAAACGAGGCTGATAACAAGGCATTGGTGAAATGAATCAGGATCTGCTTGATATATATACAGAAAATATATATTATATTTGTTATTTTTATTTTGTAAAATCAATATTTAAGTTTAAGAAAAATATTAAAATAATATATATTTCAAAATCTTAAATTTCAAACACATATTAAAATAAAAATCTTTATATATTATATCTCAAAATCAATAGTTATCAAAACAAAACGAAAATATCTACATATAAAATCCAAAACCTATCTTAAAAATTAAAATATCTAATTATATATATTAAAATCTAAAATCAATATATATATATATATATATTGTATTGCAATCTAAAACTATATTTGTTATATATATTACATTATTAGAGTATCACAAACAAAACAATTACCAGCCTGGAAATTTCAAACAATCACAACAGTGGATATAAACATCTACGGATAATACATCTCGCTCTCCACCTCCTCTCTTGAGCTCCCAAGCATCCTATCCTGTATTTTATAATACTCGGTCTGACCCGAACATTATAATAAAATAACACACGAGTTGGTCTGGAATACCAATGTAAGAAAATACACTCAAATTGATTTTTAAAGTTTCAAAAATCCTTTGAAAATCAAAAGCATCTCGTAAGACCATGCCATAAATAAACATGTCGGCTTTTTACCTTACGATAGCCAAAATATTTTGTAACGACCCAGAACTTCTGTCATTTGAAATTTGTATATTTAATTGATTTTAAATATTAACAAGTTAAATTTGTAAGTCGAATAAGTTTTATTTTCGAATATAGTGAATTAATGGATTAAATTTGTAAGTCGAACAAATTTGTAAGTCGAATAACTTTGTAAGTCGAATAACTTTAAATATTAACAAGTTAAATTTGTAAGTCGAATAACTTTGTAATTGAATTGAATTAATGGATTAAATGTTAATCAATTAAATGTGAATGAAGTTGATATGAAATAATGAATATATGCAAAGTGATTTTGTTGTTATATGATTGTTAGTTGATTGTATATAATTCATTAAGTGTTAATGAAAGTGAATTAATGAAATTTAAAGCTATGTAATTGAATTCAAATTAGAAGTAAATAAATTTGAATAGAATTGAATGTGAATTGAATTTAATTAGTAAATGATAACTAATTGAATTGAGAATGAATGTTGATAAAATCCAATGTAAATAAATCAACTGTGATTAAATTGAAAACCCTTTCATTGAATATTAATGAGAATATAAATGAATATTGATTTGGTTATGGATGATAGTTGGTTGATGTTTGAATATGTTGCATTTGCTATGTGACATATATAGTTGTTATGGAGATATATGTTGTATATTGAGATTATTTCCTATATGCATGTTCTCATGTTGTTTGTTGAGTGATTAGTAGGTGCGGATCGCGTTTGCTTCGCATTTGGAGCTCGCTTTAGCGCTATATTAGCCGTATATGCTTGCTAATAAAATATAAGGTACATATCTCGGATTAAATACAGTACTTTTACACTTTTTTCCCTGCGGGATGCCTCATTACTTGATGAGATGTATATTTGTGATATATATACTGTCATTTTTTTTTTGGGATCGAGCCGCGCAAAGGAGACTGGCGAATTTTTCCGAAAATTTAAGGCGTTAGAAAATTTTGAGAAAAATTTTGAAAACTTTAATTTTGATTTGGAATTGAAGGTTAAACAATAGTAGTTGTTTTTGAAAAGATAACTAAGTATGATATGGAAAACTTAGTAAAGTTATTGTAAGAAGTTTAACTATGGGTTTTTGGAAAGTTAATAGATTTTGTAATTTTTCTTACTTGATAATTTCGAGGACGAAATTCTTTTAAGTGGGGAAGATTGTAACGACCCAGAATTTTTAGAAATTAAAATTTGAATATTTAATTAATTTTAAATATTAATAAGTGAATTTATAAGTCGAATAAATTTTTATTTGAATTATTGGATTTAATTGGATAATTAAATCGATAATTTAATATGTTAAATTATGGAAATAATTGTAAATTGAGTTAAATATGATTGAAAATGATTTGTAAAATTTTATTTTATCATATGGGAGTTGGAACAATATTTTAGAACTTTTAAAATCGAATTAAAAGTTAATTTGTGAAAATTGAATATTTTAATATTTAAATCGACTAGTGAAAATAGCCAATTTTTGAACAGTCTCAGAATTGAACGAAACCAGTTCCATTGGATCCGTAATAGTTAGTTATTACCGGATTTCAATTTTCGTATCAATCGGAGCTATCATTTGATCGTGGCAGCTCGAAACGCATCGAATTGTTTTTAATTTTAATTTGGCGAGTTAAAATAGCCATTTTTCAAAAAGTCTCGGATTTCGACAAAACCAGTTTCATCGGATCCGTAATGTGATATTATTGTAAGGTTTCAAATTTCGTGTCAATTGGATTTACCATTTGTCCGGTACAAATTAAAACGCTTAGAAATCGATTTAAATCGGTTTAATTTAAATTGAACGTTTATAGCCATAACTCGCACATACTTCCGAATTAGCTTCCGAAACCTGTTCCATTGTGTCCGGAACGCGGGATAAACCCTAGGAACGTCAGTTTCGGCGCGTAAATCGGAGTTTGGAATTTCCGGAATGAATAGTGTTCGAAAATTTCTTATAAATAGCCCCAACGCCTTCATAAATTAGATAAAAAAAATAAAACAAATCTAAACCCTAGTAGCCGCCACCCTCCTTTTCAACGGCCAGGAAACAATGATCGTTCTCCTCCAATTACTCCAAATCCGTCGACTATTAGGCTAAACTTTCAACTAGAGTATTGAAGAGGGCGATGAGAGCTACGAGATCAACGGTTATGATTGAAAAACTCGAAGTAAATCAATGGGGATTCGAGTTCAAAGAGGGGCCGTTCGGCCTCGTGTTGCGTGCAGATGGTGGGGCCGAGTGCCACCGTGTTCTGGCCGAGCATGGAGGAGATGGAGGCGCGCGATATGGCACTAGTTGATCGACCTAAAGTTGAACGTGGAGGCTCGAAGATGGAACCCTAGTTGCAAGCATTGGGTTTGTTCAGCCTGTACATGATGGTTCGCGTGAAGAAGATGGAGGGGAGGGGGTTGCGTTCTACGGCTGTGATGGGGGGGTATGCAGATCGAACGGCTGTAATTAGTTAGGTATAAAATTTTAAAATGAAATTGTAAATTAATTATAGTTTAAATCGTGTAATCTTTAAAAATGCATAACTTTTTCATACGAGGTCGAAAAAATGCAAACTCGGTTGCGTTGGAATCGTATGGACGAGCACTACGCGATGGAGTTGGTTTGGAGTCGTTTGGAGTTAGTGAGAATTTTGGGTAAAATTAAACGTTTGTTTAATTTTATTCGAAATAAATCGCTGAAACGAAATTTAAATCAAGGTGAGAACTTCTCACTCAATCGAATCAGTTTCGATTTTATTTTAAATAGTTAGATTTAAAATATTTGAATGCATGTTTGAATGATGATTGATATCTATTGATTGTTAAAATAGACATTATACGCCGTTAGTAAGCGGATGTTATTTATTAAAAACATATACCGCGAATATTTCATAAACAGTGAAATTGGTATTATATATATAATAGCAATATATATATATTGGCATATGTATATATTGCAGTTGTTGATTTCCCGTATTTTTTAGCGGATGAGACCCTATTGCGCCGTTATTAAGCGGATAATATTTAAATCCCATATACCGCGATAATTTCGTACTGGAGCGAAATTGGTATTGTGCTAATGTTTTTGGATGCAGGAAAACAGGTTGGAGGGATCCAACTGGATTCCTCAACAGTATTTAATTGATTTTGAATATTTTGATATTCGTTGATTATCATATCGATACATGATATCGTTGTAGTCGTGATTGACTATTTGGTGTGTAGCATCATTGGACCAAATTTTGGAATTTTAAAATGATTTATAAAGTGATTTTTGAAAATATATTGTATGTTTGGAAATTGATTCATTTTAAATAAATAAACGTTATAATTTTTAATGTTATAAAAATTATGATTTTTGAGAAATATAGTAAAAAAAAAACTGATTTTTGAGAATATGAGGCTAATGATTTTATAAAATAGTTTAATCGGGATTTTAGAATTTATTGTGAAAAGTTTAAATATAGGATTTATAAAATTTAATTATTTTATGAATCAAAATGGTGAAATAATAAAGGAGATTTAAGACGTTTTAAAAGGATAATATAAATTGATTTATATTAAGAGATTTATAAATGGATATTTATAAATTGAAATGTGGACATTATAAAACGAGTTTTTATAAGTGTTTGAATGAAGTGAAAATGAATTTCATAATTGAATGGAATTTATAGAATTTTAAACAGTGAAGTTATAAATGAAATTTTATAAACAGTAGGTTTATAAGATTTATAAAGATATTGAAAGAATGAATTTTGGATAAATAAACAATCTTATAAGTTATAAGATTTATAAATTGGGAAGTTAAAAGAACGATTCTGTAAAATAATCGTTTTATAAGCATTAAATTTATAATGTGAACCTTTAGTTTATAATTGAGTTATAAATCGAATAGGTTAATAAAGGAATTTATAAAAGACAGTTGTTATAAAATAAATAGAAAAGGAATTTATAAACGTTGTTTTATAAATTCGCAAACGACTTATTTTAAGAAGTAAATTGTTGAAACCTATTAATGGAGTTATAATTCACGTTTTTGAACTGTGAATAATCCTTTGAAATAAAATGAATAGAAGTGATAGAATTTGTTAACGAAGTTTATTCACATTTTTGAATAGTGAATAACACGTTGAAGAAATTGTTTTGGATTTGGTGTTTTAAATAGAATTAAAACGATCTAACGATGTTTCAAAAGATGTTGAGATTCGAAACCATAGATTTCAACATTTATTGTTGAAATAGACGTTTTTCGAGAAATAAAAGGAAATGGTGGACTATAACACTATTGTTATAGTAAATGATTTTCGAAAGGAAGTGTTTTGTATAGTATTGGGATTTATATATCTATTTAAATTTCGAATCCCTATACTAGTGATTTTGGGTTGTCGTAACGATGTTTTACGTAACATTCGTTTTAGCCCAAATAAATATATTAAGAGAATGATTTCCTTAAAGAATGAAATATATACTTAATTCGATTTTAAGTATATTAAATATTTTCCAAGGTTGAAAATAAAAGATTTGTGAATTGCTTATGTTTAATAAGTATGGAAATGTTTTCCAATATGAAATGAATATTTAGAATTTATCTTTTTGAAGATAAATTGGAAATGGATAATTGAAATCGTATATGCATGAATATTTTGGAATATAAATTCATTATGGAATCTATAAATGAAAAGTAGAATTTGTTTGAAAATAAATATTGATTTATTTTTGAAGTGTGAAAATTATATATCTTGTAAAGATATTTTGGAAAATAAATAATTTGGAAAATTATTTGGAATCTGGTGATGTGTGCATATCTATTGATAGTTAAATAATCCGACTATCAATATTTCCCTTTGAATGGGTATTTGATGTGAATTGATTTAATTTGAATGCCACACTTATTTTTGAATAAGCGCTCACTATTCGGGTTAACCGGGAAAGGACCATGGGGTCGTATAACCCATTCCGAATATGTGATACGTCGTTATGAATTGCATTTGAAGACCGGTGTTGAAGACCAAGTATTTGCGAAAGCGATAGGATGACCTATCGATTGTCTCTGCACTGGGTAGCTCCTGGTATAGAGATCTCCTAAGTGATGGGAAATTCGATCGGGATTGTGAATACCCGTATTGCAAGGGCTTCGTAAGAAGTGCCTTCGGTTTTGTTCGAGCCCGGAACAGACTTGTATGGATTGTATGTCTGACGTTACAAGTTGAGATGTAAAGCCGATTTCTTTCAAATATATTTCTGTTGGTGGCGGAGAATTTATTCTTTTAGCTTAACACCCTTCTCTGAGACGTACGTGCTCAGAGGTTATATAGTTGAATGTTATCAGCGATATATTCCCAATTTGGTAATGTGACATGCTGAGTGATGCTGAAATGATCATTATGTTGATTATTTGTGATAGGATCGTTTATTTGATCGTCTATCCTTGTGATCATTGTGTTGATCATTTGTTGACCCAAAGCATGGCTTTTGTATAAAGTATGTTTTCGTGGACGTGACTTCGTCGAGCCTCATACCCCGTGAATGGTCAAAACAGGAAAGATGCGGCAAGGTTATGAGGGGTAGCGCCCTTTAGGATGTGTGCATTTCCTTCTGGAAAAGGGTGGTATCATGGTATGGAGCCCAGATACTTACTCATGTTGAAAACACTTTGTTATGATTGTGTGAATTGATTGCGAGCGCTCGGTGAAAGGTCCCAAAGGACCGGGGGATGGCATATTCGGTCAGTTGTTACTCAGTTAGGGGTAACCCGGCCTTGTGTTGGTAGAGATCCGGTTTGGTTCTCGGGGATGTCCATCCAGAGGCATTCTCATGTGGCAATGGGAAGTTCCTTGGCCTGATCATTCGTTGGAAATCCAAAGAAACAATACGTGACTTGTACGGTTTTAGTTGTATAACCTGCTATGGAATGTGGCGGTAACCTGCTATTGAACATAGTTAGCTATAGTAGGCATAAGTGCGGAATGTCTATGCCGGCTAAGATTTATATCTTTATTTTTGAAATGATTTTCCTATACTATGCACTAGTAATAATATCAAATGTTATTTTAAATGCGTATCAAGCATCTTTGGCTATCATAAGGAGAAATCTCCTCCGATTCTGCGTTTGCATTGTGTGTGTGTGCGGGAGGCCTTATGGTAGTCTCATTTTTAAAAGCATTGCGAATTGAGTTTAAAAATATTCCCCTATTTAATTTTAAAGTAAATAAACTGTTTTGAGTTCTCGCACCAGTCACATGACTGACTTGGAGTTTATTGTTTTCCTTCCTAAACTCTGGGTGCCCACCAATTTTCCACACGGGCAGTTAAGAGTTAAGGTTTATCAGGATATTCTGGATATTCTGGAATTGCTGGAGGCAAGCTGGATGGCATGGCGTATTACTAGTTTATATAGTATTTCTTTTCCGCTGCATTGTTTGATATTGTATGTTGTACACTCTGATGATTTGATGTAATGTAATATAATGTGATGTAATAACTGATATAGTTCTTTGTTTAAAGATTATTCATTTATTATTATATGTTGTTCCGCTGCGAATTGTGAGATTCTGTTGTTGTTCTGTTGTTTTCTATTCCGTTCTATTTTTCTGTTTTTTCTTTTTCCTCTATATTCTATTTCTTCTATTTTAAAATTTTCTGTTCTCTTTTCTATTTTCTTTTCCCTCCATTTTCTACTATCTTATCTCTTCTTCTCCCTCTTTCTTCTTTTTAAAACCATAACATTCCGGTTTTCGGCCTTCGATTTCTCGGCAGTCGATAAAGTGAGTATCGATGTTGAATTTTTGAAAGTCGAAAATTTTCGGGGCGTTACAGGAATCAATGGCTAGGATCTTATGGTAAAATAAATATAAAAAAGGAATTTGTTTATAAATTATATTAAAAACTTTGTGATAACATATCTCATTCATACGAGGTCCGTTTCGCACGAAACGAATTGCGTCGGGTTCGTACGGACGAACACTATGCAATGGAGCCGGATTGGAATTAATTGGAGCTAGTGTGAATTTTGGATAAAAAATAAACCCCCGTTTAATTTTATTCGAAATAAAACGGTGAAACCGTTATTAGAAGCAAGGTGAGAACTTCTCACTCAACCGAATTTGTTTCGATTTAAATTTTAAATAGTTAGATTTAAAATTGCTTGATTGTGTTGATTTTATACTTGGATGATAAATTGCAATCTGTTGTATAGAAATAGACCCTATACGCTGTATATTAAGCGGATGTTATTAGATAAACACATTACCACGATATTCCACCTTCAAGTGGAATTGGTATTATATATGTACTTGGAGTTGATTTCCCGCATTATATAACGGATGAGACCCTATTGCGCCGCATAATAGCAGATAATATTTTATATAAACCCATGTACCATGATATCCCGTCTTGAAACAGAATTGGTATTGTGCTAACATCTATGGATGCAGGGAAATAGGTTGGAGGGATCCAACTAAATTCCTCAACAGTATTGATTTATTTACAGATATTTGCGATATATTCTGTTATCATATTGATATATGATGTTTGGATGCCGTGGTTGATGTATCGGTGCTGTTGCAACATTGGGCCTACTTTTGGAATTTTAAAAATGTTAAAGTAACGATTTCGAATTTAAAAGGATTTTCAAGTGATTTTTGAAAGTATACATTTTATTGAATTTTGGAATTGATTCATTTTAAATAAATAAACGTTATAATTTTTGTGTTATACAAATTATGATTTTTGTGAAATATAACCGAAATGTGATTTTTTGAAATAAGTGGTTGATTAATTTGTAAAATGGTTTAAATTGGGATTTTTGAATTATTATAAACGGTTTATATAAAGGATTTATAAAATTGATATTTATAAATTAAAATATTGGAATTATAAAATGAGTTTTTGTAAGTGTTAAAAATGAAGTATAAATGGATTTCATAAGTGAATGAAATTTATAGATTTATAAATTGTGAAGTTCTAAAATGAATAGATTTTGTAAAATAAAAGATTTACAAGTAATTAACTTATAAATTTGGATTTTGGGTGTAATGGGATATGGATAGAATTTGTTAATAAAGTGATTTTATAAGTTGAAGTTGTTATAAAATATTAATGGAATTTATAAATAATTGTTTTATAAATCCGAAATCGACTTATTTGGATAAGGTAATTATTATAGCTTACTAAAGGAGATATATCCACGATTTTGGACAGTGGATAATCCTTTAAATTAAATATGTAGAAGTGTTGAATTTGGTAAACGATTTATATTCACGATTTTGGATGGTGAATAATATATTAAAGAAATGTTTTAGGAAGTGATCTTTTAAATAGAATTAAAGCGATTTGAATTTGTTTTAAATTGTGTTAAGGATCGAAACCATATTTCAACATTCATTGTTGAAACAGACGTTTTCGAGAAATAAGGAAAAGATGGACTATAACACTGTTGTTATAGTAAATGATTTTCGAAAGGAAATATTTTTGGTATAGTATTGGGATTTATATATTTCTAATCGTATTTTCGAATCCTTATGCTATTGATTTTGGGTCGTCGTAACGATGTTTTACGCAACATTCGTTTTGACCCAAATAATAGTGTTTAAGAGAATGTTTTCCTTAAAGAATAAATTATATACCTAATCGTGTTTTAAATATATTGAATATTTTCTAAGTATTGAAAATAAATAGATTTGTGAATTACTTATTGTTAAATAAGTATTTGGAAATGTTTTCCAATGTAGAAATTGAAATGGCTTAGAGAATATATATTTTCAAAGATAAATTGAAGTGAATATTTGGCAAGTTATTTAATTTACGGAAGATTAATAAAAGGTCCCACTGATTGTTATGGTGCTGAATATTTGTTGGTTTGCTTTGATAGTTAAATAACCGACTATCAATATTTACCTTTAAATGGGTATTTGTTGTGATTTGCTTGAATTTGAATGCTACACTTATTTTAAAAATAAGCGCTCGTTATTCGGTTTAGCTGGGAGAGGACCTTTGGCTCATAAATCTCATTCCGAATAGTGATACGTCGTAACGGACAGCATTTGAAGACCGGTGTTGAAGACTGGATATTTTCGAAATCGGAAGGATTACTGTCGAATGTCTCTGCATCGGCTGATCCCCGATATAGAGATTTTATCACTCTTTATGATGGGAATTCCGGATGTGATTAGTAAATATCCGGATTTGCAAGGGCTTCTTTGGAAGTGCTTTCGGTTCCGTTCGATCCCAGAACGGACTTGTATGGATGTGTGTCTGACGTTACAATTTTAGATGTAAAGCTGATTTCTTTCAAATACATTTCTGTTGGCGGTGGAGAATTTATTCTCTTAGCTCAACACCCTTCTCTGAGACGTACGAGCTCAGAGGTTATGTGGTTGAAGGTTATCAGTAATATATTCCCAACTTGGTAATGTGGCATGCTGAGTGCTGCTGATCATTTGTTGATCAAAGCGTGGATTTTATGAAAAGCGTAGCTTTGTGGACGAGACTTCGTCGGACCTCACACCCCGGTAATGGTCAAAACAGGAAGAATGCAGCAAGGTTATTAGGGGATAGCGCCCTCTTAGGGTATGTACATTTCCTTCTGGATAGAGGTGGTATTATGGTATGGAGCCCAAATACTTAACCTATGTGGTTGCTGCAAATTTATTTCTTTGTGGTTGTTGGTGAATCCCCGGATTTAAGTCGGTTACGACCGGCGGATGACATACTCGTGTCAGTAGTTACCTAGCTAGAGGTAACCTGGCCTTGTGTTGGTAGAGATCCGGTTAGTTTCTCGGGGAGTCTTTCCAGAGGCGTACCCATGTAGCAATGGGAAGTTCCGTGGCCTGACCATTTGTTGGAAATCCAAACTCCAATATGCACCTTGTACGGTTTTAGTTGTAGGACCTGCCATTTATTTATGGTGGTCACCATGTTTAGATGGTAGCTATAGTAGGCATAGTGCGAAATGCCTATGTTAGCTAAGATTTATATTATACTTTCGAAATGTTTTCCTACACTTTGCACTTATAGTAATAATATCAAAGAAATCTTTCTACGTATCAAGCATGTTTGACTATCATAAGGAGAAATCTCCTCCGATTCTGCGTTTGCATTGTGTGTATGTGTGTGTGCGAGAGGCCTTATGGTAGTTATATTTTCTAAAAGCATTGCGGATATATTTTAAAATATTTCTTTGTTTGTTTTAAAGATATAACTGTTTTAAGTTCTCATACCAGTCTCGTGACTGACCTGTAGATTATTGTTCCCTTCCTAAACTCTAGGTGCCCACCAATTTCCACACGGGCAGTCTAGAGTCAGGTTATCAGGTCATTCTGGAATTCAGGAGATGCTGTAGAGATCTGGAGGCAAGTTGGATGGCATGGCATATCAACTAGTATATAGTATTTCTTTTCCGCTGTTTGTTGTTGTAAAGTATGATAATGTAACGTGATGTAATGTAATAACTGATACAGTTCTTTTGATTTAAAGATTATTCATTTATCTATTATATGTTGTTCCGCTGTGAAATGTGAGATTCTGTTATTGTTTCTGTTTCTTTTCTTTCTTTCTTACTTCTTCTATCTTTTTCTTCTTCTGAAACCCTAACAATTCGGTTTTCCGGCCTTCGAATGGTTGGCAGTTGATACAATGGACGTATTAATGTCGATTTTCGAAAGTCGAAAAACTAGTTTGTTACAATGTGGTATCAGAGCATTTGATTAAGCGACAACCTTGGCTCTGTTGGGAATTACTCATTAGAGATAGAGTCAGTAGTACTCTAGAATGAGTGTGAGTGTAATAATAAACATGAGCACGTATTTGTTAGTGAATATAAAAATATTTTATATTGTTTTTGCTTATCCGTTGAGCAGTTTGTGAATTCTGGTCGATATGTGGGACGCCATGTTATCGATAGAGATTTCTAAACACTTAAACGAGGCAAGTCGACATAGTATCATTTGAAATTGGGTAAATGAAATAATTTTACCTCGATTATATTTTACGTATAAAGGAAATAATTTTTCAGAAATTATTAAAGTGTATACAAATTGATTGTTTGGTTGTTGAAAATGTAAGAATATATACAAGTTAATTAAAAGAATAAATTGTAGAAGCAAATGAATTATTAAGTATGGAATTATAATTTATGTGATTTACAATTGTGAAATAATCTTATATATAAGAAGTGAAACTATATGAATATATTTATAAATATGTGTTGTAAATAAAAATGAATTTGAAATATGAATTGAAAATATTGGATCCTGTTTATTTTGGAAATTATTTTCCAAAATTAAAAGTTAAATAGTGAAATTATATAAGAAAAAGATTTATAGATGTGATTTATGAATAAAAGGAAAATTTTGAAAGAATATTAAGCACTAAATTCACTACTGTCATTGGGAAATAATAAGGGTGATGACTGCAGCATCATCAGTATCATTTTCGAGTTTTTGTGTGATGGATTTGCTACCATAGTAAGTTGAAAATTGAAGTTTGGTTGTGATAAAAAAATTTGAAATTAAAATCCAAGTTGTAATTGTTGAATATAAGGGAAACTAGTTTTGAACTTATAATATGAAATAATAAAGATTTTAGCTTTGGTAAAGTTAAAGGATTTGGGTTAGCATAGTAAATATATAAGTTGTATCACTTATTAAGTGTGAAAATGTAAGTGAAACCAAATGATAAAATGGTTAAACAATTTTGTTAAGCAAAACAAGATATGAATTTGAATAAGTGACGAAATTTGACTTTGGTAAAAGTTAAATAGAATTGGAATCTGAATTGGGTTTATAAGGGGAAATTTGAGTTAAGCTAAACAAATGATGTTTGAAATGGGATATAAATTACGTAATGTTGAATGAAGTTGATTTTGGTATCGAAGTAAATTAATAAAGTGAAGTGATGAATATGAACTTGAGTTATATAAATGAAATTCAACCATATTTGTCAAATGAGTTAGCAATTGAGTTTAACTAATGAATTGAATATTAATCAATCGAATGTAAAAGAATTGATATAGAATAATGAATGTAAGTGTTAATTCATTAGAAGCTAATGAAGTTAAAAAAAATTGAATAATTGAAAGGAAGTCAATTTAATATCAACCAATTGGAATTAAAAGTGTTAAACCAAATTGAAGTTAGACAAAGAATATGAATTATTGAATGTAAATTTAATAAATTTGGTTGTGTTGGTTATGATTTGGCTGTTATATGATTGTTAGTTGATTGTATATAATGCATTAAGTGTAAATGAAATTTAATTGATAAATGAAAAGCTATGTAATTAAATTTAAATTGAAAGTGAACTAATGTGAATTGGTTGTAAGCAATTTATAAGGCTTCGATACAAATCTTAACTTATGGGAATTATTTTGATTGCATTGCTTATGAAAACTATGTGTTTTCTATTGAAAATTAGTGAAATGTAAATGAATTTCCTGTATATATGTCACTTACATGTTTAAATTGAGTAAGTACAGGTACCGGGGCTGTAGTTGGCTGGATTTGGTCACGCTAAAATGCTAATAAATAACTGCTTTGCTTAAAAATGCTAAAAAGGTACGCATACGTAATAAAAATAGGAAATATGAACCGTTTTTCTGTTTTCCGACCGTGTGGGTCGATGTATATATATTTATATCTATTGTGATATTGCAAAAGCTCCTCCGTACAAGGGAGACTCTGCCAAAATTTTACGTAAAATTTGAGAGTTAGAAAATTTTTGAAATTTTTTTTGGAAAATTTTATTTAACGAAAAGTCAATTTCTAAATTGAAATGAAAATGTATGAATTAAACTAGAAAAGTGTAACCATCGGATTTTGAAAAATTTAAAATGTTTAAATGAATTAGAAATTTAATTTGAACAAATGGTTTTGAAAAGTTAATGGATTCTGTAATTTTTTCTTACATGGAAATTTCGAGGACGAAATTCTATTTAGGGGGAAGTTTGTAACGGCCCAGAATTTCTGTCATTTGAAATTCATATATTTAATTGATTTGAAATATTAACAAGTAAAATTTGTAAGTCGAATAAGTTTTATTTTCAAATATAGTGATCTAATTGGATAATTAAATCGATAATTTAATATTCGAAATTTACAAAAATAATTGGAAATTGGGTTTAATGTGATTAAATTTGATTTGTAAAGTTGTATTAAATCATATTGGAGTTAAAATGATGTGATAGAACTTTTAAAATTGAATTAATAGTTAAATTGTGGAAACTGGATATTTTAATATTTAAATGACGAGTAAAAATAGTCATTTTTCAAACAATCTCGGATTTCGATGAAACAAGTTTCATCGGATCCGTAATGTTAAATTATTGTAAGATTTCAAATTTCGTGTCAATCGGATTTACAGTTTGTCCGGGGCAAGCTAAAATGCACTGAAATCGGTTTAAGTGAATTTTAAAACTTAAATAGTCGATTTGAAAACCTGCCTTCCAAATATGATCGAATTGGCTCCCGATATATATTCAATTGCGTTCGGAATAGGGGTAAAACATTATAAATGCCAGGCCGCACGCTTCGTTTGGAGTTCGGAAAAATTTCGGGTGAATTGTGTCACGTAAATTTTCTATAAAAGGACTTATATTCATCCATTTTCACAAAACCCAAATCTTCAAGCTTCGACCGCCATCCTATATTCTAATGGCCAAAAGTTATTCTCCTTCTTCCTCAATTTTCTTCAAATCCGTGAAGAATTAACAGAAATTCCCAGCTAGCAAAACGTAGAGCACACCGAGCACTTCACATCCAACGGCCGAGATGAAGTATGACGAGGAGGTTGGAGGGGAATTCGCGCCCGTTCGTGCCCGGTTCGTGCACGATTTCCGATGACCTAGGGAGACTGAGTTATGTGTGCTCTCAGTCGAAGGTAGCGTTCGCTTTGTGCTTCGGTTTAGTAGTCCTGGATCGAGTGCTAGTTCGTCGTAGGTGGAGAGACATGTAACCCTAAAGGGCGCCCGATGGTTTTCGAACAACCCTAGGTGTCGCGTGGGAGAAGAGAGCACGAGTGGCCTTTATTTCATCTCGGGAATCAATGGCTAGGATCTGATGGTAAAATAAGAAAAAAAGAATTTGTTTATAAATTATATTAAAAACTTTGTAATAACATATCTCATTTATACGAGGTCCGTTTTGCACGAAATGATTTGCGTCGGGTTCGTATGGACGAACACTACGCAATGGAGCGGATTGGAATTGATTGGAGCTAGTGTGAATTTTGGGTAAAAATTAAACGTACGTTTAATTTTATTCGAAATAAAATGCTGAAACCGTTATTAGAAGCAAGGTGAGAACTTCTCACTCAATCGAATTATTTTCGATTTAAATTTTAAATAGTTAGATTTAAAATTGCTTGATTGTGTTGATTTTATACTTGAATGATAAATTGCTATCTGTTGTATTGAAATAGACCCTATACGCCGTATAATAAGCGGAGGTTATTATATAAACACATATAGCGCGATATTCCACCTTGAAGTGGAAATGGTATTATATATGTCCTTGGAGTTGATTTCCTGCATTATATAGCGGATGATATTTTATATAAACCCACGTACCGCGATATTCCGTCTTGAAATGGAATTGGTATTGTGCTAACATCTGTGGATGCAGGGAAACAGGTTGGAAGGATCCAACTAGATTCCTCAACAGTATTGATTTATTTAAAATATTTGCGATATATTATGTTATCATATTGATATATGACTTTTGAATGTCGTGGTTGATGTATCGGTGCTGTTGCAGCATTGGGCCTATTTTTGGAGTTTTAAAAATGTTAAAGTAACGATTTCGAATTTAAAAGGATTTTCAAGTGATTTTTGAAAGTACACATTTTATTGAATTTTGGAATTGATTCATTTTAAATAAATAAACGTTATAATTTTTATGTTATACAAATTATGATTTTTGTGAAATATAATCGAAATGTGATTTTTTGAAATAAGTGGTTGATTAATTTGTAAAATGGTTTAAATTGGGATTTTTGAATTATTATCAACGGTTTATATAAAAGATTTATAAAATTGATATTTATAAATTAAAATATTAGAATTATAAAATGAGTTTTTATAAGTGTTAAAAACGAAGTATAAATGGATTTCATAAGTGAATGAAATTTATAGATTTATAAATTGTGAAGTTATAAAATAAATAGAGTTTGTAAAATAAAAGATTTATAAGTAATTAACTTATAAATTTAGATTTTGGGTGTAATGGGATATGGATAGAATTTGTTAATAAAGTGATTTTATAAGTTGAATTTGTTGTAAAATATTAATGGACTTTATAAATAATTGTTTTATAAATCCTAAATCGACTTATTAGATAAGCTAATTATTATAGCTTACTAAAGGAGATATATCCATGATTTTGGACAGTGGATAATCCTTTAAATTAAATATGTAGAAGTGTTGAATTTGGTAAACGATTTATATTCGCGATTTTGGACGGTGAATAATATATTAAAGAAATGTTTTAGGAAGTGATCTTTTAAATAGAATTAAAGCAATTTAAGTTGTTTTAAATTGTGTTAAGGATCGAAACCATAGATTTCAACATTCATTGTTGAAATAGACGTTTTCGAGAAATAAGGAAAAGATGGATTATAACACTGCTGTTAAAGTCAATGATTTTCGAAAGGAAATTTTTTTGGTATAGTATTGGGATTTATATATATCTAATCGTATTTTCGAATCCCTATGCTATTGATTTTTGGTTCTCGTAAAGATGTTTTAAGCAACATTCGTTTTGACCCAAATAACTGTATTTAAGAGAATGTTTTCCTTAAAGAATAAATTATATACCTAATCGTGTTTTAAGTATATCAAATATTTTCTAAGTATTGAAAATAAATAGAATTGTGAATTACTTATTGTTAAATAAGTATTTGGAAATGTTTTCCAATATAGAAATTGAAATGGTTTAGAGAATATATATTTTCAAAGATAAATTGAAGTGAATATTCGACAAGTTATTTAATTTATGGAAGATTAATAAAAGGGCCTAGTGATTGTTATGGTGCTGAATATTTGTTGGTTTGCTTTGATAGTTAAATAACCGACTATCAATATTTATCTTTAAATGGGTATTTGTTGTGATTTGCTTGAATTTGAATGCTACACTTATTTTAAAAATAAGCGCTCGTTATTCGGTTTAGCCGGGAGAGGACCTTTGGGTCATAAATCCCATTTCGAATAGTGATACATCGTAATGGAATAGCATTTGAAGACCGGATATTTTCGAAAACAGAAGGATCACCGTCGAATGTCTCTACATCGGCTGATCCCCGATATAGAGATTTTATCACCCTTTGTGATGGGAATTCTGGACATGATTAGTAAAATCTGGATTTGCAAGGGATTCTTTAGAAGTGCCTTCGGTTCCGTTCGATCCCGGAACGGACTTGTATGGATGTGTGTCTAACGTTACAATTTGAGATGTAAAGCCGATTTCTTTGAAATACATTTTTGTTGGTGGCGGAGAATTTATTCTCTTAGCTTAACACCCTTCTCTGAGACGTACGAGCTTAGATGTTATGTAGTTGAATATTATCAGTAATATATTCCCAACTTGGTGATGTGGCATGCTGAGTGCTGCTGATAATTTGTTGATCAAAGCGTGGCTTTTATGAAAACGTGGCTTTGTGGACAAGACTTCATCGGACTTCACACCCCGGTAATAATCAAAACAGGAAGAATGCAGCAAGGTTATTAGGGGATAGCGCCCCCTTAGGGTATGTAAATTTCCTTCTGGATAGAGATGGTATCATGGTATGGAGCCCAAATACTTAATCTATGTGGTTGCTGCAAATTTATTTCTTTGTGTTTGTTGGTGAATCTCGGATTTTGGTCGGTTACGACCGAGGGATGGCATACTTCTATCAGTAGTTACCTAGCTAGAGGTAACCCGGCCTTGTGTTTGCAGAGATCCGGTTAGGTTCTTGGGGCATCTTTCCAGAGGCGTATCCATGTGGCAATAGGAAGTTCCTTGGCCTGACCATTTGTTGGAAATCCAAACTCCAATACGCACCTTGTACGGTTTTAGTTGTAGAACCTGTCATTTACTTATGGTGGTCACCACTGTTTAGATGATAGCTATAGTAGGCATAATGCGAAATGCCTATGTTGGCTAAGATTTATATTATACTTTCGAAATGTTTTCCTACACTTTGCACTTATAGTAATAATATCAAAGAAATCTTTCTGCGTATCAAGCATGTTTGACTATCATAATGAGAAATCTCCTCCGATTCTGCGTTTGCATTGTATGTGCGTGCGAGAGGCCTTATGGTATTTACATTTTCTAAAAGCATTGCGGATATATTTTAAAATATTTCTTTGTTTGTTTTAAAGATATAACTGTTTTAAGTTCTCACACCAGTCTCATGACTGACCTGGAGTTTATTGTTCACTTCTTAAACTCTGGGTGCCCCCCAATTTCCACACGGGCAGTCTAGAGTCAGGTTATCAGGTCATTCTGGAATTCAGGAGATGCTGTAGAGATCTGGAGGCAAGTTGGATGGCATGGCGTATCAACTAGTATATAGTATTTCTTTTCCGCTGTTTGTTGTTGTAAACTATGATAGTGTAATGTGATGTAATGTAATAACTGATACAGTTCTTCTGATTTAAAGATTATTCATTTATCTATTTTATGTTGTTCCGCTGCGATATGTGAGATTCTGTTATTGTTTATGTTGCTTCTCTTTCTTTCTTATTTCTTCTATCTTTTTCTTCTTCTTAAACCCTAACAATTTGGTTTTCCAACCTTCGAATGGTCGGCAATTGATACAGTGGACGTATTAATGTCGATTTTTGGAAGTCGAAAAACCCATTTGTTACAATGTGGTATCAGAGCATTTGGTTAAGCGACAACCTTGGCCCCGTTGGGAATTACTCATTAGAGATAGAGTCAATAGTACTCTGGAATGAGTGTGAGTGTAATAATAGATGTGAGCGCGTATTTGTTAGTGAATATAAAAATGTTTTATATTGTGTTTGCTTATCCGTTGAGCTATTTGTGAATTCTGGTCGATATGTGGGACGCCATATCGATAGGGATTTCCAAACATTTAAACGAGGCAAGTTGACATAGTATCATTTGAAACTGGGTAAATGAAATGATTTTACCTCGATTATATTTTACGTATAAAGGAAATTATTTTTCAAAAATTATTAAAGTGTATACAAATTGATTGTTTGGTTGTTGAAAATGTAAGAATATATATAAGTTAATTAAAAGAATAAATTATAGAAGCAAATGAATTATTAAGCATGGAATTATAATTAATGTGATTTACAATTGTGAAATAATCTTATATATATATAAGAAGTGAAACTATGTGAATATATTTTTAAATATGAGTTGTAACTAAAAATGAATTTGAGCTATGAATTGAAAATATTGAATACTATTTATTTTGGAAATTATTTTCCAAAATTAAAAGTTAAAGAGTGAAATTATATAAGAAAAAGATTTATAAATGTGATTTATGAATAAAAGGAAAATTTTGAAGGAATATTAAGCACTGAATTCACTACTGCCACTGGGAAATAATAAGGGTGATGACTGCAGCATCATCAGTATTATTTTCGAGTTTCTGTGTGATGGATTTGCTACCATAGTAAGTTGAAAATTGTTTTGGTTGTTATAAACAAATTTGAAATTAAAATCCAAGTTGTAATTGTTGAATATAAGTGAAACGAGTTTTTAACTTATAATATGAAATAATAAAGATTTTAGCTTTGATAAAGTTAAAGGATTTGGGTTAGCATAGTAAATATATAAGTTGTATAACTTATTAAATGTGAAAATGTAAGTGAAACCAAATGATAAAATGGTTAAACAATTTTGTTAAGAAAAACGAGATATGAATTTGAATAAGTGATGAAATTTGACTTTGGTAAAAGTTAAATAGAATTGGAATTTGAATTGGGTTTATAAGGGGAAATTTAAGTTAAGTTAAACAAATGATGTTTGAAATGGAATATAACTTAAGTAATGTTGAATGAAGTTGATTTTGGTATCGAAGTAAATTAAAAAAGTGAAGTGATGCATATGAACTTGAGTTATATAAATGAAATTCAACCTTATTTGTTAAATGAATTAGCAATTGAGTTGACCTAATGAATTGAATATTAATCAATCGAATGTAAAAGAATTGATATAGAATAATGAATGTAAGTGTTAATTCATTAGAAGCTAATGAAGTTAAAAAAAATTGAATAATTGAAAGGAAGTCAATATAATATCAACCAAATGGAATTAAAAGTGTTAAACCAAATTGAAGTTAGACAAAGAATATGAATTACTGAATGTAAATTTAATAAATTTGGTTGTGTTGATTATGATTTGGCTGTTATATGATTGTTAGTTGATTGTATATAATTCATTAAGTGTTAATGAAATTGAATTGATAAATGGAAAGCTATGTAATTGAATTTAAATTGAAAGTGAACTAATGTGAATTGGTTGTAAGCAATTTATAAGGTTTCGATACAAATTTTAACTTATGGGAATTATTTTGATTGCATTGCTTATGAAAACTATGTGTTTTCTATTGAAAATTAGTGAAATGTAAATGAACTTCCTGTATATATGTCACTTACATGTTTAAATTGAGTAAGTACAGGTACCGGGGCTGTAGTTGGCTGGATTTGGTCACGCTAAAATGCTAATAAATAACTGCTTTGCTTAAAAATGCTAAAAAGGTACGCCTACGCAATAAAAATAGGAAATATGAAATGTTTTTCTATTTTCCGACCGTATGGGTCGATGTGTATATATTTATATCTATTGTGATATTGCAAAAGCTCCTCCGTACAAGGGCGACTCTGTAAAATTTTCCGTAAATTTTTGGAGTTAGAAAATTTTTTAAAATTATTTTTTTTGAAAATTTTTTGTTAACGAAAAGTCAATTTCTAAATTCAAATGAAAATGTAGGAATTGAACTAGAAAAGTGTAACCATCGGATTTTGGAAAAGTTAAAATGTTTAAATGAATTTGAAATTTAATTTCAACAAATGGTTTTGAAAAGTTAATGGATTCTGTAACTTTTTCTTACTTGGCAATTTCACGGACGAAATTCTTTTAAGGGGGAAGTTTGTGACGGCCCAGAATTTCTGTCATTTGAAATTCATATATTTATGATTTTAAATATTAACAAGTAAAATTTGTAACTCGAATAAGTTTTATTTTCGAATATAGTGATCTAATTGGATAATCAAATCGATAATTTAATATTTGAAATTTACAGAAATAATTGGAAATTGGATTTAATGTGATTAAATTTGATATGTAAAGTTGTATTAAATCATATTGGAGTTAGAATGATGTTATAGTACTTTTAAAATTGAACTAAAAGTTAAATTGTGGAAATTGAATATTTTAATATTTAATTGACGAGTAAAAATAGTCATTTTTCAAACAGTCTCGGATTTCGACGAAACTAGTTTCATCGGATCCGTGATGTTAAAATACTATAAGATTTAAAATTTCATGTCAATCGGATTTATGGTTTGCCCGAGGCAAGCTAAAACGCACTGAAATCGGTTTAAGTGAATTTTAAAATTTAAATAGTAAATTTGAAAACCTATCTTCCGAATATGATCGAATTGGCTCCCGATATATATTTCATTGCATTCGGAATAGGGGTAAAACATTATAAATGCCAGGCGGCACGCTTCGTTTGGAGTTCGGAAAAATTTCAGGTGAATAGTGTCGTGTAAATTTTCTATAAAAGGTCTTATATTTATCCATTTTTCACAAAACCCTAATCTTCAAGCTTCAGGTGCCATCGTATATTCTAATGGCCGAAAATTATTCTCCTTCTTCCTCAATTTTCTTCAAATCCGTGAAGAACTAACAGAAACTCCCAACTAGCAAAACGTAGAGCACGCCGAGTACTTCACATCCAACGGACGAGATTAAGTATGACGAGGAGGTTGGAGGGGAAATTCGCGCCAGTTCGTGCACGGTTCGTGCATGATTTTCGATGACCTAGGGAGACCGTGTTATGTGTGCTCTCGGCCGAAGGTAGTGTTCGCTTAGGGCTTCGGTTTAGTAGTCCTGGATCAAGTGCTAGTTCGTCGTAGGTGGAGCAACATGTAACCCTAAAGGGCGGCCGATGGGTTTCGAACAACCCTGGGTGTCGCGTGGGAGAAGAGAGAACGAGTGGCCTTGATTTCATCTTGGGAATCAATGGCTAGGATCTGATGGTAAAATAGATATAAAAAAAAGAATTTGTTTATAAATTATATTAAAAACTTTGTAATAACATCTCTCATCCATACTAGGTCCGTTTCGCACGAAACGAATTGCGTCAGGTTCATATGGACGAACACCACGCAATGGAGTTGGATTGGAATTGATTGGAGTTAGTGTGAATTTTGGGTAAAAATTAAATGCACGTTTTAGTTTATTCGAAATAAAACGCTGAAACCGTTATCAGAAGCAAGGCGAGAACTTCTCACTCAATCGAATTTGTTTCGATTTAAATTTTAAATAGTTAGTAAAATTGCTTGGTTGTGTTGATTCTATACTTGGATGATAAATTGCTATGTGTTGTAATGAAATAGACCCTATACGCCGTATATTAAGTGGAGGTTATTATATAAACACATATACCGCAATATTCCACCTTGAAGTGGAATTGGTATTATATATGTACTTCGAGTTGATTTCCCGCATTATATAGCGGATGAGACCCTATTGCACCGCGTAATAGCGGATAATATTTTATATAAACCCATGTACCATGATATTCCATTTTGAAACGGAATTGGTATTGTGCTAACATATGTGGATGCAGGGAAATAGGTTGGAGGGATCCAACTAGATTCCTCAACAGTATTGATTTATTTACAGATATTTACGATATATTCTGTTATCATATTGATATATGATGTTTGGATGCCGTGCTTGATGTATCTGTGCTGTTGCTGCATTGGGCCTATTTTTCGAATTTTAAAAATGTTAAAATAACGATTTCGAATTTAAAAGGATTTTCAAGTGATTTTTGAAAGCATACATTTTATTGAATTTTGGAGTTGATTCATTTTAAATAAATAAACGTTATAATTTTTTTGTTATGCAAATTATGATTTTTGGAAATATAACCAAAATGTGATTTTTTTTTTGAAATAATGGTTGTTTAATTTGTAAAATGGTTTAAATTGGGATTTTTGAATTATTATAAACGGTTTATATAAAAGATTTATAAAATTGATATTTATAAGTTAAAATATTGGAACTACAAAATGAGTTTTTATAAGTGTTAAAACTGAAGTATAAATGGATTTCATAAGTGAATAAAATTTGTAGATTTATAAATTGTGAAGTTATAAAATGAATAGATTTTGTAAAATAAAAGATTTATAAGTAATTAATTTATAAATTTGGATTTTGGGTGTATTGGGATATGGTTAGAATTTGTTAGTAAAGTGATTTTATAAGTTGAAGTTGTTATAAAATATTAATGGAATTTATAAATAATTGTTTTATAAATCCGAAATCGACTTATTTTGATAAGTTAATTATTATACCTTATTAAAGGAGATATATCCACGATTTTGGACAGTGTATAACCCTTTAAATTAAATATGTAGAAGTGTTGAATTTGGTAAACAATTCATATTCACGATTTTGGACGGTGAATAATATATTAAAGAAATGTTTTAGGAAGTGATCTTTTAAATAGAATTAAAGCGATTTGAAGTTGTTTTAAATTGTATTAAGGATCGTAACCATAGATTTCAACATTCATTGTTGAAATAGACGTTTTCGATAAATAAGGAAAAGATGGACTATAACGCTGTTGTTATAGTAAATGATTTTCAAAAGGAAATGTTTTTGGTATAGTATTGGGATTTATATTCGTATTTTCGAATCCCTATGCTATTGATTTTGGGTTGTCGTACGATGTTTTACGCAACATCGTTTTGACACAAATAACCGCGTTTAAGAGAATGTTTTCCTTAAAGAATAAATTATATACCCAATCGTGTTTTAAGTATATTGAATATTTTCTAAGTATTGAAAATAAATAGATTTGTGAATTACTTATTATGAAATAAGTATTTGGAAATGTTTTCCAATGTAGAAATTGAAATGGTTTAGAGAATATATATTTTCAAAGATAAATTGAAGTGAATACTTGGCAAGTTATTTAATTTATGGAAGATTAATAAAAGGGCCTAGTGATTGTTATGGTGTTGAATATTTGTTGGTTTTCTTTGATAGTTAAATAACCGACTATCAATATTTACCTTTAAATGGGTATTTATTGTGATTTGCTTGAATTTGAATGCTACACTTATTTTAAAAATAAGTGCTCGTTATTCGGTTTAGCCAGGAGAGGACCTTTGGGTCATAAATCTCATTCCGAATAGTGATACGTCGCAATGGATAGCATTTGAAGACCTGTGTTGAAGACCGAATATTTTCGAAAATGGAAGGATTACCGTCGAATGTCTCTGCATCGGCCGATCCCCGATATAGAGATTTTATCACCCTTTGTGATGGGAATTCCGGACGTGATTAGTAAATATCCGGATTTGCAAGGGCTTCTTTGGAAGTGCCTTCAGTTCCGTTCGATCCCGGAACAGACTTGTATGGATGTGTGTCTTACGTTACAATTTGAGATGTAAAGCTGATTTCTTTCAAATACATTTCTGTTGGTGGCGGAGAATTTATTCTCTTAGCTTAACACCATTCTCTGAGACGTACGAGCCCAGAGTTTATGTAGTTGAAGGTTATTAGTAATATATTCCCAACTTGGTAATGTGGCATGCTGAGTGTTGTTGATCATTTGTTGATCAAAGCGTGGCTTTTATGAAAAGTGTAGCTTTGTGGGCGAGACTTCGTCGGACCTCACACCCCGGTAATGGTCAAAACAGGAAGAACGCAGCAAGGTTATTAGGGGATAGCGCCCCCTTAGGGTATATACATTTCCTTCTAGTTAGAGGTGGTGTTGTGGTATGGAGCCGAAATACTTAACTTATGTGGTTGCTGCAAATTTATTTCTTTGTGGTTATTGGTGAATCCCGGGATTTAGGTCGGTTACGACTGGGGGATGGAATACTCATGTCAGTAGTTACCTAGCTAGAGGTAACCCGGTCTTGTGTTGGCAGAGATCCGGTTAGGTTCTCGGGGCATCTTTCCAGAGGCGTACCCATGTGGAAATGGGAAGTTCGTTGGCGTGACCATTTGTTGGAAATCCAAACTCCAATACGCACCTTGTACGGTTTTAGTTGTAGAACCTGTCATTTACTTATGGTGGTCAGCACTGTTTAGATGGTAGCTATAGTAGGCATAGTGCGAAATGCCTATGTTGGCTAAGATTTATATTATACTTTCGAAATGTTTTCCTACACTTTACACTTATAGTAATAATATCAAAGAAATCTCTCTGTGTATCAAGCATGTTTGACTATCATAAGGAGAAATCTCCTCCGATTCTGCGTTTGCATTGTGTGTGTGCGGGAGGCCTTAAGGTAGTTAAATTTTCTAAAAGCATTGCAGATATATTTTAAAATATTTCTTTGTTTGTTTTAAAGATATAACTGTTTTAAGTTCTCACACCAGTCCCATGACTGACCTGGAGTTTATTGCTCCCTTCCTAAACTCTGGGTGTCCACCAATTTCCACATGGGCAGTCTAGAGTCAGGTTGTCAGGTCATTCTGCAATTCAGAAGATGTTGTAGAGATCTGGAGGCAAGTTGGATGGCATGGCGTATCAACTAGTACATAGTATTTCTTTTTCGTTGTTTGTTGTTGTAAACTCTGATAATGTAATGTGATGTAATGTAATAACTGATACAGTTCTTTTGATTTAAAGATTATTCATTTATCAATTATATGTTCTTCCGCTGCGAAATATGAGATTCTGTTATTGTTTCTGTTGCTTTTCTTTCTTTCTTACTTCTTCTATCTTTTTCTTCTTCTTAAACCCTAACAGTTCGGTTTTCTGGCCTTCGAATGGTCGACAGTTGATACAGTGGACGTATTAATGTCGATTTTCGGAAGTCGAAAAACCTGTTTTTTTACACATTTCTTATCAAAATCATCTAATATTATAATAGTGTCTAAATACAAATACTTATTCAAATAGCTTAAATTGTTACATTTATTAAAATCCGACAATACTAGGTTCTATAATCAAAACCATAAATGGCACGTAGGGAGAATGGAGTTCCAAGTAATGACTAGGCACTGGGGTACCGCCTGTCACTGTACCTGGTCTAGATCAGTGTACCGAGGATCCATCCTAAATCCCTTGCAACCCAAGACTGGGGCTATCCCTTACTGGATAATCCCGAGTAAGATCACCCCGTGATTGGGATCAGCAACCGCACCACACAGCCAAAATAAGAGGAACATCTAGACAGGGATGACCTTACCCTAATGGGCGCGACCCACTTAGCTTTACTGCATATCCCTAATTTTCAGTCATTCCTAGTTGATGAGGATCGAGGATAAACGTTACCTTTTTAGAACATTTCACTTATAATGCTCACTATCCTACTAACGATGTTCTGAAAGCATTCATCCATGCAAGTTCGTTCTAGATCTGAACGGAACCGAAGGCACCACTCCTACTACATCTATTTTGGAATCACCCTTAGGAATATTAGCGCGTAACCCTTGCACTTCACTGCTTCATCTTCAACTCCAATCTCTTGTCTTCATCATGAAAGCGTATTCATTGGATCGAAGTGGTTTTTGGTCACAAATCCGCTCCCGGTCTCTTTGAAACAACATTTTCTATTTTTCTGTAAACTCAATCCCGGTTCTTTAGGAAATACACAGACGAAGATAAAATCGGAGTTCATCTCCTAACCGTTAGTGGACGGATTTCCTTACCAACGTCCAAGAAGAATGGACGAGTTTATACGTACAGTATAGCACCCTGAACGGTAACTGTACCATAAAATTATCATACCTCTTCTAGATATTTCCAAAGTTATATTTGGGTCCAGATTTGATAGTCGGTTATTTAGCTATAAAATAAACAAACAATTCAACCAATTATTTCATTTCCTCTAAAAACACCAAGTCTCACAAAACTTAGATTCTTAAAATTTAAATCATTTTTCTTTAATATATATACTTAAGATATTTGAAAATAAACTACTTAAATCCCTTTACCTAAAATATTAGTTATGAAATTCTATAATAAATTTCCAAATAAAATTTTAAGCCACAAACTATATTTTTAAAATAAAAGTTTGTATAAATTATATATATTAGAAAATTTATTTTAAAAACATAATGCCGGTTAACCTTTAAAATAATTACTACTAAAATTAATTTGAATTGATTTACTTTAAAATTCTAAAACTATCAAAAAAAATATTCTCTAAAACATTCTTTTTAAAGAAATTTTTAAAACTTAAACTTATACTAAAAAATTCCTTTGAAAAAATACTTGGCTTTCAAGTGAATATACTTCCATTCCAGAATAAACCAAAGAACCCTTTTATAAATCCTGCTTGATTTATCTCAATTCAAATTTAGGTTTAAATCCTGTAAATTTTTTCCAACACTTTAAAAATAAAACACCTTTTATTTATAAACACATTTCCTCTCTCTCGGAAATCACTTTCAAAAAAAATACTTAACTTATTTAAAATAATTTACTAAATTATTTATTCAAAATATACTTTTGAAAATCTATAAGAGTTCCCTGAGTAACTTAAATAAAAAAATTCCTTTCTAAAATAAAGTTGTTATATCAAAAATCTATGCTAAAATTTCCTTTGGAAAACATAATACTAATTTACCTTTAAAATACTTAAATACCATAATTACTTAAATAAATATTTACTTTCACTTAAAAACAATTAAAAATAATAATTTTTCTAAAACATTCTAGAAACTCATTTTTTAACTTCAGTTTACACTTCGAAAGCTTTTCTTTTAAACATACTTCATTTTCCAGGAAAATACACCTCATTTTTATTTTTAAAACGATTTGTACCTTCTTACAGAAATTCCCACCGGGAATTTATACTTTCAAATTTATCCACTGATAAATATTCCGCTTCATTTATAAACCCAGTTTATAAATTTCCATTCCTCATTTCCTTTCCAATGACAGTTTCAAAAATACTTGAAAAATTCCAAACCAATTTTCCGAATTTAATTTCCTTAAATTCATTACTTAAAAATTCCTTTTCATTTCCCTTTTAATCCCAATTCATTTTATTTATATTTTAAAATAACAAATTATACTTATCCAACCATAACACAGCACAACAAAATTCCCAAATTAATTTATCACAGGATATCAATAAAATACATCATAGATTATGAAGATAATTTCTATATTGTGAGGAATCCAGTTGGATCCCTCCAACCTGTTTTCCTGCATCCACAGATGTTAGCCCACAAATAAATATCGATCCAATCTGATAGTACTTTTCACATTAAACCATGCAATCAATCATTTAAATATTAATATTTAAATTAAATGGCATCTAGATGTGAGTGAGATCAGCTCACCTTGAATTCGTTGAGCGTTCCAACTTTAAATTAAATCGAGCCCGTTCGATTTAATCCAAAATTTTCACTTACATAATCTATTCCAAATCTATACCACAGCGAGCTGCTCATCACTGTGATTCCGGCGCTTCTAGTTTCGTTGGAATCTGATCATGCATTTTAAAGATATGTTATTTTAAAGGTTTGCATAAATTGAAACAAATTTTCTTTTTAATTAAATTAACAAACCAAATCTAGCCACACGTTTACAAAAGGAAATCACGGCCGCTGGTACGTTCTTCCCTCTCTCGAATAACCACGGTTCAAGAACCCATCACACGCCACTTTTGACCAACGACCGCCGCCCCTACGACCATCTATCCATCAATCGGCCACCACACTAGAGCACGCAACAACCTGCTTCACCCACGACCGAAGCACCCTCGAGCTCGGCCCACTCCATGCCTGAATAATTGTGAATGAACGGCTCTTGAAAACAACAGAAATTCGACTCCAAACGACGATCATACCCTAGATCCACCGTTGGATATATCGAACTCGGAGAGCTCTACATTTTTGCTGTAGGAAGTTTTTGCTAAATATCTACGGATTTGAAGAAAAATGAGGAAGAAGGAGAAGACATTTTGGCCATTGGTTAGTTGAGTGGCGGTTGAGCAAAAATGAACTAGGGTTTCGGCCGTACACGAATATATACACACGATTTAATAATATATTTTATTATTAATTCCACCAATTCACGAGATTTTTGAACGAACTCCAAATTAGACATGCCGCCAGGTGTTTATGCAGTTTTATCCATATTCTGAATACAATGGAATCTGTTTAGGAGGCTAATTCAATCATATGTGGATGATAGCTTTTTGAACCGATTCAAAATATTAAATTATCGATTTTAATTTCAACGCGTTTTCTCACCCGTACGAACAAACGACAACTCCAAACGCAACGAATTTTGAAATTCAATAATAATACACTATTACGGATCCAATGGAACTGGTTTCGTCGAATTTTGAGACCGTGCCCTGTAAAGCTATTTTAACTCGTCGATTAATTTTAGCGATTTTCAAAATCGTCGAAATCACTAAAAATTTTATTTTAAAAATTTTACTAACTTAATTATAAATCACATAGAATTTATAATCACATTAGAAATTATTTTGATTCTTATTAAATCAAAATCTGATTATTTTCATTATTATTATATATTAAATTCTGTTAGTAGATTAATATAAAATTTCAAATTTAACTTATCAACTTTTGATTCCATCCAAAAGTCTAGTATTATAATTCAAATTCAACTAGACTTTAAATCAATTTATAAATTGTTTCCATAACCATTTATTCCCAGATTTACTAATTGTCCCAATTTCAAATAATAATTAATATTATTCAAATTCATTTGAATTGCCATATTTGAAAATTTTGACTAATTTTATTGATTTAACAAAAAAATTCATATTTCAAATAAAATTATAATTCACATTCAACATTAAAATGAATTAAATGTTCACGACCAAAATTCTGAGCCGTAACATTCCTTCCCCCTTTTAAAAATTTCGTCCTCGAAATTTGCTAAGGTAGGAAAATGCTTCCACATCCATTAACTTACCCGAAATCCACTTAATTAAAACTTACATTCACTTTCCAAAACCTTTTAGCTTATTCCAAAACCATTTGCTTTTATTTCTAACTCAAAAGCTTTGTTTTCAACATTATTTCAAAAGATAACTTTCCTAGTTAACCAAAATTTTCAAAATCCCCAAAAAAAATTCTAACTCCCAAAATTTCCAAATTTTTTTAACATCGTCTCCTTTGTACTGAGAGAGTTTTACAATACCACAATAGACATAAATATATATACATCGACCCATACGGTCGAAAAAAAATAAACCACAATATATTATCATTTTCCAATTTTATTGCGTAGGCGTACCTTTTGGTTAGCATTTTAAAAGCAAGCGTCTAATTAATATTGCATTTACGCGCTCCAACTCTATAGATTGTCTCCCGTACCTGTACTTACTCAAGCAAGCACATAAGTTTTCAATAATATGATATTTTAACAACCTTCCATTCATTAATCTTAGCCAAACACATCATTTCATAGCCCAAACAACAAATTTTCATAATTCAACATGTTAACCATCTTTGTAAGCAACCACAAGGTTCAACACAATTTTAATCTCCTTTAGAAATCCATATTTCATTTTACTCTACTCAAAAGGATTCACAACCAAGTTTGCTACAATCAATTCATATGTACCACAACCAACTCAAAATTATTTTAATATGATGAACATGTGCCTACTTATATAAACTTACTTCTATGCAATTCCAAATTGATCCACAATCAATTTTATCTCCAATTTGATTTATTTGCATCATATTCATAATTCACTTTCATTTATATGCAAATCCACTAAATTAAATTCCATCCCATTCCAATTTATTCAAAAAAAAAACTTTATTTTTTTCCTTTAATTTATTAACTTTGTTTACGACAAAACGACAAATTTAATGTTATTCATACAGATAACAACTACTTAAACTTATAACCATTTTAAATTAATTCCAACTTAAATTTATATTAATTTCATTTCATTCTGAATTATTCACAACCCAAACATTCTTATTTCATTGCAATTATTAAATTAAATCCTTATTCTTACGTTTAAGTTTCATTATCTATACATGTTCATTCAAGACCACTTCATAAGTTTGATAACAAACATTTCACAATTTTCTTAAGTTATCTCAATTCCATTACATCTACATTTCTCTTTACATCAATTTTATTTCCTTTTTAATTTGATTCTCATCTAATCAAATTCCAATCCATTTTAATTTTATTCACCTTCTCAATTCATTTCTGAATTTATTAATAACATGACCATTCCAATTATTCTAAACTAGGACTGGGTTTTATTTTGCTTTTCAAATTTTTAACTAGCTACCAAAATTTTATTCATCCCGCTACTCTTTTTATTTAATTTAGCTTGCGCTAAATTCATCTTCAAACAATTCTTTGTAATTTAGTTGAGTGAGAATTTATTTCATTTAATATCATTTCAACTAAATTAAATTTTCTTTCAATTCAATTCTTTTCCAAATATAATTCAAGTTCAACTAAATTTTATTTAGCCAACTTAAATTCATTCAATTTCCTTTACTACTTTAAATAAGAATTAATTCCATTTAATATTATTTATAACATAACTAAATTTTGATTTTTACTTCAATTCAAATTTAACTCAATTCCTTTAATTTAAGCTAAATCCAATTCGATCCAATTTTTATTTCTCCATTCAATTTAAATCTAAATTTTCCAATATATAAGTCCAAAAACTTATTTACTAACCTAAGTCCATTCACCTTTTATATTTCACTTTGCCTTACATCACTTTACATTTCATTTAGGATTTAAATTTTGAATTTCCCATAAAATACCAACCATTTTATTTTGGTTTTACAATTCATTTATCTATTCGTAAGTTCACCAACTTATTCACTTAAAATCTTATATTGCTCATTTTAGTCCATTCACATCTTATAATCACAATTCTAGATCACATATATAAAGATAACACTTAATAGCTTAAGGGGATAAATTTCATTACACAATTATAGCCCACAATTATATAATCATTTTACATTTCATCTTATATCCAATTTAATTCAATTTCAATCCACATTTTATATTTAACTTATCCCGAGTTAAATTAAGATATATTTTATTCACTTCCATTTACTCAAGTCAAATTTTGATTCCAGGATTAAAATTTTCATTTTCCTTCTTAACTAGATCAACTTCACTTTAAGTTCAATAGTTGATTCATCTTAAATTTTCACATTATTAAAATAGAATTCTCAGAATTCAATTGCCCGGTTTTTATTTTAAAACCAATTTGAAATCATAAATACCCCCGCTGGGTGTGTCAAATCCAATCTCTGAATTTCAAAACAACCTGTTTTTACCAAAGCAAATTTCCTGTGATGACCCGATATTTCCAACCATTCGCATCCGCACATGTCGGACTTGAATTGCATAAAATACCGCGTTGTAAATAAAATTTGGCAAATCTCAGAATATACAGTAAATAAATAGTCATAGATCATAGACACAGAGTAAATAATAATGCAGCAGAAGTAAAAGAGATAGTAGTTCTTGAAGCTACTATATAAAATAAGATACATATACAACAGAAGAGTAACAAGATACATCAGGTACAAATAAGAATGCAATACCGGGATCATTGGATACTGAAAGCAAAATAGATTGCTGGATCTTCCAACAAAGCTCCAATTTCGAAGGTGAGTCTTGAATGTTGAATCACTCAGTCTGACCCGAGCGTAAAGCAAAACACAAAACACTCGAGTCAGGACATTAATACTTATGAACTGTAAATCAACTCAAGTGAACAGTAACAAAAATGCATCAATAACTTAAAGGATGCTTGGGATCACCTATCCTTTAAGGATCCGTTAAACTATTTACTATGTAGTAATATTGCGTTATTATAATAATGTTTACAGTAAAATAAACTTACTTTTAAATAGCGTTGAAGGGTTACCCATATAGCCCCTATCACGTAATAGTCCTAATAGTCCATTTAGTATCATCGTATCTCTAGATCGGGAGACTACCCTAATTACTCCATGGGCTAGGAGGAACAACAAACTCGTAGTAAGGCTCGATACGGTAGGTGACACGGCACAACTAGGCAATGCCAGGGTACATATACCAATTACGCTTCCAGGCTGGTGGTAACGCATAACAGCCACTACGCCCACCTCGGAATGCCCTCCCAAATCAAAATCGAAGGATGGCCATCAAATCAACCACAAGCAAGAGTATAGTATCGAAGAAGTGCGTCCGACCAGAGGAGCTACTCCTTTTGGCCCGAGATCGCTCCTATTTTAGCCACCTTATGCCAACTCACGGGAGTTGGGTCCACGTAATATACCTCAAGGACGTCGCCACCATCCTACTTCATTCTGGAATCTCCACCGCATACACAGTTGTTAAAGTGGTTTTCGGAATTGGCAGAGAGTATGACAACTTTCGATCCCGGTCTTTTTAACAACAAATGTTATTATAACGCCGTGGTCATTCCAAAATAGTTTATATTTAAAAAAATCAAATCATTCATTTCAAAACTATATCTCTTTCAAAATAGTTTATACTTCAAAACCAAAACCATTTTATTTCAAAACCATATTCAAATCAATACGATATCATTTCCATTCAAACAAATATTCACCTTTCAAAAATCATAATACTTTCAAAGTTATAACTCTTTCGAAACAAAATACTTGAAATCGTTACCCTTTGAAAATCATAACATTTCGAAATCATACATTTGAACCATGAAACATTCCTTTAATTCTTTACATTTTTCAAATTTATTCAATTAAACCCAAAATTTAAATTTCCAATTTAATTAAATTCAAGCCATCAGTTTCCCAACAAAACAGTTCAAATCTTATCAATTTCAAATACAGATTTGATCCACAAAATAAACTATTCAATTTTTAATATATTTCAAAGCTTTGATATCGCACATTTCAAAACTAAATTTTAAAATTTCATATATCTCAAATTTAACTTCATTATTACTTAGTTTTGAAATATTCATTTCATAAATTCAATATTATTTAAATAAACTCAAACTACAAGTAAACCAAATATCCTTTCATACAAATATAAACTTCAAATATTCATTTATCTAAATCAAATATCATTCTAAATTCATATTATTTATCAAAATAAAGATCAAATCATTTCCAAACCATTGCAATCATCAAAATATCATGTCTTTCAAAACCTCATTATTAAATCATTATTTGGATTCAAATTCAAATATTCAAAAGTTAAATGTCATTTTAAAATCAAATATATCATTAATTTATTATTCCAAATATCATTACAAAACACATTTCAAAATTCCATTCAAAAATCCATTTATCTCATTACATTTCATTCCATTTAACACATAACTAGGTAAACCTTATTTAAATTCAAATTCAACTTAAATTCCTTAAAATTAAAATTTAAATATTAAATTTTATTCAAAACTCCTTATATTTGACAAATAATCAATTTCAAAAGGTAAATCAATTAACACTTTAAAATATAACTCAAATAGTATTAAAATCTATAACATTTCAAAACATTGTCAAATTATAGCAATGACAGCATTTATAAAGTGCTATCGTAGCTTATAGTTTCCAAAATAGTTCAGTTCCGGAATAACGGAATTTTAAAATACCGTAATAGACATTTAGTTATTTTAAACATGGTTAAGTTCAAACAACAGCATTTTAAAGTGCTGTCATAAAACTACAACATATTTGGAAATGCTATTAATAAAATTCCACATTTTATTATAACTTTCAGAAAACATTAGAACTTCAAAAAATTTCTATTTAACTTTATAAATCATATTTCTAGAATTTAAAATTTCTCATTTAAATACATTTAACATACAATTTATCACAATAAAATTCAAAATCAAATATCCAATTAAAAATTCGATTCATTTGTTAAGTCAAAATTTCACTACTTATTTACTTATTAAATTTAAACAAAAACTTAACATTTTACTTCAAATATCATTTTAAAACTTTAAATTTAATTTCCATTATTTACATCCTTTTAAAAATATAATTTAAAGTCAAAAATCACATACTTAAATTCACAAAATCAAAACTTAATATATAGCCTTCTCAAAACTATTAAATATATATTTTTAAATCAAAATTTAATACTTTTAAAAATATCTATATAAAAATCATTTAAAAATATACCACAGGGACTGCATATAATTTTCTAACCTAGGTCAAGTGATACGGATATATATCATTTCAATCCGTAGTTTACAAAGAAAACCCGGGTTCTATCATTTCAAACCCGTAATCCCAAGTAAACAAAAATAAATAAAAATCGCTCAGGCCTATCAGTTCAACCCATAATGATTCTTCCCTATTCTAAAGTCCATTCGGGTATATATCATTTCAACCCATAGTGATTCTATTCTAACAGGGAACTTACAATGTGATCATAAGTAAATAAACAGTATAAACAATGTCAATGTCACAATGTAATGTCATATATCATATGTCAGGTGATAATTAATCTGACGTTTGCGATTTTTCGTTCCCGAAAAACCGAATAGTTAGGGTTAAAGAAGAAGAAAGAGGTAGAAGAAGAGAGAAAAAGATAGAACGGAGCAGAAAGAAATAACAGAACAACAACAGAATCTACAATTCGCAGCGGAACAACGTATAATGCATATATGAATAATCTTTAAACAAAGAACTATATCAGTTATTACATTACATTACATTTCATTACATCATTCAGAGTGTACAACAACAAACAACATCAACAGCGGAAAATATATTATATACTAGTAATACGCCATGCCATCCAGCTTGCCTCCAGCAACTCCTGAATTCCAGAATATCCTGATAAACCTTTACTCTTGACTGCCCGTGTGAAAATTGGTGGGCACCCAGAGTTTAGGAAGGAAAACAATAAACTCCGAGTCAGTCATGTGACTGGCAGGAGAACTAAAACAGTTTATTTTTCTTTAAAATCAAAATAGAGGAATATTTTTAAATTCAATTCGCAATGCTTTTTAAAAATGAGACTACCATAAGGCCTCCCGCACACACACACAATGCAAACACAGAATCGGAGGAGATTTCTCCTTATGATAGTCAAAGATGCTTTATACGCATTAAAAAGAAACATTTGATATTATTACTGGTGTATAGTGTAGGAAAAATTCATTTCGAAAGTACAGATATAAATCTTAGCCAGCATAGACATTTCGCATTTATGCCTACTATAGCTACCATGTTCAATAGCAGGTTACCGCCACATTCCATGGCAGGTTATACAACTAAAACCGTACAAGATCGTATTGTTTCTTTGGATTTCCAACAAATGGTCAGGCCAAGGAACTTCCCATTGCCACATGGAAACGCCTCTGGAATGACGTCCCGAGAACCTAACCGGATCTATGCCAACACAAGGCCGGGTTACCCCTAACTGGGTAACTACTGACACGAATATGTCATCCCCCGATCGTAACCGATCTATTCGAGGATCCTCGATTTCCAAAAACCACAAAATTTGCAGCAACAACATAGGTTAAATATCTGGGCTCCATACCATGATACCACCTCTATCCAAAAGGAATGACATACACTAAAGGGGCGCTACCCCCTAATAACCTTGCCGCATCCTTCCTATTTTGACCATTTCCGGGGTGTGAGGTCCGACGAAGTCTCGTCCACAAAGCCATGCTTTATACAAAAGCTGTTCTTTGGGTCAACAAATGATCAAAATAATGATCACCAAGATAAATGATCAAACAAATGATCATATCACAAATGATTAAACGATGATCATTTCACAGCAACACTCAGCATGCCACACTACCAAATTGGGAGCATATCACTAATAACCTTCAACTACATAACCTCTGAGCTCGTACGTCTCAGAGAAGGGTGTTAAGCTAGGAGAATAAATTCTCCGCCACCAACAGAAATATATTTGAATGAAATCAGCTTTATATCTCAACTTGTAATGTCAGACATACAATCCATACAAGTCTGTTCCGGGCTCGAACAGAACCGAAGGCACTTACAAAGAAGTCCTTGCATTCCAGATAATTTCTAATCACGTCCGGACTTCCCGTCACTAAGGGTGATAAAACCTCTATATCGGAGATCAGCCGATGCAGAGTAACTCAACGGTAATCCTTCCCTTTTCAAAAATATCCGGTCTTCAACACCGGTCATCGAATGCAATCCATTACGACGTATCACAAATTCGGAATGTGTTATACGACCCCAAGGTCCTTTCCCGGCTAACCCGAATAGTGAGCGCTTATTCAAAAATAAGTGTGACATTCTAATTCAAGCAAATCACAACAAATACCTATTTAAAGGTAAATATTGATAGTCGGATTATTTAACTATCAATAAGTGTGTTCAACATCACCAAATTCCAAATAATTTCCCAAATTATTTACTTTCCAAAATATCTTTACTAGATATATATTTTCCACACTTCAACATTAGAAAACAAATTTTCAAATCACTTTTCACCTTTACCACTTTTGAAAACAAATTTCAATCATTTTCCTTATGCGAAATACTTTCATTTCAACATGGTTCATTTAAACCAATTAAATAAATCCTTACCGATTTACTTTATATCTACGTTCCAAATCCGTAAATTAATTCCCACACTTCAAAAATAAATCAACGTTTATTTTTAAACAAATTCCCCTTTTCATTTATAAATTCCATAGTGAATTTGCATTGCAAAATATTTGTGAATATACGATTTCAATTATTCATTTTCAATTTATCTTTAAAAAGATAAATTCTCAAAACGTTTCATTTCACATTGGAAAAACATTTTCGTACTTATTTATTAATAAGTAATTCACAAATCCATTTATTTTCAACACTTGGAAAATATTCAATATACTTAAACCGAAATTAAGTATATATATTTCATTTTTTAAGGAAAACATTCACTTAAACACATTTATTTGGGCCAAAACGAATGTTGCGTAAAACATCGTTACGACGACCCAAAATCACCAGTATAGGGATTTGAAATTAAAATAGATATATAAATCCCAATACTATATAAAACATTTTCTTTCAGAAATCATTTACTATAACAACAGTGTTATAGTCCACCATTTCCTTCTATTTCTCAAAAACGTCTATTTCAACAATGAATGTTGAAATCTATGTATTCGATACTTAATGCATTTTAAAACGTCTTTAAAATCATTAACTTCATTTCATAATGTTCCTTCCCCAAAAACATATCCATTTCATTTAATAATATATTCACTGTCCAAAATCGTGAATATACTTCCTTTCATATATTCCTGTATCCAACTTATCAAATTCAATTGATTTCGGATTTATAAACAACGTTTATAAACTCCATTTATATTTTTATAAACTTCTATTTATAAAAATCCTTTTTATATCTCATTTTAAATGCCAAAATCCGATTTATAAGTTGATTACTTATAAATCTTATATTTTACAAAATCTATCCATTTTATAACTTCACAATTTATAAATCTATAAATTCTGTTCACTTATGAAATCCATCTTTATTTCACCTTTAACACTTATAAAAGCTCGTTTTATAATTTCAATTTTTTTAACTTATAAAAATAAATTTAAAAATCTTTTATAATGATTCAAAATTCCAAATTAAACCATTTTATAAATTAATCACTATTTATTTCGAAAATCTCAATTTGGTTATATTTTACAAAAACAGTAATTTTTATAATATAAAAATTTATAACGTTTTAATTATTTAAAATGAATCAATTCAAAATTTTATAAAAACATATACTTTGAAAAAATCACTTTAAATTCCTTTTAAAAATAAAAATAAAAACGTTATTTTTAAACTTTAAAAATGGATCCGATGATGCAACAATATCAAATAGTCAATCACGACTACAACATCAACAAATATCACAATATCTGCAATCAAATAAATATTATTGAGGAATCCAGTTGGATCCCTCCAACCTGTTTCCCTGCATCCACAGATGTTAGCACAATACCAATTCCGCTCCAGTACGGAATTATCGCGGTATATGGGATTTATAAAATATTATCCACTTAATAGACGGCGCAATAGGGTCTCATCCGCTATACAATGCGGGAAATCAATTCCAAGTACATAAATAATACCAATTTCACTGTTTATGAAATATTCGCGGTATATGTTTTTAATAAATAACATCCGCTAACTAACGGCGCATAATGTCTATTCTTAACAATCAATAGATAACAATTATCATTCAAACATACATTCAAGAATTTTAAATCTAACTATTTAAAATTAAAATCGAAACCGATTCGATTGAGTGAGAAGTTCTCACCTTGATTTCAATTTCGTTTTAGCGATTTATTTCGAATAAAATTAAACGCGCGTTTAATTTTACCCGAAATTCTCACTAACTCCAAACGACGCCAACCCAATTCCATAGCATAGTGCTCGTCCATACGATTCCAATGCAACTGGTTTCGCGCGTTTTCGACCTCGTATGAAAAAGATATGAATTTTAGAAGTTACGCGAATTTTATAAACTAAATTTACAACATTTATTTTTATTTTTAACCCTCAACCTAATCACAGCCGTTGATTTCCTCTACCCCACCATCAACGCCGTTCGGCCCTTCTCTTCCATCTCACGTTTGCGTACAGGAAATAGCACGCATGAGAACCCATCAAGCTTCAAATTAGGGTTCCATTTTGCGACCACCACAAGTGACTTCAACTCGATCAGCAAGCGCCATATCGAAGCTCGTGACAAGAGCTACCTTCGACTGCCATGGGGTGGAGCTCGGCCTTGTATAATCCCTTGAAAGTCATGCGCAACTGCAGGCCTTTGAGCCTAAATTCCCGTTGATCCAAAGCTCCAAATACGATCTCAACCGTTGAATTACTAGATCTCATTGTTGTCTACAACTTTCATGTTGAAAGATTTCGCTAATTGTTGATGGATTGAGAGGTTTGAAGGGAAGAAACTTGATAATTTTCGGTCATTCATGTTTCAGAAAGTGGCGGCCTAAAGAGATGGAACCCTAGGGTTTTTAATTTTGCAAATTTGTGAAGAACATGGGCTTATATAGAAAATTTCGCAAACACTATTCAGCCCGGAATTTTCGAACTCCAAACGAAGCGTGCCGGTTGGCGTTCCTAAGGTTTACCCCACGTTCCGAACACAATGGAATGTGTTTCGGGAGCTAATTCGGTCATCTGTGCGAGTTATGGAAATAAACGTTCAATTTAAAATTAAACCGATTAAACGATTTTCTATGCGTTTTCGCTTGCCCCGGACAAACGTTAAATCCGATTGACACGAAATTTGAAACCTTACAATAATATCACATTACGGATTCGATGAAACTTGTTTCGTCGAAATCCGAGACTGTTTGAAAAATGACTATTTTAACTCGCCAAATTAATATTAAAACAATTTCGATGCGTTTCGAATTGCCACGGTCAAACGAAAACTTCGATTGCTACGAAAATTGAAATCCGATAATAACAAACTATTACGCATCCAATGGAATTAGTTTCGTCCAATTCTGAGACTGTTCAAAAATTGGCTATTTTACAGTCGATAATTAAATATTAAAATATTCAATTTTTACAATTTAACTTTTAATTCGATTTTAAAAGTTCTATAACATTGCTATAACTCCAATATGATTAAATAAAATTTTACAAATCATTTTCAATCATATTAAACTCAATTTTCAATTATTTCTGTAATTACAACTATTAAATTATCGATTTAATTACCAAATTAAATCCAATATTCGAAAAATAAATTATTCGACTTATAAATTTCACTTATTAATATTTAAAATTAATTAAGTGTTCAAATTTTAATTAATATAAATTCTGGGTCATTACAATTAACAGAATTAACATGGTAATAACAAGACATAGCATATCATATAATCATTATTAACTTGCATAAACATTTTAAATTTCTAAACACTTATCATCGATTAACCATTTCATAAGTAAAGATGTCGGAGTGGGAAGGACTCACCTTTTCATGCTAGAGGTAGCTAATCGAACTACACGAATAAACTCCAGAAAGCACGATATGGCACGATTTTTGATTTGAATGAATGAAGCCTAGATGATGATCTTGTATACAATAAATAAATAGGATAATATAAACATATGAGTTCAACACAAAATACATTGAAACAATTGGAATTTTGAATTAACAAAGAACATCACATAGCTTTCACACGAAAGTGCCTGACCACGACAACATGACTTGTCACATGATCAATAGGGCTTGTTCTCACCACACTAAGCTCGGCCTAGTTGTCAACATGGCTTGGGTTTGGGTCAAATAGGCATGGCAACATGGAGATGAAGGGGTAAGAAAGTTGAAAAGTGAAGTATGCAAAGGAAAAGGCAAAAAGGAAGGGTTTGGATGCAACACTTAGCTCGGATTGGTCCCATATGGCTTGGCTCATGCTTGTACAGGTCTGGACATGTCTGAAGCAGGGGCTAGAGGAGGTGAACTTGCTGGAGGTGGTGGCTAAGGGGGTGGCCAAAGTGAAATAGGAAGGTGATGTGAAGTATAGGCTCGGCTAACACTTGTTTGGTGGAGTTTTTGTGCAAAGTTTTGGTACAAGCATCATATGGAGGCACGACTCAGGCCAAGGTCAGAGGAAAGAAAGGAGGAGCTCCTGGTGATGGTGGTGGTGATGGTCGTGGAGTTGGAGTGGAGTAGAGGCCGAGCAAAGCTTGAAGAAGAGGAAGGTGAAAATACAATGATAAGAGGAGAAAAGGATGAAGCCATAAGCATTTTTTCTTTTTTTCTTGAAGTCATGAGTTTTAGGAGGAAGATGAGAAAGTGTTTTCACATGAAAATTATGAGGAGTATACGGAAATTGCATAAGAGAATGGACGGCTACACAAAATGGAAAAGGCAATTGGAAATTGAAAGGACAAGATAATGAAAAGTCATGGCATATGAAAGGGTTTTGTCTCTTAATATTTCCATTTCTTTTAATTCAAAATGAACAAATAAACTTCACTAAAAAAAAGAAAAAGAAAATAAAATAAATTGAAAAAGAAAATAAATAAATATTTTTAGGAAAAATATAGAATAGATGAGAAAATAGTAATTAAATTCAAACTAGTATTTAAAAATATAAACAATATACAATTAACATTTTGAAAATTATAACTTCACTTTTTAAAAATGTTTTAAAGATAAAAATATATATAACATGTCATATTACACATATTAGAATATGATTTGACAAACAAAAAAATTATTTATAAAAATTGAAATAAATAATTTTGTTAAATAAATCAATTTACATACAATATTGTAAAAAGCATAACTTTCACAATATTAATCGGATTTCAACAAAATGAAAAGCAGTATTCTTGAAATTTAATTTATTTTCATAATAAAATTCAAAATTTTAAATTTTAAATTTAAAAGTCAAAGTTTGACCATTTTGACCAAAATTCACTTTTTGTAAAATATACAATATATTTAGGTTTGAAATTATAATTCACATACCAATCAAAATTTATATTCAAAATAACAAAATTATCCATTTTAATAAATAAAATAAAGTTTTTAAATCAAGAATTCAATTATAATAATTAAAATATACAATTAATATAATCAGAAAATACATAACCTAGTTTCTGTATGAGTCTTTCGTTCGTCACCAAACGTAAAGCAAGAACACCCTATCTTGCTGTACTGAAGAAAATCCTATCTCGATCTCTTCGAAACAACATTCGCTATTTCTCGTTAAACTCAACCCCGGTTCTTTAGGAAATACGCAGACGAAGATGAGATCGGAGTTCACCTCCTAATCATTAGTGGACGGATTTCCTTACCAACGTCCTAGAAGAATGAACGAGTTTATACGTATAGTATAGCACCTCGAATAGTAACTGTATCTTATAATTCTCATACCACTTTTAGATATTTCCAAAGTTATATTTGGGTCCAGATTTGATAATCGGTTATTTAACTATCAAATAAAAAACAATTCAGCCAATTATTTCATTTCCTCTGAAAACACCAAGTCTCATAAAACTTAGATTCTTAAAATTTAAATCATTTTTCTTTAATTTATATACTTAAGATATTTAAAAATAAAATACTTAAATCCCTTTACCAAAAATTATATTTGTGAAATTCTATAATAAATTTTCAAATAAAATTTAAGCAACAAACTATATTTTTAAAATAAAAGCTTATATTACTATAAATATTAGAAAATTTCTTTTAAAAACATAATGCCAGTTAACCTTTAAAATAATTACTACTAAAATTAATTTGAATAGATTTATTTAAAATTCTAAAACAATAAAAAATAATGATTTTCTCTAAAACGTTATTTTAAAGCAATTTTTAAAACTTAAATTTATACTAATAAATTCCCTTGAAAAATTACTTGGCTTTTCAAGTAAATACACTTCCATTCCAGCATAAACTAAAGAACCCTTTTATAAATCCTGCTTGAGTTATCTCAATTCAAATTTACGTCTCAATCCCATAAATTTCTTCCAACAATTTAAAAATAAAACACCTTTTATTTTTAAACACATTTCCCATCTCCTAGAAACCACTTCCAAAAAAAAATATACTTAACTTATTTAAAATAATTTACTAAATTCTTTATTCAAAATATACTTTTGAAAATCTATAAAAGTTCCCTGAGTAACTTAAATCAAAAATTTCCTTCTTAAAATAAAGTTATTATATCAAAAATTCATGTTAAAATTTCCTTTAGAAAACATAATACTAATTTACCTTTAAAATACTTAAATACCATAATTACTTAAATAAATATTTACTTTTCACTTAAAAATAATTAAAAATAATAATTTTTCTAAAACATTCTAAAAACTCATTTTTAAACTTCTAGTTTATACTTCGAAAGGTTTTCTTTGAAAACATACTTAGTTTTCCAGGAAAATACATCTCACTTTTATTTTTAAAACGATTTGTACCTTCTTATGGAAATTCCCATCGGAAATTTATACTTTGAAATTTATCCACTGATAAATATTATGCTTCATTTATAAACATAGTTTATAAATTTTCATTCCTCATTTCCTTTCCAATCACAGTTTCAAAAACACTTACAAATTCCAAACCAATTTTTCGAATTTAATTTCCTTAAATTCATTGCTTAAAAATTCCTTTTCATTTCCCTTTTAATCCCAATTCATTTTATTTATATTTTAAAATAACAGATTATACTTATCCAACCCTAACACAGCACAACAAAATTCCCAAATTAATTTATCACTGGATATCTATAAAATACATCATAGATTATGAAGATAATTTCTATATTGTAAGGAATCCAGTTGGATCCCTCCAACTTGTTTCCCTGCATCCACAGATGTTAGCCCACAAATAAATATCGATCCACTCGGATAATAATTTAAACATTCAACCAATCAATCATTTAAATATTAACTATTTAAATTAAATGGCATCCAGATGTGAGTGAGATTAACTCACCTTGAATTCGTCAAGCGTTCCAATTTTAAATTAAATCGAACCCGTTCAATTTAATCCAAAATTTTCACTTGCATAAATCTATTCCAAATCTGTACCACATTGGGCTGCTCGTCACTGCCATTTCGGCGCTTCTAGTTTCGTCGGAATCTGATCATGCATGTAAAAGATATGTTATTTTAAAGGTTTACATAAATTAAAACAAATTTTCTTTTTGATTAAAATTTACAAACCAAATCTAGCCACATGTTTACAGAAGGAAATCATGGCCGCTAGTACGTTCTTCCCTCTCGCGAATAACCAGGGTTCAAGAACCCATCACGCGCCACTTTTGACCAACGACCACCGCCCCTACGACCATCTATCCATCAATCGGCCACCACCCTAGAGCACGCCGCAACCAGCTTCACCAACGACCGAAGCACCCTCGAGCTCGGCCCACTCCATGCCTGAGAAAACGTGAATGAACGGCTCTCAAAAACTATAGAAATTCGACTCCAAATGACGATCATACCCTAGATCCACCGTTGGATGTATCGAACTCGGAGAGCTCAACATTTTTGTTGTAGGAAGTTTTTGCTAAAGATCTATGGATTTGAAGAAAAATGAGGAAGAAGGAGAAGGCATTTCGGTCATTGGTTAGTTGACTAGCGGCTGAGAAAAAATGAACTAGGGTTTCGGCCGTACACGAATATATATATACGATTTAATAATATATTTTATTATCAATTCCACCAATTCATAAGATTTTCGAACGAACTCCAAATTAGGCATGCTGCCAGGCATTTATAAGGTTTTACCCACATTCCGAACACAATGGAACATGTTTCGAAGGCTAATTCAATCATATGTGGAAGATAGCTTTATGAACCGATTCGAAATATTAAATTATCGATTTTAATTTCAATGTGTTTTCTCACCCGTACGAACAAACGGTAACTCCAAACGCTATGAATTTTGAAATCCGATAATAATACACTATTATGGATCCAATGGAACTAGTTTCGTTAAATTCTGAGATTGTTCCCCGGAAAGCTATTTTAACTCGTCGATTAATTCAAGCGATTTTCAAAATCATCGAAATCACTTGAAATTTTATTTTAAAATTTTTACTAACTTAATTATAAATCATATAGAATTTATAATCACACTAGAAATTATTCTGATTCTTATTAAATCAAAATCTGATTATCTGCATTATTATTATTATATATTAAATTTCATTGTTGAATTAATATTAAAATTTCAAATTTAAATTATCGACTTTTGATTCCACTCAAAAGTCCAATATTATAATTCAAATTCAACTAGACTTTAAATCAATTTAGAAATTGTTTCCACAACCATGTAATCCCAGATTTACTAATTATCCCAATTTCAAATAATAATTAATATTATTCAAATTGAATTGCCATATTTGAAAATTTTGACTAATTTTATTGATTTAACAAGAAATTTCTTATTTCAAATCAAATTATAATTCACATTCAACGTTTAAAATGAATTAAATGTTCAAAATCTAACGACCAAAATTCCGGGTCGTTACAGTTATAAAATGAAACAGTGAACGATAGAAATGAAAGGTCACAAAAATAGTAATAGTCAGGTTTCAGGAAATAACAAGGAAACACACAATTATTATATATTATCTCAAAATCAAAACGCATAATGAAAATGGGCAGAGAAAGAAACGGACCACTAGATAATAAATTGAAATGATGGATGGGTAACACCTGCCCATTGATTCAACAAAAGTTATTAAAGCAATTTATTATATTGGTTGGGCTGCACGTTTGATTTCAAAAGCAAAGAAAAGTGAAAAGCCAAAAATTTAGTACCGTTATCATCGTTTCTGTCGCGTACCGGACCTTAAAACACAGATTTTAATATACTGCGGAGATTAGCACGACAAGACGAATAGAACGGTACTCAGATATCAGTGATACGATTTGAATTATAAAAATTCGAATTTTCGCTACCGAAAATGCAGCTAAAATGAAGAAAATAAGATCAATGGAGCTATAGAAGTCCGAATTTGATGAAACGAAATCACTCACAAGCTGATTTACAAATTTTCTGTATAAAATATTCAGGTTTGGAAATTATTTTATTACCATCAATTTTTAACTGATTTAAATTGAAATAAATTTACACAATAAAATAAACTTCAATATTATTAATTGAAAATTTACCGTTTGCTATGTTCAAATAGATGTATTCCAAATACTAAAAATTTATTTTCAAATTCAAGCATTTAAAATTTCACAAAATTCCAGTTAAATATATTATTAAAACTATTAAAATTTACGGGTTGTTACACTCTCCACCACTCAAAACTTTTCGTCCCCGAAAAGGAAGAAGGTAGGATAATTGAAACAACCCAAAAGAAAATTAGATTGAAAGACAAGGATAAACAATTAATTTAAAACTATATAAATTTTTCTTGAAATATTCATTTGAAAACTTCATTTGCAAGTCAATCATCTTTTATACTTTAATACTTTCCAAAACCCATTTGTAAAATTTATTGCTTGCTTTATAAATACCATTTATATGTTTAAACAACACCTTTATAAATATAGGAAAACTATTTGAAAACAATTATTTACATAATTACTTATATTTACAAAGAAGCTATTGAAAACTTTAAATCCGTAATTCATAAATTTATTATTTTTTGTCTCAAGATACTTTTCAAATATTATTAATAAATCAACATTCATTTACTTTAAATATGTTTTATTTAATTAATAACTTCTAAAATATTTATAACACTAATAATTTACTATTAACCATGCAATATATAAATAAAAAATATTTTAAACATTTAAATTATTTAGAAAGAAAGAAAAAAATGATCAAAATATCTTTTATATAATACTTTATCAAAATACTTACATAGCTCGACGTATTAACAGGTTTATCCACGTTCTTGCAGACTCTGGCCATGTGTTGATCTGGCACAAAGCTAGAATTCTTCAAGTACTCAGTAGACCTGTTTCAACATCAGTGAAAATTACTCTAAAAACCTTCAAAACTGATATGGAAAGTACAATCCAAACAAATTAATCGAATCGAATCATGGATCGCAGATACACAATGGTTCCGCCTGGGTCACCCAAGAAACATTCGTACCTTTTAAGCAATCACTGCCTTGCAAATTTCGCCATGATAACAACAACAAAAAACTGTAGGACGCGAATACACAATGGTTACGCCTGGATCCATCAGGAAACATCTGTACCCTTTAAGCAATTTCTGCCTTGCGGATTACGCTACGATAACAAAAAAACAATAGACCGCAGATACACAATGGTTACGCCTGAATCTCCAAGAAACATCCATACCATTTAAGCATTCTCTACCTTGCGGGTTACGCTACTAAATTGACCATAGATCGTAGATACACAATGCTTACGCCTAGATTCCCCAGGAAACATCCGCCCTTTTAAGCAATCACTGCCTTGCGAATTGCGCTATGCAATCAAGTTCGTAAGACCATGGGTAACACCATGGAATTCGAAGGACACTTGAGTATCATATCCAGAAAACCCATACCATAGAGAATAATATCGATAGAATGAATCCAAAATGTGGCCACAAAGAGGATATCAACCAGAAGGCACTTTCCATATCTTTACTTCGAAAATATATATCATATAGTACATTTTCAAATCAATTTCAAACATCGTACTTATATAAAGTCAATTATATATAAGATTTCATTTTCAAATTGACCAAAATCAATAGTATATCAAATCACATTTATATAGACTTCGATTATATAAGACCTCACTTTTCAAATTGAGTACCTTTCCAAACCAATAGTTTTCAAATCAACTTCATACTTGTACAAATCAATTTTATATAAGTTCGATAACTCCCAAATCAAGTATTTAGTAAAATAAGGTTCTCAATTTCAATTCGTTTCAATATTAGTTCAGTTTACGCATTTTAACCAAATTATTTCTTCCAATTTAAATACCTTCAGCTTCAAGGTTTAGAAAATAATCCTAGTTTCCAAATCAACACAATTTAGGTCAAACAAATTCATTTTCAAAATCATCGTATAAATACTGGGTTTTACATTCCAATCTATTTTCGAAACCAAATTTATCTCAAAATCAATTATACCCAAAAATGATTACCAAGTTTATAACCATCCCTTTAAAATCTTTAAACTATTTATTTCTATTTGAAAGATCCAATTTACCTTTTGAAAATTATTATTCTATATATATATATATACATATATGTTTTGTAAAAGATGTTACTTAGTTAAAAACATTTAAAACTAAAATTTGTTCAAAACATTTCAAAACTAAATTTCATATTAGTATAATTCAAAATAGTCTTATTCATTTACTTAACAAAACTGTTTCAAACTTATTTAAATCATATTACTTCATACTTAAACATACAAAACTAAACTTATATACTTTAGCAAATAATTTATACCTTTTGAAATTACTTAGCTTTGTAAATTAAACCCCAATTTGGAAGTGTTCGAACATTCAAAATAGTCGAAGAAATCAAATTTTCAATCCAAGGGTTGGAAATCAGCAACCAATCAGTAAACCAATTTCAATAGATAGGGTTAAATCCGAAACTCAAGGACTGAACACCGAGCTCACTTCAAATCGTTTCAAATACACACACACACACACACACACATATCTTTGAATATCAAATCATACTTCGGAATTTTGAAATCAAAATTGGTTTCACAAAATCGATCGCATAGCAACGCTACTAAAGTGACCTCTCCCCCACATTGAAACTCGAAAATAAATGTCGAGGATGCGTGCACTCATCACCGAAATTATTCTCCTGCGACATAGGTGAGTTCTGGACTTCAATTTTCTTGAAAACTTCTTTGAAATTTCTTCAAAATCATTGGAACTCATTTGAAGTCATTTGAAACATTTCTTGTTCGGAAAATACTTTCAAATCGTATTATTATATATTTTCAAAATCTTAAAACCAATTTCAAAATACTAGAGTCCAATTTCTCAAATTTCAAATTTAAAACCCTTTAATTATAATCATTTTTATATAAATCAATTTCTTATAAAATTTCAAAACCTTTCAAAACTTCAAATTCTCATTTTTTAAAGGTATATAATCCTTATGGAAAACATTTTCACTTTTATATATAGAATATAATCATACTTATCAAAATAATAATTTTGATATATAAAATAATTTTAAAATACAAACAAGCACGATTTTTCAAAGGATGATTCAAGAATGGGTTTCAAAACACAGATAGAGATTCAAATAAAAGGAACTCTAATCCAATAGAATTCTGATTTGAAGATGGCTCAAGTGAAGATGAGATAATTAAACTACAAAATAGAAGATGGAGATACTTATATAAATCGTGGGAGACCTTAACCTGGTCAACGGTGACTTCAAGAATATAATAGATGCGGAATTCTAACGCAGATCGACATTAGATCTCCAGAGATAGAATTCGGCATAGCAAGAGATAGCATCATATAAACCGAGGTATAAAAATCTCCGGTGAATCAATGCCAATTGTAAAGGAGTTTTTATCCATTTACAAATAATTCAAAGATTGGTCGGATCGTCGATTTTTGTAGCGATCATTCGAAGTGGAACTATGGGATGCTCTAGAATCAAAAGAATACAATTAGGGGGAGACAAGAATGAATTTGAGAACAAGTGGGAGCGTTAAAAAATTCAAAGGAAACCAAATCAAAGAGTAAGAGATTCAAGCACGAATGAAAGTAATTATGTAATATAAATCTACCGTATATGCTAAGTTTTGCCAAAAACCAGAGCTCTGATACCAATTGTAACGACCCGGTAATTCGTGCCATTCGCATCCGCACATATCAGACTTGAATTGCTCAAAATATTAGATTGTAAATTTATATTTGGCAAAACTCAGCATATACAGTAAATAAATCAATCACAGAATCACAGACACAGAGTAATATACTAACAATGCGGCGGAATAGATAAATTGTAGTTCATGAAGCTACTATATAAACATCAGAGTTAGAAATAAAATATAGTAAAATATCTCAAATACGTTGAAGTCTCGAATACAAACAAATGGCATCTATGTACAAATCAACTGAAAAAGCTGAAAGTTGAATCGATAGTTGGATCTCTAAGCGAAGCTCAAAATTCCAAAGGTGAGTCTCAAATGCTGTGTCGCTCAGTCTGACCGAGCGTAAAGAAAACCACAAACACTCGAGTCAGGATTAACATTCTGTATCAATAAATCCAACTCAAGTGAAATATGAACTGAAATACAAGTAACTCAAAGGATGTTTGGAATAACCATCCTCTAAGAATCCATGGAACTATCTACAATGTAGAAATATACGCTGTTAACAACTGAACGTCATTATAACACCGTAGTTATTTCAAAATAACTTATACTTCAAAACCAGAATATCATTTCCATTTCAAATATACCTATTTCCAAATTATAGCACTTTCAATGTTACAATACATTCGAAACCCAAAACACTTTGAAATCATAATTCTTTGGAAAACAATAACTTTAAAATCATAACTTCTGCCACTTAACAGTTTAACAATAGTATATAAAATAAAATAGCGTATGAAATAAATAATTTATATAAATAGTCATAAGTTAAAATAGTTTATATTAAGATAGTTTTACATTAAAATAGTACATACATTAAATAATTTATAAAGTACAATATTTATAATTTCGTCACATTTCACAAATCAATTCAAATCGACTCGAGTTCCAAATTCAAATTTAGTTCAATCTCAATTTATCAATTTTAATTCGATTCAGTTTCTAAATAAACAAATTCAAATTATATCGATTGCAAATAAAGATTTGAACCACAAAATAAACCATTTAAATTCAATATATTTTAAAGCTGTAAATATTCAACATTTTCAAAACTAAATTTAACAGTTTCATATAGATCTTCATTTTAACTTTATCATTATTTAGTTTTGAATTATTCACTTAATAAATTCAATATTATTTAAATAACCTTAAATTACATTTTACTAAATATTTCCTTCAATTTATTTAAACGTGAAACATTCATTAAATCAAAATCAAGTTATAAAATCATCTCTTTAAATTTCAAATTAAATAGTTTCAAATCGATTGAATTAAATAAAAATCTTAATTAAATACAATATCAAATAAATTAAAATTTATCTTCCAAACCTTAACTTATTCGAATTATTACAAAAAAATCTATTTTTGAAATATATATTTTAATAAATACTTAAAAATGTTAAATATTAATCAAATAAATCTTAATTAAATTAAATATTATTATTAAATCTATAAATAGAATATCATTTATATATAATATTTTAAGAATCAATATTTATTAAAACCATATGTTTCTTTCCAGAACCATAGATATTATTTTCCAAATATATATACACCACGGTGTCTGTATAAAATTTTCTCTCCTATGGTCAAGTGATTTGGATATATATCATTTTGTAATGATCCCAGTTTTAAGACAAAATCAATTTGGTAATTTATATAAAATTCTAGATTAAATTATGAATTAATTTGATATTTTTTTAAATAAATAGATAGAAAATAGAATTTTGATTTGGAGATTCAAAAATAAATATTTAAAAATATATTGGATTTAAAATTCTATATTTTGTAAATTAATAATTTTTTTCTGATTTTGTATTATATATATACACATTGTGATTTAGAATTTATATTTGAATTTAATATAATAAATTTTCAAAAGTTATTTAAGATTAAATTCTAATATATATATATAAATTAATTATTTATTAAGATATAATTTGATTTTAAAAAAATCAATTGTAACATCCTGGAATTTTTGACAATATCAATTTAATAATCTGTATAAAAAATTAAATTGATATTGATAATTTTGTTAATAATAATTCAAATTGATTTAATAATTCTTCTTTAATAAATATTTAATTGGTTATTTTATCTTTAAAAATAATAAATTGGTTTCTATTTGTAATATGAATATATAGTTTATATTGTGCATAAATTAGCATTGTTTTAAATTTAATAAATAAAACATATTTTCTAATTCTAATATTTTTAGTAATTTGGAAAATTAGTTTTTTTAATATTAGCTTTTCAAAGTTATTAAATAAATAAATCTTGGTTTAAACTTAACAAATGAATCATGATTTAAAATTCCAATATATATATTAATAATTTGGAAATTTTGATTTAATTTAATATTAAGTTTTCAAAACTATTTAATAAATAAGTATATGATTTTTAAATTGTTAAGACAAATGTTTAAATGTTTAAAATAATTTTGGCTTGAGTTTTAAATTTGAAATGAATTAACAAAAAAATTTATAGCTTAATAAAATAGGTAATTTATTAATAAAGAATTGATTTCTTTTATAATTATTTAAATTTAATAATGAGATATTCCTAAAAAACAATATTAATAGTGTATTGTTTTACAAATAGGTTTTGAATAAAAATAGCAATCATTATTTCAAAATTTAATTTGTATTCATAACCTGATTTTTAAATATTAGATTTTGAATTTGATTTGAATTTAAAATCCAAAGTACAGATTTTTAATTGTTTTAATTTTTATATGTATAAGCTTTATTTATAAGCATAATTTGTTTTTATTTATTTTATAAATTTGTATACATATTAAATTCTAATTAACTAATCAATTAGCCTTAACATATATATTAACTTGTAAATTAATATACAAATTACTTTTAATAGGACAAGTGTTGTATTCTTAAGCTTTTATAACAAATGTTAAAAGATTAACGTATTAAGTTGACAAATGTTGAAATAGTTTACAAGTGTCATTTTGTTTTAATTTTTCTTTTATTTAATAAAATCTGAAAATAATCTATATAAGGACACATCTTTCATTCCTATCTCTTTTTCTTCAGTTCCTAATCAAAGAAAATTTCTACTTGTTTATTTTTCAAAACTGGAACCCATTTTCAGATTCTAGATCAAGCTAGAAATCAGTTTACAAACTCAAAATTTAAACTCTCATATCAATGAATCCTGTAAAACACTCTCAACAAAAAAAAATCCTGAATCATGTTCAATACAAAATCAAACTCCTCTTCAAAATCTATAGCCTATATTTTCGAAGCCCTGCATCTGCAATTACAAAATCTATAGCCTGCATCTTCAAAAATCCTGCATTTACCATTTTCAAAACCAAATCTATTACAAATTCTTCATATCAAAAAGTCTGCATCATTTTTATTTTCAATCTGGAAAATGAATTCTGCATGCCACCTGAAATCAAAAAGGAAAATCTGCATAATTTTTCTCTGCAATCTGGAAGCATGTAGTTGAGTTAAATCAAGCAAAAAAAAAATCTGAAGCAAGGACATTTTGTTTTTAGCAACTCAATTTCTAAAGCATTTCAAAAGAGGCTTTGCTTCCTTTTAAAACTGTGAGTAACCTTTTAAAAATTTAAAAGTTTAATTTTGGTTGCATGATTGTATGTTGAGATGAATAAGCATTGCATGTTATTAGTAGTAAATATCTGATGTAAATATTTATGTATATGCATGTTGTTATGTGCTCTGCTTTGTTCCTAGTTCCATCTTTTCATTTAAAAATCCCCTACACTTGATTTAATTTGTGATAGTGTTTGAATTTTTAAACCAAAGATGTTTGCTTATCATAGATTAGAATTAGAAATTAAATCAAACTAAACAGAGCCTGTTTGCCTTTGGAATATTGAAAATATCAGTCCATGTTGATTTTAACCAAAATACAAACATGATAATTTTGCAATTCAGTATCATAAATCAAAAGCATGATTTTTAAATCAAGAATTAGGATTTTTAGGATTTAGTTAAGGGTACAGTTTGGTATTGATTGGAAATGGGTTTATTTGTAATCTCTGGTGATCTATGAATTGTGGAGTCTTTGGATTCTTCTGGGTGATGGAGAAGGGTTAGGAGTTGCTAGGAAAATTTTGGTAGGTGTTGAAATTTACGGTGGAAGTTGCGGTGGTGGTTTTTCTTTTTGAACCCTAGTTTTTCACTGTGACATTAGAATCGATCACTGTGGTTAGTGTAGTTGATCGAGAGTTATGGTATTTTGGGAATTGGTAGTTGGTGCGTAGTTGAAGTCGAGGCCGGAGTAGCTAATCTCTAGGTGGTCGGAGCGGCGAGAGTTAGGTGTTGACAGGTTTGAAGGGAAACCTGCTTATTGTTTCCAGGTTTGGATAGCTAGCTCAATTTGTGATTTGAGCTACTGTGGCGGATTCTGGTGATCGTGATCGAGAATGAAGATGATCGCTGATGAGTTGAAGTGTTGGTGGATGGCCTGTGATGGCCAGAGCCATGGTGCACGTGCACCGTGCAGTTGAAGTCCAGATGAACTTTTGTGGTGTGTAGAATTTTGAACTCGGGAATGACTCGAGTTATTCGAGTTCTTGACTCGAAGCGAAAGAAGGAATAACTCGAAGTGGATTGTGGTGTCTCGGGTTGTTCTGTATTTCCAGGTTTTATAGAAACCTGTAAAATCAGTTTTTAAATTTTTAATCTGAAGCTTTTAAATGTAAAAAAGGTTTTAAACCTAGTTTTAAATTCAAGTTTAAATTTTAGAATCTAGGTTTAAATTCATAATCTCAGTTTTAAATAAAAAAATAAAAGCAATGAAGTTTAAACTTGAATTGTTAGCTTCTTTAAAAATGGTTGAGTAGTTTTAAATTTATAAAAATGAAGTTTTTAAAAATATGAGCAAGTTTTAAAGTAAGGTTTAAATCTGGAAAACATAGATTAAACATGAATTTCAGTTTTGAGATTAAAAGAAGTTTTTAAATTTGAAAGATTTAAACAAAATGTAAATTTAAATTATTGAATTTCGAAATGGATTTTAGTTTGAAAACTCTTATGAATTTCTTTTCTAAGACAAACACTTGTTTGTCTTATAATTTTAAAAGGTTTAAATTGTTTAAACTTTGTTAAGTTTAAATTATATTCATTTTAAATTTCATATTTGAAATGAAATTTCAAAGTAATTTATTTCAAATAAATTTGTTTTTTAAATATAATTAAGGAATGTTTTATCTTAAAAATTTATTAAGATTAATGTTTTAAAATTAATTTATTTTAATGAGGTAATTGAGGAAAAGTTAGTTAATTTAATTAACTAATTGATTTGGGATAAATTAATTGATTAAGGGTTAATCAATTTGTAATTAAGATCATTAATTAGATTATTAAATTAATGATTAAAGAATTATTAATTAAGTAATTAAATTTTAATCAAGGTTAATTAATTAAATAATTAAGGATTAATTAAGTTACAGTTTACACTTAATTAATTAAATAATTATGGATTAATTAATGAATAATTAAAGATAATTTAATCTATAATTAACAATGGTTAATCTAGGTTGATTACTTAATGAAAATAATTAGAGAATGGTTAATGAAGGTTATTAACCAAGATTATTTAATAATTAATTAATGTGTTTAATTTTTAATAATTAATTAGATTAATTAATTTAATGATAATCATTTGTGAATTGTTGAGTTTAATTACTTAGTGAAGTAATTAAGAAATTAATTACTTAAGGTAATTAATTGTGTTAATGTGATTGTTTAAATTTATTAATTAAGTTTAATTAATTTTAAACACTTGATGTCTTAATGATAATTACTTAATGTAATTAATGGATTGGAAATTACTTAGTGAAGTAATTAATTGGTAATTACAGGATGTAATTAATTAAAGATGTTTAAAAATGTTAGTAATTTGGATTAAATTACTTGTAATTAATCAAAGGATTAATTACGAAATTAATTAAGGGATAATTTATTTATTTTAATGAGGTAATTAAGTTAGTTTATTACTGAATATGGTTAATCAAGAAGGATTAATAATCATGGGTTAATTACTTAAGGTAATTAATTTTAATAAAGTAATTAATTAAATATAATTAAGGATCATTAATTAATACAATTAATGATGTAATTAAAGTTGATTAATTATGGTTAATTAATCAATGCAAGTGATTAAAGGTAATTAATTAATGTAATTAATTAAGGATTAATGTAATTAATTATAATTAATTAATTAATTAATTAAAGTAATTAAAGGTTAATTACTATTTTTGGTTGAGAATAATTATTTTGTGAAATTAATTAAGGATAACTACATGAATGTAATTAAGGATAATTAATCAAAGGTGATTAATTAAGGTGATTGATTTTGAATGATTAATTAATTGATTGTAATCAATTAAATGGTTAAGTAAGCAAGATTTATATTGATGAAGTAATTAATTTAATTTATTTTAAATTAATTAAAGATGAAGTAATTAATTTAATTCACTTTAAATTAATTAGAGATGGAGGTAGTTAATTTAATTCATTTTAAATTAATTATAAATGATGTATGCAGTAAATCTTTGCTTATGTATGAATGGGTGATAATGATTGCCTTCAATGGCTGTGATCTCAGAAATGAGATAAGTGAAGTTGTATGATATGAATGCTTGGTTGCATTGTGATATGGATTATCTCTTTTGATGATAATGTGGATTACCTGCTTATTATGAAATTGTTGATTATCTATTGTGATCTGTGAGTTATCTATCTGTGTATATAGATACTGTATTGAATTGTTTTAAACTTTAAAACAACTTGGACCTAAAAGATGGCATTTTGGATTTCGATGAGACCGGGATCGGGTTTCCATATTTGGATATCCGAAAACCACATCGATCCAAATTAACGATAAGTCATGAATCTCAAGCGAAGATGAAGATTCAGAGTGCAAGGGTTATTGTCGTTAACTCTGTGGGTGATTACAAAATGAGTGTAACGAGATAATGCCTTCGGTTTCGTTCGAACCCAGAACGAACTTGTATGGATTGAATGCTTTCAGAACATCGTCAGGTGGACGGTGAGCATTCTAAGTGATGTGTTCACTAAAGGTAATCGTAGCCTCAAGCCTCATCAACCGGGAATGGCTAAAACAGGGGAGGTGCAGTAAGGTTAAGTGGGTCATGCCCAAGTAGGATGAGATTTTCCCCTGTCTAGATGTCCCTTTTATTCGGCTTTGTGGGCGGTTGATAGCTACAATCGCGGGGTTGTCTTGTTCGGGATTGTTCAGTAAGGAATGATTCCGGCCTTTGTGTTGCAGGGGATTAGGAGTGATCCTCGGTACGTTGATCTAGGCCACGTACTGTGACGGGCGGTACCCCGGCAGCCCTGCCATTGTATGGAATCCAAAATCCAATAAGCGTCGTACGTATTAGTTGTGCCCAACTATGTTGGAACGTGAGATGTAAGCATTCCAGCTATTTCTGTATTTTACTTGAAAACCCTAGACACTATTATAATATCATTGTATTTCCTATCAAATGTTTTGGTTAGCGTAAGGTAAAAACTTTTCCATGTTTATGTGTGGGAAGTCTTACGTGATACCTTTCTTTCAAAAGATTTTTAAAGTTAAGCAATCTTAACCTGTTACTCACACCAGACCCATGTCTGACCCGGAGTTTATCTTCTATTTTCTTAAACTCTTGGGTACTCAAATTTTTACGAGTAGCCAAGGGATTTAGGTTAGCTTTGACGAATTGTGGAGGAGCAAATGGAGCAGGAGGCTTCTGCTTGTAGATATATATAATTTTCCGCTGTGTGTTCTCTGTGTTGTGTTTGTATTAAGTTGTAAATACTAGACAGGTGTTTATAACTGTCCAGTATGTGATGTATATCAGTGTAACTCTGATAATGATTGTAAACTATGTAATACTTATGTTATTAATATAATTTATTCGTTCCGCTATTAGATTATGATGTTGTTTCTTCTTTCCCTTCTTTCTTTTCTCTTTTCTATCCCTTTCTTTCTTCAAGATGATACGATTTTCTGTGGTAAAGTCGGGTCGTCTCATCAATTTCTTTAAAGTGAGAGAAATTTATAAAAATAAAATGCATTAATATGAATTATATGAAAACATATTTAAAACATTTAATACATATGATTTACAAGCGTAAAAAAAAATTTATCACACAAATTAACATGTGTAAATATTATGAACATAAGGTAAATATAATATAATTTTTTTATTATCATGCTTAAATTATAATGCATGAATGAAAATGACAAGTGTAATGATTTTAAAATGCATTTAACAAATGTATCTATTTTAACATACCATATTAACAAGTGTTAGTTTAAATTCATCATGTAATAAACAAGTGTCATGTTGATTTATTTTTGTTTTTATTTTTTAAAATTAAGGAATAAAGAGAAAACAAGCTATATATACATCTATCTCCTTCTTTCTCATTTTCCTTTGATCTAATCAAAACAAAAACCTGTGAAAATTTAAACCGGTAAAAAGTAAACTGAGCAAACCAGAAAAGAAATCAAAAGCAAACCACAAGTTCAAACCTGGAAACAAAACTCAAAAGCCAAGCAACAAACTGATCAAAAGTTTAAAACAAATCAGATTCAAAGGGGAAATCAACTTCAACAACTAGGATCAGATCAATTCAAAATATCAAGCCGTAGCTCAAATTCATTTCAACCTATAGCATCTAAAAAAACTGAAGCTATAATTCATCTTCAAGCTGATGCAAATCAAAGAAAGATTAAGATCAAATTACAATTTCATTTCAAGATTTCAGTTTCAAGTTTAAGATTAAATCCAGTAACAGATCAACATCAAGATTTCAAGTTCCAGACCGAAACACAAAACTATTCTCTGCTTAATCAATTTCCAAGTGAGCAAACTCACATGATTCCGCCTCTATACTTTGATATGTGTTTGACACTTGATGTATGATGAAAAGAAAATGCTTGATTAGTTGATAAATATGCATGCATGCTTGTATTTGGATGTAAATATGTGTGTGCGTGTCTATATATAGGAAATCACCCTTCTATTTTTAGATCATAGGTTTTAAACCCTGTTCAAAAATTCGAATCATCCACCCAAACGATTATTGACTTTGATCTTTAAACAAAAAATGTTATATATGTGTGGCATCATTTTTAAAAATATATTCAAGTTAAAATAATTAGTAAATATTTTGAAAATAAGTATTTACAGGGAAATCAATTTAAACCAGAAAAATCAATGGTTTTAACTTCATGGTTTGACTTCATAATTTGATTCATATTGGCAAACGATGATGTTTAAAAGTAAGATCATGATTTTTAGTATAGTGGTTGATGAATTATCTCGTGATGGATGGGAAATGCATTTTCGTCGATTCCCGTTGATCAGTGAAATGATTGGTCTCGTGATCAAAGCTGGAGCACGCTCGTGGGATGAGGGGTTTGGGAAAATTGGTTGGAGGCCTTCCAGTTCACCGTGGTGGCTGGTCGATGGCGTGGTAGGGTTTAAGGTCTGGGTTTGGTCGACTATGGATCCCAAGCTAATATAGCGTCATTGCTACATCGGTCTCGTTCAATGGTGGTGGAATCGAGGCATGGGTAAGTGGCGAGGCTCTGGATGTGGCGGTCTGAACTCTTGTGATCGGAATTGGTAGCGCAAGGTGATTTATTCGATTAGTCCAGTTTCTGTGAAGTCTTTGGCTCACTCGATTTCGAAATTTATGCGAGTTCGAGGTTCGGGGTGATCGACTCATTTGGGTTGGTCATTGATGACTTGTCAGTGGCCGCAGCGTTGATCGGAGTGGTGGCATACGATTGTGCACGTGCACGCGTATATTTGGATGTTAGAAGGTTGAAAGAGAAAAAGAAAGTATGGTCTCAAAGAAGGTCTCGGGGTTCTAGTTCGTTGGCTCGAGATTGCTCCTGGGTTCGTTCGCGTGAGTATAATAGTTTTATATTTAAAAAACAAAGTTAAAAAGAAGTAGAGGGGAAATGACTCAGGTTCGAGCTTGAGATTTTGTATATCTGGCTCGGTTTGCTTTAGTGTATTACTAAGTTTTATAAAACAAAAGAAAATGTTCTTGTTTTATGAAATGTTGATCAGTTTTTTCTATATATAAGAAATTATACAAGTTACAAGTTTTAAAAAAAACAAGTGTTATCAAGTTTTTTCATAAAAACTAATTTCAAACCTAAATTTTAAGTTCAAATATATTTTGAAAATTAATTGATGTGGTTTTGAAATAATTTATATGATGATAATAAAAAAATAATTTCTAATGTATTTTCATACGAAGTTTAATAGTGTTTGAATTAAGCAGGGTTATTTAATTAATGTGAGTAAATAAAGGATAGTTAATTAATTAATTTCATTAACTAAGGTAATTAATTTAGGTTAATTAATTTATGTTTGAAAGATAGTTACTTAATGTAATTAATTAAGGGATAATTAATTAATTAAGGATAATTAATTAAATGGTAATTAATTAAAGGTTAATTAATTAATGTAATTAATTAAGTATAATTAATTAAAGAATAATTAAATAAATAAAGTTAATTATTTAATAATTAAAGGTTGATTGATTTATTAATTAAGGATGATTAATTAATAATTAAAGTTTAATTAATTTATGCAATTAATTAAGGGTTAGTTAATTTTGTAATTAACTTAAGGTTAATTTATTTATGTGAATAATTAAGGTTAATTTATTTATGTGAATAATTAAGGTTAATTTATTAAGATGAATAATTAAGATTGATTAATTAAATTCATTAATTAATTCAAAATGGTTTGTAGTTAATTAATGTTAATTAACCGGGATTAGTAATTTATTCATAAGTAATTAATCTGGGTTAAATTACTTATAATCAAGTGATTAATTGATCTTACTTATAGATGTTTGGATTGCATTAAATGCTTTGAATTGTTTGATATCCCTGATGTGCGCTGTTATGTGATATGAATTGCTTTGAATTGAGCTATAAACTGTGATTTATTTATCAATGACGAATTTACATATTTACCTGTGAATGAAAGGTAAGCGTTATTAGATTATACCGCTTATCGATGTTGTTGTGCTTGAATTGATGATGGTTGTGATAATTTCATTGTTGTGTGTAAAATCCTTGGTGTAACGTCCTGCCTTTTCGCATGCTTTAAAACGACGATAAACCACACACGTCAGACTTAAAGAATACAGAAAGGCAGATTGTTATGAGGTAAATAAGAAAAAGCAGAGAAAGAAAAATAAACAAAAATAGAATCTTGCAGCGGAACGATAAAATATAATAATCAAATATACAGTTCATGAAACTGTTTACAAAATATTCATTTATTCTTATAAAATATATATCAGAGTTACACATACCAAAGAATAATAACAATGCAGCGGAACAATGTGATGCAGTGGAACACTATAGTAAATAATAGTAATAATACAATCTTCGTCTTCGTCCTCCAGAAATAAGGCCTTCAATTCCTGAAATGCTCAGGCTGACCCGAGCGAATTGAAAAGACAAAACACTCGAGTCAGAACTAAAAGATCTTACGTAAGTTAAAGCAATAGAAATAAATATGACTGGAACGGCGTCAGAGATGTTTACGGGATTTGACATCTCCTATTCAGTGTCAAACGTGAGTGTAGTAACTCAAGAGATGCTCGGGATTCACATCTCCTAAGGATCCGTTAAACTATTTACTATGTAGTAATATTTCTCTATTATAATAATGTCTATTAGTAAAATAAACTTACTTTTAAATAGCGTTAAGGCTTTACATTTTCCACCTTAACACATAATAGTGCCAACAGTCTATACAATACCGTAATACCTCCTGATCGGGAGGCTACCAGAGGATACTACATAGGTACGACACAAATAGAAACTCGTACAAGGCGCGCTAGGGTAGGTGGCATGGCACAACTAGGCAAAGCCAGGGTAGATATACCAATTACGCTTCCAGGCCGGTGGTAACGCGTAGCGCGCAGCTACCGCCCACCTCGAGCCACACCCCCAAAAAGAAAATCAAAAGTGTCCACTGAATCAATCCAAAAGTCAAAGTATAATATCGAAGGGATGTGTTCGATCAAAGGTGCTACCTCATTAGCCGGTCAGTCACTCCTGTTTTAGCCACCTTATGCCAACTCACGGAAGTCGGGTCCACGTATTTACCTCAAAGGAAACGCTGCCACCATCCTACTTCATTCTAGAATCTCCACCGTGTACATGGTTGTTAAAGTGGTTTTCGGAGTTGGCAGAGAGTATGACAACTTCCGATCCCGGTCTCTTCAACAATTAAACGTTATCATAACACCGCGGTCATTTTAAAATAATTATACGTCAAAATAGAATAAATATTCATTTCAAACCCATAAAATCTCGATATCATTTTTGTTTAAAAACCAAATCAATATGAACATTTACAAACTCAATCAATATAATATCATTTTTATTTCAAATATATCCTTTTCCCAAAATCATAGCATTTTCGAAGTTATAATACCTTGAAACCCATAACTTTGAAACATAACTTCTAAAACTTAAATGGTTTAAATATTAGATTACTTTATATAATAAATAGCTACTTTAAATTCACAAATCAATTCCAAATACAGATTGAAAACCCTAAATAAACCATTTAAATTTTCATATATTTCAAAGCTTTAAATATTCCACCATTTTAAAATTAATTCTTTGATAATTCCATATACATCAATTTCAATTACTATTATTTAAATTTGAAATTTGAAATATTTACTTGGAGAATCCAATATCATTTAAGTAAAATTTTTAAACTCCAAATAACTGGATATTCCATCAATTATTCAACTTGATATATTTATTTAAGTCAACTTGATATCCCTTTGAATCACTCTAAACCAAACTCAAGTTATAAAAATCATACCCTTTATATCCTCAATTTTATTAAATTTCAAATCAATTTCATATTTATCTTATAACTTAAATTTTTATTTAAGTCATTAAAACTCTATATATACAATATCTTAAATAGGTACTTAACCGCACAATATAAAACAATCAAACTCCATGAATAAACTTATTTTTATTACACAAATTTATACATAGCTTAAATTCAAGAATTTAACTATATATATAAAAAAATATTTATATAATACCAAATTTTAATATTTATCAAACCATATATTTCTTTCGAAAACCATAGAAAATCATTTAATATATTTTTATATATAGACCACGGTGTCTGTATATAATTTTCTATCCTATGGTCAAGTGATGCGGATATTTATCATTTCAATCCGTAATCTAAAACAAAAATACGGTTATATATCATTTCAAACCACAATCCTGAATGAAATAAAAATGCATAACAACTTGCAGTTTATAATAATATAATACAACATCCATTCATCCATCATAGAATCATACATCCATTACAATCAATCAATATCAATATATAACTGATAATATATAACAGGAAATTAACAGGCAGTTATATTCAATAATAAATTAAATAACGATTAAATTTAAATAAATGCAATAACTGAGGCGATGATTAAAAATATAAGAAAAAGTCATAAATAAATGCATAATCACAACAAAAATTTAACTTAACAAATATAAGAAATTTTAGAAGTTGTGAGTGGGTTAAATCACTCACCTTTTGAATTTAAGTTGAATTTAAATCCAATTTAAACCCAAAAATTTAACAGTCTCCAAATCCGTCCAAACCAGCGTCAAAATGTCCGGAATTCTGGTACGATCCCAATGCAAAAACCCGCGCATGAAACGGACCTCGTATGTGGAAGTTATACGAATTAGAAGTTATATAATTTCACTTTTTAAAACAAATAAAATAACAATATTGTTATTACACGTCGCCAACCTTTCGTTCCTCACGCACGCCATCCCTCATCCAGATACGGTCGACTCGAAACCTAGAAGCCGCCACCACGTTATGAGCCAACTGCCGCTTCCACGCACGCTACCCTCCATATCAACGCTGACCACCGTCCCCAGCACCTGAGGCCGCCACCGAAGACCCCACGCGTGGCCCCCGCGTGGCCATAAACACTCCATCATCGTCCCCTATTTGACCTCCATTCATGGCGATTTAAAGAACTTCCGAGACCAACTACCCCCATAGATGATCACTGCTCGACGAACTCTACCACCCTACGCCCTTCGATCGTTGCCAGGTTGACGATCCACCGTCAAAATTCTCCGATCACATATGAACGGCCGTAGATAAAAGGTTAATTACTGTCAAACCGTGATCCAAATCGAAAAATGAATCATAGATTTGAGTTGCGCTCACTGAGAGCTTCGAAATGGTGTATGATTTGATAGGGTTTAGAGGGATTTGAGTTTGGAATTAAATTTGAAATTGAATTTGCAATTTAGGAATCAGGGTTTTGTAATTGGATTTGGTTCTGCCATTGAGAAGGAGAGGTAGACAAATGAAATTTTATACGTACAATAATGATAAATGAAAGGCTACTAGGGTTTATAAGAATCTATTTATATTACTGAATCCTGATAAGAAAAACAAACGTATACCGAATAGATTTGAAACGACAAATACGACCCGAAAAGTCCGTTCCATCTCCGGAACGAAAATGGGTCATCCCATATATCAAAATAGATGTTTTAAAATATTTTAAATGCAATGGAAAAATTTTCAAGTCCAAATTCCATCGTATGAAGAAGTTATGCTAAAATCAATATTTTCAAATTGATTTTAATTGATTTCAATTTAATTTATTTCAAGGCGTTTCAAGCCCGTACGATCAAACGACAAGCCCGATCGCTACGAAACTTGAAACCCTACCATAATTCACGGTTATGGATCCGATGAAACTGGTTTCGTCGAAATCCGAATCAGTGGTCAAAATGGCTATTTTCCAGTTAATTAAATAAATTAATATTAGATAAATTAAATCACTATTTAAATTCAAATTCTATAATTCATAAACTTTATCATCTTGTATTACTTTAGTGATTTACAATTCTTTAAAACCAATTCCCATATCAATTTAAACTAAATTAGTTCACCAATTATAGCATTTATTTCATTTACATAAAATAATCCCTTTATTATAAATTGAATCCAAATTAAATTTAATAAATTCCAATTAAACCGATTAGATTCAATTCCAACCCTTTTGTTAAGTCTATTATTACTTTGTAACGTAGTTAACACTTGTCTCACATTTCATTCCATTTATATATTCAAATTTCCATCTTCCCTTTGTATTAATTATTATTTCCAAATATATTGAAGTTGTCAAATATATACATTTGTTAAAATTAGAACCACAATTAATTCATTCACTAGGTTTCATTCCTTTATATTAAATATGCATTTCCGTTGCTTTATTACATTTACACTTTACAATTACTTACCCACATAAATGAGACATTTATTTTCATTTAAATGTAATTGATTTCCATTCTTCTTATCCAACCAATTGCTTTAATTAATTGGGATTGCACTAATTAAGTCAATTACTACAATTGCTCTCAAATTAATTCTATGAACAAAACAAATAGGTAATTTGTAACAATTGTAACCATTTAACTTTAATTTCCTTTAAGTTTATTTCCTTCAAACAAATATTATAATTACTTCCAGAACATTGATCTTATTCAATGACCATTTATTATAATTTAAATTCATTAATCTAAATCAATGCTTACATTTTGTTTTCATACATTCAATTTGTAACTAAGTATACATCTACATTATTTCCATTGATTTGAATTTCATTCATTTGTTCATAGTCAACTTATATTAACATCACTACCTTTAATTTTAATTATCAATTCATTCATAAACCACTAACCATACCTTATTACCAAATATTACCTTAAATCTACACTAATGTAATATTTAATTCCATTCATTACCATATGTTTCAATTAATATTGATTGCGCTAAATTAGTTATTTATCAACTTGCATTAACGTTATTACATTAATCTACATCCAATTACAATTAATACTCTTAATAAATTATTTAGCTTTCTATTACACTAATTACTATCTTATAAATAAATTTTACATTTCCTTTTAAATTTACATTTACACTTTCCGTTATTATATTAATTATCATTAAGGTGCATTTAATTATCTTTATTTGTAATTAGTGAATTAACTAGTAACAAACATTTGTCACCATTATACCCTTTAAAATACTTGTATGTTCATTCTTTCCAACCAATTACCATCTATTATATTATAACTTCACAAATTTAAGTAAATTCATTAATTGTCATTTCATTTAACCTATTAATTATTAACCTAAATTAGCACTGTTACGTTTTAATATTAGCTTACAACAAGTGCTGCCATTAGTTCATACACTAATTCATTCCATTTCCATTCATCATACATTATTTCATTAGTAAGTCAACATTTTAAATTATTAATTTACCTTTTATATCCCATTATAAATTAATGCACTCATTAATTAAGATTTTAAATCAAATTAATCATCTCATCTTGGTAACATTCTTTTATTACAATAAGAATATAATTAACAATTAACTTACATTTATACTGTTACATTCAAGTTATTAAAAATTAACTTACCAATCTTATCCAATTTATTATTTCCACTAATAATTCACTAATTTTTTTTATTTCCTTCAATATTAAATTTCAAAGTCTTATTAAATTAACAATTTTAATTATTGAAAATTTGTAGGTCGTTACACCTGGACTACACCACACACACAAAAATATGGATTTCACGAGGAATTGGTTATGTCAAAGATATTTGAATTTAATATCATTTTATTATTAATAATAAAATGGTTTTAAAGGTTGAATTTTGAATCCAATTGGATTGGTTGTGAAATTGAGTTGAGTATGAAAAGCTTTTGAAAAAGAAAGTTTGAAAATTAAAATTTATTTTGAATATAATATATCTTGTTAAAGTTTGAAACTATTTTGGAAACTATGGGTTGAACGGGTTATACAGTTATACAATATATACATATATATATGGATTTTAAACCATTTTGAAGTATATTATATAAATTGTTTTAGGAGTCTAAATTTAATTCAAATAGAACTTGACGAGTATATGGCAGTTCGCTAATTTTCCGATTTTACTTTAAAAGGCTATGACATGGGCATATTTGATCGAATTTTCCCGAAACGAAAAACCTTTGGTTTCAAACGATAATATCTTTCATATAAAGAAAGAACTTCCAGTTTTTGTTGAAAGGATTTCAAGTTGTGTGTAAATTGAATTTGAAATGGAAATAGTTTTGAAAGCTATGAATGAATCTTTGTTAAAGATTGGTGAACCTTGTTTCAAATTGAAAGTGATCTTAAGGGTGAATCTTTTGGTTTAAAAAGATAAAAAGTGGAGATTTATTTTACCATTCAAAAGGAAAGGTTTTGGGCTAAAAGTTGTGACTTAACTAAGATTCCAATATATCCATATGCTTTTTAAAATAACTGCTCATTGTTCGGTTTAGCCGGGAGAGGACTTTATATCATAAAACCCATTCTGAATAATGATATGACGAAATGGATAGCATTTGAAGATGGTGGTGAAGACCTGGAATTTAAAAAACGAAAGGATTGCCTATCGAATGTCTCTGCACTGAGTCGCCCGGTATAGAGATCTCCATATGTGATGGGGAGTCCGATCGAGATTGTGAATACCCGGATTTGCAAGGGCTTCTTTTGAAGTGCCTTCGATTCTATTCAGAACTAGGATGGACTTATATGGATGTATGTTTGACGTTACACTTTGAGATGTAAAGCTGGTTTCTATCAAATACATTTCTGTTTGGTGGCGGACAATTTATTCTCTTAGCTTAACACCCTTCTTTGAGACGTAAGAGCTCAGAGGTTATGTAGTTGATATTTACTAGTGATATATTCCCAATCTGGTAATGTGGCATGCTAAGTGCTGTTGATCATTTGTTGATTATAGCATGGCTTTTCTGAAAAGCGTAGCTTTGTGGACGAGACTTCATTGAACCTCACAACCCGAAAATGGTTGAAACAAGAAGAATGCAGAAAGATTACGAGGGTCGCAACCTTTAGGGATGTGCATTTCCTTCTGGATAAAAAGTGATATCATGTTATGGAGCCCAGATATTTAACTTATGTGGCTGTTGGAATTTGTTGGTGTAGAGGTACCTCGGATAAAGGTCAGTGACGACCGAGGGATGGCATACTCGTGATAGTTATTTACCTAATTACAGAGGTAACCCAGCCTTGTGTTGGCAGAGAGCCGGTTAGGTTCTTGAGGCGTCCCTCCAGAAGCGTACCCATTCGGTGAAGGAGTCCTTAGCCTGACCATTTGTTGGAAATCCAAACAAAACAATACGAGCCCTGTACGGTTTTAGTTGTATAACCTGCCATGGAGTGTGGTGGTAACCTGCCATTGAACATGGTAGCTATAGTTGGTATACTATAATGGTACTATGCAGGCTAAGATTAATATTATACTTTCGAAATGTTTTCTGCACCATGCACTAATAATAATATCAAAAGGATTTTCACGCATCAAGCATGTTTGACTATCATAAGGAGAAATCTCCTCAAATTATGTGTTTGCATTGTGTGTATGGCAGGAGACCTTATGGTAGTTTCATTTTCCAAAAAGCATAGCGGATTTCTTTTTTTTATTTCTTTTGTTAAAGATAAACTGTTTTTGTTTGCTCACACCAGTCACATGACTAATCTGGAGTTTATTGTTCCCTTTCTAAATTCTGGATGCCCATAATTTACCACATGGGCAGCCTAGAGTCAGATTTTTAGATAGTCAGCTAGTCAGTGTACATTTTGGCAACCTTTGGAGTTTGTGGATTGGAGATTGCATTCGTTTCACTTCAACCTGATTTTGAATGGATTTGCTATATGTTCAACATAACGGTGGTTCGAGGTTTTTGGTTTGGCATCTTTGGAGCTTGGCATTGGAGATGTTATCTTTCCCCTGCCATGCCTTTTGTCTTTTGTTGTTGTTTCTTTCCACTGTTGTATTTCTATTTTGCTATGATGTTATTCAGTTGTATCAAAATATTGTATCCATTTGTTGAATGTCAATGAAAAATTCATTTTGTTCCGCTATGTTGTTATCACCTAATGTTATTATAAGCTTCGACGAACCAGACTCAACGTTCGAATTTGCGGCATTCAAATACGGGTGATGTATTTGGTGCCGATTTTCGAAGGTCGAGTGAGGGTCGTTAAATTTGGTATCAGAGCTAAAGTTTAAATAAGAACTTTAGCTTTGGAGTATAATACATTAGGTGACTCAATAGGGATAGGGTTTGAAATACCTTAGAATGAGTATCCCTAAGATATCCGTCCGTACGCCTTAGCTGATTCTCTTACTATTCACTAAAAGTGAGAATGAGTGCAAGAAGAGGACGAGATACGGGACAGGGGAGTACGACTACAAATGGTCAATACCCTATAACAACAAGGAAAAAACTTTTTCCTACCAATCTTCTCTGATCATCATTTACTTCCAATTCTTTGATAGCTTCTTGGCAGCTACAAGAAGTAGCTTTGGTGTGGTGGTGGCCCTGCAAATCGTTGTAGAAAGCTCCTAATTCGTATTCTTTCCATCAATTCCTATCATTTTTAACTTTAATGAATTTGAAATAAATTGATTAACAAAATTTGGAACTAAATTAGATTGTATCGATAGGACGATTTTGGTCAAAACTAAACTTGAGAATTTTGCAAGTCCAAAGAAGGACAAGCTAGTGTATATTTTGGGATATTCTGACCTGAGTTGAGTATCCATTTGTCTGTTCTTTTGGGTCCCGATATATATTCTAAGAATGGTTAGTTATCCTTCAAACTAACCAATGCCCTACATATTTCATAGACCGTATGACCCAAGTATTTCGTAAAGTGTTAGATAAGTTGATCTTATATTTGTTGATGATATTCTGATTTGGTAAGCTAATACCAAATATAGAATAAATATTTCAGCTTGATCTGGTGAGTCGATTCTCTATCTTTCTATGTGTTCATCTGTTCTTTGTTTGTCTTCCAATTTAGCAAATTTCAGGGATGAAATTTTCTTAAAGGGGGAATCTGTAACGATCCCGGTTTTGAGACAAAATCAATTTGGTAATTTATATAAAATTCTAGATTAAATTGTGAATTAATTTGAAATTTTTCCAAATAAATAGATAGAAAATAGAATATTGATTTGGAAATTCAAATAAATATTTAAAAATAAATTGGATTTAAATTTCTATATTTTATAAATTAATAAAAATTTGTTTCTAATTTTGTGTGTATGTATACACACATTGTGATTTGGAAGTTATATTTGAATTTAATATAATAATTTTTCAAAAGCGATTTAAGGATTAAATTCTAATACATATATATTAATTATTTATTAAGATATAATTAGATAAAAAATTAATTTCTTTAAAGTGATAAATATTTATAAAAAAGAAAATGCATTAATATAAATCATATGAAAACATATTTAAAACATTTAATACATATGATTTACAAGTGTAAAAAAAAGTTTATCACATAAATTAACATGTGTAAATATTATAAACATAGGGTAAATATAATATAAATTTTTTATTATCATATTTAAATATTAATGCATGAATGAAAATGACAAGATTTTTAAATGCATTTAACAAATGTAGCTATTTTAACTACCATATTAACAAGTGTTAGTTTAAATTCATCATGTAATAAACAAGTGTCATGTTGATTTATTTTTCTTTTTATTTTTTAAAATTAACGAATAAAGAGAAAACAAGCTATATATACATCTATCTCCTTCTTTCTTATTTTGCTTTGATCTAATCAAAACAAAAACCAGTGAAAATTTAAACCAATAAAAAGTAAACTGAGCAAACCAAAAAAGAAGTCAAAAGCAAACAACAAATTCAAACCTAGAAACAAAACTCAAAAGCAAAGCAACAACCTGATGAAAAGGTTAAAATAAATCAGATTCAAGGGCAACTCAACTTCAACAACTAGGATCAGATCTATTCAAAATATCAAGTCCCATTTCAAACTCATTTCAACTAGTAGCATCTAAAAAAATGACGCTATAATTCATCTTCAACCTGAGCTAAACATCAAGCTTCAACTTGATGCAAATCAAAGTAAGATCAAGATCAAATTACAATTTCAGTTCAAGATTTCAGTTTCAAGTATAAGATCAAAATCTAGTAATAGATCAACATCAAGGTTTCAAGTTCTAGACCAAAACACAAAACTGTTCTCTGTTCTCTGCTTAATCAATCTCCAGGCGAGCAAACTCACATGATTCTGCCTCTATGCTTTGATGCGTGTTTGACACATGATGTATGATGAAAAGAAATTGCTTGATTAGTTGATAAATATGCCTGCATGCTTGTATTTGGATGTAAATATGTGTGTGCATGCCTGTATATAGGAAATCACCCTTCTGTTTTTAGATCACAGGTTTTAAACCCAGTTCAAAATTCGAATCATCCCACCTAAATGATTATAGACTGATCTCTGAACGAAAATTTTTGTATGTGTTTAACATTATTTTTAAAAATAGATTCAAGTTAAAATAATTAGTAAATATTTTGAATAAGGATTTACAAGGAAATCAATTTAAACCAGAAAAATCATTGGTTTTAACTTCATGATTTGACTTCATAATCTGATTCATATTCGCAAACGATGATTTTTAAAAGTAAGATCATGATTTTTAGTATGGTGGTTGAAGTGATGTCTCAAGATGAACGAGAAATGCATTTTCGTCAATTCCCATTGGTCAACAAAATGATTGGTCTCGTGATCAAAGCTGGAGCATGCTTGTGGGTTAAGGAGTTTGGGAAAATTGGTTGGAGGCCTTCCATTTCACCGTGGTGGCTGGTTGACGGCATGGTAGGGTTTAAGGTATGGGTTTGGTTGACTATGGATCCCAGGCTAATGCAGCGTCGTTCTTGCATCGGTCTTGTTCGGTGGTAGTGGAATTGGGGCGTGGGTGAGTGGCGAAGCTCTAGACGCGACGACGTGAACTCTGGTTATCGGAATTGGTGGCGCAATGTGATTTATTCGATCAGTCGAGTTTCCAGTGAAGTGTTTAACTTACTTGATTTCAAAATTCAGGCGAGTTCGAGACTCTGGGTGATCGACTGGTTTGGGTTGGTCATCGACGACTTGTTAGTGGCCACAGCATTGATCGGAGTGGTGGCTTACGATTGTGCACGTGCACATGCATATTTGGGTGTCATAAAGTTAAAGGAGAAGAAGAAAGTATAGTCTCGAAGAAGGTCTCGGGGTTCTGGTTCGTTGGCTCGAGATTGCTCCCGGGTTCGTTCGCGTGAGTATAACAGTTTAATATTTAAAAAAAACAAAGTTAAAAGGAAGAAGAGCGGAAATGACTCAGGTTCGAGCTCGAGGTTTTGTATATCTGGCTTGTGTTTGCTTGTGTATTATCAAGTTTTATAAAAGCAAAATAAAATGTACTTGTTTTATGAAATGTCGATCAGTTTTTTTTATATATAAAAAATTATACAAGTTCTAAGTTAAAAAAAACAAGTGTTATCAAGTTTTTTCATAAAAACTAATTTCAAACCTAAATTTTAAGTTCAAATGTATTTTGAAAATTAATTGATGTAGTTTTGAAATGATTTATATGATGATAATAATAAAATAATTTCTAAAGTATTTTCAAATGAAATTTAATAATATTTGAATTAAACAGTGTTTGTTAATTAATGTGAGTAAATAAAGGATAGTCAATTACTTAATATCATTAATTAAGCTGATTAATTAAGGTTAATTAATTTATGCTTGAAAGATAGTTACTTAATGTAATTAATTAAGGATAATTAATTAAATGGTAATTAATTAAGGGCTAATTAATTAGTGTACTTAATTAAGGATAATTAATTAAAGAATAATTAAATAATTAAAGGTTAGTTATTTAATAATTAAAGGTTGATTGATTTATTAATTAAGGATGATCAATTAATAATTAAAGGTTATTAATTTATGTAATTAATTAAGGGTTAGTTAATTTTGTAATTAACTTATGGTTAATTTATTTATGTGATTAATTATGGTTAATTTATTAAGATGAATAATTAAGGTTGATTGATTAAATTCATTAATTAATATCAAAATGGTTTGTAATTAATTAATGTTAATTAACTGGGATTTGTAATTTATTCATAAGCAATTAATCTGGTTTAAATTAATTATAATCAAGTGATTAATTGATCTTGCTTACAGATGTTTGGATTGTATTGAATGCTTTGAATTGTTTGATATCCCTGATGGGTACTGTTATGTGATATGAATTGCTTTGAATTGGCTGTGAACTGTAAATTATTTATCTATGATGAATTTACATATTTATCTGTGAATGAAAGGTAAGCGTTATAAGATTACACCGCTTAACGATATTGTTCTGCTTGAATTGATGATGGTTGTGATATTTTATTATTGTGTGTAAAACCCCTAGACTACACCACACACACACACAGAAATATGGATTTCACGAGGAATTAATTAAGTCACAAATATTTGAATTTGATATCATTTTATTCAAAATAATAAAATGCTTTTAAAAGTTGAATTTGGAATCCAAATAGTTTGGAAGTGAAATTGAGTTGAATATGAAAAGCTTTTGAAAAAGAAAGTTTGAAAATTAAAATTTAGTTTGAATATAATATATCTTGTTAAAGTTTTGAAACTTTTTGGGAAACTATGGGTTGAATGGGTTATAAAAGTTATACAATATATATATATATATATATATATATATATATATATGTATGTATGTATATGGATTTTAAACCATGTTGAAGTATATTAAATAAATTGTTTTGGTGGTTTAAATTTAATTCAAATAGAACTTTCCGAGTATACGGCAGTTCGCTGATTTTTTGATTTTACTTTAAAAGGCTATAACTTGGGCATATTTGATCGAATTTTTCCGATATGAAAAACCTTTTTTTTCAAATGATAGTAGCTTTCATATAAAGAAAGAACTTCCAGTTTTTGTTGAAAGGATTTTAAGTTGTGTAAATCTAATTTGAAATGGAAATAGTTTTGAAAGCTATGAATGAATCTTTGTTAAAGATTGGTGAACCTTATTTCAAATTGAAAGTGATCTTAAGGGTGAATCTTTGGTTCAAACAGATAAAAAGTGGAGATTTGTTTAACCATTCAAAAGGAAAGGTTTTTGGGCTAAATGTTGTGACTTAACTAAGATCCCAATATATCCATATGCTTTTTAAAATAAGCACTCATTATTCGGTTTAGCCGGGAGAGGACTTTATGTCATAAAACCTATTTCAAATAATGATACGACGAAATGGATAGCGTTTGAAGAAGGTGGTGAAGACCAGGTATTTTCGAAAACGAAAGGATTACCTGTCGAATGTCTCTGCACCGAGTCGCGCCGATATAGAGATCACCATATGTGATGGGGAGTCCGAATGGGATCGTGAATACCCAGATTTGCAAGGGCTTCTTTTGAAGTGCTTTCGGTTCAGACCCAGTGTGGACTTGTATGGATGTACGTATGACGTTATACTTTGAGATGTAAAGCTGGTTTCTATCAAATACAATTTTGTTTAGTGGCGGAGAATTTATTCTCTTAGCTTAACACCCTTCTTTGAAACGTACGAGCTAAGAGGTTATTTAGTTAATATTTACTAGTGATATATTCCCAATTTGGTAATGTGGCATGCTAAGTGCTGCTGATCATTTGTTGATTGAAGCATGGCTTTTGTGAAAATCGTAGCTTTGTGGGCGAGACTTCATCGAACCTCACAACCCGAAAATAGTTGAAACAGGAAGAATGCAGCAAGGTTATGAGGGTCGCGCCCTTTAGGGTATGTGCATTTCCTTCTAGATAAAAAGTGATATCATGGCATGGAGTCCAGATATTTAACTTATATGGTTGTTGGAATTTTTTGGTGTAGAGGTACCTCGGACAACGGTCGTTGACGACTGGGGGATGGCATACTCGTGAGAGTTAGTTACCTAGTTGCAAAGGTAAGCCGACCTTGTGTTGGTAGAGAGCCGGTTAGGTTCTCGAGGCATCCCTCTGGAGGCATACCCGTTTGGTGAAGGAAGTTCCTTAGCCTGACCATTTGTTGGAAATCCAAACAAAACAATACAAGCCCTGTACGGTTTTAGTTGCATAACCTGCCATGGAATGTGGTGGTTACCTGCCATTGAACATGGTAGCTATAGTAGGTATACTATAATGGTAGTATGCTGGCAAAGATTAATATTATACTTTTGAAATATTTTCTACACTATGCACTAATAATAACATCAAAAGGATTTTCATGTATCAATCATGTTTGACTATCATAAGAAGAAATCTCCTCCAATTGTGCGTGTGCATTGTGTGTGTGGCGGGAGGCCTTATGGTAGTTTCATTTTCCAAAAAGCATAGCGGATTTATATTTTTGTTTCTTTTGTTCAACATAAACTGTTTTTGTTTGCTCACAACAGTCCCATGACTAACCTGGAGTTTATTGTTCCCTTTCAAAACTCTAGGTGCCCACAATTTTCCACACGAGCAGCCTAGAGTCAGATTTTCAGATAGTCAGCTAGTTGGTGTAGATTTTGGCAACCTTTGGAGTCTACAGATTGATGATCGCATTTGTTTCACTTCAACATGATCTTTGACTGGATTTTCTATAAGTTCAGCATGAGGGTGGTTCGAGTTTCTTGGTTTGGCATCTTTGGAGCTAGGCACTGAAGATGTTATACTCCCATTGATGTGCCTTTTGTCTTCTGCTGTTGTTTATTTCCGTTGTTGTATTTTATTTTGCTCTGATGTTATTCAGTTGTATCAGAATGTTGTATCCATTTGTTTTATATCAATGAAAAATTCATTTTGTTCCGCTATGTTGTTATCACCTAATGTTGTTATAAGCTCCGGGGAACCTGACTCAATGTTCGAATCTACGGCATTCAAATATGGGTGATGTATTTGGTGCCGATTTTTGAAGATTGAGTCAGGGTCGTTAAACATTTCAATTTGCAATTTAAATATATATGGGTATATATCATTTCAACCTGCAATCCCAAATTCAGTTCAAATGAAAATCCCTTGGGTTTACCATTTCAACCGATAACAATTTTCTCCTATTCTACAGATCATTCGGGTATGTATCATTTCAACCCATAGGGAATTCTAAACTAACTTGGAACTTATAGAGTGATAACAGATATGAATAATAATATAACAGGCATATATCATCAATAATTAAATAAATTATAAATAACATGAGATGGTGTCATATCCCAGAGGTGAACAGTTACTGATAATAGCATATATAACAGTTCTAAATAACTACAGAACATATTTCAATTGTCGTTTCAATCGAAATAAAATTTAATAAATATAAGAACGTTAATCATGAGTGATTGCTCACCTTTCGAGGCTAGAGAGAACATGGCAAGCACATGGAATAAATCACGATTTCGAAAATCAACCAAATCCAAATGATAAATGTCAAAGCGATGTAGCTGAACATGGATTGACAGACAAGGCTGATAATAAGGCATTGATGAAATGAATCAGGATCCACTTGATATATATACAGAAAATATATATTATATTTGTTATTTTTATTTTGTAAAATCAATATTTAAGTTTAAGACAAATATTAAAATAAAATATATTTCAAAATCATAAATTTCAAACACATATTAAATAAAAGGGTTTTTTAGGCACAAGGAAGAAGTTGCAAAAAAATTTAGTCTGAGGGACAGCAAATTTGTTTTTTGGTCTGAAGGACACTTTATAGTGTAAATCACAGAATGATAGTTGCAACTATCATTTTCTGTTTGCACTATAAAGTGTCCTTCGGACTAAAAATCAAACTTGCTGTCATTGGGACTAAATTTTTTTGGAACTTTTTCCCTGTGCCTATTTTCTTGTAAATAAAATCTTTATATATTATATCTCAAAATCAATAATTATCAAAACAAAACGAAAATATCTACATATGAAATCCAAAACCTATCTTAAAAATCAAAATATCTAATTATATGTATTAAAATCTAATATATTTATATATATTGTATTGCAAAAATCATTATCCAAATTAAAAAATGTCAAGTATAAACAAAATATGTGTTTCGAAAACATGCCTCATGTAGATCGCAATCAGTTAGATCCACGTGGGTAGGCAAAATACAAGCTTCACTAAAATATATAGGTAGGCTTTCAATCTCAATGCATACGTAATATAAATTAAAAAATCATTATAAAAATACAACCTAGCAGTTCATATAAAATCTTATAAAACCCGTATAAACTAAAATAAATTAAGTCATAAAGCAACAGACCTTAAATAAACTATAAAACGTATATATACTGACATATAAAGACAATCATGTTATATTTTTTTACAACCAACCTATTTTGAAATTTATATAATTAGAATACTATAAATCTGTAACATATGTATGTAAATTAACCTTAGTATACATACCAATATATGAACATAGGTATAATAGGTAAACCTTTATATATATAAACTAGAAATTAACATATATAAAGAGTATACGAATGAACAAGACTCTCTTCTACAATTGAATCTGTAAACAATGTATATATAAGCATACTTTATAATAGAACATACATATATGATCAACACACATATGTAATACTTTATAGTCTAAAAATCAGCAAGTCTATATTTAAAAAAAAAGCAGCTTGTAAATGACATATATATCACAATGTCAATATATTATATTAATCAATAAGAAAAGTACGGGCCTTCAGCATTTAGCAAAGGAATGGTGGAAGGCCGCATGGTTTTGGGTTGAAGGGTGGGAAGGTGGCTGTCGTTGGTTGTCAGGGCAGTGGTCGATGCGGTCAAGTGGTTCGGTGGGAGGACGGTCGGTTTTAGGTGAGGACAGAAAGTGGTGTTTGGTGGCTAAGGAGTAGGAGGGGCTTCTAGGTTGTGGTGTGCTCGGTCAGTTAGAGGGGGAGGCATGTTTGGTCGGTGAAGGCGGAGTCAAGAGCGGTTGCATGGGCAGGGTGGTGCGGCGTTTGATGCTCGGGAAGGAAGTGGGCGGCTAGTATGGTGAAAGAGATGGCAAGGGAAAAACTAACGAGAAGCATTAACGGGAAGGAGAAAAGGACCAAAGTGAAAAATGAAATGGCACAGTGGATTGAGAAAAAAAATAGAACAATAAAAGTCAAAGGCCAAATAAATAGTATGCGTACTGTTATAAAATGAAACAATGAATGATAGAAATGAAGGGTCGAAAAAACAGTAAAAGTTAGGTTTTAGGAAATAAAAAAGGAAACGCACAATTATTATATATTATCTCAAAAGAAAAATGCAGAATGAAAATGGGCAGAGAGAGAAACAGACCACTGGATAATAAATTGAAGTGATGGATGGGTAACAACTACCTATTGATTCAGCAAAAGTTATTAAGCAATTTATTATATTGCTTCTGCACGTTTGATTTGAAAATCAAAGAAAAGTGAAAAGCCACAAATTTGGTACGTTACAACGGACAGTTATCATCGTTTCCATCGCGCACCGAACCTTAAAACACATAATTTAATATACAGCAGAGATTAGCACGGTGAGACGAAAGGTACTCATATATCCGTGATACGATTTGAATTAAAAAGAATTCGAATTTTTGCTATCGAAAATGCAGCTAAAATGCAGAAAAAAAGACCGATGGAGCAATAGAAGTTCAAATTTGATGAAATGTAATTTGACATCTCACTTAGAAGATGATTTACAAATTTTCTGTTAAAATATTTAGGTTTGGAAATTATTTTATTACCATCAATTTTTAACTGATTTAAATTGAAATAAAATTACACAATAAAATAAGCTTCAATATTATTAATTAAAAATTTACCGTTTGCTATGTTTAAATAAATATATTTCAAATATTAAATTTTTATTTTCAAATTCAGGTATTTAAAATTTCAAAGAATTCCTGTTAAATATATTATTAAAACTTCTAAAATTTACGGATCGTTACATTCCATTTTCAAAAACGGAAGAAAAAGGAGTCTCGTTTTAAAGATGTAGGAATGGCGTGTTCCCCTTTTTTCTTCTTTTTGTAATTTTTGATTTGAACGAAGGAGGCATATGCGATTTATTAAACGGAGATGGCGGCTTTGAATGTGATAGGTGGTGTGTGAGAATAAGTTTGACGTACAATGAGAGGATGGAATTGCTACTTGAAAGAAGTTTGACTAAGCAATTTATTTATTTAAATTCCAAAACGTCTCGATTTACACAAATCAAAATCTCGAATCCCTATCGAGGCATGTCGCTAGGTGTTCATAATGTTATACCACATTTCGAACGCAATGGAACAACTTTCAAGCCTCAATTCGATATTATGGAGAAGATTGCTTTTTAAAACGACCATCTAATCTAAATTCGACCAAATTACCTTAGGCGTTTTCAGATCGTAAGACCACACAGTAAATCCCAACGCTACGAAATTTGAAATCCGATAATAATAATACAATACTACAGATCTAATGGATCTGGTTTCGTCAAATTCCGAGACTGGGCCCTGGGTCGCTATTTTAACCCGTCGATTAAATCGACGATTTCAAAAATTAACGAAATCACTTGAATTTCCAGTGTTATAATCTTATTAACTCAATTGTAATTCCAAATTCAATATTTAAACCATTTAAATATTCAAAATCGAACGACGGAAAATCTGGGTCGTTACATTCCTCCTTCCTTAAAAGAATTTCGTCCCCGAAATTGCTAAGCAGGAAAATGCCCTGAACCCATTAACTTAACTAAACTGACTTAGTTAAAACTCGACATTCTCCTTTCTAATCTTTTAATCCTAACCAAATCAATTAGCTTTACATTTCCAACCCAAAATCTTCTATTTTAATTGCAATTTAAATCAACCTTCTTAAGTTGACCAAAATTTTCTCCAAAAATTTTCTAACACCCTAAATTTTCAATTTTTTTTGGCAGAATCTCCCTTGTATGGAGATCCTTTTGCAATATGACAAGTGAGGTAAATATATATAAATCGACCCACGCGGTCGAAAAACAAGCTATATATCAGCATTTATATATTTTGCGATATTTAATCCGAAAACGTACATTACTTAGCGTTTTAAGCATTATTAAGCAAGCAAGTTTACTTCAAAAGCGATTTTGCAACCCAAATCTATCCAAATAGCCTTCGGGTACCTGTACTTACTCAATTTTAAACATTTTTACTAAGTACTAAAACATGAAAATTCAATAACATTTCACTCACTTAAATGGTTACAACACATAACTTCATAAACCAATCACGCCTAACATATATTATAAGCAATTATATGGTTCCAATGCAAATTTAATTGCTTTTAATCGACTCATATATCATTTCATTCAATTCGAATGATTTACAATCAAATTATTTGCATTCAATTCATTTTTGTTCCAAACAAATTCATACTCATCCCAAATTGATTTAAAAATCAATATTCACTTTCTATTAATTCATAGACTTTTATTTACTTCCGTTTACGTCGGACGACGATTTTTTCTATGCAAATTTGATGCTATTCATTTAATAAAATGACCATTTAAGCATATAGCTATTTTAAATTGATTCCAAACCAATTTATATTTAATTTTGTTCCATTTCAAATTGAATCTCAATCAATTCATCTACATTCCATTCATATTATATTCAAATCAATTTTATTTAGCTTGAAATCACTCCATGCTAATTTATTAAATAGCCATTTCACAAATTAATTTAAGCCAAGCTTCCATATTAACTTAAGTTAATTCATTTTATTTCCAATTAATTCAATCATATACTTGAGCTCATTTCTATTGCAATCGAATCCCATTACAATTTTAGATTGATTCTTATTCAATCAAATTCCATTTCATTTACTAATTAATTTGATTAGTTCATTCACTCAATCCACTGCAAATTTTAATTCCATACTCAAATTTATTTAATTAATATCCAAAGTCATATTCAATTTGTTTACTCTTAAATTGATTTTTTTTTACTTAAGTCATCATCATTTCAACCCATTTCTATATTATTCGACCGCATTTTCAAATATATTTAATTTGCTTACATTTAGGGCGAATTTTATTTATAACTTAAATTCCACATTTCAATTTCAATTCCATTTAACTTAGTTCTCATTTCAATATCCAATTCACTATTAAGTTTTCTTACTGGCTTGTTTTCATTCTATACCTCGCAATTGTATATTTTTTTAGATAAAAAAGAATCATTCCATTTCATTTACTTTGTTCATTTGCCCTTTTATAATTCAAGTTTGGCCTTTATTCTTCACTTTTAAAATATCATACCATTTTGGTTGTTCTATTCCATTCTTCCAATCTAATGAGTTACACAACTTATTTTTTCACATTTCCATTAATTCTATACCCAAGTATATTCACATTTTATTATTAACTCATTTTTATACCTCAGTTTATTGCTTAGGCATACTTTCATTTCATTAATTTCAAATTTTTATAAGATATATAAACTCATTTATTCACACTTCAATAATTTCTACATAAATTTTATTCTAATCATAGTTTCATAACTTATAGTTATGTAATCACATTTACGTTTATTAATTCAATTCTATATGATTTAAATCCAACTCACTTTTTTATTTAAATTTCAATCCTTTTAACCAACATTTCAAAACCATATTAGAGTTATTCATACTTAAATTAAATTTCACTCTAAAAAAATTTATTCTTAATTCATTCAATTTCATTATATATTTTAATTACTTCACTTCGGTTGACTCCCATTTCATTAATACACTAAATTAATTCAATTCAAGTCCAGTCAACTAAATTCCTAAATTTTAATTTATCGAACTTAACTCAAGTTGAATTCCATTTTAACTTTCTCACTTTTAATTTTATTCTAACTTCAAATTTTCACACTTTCCTCCTTATAAATATCATCTTCCATAGGATTCCAGAATTTTTAAATAGCCGATATATATTTCAAATCACTTTGAAATCGAATACACACACACACACACACTCTTTTTGGTTTAACCAACCACTTTCTTGGATTTTCAAACTTCACTTGGTTCCATTCCAAAGCAATTTCCCTTCGGAATTTCCAAAACAACACTTGTTTACACCCAAAATCTTCGTTCCAATTTACTATGCTAGCAATCGGTCACTTAGAAACTCGAAAATGAATGTAGATGAGGCTGTGTAGTCATCGCTAGGATTATTTTCCAGCGACTGAAGTCAGTTCAGTGCTATATCACTTCCAAAGTCCATTTAAAACAATTTACATTTAAAAATAATCCAAATAATATCACTATTATTCATTTCAAAACACTTTAGAAAACATTTCGAAAAATAACCGGGATTTAATTTGCAAATTCTAGTTTGAATAGATTTTGAGTTTTTAACTCATTTGTATAATCTTACTTATACAATCTCGCTTTGGTTATATGTAACCATTTCCAATTTTATAATCTTATTTTGGTTATATAATAACAACCAAACACACCACTATAATGATTTCTAGAAAATTATTTCTCTTTTATATCAAAATATAGTTTGGGTAAAATTATTTCATTTACCACTTCAAAACCATACTGTGTCGGTATATCGTGTTTAAGTGCTTAGGAACTCCCATTGATTTATGTTGTCCCACTACTCGAATAGAATTTATATAGCACTCAATAGATATATTAACACAACATAAAATCATTTATATTCACTAACAAATACATACTCATATCTATTAATACACTCAAACTCATTCTGGGGTACTACTGATGAGTAATCCCCATCAAACCCAAGGTTCTCACTTAACCTTTAGCTCTGATACCAACTGTAGCAGCCCGGGATTTTCAGCCCTTGAAAATTGACATCTATATGTTCACTATATAATATGCCGAGTATTCAAGTGTTGGAATTACCGAATATTAGGTGCGAAGAAGAAAGAGGTAGAAGAAAATAGAACAAACTACACAGAATCTCATAATCGCAGTGGAACAAAAATATAATATATAATAACAGATTTTTATACAAAAGAATCTGTAACTATTTTATACTTATGAACGTCAAAGTACAATAATCAAATACATCAATCTAGATGGTTATAATAACTTGTCCTCATACAACAGAATATAAATCAAGTATGGAAATACGTCATTGTCAACCAACTTGTCTCTAGAGCTTCATAGCATTCTATCCTGAATCTGTGATACTCGGTCTGACCCGGGCATTATAATAAAATAACAACCGAGTCAGCCTGGAAAACCAACGTGAGAAAAATACACTCAATTTGTATTATTAAAGTTACCAAAATCTTGTAAAGAACAAAGGTAACTCATAAGGCCGCGTCACACGTAAACACTACGGGTTTTCCCTTTACGATAACCAAAACATTTTATAGAAAATTCAGTGATCTTATAATAGTGTCCAAGTACAAATTCTTATTCAAATAGCCCAAATTGTTACGTTAATTAAATTCCATTATACTAGGCTCTACAAACAAAACTGTAAAGGCTCATATTGGAGAATGAATCCCATACAATGACTGGGCTACTGGGGTACCACCCATCACATTACACGTCTAGAAAAATATACCAAGGACCTCGTCGGGATCCCCTACTACATAAGAACAGCCTACCCCTAACCAGGATAAGCCGAATATGTTATCACCCTTGGTGTTCCTACCCTTAAAAAAAATCGAGTGCTCCCTTTTTCATGCACAACCATACCTTAATTTATATGTATTTATGAGGATATCTAGAAAAGTGATAACATACACTAATTGCGTGCGACCCACTTATCCTTGCCGCGTCTTTCCTGTTTTAGTCATTCTCGATTGATGAGGCTTCAGGCTAACGATTACCTTTCAAAACTAATTCTACTTAGAATGTTTATTTTCCTTCAATAACGACATTCTGATAGCCTTCATTCATACAAGTTGTCCTGAGTTTAGACGAATCGAATGACTGTCTTTGCTCTCTTTACGATATCCATTCGTAACGTTCAAACAGAATCGAAGTGGTTTTCGGATAGTTAAATCCCATCCTGGTCTCTTCTTAATGATTAACGAAAATTAGCCAATATTGATAGTCGGTTTTTTAGCTATCAAATAACATCCGTAAATAGCCACTAGGCCATTATTTAAATTCTTTAATACATCCATTCATAATATCTTTACAGATATACATACATATATGTATATAGACATACACACAGACACACACACATATATGTATATATATTCAAATCTTTTGTTTCAAATTCACCAATATTTGAAAACATTTTCGAATATTTGCTTCCATAACAGGATATGTCCACCCGTACCCTACTTCAACACTTAGTGAAATACATCCAACTTTGATTTATAATCCATTACTTGCAAATTCTCTCGATATAAATTCTTCATCTCTAAATGTTTCCAAAAACCGTCATTTTCCACTTAGGAAGATATTATAATCCATTTTTCCGAAATCATTTCTAATGTTAATACTTAGGAGTTTTCTTATCCTATCTCCTACATTTTCAGAATTTAGATTAATTCTCTTTTATATTTTCCAAAGTCAATTATACTGACTTATAATCTCGTCTATCCATTTACAACTTCTAAAAATCATATCTGTTTTCATATCTCCATAGAGTTTTATAAATAAATAATTTGAATCATTTCAAGTCTATATATAATAAGATTTTAAAGAATAATAATTTATTTTTGAAACATGTCCAAATAATTATTTGAAAACATCAAACACCTTTTAAATAAAACATTTATAACTCATTTTCCAATCCATCCTTAATTAAAACTAATTAATTTACAAAATTTTCTATAAAAGCGAGAATTTATTTCCTATAAGAACTTATATTCGAATAGTCCATTTTCTAAAATATCCCAATATTAACTAGTTTAAAATTTCGTAGTTAAATAAATAAAATTTCCCTTTTAAAACTAATTTAATTTCTAAATAAAATATTTTTTGATGTTCCAATAAAAAATTTCAATTTATAAATCCCTCTCTATTCAAAACACATCGATTCCTTTCCAAATTCCTTGCTTTCACTTTCCAAAAATAGATTATACTATTTTTCACAAAACTACTTCCATATCTTGGTATAAATTCACACTATGAATTTTTATTCCAATTTATCAACCATTATCATTTCCTTATTTATAAATATCGTTTATAATTTTTATGAGTCCTTTGGTTTTTACTTGTTTATTTAACTAATTCTGTTTGTAAAATCTCATTTTTGTAAATCCATTTCTTAATAATTTTCATATATTTCACACATCTAGTTAAATTATCAATTTCAACTCTTTCTCATATTTTCTAGAATATCACTTAAAATTTTCACTGTTAAAATTCTTTATATAATTAATATTTTTTTCTTAAATTCTATTTAAAACATTTTACGAAGGTTAAGTCCAATTTGTAAATCAGACTTTTATTTTTCCCAAATCAGTCTCTTTTAAAATAAACAAATTTCTATGTAATATTTTTATATTGGAAATGTCCTTTTCATTCCTTCAAATTCAAAAATAATATTTATGGTATTAAAAATACCAAAATCTAAGGCCATTACTACTATAGCATCCAGTAATTCAGATTACAACAACAATCTATAACAGATTCTCAACACACATCATATATCACTATATATGAAAAATAAACAATATATTTGAGGAATCCAGTTGGATCCCTCCAACTTTTTTCCTGCATCCATGGATGTTAATACAACATAAAAATATCAATCCCACTTCGAGGGAGATATCGCGGTATATAGGGTCATCCGCTATTATGCGGGGCGTAAAGGGTCTCATTTGCTAAAATATGCAGGAATATCAATCCAACTACAAATATATATATACTACTACATATATAATATCATTCAACGGACAATAATTAATAAATTAAACCAAGCATACAGGTTTTATATTAAGTATTTAGAATTAAAATTTGGTAATCCAAATGAACGAGAATTTCTCACCTTGATTTTTAATTTTACCAAACATCCAGATTTTGAATTATCTAAGATCCCAACTTACTCCAAAAAATCCCAACTAATTTTGTTGAGTCCCATTCGTTGATACAAATCCGTTGTCCCTTGTTTTTGTTTGATTTCGACATCGTACAAAATTTGTTATCATATTATAAGCACTCTATTTTTAATAATAAAATAAACTAAATTAATCTACATCATTAACTAAAAAAATAATACCTTAACCCCGAGCATCACGTATGCAATAACCGTTGGCCCCAAAACTCTGTCCCACTTTCTTATCCCTCCTATCTCACCACCAATGTTCGCCACTTCCATATAGCACCTTTGTAACGTGTCCGTCCCTTTCGGCTATAATCAACATTGATTTCCTAAACCACCCAAAAAAAAATTCACATCGATTGCCCTTCAGGTTGTCCAAACCGATTACACACTACAAACCTAGTCGAAGCTTCCAACTATCGTCAGCCCAAACAAGAAACACACCCATTAATGACTAGCCACGACCTCCCCAACCACTACAGATTAACGCCGAGCATCCTTGTCATATACCAATTGTCGTGACACCCTCCTCTCATCTCGACAATCCTCGCGAGCGCCATCATCCCCTCGTGCGCGCTTCTCCGACCGTCGTTCCACTCGAGTTCATCACGCCTCCATCGTAGTTCCTCGATTCGATATTTTTTTGATTCCATTTTCAAATAAGGAAGAGAAAAAGAGTCTTTTTAAAGATGTACAAAATGGTGCATTCCCCTTTTTCTTCTTTCTGTAATTTTTGGTTTGAACGAAGGAGGTAGACACGATTTAATGAAGGGAGATGGTGGCTTTGAATGTGATAGGTGGCATGTGAGAATAGGTTTGGCATACAGTGAGAGAATGGAATTGCCGTTGGAAAGAAGGTTGACTAGACAATTTATTTATTTAAATTTCAAAATGTCTCGATTTACACAACTCAAAATCTTGAATCCCTATCGAGGCGTGCCGCTTGGCATTCATAATGTTATACCCCTATTCCCAATGCAATGGAACAAGTTTCGAGCCTTAGTTCGATCGTATGGAGAAGATAGCTTTTTAAAAGCACCATCTAATTCAAATTCGATTAAATTATCCTAGGCATTTTCATATCGTATGACCACACGGTAAATCCAAGCGCTATGAAATTTGAAATTCGATAAAAATACACTATTATGAATCCAATGGAACTAGTTTCATTAAATTCCAAGACTGTGCCCTGGATCGCTAGTTTAACGCGTTGATTTAATCGACGATGTGAAAAATTAACGAAATCACTTGAATTTCCAGGGTTCAAATCATATTAGCTCAATTGTAATTCCAAATTCAATATTTAAACCATTTAAATATTCAATATCAAAGATGAAAAATCTAGGTCATTATAATATTTTACCATTCGAACATTCCACCTTGCATATCTATCAAGTCAGTTCAACCTTGACTCCATGTTATCATCTATATTTGACTTCTGGGCCCTACAATCATCACTTTGGAGTCATCGGTCTTGATGACAGCCGAATCTAACTTATGTTATTAGTTCAATATAGCCAGTTCAAAATGCCAGATAACACTTGACCCCTAAAGAACGTCTTGTGATGAACATGACATGCCTTGAATCGAAGCAAGTTAGAATCGTCGAAAAGAAATCCATCCAATTTTCTGAATAATGGTTATCCCTCTACTGGACAATTTTCTCAAAGTGTTGCATCTCTTTTTAATCGTCATGATGCTTGGTCGATTTCCGATAGTACAAATTCAGGGTTGTATTATGTTAGTTGATATATGAGTATATTTTCACTAAACTAATAAGCTTTGGTTATCTGGTCCAGCCTCAAACCTGAGAACTTCAGGTTTGATTTCAATTTCTATCGATGTCATAAATTGAACCTTTATGTCATGTACATGCACATTCATATGCGCATTCTTATTTTTGGCCTCCAAAGGCATTCACATGCTCATAGCGTTGCCAACTTTCATTGCATATTAAACATACGTGTTTTAAATTATCTTCATGCCTAAGTTTATTTGCGTGCATGTTCACAGCCGGTTCCTTTTTTTAAGTGTTTGTAGGGGTCAACATATGTTGAGCCGACCCCTCTCCTTTATTTTAATGTTTACAGGGAACGACATAGTTCTTATTGACCCCTCAGTCATCTTCTTTTTATATGCATGCTTCTAGGGATCAGTATCTTTTAAACCATCCCTCTTCCCTTGCTTTGAGTTGAAATTGTGGGCCAATCCCCTATCCTCGATGTGTAAAACAACCCTCTTTCATTCCAATCTTCACATTTACAACTTTCCTACCTTCTTTCCATTTTCATCCTTAGGACCAAATCCTCCCCTGCCTCTAAAATCTGAACCCTTCCCTTCCATTAAAACATTGCCTTTAACTCTAAATTGAACTTCTAGTTTGGTTTTAGATTGTTATTTCGCCTTACATTCGAACCATACTTCATTCTTTCTCCTCGAACCGCCTGTCTCTGACATATTTACATAGGTTACTTACCATTAGATTTTGATTCTATACCGAGATGATGGACTCTATTACATTGGTGCCAATTTGGAGTTTGACATGGTAGAGAATTGAAAGCCGAAGCTACTTGGAGGAGACGAGAAGTGGGATGTGGTAGGGTTTGATTTGAAAGTTTGGAGGGAAGTACGAGAAGGTGGAAGTGAGAGAGATCTGCTGTCTTCAATTCACATGGTGGGTTTGGTAGTTTCAATGGATAGAGGAGAGATAGGTTGAAACGACGAAGAATAAAAATCGATAGTGTTGAAAACGACAAAGTAGAGTTGGGATAGGCAAGATCGGCCAACATGGAGGGATCATTTGGAATTTGGTGAGGAGGGATCAGTAAATCTAGCCAAGCAAGGGGATTGGCAAGGATCATGTGGAGAAAGAGGGATCATTTATGTTTTGCTCTGGATAGGTATCGACAAATAGGGACCGACATATAGGGATCAGCTCATTCTAGTCTGAGAATTAAACTTAATAACCAATCCATAATCACTTGTTTAAACAAACAAAACTAATCCAATTCCAATGAATTTGAACATATGATAATGATGAAGAACATGACTTGCATATCCACTAATGAACTCGAAATTGAATGACTAAAGCCATGGGATTTAGAACATGAACTAAAACGTAACATATGGACTTGAATAATGGATCTCACACTTTTATATACCAATAGTTACTCCCAAAACTTACACGGCGGATCAATCTCCTTGCCAGTGGAGACGGTCAACAATGATGACCACTCCGGTCGAAATCCAAAGTATCATCATTTAACTTTGTTTTCTTATCTTAAGCTGCTTATCTTTGCACTACATGACAACGCAATGCACTAGGTTACACTTAGCATGGGAGGACAGGTAACCTTTTCTAATCTTGATTATATGATGAGTATAGTTGAATGGACTTTAAACGTTCAGAGCGTCTAGATGCAATGTCTTCCCGACCAGCCTCCCAACATAGTAATCTCAAAGCTGAGTCGAATTCCGTAACCATATCTTGTAGGCTTTACCCTGGTTATCAAACCAAACGAACAAAAGATTTCGGCTCGTCAGTTAATCTTTTTCTGATGTTTCAGTCTTCTCAGCAGGAGACATTAGTCCTGCCCCGACGTTATGATGGCGCCATACTCTTAGACAACCCAATAGACTCTCGAGCTTTCAAAACCGATGAGGCCTCCATTCGCGGACTATGTTATAGACATGATATTCCATTCGAAGACGTCCCGACTCCTTCGATAAATGACAGGGCTCACTTGCCCCTGAAGGGGCACACAGCATGCAATAAATTCATTTGCTGGACCGATTGCATGTTGCCCTTTAATTCTTTCGTCCAGGAGATGCTAAAATATCTTAGAATAATCCCTACCCAGCTTCACCCAAACAACTATGCTTTCCCCATGGCACTTTCTTATTATTCATGAGCATTCTTTTCCGCCCGCCAACTCTGAGGACATAAGGTATATTTACTAGTTTAAATGACGGTTAGGAAGTCTTCTTATGTTTTCCTCAAGCTTCACCCAACTGTCATGTCTTAACGGATGCTTGTAACAGACACGTCCCTTTTAAACATGAATGGTTCTGCGTTCGATGTCCGCCTGGTTTTGCAAGGCGATGGTTAGAAGGACGTAAGTGACCTCTTCGCTTTACTCTCAAATTCTTTAATCCAACTCATGTTCTGAATCAACTAACATTTTGAATATCTACAGTTGTCCGCCCATGTCCAATCGACGATAGTTTTTCAAGAGCAATTTTTGCAATTCGTGCCACCTCGGTCGAAAACAAGGAATTAGACTCCTCGTAACCGACGAGTGGTTATCCCTATTCGGGCTACTGGAAGAAGGACATAACGTCGGGCTTCCTAAAAGTGCGGCACTACCAAGAAAAGTTATAGAACAAGGGGATATCAATAACCCTATCGTGCACCCAATTGAGGGAACTCAGGATGAAGTTGAAGAAGGAGAAATTAGGGGTTTCTAGAACAATGAGCTTGGCAACACTGATGCAGGCCTGGGCAAAATGCATGTGGTTGGACCATTGCTAGGCGCGCAACCTCACACACCATCTAAGAGAAGAAAGAAGCTTGCATATAAGCTCTGTAGGAGAAAATCTGCTAAGGATCTGATGTTTGTTATCACTACTATCGATGAAGAGTCATCTTCCCAACATTTAGAAAGCTCGATGAAAGGGGGGTCTAAAATCTCCAAATCACTAATGAAATCATGACTTAGGACTTCCTAACATCAATACCAAAGGGATCAATTCTCCCACAAAAAGTGGTAACGACATTCTTCGTACCGCAAAGGAGAGAAAATTCCCATAAGCAAGGTTGTAGCAACCGGTCCATTGAAAGGGGGATACTAGGACACTCACAATCACGTGCACTTCACCACATGATTTCCATCTATCTTTTATGCAATGGTTACGTATACTCTGGTATTTGGTTTTTTGCAGGTTTGATGTCCTAGTCCCAAGCTTTTGATCAATTGAAGGGCTCCTCGATGCAATAGGGATCCAAATATGATTTTGAATCGGATAGCCGTAGAGAGAGGGATGACAACCGAGAAAGAAGTCATCGTTCGAGGGAATCTTCATCTTCAAAACATAAATCCCAATCTCGGTCGTCCCATTAGGAAGTGCAACCTAATCTTTTTATGCATAGTGGTGATCAAACCTCTTTCCACGGTCCTCCAGCTATCGTACCGCCTAAGTAATATTCTTGTTCATCCAGCTCCAAGCAGTCCCGTGACCATAGGTCGAGCTAATATCCAATCATAACTTCTGATCCATCTTTGCCGATCGCTGCTTTTGAAGCTTCTACGATAGAGAAATTGGCCCAACTTAAGGTCATTTTCCTAAAGATTTGTTTAGATGGGCTTAAGTTCCTCCTTTCTATTTATACAATCCTTGGAAATGTTAAAGCAAGTTCTCTCGCATGTTGCCATAATGTTTTTGTTCAACATGAATCATTCCAATAGTTGGCAGATAAAACCTATGAGGTGTCTATTGAGCGACAATGTGAAATCGATCACCTAATGGTAGAGACGATCCACGACAAATATATGATAAAACACCAAGATCTTGAACTTGACGGTAAAAATGACAGAAACAGAAAAATTGCTAAGGAAACATTTGAAGTGGTGAGCTATGTAAAGGCTGCCCACAAAAAGGATCTTAACGCTACTCTTAACCACGGTAGTGCACTTTCCTTGGAAAAAGATACTTGGCAAAAGGAGAAAAATATTCTGGCCCGACGCATTGAGGAGCTTGAAAGATTCTTAGGACGGAGAGGGAAGAGAAAATTGAAGCTCAAGAAGAATCTTAAAGATATTACGAAGAGGCTGTTGGGGTCCGATCTTGAAGATTAAGCTTAATGAACAACTTGCTCAAATTAAAGTCCTTAAAAAAGAGGCGAGGGTAGTAGGCCATAGTTAGATGAGAGAACAGTTTGAGGCTAAGGTAGAGGAAGAAAAGGAAGCTAGTCAGAATGAAATCAAGGATATGTTCGATCCCCTGGTCATTGAATACAATGCTAAATTCCTTCTCCACCGCGATTTAAGCTTTCTTGGTGAGGGTTATCTTGAGTTGCTTACCGAGGCCTAGGAATATATTGTTGAAATAAAAAAGAAAACTCTCGGTGAAGCTGATTTGAATGAAGACAAACTAGTGCAGAAATTCCTTTGCGAAAATGAACCCCTAGACCTTGCTGCCGTGGGACTCCAATATTTTTACATTCTAGCACCTTCTAGCAATGAGAAGAATCGCTAAATCGTCAGAGTCTGATCCCAAGAGCCCCTCTTCTTTTCAAGCAGTCGAAGCATTAGTTTCTTTCGACTCGGGACAGGATCTGAACTTTAATTCGGACAAATCTGATTATCAATCTAAAATGCTGACCCTTATTCTAGAATGGAGCACTCCAAAGACAACTAAGAGTCAGCTTGAACATAGGTATTCTGCTTTACTCGCCACTTTTTAAGAGGTTTCATTCTCCATGCCCAATAGTTATGGACTTATCTTCTTGTTTTCATAAATTCGCAGGTCTTCCAGGTCCCAGCCAAAGTCCAAAAAGCAATGCCGACGTGGAGCAATAATCGACATCTGCTGAGATTTCGGTAGCCACCGATGCACTAGGGCCCCCATTCTCAAGTTATCGGAGCATTCAATGATGATAAGTTTGAAGATCCCCTGTTGCTAGTTGAATCTGACGATGTTGTGATCATCAACGCTACTAAACACATCGATAAACTCCACTTAAAGGAGCATATCAAGAGGGAGGAGTTGTCGAAGAAATAAGCCAATGTCGAACCCGTCAATGTGGATATTGATGATCCAAATCTCATCCTATTACAAGTCATTCCACTTAGCGGGTCGATTTGTGAAGAACCCCCTCCTACTCTTGAATGATTCCACTAGAGTTGGTAAAGGATCGAGGAAACAGACAGGCAGAAACTCGGGTGGCGGCACTCCCAAAAAATCCAAAAAAGAGACAAGACAAAAGAAATAGTCATTGCTTCTCTCTATTTGTACATAACTTGTATAGTTGTTTTCCCTTCTGTTGGCCATGATTATAAGACCTGCCCCTGTCTTACAAACAAAATCGCATCACAATTTTGAAGCTTATTATGCAAATAAATGTTATTTTGTTTCCTATTGAACTTTCATGTGAATTGTTTTAAGTAGTTAAGTTATTACTTTCCATTCAATGTACTTGTAATTTGTTGTTCATTGATTTGGATAACAATCCGTTAATTCAATCCAAGGCCTCCACGTGGTCATGGCCCTAAATCGAACCAAACACGAGACTCGTACCCCGATGTTGCGCTATCAGTTTCAGTAATTTGAATGATTAGACTCCAGCCCCCAGTGTTGGGTTAGCGGAGTTAAACGTTGGATGGTCGAACTTCATCCTTTTCGAATTCATACTCCTTCTGTCGGTTTCAGGCCGGATTTCACGAAATAGTGAGTGGCCGAACCACAATGGTCTATTTGTTTATACTCATATATGCACTCCGAGTATAAGAGTTAGTTAGCGGGTGGTTGAATCGCACCTGGCTTGTGTTTATACTCTAGTCTGCACTTTTGGCACAAAGAGTTATTTTGGAAAATAGTTGGATCGTACTTTCCTTAATTGATTGATTCACCCCCAAGTCTCTAGTTTAACTTAGCGGGTGATTGATCGTGTCCCAATCGCTTTTGGTTCATATTCATCACATCGTTTGATAGGATTAAGTTGGTCATGGTCGAACCGCATCCATCCCTCATTGGGCATTCCGTCCATTGGGTTGTGAATGTGGATCATCAAACGAACGGTTGGACCATTCTCATTTTATTTAGTTTAATCGTGAATTTATGTATTCGGATCGCTCCAAACTCTAGGAACTTTCTCGGACACGTCTTTACTAGTTAATCCAGCATCGTAACTAATATGTACTGCTACAGCAAACATAGAGTGGGAAATTCATAACTTTGTTTGCCAAACGGAAAGAAATGATATAAATTGCCTTATTACATATCTTTGGAAATCAAATACTAAATCAAATCCCAAAATTAAATATATCTAAATGGAAAAGGAATAAAATAAGTGAAATAGGATCGTAAATGCTCACTATTCCACGCCCTTGGGAGTGTAATGCCATCAACAGTCGCTAGCTTGAAAGTTCCCTCTCCAATTTCTGTTTAATGACATATGGTCCTTCCCGAGTAGGATTCATATGCGATGAGGCGGGAAAAACCCATTTCAAGACGATCACCAATTTCAAAGGTTCTATGTTGGACTTTGGTGTTGTAGTATCAGGCGACTCGATGTCGGTGCCCAACTTCCCTCAAATCAGCTTCTTCATGTTTCTCCTCTACAAAGCCAAGAGATTCCAAGAGGAGATCTTTGTTTGTTCTGGGATCATAGTAGGTCACTCGATGAGAAGGAACTTCGTACTCAACAAGAATAACGGCTTTGGAACCGTAAGCAAGAGCGAATGGAGTATGGTCAGTCGCGGACATGTGGGTGATCCTATAAGCACATAGTGCCGTCGGGAGTTCATTTACCCATTTGCTTGTGGTCTTCTCCAAATGTTTCTTTAGAATGGACTTTATGATTTTGTTTATAGCTTAAACTTGTCAATTGGCTTGAGGGTGAGCGATTGCTACATATCTCTTTTAAATATGATGACGACAGCATAATTCTTTGAATTCAACACTGTCAAATTGAGTCCCGTTATATGTTACAATCGTTCGTGAAAGACCGAAATAACAAATGTTGTTCCAAAAAAAGAAATTGATTACTTTCTTTTTTGCAATCGTAGCAAATGGTTCCGCTTCGGCACATTTGGTGAAGTAATCAACTGCGACGATGGCGTACTTCGCACCGCCCTTAGAGATCGGTAAGTAAACAATAATATCCATGCCCCATATAGTAGGTGGCCATGGACTATCCATTTGTGTAATTTCCATCAGTGGAACTCTTGGAACTTCTGCATATATCTAGCACTTGTTGCATTGCCTTACATAATCAGTAGCATCTCGATTCATAGTTGGCCAATAATACCCATAACGGATATATCGTGAAGCTTTACGAAAGACTTGTCGCTTTTCATTCCTCTGTTCATGAAGAGCTCCATATAGCAAATAGTCTTTTATTAAAGTCATCCGCGATTCCTTCTCAGGATCTGTCCCTAGTACCCGGTCGATTTCCATTAGTTTTATGCCCAGGACATTTAATACTTCGACTAGAACCAAGCCCATCTGTTGTGTGTCCTTGTGCTAGCAAACTTCGCTAATGAATCAGTCTCTTAGTTTTGATCCTGAGGAATGTGGTAATGTCATAGTGCTCAAAGTCATTCAACAACACATGGACTTGGGTAAGGCATGGAGCAAGTCGTTGTCCCTTAGCTTGGTAATCTCTGCTGACTTGGCTAACTACCAATTGAAGGTCATAAAAAATTTCAAGCGACTTTATCCCTAATTCTCTGGCGAGTTTAAGTCCAGCAATCAGAGTCTCATACTCAAAATTCATTGTTTGTTGCAATGAAATCAAGCTTTAAAGCATAGAAAATTGATCGATCTTAAGGAGATACAAGCACAATTCTAGCTCTAGAGCAATAATTGTTGGACGCTCCATCCGTATTTAACTTCCACCGTACGGTTGGGGTTTCATTGATCTCTGAGAAATCATCCTGTATAGTAAATTTTGTTATAAAATCTACTAGTTCCTAAACTTGGAGAGCCCTCCGAGGAAGATAAGTAATGTCAAATTGGCTAAGCTCAATGTTACACTTGAGTAACCTTACAGATGTCTTAAGTTGCTGTAGAACCCGTCGTAATAGCTGGTCGATGTAAACATTGATAGGGTGTGCCTGTAAGTAAGGACGAATGATACAATCGGCAATCAACAAACTACTTTCTCTATCTTCGCGTAGTTCCTTTCAGCTGTTGTCAATCGCTTGCTAACGTAATAGACTGGTCTTTGGATTTGATTCTCTTCTCTAAGCAATGCGGCAATTATAGCATGCATCGACACAGCTAAGTATATATATAAATCGTCATGATCCACTGGCTTTGTTAAGATGGGAGGTCTCTCTAAGTGGTTCACCAAAGCTCGAAATGTATCTCTACAATCCCATATCCATTCGAAATTTATTTTTCCTCTCCTAATCAAGTCAATGAAAGGAATGCATTTGTCGGTAGCTTTGAAAATAAATCGGCTTAAGGAAGTGACTTTCCCATTCACGCTCACTTATTTGATAGTCTTCGGCGTTTGGATATTACGAATAGCTTGAATCTTCTTGGGATAGCTTCGATTCCGCGGGCATTAATGGTGAAACCCAAGAACATTCCCAATGCAACGCCAAAAGAACAATTCAAAGAATTAATCTTCATTTTATAATGTTGGAGGATGTTTAACATTTCTGTCAAGTCTCTAATGTGGTCGCTAGATTGTCGTGACTTCATGAGCATATCATCCTCATATACCTTCGTTGGTTTTCTGATCTAATCTTTAAACATTCTATTGACAAGGCGTTAGTAGGTTGCTGCTGCATTCTTTAGTCCAAACAACATTACCACGTAGAAATATAATCCAAAATCGGTAACGAACTTGGTGTGCTTTTGATCAGGAATATGCATTAGGATTTGGTTATGTCTTGAATATGCATCCATAACAGATAGCAATCCGTGTCCCGCAGTTGAGTCTACTAGATGGTCGATCCATTTAAGGGGAAAGATGTCTTTTAGGTATGTCGTGTTCAAGTCTAAGTAATCAACACATGTCCGTCATTTCCCTTTCTCCTTTCAAACAAGTACAGTATTAGATATCCACTTCGGGTAGAGGGCATCGTCAATAAACTCATTGTCTTTGAGTCTATCCGCCTCCTCTTTGAGAGCGGCAGATCTCTCTGGATCCATGCCGTCTTTTTTGTTTCACTGGGACATGCCTCGGGTGGATATCCAATGCATGGTTCGCAGGAAAGATCCCACACATGTCAGAGTGACTCGAAACGAATATGTCGAGTTCGCTTGGGATATCCAGCTATTTTTTCATCATCCGAGGGAGTGCTGCGATTTGATCTTTAAGAACCATGAAGATCATCGTGGCTAGTCGTGATGTCAACCATCATCTCAACCAGTGCAGCCTTGGTCTCTTTGGGCTCCTTCTTATTATCTCTCGGATCTATATCGCTATAACATCGACTATGGAGCCTGAGCCAAGGCTCAGGCACTAGTTGTCGATATTCAATGGCTTGGATGTAGACTGACTTATCCACAACCTTACCTCCTTCCATTAAGCATTCCTCAACTCAGCTACATAACAGGCATGTATGGTAGCCTAATCACCATGAATAACCCCAACAGCATTATCTATCGGGAACTTCAAAGTCAAACACTATGGAGCAAGAGCTACCCGAAACTCAGCTAGGGTCGGTCGGCCTAAAAAAGCGCTGTATAGAGAGTCAACATCCAAAACAACAAAAGGCAGAATCCGCACTCCCATACGGTCACATTCTCTTAACTCTACAGGTAATTCAACATATCCAACAGCTTCAGTTGTAGAAGCATTAAAGCCATGAATGTGGGCTCTAGACGGTTTCAAGTCCTTGGCTTCAACCCTCATCTGACATAATCTTTTTTCAAAATTGTATATAAAAAACTTCTACAGTTAACCAATATCTTTCTCACTAAAGCGGGGACGATCATGGCTGAAATGGCCATTGGGTCGATTGTTAGAGCCTTTGCCTTGTCCACATCTCTGTTTCTAAACACAGTATCATCTATCATTGTACATCGTTGTTTTACTAGAGCTCCATCTTCCATACTCGAACAACATTCAAAATTCACATTCTTAATTGCGCAATAATAGCACTCAATTTCATGCCAACTCTAATCTGCCGGATGTGGTCCTCCGACTATTGTATTGATTGCCAATCTTCCGCTAGTTCGCACATGCTCCTCAGCCCAGTGTGGTGCTTGTCCTCGGTAGGGGTTGGATGTCCCCTGCCACCATTCTATGGGGTTTTTACAAACTTCTGTAACTTTCTTTCTTGACTTAGCTTTTTGATAATATCTTGGACATGCCTGATCCATTTGTGTTATGCCCATAGCATTCATGAAACCAACAATATTTTCGGCTTGTTTCTGCTTCTCCATTGATGCTTTTGGAGGCAACCTCCTGTACTGCATGGTGTTGTAGGTAGACAAATAGATGCTTTCTAGTGATGTATTCAGTGGCATGTATGTATCATACATCTGAATCCTAGGCTTCCTTCTTCCTGAATCCTTCTTTCATTCTCGGCTCCTATCCTCGCATTTCTTTTGTTGATTTGGATTGTTCTGGACATTCACCTGAACTTTTGCAGAGCTATCATCCGACTGTTTCACTACAACATTACTCTGTACTCCCTCTCCACTTGGTCCCACAACATTCTTCTCCCTAGAGCATCTGGCTTCCTCCTTTCTTAAGTACTGAGTCGTCTTTGCATAAAAGCGCTCGAATGTTGCGGGTGGCTTGCCAGCTAACCAATCGCCAAAATCAAACTCTACTTCATTCCCTCTTGTCACAACCATCAATATTGCATAGTCATTTGGAACATTGATTTCGTCATAGTTGTATAAAATCTCTCCAAATAATTTTTCAACGATTCTCCTAGAGCTTGGATCGTGCTAGACAAGGACGTTACGTCTTTGGGGCAAGTTGCGTTCATACGAAACTAATCCACAAACCTTGTTGCCAAATAATCAAATCTGAAGATTGATTGTGGGGGTAACCTTGTAAACCACATTTTTTCTATTCTAGAGAGAGTTATAGGAAAACATCTACACTTGGTTGCATCATCTGCTCATGCGGAGTCTATCGGCTATTCATATCTCATGATGTGCTGCATATGGTCGGTTTTTCCCTCGTAGGCAGGCATCGATGGCATGTTGAACCTTCTTGGATACTCTCATGTAGGAGATTATCAGTGAATGGGGTATGGCTTCTTGAGATTCCCCATTCATCATTAGTCAACCCTTGGCTTTCTCTCACTAATTATCTAACCGTAGCTGACAAGTCTGGCATTAGGATAGTTGGTGCCAAGTAGTGGTCAAGTTCCACCTTACGTGAATGGTTTGGTCAATGTCTATGAACCATTCCATGCCTTCTTGGTTTAACATCTTCCCGATTTATATCTCATAAATTCACTTCATAGTCATTCCGAGAAAGCATTTTGGTCAATATTTAATTGAACTCCATCATCCAAATTAGCCGCAACAGCTCCAGCTTGAATCCCAATGTACATAGGTAAATTCCATCCTCTAGAGGAGGGATCAGTAGTGATCCGTATGAAGGGATTGGCACTGATCAATCTTGGAATACCACAATGGTCTACCTGTTGACACCTCGAAGTTTCTATGCGATATTCGTCTATTCTTTGACGCCTGTGCCTGTGATACTTTTTCGATGAACTAGCACTCTCCGATGTAGAGAAAGAGGTAGGGTCCTTCCTAGATTTTCTTTGCTGTTGCTGCCTGAGTTGGCTCATTAGGCTTATATTGGTTTGAAGTTGTTGATTTAATTATCGACGGCTATCTACTAACTCCCTCATCAGATTCTGGAATTCAGCTCTTGTGATGGAATCAACTGTATTCTGGACTTTAACTAGATCAGCATTCGTGTCCATTGGTTGACAACTTGAGCCTCCCTGTTGGATGCTAGTATTCTCATTTGCTTCTCCATTCTAAGAAGTAGATCTAGTGTTCCTGGCCATTGTTGACAGCTTTGCTTAGATTTTCTCAAATCTGAATAGAACGAGCAAACTTCCTGAAAATAATTATGGATCTCCTTCGGGAGATTTATGTAATCCAGTAGCAACAAAAGGATCCTAATAAGCTAAGAATCAAGGTTCTCAGTAAAAGTTCCTAAATGTTTACACCAAAAATTGGCACAAACACCCAATAGAGATTTTGAAGTGAAATAAATAAAGAATATAAAACAAAAATAGAGGATAATAGAAAATAAACATCAGTAAATTGAAAGAATAACATGCACATAAAGATTTATAGTGGTTCGGCGTTATTTGCCTACGTCCACTTTGAATAGATTTCTTTTTAACCACTTTTTAATCTGAATACAATAGGGATCGGATGAAAATCCTTAGTTACAAAAGAATATAATGCAACTAGCAGCGTCTAAAGTCCAGAAAATGAACAACCAAGCCTCTATTTATAGACGAAGATGGCCAAATATCTCCTTGAAAATTTGGCAGAAAGACCACCAAAACCTTATGGACCCACAAGTGGGATCGCATGGCCCAATTCACAATGAAGAAGGATCAGTACTGATCCCTACTTTGGTGGAATTGTGGGGTGCGATCCCTATTATAGCTTCCTAATGCGAAAACATGCTTAGCCTCCAGATTTCATGCCACTTGGATCAGTAGAATTTGAGTTATTGCTTGATCTTTGCTTAAACATGGTTTGCTTGTTGATTTCTGCCAATCCCTTCCAAGGGAAGTATACCGGTCCCTCCAACTTCATCTCCTTGAGGTGAGATCCTTAGGTAGGCTCCCCAAGCTCCCTATGTCTTGCTCATAAAATTTCATATGCAATGAACTTGTAGATTTTTGAGATATTAATTGTCTTCTATAGGAATGCTCCCAGACCTTGAAACATGTCGATCCCTATTATTGGAGCTAATTTATGCCGATCCCTCCTAAATGTTGAACCATATTTCATGCTTCGAACATTCTACCTTGCATATCTATCAAGTCCATGCAATCTTGACTCCATGTTACCATCTGTACTTGACTTCTGGGCCCCACAATCATCACTTTGGAGTCATTGGCCTTGATGACAGTCGATCTAACTTATGCAATTAGTTCAATATAACCAAGTTAAAATGTCGGATAACAAGAGGTGATCCTATACCGTTCCTTTGAAATGTGTCACTATGCTATAATCACTCTATGTACTTTATTTTCTACCTGGCTAAAGTTTCAGTGTATAACTACCACACTATGCGCCATATTTCTCTTCTAACAAATGCATGACGAAATATGTCTCGCCAGATGGCATGCATTGGGACCGGTCCTTCTACGTAGTATCCAAGATAGTTGCATTTGGATTGTTAGTTGTAATTAGCGGTTCTTATGAATCATAGCCTCCAAGGCATCGATATCTTCCCTTTGAAGCATGATCTATATAACTATCGATAAAGATCCCCATACACTTGTATAAGATCAAATTTTCCACTCTTAAAAGATATATTTTCGAGTTTCAAGCTTTTATAGTAGCTATAAAAATTCAGGTTGAAACCGAAAGATCAAAATAATAAGAAAATTAACCACTATGGACCTAGATCTCTTCTGGATCAAACAAATTTTTGATATTTACTTTGCTTGCACTATATTTTCCTTTTAATAATCTCTCATTTTGCATTTTGGACTACTATTTTAGTGAGTTGCCTTTATTAAAGTATCCCATTTACTATCATACCAAGGTTGGCTAAAAATATAATCAACATTTTGTGCTGGAACGAGGGCCTCCCAAAAATTCTCCTCATTTTCTTCTTTTTTAAAAACCCGTTCTCCTATAAAAAGCATCCACCATGCAACTTTACAATGGTTAAGCTGAGGCTAATAATTCAAATGGGCATAATGCCAATGACCGTAATGGGCTTATTACCATTGGTCTTATTCCAGGTATAAGCAATGACACATTGCTCGACCTAGTATACATGATTGCAATGATCTATGCTCGCTGGAAGTCCATGAGACCGTTAACTATGGTACAAATGTCCTAGCTACTATGGACAGAAGCCTTTACCTCCTATGTTTCCTAGCACTTTAAACATCATTCACAATGCCAGGGAAAGGGTCGTGCACGAAACCCCTATCGAGGTAGTTCTTTACTTGGAAAGGGATGCGCATGTGACTTTACTTGCGATGCTCCTATCCTCGAGATAGTCCTACAACCAAGGGCTTATTCTGCTTATTGATTCCACTCCCTTGAAAGACAATCTACCTTTAAATGACTTAAGTAAGTAGATGAAGATACAATTTGCTATTTAACCACTAAAGTGATGAAAGGGGAGCAAGGAATGACAAGATTAGGGAATTCTCAATTTTAGAAGGAAGTCCTATGACCTTACTCTTATGGGAGGTAAGGCCACTATTTCTGGTTTCTTTTCATGAATAGAAATAGAGGATCCCCTACCCTAATTCATCATCGTCACTCACTATCTCCTTATTAAAACCAAATATCTCCTTCATTCATAAGAAATGCAACCCCTCCCTAGTAAGGGCCATCCATAGGGAGTAAACGATCCCCTTAGAGAAGAGATGTAATCACCCAGACAACAAATGTTCAAAGCCCAAACCTGAAATCAAGGTGGTAAGGGTTTCTCTAATGTTGAGAATAATGAACCATTCTCAAAGGAGATATTGAACAACTTCATTCATTGAGGTATGATTTGCCTCCTATTGAGAAATATGAAAGGAATGTTGACACTTCCAATCGCATCATAACCTTCAACTCAATCACTAAAGCGAACTAATTATTCATTAACCAAACTGCCTATTTCCCCTCCACCCTGATAGGATGGACCTTTCCCTAGTTCTTACACATGGAAGCAGAAAGCATAAACTCTTGGGCCAAGCTATCTGCCAACTTCAAGAATCCCTTTTTTGCCTCCTAAACGCAAATAATGATGGCTAACAAGCTTTGCAACATCAGACAAAGCCCAATCAAGTTGCTCTACTACTATGTAAACCACTTCAATAAGGGGTAAACCTATTCTAAGGGAGTGGAAATGAAAATTTTGGTAGTTTCCTTTTGCTCTAGGTTGAGGTACCTCTTTAAAATGCGGAAAATTTGAAAAAATAGCCAACCTCGTCTTTAACCAACTTCTTTCAAAGAGTTAATGGCATTATGAGGACAGAGAATGTTGACCTGTCCAACACCGATGAAGAGGATAAGTGAGAAAACAAGCATGACTCATGCAGCAAGGCAGCCATAGACGTATAATAAATGATCATTAAGAGAAAAACAAAAAATACACTCCTGGGATGGCCCCAAATTCAGAGCCCAGTATGCAAACAACCACTTTTAACCATGACATGGAAACCCTCTCCCTATGAAGGATTGCGCCCCTTACCTCATGCCTCATACTGTGAGTTCTACTGATTAAACAATGACGTCACCAGTCAGTGTCATCACCTAAAATATGAGATAGAGTGGTTGATTAGTGAATGCGTACCTACGTAATATGTTAGGAATCAAGCAGACCAAAGAGCTGAGCGACAAGCTCTTCTGACCCTGACACAATGGGTGGACGAAAATAGTGTTTCCACCATCGACATAAAAAAACTATCCGTATGTGGCGACTTACGTTTTGTTAGAATTAGTAGAGGAGCCTAATCCCAATATAAAAGGGAGCTCAACTCCACCAACCAAGTATATTTAGTAGATCTTCAAGCCTTAAAGGATTTAAAAGTGGGGGATAAAGCAGACATCACATTCACAGTGGAGAACAAAAGAGGCATCGACTACCTACATCACGACCCCATCATCATCTCCATTAGCATCATAAATACTTGAACGCATTGGGTCTTCATAGATGGGGAAGCTTAGTGAGCGTCATATTAAAACATTCCTTGGACCACATGAAGCTTCCGTGGTTAAGCCATACTTCTTGTACCTTGGATGTATATGACTTCAGCGGTGTTAGGATTATTCCTTTGGGGTCAACCTCACATGTGATTACCTTCAGGAAGGTGCCCCACTCCACTAAAATTTAGGTAAATTATGTTGTGATGGAATGCCCATCCACAACAACATCTGTATAAGTAAGTCTTGGGTAAACTGGATGTAGTTGTTGCATACAATTGGCTCATAATGGAATTCCCCATCAAAGTGTAGTCGACTGCATTCGAAGCAACTGGAAAGTCATTGGAGACTGCTATAACATTTCTCTTCATCATGTAAACAAAGGAGTACTCATGCTCCAACAAGAGGAGATAACTCTCAACAACGACCACCTTAAAAGGGTATGAGGGCATTCAATTGCCCCAACATGTGCCAGGGTCAAGCAGAACATATCAACTCCATCTCAGTGAGCAAGATAGTTTCTGAAAACTCTTGCTTATGCCAAGAACATCAATCAAATTTAAGCATCCGAGAAAATGCATGTACCCATCGAGGTTGCTGCTCTTGTCAGACCTAATCAAACCAGCAACTCCGAGAGGATGCAAGAGCTTACTATAACATCCCCAACTTCAAGACCCATAAAAGAATGCTAACGATGTTGTGATCACTAGAATTATTTTTAAGCAACAAAGTAAGATAGGTATTTTTTCCACAACATTAAATAAAAGGAGCAGCTAATAAATTTCATTATACATAATTTTCTTTACATGTTATAAACCCTAAATGTGCCCTCATAAGGGTTAAATATAATAAAACTTAAATAGCAATGTTTTCCTCAACTTATAGAGATGCTATTATGAACACTTAACTAATTATAAACTCTAGTTTTATAATGGAAAAATACAAAAAAAAAAATTGTATTAGCTAAAAGCCTACTGCTTCATCTTCGATGCTTTATGGCTTCAACATGTTACCATTAGAGGACGATGAAAAGAGGGTAGGGATCCTAACGGACATAAAATTTGCTTCGCTATGAGATTGGACTTCAAAGAAACTAACAACGAAGTTGAGTATGAAGCCATCTATGTTGGATTGTGGATGGCAAAAGAGATCAAATTTGAGTCCATCAAAGTATATAGAGATTCATCGCTCGTAGTCAACCGAACCAGTGCATGATTTCAGGTAAAGGGCAAACATTAACTTATATTTTATCGAGGAAAAGAAGTTGATCATTACCATCTTTGACTTCGAGATTGAGAAAATACCTTGGAGAAGAATGCCAACACCGACTACTTGGCTAAGATGACAAGCATTTCGGTAGAGACCAATACTTGGGTCCCATTGGAAATCTAAAGTGTCTCGTCTATCCAAAAATGGGCAACAACCATGGAAATCAGCAACGAATAGCAAGACAGTTGGGTTACCCCACTCTTGAAATATTTAGTGAGCGGAGAGTTTCCCTGTGAATTATACTAAAGAGATTATTCCACCCGCATCTATTAATGAATTTCTTCGTCAGCTAGAAAAGTGGGAGGATGAGAATCTTGGAAAATGATGGAAAATGAAGAGCCTAAATTTAACCTCAATGAGTGCCGGCATAAGGTTATACTTGGATAAGGCTTAAGAGGAGTGAATGGATAAGCTTGCATTCATAGGGAAAGCATATGCAAGGCCAAGTGGAACCATGTATGCTTGAAATAAATCCATATTAGACAATCATATGATCAAAAGAGAAATCAAGAATATGTGTACTTTTGGAATTTGAAGCAATCTTTGACTAGCAAATCATATATGCATCGGAACTCGAAAGTAAGTCAAAATTCAAGAAATATTGTTTTTATTTGATATATCGTCGAAGGTAAAAAGTCCAATAGTCTAATAGTTCAAGTGCTACAATCGGCTATAAATCCCCAAATCCATTTAGGGTTACAAAGTTTAAATGGTAAAAAGAGAGACTAGAATGATTCGCCCCCTCTACAAAGGCCCTAGGTCTGTATTTATAGAAGTGGAAATGTGGCATGCTTAACAGCTTGACTTCATAGTAAAGCTTCAGCATTGTTTCAATAACGAACGTATCCAGTATCAATGGTTTTTGATGTTGGAGGTCTACTATATAATAATCGACCCTCTTAGTTAGTAGATGGCTGCATCAATTTAAAGCTACAATGATATGAGACGTCATTGATGTGAAGCGGCACCATTATGGAGCAGTGTCGGCATTAATAACTCCTATGAATGTTGATGACTTTCGACATCAAGATCGCATGTACAAATGAACAATATCTCCTAAGTGTTGTTAAAGAGCAGTGTGGCATTGATAAATGAAATATTGATAAGTATTGACATTCTTGATGGTGATATGGGCAATGATCGGCCACAATAACAAGCAGCGGTAACAATGAGTGAGGTTGATGGGTAGTGGCATCACTTTGGAGGGAGACACTGATAAAATACGGCATCAACGAGATGCGGCGTAGGTTGTGTCAACGTTTATTGACGGCTTACTGTATTGATTGCAGTCGATATAATTACTTCTTTGGAAGGATGTGGCATTGGTTCCATGCGGTATTGCTCCTTTAGTTACACTCGACATTTTAGATGTCCTTTTACTAATGAAACACGACACCGTGTTCCTTCGATGATAATCCACCCTCATAATTTTGATGTTGATTATTGGTGCAGCATTGATGAGTTGCGACGTTCATCTTATGTTCACAAGTGAAAGGTGGCATTGATAAGATGCAGCTTCAACAAGATGTAATATAGATGGGAGGTTGCACTAAGGAGAAGCAGTACCAGTGGCATACGTTATTGAACATATATGGTATTAAACGATGGTGATAAAGCACAGGAATACTTCCATCTTGAAAGGCGAAATTATTTTCATGTTTCATGTCATATGTCTTCGAGGTTAATAATGGTGATAACATTTGCCTCCTAGTATAGAGGAAGCATAGCTTTTTCAAGTCAATAGTTTCGGCACCATCCTTTTCCACCTATTGGTCTTCTTTTGATGATCCCGCTGTATATTTAAAATCAATCCAATAGCTTTTGTACATCTATTCCTTTCTATAAATAGCCAAGTCTATTCTCTTCTCTTACCTGCAATTTATAAGCTCAAGCCAGAAATCGAATTTTCAAAAGAAACCAAAAACTTCCAACTCTTGATTGTTTGATTCATCATTCAGGTATGATATGTATTCTGATTGTTCTATTTAATTTGAAGTAAAGAATTTTCACGAAATCACTTTAGGACTTTATCGACTTTGAATTGACATTTTGGGTTTAATTAGATAGTTTTAACGTTAATTTTCAGATAATCAATGTAGTCGACTGTTGTTTGTTTTTATAAATCTAATTAGTACCGAATTTTAAGCTTTCTGAATGAAATTTGAGGTTGTTGGCAATGAGAACCTAGGTGTTGTTTGTTTAGTGATGAAAAAGATAGCATATGCAACGTGATATCCAGTAAGGATTCACTCTACGCTGATATTCAGCATCGACTCATCTTCCCTATGTTACGTCGTAACCAAATTTTTTACGATATTGATACAATATTAGGCATCAATAAATCTTTATTGACTCATTTCCCATTAGCTAATTTTATTGGTACAAATTTTTTATGAAAGTGAAACATGGCAATCCATTTAGAGTTACAAAGGTTATTATTAAAGCGCCAATATTTTTTGGATTCAACATCACTTAATTCGTCGTTGATTTATGTTTTGATACCAACGGTCTTACTGTTTTTTTCCATCATTCTATAGCCACCTTTAATCTTATAAATTAAGCGATATCATTTCTTATGACGTTGACGGTTCAACATACTAAAAATCGTTTATAATTAGCACATTATCAAATCATGTTATCGTTATTCACTAATGTCGACAACCTCATCACTTCAACATTAGTTATAGTTGCACTATTTTCTAGTGCTTCATAATATAAGTTACATGGCATTTGACATTAATATATCTATCGATATGGCTTATTGACGTTGCATATCCATTCTTATTTAATATTTATATAGCTTTTCTATGAAATTCCTTTATTAAAGTTAGAGTTTAAGTTTTCAATAGACTCAACTTGTTTCATTTTAGGGTTATTAACTCATGACTAGCATATGTTTTAAGCATCTTGGACCATCACTTGGACAATAGATAATTCATTTAGATAATAATATTTGACTTTAGCACATAGTGAATTATCTATATAGTATGAATGCTATTATTTCTTAAATTTGGAATAATATCACCTGGAAGATAGATGGAAATCTCAAATCCAAGCATTAAGTTCATAGGAGAGCTAATGCAAGCACTAAGGCCTCGTTCCCTATTGGCAAGAAGGGGGATAATCTTTTGAATCCATCATATATCACAACCCAAGCCAAGGTGGATTCTATTCTAGAACAATTTGAGATTATGGGAATTACAGCCATTCCCTTTGGTCCTTCCTTTTCTCGGCTTTCTTTTGAGATACCTCGAACATCTAAATATTGCACCAATTCATTTTACATCAAATTCTTCCACATATGCGAATTTATTGGAAACCTTGGCTCATGAGGCTGGACTCCCTTCCCTTTATACTGAAATTCTTTATCCAATAGCTTATCCTTCAAAGATTGGTGAGCAACAAGATCATCAACTGTACTAGATTTATCCCCACCTAAAAAAATGATTTCTAATAGTGTTAACTAGACGAGAGGATGAGAGGCATAATTCTTTTTTGTTAAGTGCTTCTCTAACATCAAAGGAATATTACTTACTATTAGTAAGAAACTTATCCCTTTCTACTTCTATCTGTTTGTTATTCTTTATTAATAAATGTTTTCTTTTAGACTTTATTCCAAAAAAGCTAAGTTCTTCTGATCAAGAGATTGTGCAGTCATTGATCCAAGTGTCAGATACTATAAGGAACCATCTTACACTGTTAACTCCAGCCAAAATCTTTCAATATTCCATTATTCTAGATCATCATAAAATTTTAAGAGAGCCTCCAATAGTCAAATATAATGCATGTAGAAAATGATCGTTAGTCATGAGAAAATCAAAATCTTTTACTTCAAATTCTCCAATTCAACCACATACGCTTGGTAAGATATCATTGCATTTCGTACGAAACCATATATGGTGTCCTCTTAATTCTTTTTAATTTAGGCTTATCTGTCCTAGCCACTGCTTCCAAAAAAGGAGATAACAAGTGATACTTCCCAAGAAAAGAAAAGTAAAGATAGTACTTCTGTCATGAGCCAAGCTCCCAAGTCTTAATCTTTCAAGGACATCATCGCTAGCTCATTCAAATCCATAAAAAGAAAACTAAGTAATGACTTCACTACTTCCACAACTCTTAATCAAAAGCTAAAGGTTACGGACACAGGCTCTCATGTTACTATGAATGAAGAACCACTTGTGGATATTGGCTTAAGCCATGGGGTCTTAAACCTTAACACTCCTGGGGAAAAAGCCCAATAGCTGAATGAAGTGGAGCAGTCTCACGATCCACTTCTTTGTATTACTTTTCCAGGTTCTCCTAGGGATCTAAATCATCTTTATAAGAAGCCTGGATTGTGTATTTCTTTAGAAGAACCACTTTTTTCCAAGTCTCAGTCTCCAGCCCCTGTTAGTGGTTTCAATGACCTTCTCCAGTTGGTCATCCAGTCCCTTTCCTTTGCTACTCTTAAGCCACTGCAGCCTTTATCTTATTCCCAAGATCATCACTTTACTAACCTTAAGTAATTCTCGTAGGTGTTTATGTTCCCTATTTTAACCATTTCAGGCTGTTAACCTTTTATGTAATATTCTGATTCATACTTGTTATTCATTTAGGGTCTAAGCATATATTTCTTCTGCAAGAGGATGTTGTAGGGACTTCTAGTAAAGTGTCTAAACTTAAGGAGCAAGTTTCTTTACTCAACGATTATATAACTGAGATTTCAATAGTGGGAGACAAAGCTATAATAGAAAAATAAAAACTAGCTACCTTGCTTAGGGAAATGGAAACTTCACTTTATAAAGAGATAAGTGTCAAACAAATTTAAAACGATAAAGTGAAAGCTTTAGAGATAGGGCTTAAGGAGGCCGGCATGAAGGAGGCTAAACATGTGGAGGAGAATGAATTTCTAAAGAAAAAGCTACGACAGAAAAGAAATCTTTTAAACAAATCAACCGGCGTAATCTAAGATGTGAAGCAGAAGATGTCCCATTTCCTTAGCATGACTCTTGATATCATTATTGAGAGTTCCCATGAAAAAACACTTTTTATAGCATATGCCGACAATATCCACAAATGCCCAGGTTTGGACTTTCCTTCTCTCCCTCCAGTTTGGAATGAGAAATTTATGAAGAAAGTTGAAGCTATGCTAGAGAAAACCCAGGAACCTAGAGAGGAAGCTTCAAAGGAGGAGGAAGAGATTGATGCAAAGAAGCCGCTGGCCTTTGATGACCCTCCAACGGATGAAGAAATAGATTCTGATGATGAGGAAGAGGATGATGATGAAGGCATGGACGATGATGGTTATAGTAACGATGGTAATGACAATGATGATAACAATAATAATAATGGTGGCAATGGAAAGGGTCCCACTGGGCCACCAAACTAGAAAGATGGGTCGGGAAACTTTGATCTGGATTTGGAAGCTCATGGTGTGGATGCTACTGAAATTCCTTGTTCATGGATCTCTCTGCTTAAATTTCTTAAATTACCAAATGACCCTTAGTTAATATGTTAATTATTTTAGTTAAGGAGAAAACTGAAAAACCAATATAATGTTTTGTTTGAAAAGAAACATATGGAAATAGATTGAGTGAATAGACAGTTGGATAGACGACTAAAAGAGTACAATAAGTAGTCTGAAAAATACAAGAATCCCGCAGCCAGAGCATCAAAATTAAAATTTTCAAAGAGAGGAAAGTTGCTCCATAAATGGATAAGGCAGGCCTTCATTGGGAGAGACTCTTGATAGAGAATGCAGATCTAATGACCATCTTTTGGATACAGATTAATGGTAGGAACACCTTGGAAGAATTTCTCTACAAAGTTTACTCTAAAGCCATTTTCGTAGACTTCTCCTATTTATGTGACAACTACGGGAGTTTACTTAGGCATTTCCATCATAGGTATTTGAACGAACATGGGATGATCTTCACCCTGGGACATATTGGAATATCCCGAAAGTTACTTCTATCCCTCTTTCTTCTTGTTCTCTTCCCCCCTCCCCCCTTTGAAAAATTCAAATACAATAGGAAGAGATTTATTTCTGAGTTTTTTAAGGAATCAATATTTTATGAAACCAAATGTTTATATGATTGTAATGTATAACTTATGTGACTTATAGTTTTTACCATTTTTATTTCCTTTCTCATAGTTTATTTTCCATGTAATTTAAAATTAGGGAATCTTCAAATAGTCATATTACCGTGGAGTTTTTGAATAAATTTGTCGAGCTAAAGGGGGGTTTTAAGGAGAAGTCTCTAATCCTTATAAATTCTCAGTTAGCAAATAATTGCTTTCTTAGAGATTTACATGAAGTTTACACGTGATTTCCTCAACTTCATTTTGACTTTTTAGGCGATGAAAAAGATGAATTTCTTAGCAAAACGCGGACTTATCATGCCAACTTGTTGTGTGGCAATACTAGCTCTCCAATCGAGAAATGGGACTATCATCGATTCCCTCCAGTTCATACTCCAGAAAGAATTAAAACTTCTTTCAACTCCACTTTTACCCTATCAGTTGGGCCATTTGAAAAGACTAAAACTATTGTTTCAAAACTTTAGGAGCTAGTAAGAATTATACTATGATGTAATTTGAGTTTCCTTATTGTTTGTAAACTTTTGTTGTCATTAATGAATGAACTTGTTTTTCATTTATTAATTCATGTTTCATTTATTCTTAATATGAAACCCAATTAGTATGCGCATCTAATCCTTTAGATGTTTTCTCGTGATTGATTGAAATTAGTGATAAACTACTTGCGGTTATTGAAAAGAGACGGTCTTCGCAAGACGCTTCAGCTTCACAATTTCCAAATAATCCGAAGGCACAAGAATGTCATAGGAAATACTTCTAACTGAAACTGACCTTTAAAGGTCTAAAGGAACGAATCTCTAGCTTAGAAGAGGAGTTTAAGGAGAAGGATGAAGGAATTCCATACTTGAAAGAACGGATAGATTCGGCCTTAGAATCTAGGCCTTCAGTTGAGACTGATGCCGAAATGGTTAAATTGCATTAACGAATAAATAATCATAAAGAGGAGTTAATAAAGAGTCAAATATCTTGCTAATCCCTCGAACTCCTCGTCAGTGAAGGCGATTCCAGTCTTCCTATTCCTACTCCTAGAAGGACAACGAGATCTAAATCTTTTGGTAGTCAAGAATTTCCTACCTTATTGAATCCACCTCTGTGTTTGAGTGTTGATGCGATCTCCAAATAGAGCAGACAAGTTAAATTTGAATGCACTCAATTTTTCAGTAATAAGTGGAATGAAAAAGTATCTTAACATCTCAATGAATATGAAAGTAAAGTTAAAAAGCTTGTGTGCAAGAAATATACACTTAAATAAGAGATTGAAGAGTTAAAAAGCATGGTTCAAACTTTGAGAGGAGCCAACAAGGCTCTCTAGCATGCTTTGAAAACTAAAATTGATTCAGTTGATGATGTGCAAATTATTCGAAGGAAGGAAAAGAAATTCAAAGAGCTTTTTGAAGTGGCACTTTCCCATATTACCGATCCTTTGATTGATAAGGATTTGGACAAGACAGCATAGAGCCTCGAGCTTTGATAAAGATTTACTTTAAACAGATTCTTCTTTTATCTGATTTTTGTACCTCTAACTTTGTATATAATACATTAGATCGTAAATGACTTGGTATTTGAATGAATGTTACCACGAATGTAAGGTATATAGTCTTGAATTGAATATTGGTTCTTATTTGAAATCCCTTGACGATCAATATCTTACTTTCCTATATTTATAGCTTTTAATAGATATTCCACTCATTAAGAAAGTTAAGAACCTTGCTAATTGAGCTTTTAGAGCTTGATTCAAAATTTTGCCTTTTCATTAATAATTTCCCAACAGCTTGTTTAGTAACGGAGATTCCCGTTAAATGAATTCAAGTCCAAATTGAGAGCTGATTTAGCAAAGTTTTGTCATCAGAAAAATTTCTAATAATAATTTGAATAGAAGCCCAAAGAACCTCTGGTTATGGAGTGAAAAGAAGACTAGAAAATCCGTCTGGTAATTAATAAGGAAGACCAAAAAACCCATCTGGTATTAATAATAAAAGACCAAAAAACCCATCTAGAAATAGTAATAGAAGACCAGAACACCTGTCTTACAATAGTAATGGGCAACTAGAACACCTTTTTGGCAATAGTAAGAGAAGATCAAAATACCTGTTTGGCAATACTAATAGTAATAGTAATAGATGACCATAGAGCCTGTCTGACAATATTAATAGTAGACCAGAACACCTGCCTAGCAATAGTAATGGAAGACCATAACACTTGTCTAGTAATAGTTCCCGACTTTTGATGACTTGTATTTTGGTAGATCTTCCTCTAGAAGATTGCTTTGGTTCTGCGGTGCTAATTAGATCACTTTGATAGTTCTTCCTCTAAAAGACAACCTTAATCCTTCTTTTGGATTGAATTGAATCCGACTGATCTTCTTTTAGAAGATTGTTTTCGATCCATTCTTTTAGATAGAGTGCGATTGACTCGATTGCTTTTTGCCACCATCGTAAGTGAGGGTCTTAATTTGGATCGAACCCCTTATCATCATCTTAGGTAATGATTTAGGTTTCTTGTCTGGTGCGTTCGACTAGCTTCTTTTAACTGAACAGTAGACTAACCAACCTCCCTCTAGGAGGCGCTTTAGTAAGGCTTTAGAGACAGTACTAAAGGCTTGTCTGGTGCTTTGGATAGGCCAAGGGCTTACCTGTTGTCTCTCTAGGAGGCACTTCAGTAAGGTCTTTGACGATGACACTAGAGGCTAGTTTGGTGCTTTGGACAGGCCAAAGGAATGCCCATTCTCCCTTTAGGAGGCGCTTCAATCAAACCGTGTAGGCATGGTTTAAAGGTTTGCAGATGCTCTGGCTAGGCCTTTTTGACGGAACTAAAGGCTTACTCTGACCTCCTCTAAGAGGTGCTTTGACAAGGCCATCTTGGTGGGGATAAAGCCTTTATCCCCTTACTACCATCTTAGGCAGTAGTTTATGCTTTCCATTATTTTTAGTTTTTCACTCCTCAACCATGTAGATGCACTTATTTTGTTAAGAAACTTTTTCTTTATTATTGAATTGTTTAATATATTGGTACAAATTTATCAAGCTTTCCCTGCCCTAAGAGATTGTTGATTATTCCTTCCAAGCTTCAAAAATTATTGGTAGCATGGCCATTAGAGCATTGATAATGATAATATAACCCTCCGAGATTCCTTTCATTCTTTGGTCGCTTCTTTTGTGAAGGCCAATAGTTGAGCTTGTGTTTAGTCAGGAAGTATACATTCTCGTAAGAAGTAATAAGGGTGTAGTTCTTGGAAAGTCAAGACCTTTTAAATGATAGTCCTTTTGATTGGTATTTGATTCCTCTATTTCTTGAGATGGATTCTTCATCTTTAATGGCTAGTTTCCTTTTTAGGGATCCTTGTGTTGCACTAGTTTTATAGGATCTATTAAGCACATTCCTCCATTTTCTAGTGAACAGGTCAAAGTCCCTTTCTACTCCTTTTCGAAAATGGTCACCTTAGCTTTGAGTTGAATCTTTTTTATCATTTTCAAGAAGATGCAATCCTTTTTGTATTGCCTAGCAAGGGCAAAGATCGATGTTGGGCCCGCATGAAAGAGATTCAAACTCTATTTTTTTGAATTGTATGGTTTTATCTTTTCTTTCATAATTTGTAATGCTATAAGTCTTAGCACTTTTTCTTCATGAAGCCAGGGTTATTAGTATTTGGTAAGTTGGCCTAGTCATTTGAGGCTTCTAGTATTCTTGCCCGGAGACCTTAATACGATTAATTGGTATGACTAAGAAAAACTTAGTTAATACGATTAACTAGTGTAAAGAATCAAAGGTGGGTTTGCTTGGAATGGGATATGCTTAGTTGAGGCAAGTCCTTTAAGACCTAGATACACAAGCTAGGTTAGTTCCACTTAGGGTTTCAATGGAGATGGAGGTTCAATCCCTTCTTTTAGCGCCAAAATATTAACAAATTTCTTCGTCAACCCCAAAAGTCCAAGAATGATAACCTTGAAAATGATGGAAATTGGAGGGCCTTCATTTAATCTCAATAAGTGTTGGCATAAGGTGACACTTGATTGAGTTAAGGCTTAAGTGGAGTGAAAGAACAAGGTTAGGTTCATAGGGAATCATATGCAAGGCTAAGTGAAATCATGTATGCATGAAATAAATCCATATTAGACAATCATATGATCAAAAGAAAAATCAAGAATATGAGTACTTTTATTATTCGAAACAATCTTTGATTGGAAAATCATGTACGCTTTGGAACTCGAGTAAGTCATAATTTAAGAAATATCGATTTTGTTCGATATAATGTCAATGGTGCAAAGCCCTATAGTTCAAGTGTTACGATCGGCTATATATCCTCAAATCAATTTAGCTTTACAAAGTTTAAATTGTTAAGAAATCTAAATGTTGTCAACGGTTCGCCAAGAGATATAGATCTTCCTCCAACCTATTAACCTCAGCGACCTCCCTATAGTCACTCAACATGTGGGGAATTGATTTAGTTGACTACTTCACTTAATAAGTCGAGGCGAAGCCCCTTATTTGGCCACACCTAAGGTCCTCAGCTTTGCCATCAAAAACATTGTTTATTGGTTTTGTCTTCTAATGAAAATCATCGGATAACAATACCTGGTTCAAAAGTGGGTAGTTCCTTGAATCCTATAGAAGGAATGGTTGGGGAGTGTTTCTCCTCCGTCTCCTAATCTCAATCGATCAGACAAGCGGAGGCGATCAAAAAAAAAACCAAATCTACCTTGAAGAAGTGCCTTACCAACACCAAAGGGAACTGGGTCGAAGATCTCCTGTTCTTTCTCTGGTCATGCAGAACCTTTTCCCGAACATCAACAGGCCACTCACCTTTATCAATGGCCTATAATATGAAGCATCGTTGCCGTAGAGGTGGATGTCCCATTGCCAAGGTGATTTTCCTATAATTCCAAATAGAATGAGAAACTGTTGTAGATAAGACTCAATGCCCTGGATGAGAAGAGAATGGTAGTAGAACTCCAATTGAAGTCTTAATAAGAAAGGCTACAAAGCATTGTAACTCTAGGGTTGAACAAATAAACTTCACAATGGGCGATGTCATCCTACGATGATTCTTTGCCAATACAAAAAACATGGCCAGTGGGGTTGTCGAACCTAATTGCGAAGGTTTGTACATGGTCAGTACTGCCCTAACCATTGGCGCATACCACCTTACTTACATAGACGACACCAACGTCACTTAGACCTAGAATTTAGTGCTCAACGGAGTTAATTATGCATAAATATTCTTATAGGGAAAGCGTTTAAGATAATTTTGTATACTTTTCTAAGCCGTATTCATAAGGCGATCAGTGCTTTTAATCATTGCACAATAAATAAAAAGATTTCACCAAAGAATTTGTGACATGCTACAAAAAAATCATGCAAGTTCTATGCCAACGGTTAAATAGTGTATAACCCAAGAGCAACCCCTCCAAGCTGTCACTAATGTGTAGATGGTGTGATCACCCAAGAGTGACCCTGATTCACGCATCCGTGATGTATTTACTCATTCTCCCAAGAGTAGATCGGTGCATCGGCTAACTGATGGCTTTACCACTCACATCATGGTCGAAATTCTTTCGCTTACGATGTTCTTCGTTCCACTAAAAGCAGAAAAAGGCATTGCTGCAAAGATATGCAAAATTACCCATATATTAATATCAATTCTTACATCCATATTAATGCCCGTTCTACCATGTTGGAGTGGCCCCACAATGAGGGGACAAGGCTGTGAAGTATTGCCCGCCCAAAAATTGGGGTGGCACCACGATGATGGAGTTAGGCACAGAAGAACTTGCTCGCTCCCTTCGACAGAGTGGCTCCACCATGGGGCTTGATGAATGAGAAGTTGCCCACTCCTATTTGACCAAGCGATCATACCATGATGGGGCTAGGCATGGAAGAACACGCATGCTCCCTCCAATGGAACAATCTTACCACGATGGGGCTTAACACCTAACAACAAATACCCCGAGTTATTAAAAAAACAATATAAAAATAATTCTAAGCGTTTATGCAAATAGGAATGAGTGATTGGACAAAAATTTACAAAAGGCACATGAGAAAACGACATGCTTACCAATATCCACCCTGGTAAACATGGGGATAAGATACTAAGCTATATGAGTTCAAGTTTCTTACAAGTATTTATCTTTGCAGGTGTTATTAAATGTTGGGAGCTATACGCACTACCTACGCAAAAATAAATAACAACAATACAACACTCGCAATTCAAAAAACATAGGTAGATATATCACTAAATGAACATAAATACATAGACAAATATACATAGAGTTGAGCAAAAAGCATATGCTTACTAACTATCTTTATGTCAATGGTTATTCCCATTACAAGATTAAAATAATATTGGATATTAACAAAATTATAAGTTAAGCCCTACCATATGGTAGCCATCATCATGCATCATCTCCTTGGGGATCTCCGGGTCCGAGACCTAACTACAAGAAGCCTCCATGAGAGATATTACCTATTTTGAGTCAAGGATGATGGGTGGAGTTTTCTCTTCATTAAGCATCTTATCCACCACCTTATGGCTGACCAACACAAACACCTGGGCAAGGATGAAGTTGCATATGAGTGGTAGGTGGAAGATGAAAGCTACAAACCACTTTAGCATGATAGTCATTCTTTTGTACCATCGCTCGTTGGCCTTTTCCATCTCCACCTTCACCATTGTCCACCTAGCCTATACAGTTATGTGAAGGAACCTGGTCTATATCGTAACAGGTGTAATGGGTAAATTTCTAAAAAAACATCACTATTTGGATCTTAATGGGCCTTTGAAGTTTATTAGTTAGCATTAGATCTAATCTAATTAATAAATGAACCATACTTTATTTAAAATTATTTCATATTTGTCAATTAATCATATTAATTTATTTGATTGAATGATTATTAAATTATGTCTTACACATATTCATAACATTATATGATAACATATAGATATACAAGCATGTAGTATAATTTTAAACATGCATGGATATTGTGATTTATATCTATTATATATACATATATATTATACTTACATATGCATGTGATAAATTCTCATGCATAATGGGAATATAAATGCCTAAGTATGGTCTGTATACCCATATTAATAGTACTATATATGTAACGGCCTGATATTTTCAACATTCGCATCTGCACATGCCGGACTTGAATTGCTCAAAATATCAGATTGTAAATTTAAATTTGGAAAAAACTCAGCTCAGTAAATAAATCAATCACAGAATCACAGACATAAAGTACTATAATAATAACACAGCGAAATATAAAAATAGCAGTACATGAACCAACTATATAAACATCAGCGTTGGAAATAAAATACAGCAGAATATCTCGAATACAGTGAAGTCTCAATAAAAACTGATGACCTCTATAAACAAATCAACCGAAAAAGCTAAAAGCTGAATCAATAGTTGGACCTCCAAGCGAAGCTCAAAACTCCAAACGTGAGTCTCAAATACTGCATCACTCAGTCTGACCCGAGCGTAAAGCAAAACACAAAACACTCGAGTCAGGATTAACATTCTTGTATCAATAAATCCAACTCAAGTGAAATATCAACTGAAGTACCAGTAACTTAAAGGATGTTTGGGATAACCATCCTTTAAGGATCCATGGAACTACCAACAAGGTAGAAATATACACTATAACACCGTGGTCATTAATTTATACTTTCAAAACCAAAATATCATTTTCATATATCTATTTTCCAAAATAGTGTGTGTGTGTGTGTATTTAATAATTTATAAAGCAAAGTATTACGATTTCCTTGAATTCCATAAATCACTTCAAAAATCAACTCGACTTTCCTACTCAAATTAAATTCAATCTCAATTTATCAGTTTCCATTCAATTTCGTTTTCTAAATAACCAATTTAAATTATATTGATTTCAAATACAGATCTGAATCACAAATTAACCATTTACATCCCAGTATGTTTCAAAGCTTTAATATTCAACATTTCAAAGTCCAATTTAACAGTTTCCTATAGATCTTGATTTAACCTCATTATTATTTAGTCTTGAGATATTCACTTAATAAATTCAGTATTATTTAAATAACCTTAATTTACCTTTAAACTAAATATTCCTTTCGATTTGTTTAAACTTAAAATATCCATTTAATCACTTTAAATCAAAAATCAAGTTATAAAATCAAATCTTAAACTTCAACTTCAATAGTTCAAATCGATTTAATTTAGTAGAATTCTTAATTAAATATTATTTCAATTAATTCAGCTTTATCTTCTCAGCCTTAACTTATTCAAATTTTTACAACAATCTATTTTGAAATATAGATTTACACAACCATTTAAGCATATTGTATGAATTAAATCAATCTCAGTATATTATTATTAAATTTATATATATATATATATATATATATATATATGAAATTACCATTATATATATTTTAACAACGAATATTATTAAAAAACATATTTTTCTTTTCAAAACCATAGAAATTATTTTCAAAACATTTATATAGGGACCAACGGTGTCTGTATAAAATTTCCTATCCTATGGTCAAGTGATGTCATTTCAATCCAAAATTTAAATATATACATGTGGACATCATTTCAACCCATAATCCCAAATTTAATTCAAATGAAAATCGCTTGGGTATATCATTTCAACCCATACGATTTTCTCCTGTTCTAAAGTCCGTTGGGGTATGTATTATTTCAACCCATAGTGAATTCTATACTAATAGGGAACTTGCAGAGTGAGAACAGATATGAGGATAATATAACACGCATATATATCATCAATAACAATATAATATAAACAACATGATATGGTGTCATATCCCACAGGTGAGCAGTTACAGATAATAGCATATGTATCAATTTAAATAACTACAGCAGTATATTTCAATTGTCATTTCAATTGAAATCAAATTTAATAAATAAAAGAACGTTAATCATAAGTGATTGCTCACCTTTCGAGGCTAGAGATGATTTGACAAATGGAATGAGCTACGAACCCAAACATGAATTGCAAAGCAAAGTAGATTGGCATGAATTCAATAGACAAGCTAATCCATAGGAATTCGATGAAACCAAGTCAGAACTGGATCGATGGAGATTGGTTATATAAGTAAATTGATATAGATATAACATATAAAATTTTATACACAAAATCATATTCAAATTTCAAACACGTATTAAATCAAATATATGTATATATATATAATATAAAAATAAATTAAATGTTCGAGCTAAACTGTAAGGAGTATAATGAAAGAAGTCAAACTTCAGTTATAATATATTATTATAAACCAAACGTAACATATATTTAACTGACATAACACATGACTTCTTTTATAAAATAATATACTGTAGACGCTATCCCATAAATGCACATACTTTACCATTTACATATACAAACAGCAAATTTAAACCTTATATAAACAAATACGCGCAAATCAAGCTAGGACAACAAAAAATCAAAACAGAGCAAGGCAGGGTTTCTGGAACCAAAGTGCATATCTATATTAAAATTTTATTACCAAATCCGTATTAAACTTTATAAACTATATAAACTAACATTTGTATCAAAACATATAACCTATATACTGCAAGCCTAATATATATGTATAAAAATCTTATAACCGTATATATATGAGATAAAATATGTATAGGTAAACTGTTGGTTTAAAGCTATACACACACACACAAAAAGTAACAGCAACATATATATAAGCTCGACTAAATAGATAAATATGACTTCTATCAACAACATACATATGAATCTATATAAGACATAAACAATATAGTTTTAAATGAATAAAATATACCGACCAATACTTTAAAATATATACAGTTCAATCTTTAAAAAATATGCTACAGCTAACGATATAATTTATACGCATATACAACTCATCCAGTGAAGTTATGCAAATCATATTTATAATAAATGAAACCAAATATAGACTAATATTAAACATATGTATAACTACTTACTTATATAAAAAATACAAAGTATAAACTTCTATATGTAAATACCAATTACATATATATCAAAATCAATGTGTATACAGTTAATAGTCAAATTTATTAAACACGTATATATAATACTATGAATACTGCATACGTAGAAATTTGAAAATAGTATTTTATACCTAAACAATATATATATATATATATTATATACTAACCTGGATGTAAATATAAACAATCTTAAACTTACATAAATCTACAAGCATGTACATAAATATAAATAACTTAACTTATGTAAACTAATATACTAATATATAATATACTTATACACTAACATACCAAAATATCTAAATAAGGAGAAGTCATACGCTGATGCAAGAGGGTTGCTAAGAAGCTAGCTTTGTTACGCATGCATGGAAACACTGAGAGAGGATGGGCAGACCATGGAGGTTGGAAGTTGATGTGGGTTGTGTGCATCGGTCAAAGGAAGCTGGAGGTAGGGTTTCATAGCAGAGCGGAGGAGCAAGGGGGTTAGGGTGAATTCGCATGCTTGGTGGAGGGGAGGTACAGGCTGCTGAGGAGGAGCAAGGGAGAGCTCGGCCTGGGTGTTGAGGCACGACATGAGATTTGGTGGAGGCCGGCGATGAGAATAAGTAGGCTCGGCTCGGAGTGATAGAGGGAGGAGCGGCACTTACTGGGTGTGAATTTGGGTAGGTTTCGGTATGGGTGAAGTGTTGCGGCGATGTAGGGGTGGAAGCCGTCAAGGTGCGGTGGGTGAATGGAGGCCGATGAGGTGAGGAGCACGGCAGGGGCTGAGCGATCGGGCTGACATGGCGATGGAAAAATGCTTGTTCGGAGACGTTATGGTGGTAGAGAGTGAGAGGGAAGATGAAGAGGGTTGGGTATGCTTCGATCAAACAGGAAAAGCATGAGCAAATAATGGGGTTCTTCTTTGGGCAAGAATAACGGAAATATGAGCAGCTTTCGGGCCAGAAGATTGCAAATATGGTTTCAGAGGAAAAATATAAAAGGAAAAGCAAGTTTCAAGGCAAACAATAAAATAAAAGAATGGCAACCGTCCCCTAGATTCGGCCGAAAAAAATTAAAGAAATTTATTATTTTTGCTCGGAGGACACGGTAAACGTTTGAAAACAAAAGAAAACAAAAAGGTCACGGATCCGGTACCTATACGATTACTGGTTTCACGGACTCCGGTGTGTACCGGACTTCAAAACATAGAAATACATTGTAACGATCCTGGATTTTTACTAAGTTTAAGTTGATAATTAATTAATGCTAAATTTGATTAATAGAATATGAAGCTAAATTTGAATTGTATTGATAAAGATGATATCGATTAAAACCAAACTTGAAATTCTATTGTAATTTCTTGGGTAGAACGAAGTCCGAAGAGGGACAGCTTGGTATATAATTTGCGATGTTCCGACCTAAGTTGGAATCTATATCTAGTGTTTAGGAAATTGTAGGAGATTGAATCTATCTATCTCTTCTCTAGGGTCCGATATATTCTACGAATGATTAGTTATCCCTTTGAACTAACCAGTGCCCCTGCATATTCGTAGTTCTAATAACCCAAGTATCTTGTGAAAAAAATCGTATGAGTTTGTTCTCATATTGTCGATATTCTGATTTGGTAAGCCAAATGCAGAATTGATATCTAGTTTGATTTGGAAAGATATTTCTCTATCATTCATCTATGCTTGTTATCTCAATGGAAAATTTCGGGGACGAAATTTCTTAAGGGGGGAATCTGTAACGATCCCGGATTTTAACTAAGTTTAAACTGATAATTAATTTAATTTTTGAATAAAAATTGTGAAATTAATTGGTAAACTGAATTGAGTTTCTCCAAATTCGAAAAAAAATATGTGTTTTATAAGTTGATTGAGAATAGAATTTTGGGTATATCTGAATACCGCAAATTTAGGTAATGTGTTTGAATTGAAATTGAATTGGGATTTATAAATAATGTAAAGATATTTGAATTTAATCTTATGAAATGGATTTTAAAAGTTTTGTAAATATAATGAATGAATGAAAATGTAAAATAAGAAAAAAGAAAAAATATATATACATTCAAGTATGTAAGAAAAGGAAAAAAAGGACAAATTGGATAAGTATGAACAAACAAAATTTTATAAGTATCTATGAACAACATAATAATTATAGGATTTCATTTAGAATACAAAGCAATAAGAATCGAGGAAAGATATATATGAATTAACTTGCAAAAGAAGACAATGGCAATCAATGCTAGCCATAATATATCTCATCAGCCACCAAAGTAAAGTAAAAGAAAATCTGCTAGTCAAACAAAGCAAAGCAAAAAAATCTCTGATCTTATATTGTACAAAAAAATATAATCACCCTGTAAAATCCTTTCCTATATATCAACTTCCTCATTTCAGTTCGTCCATCCAAAGCTGAGAATATGAAGTAAGCATCATCTCAACCTTAAACAAAAATTCAACCTGAACAACAATTTAGCTCAACTTAAACCAGAAATCAAAAGATTTCAGCTTGCAGTTCAAAAGCCTATTTTAATTGAAGAACTCTGTAATTTCTGGAAACACTGTGAGTAACATCACCTTTCTAAAACTTAAGTCTCTGAATTAGTTGCTTATGAATATCCGAAAATGTGTATATATGTGAATGGGCGAATCTGTGTATGCCTGTAACATTGTGGTACCTCTGTTCCTGTTTCTTTTTAAAACCCAGATTTGCAAATAAATCTTTATCTCTTAATCTAATAACTATTAGAACTTAAAATACAAACAAAGATTGTTTGTTTGTTCATGAATTAAGCTCTAAAAATTTATTTCAGTTAAAGCAACTTGTAAATACCTCTGGAAATCAAGACAACTGAGCAAAACTTTAAATTGGTCAAAATAAATATTTTAAATTACGAATTCAGGTGTGTCAACTGAATTTTCATACTTAATCATGAATTTTAAAGCAAGAATCATAATTTTTAGATGGGGGTTAAAGAGCAGTTTGGGTTTGTTCAAATTTAATAGTTTTGGCGATTTCTGATGATCTATTGAGTCGTAGATGTCGGGACCTTGTCTGGTGATGCAGTGATGATGGTAGATTACAGGAAAAATACCAGGAAGTTGGGCAGGGCATTGTGGCAATGGAGATTTATCAATTGAGTTTGGAACCCTAGTTTTATCTAGGTTGAGTTTTTGGTTTTGTTCGACCTCCCCAGTTGATCGAGTGCAATAAGACTCTGGGTATTGGAAGCAGACGTGTTGACAATGGTGTGAATTAAAGTGATGACGTTCAGATGATCGAAGATGCGATGTCGAGGCGTTTCCAGGTTGAAGTGTGATGTTCCAATCGTTTTTCCAGGTTTTGGTTCGAACTCTCGAATTCGATTTCGAGAGGATGATGGAGTTTCTAATGGTCAGGGAGTGGAGCATGGAGGATCGTCGACTTGTTCGACGATGCAGCGTCAACTGGAGAGGTTCGTCGGAGCCCTGCACGTACACCGTGCACTAGCTCTGGTAATCTGGAATTTGTGTTGTTGGATGGAAGTAGGGTGAACTCGAGATTTTCTCGAGTAACTCGAGTGATTTACTCGAAGTTTTTTGGTGTTGGACCCGAAGCAATGTAGATGTGGCTCGGGTATAAATTTTGTCCAGTTTTCTTCAATAAAAACCTGATATGTTTGTGTTGAAATTTTGAAAAAAAATTCAAATTATAAGATAAAGCTTAATATGAGTTTTAAAACCAAAGTTCAGATCAGTTTGAAAACTTAGTTTGGGAAATAAAGTTTTAAATTTAAATTGTTTTAATATAAAATATGTTAAGAAATTAAGTGTCAAAAGATTTGAATTTAAAATGGATTTGAAATTGTAAAGGAAAGATTTAAAACAAGTTAAATCAAACTTGAAAACCTGGACTTGAATCTAAATTGAAATTCTAGATTTTGAAATAAAATTTAGTTTTATAAATTTAATGTTAAATAAGTTAAATGATTAAATATTCTTTTAATATGTGAATTTAAAATGAATTTGATTTCAACTTTTTAGATTACTTTTAAAATAAAAACATTACTTTACATGTAAATTTAAAGGTTTTAAAAATTGGATTTAAACTTTATATAAGATAAATTGGTATTCACTTTTAACCTTGAAATTTTAAATGAATTTAAAAGTGAATTGAATATAAATGTTTCAATATACTTATAAGTGATAATAAAATCATTAAAAAGAATGAGATTTTTCTTAAGTTAATGAAGATGTAATGATGATTTATAATTCATTAATTATTAAGTTAATTAGAATAGATAATTAATGTTTTGTATCAATTTAATAATAAGTTTGAACTTTATTAATTATGGTTTAAGTTAATTAAATAAGGAATAATTAATTTGTAATTAGGAATCTTAAATTAGAGTGGATAATTAATGTGATTAATTTTAATGATTAATTAGATTAATTAATTAATGATAATCATTTATGAAATTGTATAAGTGTAATTACTTTATGAAAGTAATTAAGAAATTAATTGCTTATTGTAATTTATTGAGTTTAATTTGATTAATTTAAGTTAATTGTCAAATATTGTGTACTGGATTGATATTTCTGATATGTGATTGTGATGCTATGTAATGTCAATTGCTTTGTGCTGAACTGTGATTTGTGATTTGTTTCTATGTGTATGCGAAAACCCTTTTTGCCGGCAAACGGCATTTAAATTTCGATGCGATATGGCGTTGGATTCCAGTTGGTAATCCGAAACCCACATCGAATCAAAGGGTGAATCTTATGATTGATAAATTTACTTTATCCGTGAATCTGTGAATGAAGATAAGCGTTATGGATCATACCGCTTATCGATATTGATGTGATTGAATCTGTGATGATTGATGTTGTGCATTATTGTGTAAAACCCCTGGACCACACTTATACACACACAAGTATGGATTGCTCGTGGAAATCGGTTAATTCACAGATTTTTGAAATAGTTTTGAATTTGAATTTTAAATCCAAATAGTTTTGGGAATGGATTGGGATTAAAGTAAAAAGTTTTTGAAATGTAATTTCAAAGATAAAATTTATTTTTGAATAACTTGATTACGCCTTGAAGTTTAAATAATTTAATTTAAATTTAAATTCAAAATTTGAAACTGAATTCTATGATTTGAAACTAGGGATTAATGATGTTATACAGGTTATATATGGGTTAGATCATTTTAAAGGTATTGATTTGGGAATTTGAATTTAATTCAAGGGCTTTAACTCGTGCAAATATAATTGGAATTTTCTGAAATGAGGACTGTTTGTTTTCAAATAATAAAAGCTTTCACATATGAAATGAATGTCCAATTTGTATTAAAAGGATTTCAAGTCTAAAATGAAAATGGTTTTCCAAGTAATGAAAAAATCTTTGAAAACGGGTTTGAAAGCTATAAGTTAAATCCTTGTTATAAAGATTGGATGAGTTAATCCTAATCGAAATGGGAATTATTTTGAAATCCATAAGTTGATCTTTGTGAAACTGGGTGAACTTTGTGAAATAAATCTTTTTGTTTAAAGATTTGAAATGGTTATTTGCCTAAACCATTTGAAGAAAGGTTTTCTTTGAAGTTGTGACTTAAGTGAAATCCCATATCCATATGTTTTCAAATATTGCGCTCATTATTCAGTTTAGCCGGGAGAGGACCTTGTGTCATATAACCTACTCCAAATAGTGATCCGACGTTATGGATTGCATTGAAGACCAGAGTTGAAGACCGGGTGTTTGCGAGAACGATAAGATAACCTATCGATTGTCTCTGCACCGAGTAGTTACGGTATAGAGATTCCTTAAGTGATGGGAAGTCTGATCGGGATTGTGAATACTCGAATTTGCAAGGGTTTCTTCCTTTATTGGACGAAGTGCCTTCGGTTCTGTTCGAACCCGGAATAGACTTGTATGGTTGTATGTCTGACACTACACTTTGAGATATAAAGCAGATTTTGTTCAAATACATATTTGTTGGTGGCGGATAATTTATTCTCTTAGCTTAACACCCTTCTCTGAGACGTACGAGCTCAGAGGTTATGTCGTTGAAGGTTATCAGTGATATACTCCCAATTTGGTAGTGTGACATGCTCAGTGCTGCTTTGTGTTGATGATCATTTGTGATCAAATCATGGATTTCGTGTAAAGCGTAGCTTTGTGGACGAGACTGCATCAGGACCTCACACCCCAGAAATGGTCGAAACAGGAAAGATGCGGCAAGGTTATGAGGGTCGCACCCTTTAGGGTGTGTCATTTCCTTCTGGAAAAGGGTGGTATCATGGTATGGAGCCCAGATGCTTACTCATGTGGATACTGCAGATCTATTACTTTGTGATTGCTTTGTGGTTGTTGGTTTAGAGGCGCCTCGGATAAAGGTCCTAAAGGACCGAGGGATGGCATGCTTGAGTAGTAGTTACCTAGTTACAGAGGTAACCCGGCCTTGTGTTGGCAGAGATCTGGATAGGTTCTCCGGACGTCCCGCCAGAGGCGTACCCATGGACAGTTGGAAGTTCCTTAGCCTTACCATTTTTTGGAAATCCAAACAAAATAATACGCGCCCTGTACGGTTTTAGTTGTATAACCTACCATGGAATGTGGCGGTAACCTGCTATTGAACATGATAGCTATAGTAGGCATACAATAATGGTTGTATGCTGGCTAAGATTAATATTATACTTTCTAAAGGTTTTCTACACTATGCACTAATAATAATATCAAAGAAATTTTCTCGTATCAAGCATATTTGACTATCATAAGGAGAAATCTCCTTCAATTCTGCGTTTGCATTGTGTGTGTGGCGGGAGGCCTTATGGTAGTTTCATTTTTCAAAAAGCATTGCGGATTTATTTTAAATTTTCTTTTTGTCTGTTTTAAAGATAAACTGTTTTGTTTACTCACACCAATCCCATGAATGACCTAGAGTTTGTTGTTCCTTTCCTAAACTCTGGGTGCCCACAATTTTCCACACGGACAGTCTGTAGTTGGGTTTTCCAGATTGTCGAATAGTAGGAACTGATTCAATAGCCTTCGAAGCTTTTGGATTTGTGGATCGCATTTGCTACACGTCAGCTTTCTCGGCTGACCTTGCTTATCTAGGTGAAATGTGATGGGTGTTCGAGCTACCTTTAGTTGGGAGATGGTGTTACATTTGCATTTTGGTGATGTATTCTATTGAAGATATTCTTTTCCGCTGCTATATCTTGTATCTCTGATAGTATTGATATCCATTGTATCATTAAGTTGTATCATCATTGTATCTGAATATTGTATCAAATGTTGTAAATGATATTATTTCATTTTCTTCCGTTGTGTTGTACTTAATGTGTTATAAGATCTGACGAACCAGATTCGACGTTTAGATTTGCGGCATTTGAATACGAGTGTCGTATTCGGTGCCGATTTTCGAAGGTCGGGTCAGGGCCGCTACATTTGGTATCAGAGCAGAAGGTTGAAACTCTAGCTTAGGAGTATAACACATTAAGTAACTCATTAGAGATAGGGTGAAGTATACCCTAGAATGAGTATATCCCTAAGATATCCGTTCGAAGGCCTCAGTAAATTCTCTTTCTATCAACTGATAGTAAGTATGAGTGCATGAAGAGGACGAGATAAGGGACAGGAGAATACCACTACAAATGGTCAATACCCTGCAACAGTGGAAACAATTTTCTTCTCAATCTCCTTTGATTCGTCTTCCAATTTCTTTGATTTGCTTCGTGGCAGTTACAAGGAGAAGTTTCGGTGTGATGGTGGCGTGCGAATCGTGATGATAAGATCCTACCACGTATTCTCGCTATCAGTTTTTCGATTTAAACTTTAATGAATTTGAAATTTGAAATCGAAAATTTTAAATAAATTGGAAATTTTAAATTGAGTTAAATTGATTAATAGAATATGGAGCTAAATTTGAATTGTATTGATAAAGATGATATCGATTAAAACCAAACTTGAAATTCTATTGTAATTTTTTGGGTAGATCGAAGTTCGAAGAGGGACAGGTTGCTATATACTTTGCGATGTTCTGACCAAAGTTAGAATCCATATCTAGTGTTTAGGAAATTGTAGGAGATTGAATCTATCTATCTCTTCTCTGGGGTCCGATATATTCTACGAATGGTTAGTTATCCCTTCGAACTAACCAGTGCCTCTGCATATTCGTAGATCTGGTACCCGAGTATCTTGTTAAAAAATTTGTATGAGTTTGTTCTCATATTGTCGATATTCTGATTTGGTAAGCCAAATGCAGAATTGATATCTAGTTTGATTTGGAAAGGTATTTCTCTATCTTCATCTATCTTTGTTATCTCCATGGCAAATTTCGAGGACAAAATTTCTTAAAGGGGAAATCTGTAACGATCCTGGATTTTTACTAAGTTTAAATTGATAATTAATTTGATTTTTGAATAAAAATTGTGAAATTAATTAGTAAATTGAATTGAGTTTCTCCAAATTCGAAAAAAATGTGTTTTATAAGTTGATTGAGAATAGAATCTTGGGTATATCTGAATACCGCAAATTTAAGTAATGTGTTTGAATTGAATTTGAATTGGGATTTATAAATAATGTAAAGATATTTGAATTTAATCTTATGAAATGGATTTTAAAAGTTGTGTAAATATAATGAATGAACGAAAATGTAAAATAAGACAAAAGAAAAAAATATATACATTCAAGTATGTAAGAAAAGGAAAAAAGGGACAAATTGGATAAGTATAAGCATCATCTCAACCTTAAACAAAAATTCACTTGAACAACAATTTAGCTCAACTCACACCAGAAATCAAAAGATTTCAGCTTGCAGTTCAAAAGCCTGTTTCAAATTGAAGAACTCTGTCATTTCTGTAAACACTGTGAGTAACATCACCTTTCTAAAACTTAAGTCTCTGAATTAGTTGCTTATAAATATTTGGAAATGTGTATATATATGAATGAGTGAATCCATGTATGCCTGTAACATTGTGATACCTCTGTTCCTGTTTCTTTTTAAAACCCAGATTTGCAAACAAATCTTTATCTCTTAATCTAATAACTATTAGAACTGAAAATACAAACAAAGATTGTTTGTTTTTTTATGAATTAAGTTTTAAAAATTTATTTCAGTTAAAACAACTTGTAAATACCTCTGGAAATCTAGACAACTGAGCAAAACTTTAAACTGGTTAAAATACAAATATTTTAAATTACGAATTCAGGTGTGTCGACTGAATTTTCATACTTAATCATGAATTTTAAAGCAAGAATCATAATTTTTAGATGGGGGGTTAAAGAGCAGTTTGGGTTTGTTCAAATTTCATAGTTTTGGTGATTTTTGATGATCTATTGAGTCGTAGATGTCGGGTCCTTGTCTGGTGATGCAGTGATGAAGATAGATTAGAGGAAAAATACCAGGTAGTTGGGCGGGGAATTGTGGCGATGGAGATTGATCAATTAAGTTTGGAACCCTAGTTTTATCCAGATTGCGTTTTGTTTTGGTTTGACCTCCCTTGTTGATGGAGTGCAATAAGACTCTGGGGATTGGAAGTAGATGTGTTGACGATGGTGTGACTGGAAGTGATGACGTTCAGATGATCGAAGATGCGAAGTCGAGGCATTTCCAGGTTGAAGTGTGATGTTCCGGTCGTTTTTCTAGGTTTTGGTTCGAACTCTCGAATTCGATTTCGAGGGGATGATGGAGTTTCTGATGGTCGGAGAGTTGAGCATGGAGGATCGTCGACTTGTTTGACAATGCAACGTCAACTGGAGAGGTTCGTCGGAGCCGTGCACTACACCGTGCGCTAGCTTTGATAATCTGGAATTTGTGTTGTTGGATGGAAGCAGGGTGAACTCGAGATTTTCTCAAGTAACTCGAGTGATTTACTCGAAGTTTTTGGGTGTTGGACCCGAAGCAATGTAGATGTTGCTCGGGTATAAATTTTGTCCAGTTTTTTAACAAAAACCTGATCTGTTTGTGTTGAAATTTTAAAATAAAATTTCAAATTATAAGATAAAGCTTAAAATGAGTTTTAGCACAAAAGTTCAGGTCAGTTTGAAAACTAAGTTTGGGAAATAAAGTTTTGAATTTAAATTGTTTTAATAAAAAAATGTTAAGAAATTAAGTGTCAAAAGATTTGAATTTAAAATGGATTTGAAATTGTAAAGGAAAGATTTAAAACAAGTTAAATCAAACTTGAAAACCTGGACTTGAATCTAAATTGAAATTCTAGATTTTGAAATAAAATTAAGTTTTATAAATTTAATGTTAAATATGTTAAATGATTAAATATTCTTTTAATATGTGAATTTAAAAGGAATTTGATTTCAACTTTTTAAATTACTTTTAAAATAAATATATTACTTTAACATGTAAATTTAAAGGTTTTAAAAATTGGATTTAAACTTTACATAAGATAAATTGGTATTCACTTTTAACCTTGAAATTTAAAATGAATTTAAAATTGAATTGAATATAAATGTTTCAACATATTTATAAGTGATAATAAAATCATTAATAAGAATGAGATTTGTCTTAAGTTAATGAAGATATAATGATGATTTATAATTCATTAATTATTAAGTTAATTAGAATAGATAATTAGTGTTTTGTATCAATTTAATAATAAGTTTGAACTTTATTAATTAAGGTTTAAGTTAATTAATTAAGGAATATGTGATATCCCGGAATTTTAGACAATATCAATTTAATAATGTTTATATAAAATTAAATTGATATTGACAATATTGATTAATAAAATATGTTCTGGTTTAATAATCAGAATAAATAAATATTTAATTTGTGATTTGTCTTTTAAAATGCTAAAATAAATGTTTTAAATTATAATGTATATATATATATATATATATATAAATTTATATATATATTATAGCTTATCTTTGTTTTGGAATTTAATTTACATGAAAAATAAATTAAGTTTTGTTGTTAAATTCTAATAAAATATCTAGTAATTAGGAAATTATATTTTAATTAATATTAAGCTTTTAAAAATCTATTTAAATTAATAACTTTATGGTTTGATAATAAATGTAATTGTTTAAAATTTGTCTTAGTTTAATTTTTGTTTTAAATTTAAATAAAAATTGATTTTATTTCTTTTTAAAATATTATTTGATTAAATATGAATTGAGTATATTTTATAAGTTTAAAATATAAGATAACATATGATTTAAATTCATTTAAATATAAAAGTGATTTATAATTTCTTTATAAATCATATAAAATTTGTTAATTAGTTATTTTTAAGTCATATTAATTTTCATAAATATCAAAGGAAAATAGAATCTTCATTTTTTTTAAAAAATTGATTTTGCTTTTTATTTCAAAGAATTAATTTGATTTGGCAATTTTATTTTGAAATTCAAATATATTGATTCTTTAAAATATTTTGTAAGTGTTAAATTATAAATAGTTTTATTTACATTTTCTTAAAAGAAGTAAATCATATATATATTCATTCTAACATAAAATAAATTAAGAAAACTCTTTATAAACATTTAAATTTATAACTTAATTTCATAAAGACAAGTGTTAATAAGTTAGTAACTTAAATAACATGTGTTAAATGGTGAATCAAGTAAAATGACAAGTGTCATTTTATTTTATTCTTTACTTTATTTTTGTTAAAATATTTTCAGCCCTCTTTTAAATTTTTTTCATTTCCCCTCTTTCTCCTTTTCAAAAAAAAGATAAAGAAATCAAAAGAAAACTTCACTTAAAATCTGAAATCTTCCCAAATCAAAACCTGCATTGCAAACTTTGAAATCTGTAACTCCTATTAAAAATTAAAACCTGTAACAAGAATATCATCATGCAACCTACATTTTTACAACCTGGGAACTAACTACATCTTCTCTGGAAAATCATGTTTGCAAAACATATCTGCAAATTCTTTTCAAAAAAGGAATTTCTGCATCTTTATCAAATCCTGCATTTTCATCATGACTTGCATGCATCAAATTTTTGGTTGAAGTTACAAATGCAAACTGCATTTCTTTTCTACCTGGAAATCAATTCCTGCAAAATCAGAGCCTACATCTTTATCAAGGCCTGCATGCATCTGGTTGGTCAGGAATTCAAATGCAAGCAATCTGGAATTAATGAAGTCTGCATCTTGTCAAATGTTAGAAAGAACAAACCAGCATGTATGTGTGTCAACATAATTCAAAAGTTTTTCAAGATTGGGAAAAAACTGCTCTGTTCTTCAAAATTTCAAGGTGAGTAACATTTTTTTTATAAAATAACTTAAGTAATTATGGTTGCATGTTAAATTATGTGGAATTTGTGTCTTGTGTGAATATTTGTAGATGATTATGTATATATACATATGGATGTATATAGGAGTGTGCATGTTTCAGTGTTCTCTGTTTAGTGTTACTAGCTACAGATTAATTCAAGAATCATTTCCTCTTAATCCAATCTTTGTTTGGATTTGAGTTTTAAAAGAAACCTATATGCTTGGTCATAGAGAAGGTTTTAATTTTATTTATATAGATAAATCAAATTTGAAATTGTATAGGAAATCAAAATTTACAGAATAAGCCTAAGATAAGAAAAAAAAAATTCAACCTCCCTGATTCATAGATCCAGGAACATAATCCAAATTCTTATACTGGAACATGATTTTTAAGCGTAAAATCTTAATTTTTAGTTAGAGAATGAAGGAGAAATTCTGGGTTTATCAGTTTGGATATTTTAAGTTGCCTATGATGAATTTTTGGATAAGAATGATTGGGGTCTTTCCTGATGGAGGAGGAATGATTGGAGAATCGTGGAAAAATGCTGGATTGATGCTCCAGGCACGATGGTGAATATATTTGGTCGATGAAGTTTGCAGCCCTAGTTTTTGGGTTGGGTTTTAAAGGGGGTCGTTCATCGTCTCTGGTGGATCGAGTTCCACTAGAGTTTGGGAGTTGGATGAGGGATTATGGAAGAGGATATGGCCGGAGAAGTTGTGTAACAACCCTGGTTTTGGAGATTACCTGTTAATATTAAATTATAACGGTGGTTATAATTTGATATTATAAATTAAATAAAATTGAAAGTTTTATATTGTTTATTTGGAATAAACAATGAATTTTGGAAACAAAATGTGGAAATAAAGTTTTGGTAACTTTATTGTGTTTAATTGTGAAAATAATAAATGAAGTATGATTTTATTTTGAGTAAATGCAATTTTTGCAATTATTGCCAATTACTTATTTTAATAATTTTTAACGGAAGTATTTTTTTTTTAAAAGGTGTTTATTAAAATAAAAAGATGGAATTCGGTATAAAAATGTATTTTGGTTATAAATTTGAGTTTGAAATGGTTAATTAGATTTTTCTATCCAAGAAATAATTATTGTAGAATTTTTAAAGTTAAAAATGAGGATTTATGCATTTAATTGTGTAAATTGTATATTTATATAAAATAAGGGTTTTTAATAATAAAAATGTTTTAAATACTAAAATTAACTTTTTTATATGATGTGAAATATTTTATTTCATATGTAAGTATGTTTGCATAAATTGGTTGTATTAAAACTTGAAGAAAAATACATTGTTTTCATTATAACATTGTGTTATATGCATATTTGTTTAAGTGGTGAATTAAAAAATTTCTTAGTCTAATTTATTTTATCTATTGGGTCCAAAGCGCATTAGCAAATTATAACCAGGAAGGAGAAAAAGAGGAATGAATTACTTGTACGTACACAATTTTTAGTTCCTCTTCTTCTTCATTAGCCTGGAAATACAAAATGAGAGCAAAATTCCTCCATTTGTTCAATCTAAAGCCTTAAATCTCTAAATCTTCAAATAAAAATGGTTTCTTTTATCAATTAGAGAGGATTGCAACAGGTAATCAACTCCAACATGAGATTAATTCATCAAAAATCCAATCTTTATGTTTAGGTTGTTTGTTAATTTCCTTTTGCATGTGCTGTTCTAATTTTTCTACAGGTTGTTGGAAGCTTTATTCTCCTCAAAACTTGCTTATTTCAGCAAAAATCTGAGATTTGATCATCTCTAATTCAAGGTGAGTTGAAAACTCACATTTTCTAGCATAAATTGAGATTTCAAGGTTAGAAATCTCAATTTTATTTTTATTGCATGTTCATTTGTGAATCACTGTCAGTAAATTAGGCATATCATTTTCGTATTAAATCGGAATTGTATTTTGTTTGATGTTCTGGAAAGCATGAAGAAAGTGTGATAACTTTCATGTTAAACACTTTCGCAAATTTTGATCATAGCGTATCGAAAACCCCAATACTAACTTACTGCCCTGTCATTGGAAAACTGTGCTTAATATTGTTGGTAATTTTAGCATATCTTTCTTATGTGATATCCAAATTTAACGATTCTTGATGTTCTGGAAAGCTTAGCTTGTCTTCTATAACTTTATTGTTTTTTATTTTGTTAAATTTTGAGCTTTAAATGGTCGAAAGTTGCTTCTAATGACGCTGTCCCGAGGCTAAAATGACAGCAGATGTGAACTTTAAATCTGAAAATTGTTTTAGTCGTAACTTTTTCATTGTTTATCGGAATTTGATAATTATGGATGTTCCGGAAAGAATAATTTATGTGCAACAACTTTTATGTTTTATGTTTTCTGCAATTTTGACTTTAGCTATGTCAAAATTCAGTTTTTCTACTGCTAACCTGAGAGCAAATCCAATATTTGCTCTGTCATTGAAGCTGAAACATAATTGATTATAACCTTTTCGTTTCCAAACGGATTTTTGTAATTTTGGATGTTCCAGAAAGCATATTTCATGTGCTACAACTTTCGTGTTTTGTATTTTCTATAATTTGGATGTTAGCCATGTCAAAATCCAAATTTTCTACTGCTAACCCGAGAGCAAATCCAATATTTGCTATGTCATTGAAGCTGAAACGAATTTGATCATAACTTCTTCGTTTCCTAACCGATTTTGACAATCTTGGTCATTCCGGAAAGCTTAGAAATTAAGATACAACTTTTATTTTATTCATTTTGCTAGAATTTGAAGTTTACTATGTCAAAATTATGGTTTTTCTTCTCTGGCCTGTTAGTGCATAGCTACCGGCCTTAGACTCTTTTCTCCCGTTGTTTTCAACGCAGAACCCCGACTTTGCGACGCCATCCTGGGCACGTCCGATGTCAGAATCTGCCATTCTTGGTCTTGTTGGAAATACGAAGTGATAATCTACGCTTTTGTATAGTTTCATAAAAATCTGGGCTGGTTAGCTATGACGATCTCGTTGCCGAAGTCCGACCTTTGCGCTGTTTTGAATAAACAGAAAATCCTAGTTTCGGTCCAACTTTGAGACGACGCCACTTCTTCGTTTCAAGTACGAATCAAACGGTTCTTTTTGAAAATTGTAGTAGAAGTATTAATCTATGCTCCTACCAAATTTCACGAAGATCTGGGTTCTGTTGCCCCTTCGAACTCATCGTCGAAGTTGAACATTTGCGCTGTTTTTACACAGCAGTTTATAGTGGTTTTAGTCCGACTTCGAAGCGACGCAGAATCTTCAATTCAAGTAGGAATTGGATCAATCTTTTTGAGGATTAGAGTAGGGCTATTATTCTACGTTACTGCAAAATTTCATGTCATTTAGACTCTGTTTTCAGGTCCAAACCTGCTGTCGAACTAGTGATCATAGCTTGATTTCAACGGTGTTTATATTTAGAATAATTTCCACCATTTTTGATATTTTCCCGAATTCTTGATTTTTCACTCTAGATTTTGTGCACGGGTTTTATAAAGCATTTTAAAGTATTTTTCAAACAAATTGGCTTGTGAAATTATTATATAGTATTATTTTAATCTATAAAATCTATTTATTCTCCATAATAAGGGAATTTTCAAATATCGTCTTCAAAATTGATTTCGAAAAATGGTTTTAAAAGCTTGTTTTCTCAAATAAATTATTTTAAAGTTAAAATACACATTTATATACTATTCGAACGTATGAGAAAGAGAATTAAACGATTTAGTAGAACACGTGGTATGGGACACGTGCGTTTACTATTTCGGTTAATTCCGGACTTGTACGATCGAAACTATCCGGGTTATGATTTTTGAGTTACTTAGCCAATTTATGGCGGGTGTTTGATATTATAATTCCTATATTTAGGAATTATTTGGGAAGGCCAATATTTGACGATTTTTATGGTTTGAGATTTCTACTTTGAGATTTATGGTTTATGAGCAACCATCACGATGTTTTCACTTGTCGATGAGATGAGACAAGTTACGATGCCATTTAATACTTGTCGATGAGACGAGATGAGTGTAGTATCTCTTTATCACTCGCCAATAAGACTAGGCGAGATATAATTTTCTGAGTTTTATGATGTTTCTAGTGTGACATCGACTAACGGTTGGTAAACCGCTAAGTGCGAATGTGTGGTATGGGACACATGTTAACACTTTTCGGGTTCCTATCCGTGAGTTTGTGACACATTCACGATGTTTACCTAACAAAATTGCTTTGAGAGGTGTTAGCGACCTAGTCATGAGGACAAACTGCTTTGGGAGGTGTTAGCGACCTTGTTAGGGTTGACAAAACAGCTTGGAGAGGTGTCAGCGACCTAGTCATGAGGACAAACTGCTTTGGAAGGTGTTAGCGACCTTGTTAGGGTTGACAAAACAGCTTGGAGAGGTGTCAGCGACCTAGTCATGAGGACAAATTGCTTTGGGAGGTGTTAGCGACCTTGTTAGGGTTGACAAAACGGCTTGGAGAGGTGTCAGCAACCTTGTCATGAGGACGAACTGCTTTGAGAGGTGTTAGCGACCTTGTCTGAGGCTTCGGCCGTCTGAGTTTAGCACGTGCAGCATTGCTTCGGCATTTCAATCAGGGATTTGGCGAATTCGGGTTTTCTGAGTTTTCTGTTTTATTATGATTTCACCTTTTTAAGATGTTTTATTACATCGATAGCCTAGTGCTATATGAGATGTTATATATATGGTGATTTCAATTATGATGTTTTAAACTCTTATCGAGTTCCTTGAGTTATGAGTTTTGATAATTTCATGATTTTATAGGATATTCTAGGTTTTGCCATTTTGGCGACTTGAGATTGAGATTTATATACATTTACACCAATGAGATGAGGTATAATTGAATTTGGAGATTCATCTATAATTGAGTTTTGGATCACCCTATTTGAGAATGTTTTATGTTTGCCATTTTAGCGAGAGTTTTTATTGATGTTTCTCCTTTTGAGGAAATATGGTTCATGGAAACCATGTAGACATTTTAGGACGTCGCCGATGATATGAGGCACTTGTGTTTGATTTGAGTTACCTCCTTCGAGGTATTTGTTCACTTAAGTAGCGTTTGTTACTTAAGTGTTGAGCTTATGAGTTTATCAATTCATTCTTATCTTTCGAGAAGAACTATCTTCATGTCTATTCTGCTTCATATTACCGATATTAACTGATGTGTGTAGCTAGACTGACCCGTGTATTTATACTCGGGTCAGACCGAGTTGTTTCAGGTATCATCTATTGGACTTAGCTTGAAGTTGATGCTGGATATCAGCTCTCCTTTTTCTTTAGCAATTTCTGTTCTTCCGCATACTCTGATGTAATTATATTTGATTCAATGTATATGGTGTGGTTGAGTACCACCTTTATTGTATTCATATTGTATTGTACTAAACATATATCGGTGTATATGTATATATATGATGTTGGTTACTGTTCTGTGATGTGATTTACATTATAGATGGTCGCCCTTAACCAGCCCTATTCTCTGCTTTAGTAGACAGAATTACTTGTTAATTCTCTTTGCTACGGTGGGTCTCGGGGTAGGGCGTTACACGTTGCCGTTCTGGTGATCGACAATGGGAGAACGAGGTGATGTTTCAGGTATGGGTTTCGAGTGGAGTTTGGGTTCCAGGTTTTGGTTGAGACTGAACTTTTGATTTCAGGCGAGTGATGAAGTTTAGGTGGTCGTGGGTTGGAGCATGGGTGGTTGACGATGGGTTGAGGCCAGGGTGAGGGGCCGGAGGTGATCAACGTCACGGTGCACGTGCACCGTGCATCTCTTTGGTTTGTGATGATTGTTTGTTTCAGGAATTTGTGGGTTGAGGTGTTCTCGTGTAATACTCGTGTCATTCTAGTATATGCCCGAAGTAATGAGGTGTTTGACACGAGTTAATTTTTCATAGGTTCGAGTTTGTTGAAGTTTTCAGGTTCTAGTTTCTGGAACCTGCCAGTATCTGGGTTTTCAAATTTAAATCAAATTTAAATAAAAGAAACAAAGTAAGTTTGAATTAGGCTTAAGCAAGTTTAAATTATGAATTCAAATAGATTTGAATTCTAGATTTCAAATAGAAATTTTTTTGGAAATAAATTATTTAAAGACTAAAACCTGTATAGTGTTCTATAAATGATTATAAATCTGGAAATGAAATTTAAAAAAAGATTTGAAACTTAGGTTAAAATCTGGATTTGAAATCCTGAATTCAAATTTGAATTTGAATCTGAAAGATTTCAAAAGAAAACAAGTTATAAATTCTAATGTTATAATTAAACTTGAATATTTCAGCATTTTATAACGTATGTTTTATAAATCTGAAAATGAAATTCAAAACAGGATTTTAAATTTAAAATTTTTGAATCTGAATCTGAACATGATTAAATCCTAGTTTGAAAAGAAAATAAGATTTTAATTGGAATGTTTTAAAATCACTTGAATATTTAAAGTATAATTTAAATTTTATTTAAATTGATTATGGGTTAAACTATTTATGAAATACCTTAAGTAATTCTTTAATATGAAATAAAGAGTGTTTAATAATTGAATCTTGTTTAAGTTTGATTTCATTTTAGTTTTAATTTTAAATGGAATTTAAAGAAATTTAAAAGTAAATAATTTTTAATTACTTTGATAATGATAATTAAATCATTAATGAGATTAATGATTTTCATTTAATTATTTTGAACTTAATAATTTATTATTTGATCAAGGTAATTAAGATTTTAATTAATTAATTTAATTAATTAATAATTGGGTTAATTAATTAACTAATTAAGGGTTTATTTAATTAATTAACTAAAAGGATTAAGTAAGTTAATTAAATTTGATTAAAGTGTGATTTAGAATTTAATTTGAATAAGGTTTGATTAATTTAGTTAATGAATTGAATTATATTAATCAAGTAATTAAGAATTAATTAAGCTTTTAATTATCACTTGATTAATTTAATAATTAGAAATTAATTAATAAGTTTTATAAATAAATTAAGAATTAATATTGATTAATTAAATTAATTACTTTGAAAAAGTAATTAAAGATTTGTTACTGGTTAATGAAGGTCATTAACTTAATATTATTTTATAATTAATTAATGTAATTAATTTTAATAATTAATTTGATTAATTAATTTAAGATAATCCTTTGAATTTTTTAACTAAATTACTTAGTGAAAGTAATTAAGGAAATTAATTACTAATTGTAATTAATTAAGTTTATTTTGATTAATTAAGTTAATCAATTAAGTTTAATTAATTTAATTTAACCATTGATTTGATTTGAGAAGTGACTACAAATGGAAAATTACTTATTGAAGAAAATAAATTACTAGATGTAATTTAATGGTTTTTGGAATTAATTACTTGTGTAATTAATATGAAATTAGTATGTTGGATAATTACTTAAGTAAGTAATTAATAATTAATTACTTAATGTAATTAATTTAGGTTTAGACAATTGAGTTATTTGAAAATGGTTAAGAGATGTAATTAATTTAAGTTAATTACTTAATGTGATTAATCAATAATGATTAATCAATAGAGATAAATTGATAATTAATTCAATTTAATGGAGTTATTTAAAATAAATAATTTGAGATCATTGATATAATTAATGATATGATTAAGGATTGATTAATTAAGAAAATTAATCAATGAAAGTATTAGTTAATTAATTAAGGATTAATTAATGAAGTAATTACAGGGATTGGTTTGGATTAATTAAATTGTGAAATTAATTAAAGATTAATTACTTGAATGTAATTAAAGAATAATTAATCAAGATGATTATTAGGGTAATTTGTTAAGAATAATTAATTGATGAGTAAGCAAGATTTATATGGATAAGTAATTAATTTAATTTATTTTAAATTAATTTAAGGAAGAAGTAATTAATTTAATTCATTTTAAATTAATTATAGATTGGATAGATAAGTCTTCGCTTATGAATGATGATTGATATTACCTGAATGGTTGGAATCTCAGCTATGAGATAAATGTTATTGTGTGATTTGGATGTTATGGTTGCATTGAGTTGATAATATGATTTATCTGTTTGAGTTGATAATGTAGATTATCTGATGTTATGATAATATTGATTATCTATTATGATGTTAAGAATTATCTATCTGTGTGTATATAGATAATATTGAATTAAATTATTTTAAACTTTAAAACAACTTGGCCCTAAAAGACACGCTTTGGATTTCGATGAGACCGGGATCGGGTTTCCATATTTGGATATCCGAAAACCACATCGATTCCAAATAACGTTAGGTCGTTAATCCAAGTGGAGCAAGTGAAGACTCGAGGTGTAATGGCTATACGTCAGTATAACTCTGTGGGTGATTCCGTAATGAGTTGACGGAATAGTGCTTATAGATTCGAGATGGTGATTCAGGTGGACGATGAGCATTCTAAGTGTTATGTCCTATAAAGGTAATCGTAACCTCAAGCCTCATCAACTGGGAATGGCTAAAATAGGGGAGGTGCAGCAAGGCTTCGCGGGTAGCTCCCATTGGAGAGCGAGATTGATCCCTGTCTAGAAGTCTCTTTATATTCAGCTGTGTGGGCTGTTGGTTGCAAACAACTGCGGGGTTGTCTTGTTCGGAACTGTTCAGTAAGGAATGGTTCCGGCCTTGTGTTGCAGGGGAGTTAGGGTGTCTCCTCGGTACGGTGATCTAGGCCACGTACTGTGACGGGCGGTACCCCAGTAGCCCTGCCATTGTATGGAATCCACAATCCAATAAGTGCCAACGGTTTTGATTGTATTACCCACTTTTGTGGCTAGTAGCTGGAATTTAATCATGTAACAATTTCGGCTATTTCTTATTTACTTGAAAACCCTAGACACTATTATAATATCATCGGATTTCCTATCAAATGTTTTGGTTAGCGTAAGGTAAAAACTTTTCCATGTTTATGTGTGGGATGTCTTACGTGATACCTTTCTTTTCAAAGGTTTTTAAAAGTTAAGCAACCTTAACCTGTTACTCACACCAGACCCATTTCTGACCCAGAGTTTATTTTTGTTTTTCATAAACTCTTGGGTACTCAAATTTTTACGAGTAGCCGAGGGAATTCAGGTTAGGATTAAGGATTAGCTTTGACGAATAATGGAGGAGCAATGGAGCAGGAGGCTTCCGCGTTAGATATAGATTTCCGCTGTGTTTTCTCTGTGTTGTGATTGTATTAAGTTGTAAATACTAGACAGGTGTTTATAACTGTCTAGTATATGTGATGCGTATGCTGTGTATCTCTGATTGGTATTGTATATTATGTAAATACTTATGTTATTAATATAATTTATTCGTTCCGCTGTTCAGATTCTAGTGTTGTTTCTTCTTTCTCTTCTTTCTTTTTTTCTTCTATACCTTTCTTTCTTAATTCATGATGCGTCTTTATGGGTAGTGGAAGACGGGTCGTGACAGTTGGTATCAGAGCGTCAAGTTGAGTGAATACCTAGGCTCTGGAATGGTGTCTATCTTGAGAGAGCGTATTTGTAATTTTTAATATATATATATATATATTTATTTATTTCTACCTATCGGTTGGGTTACCTGTTCGGGTTTTCCAATATAAGTTATAAGTTAAATTGAGGTAGTGGTGTGTGTAACACAACTACCGATTGGTTGGAATTTGAATGTTTGGTTGGAGGTATATTTGTCGAGACCGTAGACCTAATACCGTCTCGAGTGAGTTTTGAAGTGGTATAGGACTTCATTGATCTCTGAAGGTAACCTGTTAAGGTTCGGAGTCTATCTTTGAAGTTGGATGAGTAGAGTTTGGATCTGTTGGCTGAACAGAAGCGAGTAATGATATCTTGATATCTCAGGGAAGTAGTAGCTGCGTGATGAGATGCAGTGACTATGGATGTTTCTGGAGATGATTTCTTTGGAACAAGTTTAAGGAAGTGAGTCTGCTTGGGTGTTGTGGCTGAGTTCAGCAGGGTGTTGCTGTTTGGTTTGAAGTCCGAGGATTCTCAAAGAACTTTGGAATGATAATTCTTTGGCATTAGTGTCAGCAGTGCAGCTTAGAGTGTTCTGTATGTCGGCAAAGAGATCTTCTGGCTTAGCAGTTTTCTGAGATGGAGTTTAGAAGCAGTAGAGTAGAATCCAATTCTTCAATGGATTGGCAAGACCAGCATAAGATGTTCTGATTGGTAAAGAGAGAACAGTTTTCTTTGGACTTTAGTTTGGATTGATCGCAAAAGTGACTTGCGATGGTTAGGTATTCTCTTGGGAATGTTGGAGATTTTTCTGAATATTTTCAGAAAGGTCAGAGTTTGTCCTCATCTAGAGATTCAGTGGTACTCGTGGTTCAACTAGTTGAAGGTTGGTTCCTTGAGATGGAGTTTGTTGAAGCAACTCAGGATTTGAGGAAATTCTGAATTTTCTCTGGGTTATGCTGTCCAGTTGTGCTTGTGTTTTTCATCAGCATTCTTTTCTACTCCAAATCAGAGTTGTGCAGCAGAAGCAGTTTGGGAGTGAATCTGTTTTTCTTTTCCGGACAGGAGAAGTTTGTTTTCTTCTGATGGTTGTGAGTGGAGTTGTTCTTGATCTTGATTGATCGTGGAGGATCATTCTGGTGGATTGGATTTGGTCTAGATTGTTTCTTGAGACATCAGCAAGGATTGAGCTGATCAGGTAGGATGTAGGCAGCCCGAGATCGTCCGTAGAGTTTTGTGGATCTGAAGTCTGTTTTGGATAAGTGTTTGATTTTCTGGATTGAATTGCCAGTTTGGACAACTGGAATTTGATGTGTTTCACGTATCTCTGAGGGAGTACGTGTATATCTATTTCTGGTTTTGGAATCAGCTGTTTGGGAGATTTTGGTGGTTAAGTCAGACTTGTCTATAGTCTGATGTCTTGTTCAGTTATAGATATAGATGATTAGGAGTTCTGTAGCTTAGTAGTGTTGATTGTTTGGGTTTTATAGAGCAAGTAACCCGGTGTTTACTGGGTAACTCGAGGAAACTCTATCTAGAATTTTGTATGGATAGTTAATTTTGTTTGATTGGTTGAATTGATTGCTATGGATGTTAGCATATATTTGATATATGCTTGGTTTTAAAATTTAAAATCTTAAATAGGTTATTAAATTAACTTTGTTTTAAATTTCGGGGACGAAATTCTTTTAAGGGGGAAGGAATGTGATATCCCGGAATTTTAGACAATATCAATTTAATAATCTTTGTATAAAATTAAATTGATATTGACAATATTGAGTAATAAAATATGTTTTGATATAATAATCAGAATAAATAAATATTTAATTTATTATTTGTCTTTTAAAATGCTAAAATAAATGTTTTAAATTATAATGTGTATATATATATTTATATATATATTATAGTTTATCTTTGTTTTGGAATTTAATTTACATGAAAAATAAATTAAGTTTTGTTTTTAAATTCTAATAAAATATCTAGTAGTTAGGAAATTATGTTTTAATTAATATTAAGCTTTTAAAAATCTATTTAAATTAATAACTTTATGGTTTGATAATAAATGTAATTGTTTAAAATTTGTCTTAGTTTAATTTTTGTTTTAAACTTAAATAAAAGTTGATTTTATTTCTTTTTAAAATATTATATGATTAAATATGAATTGAGTATATTTTATAAGTTTAAAATATAAGATAACATATGATTTAAATTCATTTAAATAAAAAAGTGATTTATAATTTCTTTATAAATCATATAAAATTTGTTAATTAGTTATTTTTAAGTCATATTAATTTTCGTAAATATCAAAGGAAAATTGAATCTTCATTTTTTAAAAAAAAATGACTTTGGTTTTTATTTCAAAGAATTAATTTGATTTAGCAATTTTATTTTGAAATTCAAATTTATTGATTCTATAAAATATTTTGTAAGTTTTAAATTATAAATAGTTTTATTTACATTTTCTTAAGAGAAGTAAATCATATATATATTCATTCTAACATAAAATAAATTAAGAAAACTCTTTATAAACATTTAAATTTATAACTTAATTTCATAAAGACAAGTGTTAATAAGTTAGTAACTTAAATAACATGTGTTAAATGGTGAATCAAGTAAAATGATAAGTGTCATTTTATTTTATTCTTTACTTTATTTTTGTTAAAATATTTTCAGCCCTCTTTTAAAAAATTTTCATTTCTCCTCATTCTCCTTTTCAAAACAAAGATAAAGAAATCAAAAGAAAACTTCGCTTAAAATCTGAAATCTTCCCAAATCAAAACCTGCATTGCAAACTTTGAAATCTGTAACTCCTCTTAAAAACTAAAACCTGTAACAAGAATATCATCATGCAACCTACATTTTTACAACCTGGGAACTAACTACATCTTCTCTGGAAAATCATGTTTGCAAAACATATCTGCAAATTCTTTTCAAAAAAGGAATTTCTGCATCTTTATCAAATCCTGCATTTTCATCATGACCTGCATGCATCAAATTTTTGGTTGAAGTTACAAATGCAAACTGCATTTCTTTTCTACTTGGAAATCAATTCCTGCAAAATCAGAGCCTACATCTTTATCAAGGCCTGCATGCATCTGGTTGGTCAGGAATTCAAATGCAAGCAATCTGGAATTAATGAAGTCTGCATCTTGTCAAATGTTAGAAAGAACAAACCTGCATGCATGTGTGTCAACAGAATTCAAAAGTTTTTCAAGATTGGGAAAAAACTGCTCTATTCTTCAAAATTTCAAGGTGAGTAACATTTTTTTATAAAATAACTTAAGTAATTATGGTTGCATGTTAAATTATGTGGAATTTGTGTCTTGTGTGAATATTGTAGATGATTATGTATATATACATATGGATGTATATAGGAGTGTGCATGTTTCAGTGTTCTCTGTTTAGTGTTACTAGCTACAGATTAATTCAAGAATCATTTCCTCTTAATCCAATCTTTGTTTGGATTTGAGTTTTAAATGAGTTTTAAATAAAACCTGTATGCTTTGTCATAGAGAAGGTTTTAATTTTATTTATATAGATAAATCAAATTTGAAATTGTACAGGAAATCAAAATTTACAGAATAAGCCTAAGATAAGAAAAAAAAATTCAACCTCCCTGATTCATATATCCAGGAACATAATCCAAATTCTTATACTGGAACATGATTTTTAAGCGTAAAATCTTAATTTTTAGTTAGAGAATGAAGGAGAAATTCTGGGTTGATCAGTTTGGATATTTTAAGTTGCCTATGATGAATTTTTGGATAAGAATGATTGGGGTCTTTCCTGATGGAGGAGGAATGATTGGAGAATCGTGGAAAAATGCTGGATTGATGCTCCAGGCACGGTGGCTAATATATTTGGTCGACGAAGTTTGTAGCCCTAGTTTTTGGGTTGGGTTTTAAAGGGGGTCGTTCATCCTCTCTGGTGGATCGAGTTCCACCGGAGTTTGGGAGTTGGATGAGGGATTATGGAAGAGGATATGGCCGGAGACGTTGCCGTTCTGGTGATCGGTAATGGGAGAACGAGGTGATGTTTCAGGTATGGGTTTCGAGTGGAGTTTGGGTTCCAGGTTTTGGTTGAGACTGAACTTTTGATTTCAGGCGAGTGATGAAGTTTAGGTGGTCGTGGGTTGGAGCATGGGTGGTTAACGATGGGTTGAGGCCAGGGTGAGGGGCCGGAGGTGATCAACGTCACGGTGCACGTGCACCGTGCATCTCTTTGGTTTGTGATGATTGTTTGTTTCAGGAATTTGTGGGTTGAGGTGTTCTTGTGTAATACTCGTGTCATTCTAGTATATGCCCGAAGTAATGAGGTGTTTGACTCGAGTTAATTTTTCATGGGTTCGAGTTTGTTGAAGTTTTCAGGTTCTAGTTTCTGGAACCTTTCGGTATCTGGGTTTTCAAATTTAAATCAAATTTAAATAAAAGAAACAAAGTAAGTTTGAATTAGGCATAAGCAAGTTTAAATTATGAATTCAAATAGATTTGAATTCTAGATTTCAAATAGAAAAATTTTCAGAAATAAATTATTTAAAGACTAAAACCTGTACAGTGTTCTATAAATGATTATAAATCTGGAAATGAAATTTAAAATAAGATTTGAAATTTAGGTTATAATCTGGATTTGAAATCCTGAATTCAAATTTGAATTTGAATCTGAAAGATTTCAAAAGAAAACAAGTTATAAATTCTAGTGTTATAATTAAACTTGAATATTTCAGTATTTTATAACATATGTTTTATAAATCTGAAAATGAAATTCAAAACAGGATTTTAAATTTAAATTTTTTGAATCTGAATCTAAACATGATTGAATCCTAGTTTGAAAAGAAAATAAGATTTTAATTTGAATGTTTTAAAATCACTTGAATATTTAAAGTATAATTTAAATTTTATTTAAATTGATTATGGGTTAAACTATTTATGAAATACCTTAAGTAATTCTTTAATATGAAATAAAGAGTGTTTAATAATTGAATCTTGTTTAAGTTTGATTTCATTTTAGTTTTAATTTTAAATGGAATTTAAAGAAATTTAAAAGTAAATTATTTTTAATTACTTTGATAATGATAATTAAATCATTAATGAGATTAATGATTTTCATTTAATTATTTTGAACTTAATAATTTATTATTTGATCAAGGTGATTAAGATTTTAATTAACTAATTTAATTAATTAATAATTGGGTTAATTAGTTAACTAATTAAGGGTTTATTTAATTAATTAACTAAAAGGATTAAGTAAGTTAATTAAATTTGATTAAAGTGTGATTTAGAATTTAATTTGAATAAGGTTTGATTAATTTAGTTAATGAATTGAATTATATTAATCAAGTAATTAATAATTAATTAAGCTTTTAATTATCACTTGATTAATTTAATAATTAGAAATTAATTAATAAGTTTTATAAATAAATTAAGAATTAATATTGATTAATTAAATTAATTACTTTGAAAAAGTAATTAAAGATTTGTTACTGGTTAATGAAGGTCATTAACTTAATATTATTTTATAATTAATTAATGTAATTAATTTTAATAATTAATTTGATTAATTAATTTAAGATAATCCTTTGAATTTTTTAAGTAAATTACTTAGTAAAAGTAATTAAGGAAATTAATTACTAATTATAATTAATTGAGTTTATTTTGATTAATTAAGTTAATTTATTAAGTTTAATTAATTTAATTTAATCATTGATTTGATTTGAGAAGTAATCACAAATGGAAAATTACTTAGTGAAGAAAATAAATTACTGGATGTAATTTAATGGAGGAGTTTTGGAATTAATTACTTGTGTAATTAATATGTAATTAGTATGTTGGATAATTACTTAAGTAAGTAATTAATAATTAATTACTTAATGTAATTAATTTAGGTTTAGACAATTGAGTTATTTGAAAATGGTTAAGAGATGTAATTAATTTAAGTTAATTACTTAATATGATTAATCAAGAATGATTAATCAATAGAGATAAATTGATAATTAATTTAATTTCATGGAGTTATTTAAAATAAATAATTTGAGATCATTAATATAATTAATGATATGATTAAGGATCGATTAATTAAGAAAATTAATCAATGAAAGTATTAGTTAATTAATTAAGGATTAATTAATGAAGTAATTACAGGTTAATTACAGGGATTGGTTAGGTTTAATTAAATTGTGAAATTAATTAGAGATTAATTACTTGAATGTAATTAAAGAATAATTAATCAAGATGATTAATTAGGGTAATTTGTTAAGAATAATTAATTGATGAGTAAGCAAGATTTATATGGATAAGTAATTAATTTAATTTATTTTAAATTAATTTAAGGAAGAAGTAATTAATTTAATTCATTTTAAATTAATTATAGATTGGATAGATAAGTCTTTGCTTATGAATGATGATTGATATTACCCTGAATGGTTGGAATCTCAGTTATGAGATAAATGTTATTGTGTGATTTGGATGTTATGGTTGCATTGAGTTGATAATATGATTTATCTGTTTGAGTTGATAATGTAGATTATATGATGTTATGATAATATTGATTATCTATTATGATGTTAAGAATTATCTATCTGTGTGTATATAGATAATATTGAATTAAATTGTTTTAAACTTTAAAACAACTTGGCCCTAAAAGACACGCTTTGGATTTCGATGAGACCGGAATCGGGTTTCCATATTTGGATATCCGAAAACCACATCGATTCCAAATAACGTTAGGTCAATTATCCAAGTGGAGCAAGTGAAGACTCGAGGTGTAAGGGCTATATGTCAGTATAACTCTGTGGGTGATTCTGTAATAAGTTGACGGAATAGTGCTTATAGATTCGGGATGGTGATTCAGAGTGCAAGGGTTATCGTCGTTAACTCTGTAGGTGATTCTGTAATGAGTGTAACGAGATAGTGCCTTCGGTTTCGTTCGAACCCAGAACGAACTTGTATGGATTGAATGCTTTCAGAACATCGTCAGGTGGACGATGAGCATTCTAAGTGTTATGTCTTATAAAGGTAATCGTAACCTCAAGCCTCATCAACTGGGAATGGCTAAAATAGGGGAGGTGCAGCAAGGCTTCGCGGGTAGTTCCCATTGGAGAGCGAGATTGATCCCTGTCTAGAAGTCTCTTTATATTCGGCTGTGTGGGCTGTTGGTTGCAAACAACTGCGGGGTTGTCTTGTTCGGAACTGTTCAGTAAGGAATGGTTCCGGCCTTGTGTTGCAGGGGAGTTAGGGTGGCTCCTCGGTACGGTGATCTAGGCCACGTACTATTACGGGCGGTACCCCAGTAGCCCTGCCATTGTATGGAATCCACAATCCAATAAGTGCCAACGGTTTTGATTGTTTTACCCACTTTTGTGGCTAGTAGCTGGAATTTAATCATGTAACAATTTCGGCTATTTCTTATTTACTTGAAAACCTTAGACACTATTATAATATCATCGGATTTCCTATCAAATGTTTTGGTTAGCGTAAGGTAAAAACATTTCCATGTTTATGTGTGGGAAGTCTTACATGATATCTTTCTTTTCAAAGGTTTTTAAAAGTTAAGCAACCTTAACCTGTTACTCACACCAGACCCATGTCTGACCCGGAGTTTATTTTTGTTTTTCATAAACTCTTGGGTACTCAAATTTTTACGAGTAGCCAAGGGAATTCAGGTTAGGATTCAGGATTAGCTTTGACGAATAATGGAGGAGCAATGGAGCAGGAGGCTTCCGCGTTAGATATAGATTTCCGCTGTGTTTTCTCTGTGTTGTGATTGTATTAAGTTGTAAATACTAGACAGGTGTTTATAACTATCTAGTATATGTGATGTGTATGCTGTGTATCTCTGATTGGTATTGTATATTATGTAAATACTTATGTTATTAATATAATTTATTCGTTCCGCTGTTCAGATTCTAGTGTTGTTTCTTCTTTCTCTTCTTTCTTTTCTCCTCTATCCCTTTCTTTCTTAATTCATGATGCGTCTTTCTGGGTAGTGGAAGACGGGTCATGACAGAATAATTAATTTGTAATTAAGAATCCTAGATTAGAGTCAATAATTAATGTGATTAATTTTAATGATTAATTAGATTAATTAATCAATGATAATAATTTATGAAATTGTGTAAGTGTAATTACTTTATGAAAGTAATTAAGAAATTAATTGCTCATTGTAATTTATTGAGTTTAATTTGATTAATTTAAGTTAATTGTCAAATATTATGTACTGGATTGATATTTCTTATATGTGATTGTGATGCTATGTAATGTGAATTGCTTTGTGCTGAACTGTGATTTCTGATTTGTTTCAATGTGTATGCGAAAACCTTTTTTGCCCGTAAACGGCATTTAAATTTCGATGCGACAGGGAGTCGGATTCCAGTTGGTTATCCGAAACCCACATCAAATCGAAAGGGTGAATCTATGTGATTGATAAATTTACTTTATCTATGAATCTGTGAATGAAGATAAGCGTTATGGAGCATACCGCTTATCGATATTGATATGATTGAATCTGTGATGATTGATGTTGTGCACTATTGTGTAAAACCCCTGGACCACACTTATACACACACAAATAAGGATTGCACATGGAAACTTGTTAAGTCGCTGATTTTTGAAATAGTTTTGAATTTGAATTTTAAATCCAAATAGTTTTGGGAATGGATTGGGGCTAAAGTAAAAAAAATTTGAAAAGGAATTTCAAAGATAAATTTTAGTTTTGAATAACTTGATTACGCCTTGAAGTTTAAATAATTTGATTTAAATTTAAATTCAAAATTTGAAACTGATTTCTTTGATTTGAAACTAGGGATTAAAGATGTCATACAGGTTATATATGGGTTAAACCATTTTAAAGGTATTGATTTGGGAATTTGAATTTAATTCAAGGGCTTTAACTTGTGCAAATATAATTGGATTTTTCTGAAATGAGAACTGTTTGTTTTCAAATAATAAAAGCTTTCACATAAGAAATGAACGTCCAGTTTGTGTTAAAAGGATTTCAAGTTTAAAATGAAAATGGTTTTCCAAGTAATGAAAAAATCTTTGAAAACGGGTTTGAAAGCTATAAGTTAAATCCTTGTTATAAAGATTGGATAAGTTAATCCTAATCGAAATGGGAATTGTTTCTAAATCCGTAAATGGATCTTTGTGAAACTGGGTGAACTTTGTGCAATAAATCTTTTTGTTTAAAGATTTGTAATGGTAATTTGTTTAAACCATTTGAATAAAGGTTTTGGTTTTCTTTGAAGTTGTGACTTAACTGAAATCCCATATCCGTATGTTTTTAAATATAGCGCTCATTATTCGGTTTAGCCGGGAGAGGACCTTGTGTCATATAACCCATTCTGAATAGTGATCCGACGTTATGGATTGCATTGAAGACCGGCGTTGAAGACCGGGTGTTTGCGAGAACGATAGGTTAACCTATCGATTGTCTCTGCACCGAGTAGCTATGGTATAGAGATTCCTTAAGTGATGGGAAGTCTGATCTGGATTGTGAATACCCGGATTTGCAAGGGCTTCTTCCTTTATTGGACGAAATGCCTTCGGTTCTGTTCGAACCCGAAATAGACTAGTATGGTTGTATGTCTGACACTACACTTTGAGATATAAAGCAGATTTCTTTCAAATACATATCTGTTGGTGGCGGATAATTTATTCTCTTAGCTTAACACCCTTCTCTGGGACGTACGAGCTCGGAGGTTATGTCGTTGAAGGTTATCAGTGATATACTCCCAATTTGGTAGTGTGACATGCTAAGTACTGCTTTGTGTTGATGATCATTTGTTGATCATTTGTGATCAAATCATGGATTTCGTGTAAAGCGTAGCTTTGTGGACGAGACTGCATCAGGACCTCACACCCCGGAAATGGTCGAAACAGGAAAGATGCGGCGTGGTTATGAGGATCGCGCCCTTTAGGGTGTGTCATTTCCATGTGGAAAAGGGTGGTATCATGGTATGGAGCCCAGATGCTTACTCATGTGGACACTGTAGATCTATTACTTTGTGTTTTCTTTGTGGTTGTTGGTTTAGAGGCGCCTCGGATAAAGGTCCCAAAGGACCGGGGGATGGCATGCTCGAGTAGTAGTTACCTAATTACAGAGGTAACCCGGCCTTGTGTTGGCAGAGATCCGGTTAGGTTCTCGGCACGTCCCGCCAGAGGCGTACACATGGACAGTAGGAAGTTCCTTAGCCTGACCATTTGTTGGAAATCCAAACAAAACAATATGCGCGCCGTGCACGGTTTTAGTTGTATAACCTGCCATAGATATGGCGGTAACCTGCTATTGAACATGGTAGCTATAGTAGGCATACAATAATGGTTGTATGCTGGCTAAGATTAATATTATACTTTCGAAAGGTTTTCTACACTATGCACTAATAATAATTTCAATGAAATTTTCTTGTATCAAGCATATTTGACTATCATAAGGAGAAATCTCCTCCAATTCTGCGTTTGCATTATGTGTGTGGCGAGAGGCCTTATGCTAGTTTCATTTTCCAAAAAGCATTGCGGATTTATTTTAAATTCTCTTGTTGTCTATTTTAAAGATAAACGGTTTTGTTTACTCATACTAGTCCCATGACTGACCTGGAGTTTATTATTCCTTTCCTAAACTCTGGGTGCCCACAATTTTCCACACGGGCAGTCTAGAGTTGGATTTTTCAGAGTGTCGAATAGTAGGAACTGATTCGATAGCCTTCGAAGCTTTTGGATTTGTGGATCGCATTTGCTACACGTCAGCTTTCTCGGCTGACCTTGCTTATCTAGGTGAAACGTGATGGGTGTTCGAGCTACCTTTAGTTTGGAGATGGTGTTGCGGTTGCATTTTGGTGATGTATTCTATCGAAGATATTCTTTTCCGCTGTTATTTCTTGTATCTCTGATAGTATTGATATCCATTGTTTCATTCTATTGTAACATCATTGTATCTGAATATTGTATCAAATGTTGTAAATGATATTATTTCATTTTCTTCCGCTATGTTGTACTTAAAGTGTTATAAGCTCCGGCGAACCAGATTCGACGTTTGGATCTGCGGCATTTGAATATAAGCGTCATACTCGATGCCGATTTTCGAAGGTCGAGCCAGGGCCGCTGCATAAATATACCGCTGAGATCAGCATAATGAGACGATTAAAACGATATGAAGATATTAGTGACACGATTGAATTATAAAAATTCGAATTTCAACTAGCGGAAAATGCAGCTAAAAAATAGAAAAGAAAAGATCGACGATGCTAAAGAAGTCCGAATTTGGAAAAACGAAAGATGCCGTCTCACTCAGAAGAGGATTTAACAATTTTCTACAAAAAATTATTTTGGTTTGAAAAACATTTTATTATCATCAAATATTAACCGATTTAAATTGAAATAAAATTATATAACAAAGTAAACTTCAATATTATTGGGTGAAAATTTAACAGTTGCTATGTTAAAATAGACGTATTACAAATATTAAATTTTTATTTTGAAATTTTACTGTTTAGATTTTCACAAAGTTTCCATTAAATACATTATTAAAACCAATTAAAAAATTTAGTTCGTTACACTCTTCCCCACTCAAAACTTTTCGTCCTCGTAAAGGAAGAAGGTAGGAAAATAGAAACAACCAGAAAAATAGATTGAAAGACAAGGATAAACAATTTATTTAAACTATATAAATTTTCTATTAAACCATGTAATATATAAATAAACAATAGTTTAAAGGGATATATTCAAACAGGAAAGAAGGTAGATTCCGAAAAACAGAATTTAGATGAATAAATAAAGCTGAGTGGATAGGTAGATTCAAAAGAATAGTATCAGGCACGAATAATTAATTTAGAACCATAAGAGTTTTAATTCCAAATATTAATACAAAATTTCTTTGTTGGAAATACCTTTGTAATAAAAACTTTTATATCGAAAAAAATTTTCCTTTCGAAATACATTTATAACTCGATGTTTCAACAAGTTTATCCTCGTTCTTGCAGACTCTGGCTATGCGTTGATCATGCACAAAACTAGAATTCTTCAAGTACTTAGTAGATCTGTTTCAACACCCAATGGAAATACTTGAAAAACCTTCAACGCTGTTATGGAATGTACAATCCAAACAAATCACCTGGATCGTAGATACACAATGGTTACGCGTGGTTCCCCCCGGAAACATCTGTACCTTTAAGCAATCACTTCCTTACGAATTACGCCTGGATCCCCCAGGAAACATCCGTACCCTTTAAGAAATCTTTTCCTTGCGGATTACGCCACGACAACAAAACCGGTATACCGCATGATACATAATAATGGTTACGCCTGGTTCCCACAGGAAACATCTGTACTCTTTAAGCAATCTCTGCCTTGCGGATTACTCTACCCAAAAAAACGACCATGGGTTACGCCATGGTAGGACACTTGAGTTTCACATCCGGAAAACCAAAATCAAAGAGAATAATATCGATAGAATGAATCCACAATGTTGCCACAAAGTGGATATCAAGCAGAAGGCACCTCCCATATCTTTACTTCGAAAATATGTATCATATAGTACCTTTTCAAATCACTTTCAAATATCATACTTATATAAAGCCCATTTTATATAAGATTCCATTTTCAAATCGAATACTTTCCAAAATCAATAGTATATCAAATCACACTTATACAGACTTCGATTTTATAAGATTTTGCTTTACAAATTGAGTACCTTTCCAATCAACAGTTTTCAATCAACTTCACACTTATACAAATCAGTTTTGTATTAGTTCGATAACTCCCAAATCAAGTATTTACTAAAACATGGTTCTCAATTTCAATTCGTTTCAATATCAATTCAGTTTCAAAGTCATATACCTTTTCACCAAATTATTTCTTCCAAATTAAATATATTATATTTCAAAGTTTCTCAAATCATTAGGTTTAGGAAATAATCTTGATTTTCAAATCGACAAAATTTAGGTCAAACAAATTCATTTACTTAATAAAACATTTCAAACTAATTTATCTTTTTGAATGATTTATACCTTACAGTATCACTTAGCTTGGAAAATTTAAATCACGCTTTGGGAGTGCTCGAACATTCAAAATAGTCGGAGAAATCAAATTCAAATCCAAGAGTTGGGGATCAGCAACCAATCAGTAAATCAATTTCAATATATAGAGTAATATCAAATTCGAAACTCGAGGAGTGAACACCGGCCCACATCAAATCATTTCAAATTTATATAAATATATCCTTCGAATATCAAATCATACTTCGGAATTTGAAATCAAAATTGGTTTCACAAAATCACTCGCATAGCAAAGTCATGAAGTGGCCTCTCCCTTACTCTGAAACTCGAAATTCAATGTCGACGATGCATGCACCCATCACCAAATTTATTTTCCAACGACACAAGTGAGTTCTGGACTTCTTTTTCTTGAAAACTTCTTTGAAATTTCTTCGAAATCATTGGAATTCATTTTAATTCATTTGAACATTTCTTATTTGGGAAATACTTTTAAATCATATTATTATTTAATTTCCAAAATCTTAAAACCAATTTCAAAACACTGGAGTTCAATTCCTCGAAATTCAAATTCAAAACCCCTCAATTATAAATCATTTTTATATAAACCAATTTTTTTATAAAATTTTCAAAATTTTCGATCCTTTCGAAATTTCAAATTCACGTTTTTAAATGGTATATAATCCTTATCGAAAATATTTTCCTTTTTATATATAGAATATAATCATACTTATCAAAGTAATAATTTCGATATATAAAACAATTTTTAAAATACAAACAAACCCGATTTTTTTCAAAGGAAGATTCAAGAATGGATTCCACAACAAAGATAGAGTTTCAAATTAGAGGAACTCTAATGAAATAGAATTTTGATTTGAAGGTAGACTCGATCGAAGATGAGATAATTAAATTTCAATATAGAAGATGGATATACTTACATAAATCGCGGGCGACCTTAACTGGTCATCCATGATTTCAAAATAAGATCGGTGCTGAATTCTAAGGCAAATCGACATTCGATCGCCAGGGATGGAATTCGGCATAACAAGAGATTACAACATCTAAACCGAGGGATAGAAATCTTCGGTGAATCAGTGCCAATTGTAAAGGAGTTCACCCCCTTTCTAATCATATCGTAGAGCTATGGGATGCTCCAGAATTTAGAAGAATACGAATAGTGAGGGAAAACAATGGATTTCGGAATCGCGGGAACGTTCCAAAATTCAAAGGAAATTCAACTCAAAGAGGAAAGAATTCAAGCTCGAACGAAAGTGATTCTGAAAGTAAATTTACTATATATGCTAAGTTTTCCTAGAGCCAATGCTCTGATACCAACTTGTAACGACCTGGTATTTTCAACCATTCACATCCACACATGCCGGACTTGAATTGCTCAAAATATCAGGTTGTAAATTTAAATTTTGCAAAAACTCAGCATATACAGTAAATAAATCAATCACTAAATCACAGAAACAGAGTACTATAATAATAACGCAACAGAATATATAAATAGTAGTTCATGAAACGACACAAGTAATATACATATTTTGAAAATATAATTAGATTTTTATTCCTATTCGAATATAACATATATTAGTATGGTAGCTGGTGTTGTAAAAGCATTAGTGATTTATGTTGTAAAACTAAAAATTTAATCGTATAATTTTCATCTCGATTCTAGTGTATATATATAAAGTATGTTTTGTTTTTTCTCTTTTCTGTAGTGCTTTCATAATGTATGGTCTATATATATATATATATATATATATATATATATATATATATATAGATTTTCTCAGTATATACTTTGAATTTTGAGTAAACTACATATAAATATGTTATTTTAAAATGCGTATTTTAAATAAGTGATGATTTTTATATATATTATGCCTATTTCTTATTTTGTGTGTGTGTTTAAATGTAATATTGATTTAAGAGGAAAAACGTTTATGTGTTTAAATTTAAGTATTGATTTTTCTATAATATGATGATGTTTTGTTTTAATATGTATTTTAAATTTAATATCAGTTTCAAAAAATGTGAATATTTTATTTGAATATCCGTCTTAAATTAAATTTATTGAGATTTTAAGGAAATTTAAATAACACATATAATATATACTCTGTTTATATCAAACCGATTGATTTTTTTTCATCGATTTCTATCTATCAGCTTTGTCATCAAATTCGTGCCAATTTTGTTTTGCTTTAAATTCGTGTTGGGATCCATATCTGACCTCATTATCGTTATTCTCTAGCCTCGAAAGGTGAGCAATCACTCACGATTAACGTTCTTGAATTTTTTTAAATTTGATTTCAATTGAAACGACAATTGAAATATGATGCTGTAGTCATTTAAATTGTTATATATATGCTATTTTATGTAACTGTTCACCTGTGGGATATGACACCATATCCCGTTGTTTATATTATATTTTTATTGATGATATATCCCTATTATTTTATTGTATTATCTGTTATCATTCTGCAAGTTCCCTGTAGTTTAGAATTCACTATGGGTTGAAATGATACATACCCGAACGGACTTTTGGATAGGAGAATTTCGTTATGGGTTGAAATATAAACCCAAGCGATTTTCAATTAAATTGAATTTGGGATTGCGGGTCGAAGTGATATCTACCCTTATATTTAAATTTCGGATTGAAATGATAAATATCCGTATCCCTTGACCATAGCATAGGAAATTATATACAGACATCGTTGGTCTATATATATATAAATGTTTTGAAAATAATTTCTATGGTTTGGGAAAGAAAAATATAGTTTTAGTAAAGACTAATTCTTAGAATATTATATGTATAAAAATTAAATTTTATGTATAGACCTAATGATAATATTTAATCTAATTGAGATTGACTTAATACATATAATATGTTAAAGGATTCGTTTAAATTTATATTTCAAATAAGATTTGGTAAAATTTTCAATAAGCTAGAGTTGAGAAGATAAAGTTGAATTAATTGGAAATGGTATTCAATTAAGAATTATATTCAATTAAATCGTTTTGAAACTATTGAATTCGGGATTTAAGATATGATTTTGTAACTTGGTTTTGGTAAAAGGGATCAAATGGATATTTTGAGTTTAAATAAATTTAAGGAAATATTCTGTAAATGAAATCTAAGGCTACTTAAATGATATTGAAACTTGTTAAGCGGATATTTCCTAACTAAATGATAATGATGAAGCTAAATCAAGATCTATATGAAACTGTTAGATTTAATTTTAAAATATTGAATATTAAAGCTTTGAATATAACGAAAGTTTAAATGGTTATTCGGAGCTGAATTGAATTAATGAATTGAGCTTTGAATAAATGGGAATTTGGAACTTGAGTTGATTAGAATCAATTTGTGTAGTTGAGGAAATTTCAAATACTTTACTTTATAAATTATTTAATATATATACACACACTATCTTGGAAAATAGATATATTTGAAAGGGAAATGATGTTTTGATTTTGAAGTCTAAATAAAACTGAATGACCACGGTGTTATAGTGTATATTTCTACCTTGTAGATAGTTCCATGGACCCTTAGAGGATGGTTATCCCAAACATCTTTAAGTTATTTGTATTTCAGTTGATATTTCACTAGAGTTGGATTTATTGATATAAGAATTTTAATCATGACTCGAATGTTTTTTGTTTTTGCTTTACGCTCGGGTCATACTAAGAGATACAGCATTTGAGACTCTCCTTAGGAGTTTGGAGCTTCATTTGAGGATCCAACTATTGATTCAGCTTCCAGCTCTTTCTGTTGATTCGTCCGGAGAGTTCATCTGTTCGTACTGGAGACTTCACTGTATTTGAGATATTCTGTTGCATTTTTATTTCTAACTCTAGTATTTATATAGTAGCTTCATAAACTACTATTTATCTATTCCACTGCATTATTTTATATTACTCTGTGTCTGTGATTCTGTGGTTGATTTATTTACTGTATATGCTGAGTTTTGCCAAATTTTAATTAACAATTCGGTATTTTGAATTATTCAAGTCGGACATGTATGGTTTTATTGTCGATTGGAATGGTCCAAAATAGCGGGTCGTTACAGTTGGTATCAGAGGTTTGGCTCTAGGCAAAACTTAGCATATATGGTAAATTTATTTACAGAATCGCTTTCGTTCGAGTTGATTCTCTTCCTTTTGACTCGATTTCATTTGAACTTTGGAACGTTCCCTGTGGTTCAAAAATTCATTCTTGCCTCTCTCTATTTATATTCTTTTGATTTTGGAGTATCCAATGACTCCACTGAATGATTTGTAAAGGGGGTGAAACTCCTTTGCAGTTGGCATTGATTCAACGGAGATTTATGTATCCCTCTGTTTAGATGCTCCTATCTCTTGTTATTCCGAATTATATCTCTGGTGATCGAATGTCGAATTGCCTAAGAATTCTGCACCGATCTAATTTTGGAATCACCGTTGATCGGTAAAGGTCGCCTGCGATTTATAGAAGTATATCCATCTTCTATTTTGTAATTTAATTATCTCATCTTCGATCGAGTCTATCTTTCAGGATTCTATTGATTGGAATTCCTCTAAATTAAATCTCTATCTTTGTTTTAAAATCCATTTTGGAATCATCCTTGGAAAATCAAGTTTTGTTTGTATTTTAAAATTGTTTTATATACCAAAATTTTTATTTTGGTAACTATGATTTTATTCTATATATAAAAGAGAAAATGTTTTCGATAAGGATTATATACCTTTTAAAAAAACGAGAATTTGAAGTTTCGAAAAGATTTGAAAATTTGAAAATATTATAAGAAAATTTATTTATATAAAAATGATTTATAACTGAAAGGTTTTGAACTTGAAATTCGAGAGATTGGACTCCGGTATTTTTGAAAATTGGTTTAAGATTTGGAACTATATAATAATAAGATTTGAAAGAATTTTCTGAATAAGAAATGTTTCAAATGACTTCAAATGAGTTCCAAGGATTTCAAAAAATAAATTCAAAGAAGTTTTCAAGAAAATAGAAGTCCATAACTCAATTATATCGTTAGAAAATAATTTCGGTGATGAGTGCACGCATCATCGACATTGATTTTCGAGTTTTAGAGTGGGGAGAGGCCACTTTAATAGCTTTGCTATGCGAGTGACTTTGTGAAACCAATTTTGATTTCAAATTCCAAAGTATGATTTGATATTCGAAAATTATAGGTATATATATTTGAAATAATTTAAAGTAAGCTGGTGTTCAATCCTCGAGTTTTCGATTTGATTTAGTATAACTCTATTTGTAAAAAAAATTGATTTACTGATTTGTTGCTGATTTCCAACACTTGGATTTGAAATTTGATTTCACCGACTATTTTGAAGGTTCGAGCACTTCCAAATCAAGGTTTAAAATTTTAAAACTAAGAAATTTCGAAGAGTAAAAAAATTTGATAAAGAATATAAGTTTAGTTTTGTATGTTTAAAGTATGAAGAGTATGACTTAAGTAAATTTGAAACTTTTGTTAAATAAATAATTTGAAAAAGGAAAATTGGATTTTTCATATAGAAATAAATATTTTAAAGGTTTTAAAGGTATAATTATAAATTTAGAAACCATTTTGAGTATAACTGATTTTGAGAAGAATATTTGGTTTTGAAATTAGATTGGAATTAAAACCAGTACTTATATGGTGATTTTGGAAATGAATTTGTTTGACCTAAATTTTGTAGATTTGGAAATTTGGATTATTTTCTAAACCTATTGTTTAAGAAACTTTGAAACTGAATATATTTAATTTGGAAGAAAATTTGATGAAATCATATATGATCTTGAAACTGAAATGTTATTAAAACGAGAAAAAATTTGAGAACCTTGATTTACTAAATACTTGATTTGGGAGTTATTGAACTTATATAAAACTGATTTGTATAGTACGAAATTGATTTGAAACCTATTGATTTGAAAGGTACTCAATTTAGAAATAGAAATTTTATATAATTGAAGTCTATATAAGTGTGATTTGATACACTATTGATTGGGAAAGTATTCGATTGAAAATGGAATCCTATATATAATGGACTTTATATAAGTATAATATTTGAAAGTGATTTGAAAAGGTACTATATGATAAATATTTTCGAAGTAAAGATATGGAAAGTGCCTTCTGCTTCATATCCGCTTTGTGTCCACATTGTGGATTCATTCTATCGATATTATTCTCTCTGATTTTTGGTTTTCCGAATGTGATACTCGAGTGTCCCACAGTGGCGTAACCAATGGTTTTCTTTTCTCGCGACTGAATAGCGCAACTGCATGGCTGAGAAGGCCTAGGGGTACGGATTGTTTTCGGGGGGATCCAGACGTAACCATTGTGTATCCTGCAATCTATATAGGTCACATTATTAGCGAAACTGCCTGGCTGAGACAGCTTAGGGGTACAGATTGTTTCCTGGGGGATCCAGGCGTAACCATTGTGTATCCTGCACCCTACTAGTCATCATGGCGTAACTCGCAGGGCTAAGAAAGCTTGCGGATACAGATTGTTTCCTGGGGGATCCAGGCGTAACCATTGTGTATCTGCAAACCATGGTTAGACAAAGGTTTTGGTTTGGTTATTTTGTTTGGATTGTACTTTCCATATCTGTTTTTAAAGGTTTTTCATGTAATTTCACTGGTTGTTGAAACAGGTCTACAAAGTACTTGAAGAATTCTAGCTTTGCGCCTGATTAACGCATGGCCAGAATCTGCAAGAACGAGGATAAACTTGTTGAAACATCGAGTTATAGAAGTATTTTCGAAAGGAAAATTGGTTTCGACGTAAAAGTATTTTTTTTGAAAAGGTATTTTATTAGAAAAGTATTACCAACAAGAAATTTTTGTATTAATATTTGAAATTGAAATTCTTTTGGTTTGAAATTAACTATTCATGCTGGATATTATTCTTCTGAATCTACCTTATCTGCTCAGCTTTAGTTATTCACCTTGATTCTGTTTTCCGAATCTACCTTCTTTCCTTGTTGGATATATCCTTTTTAAATATTGTTTATTTATATACTATATGGTATAATAGAAAATTTTTAGTGTTTAAGAAGTTATTAATTAATTATAACATATTTAAAGAGAATGATTATTAATTTATTGATAATGTTGGAAGTATCTTGAGATAAATAATTTTTTTTTATAAATTTTGGATTTAATATTTTCAATAGCTTCTTTGTAAATATAAGTATTAATGTAAATAATTATTTCCAAAGGAGTTTTGAAAAGTATTAAAGAAAATTAAATTTCAAATGAAGCTTTTAAATGAATATTTTAAGTAAAATTTGTATAGTTTTAAATTAATTGTTTATCTTGTACTTCAATCTATTTTTTCTTTCTATTTGTTGTTATTCCCCTGCCTCCTTCCTTTTCGGGGACGAAAAGTTTTGAGTGGGGGAGAGTGTAACAACCCATAAATTTTTAAACGGTTTTTAATAACGTATTTAATTGATTTTTTGAGAAATTTTAAATAATAATATTTTGAAATAAAAATTTAATGTTTGGATTACATATAATTAAATATAAGTAGTGAATAAATAAGAAAACACATAAATTTAGATTACATTACTTGTTAATTAATTTGGGCGTACGTTCGTTTTAATTATTACATCTATTGTACGCACTCTTTGATTTCATATCTTAGCTGTTAAAAATCAAATCAGCACGTGCATTTCAAAAAAAAAAAAGAATTAAAACCCTGCCTCCAATTCACGTGTAAACCTTTCCACTTTCATTTGCGTCTCCGTATTTAATAGGAATAAAAATCTTTGATTTCCTGACAGTTTCAAAATCTCTTCCCTTCTTCATTTTTTGCAACGCAGTTCAGATCTGAAAAAAAAAGGGTAATGAGTAACTATCCGAAAATTTGGACCAATTTAAAATTCTATTTTTTTAAAATATTGAATAAACTTTGGTAGAAACAAAAATGATGGGAATAATAATAGTTTATATGAGATTTACAATTTGAATTATAAACAACAAATGTTAAGAATTTAATAATAATTGTTAATTGTAAATATTGATCTATTAAATAAAATTAAAGAGGAAACAATAGTTTAATTGTATTGTTGTAATTCAAATAAGTTAACCTCTAACAAATGTACTAAAATTGGTAACTAATGGATATGTTGAGTTATGTGAATTTATTAAATAATGTTTGATTTATTGTTAATAAAAAGAAGCAGTTGAATAAGATTTTTATTTGATTTTAATACGAAATTAATATTTGTATTTGTTGAAATCTTTCCATTAAGGAAAGAGAATGTATTAAAATGAACATTTAATTTGGTAGTTAACATAATAATATTTTATTTATAAGTTTTAAAAGAGTAAATTATTTCAAAATGTTTTCCAAATATAATAATTATTATAAGAAAGATATTTTGAAATAAAAGTAACAGGTTGTATTCTGCGAATTTACAATTTTTTTTATTTACTATAAAGCAGTAGATAGTTGTTATTATTTTATATGTTAATTTATTTTTGACGTTAAATAATAAATTTATCTTTAGCCTTGCATTCCAAGTGGGAAAGAAATCATTTCCTTAGACGTTCAATTTCTTTTAAATCTAGTTTTGATAAGTTACGTGTAAATTTCTACGCTTCCCTTTTTCCTCATTTTTATAATAGGAATAAAATTTCGCGTAGCATTTCAAGCAAATTTATCTCTCTTTAGAAGTTCAAAATCTGTTTCAAGATTGTTTGAAATTCACGTGTATAAGTGTCTCTTCTTTTCCATTTACTCCTTTGCAATTAATAGGAACAAAATCTTTGATTTTCCTTACCATTCAAACGAAATTCTTTTATTTCCTTAATGTTTCTATACCACTAATTAGTACGTTTCTTTATTTAATCTATCCAACGCAATTATCTCCTAAATCAAATATCACGTGTAAATTCCTCTTGACAGGAATTATTTCCTACCGTTTCGCCGAGCAATCAATACTAGTTTCATTTAAATATTCAACCTTGTACGCAAATAATATTCACCACCTTCCCATTTTATAATTATTTCTTGCGTTTTAATCAATGCATTTACTTCCTAATAAATTTTAAACGTGTACAAAATGTTTGCCAAAGATTTCTTGCAGTTTCCTTTTGCTAAATTCACGCAATCAATACCACTGTAAATATTCGCTCAAATCTTTCTTGCCTATATTCTCTCACCTCAATCAATGCAATTGTGTATAATTGATTTAAATTTATTTCTTGCCTATATTCTCTCACCTCAATCAATGCAATCGTGTATAATTGATTTAAATTTATTTCTTGCCTATATTCTCTCACCTTAATCAATGCAATCGTGTATAAATATAAGCCTCGTACACAAATAGTTTTTAATTGCATCTCAACATTTTCTTCATTTCTTCTTGCATGCGTGAGCTCTGAAGGTATGGCCTCTGTTTTCTTCTTTTTATTTTATATTTTTTTTCCATGCTTTGCTTCTCCCCTCCCTGTCCTCTGCTTCCAATATATGTGACAAATCCATCTTTATATTTCAACTCGCGTTCATAAATTTTCACATTATAACAGTCTCCATTTAATTGATATTTTAGCATAAAACTATATCTACATATTTTTTTATGTTTAATGCTTATGTGAATTTTAAGACAAGCTTTTCAGAGACGTATATATACTTTAGTCTTATATCTTATTGGTTATTATAAAATATTAGTAATATACCTATTATGAAAATATAATTAGATTTTTATTCCTGTTCGAATATAACATATATTAGTATGGCAGCTGAGTGTTGTAAAAGCATTAGTGATTTATGTTGTAAAACTAAAAATTTAAATGTATAATTTTCATCTCGATTCTAGTGTATATATATAAAGTATGTTTTGTTTTTTCTCTTTTCTGTAGTGCTTTCATAATGTATGGTCTATATATATAGATTGATTATCTCGGTATATGCTTTAAATTTTGAGTAAACTATATATAAATATGTTATTTTAAAATGCATATTTTAAATAAGTGATGATTTTTACATATATTATGCCTATTTCTTATTTTGTGTGTGTGTTTAAATGTAATATTGATTTAAGAGGAAAAACGTTTATGTGTTTAAATTTAAGTATTGATTGTTCAATAATATGATGATGTTTTGTTTTAATATGTATTTTAAATTTAATACCAGTTTCAAACAATGTGAATATTTTATTTTAATATCTATCTTAAATTAAATTATTGAGATTTTAAGGAAATTTAAATAACACATATAATATATACTCTGTTTATATCAAACGGATTGATTTTTTTTTCATCGATTTCTATCTATCAGCTTTGTTATCAAATTCGTGCCAATTTTGCTTTGCTTCAAAGTTCATATTAGGATCCATGACTGACCTCATTATCATTCTTCTCTAGCCTCGAAAAGTGAGCAATCACTTACGATTAACGTTCTTGTATTTTTTTAATTTTGATTTCAATTGAAACGACAATTGAAATATGATGCTGTAGTCATTTAAATTGTTATATATATATATGCTATTTTTGTAACTGTTCACCTGTGGGATATGACACCATATCCCGTTATTTATATTATATTTTTATTAATGATATATGCTTGTTATTTTATTGTATTATATGTTATCACTCTGCAAGTTCCCTGTGGTTTAGAATTCACTATGGGTTGAAATGATACATACCCGAACGGACTTTTGGATAGGAGAATTTCGTTATGGGTTGAAATGACAAACCCAAGCGATTTTCAATTAAATTGAATTTGGGATTGTGGGTCGAAGTGATATCTACCCGTATATTTAAATTTCTGATTGAAATGATAAATATTTGTATCCCTTGACCATAGCGTAGTAAATTATATACAGACATCGTTGGTCTATATATATATAAATGTTTTGAAAATAATTTCTATGGTTTAGGAAAGAAAAATATAGTTTTAATAAAGATTGATTCTTAGAATATTATATGTATAAAACTGAAATTTTATGTATAGACCTAATAATAATATTTAATCTAATTGAGATTGATTTAATACATATAATATGTTTAAGGATTCGTTTAAATTTATCTTTCAAATTAGATTTAGTAAAATTTTGAATAGAGAGTTGAGAATATAAAGTTGAATTAATTGGAAATGATATTTAATTAAGAATTATATAATTAAATCGATTTGAAACTATTGAATTCGGGATTTAAGATAAGATTTTATAAATTGGTTTTGGTAAAAGGGATTAAATGGATATTTTAAGTTTAAATTAATTTAAGGAAATATTCTGTAAATGAAATCTAACGCTATTTAAATGATATTGAAACTTGTTAAGTGGATATTTCCTGACTAAATAATAATGATGAAGCTAAATCAAGATCCATATGAAACTTTAGATTTAACATTAAAATACTGAATATTAAAGCTTTGAATATAACGGAAGTTTAAATGGTTATTGGGAGATGAATTGAATTATTGAATTGAGCTTCGAATAAATTGGAATTTGGAACTTGAGTTGATTAGAATCAATTTGTGTAGTTGAGGAAATTTCAGATACTTTACTTTATAAATTATTTAATATATATATATATACACACACTATCTTGGAAAATAGATATATTTGAAAGGGAAATGATGTTTTGATTTTGAAGTCTAAATAAAATTGAATGACCACGGTGTTATAGTGTATATTTCTACCTTGTAGATAGTTCTATGGGCCCTTATAGGATGGTTACCCCAAACATCCTTAAGTTATTTGTATTTCAGTTGATATTTCACTTGAATTGGATTTATTGATATAAGAATGTTAATCCTGACACGAGTGTTTTGTGTTTTGCTTTACGCTCAGGTCAGACTAAGAGATACAACATTTGAGACTCGCCTTTGGAGTTTGGAGCTTCATTCGAGGATCCAACTATTGATTCAGCTTTCAGCTCTTTAAGTTGATTCGTCCGGAGAGGTCATCTGTTCGTACTGGAGACTTCACTGTATTTGAGATATTCTATTGTATTTTTATTTCTAACTCTGGTATTTATATAGTAGCTTTATGAACTACTATTTATCTATTCCGCTGCATTATTTTATATTACTCTGTGTCTGTGATTCTGCGGTTGATTTATTTACGGTATATGCAGAGTTTTACAAAATTTTAATTAATAATTCAGTATTGTGAATTATTCAAGTCGGACATGTATAGTTTTATTGTCGATTGGAATGGTCCAAAATAGCGGGTCGTTATAGTTGGTATCAGAGGTTTGGCTCTAGGCAAAACTTAGCATATATAGTAAATTTATTTACAGAATCGCTTTCGTTCGAGTAGAATCTCTTCCTTTTGAATCGATTTCCTTTGAACTTTGGAACGTTCCCTGTGGTTCAAAAATTCATTCTTGTCTCTCTCTATTTATATTCTTTTGATTCTGGAGTATCCAATGACTCCACTGAATGATTTATAAAGGGGGTGAAACTCCTTTACAATTGGCATTGATTCGACGGAGATTTATGTATCCCTTGGTTTAGATGCTACTATCTCTTGTTATTCCGAATTATATCTCTGGCGATCGAATGTCGAATTGCCTCAGAATTCTGCACTGATCTAATTTTGGAATCAACGTTGACCAGTAAAGGTCGCCCGTGATTTATAGAAGTATATCCATCTTCTATTTTGTAATTTAATTGTCTCATCTTCGATCGAGTCTATCTTCAAATCAGGATTCTATTTATTGGAGTTCCTCTAAATTAAATCTCTATCTTTGTTTTAAAATCCATTCTTTGATCATCCTTTGAAAATCAGGTTTTGTTTGTATTTTAAAATTGTTTTATATACCGAAATTTTTTTTTGGGCAACTATGATTTTATTCTATATATAAAAGAGAAAATGTTTTCGATAAGGATTATATACCTTTAAAAAAACGAGAATTTGAAGTTTCGAAAAGATTTGAAATTTTGAAAATATTATAAGAAAATTTATTTATATAAAAATGATTTATAACCGAAAGGTTTTGAACTTGAAATTCGAGAGATTGGACTCCGGTATTTTTGAAAATTGGTTTAAGATTTTGAAATATATAATAATAAGATTTGAAAGTATTTTCTGAATACGAAATGTTTCAAATGACTTCAAATGAGTTCCAAGGATTTTGAAAAAAAATTCAAAGAAGTTTTCAAGAAAATAGAAGTCCATAACTCACTTATGTCGTTGGAAAATAATTTCGGTGATGAGTGCATGCATCATCGACATTGACTTTCGAGTTTCAGAGTGGGGAGAGGCCACTTTAATAGCTTTGCTATGCTAGTGGCTTTGTGAAACCAATTTTGATTTCAAATTCCGAAGTATGATTTAAAATTCGAAATATATATATATATATATATATATATATATATATATATATATATATTTGAAATAATTTAAAGTAAGCCGGTGTTCAATCCTTGAGTTTTCGATTTGATTTAGTATAACTCTATCTGTAAAAAAAAAATTGATTTACTGGTTTGTTGCTGATTTCCAACTCTTGGATTTGAAATTTGATTTCACCGACTATTTTGAAGGTTCGAGCACTTCCAAATCATGGTTTAAAATTTTAAAACTAAGAATTTCGAAGAGTAAAAATAGTTGATAAAGAATATAAGTTTAGTTTTGTATGTTTAAAGTATGAAGAGTATGACTTAAGTAAATTTGAAACTTTTGTTAAATAAATAATTTGAAAAAGGAAAATTGGATCTTTCGTATAGAAATAAATAGTTTAAAGGTTTTAAAGGGATAATTATAAATTTAGAAACCATTTTGAGTATACATGATTATGAGAAGAATATTTGGTTTTGAAATTAGATTGGAATTAAAACCAGTACTTATATGGTTATTTTGGAAATGAATTTGTTTGACCTAAATTTTGTTGATTTGGAAATTTGGATTATTTTCTAAACCTATCATTTAAGAAACTTTGAAACTGAATGTATTTAATTTGGAAGAAAATTTAGTGAAATCATATATGATCTTGAAACTGAAATTTTATTCAAACGAGAAAAAATTTGAGAACCTTGATTTACTAAATACTTGATTTGGGAGTTATCAAACTTATATAAAACTGATTTGTATAGTACGAAATTGATTTGAAACCTATTGATTTGAAAGGTACTCAATTGGAAAGAGAAATTTTATATAATCGAAGTTTATATAAGTGTGATTTGATATACTATTGATTGGGAAAGTATTCGACTGAAAATGGAATCCTATATATAATGGACTTTATATAAGTATAATATTTGAAAGTGATTTGAAAAGGAACTATATGATACATATTTTCGAAGTAAAGATATGGAAAGTGCCTTCTGCTTGATATCCGCTTTGTGGCCACATTGTGGATTCATTCTATCGATATTATTCTCTCTGATTTTTGGTTTTCCGGATGTGATACTCAAGTGTCCCACCGTGGCGTAACCCATGGTTTTTTTTCTCGCGACTGCATAGCGCAACTGCCTGGCAAAGACGGTGTAGGGGTACGGATTGTTTCCTGGGGTACCAGACGTAACCATTGTGTATCCTGCAATCTTTGTAGGTCGCATTAGTAGCGAAACTGCCTGGCTGAGACAGCCTTGGGATACGGATTGTTTCCTGGGGATCCAGGCGTAACCATTGTGTATTCTGCACCCTACTAGTCATCATGGCGTAACTCGCAGGGCTGAGAAAGCTTACGGATACGGATTGTTTCTTGGGGGATCCAGGCTTAACCATTGTGTATCTGCGAACCGTGCTTAGACAAAGGTTTTGGTTTGGTTATTCTAATTGGATTGTTCTTTCCATATCTGTTTTTAAAGTTTTTTCAAGTATTTTCACTGGTTGTTTAAACAGGTCTACTTAATACTTGAAGAATTCTGGCTTTGCAACTGATCAGCGCATGGCTAGAGTCTGCAAGAACGAGGATATACTTGTTGAAATATCGAGTTATAGAAGTATTTTCGAAAGGAAAATTGGTTTCGACATAAAAGTATTTTTTTTTTTGAAAAGGTATTTTATTATAAAAGTATTTCCAACAAGAAATTTTTGTATTAATCTTTGAAATTGAAATTCTTTTGGTTTGAAATTAACTATTCGTGCCCAATACTATTCTTTTGAATCTACCTTATCTGCTCAGCTTTAGTTATTCATCTTGATTCTGTTTTCCGAATCTACCTTCTTTCCTTGTTGGATATATCCTTTTTAAATATTGTTTATTTATATACTACATGGTATAATTGAAAATTTTTAGTGTTTCAGAAGTTATTAATTAATTATAACATATTAAAAGAGAATGATTATTAATTTATCTATAATGTTGGAAGTATCTTGAGATAAATAATTTTTTTTAATAAATTTTGGATTTAATATTTTCAATAGCTTCTTTGTAATTATAAGTAATAATGTAAATAATTGTTTTCAAAGGAGTTTTGAAAAGTATTAAAGTATCAAAGAAAATTAAATTTCAAATGAAGTTTTTAAATGAATATTTCAAGTAAAATTTGTATAGTTTTAAATTAATTGTTTATCTTGTACTTCAATCTATTTTTTCTTTCTGTTTGTTGCTATTCCCCTACCTCCTTCCTTTTCGGGGACGAAAAGTTTTGAGTGGGGGAGAGTGTAACAACCCATAAATTTTTAAATGGTTTTTAATAACGTATTTAATTGAGTTTTTGAGAAATTTTAATAATAATATTTTGAAATAAAAATTTAATGTTTGGATTACGTATAATTAAATATAAGTAGTAAATAAATAAGAAAACATATAAATTTAGATTACAATACTTGTTAATTAATTTGGGTGTACGTTCGTTTTAATTATTGCATCTATTGTACGCACTCTTTGATTTCATATCTTAGCTGTTAAAAATCAAATCAGCACGTGCATTTTAAAAAAAAGAATTAAAACCCTGCCTCCAATTCACGTGTAAAACTTTCCACTTTCATTTGCGTCACCGTATTTAATAGGAATAAAAATCTTTGATTTCCTGACCGTTTCAAAATCTCTTCCCATCTTCATTTTTTGCAACGCGGTTCAGATCTGGGAAAAAAAAGGGTAATGAGTAACGATCCGAAATTTTAGACGAATTTAACATTCTAATTTTTTTAAAATATTGAATAAAATTTGTTAGAAACAAAAATGATGGGAATGGTAATAGTTTATATGAGATTTACAATTTGAATTAAAAACAACAAATGTTAAGAATTTAATAATAATTGTTAATTGTAAATATTGATCTATTGAATAAAATTAAGAGGAAACAATAGTTTAATTGTATTGTTGTAATTCAAACAAGTTAGCCTCTAACAAATGTACTAAAATTGGTAACTAATGGATATGTTGAGTTATGTGAAATTATTAAATAATGTTTGATTTATTGTTAATAAAAAGAAGCAGTTGAATAAGATTTTTATTTGATTTTAATATGAAATTAATATTTGTATTTGTTGAAATCTTTCCATTAAGGAAAGAGAATGTATTAAAATGAACATTTAATTTGGTAGTTAACATAATAATATTTTATTTATAAGTTTTAAAAGAGAAAATTATTTCAAAATGTTTTCCAAATATAATAATTATTATAAGAAAGATATTTTGAAATAAAAGTAACAGGTTGTATTCTGTGAATTTACAATTTTTTTTTTTTGCTATAAAGCACTAGATAGTTGTTATTATTTTATATGTTAATTTAATGATTTAAAAGTTAATATAGTTTCAATTGGGAATAATATTTATTTTGACGTTAAATAATAAATTTATCTTTAGCCTTGCATTCCAAGTGGGAAAGAAATCATTTCCCTAGACGTTCAATTTCTTTTAAATATAGTTTTGATAAGTTACGTGTAAATTTCTACGCTTTCCTTTTTCCTCATTTTTAAAATAGGAATAAAATTTCGCGTAGCATTTCATGCAAATTTATCTCTCTTTAGTAGTTCATAATCTGTTTCAAGATTGTTTGAAATTCACGTGTATAAGTGTCTCTTCTTTTCCATTAACTCCTTTGTAATTAATAGGAACAAAATCTTTATTTTCCTTACCATTCAAATGAAATTCTTTTATTTCCTTAATGTTTTTATACCATTAATTAGTACGTTTCTTTATTTAATCTATCCAATGCAATTATCTCCTAAATCAAATATCACATGCAAATTCCTCCTAATAGGAATTATTTCATGCCGTTTCTCCGAGCAATCAATACTAGTTTCATTTAAATACTCAACCTTGTACGCAAATAATATTCACCACCTTCCCATTCTATAATTATTTCTTGCGTTTTAATCAACGCATTTGCTTCCTAAAAAATTTTAAACGTGTACAAAATGTTTGCCAAAGATTTCTTGCAGTTTCCTTTTGCTAAATTCACGCAATCAATACCACTGTAAATATTCGCTCAAATCTTTCTTGCCTATATTCTCTCACCTCAATCATAATCGTGTATAATTGATTTAAATTTATTTCTTGCCTATATTCTCTCGCCTCAATCAATGCAATCGTGTATAATTGATTTAAATTTATTTCTTGCTTATATTCTCTCACCTCAATCAATGCAATCGTGTATAAATATAAGCCTCGTACACAAATAGTTTTCAATTGCATCTCAACATTTTCTTCAATTCTTCTTGCGTGCCTGAGCTCTGAAGGTATGGCCTCCATTTTCTTCTTTTTATTTTATATTTTATTTCCATGCTTTGCTTCTCCCGTCCCTGTCCTCTGCTTCCAATATATTTGAGAAATCCATCTTTATATTTCAACTCGCGTTCACAAATTTTCACATTATAACGGTCTCCATTTAATTGAAATTTTAGCATAAAACTATATCTACATATTTTTTATGTTTAATGCTTATGTGAATTTTAAGCCAAGATTTTCAGAGACGTATATATACGTTAGTCTTATATCTTATTTGTTATTATAAAATATTAGTAATATACATATTTTTAAAATATAATTAGATTTTTATTCCTGTTCGAATATAACATATATTAGTATGGCAGCTGAATGTTGTAAAAGCATTAGTGATTTATGTTGTAAAACTAAAAATTTAAATGTATAATTTTCATCTCGATTCTAGTGTATATATATAAACTATGTTTTTTTCTCTTTTCTGTAGTGCTTTCATAATGTATGGTCTATATATATAGATAGATTTTCTCAGTATATGCTTTGAATTTTGAGTAAACTATATATTAATATGTTATTTTAAAATGCGTATTTTAAATAAGTGATGATTTTTATATATATTATGCCTATTTTTTATTTTGTGTGTGTGTTTAAATGTAATATTGATTTAAGAGGAAAAACGTTTATGTGTTTAAATTTGAGTATTAATTTTTCAATAATATGATGATGTTTTGTTTTAATATGTATTTTAAATTTAATATCAGTTTCAAACAATGTGAATATTTTATTTGAATATCCATCTTAAATTAAATTTATTGAGATTTTAAGGAAATTTAAATAACATATATAATATATACTCTGTTTATATCAAACCGATTGATTTTTTTTCATCGATTTCTATCTATCAGCTTTGTCATCAAACTCGTGCCAATTTTTCTTTGCTTCAAAGTTCATATTGGGATCCATGACTGACCTCATTATCGCTCTTCTCTAGCCTCGAAAAGTGAGCAACCACTCACGATTAACGTTCTTGTATTTTTTTAAATTTGATTTCAATTGAAACGACAATTGAAATATGATGCTATAGTCATTTAAATTGTTATATATATGCTATTTTCTATAACTGTTCACCTGTGGAATATGACACCATATCCCGTTGTTTATATTATATTTTTATTGATGATATATGCCTATTATTTTATTGTATTATCTGTTATCACTCTGCAAGTTTCCTGTAGTCTAGAATTCACTATGGGTTGAAATGTTACATACTCGAACGGACTTTTGGATAGGAGAATTTCGCTATGGGTTGAAATGATAAACCTAAGCGATTTTCAATTAAATTGAATTTGGGATTGCGGGTCGAAGTGATATCTACCCGTATATTTAAATTTCGGATTGAAATGATAAATATCTGTATCCCTTGACCATAGCGTAGGAAATTATATACAGACATCGTTGGTATATACATATATAAATGTTTTGAAAATAATTTCTATGGTTTGGGAAAGAAAAATATAGTTTTAATAAAGACTGATTCTTAGAATATTATAGTTACAAAAATGAAATTTTATGTATAGACATAATAATAATATTTAATCTAATTGAGATTGATTTAATACATATAATATGTTTAAGGATTCGTTTAAATTTATATTTCAAATTTGATTTGGTAAACTTTTGAATAAGCCAGAGTTGAGAATATAAAGTTGAATTAATTGGAAATGGTATTTAATTAAGAATTATATTCAATTAAATCGATTTGAAAGTATTGAATTCGGGATTTAAGATATGATTTTATAACTTGGTTTTGGTAAAAGGGATTAAATGGATATTTTAAGTTTAAATAAATTTAAGGAAATATTCTGTAAATGAAATCTAAGGCTACTTAAATGATATTGAAACTTGTTAAGCGGATATTTCCTGACTAAATGATAATGATGAAGCTAAATCAAGATCTATATGAAACTGTTAGATTTAATTTTAAAATATTGAATATTAAAGCTTTGAATATAACGAAAGTTTAAATGGTTATTGGGAGCTGAATTGAATTAATGAATTGATCTTTGAATAAATGGGAATTTGGAACTTGAGTTGATTAGAATCAATTTGTGTAGTTGAGGAAATTTCAAATACTTTACTTATAAATTATTTAATATATATACACACTATCTTGGAAAATAGATATATTTGAAAGGGAAATGATGTTTTGATTTTGAAGTCTAACTAAAATTGAATGACCACGGTGTTATAGTGAATATTTCTGCCTTGTAGATAGTTCTATGGAACCTTAGAGGATGGTTATCCCAAACATCATTAAGTTATTTGTATTTCAGTTGATATTTCAATTGAGTTGGATTTATTGATATGAGAATGTTAATCCTGACTCGAGTGTTTTGTGTTTTGCTTTACGCTCGGGTCAGACTAAAAGATACAGCATTTGAGACTCTCCTTTGGAGTTTGGAGCTTCATTTGAGGATCCAACTATTGATTCAACTTCCAGCTCTTTCAGTTGATTCGTCCGGAGGGGTCATCTGTTTGTACTGGAGACTTCAATATATTTGAGATATTCTGTTGTATTTTTATTTCTAACTCTGGTATTTATTAGTAGCTTCATGAACTACTATTTATCTATTCCGCTGCATTATTTTATATTACTCTATGTCTGTGATTCTGTGGTTGATTTATTTACTGTATATGCTGAGTTTTACCATATTTTAATTAACAATTCGGTATTTTGAATTATTCAAGTCGGACATGTATGGTTTTATTGTCAATTGGAATGGTCCAAAATAGCAGGTCGTTACAGTTGGTATCGGAGGTTTAGCTCTAGGAAAAACTTAGCATATATGGTAAATTTATTTACAGAATCGCTTTCGTTCGAGTTGAATCTCTTCCTTTTGACTTGATTTCCTATGAACTTTGGAACGTTCCCTGTGGTTCAAAAATTCATTCTTGTCTTTCTCTATTTATATTCTTTTGATTCTGGAGTATCCAATGACTCCACTGAATGATTTGTAAAGGGGGTGAAACTTCTTTATAATTGGCATTGATTCAACGGAGATTTATGTATCCCTCGGTTTAGATGCTACTATATCTTGTTATTACGAATTATATCTCTGGCGATCGAATGTCGAATTGCCTCAGAATTCTGCACCGATCTAATTTTGGAATCACCGTTGACCAGTAAAGGTCGCGCGCGATTTATAGAAGTATATACATCTTCTATTTTGTAATTTAATTATCTCATCTTCGATCGAGTCTATCTTCGAATCACGATTCTATTGATTGGAGTTCCTCTAAATTAGATCTCTATCTTTGTTTTAAAATACATTCTTTGATCATCCTTTGAAAATCTGGTTTTGTTTGTATTTTAAAATTGTTTTATATACCGAAATTTTTTTTTGGGCAACTATGATTTTATTCTATATATAAAAGAGAAAATGTTTTCGATAAGGATTATATGCCTTAAAAAACGAGAATTTGAAGTTTCGAAAGATTTGAAATTTTGAAAATATTATAAGAAAATTTATTTATATAAAAATGATTTATAACCGAAAGGTTTTGAACTTGAAATTCGAGAGATTGGACTCCGGTATTTTTAAAAATTGGTTTAAGATTTTGAAATATATAATAATAAGATTTGAAAGTATTTTCTGAATAAGAAATGTTTCAAATGACTTCAAATGAGTTCCAAGGATTTTGAAAAAAAATTCAAAGAAGTTTTCAAGAAAATAGAAGTCCATAACTCACTTATGTCATTGGAAAATTATTTCGGTGGGGAGTGCACGCATCATCGACATTGATTTTTGAGTTTCAGAGAGGGGAGAGGCCACTTTAATAGCTTTGCTATGCGAGTGACTTTGTGAAACCAATTTTGATTTCAAATTCCGAAGTATGATTTGATACTCGAAAGATATAGGTATATATATTTGAAATAATTTAAAGCAAGCCGGTGTTAAATCCTCGAGTTTTCGATTTGATTTAGTATAACTCTATTTGTAAAAAAAAAATTTGATTTACTGATTTGTTGCTGATTTCCAACTCTTGGATTTGAAATTTGATTTCACCGACTATTTTGAAGGTTCGAGCACTTCCAAATCAAGTTTAAAATTTTAAAACTAAGAAATTTCGAAGAGTAAAAATATTTGATAAAGAATATAAGTTTAGTTTTGTATGTTTAAAGTATGAAGAGTACGACTTAAGTAAATTTGAAACTTTTGTTAAATAAATAATTTGAAAAAGGAAAATTGGATTTTCCGTATAGAAATAAATAGTTTAAAGGTTTTAAAGGGATAATTATAAATTTAGAAACCATTCTGAGTATAACTGATTTTGAGAAGAATATTTGGTTTTGAAATTAGATTGGAATTAAAACTAGTACTTATATGGTGATTTTGGAAATGAATTTGTTTGACCTAAATTTTGTTGATTTGAAAATTTGGATTATTCTAAACCTATTGTTTAAGAAACTTTGAAACTGAATATATTTAATTTGGAAGAAAATTTGGTGAAATCATATATGATCTTGAAACTGAAATGTTATTAAAACGAGAAAAAATTTGAGAACCTTGATTTACTAAATACTTGATTTGGGAGTTATCGAACTTATATAAAACTGATTTGTATAGTACGAAATTGATTTGAAACCTATTGATTTGAAAGGTACTCAATTTGGAAAGAGAAATTTTATATAATCGAAGTCTATGTAAGTGTGATTTGATATACTATTGATTGGGAAAGTATTCGATTGAAAATGGAATCCTATATATAATGGACTTTATATAAGTATAATATTTGAAAGTGATTTGAAAAGGTACTATATGATACATATTTTCAAAGTAAAGATATGGAAAGTGCCTTCTGCTTGATATCCGCTTTGTGGCCACATTGTGGATTCATTCTATCGATATTATTCTTTCTGATTTTTTATTTTTCGGATGTGATACTCGAGTGTCCCACCGTGGCGTAACCCATGGTTTTTTTTCTCACGACTGCATAGCGCAACTGCCTGGCTGAGACGGCCTAGGGGTATGGATTGTTTCCTGGGCGATCCAGACGTAACCATTGTATATCCTACAATCTATGTAGGTCGCATTAGTAGCGAAACTGCTTGGCTGAGACAGCCTAGGGGTACAGATTGTTTCCTGGGGGATCCAGGCGTAACCATTGTGTATCGTGCACCCTATTAGTCATCATGGCGTAATTCGTAGGGCTGAGAAAGCTTACGGATACGGATTGTTTCCTGGGGGATCCAGGCGTAACCATTGTGTATCTGCGAACCATGGTTAGACAAAGGTTTTGGTTTGGTTATTTTGTTTAGATTGTACTTTCCATATCTGTTTGTAAAGGTTTTTCAAGTATTTTCACTGATTGTTGAAACAGATCTACTAAGCACTTGAAGAATTCAAGCTTTGCGCCTGATCAACGCACGGCCAGAGTATGCAAGAACAAGAATCAACTTGTTGAAACATCGAGTTATAGAAGTATTTTTGAAAGGAAAATTGGTTTCGACATAAAAGTATTTTTTTGAAAAGGTATTTTATTATAAAAGTATTTCCAACAAGAAATTTTTGTATTAATCTTTGAAATTGAAATTCTTTTGGTTTGAAATTAACTATTCGTGCCCGATACTATTCTTTTGAATCTACCTTATCTGCTCAGCTTTAGTTATTCACCTTGATTATGTTTTCCGAATCTACCTTCTTTCCTTGTTGGATATATCCTTTTTAAATATTGTTTATTTATATACTACATGGTATAATAGAAAAATTTTAGTGTTTCAGAAGTTATTAATTAATTATAACATATTTAAAGAGAATGATTATTAATTTATCTATAATATTGGAAGTATCTTGAGATAAATTATTATTTTTTATAAATTTTGGATTTAATATTTTCAGTAGCTTCTTTGTAAATATAAGTAATAACGTAAATAATTGTTTTCGAAGGAGTTTTGAAAAGTATTAAAGTATTAAAGAAAATTAAATTTCAAATGAAGTTTTTAAATGAATATTTCAAGCAAAATTTGTATAGTTTTAAATTAATTGTTTATCTTGTACTTCAATCTATTTTTTCTTTCTGTTTGTTGCTATTCCCCTACCTCCTTCCTTTTTGGGGATGAAAAGTTTTGAGTGGGGGAGAGTGTAACAACCCATAAATTTTTAAACGGTTTAATAACGTATTTAATTGATTTTTTGAGAAATTTTAAATAATAATATTTTGAAATAAAAATTTAATGATTGGATTACGTATAATTAAATATAATAGTGAATAAATAAGAAAACATATAAATTTAGATTACATTACTTGTTAATTAATTTGGGTGTACGTTCGTTCTAATTATTCCATCTATTGTACGCACTCTTTGATTTCATATCTTAGATGTTAAAAGTCAAATCAGCACGTGCATTAAAAAAAAAGAATTAAAACCCTGCCTCCAATTCACATGTAAAACTTTCCACTTTCATTTGCGTCACCGTATTTAATAGGAATAAAAATCTTTGATTTCCTGACCGTTTCAAAATCCCTTCCCATCTTCATTTTTTGCAACGCAGTTCAGATCTGGGAAAAAAAGGGTAATGAGTAACGATACAAAATTTTAGACCAAGTTAAAATTCTAATTTTTTAAAATTATTGAATAAAATTTGGTAGAAACAAAAATGATGGGAATAATAATAGTTTATATGAGATTTACAATTTGAATTAAAAACAACAAATGTTAAGAATTTAATAATAATTGTTAATTGTAAATATTGATCTATTGAATAAAAATAAAGCGGAAACAATAGTTTAATTGTATTGTTGTAATTCAAATAAGTTAACCTCTAACAAATGTACTAAAATTGGTAACTAATGGATATGTTGAGTTATGTGAAATTATTAATAATGTTCGATTTATTGTTAATAAAAATAAGTAGTTGAATTAGATTTTTATTTGATTTTAATACGAAATTAGTATTTGTATTTGTTGAAATCTTTCCATTGAGGAAAGAGAATGTATTAAAATGAACATTTAATTTGGTTGTTAACATAATAATATTTTATTTATAAGTTTTAAAAGAGAAAATTATTTCAAAATGTTTTCCAAATATAATAATTATTATAAGAAAGATATTTTGAAATAAAAGTAACAGGTTGTATTCTGTGAATTTACAATTTTTTTATTTACTATAAAGCAGTAGATAGTTGTTATTATTTTATATGTTAATTTAATGATTTAAAAGTTAATATGGTTTCAATTGGGAATAATATTTATTTTGACGTTAAATAATAAATTTATCTGTAGCCTTGCATTCCAAGTGGGAAAGAAATCATTTCCCTAGACGTTCAATTTATTTTAAATCTAGTTTTGATAAGTTACGTGTAAATTTCTACGCTTCCCTTTTTCCTCATTTTTATAATAGGAACAAAATTTCACGTAGCATTTCAAGCAAATTTATTTCTCTTTAGAAGTTCAAAATCTGTTTCAAGATTGTTTGAAATTCACGTGTATAAGTGTCTCATCTTTTCCATTTACTCCTTTGCAATTAATAGGTACAAAATCTTTGATTTTCCTTACTATTCAAATGAAATTCTTTTCCAATACGATTAATTAGTACGTTTCTTTATTTAATCTATCCAACGCAATTATCTCCTAAATCAAATATCACATGCAAATTCCTCCTGACAGGAATTATTTCCTGCCGTTTCTCCAAGCATTCAATACTAGTTTCATTTAAATACTCAACCTTGTATGCAAATAATATTCACCACCTTCCCATTTTATAATTATTTCTTGCATTTTAATCAACGCATTTACTTCCTAATATATTTTAAACGTGTACAAAATGTTTGCCAAAGATTTCTTGCAGTTTCCTTTTGCTAAATTCACGCAATCAATACCACTGTAAATACTCGCTCAAATCTTTCTTGCCTATATTCTCTCACCTCAATCAATGCAATCGTCTATAATTGATTTAAATTTATTTCTTGCCTATATTCTCTCACCTCAATCAATGCAATCATGTATAAATATAAGCCTCGTACACAAATAGTTTTCAATTGCATCTCAACTTTTTTTTCATTTCTTCTTGCGTGCGTGAGCTCTGAAGGTATGGCCTCCATTTTCTTCTTTTTATTTTATAATTTTTTTCCATGCTTTGCTTCTCCCCTCCCTGTCCTCTGCTTCCAATATATTTGACAAATCCTTCTTTATATTTCAACTCGCGTTCACAAATTTTCACATTATAACAATCTCTATTTAATTGATATTTTAGCATAAAACTATATCTACATTTTTTTTATGTTTAATGCTTATGTGAATTTTAGGCTAAGCTATTGAGAGACGTATATATATGTTAGTCTTATATCTTATTTGTTATTATAAAATATTAGTAATATACATATTTTGAAAATATAATTAGATTTTTATTCATGTTCGAATATAACATATATTAGTATGGCAGCTGAATGTTGTAAAAGCATTAGTGATTTATGTTGTAAAACTAAAAATTTAAATGTATAATTTTCATCTCGATTCTAGTGTATATATATAAAGTATGTTTTGTTTTTTCTCTTTTCTGTAGTGCTTTCATAATGTATGGTCTATATATATAGATAGATTTTATCAGTATATGCTTTGAATTTTGAGTGAACTATATATAAATATGTTATTTTAAAATGCGTATTTTAAATAAGTGATGATTTTTATATATATTATGCCTATTTTTAATTTTTTGTGTGTGTTTAAGTGTAATATTGATTTAAGAGGAAAAACGTTTATGTGTTTAAATTTAAGTATTAATTTTTCAACGATATGATGATGTTTTGTTTTAATATGTATTTTAAATTTAATATCAGTTTCAAACAATGTTAATATTTTATTTGAATATCCGTCTTAAATTAAATTTATTGAGATTTTGAGGAAATTTAAATAACACATATAATATATACTCTGTTTATATCAAACCGATTGATTTTTTTTCATTGATTTCTATCTATCAGCTTTGTCATCAAATTCGTGCCAATTTTGCTTTGCTTCAAAGTTCGTATTGGGATCCATAACTGACCTCATTATCGTTATTCTCTAGCCTCGAAAGGTGAGCAATTACTCACGATTAACATTCTTGTATTTTTTAAATTTGATTTCAACTGAAACGACAATTGAAATATGATGCTGTAGTCATTTAAATTGTTATATATATGCTATTTTCTGTAACTGTTCACCTATGGGATATGACACCATATCCCATTGTTTATATTATATTTTTATTGATGATATATGCCTATTATTTTATTGTATTATCTGTTATCACTCTGCAAGTTTCCTACAGTTTAGAATTCACTATGGGTTGAAATGATACATACCTAAACATACTTTTGGATAGAAGAATTTCGTTATGGGTTGAAATGATAAACCCAAGCGACTTTCAATTAAATTTATTTTGGGATTGCGGGTCGAAGTGATATCTACCCGTATATTTAAATTTCGGATTGAAATGATAAATATCCGTATCCCTTGACCATAGCATAGGAAATTATATACAAACATCGTTGGTCTATATATATATATATATATATATATATATATATATATATGTTTTGAAAATAATTTCTATGGTTTGGGAAAGAAAAATATGGTTTTAATAAAGACTAATTCTTAGAATATCATATCTATAAAAATGAAAATTTTATGTACAGACCTAATGATAATATTTAATCTAATTGAGATTGATTTAATACATATAATATGTTTAAGGATTCGTTTAAATTTATATTTCAAATTAGATTTGGTAAAATTTTGAATAAGGTAGAGTTGAGAAGATAAAGTTGAATTAATTGGAAATGGTATTTAATTAAGAATTATATTCAATTAAATCGATTTGAAACTATTGAATTCGGGATTTAAGATATGATTTTATAACTTGGTTTTGGTAAAAGGGATTAAATGGATATTTTAAGTTTAAATAAATTTAAGGAAATATTCTGTAAATGAAATCTAAGGCTATTTAAATGATACTGAAACTTGTTAGGTGGATATTTCTTGACTAAATAATAATGATGAAGCTAAATCAAGATCTATATGGAACTGTTAGATTTAACTTTAAAATATTGAATATTAAAGCTTTGAATATAACGAAAGTTTAAATGGTTTTTGGGAGCTGAATTGAATTAATGAATTGAGCTTTGAATAAACGGGAATTCGGAATTTGAGTTCATTAGAATCAATTTGTGTAGTTGAGGAAATTTCAAATACTTTACTTTATAAATTATTTAATATATATACACTGTAACAACCCGCATATTTATCGATTCTGTATTTAAATATTTTATTTAAATATTTCATCGTTCATCGGATTTTGGTCCGAAAACCTACTTTTAGCAAACAGTCGAATTGAGACTCGAGACCACTTCCATTGAGTTCAAAATGCCGTTTGCAACCTTTTTGAGTATAAGCTTCGATATGTTTGGAGTAAGTTGATTTTTTGCTACTTTTTCACTTAGGGCTTTGGTTTGGGCTGAACCCTTTAATCACTTACTAACTCAGTCCCAACCCCCTCTCCTCTTCATTACTTCATTCCTCATTTCCTAACACTTCAAGCTAAAGCAAAAATGGGGGAAAGAAGAGGATTAAAACTCCAAGCCCTAGCTTTCTTTGCAAATCCAACTTCTAGCTCCAAATTCAAGAGAACCCATTGGTAAACCTTCTCTTCATCTTTCCCAACTCATTCTCTCTTTGATTTCAGAAAATTCCTAAACCTAATTTGGGAAATATTTCTCTTTTAAGCTTAGAATCAAGCTTCTTGAGTTGGGATTGAAGAGTGGTTGATCCTCCTTTGTTTTCAAGCTTCTCAATCTTGTGCTTTTGGGTTTAAAGGTGAGATTTTATCTCACATCTTAGTCTATAATTATCTTCGATTGTTAGGTATAAATTCCTAACACTTATTCTTGTGCAATTGATTTTGGTTTGGATTGATTTGGTGTATATTCCAATTTTTGATGTTTTGAAATCAAAATCTATGAAAATCCTTTTATGGATATTTGGACATTGATATTTGAGGCGTATCAAAGAGCCGTTAAGGCTGGGTTGTCGCTCAACGTAAATCCTTAGTCGTCGTTGCTCGTCCGATCGCTTCCGGTATTTATTTCAGCCATTTTTGGTCTAGGTTCAGGGAATGCCCTTGTGACGCCCCACCTCTATACCCACGCTAGCCAAGGACACTACGGAGTAATGCTGTCAACTAGCACGGAGAATAAGGCTGTTGAGGAGCGATCATCCGTGTAATTTCTTTGTGCGAGCACCGATATGTCAGATAGTAAAGCATATTTCATTTAAGGTGGAAATCCGACATACCGATACAAACTCAAAGCTATGACACAGTGGCTATATATAATCTTCGGAAACAAATATAGAAATAGACATAACATAAATCAGTCATAGATAATTCATATCATAAAGGCGGAAGAAGATATGAATATATAACTAACACATGAAAGTGTACATCAGAGTAGTGGTCAAAAAGATCCACAATAATACAAAAGAATAGCAACACATGCTATACAAAAGAATACAACTATGAGTCTATATCTCAAGTGTATACAACAAAAACTGCTAATCTAAATAGTTAGCCAAAAGTCAGAGTAGCAAATTCCGGGAAGAAGTCAAGCAGAAGCACCTGTAACATCTCGGTCTGACCCGAGTATTATTTAAGAAAATAATAAACGGATCAGTCTAGCTATAAATATCAGATGACATGGTATAAAATAAAAGATATGGCATAAATATAAAATATCCATACTGACATACTACCATAAGTATGCAAATGATGATCAACAGAAGATCAATCAATAAGAGATAAATCAATATCACAAGAATCTTCTCAAAGATCCGAAGAGGACATCATACCCTAAACTTGTACTCATAACAAGTCAATGACATAAATTCCAGAAGTCAACACAAGAAATCCAGAAATCACAGAAAAAGGGAAAGAGGCCTATCACATGATGGTCCGAAGACCATAGGGAGCTACCCCATATGGGTGAGTCGGAATCACCCAGATGAGGTCCAGGCTAACCAAAAAGCAAAAAGGTATGTGTGAGTGGAATCACACAAATGGTGTCTAGCCTAACCTCGCAACAAAAAGGTATGTGTGAGTGGAATCACACAAATGGTGTCTAGGCTAACCAAAAAGCAAAAAGGTATGTGTGGATGGAATCACACAAATGGTGTCTAGCCTAACCTCGCAACAAAAAGGTATGTGTGAGTGGAATCACACAAATGGTGTCTAGGCTAACCAAAAAGCAAAAAGGTATGTGTGAATGGAATCACACAAATGGTGTCTAGCCTAACCTCGCAACAAAAGGTATGTGTGAGTGGAATCACACAAATGGTGTCTAGACTAACCTTGCGGACAAGGAGATATGTGCGAGTCGGAATCACGCCCATGAGGTCTAGTATAACCTTGCAAACAAAGAGACATCGCATAATTGCTAGTCTAAATCATAAATGATCGTCATGATCAACGGGAAGTCTCAATTACACTAAGGTAGTAAATATAAAAGTTTAGCTTCATGTCCCATAACCACTTGCTTAACTTAAATATTTACGAACAAACTGTAAATCTTCACTAGAAAATTGTCACAAGAGCTTCAATCGAACAAGTCCAAGAATTAACCGACGAAGTAAACGCAAGCGTTTCATACCACTTGTTTTACTAAGTCGTTTAATTAGATTTCTCATACGAGTGAGGTAAAGGTTTGTATATCCTAATAGATTGGAAATCGGTTTGAGAAAATGAGCTTTGTTATAAAATAGTGTTGAAATCATTTGAAGAAAGAGTTTTGATATTTACTACTAGTATAGAAAACCTTTATATTTTAAAGTGACGAATCATAAAAGTGATTGTAGAAACAATCAATCATAAAAATTCACATTCGAAGACGTGAATAAAATCCAAAGAAACCGATAAAGAATACATTGAAATAGATATTCAAAAATCCATAAAATCGACCGAGACGCCCAAGATAGTTTGTCTCGAAGAATGGTCAACTCAGCATCTCAACAAAGAAAGTTCTGTTGAATGCTTTTCCAGATAAGATCCCCTACAGAGGGGGGGGTCCAGGGGGGTGGCAACCCCCCAAGGTGGGAGTGCGGGGGCAACACCCCCGCTACGGGGTTCGACCTGCCCGGTCAGGTCGCGGGGTCTAGGGGGCAGCGCCTCCGGCGGGGTGCGGGGCAGCACCCCGTCCAAAACGGTACGACCTAGTGAAGACCTAAGGGACGATAGGATCGAGCGACCTCGATAATAAATGATAGCAACAAAGAGGATCATCACGAATCGATTTAAATTGGAAATTCAATCCAAAAAGGCAAACTGGACTGAAACAGCAGGTTCAGTCGACTAAACAGAGTTTTCAGTCGACTGACCCTGTACTTGGAAATTTTCCAGGTTCAGGAAACTTTCTGTTTCCAGGTTCAGTCGACTGAACAGAGGATTCAGTCTACTGAATCATGCCTGGATACTTTCGAGTTCCAGGTTCAATCGACTGAACAGAGGATTCAGTCGACTGAATCTTGCCTAAGCTGTTTTTCAGCCTATCCAAATGAAGAGCAAACTCTTCCAAAATGCAACCGGACGAACGTTGGCTCTAAGGGTTTATGCCAATCGGCAACCCGACCCTATATGCTCCTTGATGCATCACCAAAAGCATGATCAAACATCCATAAAAGGATTTTCACACAAATTTGACTTAAAAACCCAAAAATTGGAATATTCACAAGACCAATCCAAATCAAAAGCAAATTCACATGAAGAGGTGTTAGGAATTCATACCTAACCACCAAAGATAATTATAGTCATAGATGTGAGATAAAAATCTCACCTTTGAACCCAAATTAATGAAGAAGAAGCTTGAAAGCAAAGGAAGATCAACCACACTTCAATCCTAACTCAAGAAGCTTGATTCTAAGCTTAAAAGAGAAACATTTCCCAAATAAGGTTTAGGAATTTTCCGAAATCAAAGAGAGAGTGAGTTGGAGAAGATGAAGAGGATGCTTACCAATGGGTTCTCTTAGAATTTGGAGCTAGAAGTTGGATTTGCAAAGAAAACTAGGGCTTAGGAATTTCCATTTCCAATCTCTTCCACCATTTTTACTTTAGAACTGAAAAGTGGAGGAAGTGAGAGTGAATGGGAAGGGATGATTCAGTTTGGGGTATTATTATGGCTAGGGGGCTGAACCCAAACCCAAACCCTAAGTGAAAAAGGTCAAATTTTTAGCTAGCTCCAAACATATCGAAGTTTATACTCAAAAAGGTTGCAAACGGCATTTTGAACTCAATGGAAGGGGTCACGAATCCCAATTTGACTATTTGCAAATAGTAGCTTTTCGGACTAAAATCCGACGAACGATGAAATATTTAAATAAAATAGTTAAATATACAATCGATAAATATGGGAGTTGTTACAGCCCTGAACCCCAGTTTCAGACGTCTGAAACGTAGTATTCAGACGTCTGAATATTATTCTGGGAAGATTTCTATTTCCAGATTTAGATGTCTGAATATATCATTTCAGACGTCTGAATTGGTTCATTTGGAACCAGAAAGGAAATATGCTAAAAAGTGCCTATTTCAGACGTCTGAAATCAAGGATTCAGACGTCTGAATTCTGTTTTGGAAAATATTTTATTTTCCAGATTCAGACGTCTGAATCCTTAATTTCAAACGTCTGAATCTGCAGTCTTTTGCCTATTTGCCTATTTTGTTTGAATTTCCAACTTTAATCGATTCGTGTTGATTTTCTATTTGTTGTTATCATTTATTATCGAGGTCGCTCGATCCTATCCTCCCTTAGGTCTTCACTAGGTCGTACCGTTTTGGACGGGGCGCTGCCCTTTGGACCCCGGCGACCTGACCGGGCAGGTCGAACCCCGTAGCGGGGGTGTTGCCCCCGCACCCCCACCTTGGGGGGTTGTCACCCCCCTTCCATAGGGGATCTTATTTGAAAAACATTCAATAGAACTTACTTTGTTGAGATGCTGAGTTGACCATTGTTCGAGACAAACTATCATGGGCTTCTCGGTCGATTTTATGGATTTTTGAATATCTATTTCGATGGATTCTTTATCGGTTTCTTTGCATTTTATTCACGTCTTCGAATGTGAATTTTTATGGTTGATTGTTCCTACAATCACTTCTATGATTTGTCACTTTACAATATAAAGGTTTTCTATACTAGTAGTAAATATCAAAACTCTTTCTTCAAATGATTTCAACACTATTTTATAACAAAGCTCATTTTCTCAAACCGATTTCCAATCTATTAGTATATACAAACCTTTACCTCACTCGTATGAGAAATCTAATTAAACGACTTAGTAAAACAAGTGGTATGAAACGCTTGCGTTTACTTCGTCGGTTAATTCTTGGACTTGTTCGATTGAATCTCTTGTGACAATTTTCTAGTGGAGATCTACAATTTGTTTGTAAATATTTAAGTTAAGCTAGTGGTTATGGGAAACGAGGCTAAGCTCATATATTTACTAGGTTATTGTAATTGAAACTTCTTGATGATCGATGATGATCATTTTATGGTTTAGACTAGCAATGTGCGATGTCTCGTTGTCCATGTGGAGGACTGACTTCATTTTATTGAGCTTCGTCTCATTTTACACATGGGTCGTACCTGTTTAGGTGTGTTGATGATTGTTTACTTCGTGGAGCAATCGGCTCAATAAGTCGGTGCATGGGGCGTATCTTTCTAGGTACGTCGATGTTCGACTTTGCATGGGGTGTATCTTTCTAGGTGCATCGATGTTAGGCATTACATGGGCCGTATCTTTCTAGATACGTCGATGTTGATTTATGCATGGGGCGTATCTTTCTAGATACGTCGATACTTATTTATGCATGAGGTGTATCTTTCTAGGTGCATCGATGCTAGACATTACATGGGGCGTATCTATTTAGGTGCGTCGGTGTTTGTCTTTGCATGGGTCATACCTTTCTAGGTGCGTCGATGTTTGACTGTGCATGGGGCGTCTCTATTTAGGTGCGTCGATGTTCGGTCTATGAAATAGCGTTCCGTTTGGGATTGGCCATCCTTTTCTTGTGATTTCTGGATTTCTAATTGATGATTTCTGGAATTTATGTTTCACCAACTTATACAATTGGCATTGATATGTATGTCATTTTATTGAGGCTTGGTGAATGAAATAAAGAATATGGTATTCTTTTGATGCTATGAGATTCTTGAGATATTGTATGACTTTTGTGGATTTTCTAATGTATACTTGTCGTAGTATGACATTTTTGGTTATCATACATCTTTTTATTATATCTCTTCTTATATCTCATTTTTATCTGATAATTATAACTAGACTGATCCGTTTATTATTTTCTTATTAAATAATACTCGGTCAGGCTGAGATTTTACAGGTGCTTCTGCTTGACTCCTTATCGGACCATCATCTGATCTTTTGGTTAACTACTTAGCTTTTAGTTTTTGGTTGTGTACAATTTGAGATATAGACTCCTTGATGTATACATATTCTTTTGTCTAGCACTTGTATCTATTCTTTTGTATTATTGCGGATCTTTTTGACCACTACTCTGATGTACACTTTCATGTGTTAGTTATATATTCATATCTTCTTCCGCCTTTGTGATATGAATTATCTGCGACTGATTTATGTTATGCTTATTTCTATATTTGTTTCCTAAGATATTATAGTCACTGTGTAGTAGCTTTGAGTTTGTATCGTTATGTCGGATTTTCTCTCGAAATGAATTGCATGTTATTCTATCTGACATATCGGTGCTCGCACAAAGCAATTACACGGATGGTCGCTCCTCAACAGCCTTATTCTCCACGCTAGTTGACGGCATTACCCCGTAGCGTCCTTGGCTAGCGTGGGTATAGAGGTGGGGCGTCACATACACTATCTTGGAAAATAGATATATTTGAAAGGGAAATGATGTTCTGATTTTGAAGTCTAAATTAAATTGAATAGCCACGGTGTTATAGTGTATATTTCTACCTTGTAGATAGTTCCATGGACCCTTAGAGGATGGTTATCCCAAACATCCTTAAGTTATTTGTATTTCAGTTGATATTTCACTTGAGTTGGATTTATTGATATAAAAATGTTAATCTGACTCGAGTGTTTTGTGTTTTGCTTTACGCTCGGGTCAGACTAAGCGATACAGCATTTGAGACTCGCCTTTGGAGTTTGGAGCTTCATTTGAGGATCCAACTATTGATTTAGCTTCCATCTCTTTCAGTTGATTCGTCCGGAGAGGTCATCTGTTCGTATTGGGGACTTCACTGTATTTGAGATATTCAGTTGTATTTTTATTTCAAACTGGTATTTATATAATAGCTTCATGAACTACTATTTATCTATTCCGCTGCATTATTTTATATTACTCTGTGTCTGTGATTCTATGGTTGATTTATTTACTGTATATGCTGAGTTTTGCCAAATTTTAATTAACAATTCGGTATTTTGAATTATTCAAGTCACACACGTATGGTTTCATTGTCGGTTTGAATGGTCCAAAATAGCGGGTCGTTACAATATGACTTCTGTTAAAAACATACAATATAAAATCTATATAAGACATAAACAATATGGTTTTAGATGAATAAAATATACTGACCAATACTTTAAAACATATACAGTATAATCATTAAAAAATATGCTACAGCTAACAATATAACTTGTATGCATATACAACTCATCCAACGAAATTATGCAAATCATATTTATAGTAAAAGAAACCAAATACAGACTAATATTAAGCATATGTATAACTACTTACTTACATACCAAATAGAAAGTATAAACTTCTATATGTAAATATCAGTTACATATATATCAGAATCAATGTGTATATAGTTAATAGTCAAATTTATTAAACACGCATATATAATACTGTAAATAATGTATACGTAGAAATTTAGAAATAGCATTTTATACTTAAATAATATATATTATATATATATATATATATATATTATATGCTAACCTGAATATAAATATAAACAGTCTTAAACTTACATAAATCTAAAAACATGTAAATAAATATAAACAACTTAACTTATGTAAACTAATATACTAATATATAATATAATTATACACTAACATACCAAAATATCTAAATAAGGAGAAGTCGTACGCTGATGCAAGAGGGTTGCTAGGAGGCTAGCATGGAAACATAGAGAGAGGATGGGCTGACCACGGAGGCTGGAAGCTGACGTGGGATGTATGCATCGGTCAGGGGAAGCTGGAGGTGGGGTTTCATAGCAGAGCGGAGGAGCAAGGGGGTTAGGCCGAAGTTGCATGCATGGTGGAGGGGAGGCACAGGCTGCCGAGGCGGAGCAGGGGAGAGCTCAGCCTGGGCGTAGGGTTGTGGCAGGAGATTTGGCGGAGGCCGGCGACGAGAATAAGCAGGCTCAGCTCGGAGTAATAGATGGAGGAGCGGCACTTACTGGGTGTGAAGGTGGGCGGGTTTCGGTATGGGTGAAGTGTTGCGGCGATGTGGGGGGTGAAAGCCGTCAAGGTGTGGTAGGTGAATGGAGGCCGGTGAGGTGAGGAGCACGGCAGGGGCTGAGCGAGCGGGCCAACATGGTGATGGAAAAATGCTTGGTCGGATACGTTGTGGTAGTAGAGAGTGAGAGGGAAGATGAAGAGGGATGGATTTGCTTCGATCAAGCAGGAAAAGCATGAGAAAATAATGGGGTTCTTCTTCGGGCAAGAATAAAGGAAATACGAGCAGTCTCGGGCCAGAAGATTGCAAATATGGTTTGGGAGGGTAAATATAAAAGGAAAAGAAAGTTTTAAGGCAAACAATAAAATAAAAGAATGGCGACCATCCCCAAGATTCGGCTGAAAATAATTAAAGCAATTTATTATTTTTCCTTGGAGGACATGGTAAATGTTTGAAAACAAAAGAAAACAAAAAGGTCACGTATCCGGTACCGATACGGTTACCGGTTTCATGGACTCCGCTGTGTACCGGACTTCAAAACATAGAAATAAATATATCGCTGGGATCAGCACAACGAGACGATCAAAACGGTATATAGATATCAGTGGTGCCATTGAATAATAATAATTTGAATTTCAATTAGCGGAAAATGCAGCTAAAACACAATAAATAAGATCGACGGAGCTAAAGAAGTCCGAATTTGAAAAAACAAAAGATGTCGTCTCACTCGGAAGAGGATTTAGAAATTTTCTATAGAAAAATATTTTGGTTTGAAAAACATTTTATTATCATCAATTATTAACTGATTTAAATTGAAACAAAATTACACAAAAAAGTAAACTTCAATATTATCGGATGAAAATTTACCAATTGCTATGTTAGAACAGACGTATTACAAATATTAAATTTTTATTTCGAAATTTATTGTTTAAATTTCACAAAGTTTCAATTAAATACGTTATTAAAATTAATTAAAATTTTTGGGTCGTTACAATATATATAGTTTAGACATATATATAGTATATATTGACATTTATGCATTTATATATCTATATACATTTGAAACAAATCTATATAGTTAGATGAAGATATCTATTATATTATATGAAAACTAAGTTTGAGTTTGTGTGATCTTTCATTTTCATTTTCTTCAAAATTCTCATGCAGTGCCATATGTCCATTTATCTTAATTCTCCTGAGAAATTTGCTATCCACGCCTCAATCATCAATTTATTATCCATCTATTATCTATCCATTATCTATTATAAAAAGTGAGTTTTATCCCTTTTGTCCCATGTTCCACTCTTTATTATGTCATGTGGCAAGCATATTCAATTATATGTTTATTATTCAGGAAATTATTGTCAAGGACAAAATTTCACAGCTTTTTAGCCTCAAGGACAGACCTTCAATATTTTATCCTGAAGGACAACTTTCTGTAGGTATCAGTTTTTAGTTATTGATAGCAGTTTTTAGGTATCAGTTTGTAGTTACCGGTAGCAGTTTTTAGGTATCAGTTTTTAGCTCGGTATCAGTTTTGTTGTCCTTATGAATAATTTTGGAAAATGTTTGTCCTTGTGAATAAATTTTAGAAGAATGTTTGTCCTTGTGGCAAAAATATTGAGGTCGTGTCCTTGAGACAAAAAATATAGAAATTTTTGTCCTTTAAATTAATTTCCCCTTTATTATTTACCTATAATTTATTATCTATTATATCAATATATTAATTATATTTAATTCCATTTTATTCATCTATTTATATTGCAAATTAGATCCATGCCTTTTTATTTCCTCTTTCCACATTAATCTCAATCCATATACCAAGCTCTCTCTAATTTAAAAAGATATTTTACATTTTGATCCCAGCATATATTCTTATCTCAAACCTCTCCCTCTCCTTTTGTCTCGTTTATCATATATTATATATTAAACTGTATATTATTTGTTTACTATTTTGAATAAAGATTAAAACTACTCTAAAAAAATCAAAATATATATTTCTAATATAAAATTATTGTTATCATCATCATCAGTGTCATTACCCACTGAATAGTTTGAAATTTTTTAAAACTATAAACTATATATAAAACTAATCTTTGAAAATAATTAAATGAAAAGTGAGTTCCCTAATTCCCTCTCTTAGATAACCTATTAATTTTCATCATACATGCTTTACTCTCATAAATTCTAACTTAAATTTTATATTAAAGTCCAACTTACTATTTTAACATTTATTGAATCTATTATATAACAAGTTCTAATGTTAATCCCTTATCTCTTTCGTTCTTATCCCAAATGCTTACTTTTCCTAAATTATAGCCTAAAATTTATATTAAAGTCCATCTTCCTCTTTGAACATGTATTAAAAAATTTGTTTTGACATCATTCTCATTTATAAATACACTCTAACACATAAATGGAACATATATTTTACTCTTCCCCTCCATTGAAAAATAAATCATACACTTGATTAATTGATACTTCACTTTACTTACATTAGCCATAATTATGGTAGTTTGTCATCAATGTATTCTCATTTAAAAACCATAACATGACATTATTGAAGTGTTCTTCTAAATTTGTCCTTCTTCGGTAATTGAAATATGTGAATAGCTCTTCATTTCCATAATTGGATATTCTACTTGATACATTTCATATATTCTAACTGTTCTATCAATTCTATCTATTTTCCATTATCAATTAATATATCTACGTATAAATTATAATATTTATAAATAAAAATTCAATCTTTCGTTACTTTATACTCATTTTTCACATCTATTCTATAATGTAAGAAGGTTTACATTTTTCAGTAAGTTTGAGAAATTTTACAATGAAGTCCATCTTCCTCTTTAAACATTTCAATTATATAAGTAGCTCAATACAGGGTTAATACTTATTGCTTTCCTCTTTTATTCTTAACCCAAATGCTTAATTATCATAATTGCTAGCTTAATTTTTATGTTTGAGTACGTCTTCCTCGTTAATTATTTATTGAAATTTATGTTTAAATCTCATTTAAAAAATAAACACTACTACATTAATGACATATCTTTTTACTCTCCCCTTCCATTAAAGCTTATATCATACTGTTTTCCTTTTGACGTTTCACCTTCCTTGTTTTTAGATATAATTATTCTGCCCATTTCATAAATTATCCATTATCTGTTAATACATCATACATAAGTAGTTTAATCTTTGGCCTTCTATGTTAATTTTCCTTATCTATTCTATTATATACAAAATTCCAATATATAGTTAATATTTTTCTCCCTTTTTATTTTATGTTCTCATCTCTCATCAATTGAAATTTTACTTAAAACTAAAGTCAAATAGTTTACATTAAAATCCATGTTCCTCTTTGAAAATTAATTTAAAATTAATTTTAATGTCATCCTCGTTTAGAAATTACAAGAAAATAGCATGGAAGACAAATTTCCTTCTTTTTTTAACCACTAGGACATGTTCTTTGGTTTTCAACAAGAAGGACAAACATTTGTTCAAAATATAGGACACATTCAAAAGTTTTGTTTCAAGGGCACATTAAATCGGGGTTCCATATTTTCACACAACTAACCAAGTGCTTCCACCATTTCATGCAACTAATCTGAATAATGGAGTGAGTCTCATCTACGGTGCACCAGCGCTCAATGGTGGTGGAGAAGTCAAACTTTACGACGACGACGATGAAGAGAGATGCGAGGAGTTTGACGAACATGGAAAGAGGAGATGGCGATGGAGATTGATATAAAGTTGATTAGAGCATTTGCAGTCGGAATAAGACTAGTCAAAAATGGGTTGAAAAGGTGAATGTAAAAAAGAATCAATTTTAATCCTCATTAAGTCAATGAAGCCTATGAGACTTTTAGATCTAATCTAAATATTTTAAATAAAATCACTATTTTATTTTGTTTGGAAGGTTTTTTTTCTTAATGTACGTATATATCAAATACATCCATGTGTGTAACGTTTATAGGTTAAAGTTAATATAGAAAATGACACCTTTTGTTTATCTCTCAAAAACTTGTTCAATTAATCAGGGTAACTTAGTGAGGAACCTTTCAATTCTTCCTCTTTAATTAAATGTCATCATAAGAGCAATTTATGCACAACGTAGATTGAGTATATCCAAATATACTGACATGCATATTATGAAAGTAACTGATAAGAAGCATACATGGTTAATACAAGCATATGTAAGTGATGGGATTTACGCCACAACAAACCAATTTCCCCTTTGCATATTCCTTTTTTGTCCAAAGTCTTGAATTGAAAACATGCATAATAAAAGGTGTATACTATTTTGTGTATACACACACACATGGAAATTTCATTTAGTAAACTTATATAATTTGAAATCTAAAATTAAGATTATTGAATTAACTTCCTACTTGGAAAAGATTTGGAATCAAGAATTACATTAATATATAGGATCCATCTTGATTTGAACTAGGGAAAAATAAATATGTTTCCATTTACACAATATAGCATGCGATGTTTTAAATCATAAATTAACTTATTTATGTAAACTTCTAATACATACATACATACGTACGTACACACACACACACAGATATATATATATATATATATATATATATATATATATATATATATATATATATAATTGCGCACGCGCACGCGCGCGTGCGTGTATAAATTTGTTAAAACTTAAAGCTAATGGTATCAAAACAAACATTTAATTTTGAAGAGAAACAATAGGCAAAGAACTTTACATGATACTTAAATTCAGAAAGGAATTAAAGATGTTGGATTTAACCCAAAAGTCCATAAATGAATGCTAAAGGGTTTTCCTTTTTTATGCAAAAAATACTTAAAACAACTGTATTCAAAACACCAATGTAACAAAACAAATTTTCAAAACATTAATCAATGTAATAAAACAAATTAGTTTTCAATACAAATAAAAATGATTAATAAGTATAATATAATATTATAAAGATGGTTTTTCAATCGAAATTAGGTTTTTTTTCAAAACAACAAAATTAAACACAATAATTATTTAGACAACTTGGCATTTTTAAATTCATGATAGAATATTCACATTAAGACATCATAGAGAACAACTACAAAATTAACTAGGAGAGAAAATGTCTAAATCATATTAATAATAATGAATATAATTAGAAAAGAGATAAAGGGAAAAAGGGAAAAAGTAAATCTGAATTAAATAAACATATTTGACATACTTTCAGCAAAGATGAACGTAAAAAGGTTTGAATTACTTGTTGCAAGATAAACCATTAAACCCCAAGTATATCACATAGATCCAAAAATATAAATATCATAAATAAATTAAATCAGATAATTACCTTAGGATGTTGCCAAAAATCACACCTTGATTAATTAATGAAAAGCTCCCAAATTCTTGAATCAACCTCCAGATGTTGCAAAGGTCAAGAGGTATGACGATATTTAATAAACTTGTTTAATTTATGTGATTTTGGAATTTTTTTCCCTATACCACCTTGAAATATTTTTCCATTGCATGATGGGAAGAAGAGATTAAAAAATTCAGGAGAGAAATAATAATGATTGAATGACAGAAAAAATATGTTTCAAAGGAAACTTGCAACCTTTAAATTCCCTCCTTTAAAACATTTTCTATTTGATTCCCAATTAAATCTCATTAAACCATCACCTCACACCATGTATGGCCGGCGATAGAATGAGGTATAGTAGGCCTCAAAATCATCCAAATCCATTCGGTATTTGTTCTATTTAAATCTAATTTAAATATTCTACTAATATTGTATATTGATACATTCGTCATAACTTTTATACACGCACTTTATTAAACACTAATGGTATTAAAAAATCAAATGAAATATAATACTTAATACTTCACAAGTATTAATTAATTTAATTAGTTTACAATGATTATAAATAAATTAAATTTTGTGGTTATTTGTATTATTCATCATTTCAGTTATGTGACTCAAAGATCAACAATTGATATCAAACAGTTTGAATAATAATGTCCACACATCAACTTAGATAGTAGTGTGATATTTTGGTTGAATTTATACTTACAAACCTTTTGGTGAAATCAAATTAACAATTATAAGCATACTTGGTAGTAACGATTAGTTACACCAATTCTCTTCGTCAACACTATATCACGTTAGGGTTTATGGAATTTGGTTTTTGTTCAAATTCTAATATCATCTAAATTCAACTTGGTTATTCCATAAACAAAGTCCGTTGTTCGATAAAAACATTTATTATTAATTATTCTAGTCTAGCTGGAGATTTTGATATTGAGTTGAGTATAGTTGACCCTGATACTAACCTCATGTAATCGAGGAGATGAATTCCTTATTCAATGGTGTTTCCTTCCAATGCTTAATGTAACAACCCACACCTTAATGGGTCTGAATATTCATTGAATCATAAGCCTAAGTCCACCAGAGTATGGATATTGGTATCCTACAAATGACAAAAGCCTACCAGTGCACTACCGATATAAACTCATAATGGAATCGTAAAGTATAATAAAATATATAACTACTGACAAAGGGTGATATCTCTTATATCTAGTGCCCTTGTCAGTGCTGAGAATGCATAAGGAAATTTGTCCTTCCACCGTTCCCACCTTGTACCAGTACTCATCTCTCTAAATCTATCATGTGGCTAATAGAGGAGGGGGTCATAACAATGTTCTAGTGACTTGTAAATAACATACTTATCATAACACTAGTTTATATCGATTGTCTTCCATTACATGTTATGTTTACTATTTTAACTTAGTTGTCTTAACTTCATCTATGCGTACGATATGCCTCACCTATTCGAGGTATACAACAACTACATATGTGTATATATGTGTTGTGTGTATATATTTTAACACCCTTAATTTTTGATGATATTATTTGGGAGATCTATGTGATAACCCGGATTTTTGGACACCTGATAATTGGTAATTAACTGATTTTAACCATTAAAACACTGATTTATAAAATTGAACAAATAGTATTCTGATAATTAAATCTTATAATAAATTAATAAAGATATAAATAGATATATGCGAACTCTATAATGTTGGAAATTATAAGTATACAAGTACATAAGTATGTATATATATATTTAAATATATTGTGATTTGAAAGCATGGATTTGAATCCAATGTAATAAATTTCAAAAGCTAGTTGAAGTTAAATTTTATATTTCAAAAACACTAAAGATAATATTTATTAATTTAAAATATATAATAGTTCAAGTTTAAAATAGGTTTTGATAAAGGTTAATATATTTTCTTTAAAATATGTATGAAACAAATATAAGTTTTATATACAAAAAATGTATCAATGGAAATATAAAAAAAGAATAAAGATATAAACATATGCAATATACAAGTGTTACATTTAATTGGTTTTTTTTCATTTTTAAAATAATAAATAAAACATAAAGGGAAAAAAATTGTTTTGACATTTGTAAGCTTTGTTATCGTGCATTAAACATTTGTAGCTAAGTTTTACATGCAAAGACAAGTGGCTTAGTTTCTTTTTATTTGAAATATACGTAAATAATAGGAAGTAAGAAACCAGGCTGTATAAAATCTCCTTGCTCCTCTTTAAATAAAAACTAAAAAGAAAATAAAACTCTTTCAATTTCAAACTAAAGCAAGGATCCATGTTTTTTTTCATCCTAAGAAAATTCATCTCAACATAGGTAAAGCAAGCTTCAATTCATAATCAACAAACAAATACACATCGTCTCAAAGTCAAATTCCAGATCAAGAATAAAAGCTTTGTTCTCTGTTCTCTAAAAATAGTGAGTAAACTTTAAACTATTTAAGTTAAATTCATCATTATTTACTTGTGAATGTGATAAATAAAGGCAGAAATATGATTTGTAGGGATGTGCGGATGTATTTTGCCTGGAATTATAGTTGAATTGCTGAGTTATCATATGCATAACTGTTTGTGTGTATATATGTAGCCTCTGTTCTTGGTTTACAGGCCCTAAAATTTTCAATCAAAAACCAATTCCTCTTCATATAAACCAATATAGATTCGGATGTTTACAGGAAATATGTTTGAACTAACCAAATCTTATTTCTAAAAATGTTTTTATGTGAGATTAGAAGGTAATTAGCTGGAAAATAATAAGTTGCATCAAAATTCAAACTAAATCAGGAAATTTATTGTTTTAATCTTTAGTTTTACTTATATTATCAGGTTTAATCTTCAAAACCATGAATTTTAATAAAAATTTCATGATTTGTATGTGGGTATTTGAGGAGGAATTTTGAGATGAAAGGGAATTGTGTTTTTGTCGAATACTGGCGATCGGAGGATCTGGGTTGTCGAAGTCGTGGCTGGAGGTAGCTCGAAGATCGAAGCACTGGGGAACAATAGCTGGAGAATTTATTAATCATCGACGTGGCTAGTCGATGACCAACTAGGGTTTAAGCTATGGTTTGGGTTATGGTTGATTTCGAGGCCGATGCGTGGTCGACCATGCATCGAGTTGGATCTAAGTTATGGGAAAGGAAACTAGGAACTCAGGCGGAGGTCCAAGCACAAGGCCATGGTCTCCAGTGGACGGAGATGGGAGATATGAGTTGATTAATGATCAGGTTTCAGCCTGATGGGTTCAAATTCATTCGATTTTATTCTACGAGGTGGTTCGGGTTTCTGGGTGGTCGACTGGGTCGAGATGGTCATCATTGACTTGCTGATGGTGACAGTGATGATCGGACCGACGTCGAGGCGAAGTGCACGTGCACGAGTGTCCAGGCATATCTGAAGCTTGCTATGTTGTTTGGCATCAGGGAAGAATAGGGATGTTGCTCGGGTATTGCTCGAGTCATTCGCGAGTTGTCTTGAAGTTAGTGACGAGATTTTAGCTCGAGATTACCTCGGGAATTTTCTTTTGTTGGATTGGGTTTTTCTTCTGGTAGTTATCAAGTTTTAAAGGCAAGGCAAAGCAAATTCTAAAACATGTTTCCAAAGCAAACATTTTTCAAAGAAAATTTAACAAGTTTTCAAATAAATGTATTGATCAAGTTTATAAGCAAGTTTCAAAATTTTAATTATAGAGTCAAATGTCTTTGAATTTAAATAGTTTTGGTATTGATTAACTATTAATTTAATTAATTAAATAAATCCCTAAATGTTTCAAATGTAATTAAGTAAGTGCTTAAGATAAATGTATTGAACTTAATTAATCAAAAGGGACTCAAGTGATTTCGTATAAATTAATTTCAAGCATATCATTTGAATAAGATTAAATGATAATTAAGTAATTAATTGAGATAAATGGTTTATCTGCAATTAAACAAGGTCTCAAGTAATTAAAGGTTAATTACTTAATGTAAGTAATTGAAGGTTATTAATTAACTTAAGTAATTTGAGGATAATTAATGTAAGTAATTAAGGATAATTAATTAAGATGAATAATTGAAGAATGATTGATAATATCATTAATTAATTAAGATAATAATGAATGGTTTATAATTAATTAATGTTAATCAAGCAGGATCTAAAAGTAATTAATTCAATTTATTTGGGGATTAAATTTAAAATGGTGATAAGTTGGTCCTGCTTATGGATGATTGAATTGTATTGATTGATTGGATTGATGGTTAGTTTGATAAATTGCGATGTACTGTGATAGGGTATGTTTGGGTTGAGCTGTGATGATGTGGGTTATCTATCGATGATGAATTGCTGTGTAAATGTGACATCATGTATTTAAAATTGAATTGTATTCACTTAAACAACTTAGATTAGAGATGACATTGGATTCGAAGAGAACGGGGCCGGGTATCAGTAAATACACTAAACCACTTCAATTTGTAGTCTACAATAATTTTTTATAGATTTGATTATAGAATCTAATTGGCTGGAATGAAATAAATTAAATAACATGGCCTTTTAAACTGAGAAGTATTTCTCAGATATTGTTTTGTAATAAGTGATTGACTATAACAAGTTAAGAACTCATAGAAAGGTAGGAATTACCCCGGGATTTCAATTATGTATTATAGCTCAGTATTTTCAAGTTATAAAGGTTTGCTCACGCTGGTTCCAACCTGACCCGGGTGTTACTTTATTGTGATGCTCGGGTCAGACGGAATATTACAGATTTTGGGATTAGGACGTCCTGGAGCCCTGGAGGAGTGCTGGATGGCAAGAACGTATGGATTTTATTCCACCGTGTTTTAGATTTTGTTCTGCTTGTACTCAGGGACAAGTTGTTACAACTGTCCAGTTTAATTGTGGTTGATTGTACTCTGATGTACTGCATGTAAATTAACAGATACAGCTTTTTTCAAAATGCTATTATTTGATATTATATTTTGATCCGCTGCGAATGTGAGATTACGTGTTTTTTTGTTTTCTATTTCTTCTTCTACCTCTTTTCTTCTTAACCCTAATAATCCAGAATTTCTAGCATTCGATTGCTCGGCACTTCTACAATGAACGTATTGGTGTCGAATTTTCAGGCTCGAAAATTTCGTGGCCTTAAAATTTTGGTATCAGAGCAGAAGGTTAAGTGAGAACCTTGGCTCCAGTGTGGTTACTCATTAAGGATAGGGTCAGTAGTACCCTAGAATTAGTTGAGTGTAATATATATATGAGAGCGTACTTGTTATTTTCTTATATAAAGATTTTAAAATGATTTTTAAAATGAATGATTTTTATATACGCTCATATTTTGATATATAAAGCAATAATTTTTCAAATTATTATATATATATATATATATATATATTAGGATAATTGGTTGTTGATTTTTGAAATTAAATATAATAGTAAGAATTAAGTGGTAATAAATATACAACCAAATTGGAATTTGGGTAAGATTTAACTATGCAAATAAATTTAGCTAGAAATGGATTCCAACCAAAATTTAAAATCCTGAAATTTGTGAAGATGTTTTTAGAATGTTAATTTTACTTTCCAATAAATTATGAGATAATATATAATGAATTAGTTTCCAGATATGATAATCTTGAGCATTATCATAAAAAGGTAGTTCTTTCTAAATAAATAAAGTAGAATGAAATGTTTTAAGGAAGTAAACAATTTAGATAAATATGACTTATAAACTGAAAAGGATTTACATTGTGAAGTTTTAAAATCTAAATCCAGAAAATTTGAAATTGTTTCAAAGTGTTAAAAGAAATAAAAAATAATATTATTCAGAATATTTTTGTATGTAATCTTAATTTAAAACAAGAGATGTTTTAAAATTTTTGTAAAGGAATATTGTTTGAGTTAAAAACCCGGAATGGTTTAAAATTTAAAGTAGGACTTGGTGCGCAAAGGAAATAAGTATGTATATACATAATTTCAAAGTTGATTTGGGAAAAACATTAAGAGTTGAATTTTGAATTTTACCAGGAAATGTGATGTAAAAACCCCAAGAGAAATAAGTTTTTGAACTTATAAATGGGAAGGGATATTGATAGGAAGTTTAAAATTTGAAATGGAGAATTCAAATTTAGTAAGGTTGACTGGATTAAATGAATTGAATTTAACAAGCAACCTGAATTAGAAATTTTAAGATGAAATTGACATTTAACTTAGGGAAGTTAAATGGTTGGTTTGAATGGGAGTTATGTGTGATCTCAAAACAAGTTTCAGTTCTAGATATTGGTAATGGATGCTATTGTTGGATACTTTAGATAAATTGGATGTTTATTTAACTTGACTTATCCTGTTATCATACTGTTGTTATTAATAATCTACGAAATAGTGAATTGACTTATTTTGAATGAATTAAGAAGTGGATTTGTGATAATATGTATATGCATCACTGAAATTAAATGGAATTAAACTTTAATTTGAAATTATTTACTTGATTTTGATTTATGAATTGAAATTGTAATTATGGAATGGAAGCACTTTGAACTAAAGATTTAAATGTTAAAAATATAAACTTGCAAACTAAAATTGTTAAGAATTGGTTTCAAAGTTAGAAGTTAAAATTTAGTAATAAACTGGATTCTGAAGAATAAATTGTTTAAAAAAATTTGAACTCTCACTTGAACCTTAAGATAAGTTAAGTAAAGGTAACTTAAAATGAATATTTAAAATTTGGACTCAAAATTAATTTGTTTAAAGATTTAGGCTGTTAAATTAAAAGTAAAGGATAATTTGATTTAAAGGATTAAATCAACATTTAAAAATTTGACTCGAATTTATGTAATTTGAGATGGTTTAAAGTTGAGATTGGAATTGAAATTAGTTCAAATTGAATTTGATTTGAATTAGTTTGGAATTATGATTGAAGTTGAATAAGTTAATTCAAATGGGAATTGATTTGAATTTGAGAAAGGAATTGAAGTTAATTCACATTGAATTGGAATTGGATCAATTTAAAAGCAAGTGGATGTTGAAAATTTTAATAGAAATGGAGATTGGGGGAATTGAACCAGTTTGACTCTGAAAACTATTCCTAATAAATTATTTTAATATAAAATTGTTTCAAATCTATTTTTCTAGCTAATTACTCTACAACCTTTCTTTTTAAAACCAAAACTATCTTATACTTATTTTACTACTATTTTGAAAACTAATTACTATTTTACATTTGTTTTACGAACATTTTACTATTTTATAACTATTTAATTGTTTTACAACTATTTTATAAATACTTAACCATTATACTGCTATTTACAACTAATAACTATTTTACAACTACTTATCCATTTTAAACTTTTCAAGCTATTTTCTAAATTCAAGTTGGTCAGAGTACAAACTATTATAATTGAAATGATTAGCCCAGACGGAAATTGAAGCAATTTTGAATAAGTGAATAAAATTCAAAATGAATGTGAAGTAAGACAAAATTGATTTAGCTAATAATCAACGGAGATAAATATGTAAGATGTATGTATATTATGCTATTTGCATAATGATTTGATCGAGATTCGAGCATAAAATTTTGAGATAGTATATCGACCCAAGTTTGGATTTTTCACTCGATTTTCGATGGTGAATCCTGGATATGGATTTTTTGTTGATTCTGAAAATTCTCTATCATAGATATGGCAATGCAAGGAGAATGACGGTTTCTGATCAAGGAACCAGATCTGAGTCTGCACTAGGATGTCGAGAGGATGATCCTAGTTCGGAAGTGAAATTATGTGATCAAGTGAGTGATCGGATTTGATGTTGCGTACAGATGATATATGTATATCGTACGTGCTTGAATGAAATTGATATTGATAATTTTGGAAAGAAAGGTAAAAATGATTTTTGAAAGGAAAAGTATATTTTGAGAGATACATGATGAATAAAAGTGGAAGTTGGATGTTTCTATGATTGAAATTCACTTTATGAAAAGTAAGTAATATGGTAAATAACTTTATAAAGAAATCAAACTTGAATATTGATTTGGCATAAATAAAGTAATATATATTTGTTATATATGATAAACTCCCCCTTGTTGTATCTATAGCCAGAAGAAAAGATTTTTCAAGATTATGTATATATGTATGTATGTATGTATGTATGTATGTATGTATGTGTGTGTGTGTACAAATGAATTTATGAGAATGATTTAGGGAAAAAAGATTTTTCAACCCATGGATTTTGAGAGACTTTTGATTTTTGGGAAAAATCAATTATGGAATTTGGAATGCCAAGTTTGAGAAATTATCGATTTTGAGATATCGATTTTGTGTAAAGGAGATTTATATGTGATACATATAAAGAGCATGATTTGAAAGATACTATTTGTGTATAGTATAAAATGTTTTGAGAATGGCTGTAGGGAAAAAGGCTCTCCTATGAAATGAACTTCTTAGGAGATCCACGGGGTGGTTCTGCCTTGAGCCTTAAGGGGGGGTTCTAAATTTGATCCTGGGAGGAAGTCGAGACTAATTGAAGTTCCTGAGGATTGTGTGTGGGTAGCGATAGTCGAGGGCGACGATGCCTACAGAGACATTTGGGTTATACTGTGACGATAGTGTAACTTGATATCACTGCGATATGCTACGGACCATAGCGAAAGTCGAGGGCAGTGAGTGCCTACGGTCTACGTTTGATTTCGCCGGGACGGCGATGTAACATCAGTAGACTACGATCTATGAAGACATAGCGAAAGTCGTTTGGCAGTGAGTGCCTATAGGCTACATTGGGACTTGACTGATGTAGTCTGCGATCTACGTAGGAGTGGAGAAGTTTCATTTGGCAGCGAAATTCGAGGGCGCTGATGCCTACAGTTACATGCGTTTTTGCCGCGACGTAACCCCGAGTGTATCGGCGATCTGTAGCGGGTTCCATGGTGTAATTGAGGGCCGGAGGCCTAAAGTTTTCTACGGTTTTACCGGGATGGTGACGTAATCATCGGGTTAACTGCGACCATGGAGGGGGTGATGATTTCCAGAGCATTCTCACCAAAATGTTCTCTATATTTTCAAAAATGTTTTATATATTTTAAAAATATTTTCCCAAGTATTTTCCCTGGGTGTTGAAAACAGGTTTACCAAGTACTTATAGATTTTCAGTCTTACGCCTGATCAACGTATGACCGAATTTCTGTGAGAACAAAGTTGGACTTGTTGAGACATCGAGTTATAAAAAAATTGTTTTTATAAAAGCTATTTTGGAAATATTATGTAGATTTTGAATGTTTTAAGAATTTTAAATAAAAAGAGTTTATAGTTAAAAATGTTCAAAGAGTAATTTAAGCTGATAATGAGTACTTTATTAAATTCTGGTTTCGTTCCTTTTCGAGGATGAAAAGTTTTAAAAGGGGAGGAATGTGATAACCCGGATTTTTGGACACCTGATAATGGTAATTAACTGATTTTAACCATTGAAACACTGATTTATAAGATTGAACAAATAGTATTCTGATAATTAAATCTTATAATAAATTAACAAAGATATAATATATATATATATATATATATATATATATATATATATATATATATATATATATGTAAACTCTATGATGTTGGAAACTATAAGTATACAAGTATATAAGTACGTATATATATATATATATATATATATATATATATTTATATATATTGTGATTTGAAAGCATGGATTTGAATCCAATGTAATAAATTTCAAACGCTAGTAGAAGTAAAATTTTATATTTCTAAAACACTAAAGATAATGTTTATTAATTTAAAATATATAATAATTTAAGTTTAAAATAGGATTTAATAAAGGTAAATATGTTTTCTTTAAAATTTACATGAAATAAATATAAGTTATATATATAAAAAGAAAATGTATTAGTGGAAATATTAAAAAAAGAACAAAGATATAAATACATGTAATATACAAGTGTCTCATTTAATTGGTTTTTTTTCTTTTTTAAATAAATAAAACATAAAGGGAAAAAATAAACCGTTTTGGCATTTGTAAGCTTTGTTACCATGCATTAAACATTTGTAGCTAGGATTTACATGTAAAGACAAGTGGCTTAGATTCTTTTTATTTTAAACATATGTAAATAATAAGAAGTAAGAAACCAGGCTGTATATAATCTCCTGGCTCCTCTTTAAATAAAAACTAAAAAGAAAATCAAATTCTTTCAATTTCAAACTAAAGCAAGGATCCAAGTTTTTTTTCAATATAAGCAAATTCATCTAAACATAAGTAAAGCAAACTTCAGTTCGTAATCAACAAACAAGTATAGATCATCTTAAAGTCAAATTCCAGATCAAGAATAAAAGTTATGTTCTCTGTTCTCTAAAAACAGTGAGTACACATTAAACTATTTAAGTTAAATTCATAATTATTTACTTGTAAATGTGATAAATAAAGGTAGACATATGATTTGCAGGGATGTGTAGATGTATTTTGCCTGGTATTATAGTTGACTTGCTGAGTAATCATCTGCATGACTCTGTGTGTATGTGTGTGTGCAACCCCTGTTATTGGTTTACAGGCCCAAAAAAATTCAATCCAAAACCAATTCCTCTTAATATAAACCAATATAGGTTAGGATTCTTATAGGAAATATGTTTGAATTAACCAAATCTTATTTCTAAAAGTGTTTTTATGTGAGATTATAAGGTAATTTGCTGGAAAATAATAAGTTAGAGTAAAATTCAAACTAAGTCAGGAAATTAGTTGTTTTAATCTTGCATTTTACTTATATTATCAGGTTTGATTTTGGAAACCATGAATTTTAATAAAAATTTCAAGATTTGTAACTGGGTATTTGGGGAGGAATTTCGAGATGAACGGGAATTGTGTTTTTGTCAAATACTGGCGATCGGAGGTCTGGGTTGGTCAAAATCAAGGCTGGAGGTTGCTCGGAGGTCGAGACACTGGGGAAAATTAGACGGAGAATTTATTAATCATCGGTGTGGTTGGTCGACGGCCAACTAGGGTTTAAGTTATGGTTCGGGTCGTGGTTAATTTCGAGGCCAATGCGTTGTCGACGTCACGCCGAGTTGGATCGAAGTTATGAAAAAGGAAACGAGGAACTCTGGCGGAGGTCCAGGCATGAGTCGTAGTCTCCAATGGACGGAGATGGGAGATATGAGGTGATTGATGATCGGGTTTCAGCTGGATGGGTTCGAATTCATTCGATTTTGTTCTACGAGGTGGTTTAGGTTTCTAGGTGGTCGATTGGGTCAAGATGGTCGTCGTCGACTTACTGATGGCGACGGTGGTGATCGGAGCGACGGTGAGGCGATGTGCACATGCACGAATGTCCAGGCGTATCTAAAGGTTGCTGTGTTGTTTGGCATCCGGGAAGAATAGGGATGTTGCTTGGGTATTGCTTGAGTCATTTGTGAGTTGCCTTGAAGATAGTGACGAGATTTTAGCTCGAGATTAGCTCGGGAATTTTCTTTTGTTGGCTCGGGTTTTTCTTCTGGTAGTTTTCATGTTTTCAAGGCAAGGCAAAAAAAATTCTAAAAAAAATTTAAAAGCAAACATTTTTCAAAGAGAAAATTTAACAAGTTTTCAAATAAAAGTATTGATAAAGTTTATAGGCAAGTTTCAAAAATTTAATTATAGAGTCAAATGTCTTTGAATTTAAATTGTTTTGGTACTGATTAATTATCAAGTTAATTAATTAATAAATCCCTAAATGTTTTCAGAAGTAATTAAGTAAGTGCTTAAGATAAATGTATTGAACTTAATTAATCAATAGGGACTGAAGTGATTTCATATTAATTAATTTCAAGCATATCATTTGAATAAGATTTAAATGATAATTAAGTAATTAATTGAGATAAATGGATTATCTGCAATCAAATAAGGTCGCAAATAATTAAAGGTTAGTTACGTAATGTAAGTAATTGAAGGTTATTAATTAACTTAAGTAATTTGAGGATAATTAATGTAGGTAATTAAGGATAATTAATTAAGATGAATAATTAAAGAATGATTGGTAAATTTCATTAATTAATTAAGATAATAATGAATGGTTTATAATTAATTAATGTTAATCAAGCAGGATCTAAAAGTAATTTATTCAATTTATTTGGTGATTAAATTTAAAATGATGATAAATTGGTCTTGCTTATGGATGATTGAACTATATTAAATGATTGGATTGATAGCTAGTCCGATAAATTATGATGTACTGTGATAGGATATGTGTGGGTTAAGATGTGATGATGTGGGTTATCTATCGACGATGAATTATACTATGTAAATGTGACATCCTATATTTAAAATTGAATTGTATTCACTTAAACCACTTAGATTAGAGACGGCATTGGATTCGAAGAGATCGGGGTCTGGTATCAGTAAATGTCCGAAACCACTTCGATTTGTAATCTACAATAATTCTTTATAGATTTGATTATAGAATCAAATAGGATGGAATGGAATAAATTAAATAATATGGCCTTTTAAACTGAGAAGCAGTTCTTAGATATTGTTTTGTAATAAGTGATTGACCATAACAAGTTAAGAACTCATAGAAAGGTACGAGTTACCTCGGGATTTCAATTATGCATTATAGCTCAGTATTTTCAAGTTATATGGGTTTGCTCACGCTGGTTTCTAGGCTGACCAGGGTGTTAATTTATTGTAATGCTCGGGTCAGACCGAGCAATATCGATTTTCAGGTTAGGACGTTCTAGAGCCCAGGAGGAGTGCTGGATGGCAAGAACATATGGAATTTATTCCGCTGTGCATTAAACTTCGTTCTGCTTGTATTCAGGGACAAGTTTTTGCAACTGTCCAGTTTAATTGCGATTGGTTGTACTCTGATGTATTGCATGTAAATTGACAGATGCAACTTTTTGTAAAATGCTATCATTTGATATTATATTTTGATCCGCTGTGAATGTGAGATTCTGCCTTCTTTTTGGTTTTCTAATTCTTCTTCTACCTCTTTTCTTCGTAACCCTAACAATCTGGAATTTCAGGCATCGATTGCTTGGAACTTCAACAGTGAACGTATTGGTGTTAAATTTTCGAGATCGGAAATTTCAGGTCGTTACCATCTAGTTAGATAAATTAAATAGAATAATGTAAAGAATTAGAGTGATAAGGGATTAAGATTTGAACAAAAAAATTACAGGGCCATGCTTAATAAATTAAATAGACTTAACATGGCTTATATGTTACTAATTAAAAGCATAGGCATATTAGTAAATAAGTGCACCTTATGATTCATGGCTATCTACCCATTCACATTTCATTTTCTCATTTTTCACGTTCATTTCAAAAATGTAAAACGCAAAGTAAAATAGAGGAGTCGGTCATTATCAAGAAAGAAAAGGGGGGAAAAATTAAATAAAAGTTAAGGATCAAAGCTAGAGGAAATTAATCTTCCACAAATCTCCAATTCCTTATCATGTTTAAGGTGAATAATAATTTATACCATTCTATTTTTTTTATGATCATATGTTTTTGGATTTTGGATTAAATTCGTTTTATGATATTTTGGATGATGATGTGCTCGAATTATAATATATTGGATATAAATCAAATCATTTAAATATTGATTTATATGGTTATAGGGCCAAACTGAATGTAAATGATTTCAGAATGCCATAGAAAAATTATATGTTATGTAAAATATGATTTTGAAGATAGGTTAAAAAATTTAATTTTCCACGTTATGAAAAATTTATCATATATTTTCATAGAAAAATATGATAGAATTGGGTTTATAATTAATGTCACGAATTGCTATTTTGGACCATTCAAATCGACAATAAAACCGTACATGTCTGACTTGAATAATTCAAAATACCATGTTGTTAATTTAAATTTGGCAAAACTTATCATTTACAGTAAATACATCAATCACAGATCACAGACACAGAGTAAATAATGTAGCAGAATAGATAAAGAATAGTAGTTCATGAAGCTACTATATACATATCAGAGTTAGAAATAAAATACAGTAGAACTCTCAGATGCAGTGAAGTCTCCAGTACGAGTAGATGACTTCTCTGAACCAATCAACTAGAAAAGCTGAAAGAATAGATAGCTGGATCTTCAAGCTAAACTCCAACTTCGAATGTGAGTCTCAAAAGTTGTATCACTCGGTCTGACCCGAGCGTAAAGCAAAACACAAAACACTCGAGTCAGGATTAACATTCTTATATCAATAAATCCAACTCAAGTGAAATATCAACTGAAATATAATTAACTTAAAGGATGATTGGGATAACCATCCTCTAAGGATCTGTTGAACTATCTACAAGGTAGAAATATACACTATGACACCCATGGTCATTTTAATTTATACTTCAAAATCAAATATCATTTTTACTTCAAATATCTCTATATTTCCCAAAATAGTATTTATGTTTATTAAATAATTTATACAGTAAAGTGTTTTCAGTTCCCTCAACTTAACAAATCGTTTCAACATCAACCCGACCTTCCCATTTAAATTTTATTCAATCTTAATTTATCAATTTAAATTCAAATCAATTCCGAAAATAACCACTTAAATTTTATCGATCTCAAATTCAGATTTGAAATCACAAAATACCCCTTTATATTTCAATATATTTCAAAACTTTAAATATTCAACGTTTCAACTAAATTTTTATTCAATCTAGTTTTGTAAATAATAATTTCAAATTTAGTTCAACCTAAATTTTAACTTAGTTTCTAAATAACAAATTCAACTATATTGATTTCAAATACAGATCCGAATCTCAAAATAAACCATTTAAATTCCAATGTAGTTCAAGGCTTTAACATTTAAATGTTCAATATAACAGTTTCATATAGATCTCGATTTTACCTCATTATTATTTAGTCTTGAAACACTCCCTCATTAGATTCAATATCATTTAAGTAACCTTATATTACATTTTACTCCATATTTTCTTTAATTTATTTAAACGCGAAATATTCATTAAATCACTTAAATCAAAAATCCAGTTATAAAATCATACCTTTTAAATTTCCCATTCAATAATTTCAAATCGATTTAATTAAATAAATCCTTATTTAAATACCATTTTTAATAAACCCAATTTATCTCCCAATCTTACTTATTCGATTTATTACAAGAAAATCTATTGAAATATAGATTTACAAAAATACTTAACCATGTATATGTATTAAATCCATCTAATTTATATCAAATATTACTACTAAATCTATGTATAAAATTTCTATTTATATAAAATCTTAAGAACCAAAATTTATTAAACCATATATTCCTTTCCAAAATCATCGAAATTATTTTCAAAATATTTATATATGGACCAACGGTGTCTGTATATATTTCCTATCATATAGTCAAGTGCTACGGATATTTATCATTTCAATCCGTACACTAAATATATATACGGGTGGATATCATTTCAACCCGTAATCCCAATCAATTAAATGAAAATCGCTTGGGTCTATCATTTCAACTCATAACGAAATTCTCCTATTCTAAAGTCCGTTCGGGTATGTATCATTGCAACCCATAATGAATTCTAAACTACAGGGAACTTGTAGAGTGATAACAGATATGATAATAAAAATAACAGGCATATATCATCAATAATAATAAACAACAGGATATGGTGTCATATCCCACAAGTGAACAATTATAGATAATAGCATATATAGCAATGTAAATAACTATCAGTAGTATATTTCAATTGTCGTTTCAATCGAAATCAAGTTTAATAAATATAAGAACATTAATCGTGAGTGATTGCTCACCTTTCGAGCCTAAAGGAGAGGGAGGAATGAGAAGAGATACGAATCCAAGCATAGATTTCGAAGCAAAGCAATATTGGGAAAAAATTTAACGACCAAAGCTGATAAAGAAAAATTGACGAAATCAAATCAGAGTTGGGTCGAGGAAGATAAATAGGATAAGTGAGCTATATATAGTTGTATATATAACTATATATAAATAAAACTGCATTCTAAATTTAAACATATATTAAATTAAATATATATTTTCAAAAATCATTGGTTTAAACAAAACATATCTATATGTAGTATAGTTTGAAATAATGTATATGTTTAAACCCATATACAAACCAATATCCAAACACCATCTAAAATTTAAATCTTTATAAAAGTAACCTTTATAAATAAAATAGTAAAATCACTATTAAAACATATAACATAAAGTCCATATATTATATATCAATACCAAATCTAACTCCGGTATATGTAAACTAATATAAACCCATGTAAACTTTATAAAATCTATATGCTACTAAAACAGATTATATATAAAATAAACCAATATAAAATACTAACAGTAATATATGTTAGTTAAAGTCAGTACATAAATATACTCAACACTTTCTATACTTTATAATGCTTTAAACATGCTAGCACTGCAACTATACAAAATATACATAGTACTATAAAACAATTATATACAGTAAAACAAAACAAAATAAAAACACATACACCTTATACCAAACGAATATAGCAAACACTACATATATATATATATATATATATATATATATATATATATATATATTTCTTCGTTATAGCCTTATATGCATAGACTAAGCCTTACCCAAGTTTATACTGTATAATATTAGATAAAAATAGGACACGGCATATGATATTATCACCTTTACAAAGTTGCTTTATAGTTTATACATACCTAAGTTTAATATATACATATATATATGCTGACAAGACGTAGAACCTGAGAAGAATCAAGGAAGAGGACAACAAAACTCACTGTGGCAAGGTAGTGGCTTGCCGAACAACGTCAGCATGGAAGAGGAGGAGATGGAGGGCGGAGATGATCAGGTGGAGGTACGGCAGTTGAGGCGGAGAGGCCAAGGGTGCAAGCAAGAGGTGGAGGAGTGTGTTCGTTTCCTTTTTTTGTTGCTGGGTTTCAAAAGAGAAGGGAGCAATTTATGTAGAGGGAGTAAAATGTGTGCAGGTGAGTAAAAGAAGGATGCAAGCATGAGGTGGAAAGTGAAAGCAAAGTGAAGTTGCAAAAGTGGAAATTGATTTATAAATGCAATTGAATTATGAGACTTTTCCCAATCAATGTAAAAAAACGTACACAAATAAATGAATATGGGACAAATGAAGATGAAAGGGGAAAGTAATAAACTATTTATGGGCGATGAATTTATAAAAGGAACCATGATGTGTACAGTAATTAAAACGAAAACGTACAAAAATAAATGAATATGAGACAAATGAAGATGAAGGGGGAAAGAAATAAACTATTTATGGGCGATGAATTTATAAAAGGAACCATGATGTGTACAATAATTGAAACGAAAACGTACACAAATAAATGAATATGAGACAAATGAAGATGAAGGGGGAAAGAAATAAACTATTTATGGGCGATGAATTTATAAAAGGAACCATGAGGTGTACAAAAATTGAAGCGAAAACGTACACAAATAAATGAATATGAGACAAATGAAGATGAACGTAACCTTATATATAATATTAAAAAAAATCAATATTCATTTAATATTATGTATATTCTTTTAAAATGTAAAGGCTATGTATGCATGAATTCATATATGCTTATCTTTGTACATAACAAACATGCAGACTACCAATTTTAATGCAGACCTTAAATCAACCCTTAAAACATATACTTCATATATTTAGTTAAATATAGTATATACTTCTCTTCTCCTTCGGTTCATATGATATATGGAACCGTTAACTATCGTATTTATAGCTAACGACATATGTACAGATATACTAATTATGCACTAAAATAAACCGGAAATGGTGACACAAAAACCCCAAATCAAATATATATAACATGACTAGAAATCAAAACTTCAGTAAAACTATACTAGTATCAAGACTAACATATATAGATAGCTATTATAACACATATAAATAAAATAAAACTCGGTATAAACATGCTTTACTATATATGCACTTCAAATAGACCATCATACATATACAGTGGTTTTCCAAAATAAATATATATGGAACATACTCAATATACTTAAAATTTACACACCTTGCTGAAAAGCAAAAGGAGACCGTAATTTTATTACCTACACTATTGATATTTATACCCAAAGAAATGAACTATGTTATCCAATTTACATCAAACTTAACTTTTATTATAATATAAATAATAGTTTATAAAGTTTTTGTACTAGATCTTATATGTATAACCACAACCAAACTTCAAAATATATGTACACAGCTCGCACTACAAATCATTAATATACATAACATATTTTCTTTTCTTTTTTTCAAAATTTTATTATTAATAATTTCTCAAAAATCCAATTCAATATGTTATAAACCAATTAAAAATTGCTAAAATTTTATGGGTCGTTACACTCTCCCCCACTCAAAACTTTTCGTCCCCGAAAAGGAATAAAGTAGGAGAATAGAAACAACCAGATGAAAAATTTAGACTTTGAAAAACAAATCAAACAATTTATTTAAAACGATATACTTTTTTTATTATTATTTAAATTAATTAATATTTAATAGATTACTCATTTTATTAAATCCATTCAATTAATTATGAGATCAATTATTTATAAAACACTAAATTATTTTACTATTAAACCTGGTAGAATTTAAATAAACAATATTTTAAAGGATATATTCAAAAGAAGGAAAGAAGATAGGTTCGGAAAAGAGAATATAGCTGAATAAATAAAGCAGGGCAGATAAGGTAAATTCAAAAGAATAGTATCGGGCTCGAATAGTAAATTTTAAACCATAAGAGTTTCAATTTCAAATATTAACACAAAATTTCTTTGTTGAAAAATACCTTTATATCGAAATAAATCTTTCTTTCATAAATATTTTTATAACTCGATGTTTCAACAAGTTTATCCTCGTTCTTGTAGACTCTGCCCATGCATTGATCAGGCACAAAGCTAGAATTCTTCAAGTACTTAGTAGACTTGTTTCAACACCCAGTGAAAATACTTGAAAAACCTTTAAAACAGATATGGAAAGTAAAATCCAAACAAAACAACCAAACCGAAAACTTTGTCCAACCATGGTTCGCAGATACACAATGGTTACGCCTGGATCCCCAGGAAACAATCCGTATCCGTAAGCTTTCTCAGCGCTGCGAGTTACGCCATGATAACTAGTAGGGTGCAGGATACATAATGGTTACAGCTGGGTCCCCCAGGAAATAATCCGTACCCCTAGGCTGTCTCGGCCAGGCAGTTTCGCTACTAATCGCGACCTACACAGATTGCAGGATACACAATGGTTACGCCTAGATCCCCCAGGAAACAATCCGTACCCCTAGGCCAGACTCAGCCAGGTAGTTGCACTATGCAGTCGTGAGAGAAAAAAATCATGGGTTACGCCACGGTGGGAACACTCGAGTATCACATCCGGAAACCAAAAATCAGAGAGAATAATATCGATAGAATGAATCCACAATGTGGTCACAAAGCGGATATCAAGCAGAAGGCACTTTCCATATCTTTACTTCGAAAATATGTATCATATAGTACCTTTTCAAATCACTTTCAAATATCATACTTATATAAAGTCCATTATATATAGGATTCCATTTTCAATCGAATACTTTCCAAATTGAGTATCTTTCAAATCAATAGGTTTCAAATCAATTTCGTACCATACAAATCGGTTTTATATAATTTCGATAACTCCCAAATCAAGTATTTAGCAAATCAAGGTTCTCAAAAAATTTCTCGTTTCAATAACATTTCAGTTTCAAGATCATATATGATTTCACCAAATTTTCTTCCAAATGAAACATATTCAGTTTCAAACTTTCTTAAACAATAGGTTTAGAAAATAATCCCTTTAAAACCTTTAAACTATTTATTTCTATATGAAAAAAAACCAATTTTCCTTTTTCAAATTATTTATTTAACAAAATTTTCAAATTTACTTAAGTCATACTCTTCATAATTTAAACATACAAAACTAAACTTATATTCTTTATCAAATATTTTATACTCTTCGAAATTTCTTAGTTTTAAAATTTTAAACCTTGATTTGGAAGTGCTCGAACCTTCAAAACAGTCGGTGAAATCAAATTTCGAATCCAAGAGTTGGAAATCAGCAACAAATCAGTAAATTAATTTTTATAAATAGAGTTATACTAAATCAAATCGAAAACTAGAGGATTGAACACCGGCTTTCTTTAAATCATTTTAAATATATATACATATATCTTTCGAATATTGAATTCTACTTCGGAATTTGAAATCAAAATTTATTTCACAATATCACTCGCATAGCAAAGCTACTAGAGTGGCCTCTCCCCCACCCTGAAACTCGAAAATCAATGTCGATGATGCGTGTACTCATCACCAAAATTATTTTCCAGCGACAAAGTGAGTTCTGGACTTCTATTTTCTTGAAAACTTCATTGAAATTTCTTCTAAATCGTTGTAATTCTTTTGAACTCTTTTGAAATATTTCTTATCCGGAAAATACTTTTAAATTGTATTATTATTATAATTTCAAAAATCTTAAAACCAATTTCAAGATACCGGAGTTCAATTTCTCGAAATTAAAATTCAAAATCCCTCAGTTATAAATCCTTTATATAATCGAATTCCTTCTAAATTTCAAGTCCTTTCAAAATTTCAGACTTTCGTTTATAAAAGATATATGATCCTTATGGAAAATATTTCACTTTTATATATAGAATAAAATAATACTTATCAAAATAATAATTTCGATATATAAAACAATTTCAAAATACAAACAAGACCCGATTTTTCAAAGGATGATTCAAGAATGGATTTTAAAACAAAGCTAGAGATTCAAATTAGAGGAACTCTAATCAAATAGAATCTTGATTCGAAGATAGGCTTGATCGAAGATGAGGTAATTAAAATTTTAAAATAGAAGATGGATATAAATCGCAGGCAACCTTAATCGAGCCAACCGTGACTACAGGAATATGATCGATGCGGAATTCCAAGGCAAATCGACATTCGATCGCCAGATATAGAATTCGGCATAACAAGTGATAGCAGCATCTAAACCGAGGATATATAAATCTTCGATGAATCAATGCCGATTGTAAAGGAGTTTTCACCCCCTTTACAAAAAATTCAGTGGAGTTATGGAATACTCCAGAATCAAACGAATATAAATAGAAGAGACAAGAATGAATTTTGGAACCGAGGGACATTCCAAAGTTCAAAGGAAATCGAGTCAAAAGGAAGAGATTCAACTCGAACGAAAGTGATTCTGCAAATAAATTTACCATATATGTTAAGTTTTTCCTAAAGCCAAAGCTCTGATACCAACTGTCACGACTCGCTATTTTGGACCAACCAAATCGACAATAAAACCGTACATGTCCGACTTGAATAATTCAAAATACCGCGTTGTTAATTTAAATTTGGAAAAACTTATCATTTACAGTAAATACATCATGTGACGCCCTACCTCTATACCCACGCTAGCCAAGAACACTCCGGAGTAGTGCTGTCAACTAGCACGGAGAATAAGGCTGTTGAGGAGCGACCATCCATGTAATTGCTTATCACACGGTGGCTATAAATAATCTTCGGAAACAAACATAGAAATAATCATATCACAAATCAGTCACAGATATCCATATCACAAAGGCGGAAGAAGATATGAATATATAACTAACACATGAAAGTGTACATCAGAGTAGTAGCCAGTAAGATCCACGATAATACAAAAGAATAGCAACACATGCTATACAAAAGAATACAACTATGAGTCTATATCTCAAGTGTATACAACAAAAACTGCTAATCTAAACAGTTAGCCAAAAGTCAGAGTGATGAATCCCTGGGAAGAAGTCAAGCAGAAGCACCTGTAACATCTCGGTCTGACCCGAGTATTATTTAAGAAAATAATAAACAGATCAGTCTAGCTATAAATATCAGATGACATGATATAACATAAAAGATATGGCATAAACATAAACATCCATAATGACATACCACTATAAGTATGTAAATAATGATCAACAGAAGATCAATCAATAAGAGATAATCAATATCACAAGAATCTTCTCAAAGATTCGGAAAGGGCATCATACCCCAAACTTGTACTCATAACAAGTCAATGACATAAATTCTAGAAATCAATGCAAGAAGTCCAGAAATCATAGAAAAGAGAAAGAGGCCTATCACATGACGGTCCGAAGACCAAGGGGAGCTACCCCACATGTGTGAATGGAATCACACAGATTAAGGTCCAGACTAACCAAAAAGCAAAAAGGTAAGTGTGAGTGGAATCACACAAGTGGTGTCTAGTCTAACCTCGTAACAAGAGACATCGCACAGTTGCTAGTCTAAATCTTCAGAATGATCATCATGATCAACGAGAAGTGTCAATTACACTAAGCTAGTAAATATAGAAGTTTAGCTTCATGTCCCATAACCACTTGCTTAACTTAAATATTTACGAACAAACTGTAAATCTTCACTAATAAAATTGTCACAAGAGGTTCAATCGAACAAGTCCCAGAATTAACCGACGAAGTGAACGCAAGCGTTTCATACCACTTGTTTTACTAAGTCGTTTAATTAGATTTCTCATCCGAGTGAGGTAAAGGTTTGTATATACTAATAGATTGGAAAACGGTTTAAGAAAAGAGCTTTGTTATTAAAAATAGAGTTGAAATTGTTTGTTAAAAGAGTTTTGATATTTACTACTAGTATTGAAACCTTTATATTATAAAGTGACAAAACACAGAAGCAATTGTAGAAACAATCAGTCACAAAAATCGCATATGGAGATGTGAATAAAATCCAAGGAAATCAGCTCAATGTTTTTCAGATAAGATCCCCTACGGAGGGGGGGTCCAGGGGGGTGGCAACCCCCTAAGGTGGGGGTGCGGGGGCAACGCCACCGCTTACGGGGTTCGACCTGCCCGGTCAGGTCGCGGGGGTCCAGGGGGCAGCGCCCCCGGCGGGTGCGGGGCAGCGCCCCGACCAAAACGGTACGACCTAGTGAAGACAAAATGAGGTCTAACGACCTAACGACTCAAGGGTCATACGACCTAACGAGCTATGGCCAAACGACCTAACGACTCAAGGGTCTAACGACCTAACGACTCAAGGGTCATATGACCTAACGACTCAAGGGTCATACGACCTAACGACTCAAGGGTCATACGACCTAACGACTCAACTCCGAATGACCTAAAAACGGCCAGAACGACCTAAGTGCGGAAAATTCACCAAAACGCTAAAAATTGGAGTTTTTCGCCAATCCAATCCAAACCAAATGCTAACATGCATGCAAAAATGATAGGGAATCATTCCCAATAGTCCAATATAGTTATAGGCTAGAATTGTGAGGTAAAAATCTCACCTTTGCACCAAATATCAATGAAAATGAAGTTTTAAGCAAGCAAGGATCAATCCTTCTTCTATCTAAGCACAAGAAGCTTGAATCCAATGTCTTCTTCTTGAATTTGGAGTAGAAAGATGGATTGCAATTGAATTTGAGTTTTGGAATTTTAATTTCCCATTCCCTCCACCATTAATGCCAAAGCTTAATTAGTTAGGAAATTTATGAAGAGTGAGGAGAAGAGGGTTGGAACTTGGGCTTAATAGGCTAAACTAACCCAAAGTCCAAAGCGGGAAAAGTTAGTGAAATTTCACTAACTCCAAACCTATCGATTTTTATACTTAAAAAAGTTGTAAACGACATTTCGAACTCAATGGAAGTGGTCTCGAGTCCTAATTTGACCGTTTGCAAAAAGTAGCTTTTCGGACCAAAATCCGATTAACGAGTTAATATTTAAATAAAATATTTAAATACAAACTCGATAAATATGCGGGTTGTTACACATCAATCACAGATCACAGACACAAAGTAAATGCAGTGGAATAGATAAAGAATAGTAGTTCATGAAGCTACTATATACATATCAGAGTTAGAAATAAAATACAGCAGAATTCTCAGATGTAGTGAAGTCTCCAGTACGAGTAGATGACTTCTCTGAACCAATCAACTGGAAAAGCTGAAAGAATAGATAGCTGGATCTTCAAGCTAAACTCCAACTTCGAAGGTGAGTCTCAAAAACTGTATCACTCGGTCTGACCTGAGCGTAAAGCAAAACACAAAACACTCGAGTCAGGATTAACATTCTTATATCAATAAATCCAACTCAAGTGAAATATCAACTGAAATATAATTAACTTAAAGGATGTTTGGGATAACCATCCTCTAAGGATCTGTAGAACTATCTACAAGGTAGAAATATACACTATGACACCGTGGTCATTTAATTTATACTTCAAAATCAATTATCATTTTTACTTCAAATATCTCTATATTTCCCAAAATAGTATTTATGTTTATTAAATAATTTATACAGTAAAGTGTTTTCAGTTCCCTCAACTTAACAAATCGTTTCAACATCAACCCGACCATCCCATTCAAATTTTATTCAATCTCAATTTATAAATTTAAATTCAACTCAATTCCTAAAATAACCACTTAAATTTTATCGATCTCAAATTCGGATTTGAAATCACAAAATACCCCTTTATATTTCAATATATTTCAAAACTTTAAGTATTCAACGTTTCAACTAAATTTTTATTCAATCTAGTTTTCTAAATAATAATTTCAAATTTAGTTCAACCTAAATTTTAACTTAGTTTCTAAATTACAAATTCAACTATATTTATTTCAAATACGGATCCAAATCTCAAAATAAACCATTTAAATTCCAATGTAGTTCAAGGCTTTAATATTTAAATGTTCAATATAACAGTTTCATATAGATCTTGATTTAACCTCATTATTATTTAGTCTTGAAATACTCCCTCATTAGATTCAATATCATTTAAGTAACCTTAATTTACATTTTACTCGATATTTTCTTTAATTTATTTAAATGCGAAATATTCATTAAATCACTTAAATCAAAAATCCAGTTATAAAATCATACCTTTTAAATTTCCCATTCAATAATTTCAAATCGATTTAATTAAATAAATCCTTAATTAAATACCATTTTTAATAAACCCAATTTATCTCCCTATCTTACTTATTCGATTTATTACAAGAAAATCTATTGAAATATAGATTTATAGAAATACTTAATCATATATATGTATTAAATCCATCTAATTTATATCAAATATTACTACTAAATCTATGTATAAAATTTCCATTTATATAAAATCTTAAGAATCAAAATTTATTAAACCATATATTTCTTTCCAAAATCATAGAAATTATTTTCAAAATATTTATATATGGACCAACGGTGTCCGTATATATTTCCTATCATATAGTCAAGTGCTACGGGTATTTATCATTTCAATCCGTACACTAAATATATATACGGGTGGATATCATTTCAACCCGTAATCCCAATCAATTAAATGAAAATCGCTTGGGTCTATCATTTCAACTCATAACGAAATTCTCCTATTCTAAAGTCCGTTCGGGTATGTATCATTTCAACCTATAGTGAATTCGAAACTACAGGGAACTTGTAGAGTGATAATAGATATGATAATCAAAATAACAGGCATATATCATCAATAATAATAAACAACAGGATATGGTGTCATATCCCACAAGTGAACAATTATAGATAATAGCATATATAGCAATGTAAATAAGTATCAGTAGTATATTTCAATTGTCATTTCAATCGAAATCAAATTTAATAAATATAAGAACACTAATCGTGAGTGATTGCTCACCTTTCGAGCCTAAAGGAGAGGGCGGAATGAGAAGAGATACGAATCCAAGCACAGATTTCGAAGCAAAGCAATATTGGCAAGAATTTTAACGACCAAAGCTGATAAAGAGGAATTGACGAAATCAAATCAGAGTTGGGTCGAGGAAGATAAATAGGATAAGTGAGCTATATATAGTTGAATATATAACTATATATAAATCAAACTGCATTCTAAATTCAAACATATATTAAATTAAATATATATTTTCAAAAATCATTGGTTTAAACAAAACATATCTATATGTAGTATAGTTTGAAATAATGTATATGTTTAAACCCATATACAAACCAATATCCAAACACCATCTAAAATTTAAATCTTTATAAAAGTAACCTTTATAAATAAAATATTAAAATCACTATTAAAACATATAACATAAAGTCCATATATTATATATCAATACCAAATCTAACTCCAGTATATGTAAACTAATATAAACCCATGTAAACTTTATAAAATCTATATGCTACTAAAACAGATTATATATAAAATAAACCAATATAAAATACTAACAGTGATATATGTTAGTTAAAGTCAGTACATAAATATACTCAACACCTTCTATACTTTATAATGCTTTAAACATGCTAGCACTGCAACTATACAAAATATACATAGTACTATAAAACATTTATATACAGTAAAACAAAAAAATAAAAACACACACACCTTATACAAAACGCATACAACAAACACTACATATATATATTTCTTCTTTATAGCCTTATATGCATAGACTAAGCCTTACCCAAGTTTATACTGTATAATATTAGATAAAAATAGGACACGGCATATGATATTATCACCTTTACAAAGTTGCTTTATAGTTTATACATACCTAAGTTTAATACATATATATATATATATATATATATATGTATATATGTATGTATATATGCAGACAAGATATAGAACCAGAGAAGAATCAAGGAAGAGGACAACAAAACTCACAGTGGCAAGGTAGTGGCTCGCCGAACAACGTCAGCATGGAAGAGGAGGAGATGGAGGGCGGAGATGATCAGGTGGAGGTACGGCAGTTGAGGCGGAGAGGCCAAGGGTGCAAGCAAGAGGCGGAGGAGTGTGTTCGTTTCCTTTTTTTGTTGCTGGGTTTCAAAAGAGAAGGGCGCAATTTATGTAGAGGGAGTAAAATGTGTGCAGGTGAGTAAAAGAAGGATCCAAGCATGAGGTGGAAAGTGAAAGCAAAGTGAAGTTGCAAAAGTGGAAATTGATTTATAAACGCAATTGAAATATGAGCCTTTGCCCAATCAATGTAAAAAAAACGTACACAAACAAATGAATATGGGACAAATGAAGATGAAGGGGGAAAGAAATAAACTATTTATGGGCGATGAATTTATTAAAGGAACCATGGTGTGTACAATAATTGAAACGAAAACGTACACAAATAAATGAATATGAGACAAATGAAGATGAAGGGGGGAAGAAATAAACTATTTATGAGCGATGAATTTATAAAAGGAACCATGATGTGTACAATAATTGAAACGAAAATGTACACAAATAAATGAATATGAGACAAATGAAGATGAAGGGGGAAAGAAATAAACTATTTATGGGCGATGAATTTATAAAAGGAACCATGAGGTCTACAAAAATTGAAACGAAAACGTACACAAATAAATGAATATGAGACAAATGAAGATGAACGTAACCTTATATATAATATTAAAAAAAATCAATATTCATTTAATATTATGTATATTCTTTCAAAATGTAAAGGCTACGTATGCATTAATTCATATATGCTTATCTTTGTACATAACAAACATGCAGACTACCAATTTTAATGCAGACCTTAAATCAACCTTTAGAACATTTACTTCATATATGTAGTTAAATATAGTATATACTTCTCTTCTCCTTCGGTTCATATGATATATGAAACCCTTAATTATCGTATTTATAGCTAATGACATATGTACAGATATACTAAATATGCACTAAAATAAACTAGAAATGGTGACACAAAAACCCAAAATCAAATATATATATATATATATATATAACATGACTAGAAATCAAAACTTTAGTAAAACTATATACTAGTATCAAGACTAACATATATATATATATATATATATATAGCTATTATAACACATATAAATAAAATAAAACTCGGTATAAATATGCTTTACTATATATACACTTCAAATAGACCATCAGACATATACAGTGGTTTTCCAAAATAAATATATACGGAACATACTCAATATACTTAAAATTTACACACCTTGCTGAAAAGCAAAAGGAGAACGTAAATTTATTACCTACACTATTGATATTTATACCCAACAGAAATGAACTATGCTATCCAATTTACATCAAACTTAACTTTTATTATAATATAAATAATTGTTTATAAAGTTTTTGTGCTAGATCCTATAGGTATAACCACAACCAAACTTTAAAATATATGTACACAGCTCGCACTACAAATCATTAATATACATAACATATTTTCTTTTCTTTTTTTCAAAATTTTATTATTAATAATTTCTCAAAAATCCAATTCAATACGTTATAAACCAATTAAAAATTGCTAAAATTTTATGGGTTGTTACGGTTAATTTCTATTATTTTATTTAGAATTCGGGTATGGAATTTTGTATGTTATATAACATGACGAAAGTGAATATCTACAATATTTGGGGATTTTTCCTAAGTGATTTACTACGGAAATTAAATTATTTTATAAAGAAGGATTTGATTGCATAATTGGTTTTGCCTAATGGAAGGGCTTAAATGCCAAATTTTCCTTGATTTGGATCTATAATTATGTGGCAATTATAATAGTAAAGAATTTGAAAATTTTAAGGCAACCGATTAGGTGTTTACAAATAGGTAGGCTAGTTATAAAGCAATAACTAAAGTTAGCATTAAATCAGCATTTTCCAGAAAAGTAGATTCTACCTACTTTAGAAGCGCCTTTCGACCTTATGCCCCTACTTTGACTCAGCCGAAACCTACCATGCCAAAACCCGCCTAGTTGAAACCAATGCACAAGGTATCACTTAAATAGTACGTAGTGGATTGTAGGAAGGCGGAAGGCGGAAGGCGGAAGGTGGAAGGCATAGCATCGAAAGCATAGCTTTTGATGGGGTTGGAACCATAGTTATGCTTTCAAATGAAAAAGTGCCTACCTTGTTTTATCAAAACCTTTCGAAGGAGTCGAAGCATATGTTTCAAAAGGGGTTTTCTACATAGTTTCGAAGCGGTTGTCATTTTACGTTTTAACAATATAGGCTTTCGAAAGGGTTCCTTTGTTTATAAAATGTGGCTTTCGGAAGTAGTGGTTCCGACTTAGTCGAAACCTAGCCGCTTTTCTTTTGCCTTTCGAGTGTATTAAAGCCATTAATGCTCTTGAAGGGTTGTCTTTATTTTAAACTTATGCTTAGCTACTTCCTAAATTCTTTCAAAAGGGTTCAAAGGTATCGAAGGCAACGGCTTCGAAAGGGGGTTTCGATGCTATCCTTCAAAGTTATACTTAATTTGTTTAAAGCTTTCGAATGAATGGTTCCGACCCCATTAAGTTTTCCCCGAACATTTGTGCGAAGAGAAAAGGTTTTGAAAGCGATACTTTCATATATATTCACTTTGTCCCAAAAGTAGTTTTAAAGAAAATCCCAATGGTTTCGAAAGAGTTACTCTCATCGGCTTCGAAGCTATGTTTCTAAGGATTTTTAAGTAATGATTTATTACTTCCAAAATGTATTTCGGTTTCAAGAGAGATAATTAAAGAGCTTTAAAAGGTATATACCTAGTGTTTTGAAAAGAAGTTTTCTATGCTTTCGAAGGAGGTTATCCAGGGGTTTCGAAAGTGATGTTTCTGAGCTTTCAAAACAAATAACCTAATCTCATTTTAAAGGAAAAACCATGGCATAAACAAAGAGTTTGAAATGGAGTTTTTAAAGAAATTTTCCTTGGCTGACAGGTTAAAGGGATTAACCAAGTTTATATAAAGTGATTTTAAGGATATTAAACCACATGCGTTGTTATTATGTTGTTATGACTCCTTCTTCATATATTTATTCACATAGTAATGAACCCATAATAGTAATTTGGGGAAGAGCAGAATAACTAGCTAAGTTGACATAGTAGTGAATATAAATTAAATTAATTAAAGATACTGGCAGGGACCAATACGTTCATAGTAAGCCGATGAAAAATGTGCATACGAAAAAATATTGGCAGAGGCCAATAGGTTCATAGTAAGCCCGTGAAAACTATGTATAAACAAAGATATCAGAGAGACAGGTTCATAGTAAACCCAAGAAAACTATGATTTTATATTGGCAGGGCCAATAGGTTGTAGTATACTCATGAAAATTATATCCGGATTAAGATATTGACCGAAGCCAATAGGTTCTTAGTCAACCCATGAAAACTAGGATAAGAGAGAAAGATATTAGAATTACCAATAGGTTCGGGGATAACATATGAAATAGTAAAGATATTAGCAGAGGCCAATAGGTTCTTAGTAATCCCATGAAATCTATGAAATCGGTAAGGCAGTCCATAAACATTAAAATGATTATTAGTAAGCCCATAAAAACTAATAGGTTAATGGTGATTCTAGAAACTATAAATAAGATAGATGGTCAAAGTGAATGTGGATGGGTAATCTTGAATTAATTTACATGTTTGCATATCATTATATTATTTTAAATTGTTTTAACCATTGTGATTGCAGGAGCACGGTATATGGTTTTATAAAAGGATTTAAGATACTAGTGAGGGGAAACCCATTCTGCTAAGCGGAGTGGTCTCACTAGATATCTAAATGGTTTAAGATGGTTGATTATTATTCATACCAAGCTTTATGTCTGACTCGAAGTTTTTCTTTTTCCCTTAAACTCTCAGGTGCTCAATTGATTTTGAGTAGTTTGAGGGTTAAGGTTTTCACGTTCTCTTTTCAAATGAATAAAGCGTCCAGAGATATGTAAGAGGCAAGCTAGTTAATAAGATTTCTTTTATTTCGCTGTGTGTTTTGGTTTTAAGGAAAATTTGTTTATTGCCTTATAATATAATCTGATCAACCAAGGAGCATCTTCATATGTCGCTCTTGGTGTATTTTGTATTAATTATATGTTATCTAAACGTGGTTTGCATGTTGGGATTATGTTATGAACTTGAAATAATTTGAAACAGAATGTGAAATTTGTTTGCTGTTTAATTTTTTTCCATATTCATGTGTTTCTATGTATCAATGTATCTAACATCACCGTATTTAGTCACGAGGATTAATAACTATGGATGACTACAACATCTGTAGCCATTAGTTTTGGACCTTCAAGTGGGGGATGTTACAAGTTGGTTTTAGAGCATAGGTTTATGAAACTTAATAGAAACTTAAACTTAAATAAATTTTCTAAATATAATCCAATGATTCGAAAAATAAGATCGGGGGTTTAGGTTAGCGCTATAGTAACGTACTTGTATTTGTTATATAGTTATATATATATGTATATATGTATTCTCCGCTCTCTTAGACCATTCTTCTGTATCTTACTAAGGCTCGTATGCATGTTAATGAGAAAGAGGATATGGAAGCATGAATCGAAAGAAGAAATCTTGGTGGAGGAAGCACAACAACCAATGAAAATCCTCGACCCACTAAGAGGAACCCAAATCGATCGACTAATGCCAACAACCAAAATGTTGATGCCAGTGTGGGTGCTGGAAATCCACCAGTAGATATGGGAGCAATGTATCAGTTCTTCGTTAATATGATGCATGAAGGAATTGCTACTGGAGTTGTTTGAAATGTTGGAGGAGCTAATCTCGTGGCTCTAGTTGGGATAATTATGCTAAGCTAAGCAAAGACTAAACCAATCTTGGTGGGAAGCCATTTATAGGGGCAGAGAATACAATAGAGATGGAGAATTGGTTGTTGCATTATGAGCGCTTGTTGATTTGGGTTTAGATGATGAGCAGATGAGAATGTTGGCCTCTAGGCAGTTGTAAGGTTCAACGCTTCGCTGGTGGAATAGTATTACTATTGGAGTTCCGGAGGAGCAGTTGACTTGGGCTGACATTAGAAGGATATTTGAGTAGAGGTATATGTCTGAGGTTGCTAAATCAGCATTGTTGAGGAAATTTTTAGATCCGTAGCAGGGAGAGGTTTCGATTATTGAGTATGATGCTAAGTTTGATGAGTTGTCCCGTAATGAATATAATACTATAGACACCATCATTAGAAGAAATGAGAAGTTCAGCAGATGAGGAGATGCTTGCTATTTGTGCTAGAGAGAAGGCAGTTGAAATCCAGGGTCCTCAGGGAAATAAAAGAAAGTTATTTAAAAAGGAAGGCACCTGGAAGAGAGATGCTGCCAAGAAGGCAAAGGCTGATTCAGTTTGCTTTAAGTGTGACAGGAAGGGCTATTATGCAAATAAGTGCCGGTCAGGCAAGGGAAAGAAGGCTGCAGATAAGAAGAATGTAAAGTAATTCAACTATGATCAAGTTGGGCATTACAAGAATCAGTGTCCAGAGCCAGTCAGGGCAGACAAGGGAATAGTTTTTGCTATTAGACTAGCATCAACTAGTCCTACTACAGCTGATAAAGGGAAGATCGTGATGGAAGGTACACTTTTGATTCAGATTATACCAATTAGGGAAACTTTTGATACCGGTGCATCACATTCATTTATATATCAGTGTTTGGTTGATAGATTATGCTTAGAACCCACCTAGCTTGTTACTTCCTTAAAGGGTTGCAAATCCAATAGGAGGGTATGGAACTCTAGGGATGGGATGTGACAAGTTAGAGATTTGTTAGATCATAAGTTTGCATGCATTTTGTATGTTTTTGGTTTCGTAGATCTTGGGATCATATTGGGTATGGATTAGTTGGGTAGGTGTGACGATAAAATATTTTGCTAGGATAGGGAGATATCACTAAGACACAATGATAGTCATAACCGAGTGATATTCTCAGTGGAGAATTCAGACCGGAGTGTTTGTGCCCTGTTGAGTGCCGTGGAGGCTGGAGAAGAGTTAAGTCAGGTTCGAGTAGCAAGAGAGTTTGTAGATGTGTTTGAACCAGTCACTGGACTACCATCGAAATGAGCTGTTGAGTTTCAGATAGATCTTATGCTAGGAGCTGAACCTGTGAGCAGACAATCTAATAGGATGACACCTACTGAGATGAAGGAATTGAAGGTGCAACTAGTGAATCTTGAAGGAAGGAATTTTATTAGACCAAGAAGTTCGCGCTAGGGAGCGTCCACGGTGTTTGTAAAGAAACCAGATGGGTGGTTGAGGATGTGTACCTACTATCGTAAGTTGAAAGAAAAGATGATTAAGAATAAGTATCCTTTCCCATGAACAGATGATCTGTTCGATCGGTTGAGTGGAGCCAGAGTGTTATTAAAGTTGGATTTGGCAATAGATTTCCATCATTTAAGAGTGGTAGAGGACAGTATTTCTTTGACAACATTTCGAACTAGATATGGTTCGTACGAGTGGTTAGTGGTGCCATTTGGATTAGCAAATGCATCTGCTTTCTTCATGGATTTGACGAACCGAGTTTTCCGAGAGTACTTGGATAAATTTGTTTTAGTGTTTATAGATGACATTTTAGTATACTCTAAGGATGAGAGAGAGAGCATGAGGATCACCTTAGAGTGGTGCTTGATATGGTGAGGCAGCATTAGCTGAAGGCGAGGTTTACCAAGTGTCATTTTTGGAAAAAAGAGGTTAAGTTGCTTGGTCACGTGGTTTCGGAGAAAGGATTGTCAGTCGATCCAGATAAAATCAAAGATATGAATAATTGTAAGAGACCAGAGATGATGATAGAGATTAGAAGTTTTCTTGGACTTGCTGGCTACTGCTGGAGATTTATTAAGGATTTCTCGCGAATAACAACACATTTGACTAAGCTAACTAGAAAGGATGTCAAGTATGTCTGGTTTGACAAATGTGAGGAAGCATTCCTTAATTTAAAGCATTTGTTGACCAATGCATCAATGTTATTAGTTCTAGATGAAAACCAAGAGTTGGTGGTGTATACTGATGTGGAACTGGACTGGGAGCAGTGTTAATGCAGAAGGGTAAAGTTATTACCTACGTTTCAAGACACCTTACACCTCATGAAGTGAGATATCATACTCATGATTTGGAGTTGGCTGTGGTAATCTTCGCAATGAAGATTTGGAGACATTAAATCTCATGAGAGATTTGAGCTTTACACAGATCATAAGTCTTTAAGATATTTATTGTCTCAGAAGGAGTTGAATATGAGACAACAAAGATGGCTGTAGTTTTTGGCTGCTTATGATTTTGGTAGAGTATACACCTAGGAAAGGAAATAAGGTAGAAGATGCTCTTAGCAGAAGACATCAAAATGTGGTGTTGGCTATGTTGGTAGAGTGGAAGGATTTAGAAGCTTTGACCACCTGTAGTGTGCAGTTAAGATCGACAGCTAGTTCTAGTCAAAGTACAACCTTGTTGTCCTGTTTGGAAGTTCGACCAGTGTTGATCGAGAGGATTGTTTCTAAACAGAAAGCGGATCTAGTATTAGCCAAAAGGATCAAAGGGCTTGAGATTGGAACTGATATCGATGATATAAAGGAATTTAGTCTTGACTAAAGAGGGTGGTTGAGAAAGAAGGGGCGGTTGTGTGTTCCGAATGTAGAGGACTTGAGGAAAGAAGTTCTTGGGGAATGTCATCGGTCCAAGTTTACGATTCATCCTAGAGGGACCAAGATGTATCAAGATATGAAGAGGAGCTTCTATTGGGAAGGTATGAAGAGGGATTTAGCTTGTGGGTTAGGCAGCGTGCAAATTGTCAACAAGTGAAAGCCGAACATCAGAAGCCGAGTGGGTTGCTTCAGCCTTTAGAGATTTCAGTTTGGAAATGGGATTTGATATCCATGGAATTTATAGACGGGTTTCCATGGTCTAATAGAGGAAATGAAAGCATATGGATTATAGTGGATAGGTTGACCAAGAGTGCCCATTTCATTCTAGTTATGTCAACCAGGACGTCACTTGTTTTAGCTAAGTTGTTCTTGAAAACTATAGTTAGACTACAAGGAGTTCCTAGTAGTATAGTCAACGATAGAGATGCTTTGTTCACTAACGAATTATGGAAGAGTCTATAGGAAGTGCTGGGTACCAAGCTTAATATGAGTTCTGCATATCATCCTCAGGCGGATGGGCTGATAGAGATTTTCAATAAGGCACTCAAGGATTTGCCAAGAGCTTGTGTATTGAAGTTTGGTGGATTATGGGAAGATCACCTATATTTGTTTGAGTTTTTCTATAATAATAGTTACCAGACTAGTATAGGAATAGTTCCTTTTGAAGCTTTATATGGAAGGCCATGAAAATCACCATCATGTTGGTTGGAGACTGAAGACTGATTAGTCTTAGGTCCAGATTTGGTTAGGGAGGCATCAGAAAAGATTGAGTTGATCCGAGGAAGGATGAAGGAAGCTCATTCCAGACGGAAGAGTTACACATATAAGAGGCGTAAAGACCTAGAATTCTCAGTTGGAGTAAGGTTTTCATTAAATTATCACCGATGAAAAGTGTGGTGCGATTTGAAAAATCAGTGAAACTAGCACCAAGAGCTCGCATACAGAGCAGAGATATAGAGCAGTATGGCTGGTGTGCATAATGTATTTCATGTGCCTCATCTTCGTAAGCATGTGCATGATCCATAGACTACTATTCCTCCGACAGAGTTGGAAGACTTGATAGTAGATCATAATTTGACTTTTGTTACACAACCAATTCGGATTGTAGCGAGAGATAAGAAAAGATTGAGGAGCAAGACAGTTAAGTTGGTGAAAGTTCAGTGGAGCAACAACGAGAAGCACTGTACTTGGGAGACAGAAGACATGGTTTGAGATACTTATCCTGATATGCTTTGAGGGTGTGTCTATATTATAATTATATAGATAGTCTCTAGTCAGATAGGCTAGTATGGATGTTAGGAGTTATTACAGATGATTGCTATGTTTAGTGTTTAGTGCTTCCTAAATTTCGAGGACGAAATTCTTTAAGGAGGGGAGCCTATAGCATCCAAAATTTTTGATGACATTATTCAGGAGATTTAATTAGATAAATTAAATAGAATAGTGTGAAGAATTTGAGTGATAAGTAGATTGATATTTGAATAAATTAATTATAGGTTCATGCTTAATCAATTAAATGGGCTTAAAATACCTTACATGTTATTAATTAATAACGTGGGCATATTAGTAAATAGCTGCACCTTATGATTTATGGCTATATACCCATTAACGTTTCATTTTCTCATTTTTCACGTTCATTCTAAAAACCTAAAACGCAAAGTAAAATAGAGGAGCCGGTCATTATCAAGGAAGAAAAGGGGAGAAAAATTAAATCAAAGCTAAGGATCAAAGCTAGGGGAAATTAATTTTCAACAAATCTCGAATTCCTTATCATATTCAAGGTGAATAATAATTTATACCATCTCTATTATTATTTTATGGTCATATGTTTTCAGATTTAGGAATAAATTCATTTTTAAGATATTTTGGCTGATGATATGCTCGAATTATAATATGATAGGTCTAAATCAAATCATTTAAATATTGATTTATATGGTTTTAGGGCAAAACCGAATGTAAATGATTTTCAAATGTCATGGAAAAATTATATGTTATGCAATTTATGATTTTGAAGATGGGTTTCAATTTTTGTAATTTTCCAAGCTATGGAGAATTTATCATAAATTTTCAAAGGAAAATATGATAGAATTGGTTTTATAATTAATTTTGATTATTTTATTTAGAATTTGGGTCTGGAATTTTTGTATGTTAGACAACGTGATGAAAGTGAATTTCTGTAGTGTTTGAGGATTTTTCCTCAGTGATTTACTATGTAAATTAAATTGTTTTATAAAGAATGATTTAATTTCATAATTGGTTTTACCTAATGAAAGGGTTGAATGCTAAATTTTCCTTGATTTAGATCTATGATTATGCAGAAATTATAATAGTAAAGAATTCGAAAAGTTTAAGGCAACCAATCAGGTGTTTATAAATAAGTAGGTTAGTTATAAAGCAATTAGTAAAATTAGCATTAAATCAGCCTTTTCCAGAAAAGTAGTCCCGCCTGCTTTAGAAGCGCCTTCCAACCTTATGCCCCCGCTTCGACTCAGTCGAAACCTACCATGTTGAAACCCACCTAGTCGAAACCAATACGCAAGGTATCACATAGATGGTATGTAGTGGATTGGAGGAAGACGAAAGGCATAGTGTTAAAAGCATAGCTTTCGATGGGGTCGAAACCTTAGTTTTACTTTGAAATGAAAAGGCGCCTACCTTGTTTTATTAAAAGCTTACGAAGGAGTAACAACATATGCTTTCGAAAGGGGTTTTCTAAAGAGCTTTCGAAGGGTTTTTGATTTTATATTTTAAAACTATAGGCTTTCGAATCGTTTCCTTTATTTATGAAATGATGCTTTCGAAAGTAGTGGTTCCGACTTAGTCAAAACCCAGCCGCTATTCTTTTGCCTTCTGAGTGTATTGAAGCCATCAATGCTCTCGAATGGTTGTCATTGTTTTAAACTTATGCTAAGCCACTTCCTATATGCTTTGGAAAGGGTTCAAGGGTTTCGAAGGCAATGGCTTCAAAAGGGGTTTCGATGCTATCCTTCAAAGTTCTACTTAATTTGTGACGACCGACTTTCTACCACCAGAAAATCGCATCATCTTTAAGAAAGAAATGGATAGAAAAGAGAATAGAAAGAAGAGAAGAAAGAAACAACACATCAGAATCTAACAGCGGAACGAATAAACTATATTAATAACATAAATATTGCATAGTTTACAATCAATATCAGAGTTACACAGACATACAACACTTATACTAGACAGTTATAAACGCCTGTCCAGTTATACAACTCAATACAACTCAAAGACTACAACTCAGAGAACACACAGCGGAATACTAGATATATCTACACATAGAAGCCTCCTGCTCCATTGCTCCTTCACAATTCGTCAAAGCTAACCTGAATCCTAACCCGAATCCCTTGATTACTCATAAAAATTTGAGTACCCAAGAGTTTATAAAAAACAAAAATAAACTCCGGGTCAGACATGGGTCTGGTGTGAGTAACAGGTTAAAGTTGCTTAACTTTTAAAAACCCTTTTGAAAAGAAAGGTATCACGTAAGACTTCCCAAACACAAACATGGAAAAGTTTTTACCTTACGCTAACCAAAACATTTGATAGGAAATTCAGTGATATTATAATAGGGTCCAGGGTTTTCAAATAAATATGAAATAGCCGAAATTGTTACATCTATTAAATTCCAGCTACTAGCCACAAAAGTGGGTAATACAATCAAAACCGTTGGCACTTATTGGATTTTGGATTCCATACAATGGCAGGGCTACTGGGGTACCGCCCGTCACAGTACGTGGCCTAGATCACCGTACCGATGAGTACTCCCACTCCCCTTCAACACAAGGCCGGACCCATTCCTTACTGAATAGTTCCAAACAAGATAACCCCGACGGTTAGAGCTCAAATGACCGTCCACACAACCGAAATAAAAGGGACCTCTAGACAGGGGTAAATCTTACTCTCAAGTTGGGGCTACCCACGAAGCCTTGCTGCACCTCCCCTGTTTTAGCCATTCCCGGTTGATGAGGCTTGAGGCTACGATTACCTTTATAGGACATATCACTTAGAATGCTCATCGTCCACCTGACAATGTTCTGAAAGCATTCAATCCATACAAGTTCGTTCCGGGTTCGAACGAAACCGAAGGCATTATCTCGTTACACTCATTTTGGAATCACCCTCAGAGTTAACGACAATAACCCTTGCACTCTAAACCACCATCTCGAACCTATAAGTACTATTCCGTCAAATTCATTACGGAATCACCCACAGAGTTATACTGACGTATAGCCCTTACACCTGAAGTCTTCACAAAACTCCACTTTGATTCACGACCTAACGTTATCTGGAATCGATGTGGTTTTCGGATATCCAAATATGGAAACCCGATCCCGGTCTTATCGAAATCCAAGGCGTGTCTTTTAGGTCCAAGTTGTTTTAAAAGTTTTAAAACAGTTTAATACAGTATCTATATACACAGATAGATAACACACAGAACAATAATTGATAATCAGCATTATCACATAACAGGAAATCCACATTATCAATATCAAATAGATATTCCATATCTCACCATCACAATAGATAACCAATGTTATCATCACAATACCGTCAAACATCCATACCACACAATATTATTTATCTCATTACTGAGATCTCAAAGCATCCAAGACAAACAATGTCAACCATTCATACATAAGCAAAGATTTACTCATCTCAATATAATTAATTTAAAATGAATTAAATTAACTATCTATATTTCTAATTAATTTAAAATGAATTAAATTAATTCCTTTATCTTTAATTAATTTAGAATAAATTAAATTAAATACTTCACCAATATAAATCTTGCTTATCAATTATTTAATTGATTACAATCAGTTAATGATTCATTATTAATTACCCTAAATTAATCACCTTTGATTAATTACCCTTAATTACATTCATGTAATTATCCTTAATTAATTTCACAAATTAACTATTCTCAAACAAACAGTAATTAACCTTTAATTACTTCAATTAATTAATTAATCATAATTAATTACATTTATCCTTAATTAATTACATTAATTAATTACCTTTAATTATTTATCATTGATTAATTAATCTTAATTAATCAACTTTAATTACATCATTAATTAAAATAATTAATGATTCCCTTTTTTAGTTACCTTAAGTAATTAATTTAATTAATTACCATATTAAAACAAATTAATTATCCTTAATTAATCTCTTAATTAATCCCTTGATTAATTAATAAGTAATTTAAATCCAAATTACTTCATTTTTAACATCTTCATTTAATTACATTCTGTAATTATTAATCAATAACTTAACTAAGTAATTTCCAAATCATTAATTACATAAAGTAATTATTTATAAAACCCAAATGTTTAAAATTAATTAAACTTAAATAATTAAATTAAACAATCCCATTAAGCTAAATTAATTACATTTAGTAATTAATTTCTTAATTACTTTATTAAGTAATTACTCAAGCCATTTACAATTGATTATTAATAAATTAATTAATATAATTAATTATAAAAATTAATCACATTAATTAATTATTAAATAATCCTGGTTAATGACCTTCATTAACCATCCTCTAATTATTTTGTTTAGTAATTAACTTAAATTAATTACCATTTAAATTATCTTTAATCATTTATTAGTTAAAAATTAATTATTAAATTAATTAACCTTAATTAAAACTTAATTACATAATAAATATTCATTCATCATTAATTAATAATTTAATTAATGATCTTAATTTTAAATTTATTAATCAATAATCAATTATTAATTCCAAATTCAATTAATTAATTAAATTAATTAATTAATCTTAACTACCTTATTAATTAAATTAATCCTGAAATCTTAATCTTCAAGATAAAACATAACTTAATTATGTTTAACAATTTAATTCAAAACAAAATACTTATGACATCCTTTAAAAAATTTCATTTTAAATACAAGTTTAAATTAAAGTAATTTAAACTTATTAGGCTTGAAATTTTTTTAAAAACTTATTTAAATTCCAAATCAAACAGTGCCATGAAAAATTTAAAGTTAAATTCATTTCAAAATTTTGATAACTTACATTCATTCTTAGTTTATAACTTTTAAATTTAAATCTTCTTTTAAACTTAAAACTAAAGTTCATTTTAAACTTAAATTTTCAGACTTAAAATCAATCTTTAAATCTTACTCACATTTAGAATCTCATTACTAAAAATGTTTAAACTATTTTACCAAACAAATAGTTAATTTAAATTAAATTCCTGAAACTTTTATTTTATTTAAAAAAAAACTAGAATTTGAATTCAAATCAAAAATACAAACTTGAATTCAAATCAAAAATACAAACTTGAATTTGAATTTAAACTTAAACTTTTCTTTAAACATAACTTCAGATTTTAAATTACAAAAACCCAGATTTAAAAAAAAAAGAAACAGGTTTCAAAACCTGGATAAATCAAAGTAACCCGAGAAACCTATATTTTTACTTCGGGTTTCATGCTTAATTTCTTCGAGTTTTCTTCCTACTGACTTCGAGTCAATCACTAACCTACCCTGCAACATTCAACACCCCAAACAGTTTGCCAGAAAACATGTCGCCGTGCATATGCATGGCGACCACCACCTCTGGCGATCATCAGTGATGATCCAACCACTACCAGAAACCCAACAATACCCCACAACAACCATCAGATCGAACAAAAATCCAAGGATCAAACTTCACCCCCAAATTTTAAAACCTGAATTTTTTTTTTTACAGGTTTCAACTCAAAACCTGTCAACATCCATTCCAAATCGCTCCGACCACCAGAGGTCCACCCATTCCAACCTCGAACTCCTTCATACACCTACTACACATTCCCCAAGTACCAGAATATTCGGTCAACCCTCCACTTCAAACTGACTCAAAGCACAAACCCAATCAAAACTAGGTTTTTATTCTAAAAATCAAAACTGTAATCAATATAGCAAATTTTAATTACTTCTTTGATTTTTCTAAGGATCTATGATCTTACTTAATAACTCAAAAGAAATCTGAGTTTCCACAAATTCACAGATTGTAAGTATTTGCACAAATTTATATTTTTGTTCAAGAACAACTTATAAATGAAACCTACACCTAAAAATTCCAATACTTGATTTAAAAGTCAAGTTCCAGTTTATAAATTTGATTTGTTTTACTGAAATACCATATTACTTTGATTGGGTTTTGAAAAAATTTAAACATGCATGATGTTTCTACAGTTTCCAGAGTCCAAAAACAAGCTTAATATCCTAAATAAAATCTAACACTTTAATTAGGGCATACTACATGTTTTATTTGAAAATTTGCATCTAAACATGGATTAGATCTTGAGTTCATGAATTTTTTTGAATTATATTTTTAAGTCTGGAATCTAGATCAGGGAAGAATTCATCAATAGCAATACAGGCATTCAATCTCATACATATACACAGACATATCCATCATACTCATCAGGCAACAATTTAAGCAACTAAGTTAATTTGAAACAGTTTTGAAAATAAATTGTTACTCACCTTTTTAGGAGAAAGCAGAGCCTCATTTTATGAAAAGCTTTGAACTTGTGGAAGAAAACATTTGAAAAAGCTTTGACACTTTCAACTGAAATGCTCCAGATTTTAGAAAACAGCCCCACTTTGATACTTTGAACCTCTTTAAAAACTGAATTGCTTCAAATATTTAAAACTTCATTGCATGCTTTCTGATTGCAGAAAAATGAATGATGCAGATGCTTTTTGAGGTGAATCTGAATGCTATAGATTTGAAATTTTGCAAGTTTTCATTTTAAAACTGTTTGCAGGCTACAGAAATTTGAAATTGCAGGGATTTGAATTTTTTTGAAAATGCAGGCTTGATCTTTGCTTTGAGAAAATGAATCTACAAGTTTATCTTTCTGAAAATGAATTAATTACAGGGATTGTGCTGGGAAATGAATTACAGAGGTTTGCTTTTTGATTTGAGAATTAAGGTACAGGTTTTGTTTTTGAGCTTGAAGAGTATTTACAGGGTTTTGATCTGAGCTTTGATTTATTTTAAGGGATGGTTTCAGATTTTTGAACAGAGAAGTGAATGCATTGTTTGATTTTGGAAATTGTTTACTAGGAAGTGGTTTTTTTTTTCTCTCTAGTTTGAGAACAGACCAAGTTTGAAGTTTTTGACAAGGAAATGAGAAAAAGTATAAGAATGAAAAATGTTTACTTATATAAGTAAATTTTCAGCTTTTATTAAATAAAGGAAAAATTAAAACAAATTGACACTTGTATAGAATTCCAACATTTGTCAACTTAAATGCTTACTCTCTTAACATTTGTTTAATGAGGCTTTAAAAATACAACACTTGTCTTTGTAAGGTAATTTGTATTTAAATTTAAATGTTAATATATGTATTAGGCCTAATTGATTTGTTAATTGGTATTTAATATGTATATAAATTTGTAAAAGAAATAAAAACAAATCATGTTTATAAATAAAGCTTATACATATAAAAATTTAAAACAATTAAGATTTATACTTTGGAATTTCAAATTCAAATCAAATTCAAAATAATTTATTTTAAAATCAAGTTATGATTACAAATTTAATTTGAAATAACAATTGCAAATTTTGTTCAAAATCTATTTATAAAGACAATACACTATCAATATTTTTTTTATAAATCTCTTATTATTAAATTAAAATCATTTTAAATATTTTTAAACATCTTTCTTAACAATGTAAAAATCTTATACTTGTTTATTAAATAGCTTTGAAAAACTTAACATTAATTTAAATCATATATTTATTTATGAAATAGTCTTTGAAAACTCAATACTAATTTGTATTAAAATTTCCAAATTAAAATGTATACATTAGAATTTTAAAACATGTTGCAATTGTTAAATTTAAACCAAAATCATTTATTTAACTTTGAAAAGCTTAAATATTAAATAAAACAAATTTTCCAAATGACTATAAATAATAAACTTAGAAAAATATGCTTTGTTTATTAAAAATTAAACAAAACCAATCTATTTAAAATATAAACTATATATTTATATTGTAGATAGAAATCAATTTATATCATTTAAAAGATAAAATAACCAATTTAAATAATTATTGAGGAAGATTATTAAATTTATTTGAATAATTATTAACAGATTATCAATATCAATTTAATTTTAACTACAGATTATTAAATTGATATTGTTAAAAATTCTGGGATATTACAATCCTTCCCCCTTAAAAGAATTTCGTCCTTGAAATTTAAAACAAAGGTAATTTAATAATCTCATTAAATTTTAAATTTTAAACACAAGCGTATACCAAACATATGCTAACAACCAAAACAACCAATTCAACCAATCAAACAAATCTAATTATCCAGACAAATTCTGGATAGAATCTTATCGAGTTTCCCTAGGTATATATATATATATCGGGATACTCGCTCTACAGAATCCAAACAATCAATACTATGAAGCTACAATGCTCCTATACAACTATATCTATAACACTAGACAAGGTATCAGACTATAAACGAGTCTGACTCAACAACCAAAACTCCAGAACTGCTGGTTCCACAACCAGAGATAGATCATACACGTACTCCCTCAGAGATACCTGAACTCATCGAATCCCAGTTATCCAAACTGGCAATCCAATCCTGTAGATCAACCACTAAATCTTCAAGATCACAGAAAAGATCCAAAACACTTCCGAGCTAGCTTCCCAGCCTTACCCAAACTTATAGCTCCTTTTCAATCGAAGAAAACTTATCCAAACCAAATCTCCGACATCCGGAATCCAAATTCCTTCAAATCTTAACCACAAAACTCTCCCGACGATCCTAGGCTGCCCACATTCTTACTCATCAGCTCAACCTTCGCTGATGTTTCTAGAAACAAACAAAATCAATCAACTCAACAAAATGATCTCCTCAAGATCAACCAAAAACCAAGAACTCAAATCCTACTCCTCAATATCAAGAGGCAACAACTCACTTCTCCTGTCCGGAAAAAGAAAAGCAGATATACATCCCAACTGCTTCCGCTGCATGACTCTGATCCGAAGTAGAAGAAAATGCTGAAGAAGAACACGAGCACAACTCGACAACACATCCCATAAATATGGTTCAACAAATCCATAAGAAAAATTCAGAAGTTCCTCCAAAACTCTAAGCTACTACACCAACTAAATATCCTTGGAAACATCCTTCTATTAAGCTGAACCACCGGTAGCACTCCTGGAATCCCAGTCGATAAGGAACCTCAATTTCCAGACGCGAACAAAACTCCGACTTCTCTAAAGACATTCAGAAAAACTCAGATAACCCAAAAGAACACTCAAATAATCGCAAGTCACTTTTGCGATCAATCCAAACCAAATCCAAGTAAAACTGTTCTCCCTTACCAAACAGAACAGCTTACACTTAACTAGCCAACCCATCGAAGAAACGGGTCCACTCTGCTGCTTCTGAACTCCACTTCAGAAACTGCTAATCCATAAAATCTTCTGCTGGCACAGATGCCAAAGAATTCCAAAACAAGCTCTTCGAGAAACTCAAATCTCAAAGCAAACAGAAACTCCGGCTGAACACAGCCACAATACCGAAGCAGACTCACCTTCTTAAACTTGTTCCAAAGAAAACATCTTCGGGAACATCCATAGTCACTGCATCTCATCACGCAGTTACTACTTCCTGAGGTATCCAAAATATCATCACTTGCTTCTGCCTAACCGACAGATCCAAACACTACTCATCAAACTTCAGAAATGAACTCCGAACCTTCACAGGTTTCCTTCAGAGATTAATGAAGTTCTTCGCACCAACTGCCAAACTACTCAAGATGCTCAATACTGCCCTAGCAGATCTCTTCCAAGCTCAAACACACGGACTCCCACCATTGGTAGTTGTGTTACACACACCACTACCCTATCTACCTTTATTACTTATATTGGAAAACCTGAACAGGTAACCCAACAGATAGGTAGAATTAAATATATTTATATTTAAAATTACAAGTACGCTCTCTCAAGAAAGACACCACTACAGAGCCTAGGTATTCGCTCAACCTAACGCTCTGATACCAAGTGTGACGACCGACTTTCTACCACCAGAAAATCGCATCATCTTTAAGAAAGAAAGGGATAGAAAAGAGAATATAAAGAAGAGAAGAAAGAAAAAACACATCAGAATCTAACAGCGGAACGAATAAACTATATTAATAACATAAATATTGCATAGTTTACAATCAATATCAGAGTTACACAGACATACAACACTTATACTAGACAGTTATAAACACTTGTCTAGTTATACAACTCAATATAACTCAAAGACTACAACTCAGAGAACACACAGCGGAATACTAGATATATCTACACGCAGAAGCCTCCTGCTCCATTGCTCCTTCACAATTCGTCAAAGCTAACCTGAATTCTAACCCGAATCCCTTGACTACTCATAAAAATTTGAGTACCCAAGAGTTTATAAAAAAATAAATAAACTCCGGGTCAGATATGGGTCTGGTGTGAGTAACAGGTTAAAGTTGCTTAACTTTTAAAAACCCTTTTGAAAAGAAAGGTATCAAGTAAGACTTCCCACACATAAACATGGAAAAGTTTTTACCTTTCGCTAACCAAAACATTTGATAGGAAATTCAGTGATATTATAATAAGGTCTAGGGTTTTCAAATAAATATGAAATAGCCGAAATTGTTACATCTATTAAATTCCAGCTACTAGCCACAAAAGTGGGTAATACAATCAAAACCGTTGGCACTTATTGGATTTTGGATTCCATACAATGGCAGGGCTACTGGGGTACCGCCCGTCACAGTACGTGGCCTATATCACCGTACCGAGGAGTACTCCCACTCCCCTGCAACACAAGGCTGGACCCATTCCTTACTGAATAGTTCCGAACAAGATAACCCCGACGGTTAGAGCTCAAAAGACCGTCCACACAACCGAAATAAAAGGGACCTCTAGACAGGGGTAAATCTAACTCTCAAGTGGGGGCTACCCACGAAGCCTTGCTGCACCTCCCCTGTTTTAGTTATTCCCGGTTGATGAGGCTTGAGGCTACGATTACCTTTATAGGACATATCACTTAGAATGCTCATCGTCCACCTGACGATGTTCTGAAAGCATTCAATCCATACAAGTTCGTTCCGGGTTCGAACGAAACCGAAGGCATTATCTCGTTACACTCATTTTGGAATCACCCTTAGAGTTAACGACAATAAGCCTTGCACTCTAAACCACCATCTCGAACCTATAAGTACTATTCCGTTAAACTCATTACGAAATCACCCACAGAGTTAAACTGACGTATAGCCCTTACACCTCGAGTCTTCACAAAACTCCACTTTGATTCACGACCTAATGTTATTTGGAATCGATGTGGTTTTCGGATATCCAAATATGGAAACCCGATCCCGGTCTCATCGAAATCCAAGGCGTGTCTTTTAGGTCCAAGTTGTTTTAAAGGTTTTAAAACAATTTAATACAGTATCTATATACACAGATAGATAACACACAGAACAATAATTGATAATCAGCATTATCACATAACAGGAAATCCACATTATCAATATCAAATAGATATTCCATATCTCACCAACACAATAGATAACCTTTGTTATCATCACAATACAGTCAAACATCCATACCACACAATATTATTTATCTCATTACTGAGATCTCAAAGCATCCAAGACAAACAATGTCAACCATTCATACATAAGCAAAGATTTACTCATCTCAGTATAATTAATTTAAAATGAATTAAATTAACTATCTCTATTTCTAATTAATTTAAAATGAATTAAATTAATTCCTTTATCTTTAATTAATTTAGAATAAATTAAATTAAATACTTCACCAATATAAATCTTGCTTATCAATCATTTAATTGATTACAATCAGTTAATGATTCATTATTAATTACCCTAAATTAATCACATTTGATTAATTACCCTTAATTACATTCATGTAATTATCCTTAATTAATTTCACAAATTAATTATTCTCAAACAAACAGTAATTAACCTTTAATTACTTCAATTAATTAATTAATCATAATTAATTACATTTATCCTTAATTAATTACATTAATTCATTACCTTTAATTATTTATCATTGATTAATTAATCTTAATTAATCAACTTTAATTACATCATTAATTAAAATAATTAATGATTCCCTTTTTTAATTACCTTAAGTAATTAATTTAATTAATTACCATATTAAAACAAATTAATTATCCTTAATTAATCTCTTAATTAATCCCTTGATTAATTAATAAGTAATTTAAATCCAAATTTACTTCATTTTTAACATCTTCATTTAATTACATTCTGTAATTATTAATCAATAACTTAACTAAGTAATTTCCAAATCATTAATTACATAAAGTAATTATTTATAAAACCCAAATGTTTAAATTTAATTAAACTTAATTAATTAAATTAAACAATCTCATCAAACTAAATTAATTACATTTAGTAATTAATTTCTTAATTACTTTATTAAGTAATTACTCAAACCATTTACAATTGATTATTAATAAATTAATTAATCTAATTAATTATAAAAATTAATCACATTAATTAATTATTAAATAATCCTGGTTAATGACCTTCATTAACCATCCTCTAATTATTTTGTTTAGTAATTAACTTTAATTAATTACCATTTAAATTATCTTTAATCATTTATTAATTAAAAATTAATTATTAAATTAATTAACCTTAATTAAAACTTAATTACATAATTAATATTCATTTATCACTAATTAATAATTTAATTAATGATCTTAGTTTTAAATTGATTAATCAATAATCAATTATTAATTCCAAATTCAGTTAATTAATTAAATTAATTAATTAATCTTAATTACCTTATTAATTAAATTAATCCTGAAATCTTAATCTTCAAGATAAAACACAACTTAATTATGTTTTAACAATTCAATTCAAAACAAAATACTTATGACATCCTTTAAAAATTTTCATTTTAAATACAAGTTTAAGTTAAAGTAATTTAAACTTATCAGGCTTGAAAAAAAAATTAAAACTTCTTTAAATTTCAAATCAAACAGTGCCATGAAAAATTTAAAGTTAAATTCATTTCAAAAATTTGATAACTTCCATTCATTATTAGTTTATAACTTTTGAATTTAAATCTTCTTTTAAATTTAAAACTAAAGTTCATTTTTAAACTTAAATTTTCAGACTTAAAATCAATCTTTAAATCTTACTCACATTTAGAATCTCATTACTAAAAATGTTTAAACTATTTTACCAAACAAATAGTTAATTTAAATTAAATCCCTGAAACTTTTATTTTATTTAAAAAAAACTGGAATTTGAATTCAAGTCAAAAATACAAACTTGAATTCAAATCAAAAATACAAACTTGAATTTGAATTTAAACTTAAACTTTTCTTTAAACATAACTTCAGATTTTAAATTTCAAAAACCCGGATTATAAAAAAAAGAAACAGGTTTCAAAACTTGGATAAATCAAAGTAACCCGAGAAACCTATATTTTTACTTCGGGTTTCATGCTTGATTTCTTCGAGTTTTCTCCCTACTGACTTCGGGTCAATCACTAACCTACCCTGCAACATTCAACCCCCCAAACAGTTTACCAGAAAACATGTCGCCGTGCATATGCACGGCGACCACCACCTCTGGCGATCATCAGTGATGATCCAACCACTACCAGAAACCTAACAATACCCCACATCAACCATCAGATCAAACAAAAATCCAAGGATCAAACTTCACCCCCAAATTTTAAAACGTGGAATTTTTTTTTTTACAGGTTTCAACTCAAAACCTGTCAACATCCATTCCAAATCGCTCCGACCACCAGAGGTCCACCCATTCCAACCTCGAACTCCTTCATACACCTACTACATATTCCCTAAGTACCAGAATACTCGGTCAACCCTCCACTTCAAACTGACTCAAATCACAAACCCAATCAAAACTAGGGTTTTATTCTAAAAATCAAAACTGCAATCAATATAGCAAATTTTAATTACTTCTTTGATTTTTCTAAGGATCTATGATCCTTACTTAATAACTCAAAAGAAATCTAAGTTTCCACAAATTCACAGATTGTAAGTATTTGCACAAATTTATATTTTTGTTCAAGAACAACTTATAAATGAAACCTACAACTAAAAATTCCAATACTTGATTTAAAAATCAAGTTCCAGTTTATAAATTTGATTTGTATTACTGAATTACCATATTACTTCTATTGGGTTTTGAAAAAATTTAAACATGCATGATGTTTCTACAGTTTACAGAGTCCAAAAACAAGCTTAATATCCTAAATAAAATCTAACACTTTAATTAGGACATACTACATGTTTTATTTGAAAATTTGCATCTAAACATGGATTAGATCTTGAGTTCATGAATTTTTTTGAATTATATTTTTAAGTCTGGAATCTAGATCAGGGAAGAATTCATCAATAGCAATACAGGCATTCAATCTCATACATATACACAGACATATCCATCATACTCATCATGCAACAATTTAAGCAACTAAGTTAATTTAAATCAGTTTTGAAAATAAATTGTTACTCACCTTTTTAGGAGAAAGCAGAGCCTCATTTTATGAAAAGCTTTGAACTTGCGGAAGATAACATTTGAAAAAGCTTTGACACTTTCAACTGAAATGCTCCAGATTTTTGAAAAAAGCCCCTCTTTGATACTTTGAACCTCTTTAAAAACTGAATTGCTTCAAATATTTAAAACTGCATTGCATGCTTTCTGATTGCAGAAAAATGAATGATGCAGATGCTTTTTGAGGTGAATCTAAATGCTACAGATTTGAATTTTTGCAAGTTTTCATTTTAAAACTGTTTGCAGGCTACAGAAATTTGAAATTGCAGGGATCTGAATTTTTTTGAAAATGCAGGTTTGATCTTTGCTTTGAGAAAATGAATCTACAAGTTTATCTTTCTAAAAATGAATTAATTACAGGGATTGTGCTGGGAAATGAATTACAGAGGTTTGCTTTTTGATTTGAGAATTGAGGTACAGGTTTTGTTTTTGAGCTTGAAGAGTATTTACAGGGTTTTGATCTGAGCTTTGATTTATTTTAAGGGATGGTTTCAGATTTTTGAACAGAGAAGTGAATGCATTGTTTGATTTTGGAAATTGTTTACTAGGAAGTGGTTTTTTTTTCCTCTGGTTTGGGAACAGACCAAGTTTGAAGTTTTTGACAAGGAAATGAGAAAAAGTATTAGAATGAAAAATGTTTACTTATAAAAGTAAATTTTCAGCTTTTATTAAATAAAAGAAAAATTAACACAAATTGACACTTGTGTAGAATTCCAACATTTGTCAACTTAAATGCTTACTATCTTAACATTTGTTTAATGAGGCTTTAAAAATACAACACTTGTCTTTGTAAGGTAATTTGTATTTAAATTTAAATGTTAATATATGTATTAGGCCTAATTGATTTGTTAATTGGTATTTAATATGTATATAAATTTGTAAAAGAAATAAAAACAAATCATGTTTATGAATAAAGCTTATACATATAAAAGTTTAAAACAATTAAGATTTATACTTTGGAATTTCAAATTCAAATCAAATTTAAAATCAATTATTTTATAATCAAGTTATGATTACAAATTTAATTTGAAATAACAATTGCAAATTTTGTTCAAAATCTATTTATAAAGACAATACACTATCAATATTTTTTTTTATAAATCTCTTGTTATTAAATTAAAATCATTTTAAATATTTTTAAACATCTTTCTTAACAATGTAAAGATCTTATACTTGTTTATTAAATGGCTTTGAAAAACTTAATATTAATTTAAATCATATATTTATTTATGAAATAGTCTTTGAAAACTCAATACTAATTTGTATTAAAATTTCCAAACTAAAATGTATATATTAGAATTTTAAAACATGTTTCAATTGTTAAATTTAAACCAAAATCATTTATTTAACTTCGAAAAGCTTAAATATTAAATAAAACAAATTTTCCAAATTACTATAAATAATAAACTTAGGAAAATATGCTTTATTTATTAAAAATTAAAAAAAACCAATCTATTTAAAATATAAACTATATATTTATATTGTAGATAGAAATCAATTTATATCATTTAAAAGATAAAATAACTAATTTAAATAATTATTGAGGAAGATTATTAAATTTATTTGAATAATTATTAACAGATTATCAATATCAATTTAATTTTAACTACAGATTATTAGATTGATATTGTTAAAAATTCCGGGATATTACATAATTGGTTTAAAGTTTTCGAATGAATGGTTCTGATGCCATTAAATTTTTCCTAAACATTTGTGCAAAGATTAAAGGTTTCAAAAGAGATACTTTCGTATTATTCACTTTGTCCTAAAAGAATTTTAAAGCAAAACCCAATGGTTTCAAAATAATTACTCTCGTTGGCTTCGAAGCTATGTTTCTAAGGGTTTTTAAGTAATCATTTAGTACTTTCGAAAGGTATATTTTGGTTTCGAAAGAGATAATTAGAGAGCTTCAAAAGGTATATACTTAGTGTTTTGAAAAGAAGTTTTCTATGCTTTCGAAGGAGGTTATTCAGAGGTTTCAAAAGTGATGATTTTAAGGTTTCAAAACAAATAATCGAATCTCATTTTATAGGAAAAACCATGGCATAAACAAAGAGTTTTGAAATGGAGTTTTTAAAGAAGCTCTTCTTGATTAACAGGTTAAAGGGATCAACCAAGTGTAGACAAAGTGATTTCAAGGATATTAAACCACAAGTGTTGGTATTTTTTTATGATTGTTTCTTCATATATTTATTCATATGGTAATGAACCCATAATAGTAATTTGAAGAAGGGCAGAATAATCAGCTAGGTTGACCCGTTAGTGAATATAAATTAAATTAATTAAAGATATTGGCAGGGGCCAATAGGTTCATAGTAAGCCCATGAAAACTATGCATAGGAAAAGATATTGGCAGGGCCAATAGGTTCATAGTAAGCCCATGAAAACTATGTATAAACAAAAATGTCAGGGTGACAAGTTCATAGTAAACCTATGGAAACTATGATTTGATATTGGCAGGGACCAATAGATTTGTAGTGAACCCATGAAAACTATATTCAGATTAAGATATTGATAGAAGTCAATAGGTTCCCAGTCAACCCATGAAAACTAGGATAAGAGGGAAAAATATTGGGGTTACCAACAGGTTCAGGGAGAACTTATGAAATGGTAAAGATATTAGGGACCAATAGGTTCTTATAGGAAAATAGACACATGGAAGAAGTTGCAAAAAAATTTAGTCCTAGGGACAACATGTTTGTTTTTTTGGTCTGAAGGACGCTTTTTATTGTAAACAGAAAATGATAGTTGCATCTATCATTCTGTGATTTACCCTAAAAAGTGTCCTTCAGCCCAAAAACAAAACTTCTTGTCCCTAAATCTAAACTTTTCTTCAATTTCTTCCTTGAGCCTAAAAACCCCTAGGTTCCTAGTGATCCCATGAAAACTATGAAATTGAACAGGGAGTCCATAAACATTCGACTGGTAATTAGTAAGCCCATAAAACTAATAGGTTAATAGTGATTCTAGAAACTACAAATAAGACAGATAGTCAGAATGAATGGGGATGGGTAGTCCAGAATTAATTTACTTGTTTGCATATCATCATATTATTTTGAATTGTTTTAACCATTGCGGTTGCAGGAGCACGATATATGGTTTTATAAAAGGTTTGTAGATACTAGTGAGGGGAAAACACGTTCCACTAAGCGAAGTTTTTGTTTTCCCATTAAACGCCCGGGTGCTCAATTGATTTTGAGTAGTTTGAGGGTTAAGATTTTCAAGTTCTCTTTTTTGAAGAATAAAGCTTCCAGAGACATGTTGGAGGTAGACTAGTTGATAAGAGTTATTTTTATTTCATTGTGTGTTTTGGTTGTAAAGGCAATTGTTTTTATTGCCTTATTTTATACTTTGATTAACCAAGTGGGCATCTTCATATGCCGCTCTTGGCGTATTTGGTATTAATTATATGTTATCTGAACGTAATCTACTTTCTGGGATTATGTACTGAACTTAAATGAAATGTGGAATTTATTTGCTGGTTCGAAATTTTCCATATTCATGTGTTTCTGTGTATCAATGTATCTAACATTACCATATTTGGTCGTCGAGGATTAATAACTATGGATGACTACATCATCGATAGCCATTAGTTTTGAGCCTCCAAGTGGGGGATGTTACATATATATATATATATATATATATATATATGTATGTATATATATATACATACAAGTACCACTGTCCCTCATGGACCAAGATACATTCCTCCAGTAGCATCTATAATTCTACAAGGCACCAGTTATCCACCATCTTTATCTAGACCGAATTAATGAGGATCTTCCCATTAGCGTCGAATAATAGCTTTACAACTATTTAGCCATATACTACCTTATTTTAAAAAATTATGTAGGGGTTATCTAGCTTTACCTCCTAAATACAAACAAACTGACTATCAACTTTGAGGTAGTGCATGTCCCATACATGATCTACACTAGTATAAGGTGTAGTCCGTATAGGCGCAACCCGAGTCTTTTTACCAACTGCTCCAGGACTGATGATGCTTTCGACCTATGTGTACATCCCTACTCCTCACATATAAGGTACCAACCTTGCTAACATAGCGTCAAGCCTACGCTCATCGTCCCATGTAGATTGCCTAATGTAATCAAGGGAAATTCCTACTTAGTTTCCCAACATGTACCCCCTAAGGATTGATGTAGAACCTACTTGCCCCTTTATAACTTCAATCGAGGCGAACCCTACTTTGGTGTATTCCCTTAGCCTATACGCGAATGTATAATCCCATGGGTCCTACAATTGAAGATGTCCCACTTCAGTACAATGTGTACACAGTCGCTAATAGCCTCTTTTAGTGGGCAGAGTTTCGTTGTGCAACACAACTAACCTCTCATTCCTAACCCTTACTAATGAATGTGTCATTCTTAATTAATTTAAGTAATTGGTTTTGTCAAATAATTCACACCGGTCGTAAACGCATACTTAAGGCTATATAATTTTTTTTGAATCACTATATCTCTTATATTGAATTTTGGTATTCGGTTATGCTTACATAACTTATTTCTTGTTACATTATTATCATTTACCCCTTATTTAATAGATTAAATATGTTTTACTACTTAACTTCTACTTACCACTATTTGGTATAGCTTAGCATTCCTTTCCAACTATTAATTCCATTTTTTGATTACTCTAACTCCTTAATTCCTCATTGCTTTATTTATATTTCATTCGTTAATGCTTATTTCCTAACTCATCTTAACTAATGTAATTAGATTGACAATTTAATTATTGTTATTGTCCCCACTTATAATACGTTCGTTTAGGGATTTCTGCATCCTTCGCCTATGATTGATCTTAGTCTATCGCCTAATAAATTTTCAAATTTTTGAAAACTTTTCTTTTATTTTAGAACAACAATCAACATACAAGTTCATATATAAATTTCAAATTTTAAGGCATGTGGATAGTGACCGGTGGTTTCGTATTAACATTTCCCTGTCCTTCGCTTACTGAAATTTATCTCCCAAAATTTTAATACTTTCTGGAACTTAATATTTTTTTTTTGTTAGTATCTAAGTTAATAAATTTCCTAATTTATTTTATAAACTTTAAGATTTTATATTTTTTTCCTTTTGCATTAGTTAAGTGCCTTTTATGAGATTTCCTTATTTACATCATTTTCCAATAGATATAGCAGTCAATCTAAAAAAAAAATAAAGGGGAACATTTCTCATAACATTGTACGGATTTATACAGATAGAAACAACTAATGTTTACAACCCAAAGCATAAAAAGAAAATAAATGTTGGAAGAAAAATAACAATTGCTACTACTATCCTACTATTACCTATGGGCTGCAGGATGGCCCAACTCATTCACAAGAGCCCGAACCACTTCCACGACCCTTGAACGATCAGAGCATAGCGGCTATGCATCCATGCTCGTAACCATTGCAATGTTCCTCGGCCCGTTTCTCCTACATCTCAGCCTCAATTCGAATATGAGAATCTCGTATTGCTACATACTCAGAGACTTGTGGCCATGGCTTTGCAGCCTTCTAATCTGGCCATGGAGCCCTTTGTGTTTGCGCTTTCTCTACTCCCTCATGTATTCTAGCTCCTACAGGCGCCCCTCCAATTCTATCCTTATAAAGGATGACAGATCTAATGGTGCAAGTGCATTCTTCTGCACCTGCTCTCCCTAGCGGCAAACTCCATACTGTCAGAAGATGAGAGTGAAAAGATGGCAATACGGAATATAGCTCCTTCGTATCCCAACTCCCGGGCCTATGTAATGGAACATAATAGCATTGGCCCAATTCACTTGAGTACTACTTTTAATAACGTAGGTGGCCCTCTGCCTAGACAGTTAAAGCACTTTGCGGTTCAATAGCATATAGCAGGGATATACTTGGGATATAGCGAATGACTTCAAGTAACACATAAAACTTCTATCTCTAGTAAGATTCAACATATAATGATGGTAATCTTAACATCTGTGTAGTTAAATTCAATGAGAATTAAAAAATAGAATACGTGAAAAGAACTTTTCTATTAAGTAACCTCAATGAGAATGAAAGTAATACAAAATTAATAATAACACTCAACATCTAATGATTTTTTCATGTAAAATATGAATGTGACATTCCTACCAAAATATACGAGCAAGTACAATTTGTTATTTCCTAGCAAAGCAATAATAGTAGACATAATTAACACTAAATACATGAAAGTAGCTCTTAAAATAACCAACAATATACTATTTTTATATAAGTATTAGAATTAAACCCAAATTAAAAGAAATTTATCAAGCAAAAAGAAACAACTTTAGATGTCAATATCCATAAACTGGTTTTCATCTAAACTTGTACATCCACCAAAACACAAAAATATATCCTGCGCTAGAACTTTTACATCCACCAAAACACAAAAGAATATAATGCGCTAAAACTTATACATCCACTAAAACACAATGTTGGTATCAATAGAATCGTCATCTTCTTCCTCTTGCTCTAAATCTTATCCAATTAGCTCTTCGATTTCCAACTCTGTATCTAAATCTTGGTCTTCTTCGTTATCATAATCCACAAACAATGTTCTGCTTGCACGAATTCTAGTATTTGGACCTTCATTTTCATTCCTGCTCCATGTAGAATGAACTTGCTCTAACATTAGATTATAGCCTTCGGCCATTGAATCTTTTAGTTCTTCCTCACTTGGAATAATCCATTCATCACATTCTTTGATTTCTTTTAGAAAAATTGGATCACTATTACATCAGAAGCCTTTCTATGAATCTTCTCTTTAGGTTTCGATTGTATTGAATATAAACAAGGTGGTTCAATTTTTCTTGATGTAGACAATTGCTCATCTTGGAATGCAGCTGTAATTGTATAGAAAATCTATTTTTTATCTCTTAGAAAATAAAACGTAGAACCAAAATGTATAGAAATTCATGATATAAAGTATTTTCTATTCAAATTTGATGATCCTCTTCATCAGTCCATGCATAAAAATGAAACTAACTTGCTGATTACAAATACTCCATTAACATTATATCTATTAAAATTAGATTATATATAGTACTATACGTTAGAGAGTTTAAATCCTCTTTGATTTTGGTTGTGATACAACATAATCATATGGATCAAATTATTGGTTTGTGTACCTAAATATAATCCAATGAAGAACAACACGAACAGAAACATACAGCATAGGACAGAACTGAAACGAACAGAATTATCGTTCAAAAGTAGGGGGCGATGGGATCCATGCCTCGAGATGCGCTTGTGACGTGAATCGATGACATCTATTATCCACAAATCGCGATGACTCGGATATGCGTCTGCGTTCGAATCAATAAAGGTCGACGAGTACTTTGGGATACAGCTGTGACACAAGATGACGGCGTGGATGACAAGCTTTAGAGAGTTGGAGACAGTAGCGGTTCGACAGACAATGGAATTTTTTGTTAGGTTTTAATTTAGGGAAAAATTGAAAACATAATACCCTTCTTTTACCTGATGCATTAAATTTTTTTAGGCCGTAATATAATAGCAGCGCTATGAAATCAACGGTATGGCGGATTAAACCCACTATCCAGCTTTAAACGGATTTGCTGTCTTTGACCCCTTTCTTGAAAAACCATAGCATCAAGAATCCACTATATGGTATAACGGGGCTATAGCGGCGCTTTAACCGCCCAACCTTCTCCAGTAGTGGGTAGATCTGGTCGAAGCTCTTTGTTTTGAAGACGATGTTATATTAAATGATGCAGGCGACCAGATAAGCTTGGTCCTATATTTTGTCTGAGCGCTATACACCCACTCCTTAGTGGAAGATTTGCTATATAATTGCTGGATTGGAGATCTCAATGTCCTCCAAATCCTCTATTGTTGCTAGGATGTGCATAATTCTTTCAAACTACTTGTCACTCATCCAAATCTATCCCTTCACTTTGGATATAGAGCTATTGCTGCCCCCATCGAATGAACACTCCAAGTTAGCGTCGAATAGACACATGCATCGCAGGTAGCACTCCTACTCAAACAAACCAAGTTGAAGATCGACAATGGTCTTGTGGCTATAAACAAGTCCCCCAAACCATAAGTGGCGGAGTTTACAAACTTTAACGGATGCCCTTAAAGAATGTAAAGTTGTCGCCGCTTCATAGCTATTCACCTTTTCTTCATCATTTTGAAGCCACCCGATCTCTTGTATGGTTAGACTTGGTTGGCAAGAGGTGATGGTGGTTCATGGAGGTGCCATGATTTGGTTTGGTGGGGTATTAGATTTACATCTAGGGGCTGATTTAGGTAGAGCATCGCTCGTCTTCGTATGTTCCCATAGAGGTGGGGCTGCTAGAGTCGTCACCGTCATCCCCGAGCGTGTTGGAAGTGGGGTCAGTCATTTAAGGAGGAAGGAGGAGTCACAAGTGAAGAGGAAGGGGAATTGACAGAAATGAGACGGTGGATCATCCTGGATGCGACTTTATATCGCATTTGAGGTTTGTGTCATGCTCGAAACCCTGATTGAACTCTTATTCCAAGTTTGTTGGCCGCTACCGATCAACTGCCTTAGGCCTATTGGGGCCAGGTTAAACCTGGACCTTTTCGGGCTAGGTCGAATAATAACTAGTATTTATAACTAACATTAATTCGTTCTGCCATGCCTTCATCATCTTCATTCTGCATATTTTGAAAAATTCTTATCTACCCGTAGCGATGCATCCGCTTACCGCTTTGTTTTCAAGTATTAATCTTCTTTCTTGTTCTTTTTGCCCCATTTAAAACCAATACCACTTCATATTGTCCACGCTTCAAAAGAAATTTAAAAATTTGAATTTACAAAATCAAAAAATTTGTTAAGGTATACATATGCTCTAACTTCTATTTATTCCAAAGGACTCTATATTAAAACCCTTTCTTACGGATTATTTTCTGAACGGTTTTAAATCCCATATAGTTCTATTTAGAATATTAAAATGATAATTTGTTTTACGAAAAAACTTCTAATACTTGACCTTTTTTCAGAAATAAAATCTCTCCACTTTTAAATAAATCCCTTAAAATTTTCAAATATTATATATACATTTTTTTCAAATCTTTTATTAAATTCTTTCATATGGGGTGAGACTCAAAGTTGGTTTTACTTGTCCCTTCTTTTGTTTCCACATACTTTTAACTTATCTCCTTTCAGAATATATCAGATGTATGGTTATTGCCTTGGAATAATTCATACACACATTCCTTTGGGAATTTGCACAATTCTTACTTTCGGGTATCTGCAACATATGGATTCTTTATTTTCCATGCATCTAGATTTAACATACATCATCAATTGACAATCTGCTAGGATATACAACCATTGAGCAATCCAGGCCCAACAATGGTGTCAAGTACCATCCAGCTTCAAGGACCCTTCCATATGTCTCATTCATGTGCTTCTTAACTTAAACCTTCTAATACGACCTATTTCATAGGGTGAACGGGATAAGTATATATCTCTAACTTCATCTATTGTTCCAACTCATAGTCGCGTTGTCCATCATTTTAGAGTATGGTTGCAACTATTTCTATTGTTGGAATTTGTAGAGTTTGGCATTATATATATATATATATATAATATTAAAGTATAAATACAAATACTTTCACTCAGTGTATCCTAATTCCTCTGATCGACTAGCTTATGCTCAGATACCAAGTGTAACAACCAACACCTTAATGGGCTTGAATATTCTCTATATCAAAAATCCAAATCCACTAAGGTATGGAATGGTAAAGTATAATAAACAATATGATTACTGAATAAGGCTAACACCTTCGACATCTAGTGCCCTTGTCAGTGTCGAGCATGCTAAGGAATTTTGTCTTTTCACCGTTCTTGCCACGTATTAGTGTCCATCTATCTAAATCAACCATGTGGGTTGTAATGAGGAGGGTGTTAGAATAATGTTATGGCGATTGGTAAATTACATACTTTATCATAGCACTATTTTATGGTGATTGTCTACCATTTTTTGTTATGTCTACTATTTTAACTTAGTCGTCTTAACTTCATATATGCATACGATACACCTTATTCTACTTAAGGTATATAATAACTACATACGTATATATGTGTATACATATAAGCACCATAGTCCCCATGGACCTGGATACATTCCTTAATGGTATCTGTAAATCTGCACCACTCCAGGTATCCACCATCTGTGTCCAATCGAATTACTTGCATACACCGAGGATCTTTCCGTTAGTGCCTAATAATGGCTTTTGAACCGTTGGGTTGTATTCTACCCTGTCTTAAAGACTCGTCTAGGGGTTATCTAGCCTTGCCTCCCAATTACAAACAAACTAAATAACAACTTTGAGGCGGTGCATGTCCCATACGTGATCTCCACTATTAGGAGGTGTAGTCTATATAGGTGTAACCCGAGTCTTTCTACAGACCGCTCCAGGACCAATGACGTCTCGACCTATATGTACAACCCTACTCCTTACATACATGGTATAAACCTTGCTGACATAGCGTCGGCCTATGCTCACTGTCCCATTTAGATTGCCCAATGCAATCAAGGAAATGCCCACTTGGTTACTTAACACATACCCCCATAAGGATTAAAGTAGAACCTACTTGACCCTTTAATACTTCAACCGAGGCGAACCCTACATTGGTATAGTCCCTTCACCTATACGTGAATGTATAATTCTACAGGTCCTACAATTAAAGATGTCTCATATCGGTACAATGTATACACAGCTATAGGTAGCTCTTTAAGAGAGCAAACTTCTATTGTACAACACTACTAACCTCGCATTCCCAACCCTTACTAATGACTACTTCATTCTTAATTAATTTAAGTAATTAGCTAGGTCCAATAATTCACACCTGTCGTAAATGCATAATTAAGGCTATATAAATTTTATTGAATTACTACACCTCTTACATTCAATATTGACATTCAGTTATTCGTACATAACTTATTTCTTTTTTCATTAATGCCATTAAATGTCAATTACAACTTGTTTCTAATTTAATAGATTAAATATATTTTATTGCTTAACTTCCACTTAACACTATTAGGTATAACTTACTATTCCTTTCTAACTATTAACTATCTTTCTTTGATTGCTATAAATTCTTCTTCCCTATTGCTTTATTTATATTTCATTGCTTATTGCTTATTTCCTAACTCATCTTAAATCGCGTATGTTAGATTGACAATTTAATTATTGTTATTATCTCTACTTATAATACTTTGGTTTATTCTTAGTGATTTTTAATGCATTGGAATTACATCTTTCCTAAAGGAAACATCGACACTGTAATTTTCCACAAATGATCAAAAGCAGGACTTGTATTATGTTTGGAATTAAAAGGAATTATCTTTTTTGTTATTACTAAAATAAACAGTACAAAATACAGTGGACATCCCTATATTGTACATTTCTTTCTTAGGCATATTCCTTATTATTTAAAACAATACACTTTTTTATACATGATTATAAAACTGGATAATTACATTTACGTTGCTAAACATTTTATTCCAATGAATTAAAATAGTACTCAAATCCTAATCCAAGTTATAACAATTCCAATTCATCCTTACTAACATATAACTTTCAACTAACAAACCTAGAATTATTATAAATCTCATAACGAATCTCATAAACTTAGGGATTACTTTCACCTTTACTTTTCAAGTTTAAGCATATGCAATATTTAATCAAATTTGACAATTCACAGAATATGTAGGCATGGTTAATAAATTTATTGTATACGTATATTTATGCCGACAACTCCAAAATTATCATCTGGGCATACAAGGAACAGATTTACAATGATATATATAAAAATATATAAGTTCCCACTTAACTCTAAGCTTCCAAATCTACAGATCTAAATCTTCTATTCTTGATTAACATCCCTTCTTTCTACCAAAATAAGTATAACGAACATACACATATTAATTAGATTTTTAGATTGAGAAGTGAGTTCAATTCAGATTTATGACTTTTCTTGGCTTTGGCGATTCTATTCCATCCTATTCTTCCTCTATATAATCCTCCTCTATTCTCCACTTAATATATGTAAAGATTATAATTTATAGATTTTAGAATTTGTGTAGAAAAGAATATGGCAGAGCTCCGCCGTTGCTTTAGAAAACTGAAGAAAAGTAAGGGCCTAGGCCTGTATTTATAGGGGTTCAAATCATTGTCAATTGTTAGATTAGACTATAATAAATCTGGTCCATTTAGCCTAGGTTTAATACACAGCTGCCCACAACTACCGATCGGACACACTACCGGTCGACCGGTCCTAGTAAGGGGTCGATTAGTTGTGTTGTTTTGTTAATTGTTCAGTAGTTTCCTATTAAACATTATTTTATACGATTTTAACTGATCTGGTTGACGTTAACTTTTCTAATACTTCTGGTATCCATTAACGTTAATTAATTATATTTATTTCCTTAATGCCTATATAATTATTTCTTGTTTCAAATCTTTAAACGTTGATAACTTATTCATTTGAACCCGATCGTAAAACTTTATATATGAAAGTTGATCAGAAAATCACCATAAATGTAATGATGCAAGTTTAATAGTCAATTCCGACATTTGCGAAATTCCATTTTCGGCTTTAATAAGTTTTAATTTATTTATTTAGTTAATTATCGTTCAACTCATAGGGTGTTACACTCTCCATCCTTTAAAAGAATTTTGTCCCTGAAATTCTCCAAGGACTGAGTCATGCAACCTTATGCGTAGACATTCTTAGTTATCCAACTAATTAGTGTGAAATCAATTTTGTAGCCAATTGTGTAGAAGTGCATGGTATATCACAATATATTTGATATTTATGCCGAATAATTCTAAATCTACGCCTCCTATATGAATGCATTCTTTAAAATAATTTTGAAAATATGGTGCAAACAACTTATATATACTAGAAGTTCTATATGCATGCAAAATTTGAAAAATCAATATCTTTGTTTTTGCATCCAAATATTCCCATACACCTCTATGAATAGAAGTATGATCCATCCACACCCACCATCCAATACATAACACACCATTGTGAGAATGCGGATTAAGGATCTTAAGGCTAAGGATAAACAATAGAGGGAGGGTGAATAGTGTTTTAGAGAATTGTTAAATCTTTTTGAGTTTTTGTTAATTTAAACACAAATGTATGCAATATTTTGACACAGATATAATCACAGAATCAAACACAAATGCAAATATAAAGTAAAAGCAGTAAAGGAAAGAACACACCGAATTTATACTGGTTCGGAGTTACGCTACATCCAGTCCCGCACACAAGTACGGATTTCCTTTCAAAACAATCTTTACAATTACACCCTCGATTTCAAGGCAACGAGGTACACCCTCCAGAATCACAATCCTCTGGGTAGAGATACTTGATTTCTTGGGCAACAATTTCACCCAATTGATTTCCAAGGTTACAATCACACCTTATCTCGCTTGATTGATTTTCAAGGCTACAATCACACCTTTTCTCGCTAAGTTGATTACAAAAAGCCTATAACTCTGAGTAGCACTGAGGATCTTGTTGAGATAGTGATAGAAAATCAAACTAGAGATAATCTAGTTAGATTCAATGTCGATTTCGGCAGAGTAATGATAAGAATTTGTATATAGAAATGTGGAAGAAGAAGAAGAGGAGTGAAAAACCAGAAAACTTCTGTTAAAATTAGTTGAAACTAACCCCTATTTATAGATAACAACAACCGTGTCAATTCGTGAAGAGTTATGACGAATAGACAATTCTTTTGAAATTTGAATTTCGAAACCAACTGACACCATGTTGACATGGGGCACTTGGGCATGTCGACATCCTAAAGGATTTTTTGGTGTTTTGATTTTCTTTGAAAATAACTTTTATTTTATATTTAAACTTTATAAATATACTTAACTATAGTTAAAATTCATATGTAAATATAAAGAATAATATATACAAAATTTTACTTATAATTTTATATTTAAATCTAAGTATAAATATTTAAAAGTTAAATATAGCATATTTAAAAGATAGTTTAAAATCAGGAGTAATTTGACTTTGAAAATAAAGATGATTTTGAGGCTAAAAGTATTTGAAATCAAGATAGATGTTTTTTGATACTTTTAAAAGAAAGGTTTTGAAACCATTTTGAAAACAAGATATAATTTTGAAAAATCATTTTGAATAAAAAGTTAGCTGATACAAAACAATGTTCCATTAGATTTTTCGTAGGTTCCATCCTACTTAGAGTTTCGTCCCTTTAACGGGCTCGAAGTGGATTCCATTCCATGAATAAATTGGATTTTAAGATGCCAGGCTGTAACTCCCCGGAAATTTTCGACTTTCGAAAATTCAACATCGATACTCACTTTATCGACTGCCGAGAATTCGAAGGCCGGAAACCCGAAATGTTAGGGTTTAAGAAAAAGAAAAGAGGTAGAAGAAGAGAGAGAAGATAGAAAATAGAGAGGAAAGAAAACAGAAAATAGAACAGAAAGAAAATAGAACGGAACAATAACTGAACAACATCAGAATCTCACAATTCGCAGCGGAACAACATATAATAAATAAATGAATACTCTTTAAACAAAGAACTATATCAGTTATTACATTTTATACATTTCATTACATCATATCATCATATCATCAGAGTGTACAACAACAACGACAAACAAACAGCGGAAAAGAAATACTATATAAACTAGTAATATGCCATGCCATCCAGCTTGCCTCCAGCAACTTCTGAATATCCAGAATATCCTGATAAACCTTAACTCTTGACTGCCCGTGTGGAAATTGGTGGGCACCCAGAGTTTAGGAAGGAAAACAATAAACTCTGAGTCAGTCATGTGACTGGTGTGAGAACTCAAAATAGTTTATTTAACTTTAAAATCAAAATAGAGGAATATTTTTAAAGTCAATTCGCAATGCTTTTAAAAATGAGACTACCATAAGGCCTCCCGCACACACACACATGCAAACGCAGAATCGGAGGAGATTTCTCCTTATGATAATCAAAGATGCTTGATACGCATTTAAAAGAACATTTGATATTACTACTAGTGCATAGTGTAGGAAAAATTCATTTCGAAAGTAGAATATAAATCTTAGCCAGCATAGACATTTCGAACTATGCCTACTATAGCTACCATCTAAACAGTGGTGACCACCATAAGTAAATGGCAGGTTCTACAACTAATACCGTACAAGGTTTCGTATTGGGAATTGGATTTCCAACGAATGATCAGGCCAAGGAACTTCCCATTGCCACATGAGAATGCCTCTGGATGGACATCCCCGAGAACCAAACCGGATCTCTACCAGCACAAGGCCGGGTTACCCCTAACTGAGTAACAACTGACCGAATATGCCATCCCCCGGTCCTTTGGGACCTTTCAACCGAGCGCTCGTAATCAATTCACACAATCATAACAAAGTGTTTTCAACATGAGTAAGTATCTGGGCTCCATACCATGATACCACCCTTTTCCAGAAGGAAATGCACACATCCTAAAGGGCGCTACCCCTCATTGCCTTGCTGCATCTTTCCTGTTTTGACCATTCACGGGGTGTGAGGCTCGACGAAGTCACGTCCACAAAAACATACTTTATACAAAAGTCATGCTTTGGGTCAACAAATGATCATAGAAATGATCACCAGGATAGACGATCAAATAAACGATCCTATCACAAATAATCAACACAACGATCATTTACAGCAACACTCAGCATGTCACATTACCAAATTGGGAATATATCGCTGATAACATTCAACTACATAACCTCTGAGCTCGTACGTCTCAGAGAAGGGTGTTAAGCTAAAAGAATAAATTCTTCGCCACCAACAGAAATATATTTGAAAGAAACCTGCTTTATATCTCAATTTGTAATGTAAGACATACAATCCATACAAGTCTGTTCCGGGCTCGAACAAAACCGAAGGCACTTACAAAGAAGTCCTTGCAATCCGGATATTCACAATCCTGATCGGATTTCCCATCACTTAGGGAGTCTCTATACCGTTGCAACTCAGTGCAGAGACAATCGACAGGTCATCCTATCGCTCTCGCAAATACCGGGTCTTCAACACCGATCTTCAAATGCAATTCACAACGACGTATCATATATTCGGAATGGGTTATACGACCCCATGGTCCTTTCCCGGTTAACCCGAATAGTGAGCGCTTATTCAAAAATAAGTGTGGCATTCAAATTTAAACAAATCACATCAATTACCCATTCAAAGGTAAACATTGATAGTTGGTTATTGAACTATCAATTGATATGCACACATCACCAGATTCCAAATAATTTTCCAAATTATTTATTTTCCAAAAATATCTTTACAAGATATATAATTTTCACACTTCAAAAATAAATCAATATTTATTTTTAAACAAATTCCACTTCCTTTTATAAATTCTATAGTGAATTTATATTCCAAAATATCTATGAATATTCGATTTCAATTATTCATTTCAATTTATCTTCAAAAAGATAATTTCTCTAATATTCACTTTATATTGGAAAAAACATTTCCATACTTATTTATTCATAAGTAATTCACAAATTTTATTTATTTTCAACACTTAGAAAATATTCAATATACTTAAATCGAGATTAAGTATATATTTCATTCTATAAGGAAATCATTCTTTTAAACATATTTATTTGGGCCAAAACGAATGTTGCGTAAAACATCGTTATGACAACCCAAAATCACTAGTATAGGGATTCGAAATTAAAATAGATATATAAATCCCAATACTATACAAAACATTTCCTTTCGGAAATCATTTACTATAACAACAGTGTTATAGTCCACCATTTCCTTTTATTTCTCGAAAACGTCTATTTCAACAATGAATGTTGAAATCTATGGTTTCGAATCTCAACACATTTTAAAACATCGTTAGATCGTTTTTATTCAATTTAAAACATCAAATCTAAACATTTCTTTAACATATTATTCACTATTCAAAAACGTGAATATACTACGTTAACCAATTTCATCCTTTCTATTCATTTTATTTCAAAGGATCATTCACAGTCAAAAATGTGAATATAACTTCATAAATAAGTTATAAAATTTAACTTGTCAAAATAAGTCGTTTGCGAATTTATAAAACAACGTTTATAAATTCCTTTTCTATTTATCTTATAAAACTTCTTTTTATAAATTCCTTTATTAACCTATTCCAGTTTATAACTCAATTATAAAACAAAAGTTCACATTATAAGTTAAACACTTATAAAACGATTATTTTACAAAATCGTTCTTTTAACTTCCCAAATTATAAATCTTATAACTTATAAGATTGTTTATTTATCCAAAATTCGTTCTTTCAATAACTTTATAAATTTTGTAAACCTACTGTTTATAAAATTCCATTTATAACTTCACTGTTTTAAAATTCTATAAATTCCATTCAATTATGAAATTCATTTTCACTTCATTCAAACACTTATAAAAACTCGTTTTATAATGTCCATATTTCAATTTATAAATATCCATTTATAAATCTCTTAATATAAATCAATTTATATTATTCTTTTAAAACGTCTTCAAACTCCTTTAAAAACTTCATCATTTTGATTCATAAAATAATTAAATTTTATAAATCCTATATTTCAACTTTCATAATAAATTCAAAAATTTCGATTTAACTATTTTATAAAATCATTAGCATCATATTCTCAAAAATCAGTTTTTAACAATATTTCTCAAAAACCATAATTTTTATAACATTAAAAATTATAACGTTTATTTATTTAAAATGGATCAATTCCAAAAATATTTTATAAACGTATACTTTCAAAAATCACTTTGAAATCATTTTAAAATTCCAATTTTGGTCCAATGATGCTACACACCAAATAGTCAATCACGACAACAACGATATCATATATCGTATATGATAATCAACGAATATCAAAATATCCATAATCAATTAAAAACCGTTGAGGAATCCAGTTGGATCCCTCCAACCTGTTTTCCTGCATCCAAAAACATTAGCTCAATACCAATTTCGTTCCAGTACGAAATTATCGCGGTATATGGGATTTAAAATATTATCCGCTTAATAGACGGCGCAATAGGGTCTCATCCGCTAAACAAAAAAATGCGGGAAATCAATAACTCCAATATATACATATGCTAATATATATATATATATATTGCTATCATATATAATACCAATTTCACTGTTTATGAAATATTCGCGGTATATGTTTTTAATAAATAACATCCGCTTACTAACGGCGCATAATGTCTATTTTAACAATCAATAGATAACAATCATCATTCAAACATGCATTCAAATATTTTAAATCTAACTATTTAAAATAAAATCGAAACCGATTCGATTGAGTGAGAAGTTCTCACCTTGGTTTTATTTTCGTTTTACCGATTTATTTCGAATAAAATTAAACGCGCGTTTAATTTTACCCAAAATTCTCACTAACTCCAAACGACTCCAATCCAATTTCATCGCATAGTGCTCGTCCATACGATTCCAACGCAACGAGTTTCGCGCGTTTTCGACCTCGTATGAAAAGGTTATACATTTATGAAGTTTGTACACGATTTATATATAACTAATTACAACATTTCATAATTAATTTTCAACCTAATCAAACTCAAGCCGTTGGATCTACTGCAAAGCCATCACCACCGCACGTTACCATCTCCTACATCATGCAACTCCTACAGGAAATAGCCGACTCCATTGAACCCATACATAGAAAACTAGGGTTTAAATTCCAAGCCTCCACGAACACCGAAAGTTCATCAAACCCTCACCATCCCGACCCCCTTCGCAAGAGCTATACCTCCATCCACGACTTGAAGCTCAGTCGCCAGAATGGCCTTGAATTGCGTGCGCAATTCCCAGGCCTCGGCCCCCTGTAGCTCCCTCCACGCTACACGAGACACGATCATCACCTTATAGATTTAAAGCTCTCGTTACCCTCTGCAATGTTGTAGTTGATCACTTTGGCTAAAACTTCACGGATTGGAAGTAATTGAGGAATGAATTTCGAAAAATTCTGGCCGTTCATGTGGGTGCTGGCGGCTAGGGTTTTAAATTTAGGTTTTATATTTTTTTTTTCTAATTTATGAAGGGTGGTGGTGCTATTTATAGAGAAACGAACGAACACTATTCATCCGAGAATTCCAAGCTCCGATTTACGCGCCGAAACTGACATTCCTAGGGTTTATCCCGCGTTCCGGACACAACGGAACAGGTTTCGGAAGCCAATTCGATCATATGTGCGAGATATGGCAACAAACGATCGATTTAATTTAAATCGATTTTCTAGGCGTTTTAATTTGTACCGGACAAACGGTAAATCCAATTGACTTGAAATTTGAAACCTTACAATAATATCACATTACGGATCCGATGAAACTGGTTTCGTCGAAATCCGAGACTTTTTGAAAAATGGCTATTTTAACTCGCCAAATTAATATTAAAAATAATTCGATGCGTTTCGAGCTGCCACGATCAAACGGTAACTCCGATTGACACGAAAATTGAAATCCGGTAATAACTAACTATTACGGATCCAATGGAACTGGTTTCGTTCAATTCTGAGACTGTTCAAAAATTGACTATTTTCACTAGTCGATTTTAATATTAAAATATTCGATTTTCACAAATAAACTTTTAATTCGATTTTAAAAGTTCTAAAATATCATTCTAACTTCAATATGATAAAATAAAATCTTACAAATCATTTTCAATCATATTTAACTCAATTTTCAATTATTTTCATAATTTAACATATTAAATTATCGATTTAACTATTCAATTAAATCCAATATTCGAATAAAAATTTATTCGACTTATAAATTCACTTCTTAATATCTAAAATTAATTAAATACTCAAATTTTAATTATCAAAAATTCTGGATCGTTACACAGGCTTTTCTAGGAGTTTTAACAAAATTTCTAATTAAAGAATAAATTACTTGAATTCTTAAACTCTTGATAATCTTGATACTCATGAGTCTTCAATCTTGATATCTTGAATCTCTATGTTGTAAAGTCTTCATTCTTGGTACCTGCATGGTTAAATCCTACATATACATATATATCTAAACTTATACTGTTAGTATTTATATTTTATAATCTATTCTAAGGTTGTTGTCATCAAAACCATCATCTCATGGACTAACAATCTCCCCCTTTTTGATGATGACAACCTTTGTTTATAAAATATTACTTCTACCCTAATAACTCCCCTTTAATCTATGCCTAACTACCCTATTTTATACTTCTCCCCCTTTGTCATCAACAAAAACTAACTCTAAACTATATAACACCAAACTATAGAACTCCCCCTAAATCTAATACTCTATGATATGTGATTATAATGATAGTGTTATCATAAATAATCAACACTTAGATCTAATAATAAACCTAATCCTAAACTACTAATTTGTTCTAAGTATATAATAACCATATATTTAGGGAAGAACACATATAAGAACACAATTTATTTATTAATCATAAAGTTATTCTTACATTTTCGTTGTAAACGTAAGAAGGAACAAACAACAATGGTAAAGAAAGAGAAGAAACTAATGTGTGTTTTCGAACATAGGAGATCTATGAATCGAACAGTTTGGATAGTGGAAACAAAAGTTTCCACGTTGTTCGACAAGAATCCTATTCTTGTCAAAACACACTTCTCCAACACACACGACTTGGTCGTTATCCTCCGCATGCGCTTCTTCCATGGGTTCTTCTTCTACTTCTTCTTCTTCTTCTTCTTCTTCGCTGGCCTCATGTTCTTGATCTCCTAAAGGAACTTCGTCAATCAAGATTGGGTTAACATGATTGTCCATTAGAAAATTTTGCAAATTCCTAAGGATTTTGCCATGCCTCTCTTGTTTCTTTGCCATTTGAAGTTGCATTACTTGGAATTTATTCATTAACTGAAGTGTATCCTTTAGAGAGCCCTCCATTTTAGTCACACGAGCGAGAGTAGTGCGTTGAAATGGACCAGACGTAGGAGAGGAGAACGAAAATGTTGATTTTAGGTTTGATTTGGAAGAGGAGGCCATTGCATATTTGATTTTAGAGAAAATAACAGAGAGAAAACAGAAGAGATGTATAAAATTTCGAAAATGTAAAGAATATATAACAAATTATTTTGAATTTTGGTGGGAAAAAAATTAAAATTAAAAACGTTATATGTCGACATGGGTTGGGCGGGTATGTCGACATGGTCATTTTAAATTTTTATTAATTGATTTATTTTGATTTAATTTTTAATTACACTTTATTTATTTATATTTTATATTTCAGTTATTGAACAAATACTTAATTCTCTTCTTAATTTAGTAAATATTGACTCATTTAAGGGTTTTGTTAATATATCAGCAATTTGATTCTCGGGAATAATATAATCTAGAGTAATTACTTCCTTATTTATATTATCTCTGAGAAAATGATGTCTTATATCAATATGTTTAGTTTGAGCATGTTGAGTAGTATTTTTAGATAAATTTATCGCACTCATATTATCACAATAAATTGATGATTTTGAAAAACTTAAACCATAATCTTTTAAAGTTTGTTGCCTATATATTACTGGAGAACAAGCCAAAGCAGCAGAAATATATTCTGCTTTAGTTGTTGATAAAGAAACTGTGTTTTGCTTTTTACTTAACCAAGAAATCAGAGAATGCCCCAAAAAGTGACAAGTTCCACTTGTACTCTTTCGGTCTGATTTACAACTAGCATAATCAGTATCACAGTAAGATATTAAGTCAAAGGAATCATTTTTAGGCTAAAATAAGCCCTAATCAGAGGCGTGTTTAACATATCTTATGATATGTTTTACGGCTTTTAAGTGGGTCTCTTTAGGTTGAGATTGATATTTTGCACAGAGACAAACACTATGCAGGATATCAGGTCTACTAGTAGTAATATAGAGTAGTGATCCAATCATTCCTCTATATAACTTTTGATCTACATCTTTCGAGAGATCTTCTTTACTAAGGTACTCATTGGTTGCCATGGGAGTGGGTTTTCCACTAGTCAAACCAAATTTATTAATTAGGTCTTTAGCATATTTTTCTTGATTAATAAATATACCATTATCTAATTGTTTTATTTGTAGTCCTAAAAAGAAATTAAATTCACCCATATGACTCATCTCAAACTCTTTTATCATTATTTCAAAAAATTCTTTATTCATTTCAAAATTAGTTGATCCAATAATGATATCATCTACGTAGACTTGTACTAGTTGAATATCATTTTTATTTCTTTTAATAAAAAGAGTATTATCTACTTTACCAATTTCAAAATTTGATTGTAATAAATAAGATCTTAGTCTATCATACGAGGCCCTAGGAGCTTGTTTTAGACCAAATAAAGCTTTCTTAAGTTTGTAAACATGATTTGTAATTTATCATTTTCAAAAAGTGGTGGTTGTTCAACATACACTTCTTCTTTTACAAAACCATTTAAAAAGGCATTTTTAACACCCATTTGAAATAATTTGAAATTATTATGATTTGCGAAAGCAAGTAGAATCCTAATGGCTTCTAATCTTGCCACGGGAGCAAAGGTTCCATTAAAATCTATTCCTTCTTCTTGACAAAAATCTTGAGCGACTAAACGTGCTTTATTTCTAACTACCTGTGATATCCCGGAAATTTGGGACAATATCAATTTAATAATCTACATTAAAAATTAAATTGATTTGATAATATTTGTCAATAATTTAATAATCTTCTTATAAGTAATTATTTAACTGATAAATTATCTTTTAGAAGTTAATCAAATTGCCTTCTATTTATAATGTATATATCTGTATATATATTGTACATGGAAAATCTTTGTTTTAATTTAATAAATAGATATGTTTTCTAATTCTAATATTTTTGATAATTTGGAAATGTGATATTTAAGCTATTTAATAAATGATTATATGATTTTAAAATTTAAGTTTAGTTTGTTTAAAATAAATTTTAGCTTACATTTAAATTTAGCTTGATAAAAATAAACAGTTTATAAAGAGATAAATTCTTTTATAAATCATTTTGACTTAATAATGAGCTCTATTAATTATGTAAATGTTACAAATGAATTTTTAATAATGTCAACTTTATTTATATGTGTGTTTGAATGAAATTTATGATTTGGTAACTAAAAATAAAGGTTTCAATAAAAAGTTCAAATTAAAATAAACATTTATTAATATTAATATAAGTATAAAATAAAATAATAATAAGTAATTAAAATATTTGTTAGTCATAGTTAAAATACAAATGTAAATTCAAATAAGAAATGAAGTGAAACACAAACTATAAATTTGTAACCAGTGAATAAAACAAGAACAAAGTATAAAACAAAGTAACCTTCTTTCATAAAAGCATCTACCTGTAAGATACAAACAAAATATCTTCATGCAAGTCAAATGGAATTAGTCAAAGTATGAAATAACAGTTCACAAAAAAATGTATACTATAGTTTGAATAAGAAACAAATAAATCAAATATTTATAAACATGAAGCTTCATATACAAGCTAAAGTGTGTCTACAGAATTGTACACTTACACAACAGTATATAATTATAATTATGTTAACTAATAGAGGAACAAAATCTTAATCACTATCATCTCAGCACCTAATTTGTCAATTCAAGTGTATGCAAATATCTTGCCTAATAAAACAAATTTTTTTTTTGTACCTGCAAAGAAATTGTTGTCCCAGTTATCACCTTCCCCTATAACCTTCTTCATATACATGCTTTCTAATTCGTTCAGCATAGTCTTTCATAGCAAAACACTTATATTTTAATAACTGAAGCATCAATGTAAAGTCAAAGCAGAAACATTTTACAGTTTCAGTTTTAAAGAATTAGCAGTGCAAAGCAAGATTTCTCTGTCTCTTCCAAATACAATTGTGAGTAACACTTTTAATTTTCTTAAGTTTTGTTTTAAAAACCTGTTACATGCAAATATGTGAATGCCTGAATATATTGAATGAATATTTATATATTCATTTTTGCTCTGGATTATTGTGAAATGGAAATTACAGTATGTTTAAGCCTGCAGATCCAAACTGTTCAATTACAAAGTTGCTTTGTTTTCCCATTGCTGTGAGTAAACATCATCTTTGAGGTTTAAATTTTAGCTATGGTTGCTTGGTTGATGTCTGTAATATATATATATACTGTTTGTGTTTGTGATATCTCTGTATAACTATTTCTGCAACTTTCTGTTCTTACTTCAAGTATCAGGGTGATTTAAAAGTCACCATCTTTTTACTTCCTTACTGATTTGGATTAGGACTTAGTCTAAATTTTTTTGAATTAGCATAAATGGATGGTTAAAATTTATAAGAAAGATAAATACATATTTGAGTAAGCCTGAAAGGAAAATAAAATGAAGTAACAGAACAAATTATAAAACAAGTCAAAACTTCAGTTGACATGATCCATCAATTCAAGTTTATGAACTTATTACTACATCAAAATTAGGATTTTTAAAACTTAAATTACATTTTTTAGTTGAGCTATGAATATGCTTTACTGGGTTGAACCATTCAAGCAAGTTGGGTTGTCTCTGGAAGTGTAGTTGATCGGAGGGCTTAAGGATTGTTTTGAAGTTAGTTGGATGGTCGGTGAGGCCGGTAAAATTGTCAAGAAGTTCATCTATGACCGGAGGTGACGGTGGTTGCGAGCTTTATCTCCTAGACCTATTTTTTCCTATGTCTGGAAACTTGGTCATTTCGAGGTCAAGAAAGGATCGAGTTTGAGGAAACTCTGGGGAATGGTTGTGGGAACATAGTAGAAGCTGTAGACAGAGGCGGTGGTACTCCAGTGGTCGGAATTTGAAGAGCAGGAAGGTTTCAGGTTTTGGGCTGTTGTTTGTTGGTGTTCCAGGTTGTAGAGGAGAATGCTTGTTTTTGTTTTTGAGCTAGTGGTTAGTTTCTGGGGGTTGTGTCTGGATCTGGGGGTGACTGGCGTCGTGTGGGGGTGCCAGGGGATGGCCGGAGTTGGCTGGGGCCACGGTGCACGTGCACCGTGCCAGTGAAGTAGGGTGGTGCTGATTTTTTTTGTGTGTGCAGAGTTAGGCCTGAGGGAATACTCGAGTAACTTGGGTAAATGACTCGAAGCAAGGTGGTGGAAGACTCGAAGCACTGAAGTGGATTGGTGTTTTGGTGGCTCCAGTTTTGTTTTGCCTCAATTTTTATTATGCAGGGTTTTGGACTCGGGGAAGTCTCGGGTTATTTGCTTTTTACTCGAAGCAAGGAGGCAGTTGACCCGAAGCATTTTGCTTTGGTTTCAGGGGAAAGTTAAATTTGCTACAGGATGTGTAAACTGCCTGTAGATTCTAAATTTAAAACAAAATGAAATGTAAGTTAGTGAAATCATGATGGAATTGAATTTAAGTTTGTCAACTAAGATTTAACAAAGTCTAAATCTAATTAGAAGTATGAATTCAAATTTATGTTTTAAATCTAAAATGCAGTTTTTAATACTAAAATGAGTTTCAGGTTTTAAAACCTGATAGTTTCCAGATTTTCAAAGTTAGACCTGAAACAAAATGTTGCAGCAGTCAAGTAGAATGTTTAAAGGTATTGATTCAAATGGATATTTGAATTTTAAAAGTTTAAATTGGATTTGGATGTGAAAAGTCAGTTTTCAATTCAAGTTTTGTTTAGGAAGTTAAATCAAAAGTTTGGAATTAAAGATAACTTGATTCAAGATCACCTAGAATTCAATCTGAAAATTTAAATCGGTTTGAATATGAATGTTTTAAAAATAAGTTCAAATAAAATAGTTTCGAAACGTAAATTTGTTTCAATAAAATTAACTTGATTTTGAGAATTCTTGATTTAAAGTTTTTGAATGAAAAATAAATGAATTGTTTAACTTGAGATTTGCAAGTTAAATATTAATGTAAATTTGGAAATTTAAATTTGAATGAAAAATTCAAATAGTTTAATTTAAAAGATTTTAATTTGAATGTTAATTGTAATCGTTTTGAAACCTTAAATTCAAATGATATTTAAATTTAAAAGGTAATGTTAATGAAGTCATTAATTAAAGAATGAATTATCTTAAGGATAATAGGGTAATTAAGGAATGACCTATGTAATAAAGTTAATAAATAAAGATCAATTAAGAAGTAAATTAAGAAATATTATTAAAGGTAGACAATTAACTAAAGATCTTTAATTTATTAATATATATGATTAACTTTGGATAATTAATTAGATTAATTAGGTAATTCTCGATGAAAGTAATTGAGAGATTAATTACTTATGGTAATTAATTTTGATAAGATGATTAATTTAAGTTAGTTAATTAATTTTAATTAATTTAAAGAAATCATTTACTAAATTGATTGATTACTGGTGAATGCAATGGAGCATAAAGAAAGTAATTAATATTAATTACTGAATGTAATTAGTGAAAGATGATATATTAAATAAATAATTTGGATGATTACTTTTGAAATTAATCAGAGGATTAATTAATGGAGATAATTAATTAGGGGATAATTAATTTAAGTAATTAATGATAGTTAATTACTGGTTGATATAAATCAAGGATGATTAATAATTATGTTTAATTAAGGATTAATTGCTTAATGTAATCGATTTAAATAAATGTAATTAATTATAAATGAAGTAATTAAAAGTTAATTACTGGGAATAATTTATAAGAATTAATTTGTAAAATTTATTAAAGACTAATTACTTATTGTAATTAGAAAATGATTAATTAGAGGAGTTAATCGAGATAAATATATAGAGATAAATTAATTTGTATAAAATTTAATGATTGGTTGTATAAGCAGGATTTATGAATGAAGTAATTAATTTAATTTACTTTAAATTAATTAGAGATAGAAGTAGTTAATTTAATTCATTTTAAATTAATTACAAATGGTATGTTTATAAATCATTGCTTATAAATGAAGGATATTGATATTTCATTTGGTATGAGATGGGTAATATCTTATGATGCTTGGTTTAAGTAGGATAATATTTAATTATCTCATGGATGGTAATTTTGATTATCTGTATGTGAGATGATGTGATTATTTATTGTGATATTATGAATTATCCATCTGTGTGTATATTGATTATGTTAAATTAAACTGTTAAGACTAAATAGACAACTTGGCCCTAAAAGACACGTTTTGGATTTCGATGAGACCGGGATCGGGTTTTCCGCATTAGGAACATCCGAAAACCACATCGTTTCCAAATTAACGATAGGTCGTGAATCTGAAGTGAAGATGAAGAATCAGAGTGCAAGGGTTGTCGTCGTTAACTCTGAGGGTGATTCCAAAATGAGTGTAATGAGATAATTCCTTCGGTTTCGTTCGAACCCGGAACGAACTTGTATGGATTGAATGCTTTCAAAACATCGTCAGGTGGGCGATGAGCATTCTAAGAAATGTATTCTATAAAGGTAATCGCAGCCTCAAGCCTCATCAACCGGGAATGGCTAAAACAGGGGAGGTGCAGCAAGGTTAGGTGGTTCATGCCCAAGCAGGACAAGATTTTCCCCTGTCTAGATGTCCCTTTTTATTTGGCTTTGTGGGCGGTTGGATGTACACAAACTGCGGGGTTATCTTGTTCGGGACTGTTCAGTAAGGAATGGTTCCGGCCTTGTGTTGCAGGGGATGAAGGGAGTAATCCTCGGTACGTTGATCTAGGCCACGTACTGTGACGGGCGGTACCCCAGTAGCCCTGCCATTGTATGGAATCCACAATCCAATAAGTGCCCAGGGTTTTGATTGTATTACCCACTTTTGTGGCTAGTAACTGGAATTTAATAAATGTAACAATTTCGGCTATTTTCTATTTACTTGAAAACCCTAGACCTATTATAATATCACAGAATTTCCTATCAAATGTTTTGGTTAGCGTAAGGTAAAAACTTTTCCATGTTTATGTGTGGGGAGTCTTACGTGATACCTTTTGTTTTCAAAAGATTTTCAAAGTTAAACAACTTTAACCTGTTACTCATACCAGACCCATGTCTGACCCGGAGTTTATTTTGTTTTCCATAAACTCTCGGGTACCCAAATTTTTACGGGTAGCCAAGGGATTCAGGTTAGCTTTGACGAATTCTGGAGGAGCAATGGAGCAGGAGGCTTCAGCGTTGTAGATATATATATAGTTCCGCTGTGTTGGTATCTCTGAGTCATTTGTTTGAGTTGAGTTGTATTAGCTAGACAGGTGTTTATAACTGTCTAGTATGTGATGTATTATCTGTATAACTCTGATTGATGTTGTATATTATGTAAATACTTATATGATATATTATATTTTATTCGTTCCGCTGTGAGATTCTGATGTTGTTGTTCTTTCTTCTCTATCTTTTCTATTTTCTCACCTCTTTCTTTTCTTATTAACAATACTTCTTCCTGGGCGTAGGAAGTGGGGTCGTTACACTACCTCTCCTTGTTCATTCATTTTATTTTTATAAACCCATTTAGTTCCAATTATAGTTTTATTTTCAGGTCTAGGAACAAGTTCCCAAACTTCATTTCTAGTAAATTGATTTAGTTCTTCTTGCATAGCCAAAATCCATGAATCATCAGTTGATGCTTCTTTTGGATTTTTTGGTTCAATATTTGATATAAAAGATGCATTACTCATTTGGCTTAGTTGATTTCTAGTTTTAACTACAGATTGCATATCTCCTAGTATATTTTTGATAGGATGATCTTTGGAAAGTTTAGTCCTTTTATTAGGATGATTAATTTCATTATTAGTTTCAGTTGACTCTTGATTTTGAGTAATTAAATCATCTTCATCATTTGTATTTTCAAAACTTTCGAAATTTTCATCGAATGACACATGCGTTATTTCTTCAATGGTGTTAGATCTTAAATTAAATACTCTGTACGCTTTACTTCTATTAGAATATCCGATAAAGATACATTCATCGGATTTAGGATCAAATTATCTAAGTTATCTTTAATATTTAAAATAAAACATTTACTTCCAAATTTTTTAAAATAACCTACTTAGGTTTCTTTGAGTAAAGAAGTTCATAAGAAGTCTTATTAGTTAAAGGTCTAATTAAAATTCTATTTAAACTATAACAGGCGGTAGCAAAGCCCAAAAATTCTTTGGTAATTTACTGTCTGAAAGCATAGTTCTCGCACACTCTTGAATCGTCCTATTTTTACATTCTACCACTCTGTTTTGCTGTGGAGTTCTTGGAAATGAAAAACCGTAAGATATTCCCTTTTTATTGCAGAATTCCTCAAACTTTTCATTTTCAAATTCATCACCATGATCACTACAAATGGTTATAATTTTTAGAGAAATTTAATTTTGAATCCTTTTTGAAAAGTTCTTAAAACATTCAAAAGTATCACTTTTATATTTCAAAAATATTGTCCATTTAAATCTAGAATAATCATCTACAATTACAAAAACATATTACTATGATTTATTGATGGAATTTGAGAAGGACCAAATAAATCAAGGTAAAGTAATTCAAGGGGTTTTGAAGTTGAAATCATATCTTTTAATTTAAAGGAACTTTTTCTAAGTTTTCCTAATTGATGTGCATCACATAGAATATCTACTTTAAAATTCATTTTAGGAAGACCTCTTACTAGATCATGTTTTGACAGTCTAGATAAGAGTTTGAAATTCAAATGCCCAAATCTCTTATGCCAAATCCAAGGGTCACTTGTATTTGCCAAAAGACATAAGTTATCATTTGAAATTTTCATACTAAGAATATAAATATTCTTTTTCCTAACTCCCTCAAATATTATGGTTGAATTGTTATCTTCAATGTGACATTTATCTTTTTCAAATTTAATTTTATATCCTTTATCGCAAAGTTGAATTATACTTAGAAGATTATGTTTTAGATTTTTAACTGTCAAAACATTAGTAATAATAGGAGTTTCAGAGTTACCGACTTTGCCGATGCCAATCACATATCCTTTTGAATTGTCTCCAAAGTTGAACAGTCCTCCGTCTGTGTATATTATATCATTTAGCATATCTGGATTTCTAGTCATGTGTCTAGAACATCCTCTATCAAGTATCCATTTGTTCTTTCTGATCTGCACAATTCGTCCGTTGGGGATTGATTCCTCAACAACCATATGACATGATTCCTGCACATCATACAATTTTGGTAGACATCTTGAATTTGAATATTGATTATATGCAGACTCAAGAAACAATGATGATCTGAATACTACTAAACTAGTATTAGCAAACATAGCCATTTAAAAAAATGTTTTCAAAAATCAGATTATGAAACTTTTGAAAACCTTGTTCTGATACCAAATGTGAGAAATGCGGATAAAGGATCTTAAGGCTAAGGATAAACACAAGAGGGGGGTGGATAGTGTTTTAGAGAATTTTTAAATCTTTTTAAGTTTTTGTTAATTTAAACACAAATGTATGCAATATTCAGACACAGATATGATCACGGAATCAAACATAAATGCAAATATAAAGTAAAAGCAGTAAAGGAAAGAACACACTGGATTTTATATTGGTTCGGAGTTATCCCACATCCAGTCCCGCACACAAGTACGGATTTCCTTTCAAAAAAAATCTTTACAATTACACCCTCGATTTCAAGGCAACGAGGTACACCCTCCAGAATCACAACCCTCTGGGTAGAGATACTTTATTTCCCGGGCAACAAGTTCACCCAATTGATTTTCCAAGGCTACAATCATACCTTATCTCGCTTGATTGATTTTCAAGCCTACAATCACTCCTTTTCTCGCTAAGTTGATTACAAAAAGCCTATAACTTTGAATAGCACTGAGGATCTTATTGTGATAGTGATAAAGAATCAAACCAGAGATAATCTAGTTAGATTCAATGTTGATTTCGGTAGAGTAATGATAAGAATTTGTATATAGAAATGTGGAAGAAGAAGAGGAGTGAAAAACCAGAAAACTTCTGTTAAAATTCGTTGAAACTAACCCCTATTTATAGAGTAACAACAGCCATGTCCATTCACGAAGAGTTATGACGAATAAACACTTCTTTTGAAATTTGAATTTAGAAACCAACTAATACCATGTTGACATGGGGCACTTGGCATGTCGACTTCCCAAAGTATTTTTTGGTGTTTTGATTTTCTTTGAAAATAACTTTTATTTTATATTTAAAATTTATAAATATAGTTAGCTATAGTTAAAATTCATAAGTAAATATAAAGAATAACATATACAAAATTTTACTTATAAATTTATATTTAAATCTAAGTATAAATATTTAAAAGTTAAATATATTATATTTAAAAGATAGTTTAAAATCAGGAGTAATTTGCTTTGAAAATAAAGATGAATTTGAGGCTAAAAGTATTTGAAATCAGGATAGATGTTTTTTGATGCTTTTAAAAGAAAGGTTTTGAAATCATTTTGAAATCAAGATATAATTTTGAAAAATCATTTTGAATAAAAAGTTAGCGGATACAAAACAATATTCCACTAGATTTTTCATAGGTTCCATCCTACTTAGGGTTCCATCCCTTTAACGGGCTAGAAGTGGATTCCATTCCACGAATAAATTGGATTTTAAGATGCCAGTGCTTTTATAGGAGTTTTAACAAAATTTCTAATTAAAGAATAGATTACTTGAATTCTTGAACTCTTGATCATTTTGATACTCATGAGTCTTCAATCTTGATATCTTGAATCTCTATACTGTACAGTCTTCATTCTTGGTACCTGCATGGTTAAATCCTGCATATACATATATGTCTAAACTTATACTGTTAGTATTTATATTTTATAATCTATTCTAAGGTTGTCGTCATCAAAACCATTATCTCACGGACTAACAACTATTTCTAACATCTAAAAATTTTGAAAATCCAATTTTCTAAACCAATATTTTATGTCAGAAAAGAGATTTAGGTGAAGAATTCCACATTTCCATCCTTCTCATGTGCACCCATTCTACTATATCTTGGAACCTTTTATTTTGCACCATATTCTTTTTTCAACTTTTCTAAGTAGATTTATTTTTAAAATATTTAAAATTTTAATACAGAATTATTTCAAATAAGTTTTTATTCCCCTATCGGAAAGGTGTGGAAAAAGAAATTCCAAAGCTAAAACAACTTTTTCTCACATTGTTAACTATTTTTTTCATATTGTCATTTCTACTAAATAGTAAAATTCATATTTTCTAACCCATCGAATTTTCCTACACTAAGCATATGAAATTTTAAAAATAAAATAAGTTCTCCTTTCTATTCATTTTTTTTCAATTTAATTTTTGAAATTACTAGAAAAATTTTAAAATAAAAAACATTTTTCAAAACTTTCGCAAAATTATTTTATATTAATGATCAAAGATTTTTGAACAGTGTTCTTGGATGTATTTGTTTTTAGTCTTTCAAAACAAATTGAGCCGTATCCTTTACAGTCGGGCTTTACTCGATGGGTTAATGCTTATGGTTGATCTTAGAATATTGCCCGATAAACTTCAAATTTTTGGAAAGTTTTATTTTATTTCAGGACACCAATCAGTGCATAAGTTCATTTATAAACAGCTTTTATGGCATAGGGATAGTGACCTATGGTTTCGCAATAACCTTTACCCGTATGCATTTTATATTAGTTAAGTGTCTTTTATGAGATTTCTTTATTTACACTATTTTCAAATATAGCGGTCAATCCAGATAACAAATAAAGAGGAACATTTCTTGTAACATCGTATGCGTTTTATACAAATAGAGATAAATAATGCTTAGAAACCAAAGCCTAAAAAGAAAAACAAATGCTGGAAGAAAAATAACAACTGCTACTATAAATGCTGGAAGAAAAATGATAATTGTGCCTTCACGAGAGCCTAAACCACTTCCACTACTCCTGAGTGACTGGGGCATATCCTATGGCTCAGCCACAATTCGGATCTGGGAATCTCGAATCATTGCATAGTCAAGGACCTGTTGTAACGGCTCTCCAGCCTCCTGATATAG